>OY728164.1:1268787028-1271287028 GCA_963277665.1 Viscum album
CTACTAGCATCATTTCATGAAATTCTTTCAAAAAATATTTAACGTTTCTCAAGAGATCCATATGTTCCTTATAATGTTCACATCTATATTATTGTTCGTCCTGCATGGCCTAACTAATATTTTTTGATTCTATATAATTAAAACCATAAAGAGTAATATAGAAGTTAGAATCAATAAAATTATACAACATAGATTAAAATAATGGTTCAACTCCCTATGCCAGTTCAGTATCAATCTCTTCCTTAGTGGTAAGTTCCTCTTGGAGAAAACTATTAGGGGATGGATGAAGTTAGTCCATCTCCTCCATCTTGACTTCAAATTCTACCACTTAGGTGGATTCATACTTTTAGGGTGCTGGCTATTATTTTTTTTATTGTATGGGAAGATCAGGATGTTCTTCACATTTAATCAAGAATTAATCCAATATTTTTTGATATCCCACTTGTATATAAAAAGGTTAGTCTTTCTCCCTTGACTTCTCAGGTTCTTCAATTTCAATGTTATGTGGTGAGATTTATTCAACCACATTCTCAGGATTTTATTTCAGCTCAGGGTTGGTTTTCAACATTAACACGCGAACAAAATAAAATTCTCTTTCAACATATATCACCTATTATTCCATGATTTATCTATGTTATTGTACCTAGTCTCTATTAATATCTTCTTCTTCTTCTTCTTGTTACATCTATAAGAAAATTTTCCATTCATAATATTCTGAATTTGAATACATTATGAAAATTGTTTTTTTTGTTTATTAACGAAATGAAATCTACCTGAGATGTGAAAATATAAAAAATAAATTCTATACTTATTACCTCCTCGGAAATATCTCCAGTTTTGATGCATGCCTATTGCAGGGTGTAGACAAAAGAAATTAAATGTTTCTAAGTGCAGCATAGTGGATGGACATGGTCATCTATCTTGAGATGAATTCTCAATGTTGTTCACTTGAATTATTTAATTAACCAATTATATCTATTTTGATTAAGTTTTATAAATGAAATTGATGATAATATGTTCTAGTATTTTTATTATTTAAAATAATGACATGTAAAATGGTAATATAAAGTATCATGTAAATATAATGTGAATGAGTTAATAAAAACGAACATAGTGTTGGAGTTTTTTTATGTTCAATAATTATTTTTTGTCTTTTTTATTTCATTTTGATAATAAAAAAATGAAAAATCATGTTTTAACTACTATTATTTATTTAGAAATTGTGGAATATCATCAAATGTCTATGAACTCTCAATTCCACCTCATCCATTAATCCAAGTTGATAACACATGTTTGTTGAGAATGTTTCGTCTTCCAAGATTTGGTTCAATCATAGCCATTTCATCCATTGATTTTCTCAACTCCAACATGTGATGAAATAACCCATGGAGAGAAGAAAAATGATTAAATAAAATAATATAGATAGGATGAGTTTCATTTCATCAGAAGAATTCACAACATCTGGGACATTCATCTTACTCGTGGAACCTAATCAATTCTATCTACAATAATAAAATTAAACATTTAAGAAAATTCATGATCGACTTCACCTACCCCTTGGATATTCCTTAGGGATGACCTCTAATTACTGAGAGTAAGATATTACTTGGTGGAGTGGGTGGAAGTTGAGAAAGAGATAGAGAGAAAAAAAAAATTCAAAAAGGTGGATGGAGATACACAATTGATTGGATTAATAAAACTAAAATATGATTAAAATTTAAATTAAACTAAAATAAAATTAAAATGAAATTAAAATAAAAAAGAGAAATTAGGGGGGGATAGAAGAGATATTGTGGGCCATTCCAATGTGGGATCCCTCCTTGGATGTGGGTGTCGAGCTTATGAATTGAGAAGGAGACGATGGCCTCATTTTATAGGTAGCATTATTCTTCCATAAGTAATCATATTTTGACCAATTAATTTGCAGATTCACGCATGGACCCCTTCATCAATGTGATTTGAATTTTTTTTCCGTTTACCCTCCAAATATTAGAATACTGGCCCTCCAGATATATGAGTTATGATTTTTTAATTGTCATTTTTCTTTTCTGTATGTAGGTTCTAGAAAGATTATTTCAAAAAAATATAGCATCCAATGGAAACTATAATGACTTCAAAACTCACAAGAATTTTTTATAGGTGATTATATATGTCTAAGTTCTATGCCACGTAGAATAAAATTTTTTGAAGGTGTGTAGGATGTTATATGGTACCCATACTATGGTGGGGTCCACACTATCCGCATAGAAAATTCATTAACTTCATTGATTTTTAAGGCCTCTAGATAGAAGAATCAACCCATAGTTCAGAAGAAAATTTTGGAGGACATACAATAATGATTTAAAAAATAAGATTCAATCAAATTGGAATTATATTTTTTTTATTGAATTACCGAAATACCCTAGAAATAAAAGTCTGTCAAAAATCTATAATTAATCACTTTACAAAATTTAGACCATTTTCATCCTAAAATTACCATTAATAATTATTATTATAAAAAAATTAAATATAATAGTTTTATTATTTAAAGAATATTAAAATATATTTATTATTTGATTAAAAATATGCACAAACATTTTCATGGTTAATTATCACCGTTGATTATTATAAAGACTTTGATGATTAAATCTTATGATACACCTCTCAAACCCTCATGAAATTTATTATCCTCTTTTTATTTCATGAAACAACATGTTCTATTTTATCATTTATAATTATATTTATTCAATTTTATAAAATAATTTTTTTAAGGGGTATCTAAAATTTTCTCTCTCTTTGGTAAAAAACCACTTTATTCCATGTCAATATTTTATAAAATTTTTATTGAATGATTTACTATTATAAAAATTTTCATTAAGGAAATTTATAATCTTGTATTACTTTAAAAAAAGGGAATTTTCATATTCTTTTCAAAATATGTTAGGATTTAATTTATACCGACAATCTAAAAGGAATCATTATTTTAATGTGTACAGTATGAAGGGTATTTTCTACCATTCAGATGAATTAGTTATTTTAATTAGATTTCACATGTTTTCAATGTTATGATAAATAAACTTCCCATTGATATATGATAATGTTTTAAATTATAAATAAGATATTTCTATCAAAATGGGTGATTTCCTCATGAATGTTTTAATGAAATTATTAGGAATTTATATTCATCAATGAAGAAAACATTTTTATTAGATATATTTTACTGGAGATATGATCTAATGGTACCATTCATATTATTTTTCTAAATATTTAATTATAATTATTGTTATTACAATATCTTTATGGAACCCTACCATTTTTTTACATTTTATTATATGATGAATTGATTGATTTTTTATGAAACCAATTTCATTACGTGGTTTTTTCCATGATGAAATGTTGATAATACCCACTTATTTTTATTTGGTTATGATATGGTGAATGTTTTATTATATTTTTAAGTAAAAATCAATATATTATGTAATAGGGGATACCTATATATCTTTCTACTACAATGGTTAATGGTTTATATCACATTTGAGAATGATGATAATCAATCTAATGTGATTGATATGAAATAGGAAGTAGTCTAACATGATTGATCCAATATGGGAAGTAGTTTTGATTCATGTTACATTATGAAATTAGGAACATGTATTTATTTCTGTTCCATTATGATATGATGGTATTGGATGATAACCATGAAATATTAATTGGTTTTTATAATTATAATGGGTCGACAATTATATGACATGAACATCAGGTTTCATATTTATTTATAATGGGTTTTCACTCTTGTTGTTCATATATTTTGAAATAATTGTGTTGTACGTCCTGGGTCAAGGTTATGGTGCATTATATACTGGGCATGAATTTTTTATGTTATATTTATAATCTCAGTTCCTTATTATTATATAATTTTTATATATGATCATAAATATTTACCTTCCTTGTTCACCTTTACTAATCATATATGCTCACACATTCTTATGATTTAATTTCCCATGTTATGAATAAAGGTTTATGTTGGGTTTTTCAATAATGATAAATAAATGGAGAGATATTTATTTTATATTTTGAATATACTTCATAAAATAATATGTTTTTGTAACCAGTCCCTATATAAACTATAATATTACAGTATTTAGGTGTTAATTTTTGAAATTTATTATAAATTAATATATTAATATGTAATATAAATTTTTGGAAGCCTTAGGTCACTATAGCATAAAAATAAAACTCTTTGGAAAATTAATTTTATGAGGGTGTTCAACCTGTAATGTTATCATTGTAAAAAACCTTCATTACCTAGGATATTCAATCACATGGTAGGTCAATAAAGAGACACCATACCATTTATAGGGAAATGAAATTACAAACTCAATGAGATTATTCTATCAATAAGCTATTTTATAAGCTATATAATAAATTTTATAAAATATACCATTTGAGTAATGATATCCCACAACAATTTAATGACCCTAAATAGAAATTAGATTTCATAAGGGAAGTGACCTAACAAATTCATAGGAACATGCATAAAAAATTAGGAAATCAGTTGATCAAACTATAACATTAGCGGAGAAACACCTCTTCATAGGGTTAGGATAATTTTCACAACCACCAAAAAAATTATGTTTTACAATTCACTATGGATCTAACAAATAATGTCATAAAACATGTCAAATAAATCCCATTTGGCATGAGAAATTTATATTACATCCCATTATTCCACTAATGAACATTTTTTTCTCTAGACTATGGGCACATATTCATGTAGAAATAATATCATAGATCCTACAATTGTTTGATTCTTCTCCTTCATTAAGGGTGTAACATTTTGTGATTAAATCATATATTTCTTATTAAATAAATTTATTTTCATTGCTTACATTACACAAAACACTAAGTTTAAATTAATCATGATAAAAAATTACAATATTATTCTTTAATGTGACAGTTATTACATAGGAATTAGAATGTGGGTTGTGAAATAGACTAAATAAATTATGATTTTTTTTTTTAAATTTTTATAAAAGAAATTCAATAAATATAAATTAGATATAATGGAAAATAAAAACATTTATAGTGAAATAAGTATGTTTTTTTGGAATTTTTATAATAAGAATAATGAATTGTTTTATTAATGATTATTATTAATCACTATTTTTGAATTATTTTAATTAAATATATATATTATAGGTTCAATAAAATTATTTAACATTTATATAATTATTTTTTCTGAGAATGGAATAATAATAAATCCATTGTAATGCTTAAAACAGTTATTTGGATATTTTATTTAATTTTAAACACACATTTTAAAACGAATTTATATGAACTGTAGATATTTGGTATTTTATAATTGATTAAATTTTTATAATAACTCTAATTAATATATTTTAATTTCATCTTCTTAATTTTTGGTCATCATGAATAATAAAAATATTAAAATATTCATACCATGGTTAACTATTATAAGGGTTTATCAATGGTTAACATACAAGATAAGGTTTAGAAATCATAGAAAATTTTATTTAATTTTATTTTTTTGTGGTAATTCAAACTTATACATATTATATTTGATTATTTTATATTTTTGACCCACATTACATGTGTAGTAAATTAATATATTTTAATGTTTTAAAAAATTAAAAGTGTAGCACCTCCCTCTTTTATAAAAATATATAACCTATTTGCTCTTCCTCACACAAAAAGAACACTCTATCATAGAAAATAACTACCATAATTAATTACCAAAATAAATACTCATAAAATTAATTTCCCTTTTTGATCATAATAACGCCATTTCATGGATATCGATTTATGTCAGAGGTTGTTTTTTAATGAGGTGGTATAAATCCTAAAAGAGTACTTTCAATTTTGTTTCTCCTTCTACCGAATCTAAATATTTGAAAAAAAAAATCAAATAAGAAAATAAGTGTTTTAAGTATACTGAGATGTTATTTTGTGGCAATTCAACCTTATACATATTCAGAATATGTTATTCTATAAATAAGTATTAAATATAATATGTATAAGGTTTAATTACCACAAAAATAACATCTCAGTATACTTAAAACACTTATTTACATATTTAATAATTTTATCATATATTTATATTAGGTAGAAGGAGAAGTAAAATTGAAAGTAGTCGTTTAGGATTTATACCACTTCATTGAAATACAACCATTGATTTAAAACACTTATTTACTATAGTTAATTTTTTTAAATGTTATATAAACTTATGTTTAATTTATTTACATTAAAAAATGAATATTTTTAAATAAGGAGAAATATAAAATAATCAAATATAATTTTTAAAAATACATCATTATTCAAAAAATATCAATGATCATAAATGTTGCATCATAATATAATTAACATTTGATAAATAACTTAATATCGTAGAATCATTCACAAATCATCATCATCATAATAATACATCCATTGAAAATAGTGGATGGTATAATAATATCATATTCCAAGTTAATCAAAATTTTATTTAAATTATCTTTACAAAGTATGAAAATATCAATATAAAATCATTCAATCCTCTCTTTAAAAATATGATTGAATCACATTTTCTGTTTATAAAATATAAATGAAAAGTTTAAAAACATGTTATAAAATAATATTAATTGGAAATATAATAGGAATATTTAAATATAATATTCAAATTATTTATTGTTTATGAAGGTGGAAATATCAATTAATTCCACATGTTTAAAATTATAAAATTACTTTAATATTTTTTTATAAAATCCATAAGAATTGTTCAAAAAAATTCTTTAAAAATATTCATTTCTTAATGTAAATATATTACACATTAGTTTAAATAGAATTCAAAAAAAAATTATCTAAAGGAAATAACATTAAATAAAAAAATTTAAGTGTATAGACATGGATGAACATGTTCAATGGATAATAATCCTTTTATTTAGAATATCTTCTGTTATATTAATATTCAGGTTAAAATTGGACTATATTCAATGAACGTTTTAGTTTGATGGTTCCAATAATTGCACCATAGTCATAGTTTCATCAAGTAATGAGTAATTATATTTAAAGGAATGTAACATTAATTAATCATATATATTTATACAACTATTAATATTAATAGGTGAAGAAAAATGAATAATATCACTTTCTTTAGACGGTTTTATGTTCATAAATTATGTAATGTTCCAAATTTTAGATATTTTGAATGAAATAATGTAAAATAATTATTCAAATTGATATAATAATTATTATATATTTAATATCATATATATTAATGACTTATATGATAATAAAAGTCAATGAAAAATGGTAATGAAAAAAGAATCATATTTCTACGTAGAGGTGGTAGTCCACATGTAAGCCTGAGTGATACATTCATTTACCATATGATTGAAATAATGTGGAAAATTGTTCAGAAATTATCAAAATAACATCTTAGTATACTTAAAACACTTATTTCTTTTTTTAATAATTTTTTTCATATATTTAGATTAGGTAGATGGAGAAATTAAATTTAATGTTCTCGTTTAGAATTTATACCAATTATTGAAAAACAACCATTGACTTAAATAGAAATCAATGAAATGGGGTTATTAAGATCAAAAATGGAAATTTATTTATGTGTATTTATTTTAGTACTGAATTATGGTAGTTATTTTCTATTATAGAGATTTCTTGTTGTTTGAGGAAGAGAAAATAAGTTGAATATTTTTATAAAAGGGGGAGGTGGCACACATTAAATTTTTCAAAATATTAAAATATATTAATTTATTACACATGTAATGTGGCTTAGAAATATAAAATACTCAAATATAGTAGGTATAAGGTGGAATTACCACAAAATAACATCTCAGTATACTGAAACAATTTTTTAATTATTTAATTTTTTTTTCATATATTAAGAATAGGTAGAAGGAGAAATAAAATTGAAAGTACTCATTTAGGATTTATACCACATCATTGAAAAAAACTGATGAATTAAAACACTTATTTACTATAGCTAATTTTTATAAAAATGTTATTTAATCTAATTTTTAATTTATTTTCATTAGAAAATGAATATTTTTAATGATTATTTTTTCTGAACAAGTCTTATGTATTTTATAAATAAATAATAATTGAATTTTACAATTTAACATATATTGCATAGAATTCTATTCCAACAATCATAAATAATAAATAAATTGATTATTATATTTAAATATTCCTACTATATTTCCAATTAAAATTTTCTTATAAAATGTTTTTAAATTTTTCATTTATATTTTATAAACAAAAAATTTTATTCTATCATATTTTTAGATAGATGATTGAATGATCATTTAGTGATATTTTTTAACCTATGTAAACATAATTTAAATATAATTATGATTAACTAGGAATATGATATTATTATACCATCCACTATTTTCAATGGATGTATTATTATGATGATGATGATTTGTGAATGATTCTACAAAATTAATTCTTTTATCACATGTTAATTATATTATGATGAAACATTTAAGAAACCCATGTATTATCAATAGTTTATTCTTTTATTATTTTGTGAAATTATTATAAAATAAATTATATTTACAAATTTAATGATATGATATATTGTGAATTATTTATTATCTTAGGTGACACTTATGTATGGTTTCCATTATGTGTCGAGTGGGATTTAAAATAAATATCCCTACAATGAATTGGGTATTAATAAAAAATATTACAATCACATAAGAGATAATGGAGTTAATGACAACCTATGTGATGATAGGGTTAACTATATTGAATCAACCCTTGGGAGAATGTTGGAAATGAATGGGCAAGGGATTCCATTTTGGGACTTTTTCCATAATGATATTCTTGGGATTAAACATTTAATAATGAAGTGGTTTTATATTCTAATATTTGTCTCAAATATTTCTGTGTTATGTTTAAGAAAATTTATCATGGATCCAGATTTATTATTGATTATTCCACCCTTTAATCTCTTATGAATTTTGGATGAAACAAAATTATTCCATGATTCAAGATTAAATATCTTTGACTAGTTAGATATATTTATTATAAGTTATAATCATATCTTCATACTCTTATAAATAAACATTTCTCACTTATTATCATTTATTGATTTATTATCAATTTACCCATACTGAGCCTCAGAGCTCACACTATCGTATATTTCCTTTACCTATGTTATATTGAAAGTAACTAGGTTGGTTTTTTCCAAAAAGTAAACTATATGAGGTGGTCATTTAGGTATATGTTGAAAATAGTTAAACAAATAAGATTATTAGGTTTATAGTCACCAAACACACTAAACCATAACCATTTTGGGCAATCTATTATTGTAATATTTATATAATATTCATTTTAAATGTTGTAATATTAATGTATAAATTTTCATGTCACAACCAAGGGATAAATCAGTATATGTCATTAAAAACATCTTAATGTCTTCATCCATAATCGATAAAAAAGATTATATGAACTAATTATTACACCCTCTGGGAAATGCTTGTTTTTTAAATTTGATATTGGTTCATATATTATGAGGTTTTTGATGCTTTCAGAAGTCCATGTTTGAAAATTTTTTGTTTGGGGAAAATAGTCTTCGATCGTTATTTAGTTAAATGGATAGTTAAAACAATATGAAAACTATGTTATATAGATCTAGTGGTTTCAATAGAAATTTTCATATTTTGGCATCTATTTAACAATTCGGTGAGTCAACAGGAAAATGTGAAAACGTTTTGGCTTTGGTCTAGATGTTGTTGCATAGATTGATAAATTTTTTCCAAACCACGTGATTATTATTAGGACTCCATAAAACCTTCATTTTATGTGGCATTGGTAATCACATGGTCATTTCATAGTTTTTCAAACTAGGTTTCCTAATCATGGCACTATATATAATCATTTTAAAATAGAAAATTACCATAATTACCTCAATTGATTTAATATATATCCCCTACATATTCTTCATTATGATGAATTGGCCTCTATTTCACAATCGATGAGGTTCTCCCATTGTCCATAATGTAAATCATCATTTATCAAGATGAATTATTTTGAGCTATCTATGATTTCTGATTTTTCCACTTTCACTATTAAACTCTAATATCTCATAATCTCTATGTCACTAAGAATAATATGGGGTATGATGACTCAAAATATTGTCTATGTGGATAATTGATATGGTTTTTCATGGATCTAGGCTTATATGGATCATATTTATGTGTTTCACATAACCAAATTAAATGGAATAAACATTTAATCTATTTATGAGGTAGATGTTTCTATCATATAGTCCTTAAATTTACATGATTATGTAATTTCTATTATATCCTTTTTTTAATGTATGGAGTTTATTTTTATGATATTATTCATTTATATCCTTGATCTTGGATGGAAGTGTAATATGATTTCAATACATGTTTTCATTGATAAATAGATTTTAAGGACAGGATGTGTTTGATTAATTTCATCAAAGATGGTTCTGAAGTGGAGACTATTTTTCAAGAATGGTTGCGGTATGAAATCACTATAGAAAATGATTTTTGAAATTAGATATTGGATTCTATGAAATGTAATTATTATATGTAACAAATTGACATACTATGGGGTATAATGAAGAAATAAATGTAAGTAAAATTATGTCGTGAAATATACCTTAATGGTGGGTGACCATGATTCCATTATTTCTAAAGGATATCCTTAATAACAGAAAATAATATTTGATATTAAGAATCACATATATTTCCTAGTATTTAATTGTGGGTTATAAAGAAGTAAACCCTCATGTTGTTGGCTTCTCTTTTTTTCTTTATGGATGTATTACCCTGAATATGATTTTATACGAATATTTTCCAACATGATATAGATATTGTTGGATGAAAACCTATTTTAATAGCTTCTTATTCTTCATGGATATATATTATATCTTAGTTGATTTATTATCATAAAAATAAGTTTTTAAAATTAAAAATAGAAGGCTTATTAAGAATAAATTTATTTTTTTGATCTTTTTGGAAATATGTTTTATACGAAAAATAAATGATTAATGTAGAATGAAATTATATAGATTAATTGGTAAAATACTACTGAGATTAGTTCTCGCGCCCTACTATTTATTTTGGGTGTTTTCAGATATGGGTTTTCATGATATAAATAATGGAAATAACACAATTAAAGGGAAGACTCTACTAAATCATAATTTATTTCAATGGGTTTGGATGTTAGTGAAATATAGTCATGTGGAGATACACCAGCTGGTTGTTTTGGGTTATATATAGATGGTATTTTATTTTATTCATCGAGACATTGTTATATAGTTGATGGATGTTTCCTTAATTGTTTAGTTTATACTGAATAATGATATATTTTTAATATATATTATGATACTCTATGTACTTCTATCTAATTATATATATCATGGAGGGTGAAATAAATCCAATTTTTTGTATAATAAATAATTGTTTGGAAATGACTTTTAGTGATCGTGAACAATCATTGAGACCTGTCGTAGACCAAGTCTTGTGACATCATAGGTTTACATGAGTTGGATTGTTCGAAATTTGTATCAGAGACTTACCTAGTCATTATTGTGATGCCACTTCCAAGGATTAGTTCAGGGTATGGTGTACTTAACCTAGGAATTATCAAGCATCAATGCGTAAATATGAATTAGGTGAATGATCACCACCATTCATGATGTCACCATTCTTACAATGACAACTAAATATTTAAATTTTTATCCATCTAAATATGTTTTTTGGTGTCTTTTGATGACATATCCCCATCAATTTAATGTCATGGGTTCCATGATAGTTTTTATATATTTTGGGATGTAATAAAAAGTATAAATAATGTTTTAATGTAAACTAGAATGGAATAGAAATCCATGCAGTAACTATAATATTGATTTCTAAAATATTATTTAGATTCTGGTATTTTTGGATCATGTTTATAAAACATAGATATATCTCTAGAATGAATCGGCATCCATTTTCCTTTGTTTTTTAGAACGACTGAATGTTGGATTCTTTGACAGAATCATTTCGATGGAAAAAGATTGAAGTTTATTCTCTGGATATATTGATAAAAATAGTTATTTTTATTGATTTTTATTTTATTTTTTTTTATTTTTTCATATATAGTATAATCATTATTATTTGTGGAGAAAGCTATCATATAGGATATTTTTTAAAATATTTATTTCAGTAATTCATTGAAAATTATACACGGTGTCTAACAAATGTATTTAGAAATAGTTATTTAAACAAGAAAACCATTGAAACATATTAGTTTCCGACCTAGTAAATTTTCTATATATAATACTTTTCTGCCCTTAAAACATTGATGTTAATAAAGATGTGATGTATTGAAGGAAATGGATGTTATATATAATTTTTTAAAGGGTGGGTTATTAGTTTTCGAGAAATCCAAACTATTATTTTCAATATGAAATATAACAAAGAAAATGGTTATGAAATTGGAATAATAAACCAAATTAAGAATCTAATATTTAGGAAAATCTAATTATATAACATGAGTTATAGTTCTTTTTTAAAGAGTATCAATTATATAAAAATTAATTCAATAAAAAATATAATCTATTTAATTACTTGGCTTAAAATTCAATAAATATAAACTTATAAATGTGGAGTTGTGAGATATTTATATTTTTTATTTTTGTTTAAATTGTCGATATATGCCTACATTTGAAATGTCTTATTCTTCAATCACTTTTTCAAATTGTGTTTTGAGGATTTCAAAATGAATTGGTATGAACAAAAGAGTACCTTTAGTTTTGTTTGTTTTGAAAACTATCTGAAGATGTTTTCTTAAATTATTTTTATTGTTTTAACAATTTATTGGGTATAGTGGTTATTTGATTTTCTTAGAAGGACATGACCCTATTGGGTTCCAATATTATGAATATTGAATAAGTGATATAGAATGGTCCTGAGTTAATTGATATAATTTCATTAAGAGTAGTCTTTTCCTATTATATTTATTATTTTCGTGGATATAAATGTAGATGAGATGATTTTCATATATCTTGATGTTTTTCTTTGTATCCAAAATTCATATCTATATAGGTTCCATAAGGTATTTGATTCAGTAAAGAGTACATTCATTGTATTATTACTGTTCCTTAAATAGAGTGGATTCTTCAGTGTATCCTATTATTTGGGTGTAGATCCTTACTAGTTTTTATTGTGTAGCCTCATAATTTATGTGGTTGAGAATATCCATGATTCAGTAAGATCATAAATACATTTTTTTCTGCTTGATTGTGAGTAGTTGAAATATCATGTGTTATATCACATTGGGTGTTTATTAAATATAATAAATTATAATTATTTATTGGCTTACATTACATGTTCTTCCAAGTTACGCCTTATTTATAAGAAACACCATGTTAAAATTCGGCTACACGAGACATAGATTTTATTTTGGGGCATATGAAACACTAATGTTGGCTTGTGTTATACAAATAATATAGTTTTACTAAATTAAAATATACAATTAATATTATTATTAATATAGTTGTTTCCTATATGTGTGAATGGGATGAATGGATAGTATTAAATACCTTCTGAATTTTTCATTTTTATTAGTCATATATTGAATTCGAATAAAATAAGTATCATTAATAATAAAATAATGGTTTTATAAAAAATGGAATCTTTTCTGAAATATGGGTTAATTGGGTTTAGTGCAGGTAATTTAAAATAAAATTTATCCACTATTATAAAATATATATAAAAAAGAAACAACATTTATATATTTTAGAATATCAAAATTTCCATCTTGTAAATTTTTATTGATTATCTATTATATTTCATTTTTGACGAATAGTTAAATAGACTAATTTGTAATTAAAAAATGCATTTTTTATTAATTATAATAAAAATTAAATTATATTTTCAATTTGATTTAATGTACAATTTTCTCAAATATATAT
Source organism: Viscum album (assembly GCA_963277665.1). Taxonomy (NCBI): domain Eukaryota; kingdom Viridiplantae; phylum Streptophyta; class Magnoliopsida; order Santalales; family Viscaceae; genus Viscum; species Viscum album. The sequence goes on from OY728164.1 coordinate 1,268,800,965, forward strand.
CATATAATCTAATTTTGGTCATATAATAAAAATTCTATATTAAAATTAAATATAATAAAATTATAAACATTTTTCCACCTTCTTTCCATAATACCTTGCATTCTCTTCAAAATTATAAGATTAATTTTAAATTAACCTTTTCAAAATAATTGAATTGAATTTGGAAAACAGATTCCCAATTTTGAATAAGAAAAATTTATATTTTATAATAATGAAAAAATATTTTTTTCGCTAAAGTGAATAATGAAAATAGTAACAATTAGTTATAGAGATTAAAGTAAAAAATGAGTCTATTTAGTGGTTAAACATAGAATATAAGATGTAATATTGAACATAATCATGTATTCAACAAATTATCCCAAAATATTTCAACACATATTTCCTTATTCTTTAATTTTAATTGTATTGGGAAGTATTTCAATTAATGTGACCCCTATAATAATTTTTTTAATGAAGAAGACAAAAATTGTTTTTTTCTTTTAATTGATATTATACAATGAAATAAGAAAAAACTACATTTTTTCTGTTATAAATATTATTTGGGTAAATAAATGAGTTCTTTTAATCCATATCATTTATTTTATGTTTTGAGAGGTGATATAATGACCTCATTATTATAAAAATATGCCAATACATGAATTATTTAGTTAATAATTTTACAAATCAAATGATACTAAATAAATTAAAAGTTATTTAAATTGAAATAATTATTGTGTTCATTTTTTTTAAAAAAAAATCATTACTTTTTAAAAAGGTTTTAATATAATATATTTTTGTTACATCACTGTCTTGATATTTTTTTGATTTCTATTAAATGATTAATGACATAATTATCAATGATTCTATTTCATAATAAACAATATTTTATTAATTAATTTAATTGAAAATAAATTATATCTTCTGTAGATTGATTTTACGAAATAATAAATTTAAAATATTATCCATTTTTGGAAGACAATTATTATTATTTAGATCATTAAATAATAACAGACTTTGTGAGAGTTGATAGGGTTAATGAATCAATTTTGTGTGTTACTTACACTTGTATTAACATAAATTTACAACCCAAATATGATTATTAATATATGAATTAGATATAAAATTTATAATAAGTGGGTAAAAATCATCTAATATTTCAAACATTAATTTAGTTTTAATGGAAAAATTACTTTGGTCAGAAAAAATGTTTCCATAATGATAAACAAAAATAATCAAATAAGTAAGATTAACATTTCCAGAACCAAGTATTTAAAATATGTGTATGAATATATTTTGAAGGTGTGTCTTGTCCAAATACTCCCTAAAACCTTTAATTATTTTTTGGAGCATCTTGGGTTATCCATGACCACCCAAAAGTGAATTCTTTTGAGTATTTACATGAATACCACTCCTCCTCAACTATAAAAGGCCACTCACTATACCCCATTCTTCACACCTCTCATGACATTTATATCAACATAACTATAAAAATTCATAAGGACCCAACTTTAAAACATTACATATCCTTGAATTAAATTAATAAATCACATTGACGGTCATTTCATGTTTAGAGTTTTAGAGAGTTATCCCTTAACTATTACATTACATCTCAAAAATTACAAAGTAGACACTTCTACTCAGTTTCCATTTTTCATAAAATAAAAACTATTGAAAAATAGAGTCGGGTTAAGTTCCTTGTGTTATACAGCAAGACTTCCCCTTGATCTCATCATTGACCCTTTCCATCATTAAGTCCTATGAAAAACATTTCAAAACATGGGATGAGCATAAAAAGCTCAGCAAGGGTTATAAAAAAAAGAATGAAAACATAAGTTCATCATTACATACATAACATAAGCTATATAAAATACCTCATGAAATCATATGATTTATGAATAACACATTGAAATAATAAGTAATAAAGGAAAGTTTTGGCATCCATATCATACATACATTGTAGTTATCACAGCTACGTAGGTAGTTACATTTGGAATACCCATCATAGAATATTACCTCATTCTCTTTAAAGAAACATTCAAATTTTACCACTATCATGTTACCCAATTTATTGGAGAGCTATCTCGGGCACACCTGTCCTAGTTTTATCATGAAAACTCCCATATATGTAACAATTCCCATGAACCATATCATATTTATAACACATAAAACAAATATAAAGGAAAGATAACATTTCCAAATTTGAATCACAATATATCTTTTAAATATATTGAAATAAAAAAAATATTATGAAAACCATTTTCAATACCAAAATATTTCAAATAGTATATTGTATTTTTTTCCTTTTAAAAACATTACGGAATGTTAAAGAATCCAAAGATAAAATAATACCCGAGCTGGCGAAAAGGTCATTGTCGCCACGTATGTTAAAGGAAACATTATTTTTTTTCATTTAGTAAAATTATTAGTAGAGAAAACATTAATTTTTAATAAATGTAAAATTTAAAGGGGTTTATACACCGTACAACAGAAAGTTGTGTATATAAGAAAATATGATTCAATGAAAGTAGATTGAGACAAAGTCCCTTATAAAAATTATTTCCTTAGATTAATGATAAATCAATTACATAATAATGTATGAAAAATATAAATACACTAAATATAAATGGATATTAAGCATGGTAAAATAATAGTTTTTTCACACATATTCATAGAACGACATAATTAATAATTATATGTTTAACCCAAAGAATTGAAATTGGGTGAAGAAGATCCCTTACAAAAATTTGACAGCCTAACGACCTCACTATAAAATTCAAAAAATGAATTGATGAGAGAGAAAATGTTATCTCATCACATTGACATAAAATTTATAGAAATAAGGATAAATGAGAACATATCCCAACATCATAATATTTATATTAAAGTACATAACAAAAAAATTCTTTTAAAAAGAGGCGGGTGAAAGGTTTACTTACCGATTTGGTAACTTACGAACCATTCACCCCTTGAAAGACAGATCATACAATGAATATGTAAATACCAATAAATTTATGTATATTACATAATTAATACAATAATGGGAATTAAATTAACCTCACAAAAGAATTTAGTGACAATATATCATGAATTTCATAGGAATAAAAAGTGATATGAAAACTCTTTACCACGTTGCAATCAATCGAGTCGTATGACCAAAAGTAAATAACCACCAAATTAATCACAAACTAAAATGAATTTAAAGATAATCATTATAATATATATCAAATGTAAGTATCTATTAAACCAAATTCAATAAATAAGTGGCGAACAATGAAAATCTCTCGGAATTGAAAGTGAGATAAGGAATCACTTACCTTGTGTCCGACTTGACTCGTTTGTTACTTGTATTCATGATTAATAAACATATGTTAATTTATTCATTATTAATAAATTTTTTCATTTTATTTAATCCTTTTATATCACTTATTACTTTTCTATAACAAGTATTTAATTATTTCAGTTCATATTGGACATTTTGTCAATGTTCTGAAGTTGAGTAAAAAATGAACTTGTTATAATTACAAGTTGTTCATGTTGTAAAAATTCCATTATATCCAGAATGATATTCATGATCAAGATATAAAATAGATCCTATATATCCAATATATGTATTTATTAATAAAATTACATAACATTTTAGGATAAAGATGAAATGCACCGTTCATGAAGATGGTAAGTCGTACGTATGTAAGAACACTACTTTCACTTCTATTTCATATTTAATGGAATTAAAACTAAATAATACATGGGTATATTATAATTATAGTTTAATATAATATGATATATATGTTATATAATTTCATTAACCCTATAATTTATACATTCCCGGTATGACATGAACGAACCCAATCACCTTGAGGGTCCGGTAGTCCGCATTTCCTCAAATGAAATTATCGTGTTTACACATATTGGAAATCATAAAGGTATTTTTGTAAAAAAAACAATAATAGAAGAATAGAGAAAACATATAAATAATATATATCATATATAAATACATTTCCGTCATAATGGCCATGAAAATAGGCGGTATGAGATAATTGAACAATCATCGTTTCGTGATGCGTTAGTTTTCCATCCATAGAAATAGTATGTTTTTTCTTATTTGATGGAGGCGCGTGCAAGTGTAGTTAGAATAATTCTAATAACAACAACCTAGTATATAATGGATAAAATTTTTTTTATTAAATAAAAAAATATATTTTAGGGTTTTGGAGAAGTAAAATAAAACAAAATAACTTAAGAGAAGACGTTACCTTAAAATCGGGCAACTCCCATTAGTTTGAACCAAATGTTTTATTGAAGTGCATTTTGCCTAAGTTAATTTTTATAGGAGGATGATAGAAATGTGGGGAGAATTTTATGAAATTTATGTATGAGAAAATGGGCTTCAGTGGTGTAATGAATGGCTTATAAGTGGTTTCATTTTATAAGGGGGAGGAGGGGCTCTTTAAAAATGTTTGAAATTTTTTTTATTATAAAATTATCATCAGATTAAAAAGGAAAAAAATTAAATTTTAATATAAGATGACTCATGTTCTAAATAAAGTCATACAATAATAATTTTATAGTTTTTAGATATTGTTTTAGTATTTATAATCTTATTTATTTAAATCACTCATTAATGAGGTATACACTACCTCATTATTGTGTCATAAATAATATTATTTATTTGATTTCTAATAATTATAAAAAAACTACCACGATGTAGGAAATATTTTTATATTTAAAATTAATATTTATTGTCTGATAGATAACTTATACATGTCAAAATTAATTTATTAAAATATATTTTTTATGTCATTTTTGTCATTACGTTATATTTATTAATATAAAGTATCATTATCTCTCTTAAGTGGCTCAATGGGGTACCAAAATCGACCCAAAGATTCCCTTGATCAGAAATGTTTTAAAAAATAGGATTAGACACTTGTTAAGGGTAATTTTATATTATTATAATAATATTTTTACGCTTATTTACCAGATTTAACGTTTAACCATGGAAAATAAAATATTTACTAAAGTAAATATTCATAATGTCTAAAAATAAAAGTTACATATTTACACAATTTGGACCAAATTATTTCAAATATGGAATAAAATCTTTTAAATTAAAAAAATAGAAGGTGCAGAAATTAATTTCGAATTATTTCCCGATGCAAAAACAAAAATCGTGTTTTTATGAAATATTAACTATCAAAATATTGACATTTGTTTATGTTTAATTTCAAAGTGAAATTACATACAATGACAAAAATTGTATTAAATGGTAAAAATATATTATAATAACACATTTAAAACAAATAAAAATATAATCTAACCATATATATTAAATAAATTAAAAGACACTTCTGAAAGAAAATACAGTATTTTTAATTATTCTTTATTAATGAACTTCATCAGATAAATTACAAAAATTCACCCAAAGTAAATTTTGATGACCTGATTCTAATGAAGAATATTATATTGTCATATAGAACATATAAAAGTGTCTAAAACATTATTTAAAGAGGATTCACCATTGAGATGGAAACTTGACCTATTAATGAATATTAGAGTATTTGTGCTTAAAATTTTATTCATTTACATTTTAAGCCACTAAATTTTATTGGATAAATTTAAAAACATTTAATAAAAAATTATAATCATATTTTAGTTACTTATATTAATTACCGCTAATAAAATTTCTAGGCGTTAACTACTATTAAAATTAATAATATATAATTATTTTTCAGTATGACATAACATTGTGTGCAACATAAGACTTCGAAGAAACCCATTGTTGCATTTCAAGTACACCATTGAATATAACATCCCCATTAAAATTAATATTTAATAATAAAATATTAATATATATGAAAATTTTATATTTTTATTTTCCTAGGATGTTACATCCTTCCCCCCTTTTGAAAATTACATCCTCACAATTTTAAAATTGGGCTTGGAAACATCAATGAAATTCCTACATAAGAAAAATTGTAAATAAAAATATCACTATAAAAGAAAGAAATATATTTACAAAGGACACCTGAGATAACCCATACTAGGATTCCATGAAAAAATGGATATAGAAGAAACACTAAGTGTCATGTTTTGATGTAGAGTGATAGAAAACCTGATTTGGAGAAAGGTAAAAACAAGGAATCCCAAAATTTATGATAGGTTAAATGGTCATTGGTTTCCCTACATAAAAAGAAAACAAACAATTTTTTTTAAGTTCATTTTCATTATGTTGAAGAATTTATTTATGACCTCTACTATTAACATAAGGACACATACATACTTGTCATGTTGACTCCCATCCTTTACTAAATTTCTACCAAAAACTCTTCATTTCTAAAAATGATGAGTATTTTTGTTGATCTAGACTCATCAAAATCACTAAAATAAAAAACTATATAATAACATGATCCACAAAATCTGAACCATATATTTCCCATTTCATTATAATTTATCCAAAACCAAAAATTTTAAGAACAAGTTCATATAATCCATAAAATGATAATCCTTTATAAGAAAAAATACTACTAATAATCTTCGAAATCAAATAAAAATTAACCGAATTTCATGTAATACCATTAATTATACAATTTTACTTAAAATTATACAAAAATAATAAAAACTAATATTGAATCCCAAAACTCGTAAGGATTTAAATCACATAGTCTTCTATATTAAATCTTAATATTTGTCTCAGAAAACATCGACAACTCTTAATGTCTCATACCGAAGTGTAAGTAAAAAATAACATATTCTCTGTGATAGGTTAATCATTTCACTAGATAACCCAAGAATAACTTGTTTAGGATTCATAAAGTCATTTAACTGAAATGAATTAGTCCTAATAACCATGGACATCATGTAGTCCAGTGGTAGGTGATAAATCCCAATCACACTTTTGTTGTGGGTTTGATTCTCGTAGTTTTGTCCGATGCTACGGGTTGCCACGCGATCTACGTTTTTTCCTTTTTCAAAAACTATATAATTTTATAAAATTCAAATAAAAGATATAAATTCATCAAAAATAACCATAACAAATTTTAACCCCAAAGGTTATCTAATAAATTTCATTTTTTCATCCCTGAATGTATTAACCTGTAATTGCCTCAAATTCAAGGATCATATAAACCCAATTGATTCTTTATAACTATATCCACAAAAGAAATGACAATTATTCCATGAATAAAATTTTCATATATCAATCATCAGGGATACACATTCAATAAAAAGACTTCTAAATTAATCACATCCTCATAAGATCCGTAATACCATTAATCATTTCATCATCTTAAAATCTATTATAACCCTTGAATCCCATATATGTTGACTTTTTAATCATTCAAATTTCATCATGAACCAATAACCATTATTTACCAACTTATTTGGAAATATATCTTTCCTACATTCTAAATCATGAGTCATATCATAATATTTAATAATATCAAAACATATGTTATGAAATAATCCATACCTTTAATTAGTCATTTTCAGATTCTTCATCCTCGGTATGAATGCCATTAGGTGTTGGTAAACATATATTTGTATGATCCTGGTGAACCATTCCCAAAACGTCTTTTTAGGACATATATTTTTATAATCACCATTCTCACCATATTTTAAGAATTAAATTGATTTCTACTAAAGAACTTCTTTCCCTTTCCTAGTGTCAATTGGATGCTTACTTTTTCCATGGGAGGTTCTTGTTTTATGACCATCACTTCCATATCCATAACATCTTCTTGTCCCTTTAAAACAATTTCCTATTTGTTTCTTTCAACATCATAGACTCATAGGTTTCTTAATATACATTCCTTTATGATTATTACCTGAATTTCTATGGGGATTTATTTATATCATATGAAATTCCTTATAAAAATCACCATGGTTCATGTGGTCAACCATGACTCCTGATTGATGGTTGAGAATAATCACAAGTTTTCTCATTATAGCTCCCATGTCATTCAGTTTCTCATTCAGAAAACCAACACAGTTTTCTTCACATCCACTATTACATTGGTTCCTCTAAGATCCATCCATTTACTAAAACCAAAAAGGTAAGTGTGATTATATTAGTAAAATCATCCTATAATATCTTATGAGGATGGTAAATACTAATATATAATTATTCATGTTGTCTTAAACTCATTCACTTAATCTAAAATAACGATGGCACTTTATTTAATCCTAACCATTATTGTAATGTCACTTATGATTAATGAAAATCATAATTCTAATGTTATTTAAACTAACCTATAATACCAACTATAAAGACCCATCCTTAAAACATTACATAATCTTGAATTAAATGAATAATTCATATTGAGTATCTTTTCAGGTTTAGTGTTTTAGAGAGTAAGGCCTTAACTATTACATTACATCTCAAAAATTACAGAGTACACACTTCTACTAAGTTTCCATTTTTTTATAAAATAAAAACTCTTGAAAAAATAGTCATGTCTAGTTCCATGTTTTGGACAGCATGAAATTCCATTGATCCCATTATTGACCCCATTAATCTTTATGTACTGTGAAAAACATTTCAAAACATGGGATGAGCATAAAAAGATCAATAAGGGTTATAAAATGAAGAAAGAAAACATTAGTTCATCATTACATACATAACATAAGCTCTATAACATACCTCATGAAATCATATGATTTATGAATAAGACATTAAAATAATAAGTTATAAAGGTAACTTTTGGAATCTAAATCATACATATATTGCAGTTATCAAAACAACGTAGGTAGTTACATTTGGATTACCCATCATAGTATATTACCTAAATATCTTATGAGAAATATTCACATTTTACTGCCATCACGTTACCCAATGTATTGGAGAGCTATCTCTGGCTCACCTGTCCTAGTTTTATCCTGGAAACACCTGTATATGTAACAATTCCCACGAACCATAACATATTCATAACACATAAAATAAATATAAAGGAAATATAACATTTCCACATTTTTATCACAATATATTATTTAAATATATTCAATAAAAAATCCATTATCACAACCATTTTCAATACCAAAATATATAAAATAGTATATTGTATTTATTTTCCTTTTAAAAGCATTACGGCTTGTTACGGAATCTAAAGATTAAATAATAATCGTTGTGGCGGAAAGGTCGTTGTCACCACGTATGTTAAAAGAAACATTTTTTTTTCAATTAGTAAAATTATTCATAGTAAAAATATTAATTATAAATAAAAGTAAAATTCAAAGGGTTTTATTCACTGAATAAAATAAAATTTTGTATAAAACAAAATATTCTTTAATGAAATTATATTGAGACGATGTCCCTTATAAAATCGGTATATTTACATTAAGGATAAATCAATTACATAATAATGTATGAAAAATAATAATACCCTAAATATTAGTGGATATTAAGTGTGGAACAATAATATGTTTTCACCCATATTCATTGCACGACATAATCAAGAATTATAAGTTTAACCCCAAGAATTGAAATTGGGTGAAGAAGATCCCTTAGAGAAATTTGACAACCTAACAGCCTCACATTAAAATTCAGAAAATGATTTTATGTGATAGAAAAGGGTAGCTCATCACATGGACATAAAATTTACAGAAACATGGATATAGAAGAACATATCCCCATATAATAATATTTATATTAAAAGACATAACAAACAAAGTCATTTAAAAAGATGAGATTGAAAGGTTCCTATACTGATTTGGTAACATACGAACCATTCACCCCATGAATGATGGATCATACATTGATGATGTAAATACCCATAAATTTTTGAATATTAAAAAATTAATACAGTCCTGGGAATTACATAAACCACCCAAAATTAAATAGTGGAAATATAGCATGAATTCCACAGGAATAAAAAGTGATATGAATACTCTTTACCACTTTGCAATCAATCGTGTCGTATGACCAAAATGTAATAACCACAAAATGAATCACAAAATAAAATAAATATAAAGATAATATTGATAATATATTTAAAATGAAAGCACCAAATACACCACATGAAATAAATAACAGGTGAATAATGAAAATCTCATGGAATTGAATGGGGGATAAAAATCACTTACCTTGTTTCTGACTTGACTCGTTTGTTCCTTGTTCTTCAAAAAAAATATACTTTTGTTAATTTATACTTTATTAAGAACATTTTTCAATTTTATCCTTCCTTTTATATCACCTATTACAAATCTATAACATGTAGTTAATTATTTGAGTTCATATTGGACATTTTGTCAATGTTCGGAACTAGAGTCAAAAATGAACTTGTTAAAATTACAAGTTATTCATGTAGTAAAAATTACATTACCTCTAGAATGATATATATAATTTAGATATCATATATATAATATATATCAATTATATGTATGTATCTAAAATATTACATAACATTTGAAGATAAGAAATGAAATGCACAGTTCATTAAGATAGTAAGTCGTACGTATGAATGAACGTTACTTTCATTCCTATTTCATATTTAATGGAATGAAAACTAAATGATACATGGGCATGTTATAATTCTAGTATATTATCATATGATATATATGTTATATAATTTCATTAACTTCATCATTTATAAGTTCAATGTAAGTCATGAATGAATCAATTCACCTTGAGGGGTGGTAGTCCACACTTCCTCAACTGAGATTATCATGTTTACACATATTAGAATGAATAAACGTATGTTTTTAAAATAATAAATCACATAAGAATAGAGAAAATATATACGTAATATATATCATATATAAATACATTTCCATCGTAATGTCTACTAAAAGAGGCGGTAGGAGATAATTGAACAATCATCATTTCGTGATGCATTAGTTTTCCATCAAAAGAAATATAATGTTCATTGCCCATTAGATGGATGTGTGTGTAAGTGTAGTTCAAATAAATTCTCATAACAAAAACATAGTATATTTAGGATAATAATTTTGTTATATCTTAATAGAATAAAAATATTTTAGGGGTTTGGAGAAGTAAAATAAAGAAAAACAACTTAAGAGAAACTTTTAAATCGGGTAACTCCCTTTAGTTTCAACAAAAAGGGCCTCTTGAAGTGGCTTCATTCCTAAGGTAAGGCTTGTAAGAGGAGGAGTGGGATGTGTGTAGATTATTTAGTCATATTTTTGGTGAGACAAGGGGCTTGAGATATGTATGAAATGGGTTATAAATGGTGTATTTTTATAAGGGGGGATATGCTCTTTAAAAATGGTTGAAACAATTATTTTATTATATAATTATCTTCAGTTTATAAAGGTCCAAAATCATTAAATAAAATGATAAGATGACTCATGTTCGAAAAAATGTCGTCCAATTAAAATTATATAGGTTTTAGCTATTTTTTATTATTTCTAATCTAATTTATTTACATCATTCATTAATAAAGTATACACTGCATAATTATTGTATCATAAGGAATATTATATATTTGTTGTTTAAAATTATAAAAAATTTTCCATGATGTATGAAATATTTTTTGATTTAAAATTAATATTTATAGTCGAATAGATATCTTATATAACCACATGTAAAAATTAATTTAGTAAAATATATTTGTTTATGTCATTTTTGTCTTTATGTTAAATTTATTAATATAATATTTCATCATCACTCTTAAGTGGCTCTATGGGCTCCCAAAATCGACCCAAAGATTCCCATGGTCAGAAATATTTTGAAAAATATTATTAGAGACATTTTAGGGTAATTTTACATTATTATAATAATATTTCGTTACGCTTATTTACCAGATTTACCCTTTAACCATGGAAAATAAAATATTTACAAAAGTAAATATTCATAATATCTAAAAATAAAAGAAACCTATTTACACAATTTAGAACACCTGATTCCAAATATGGAATTAATTTTTGTAATTAAAACCACTGATGTGGAAGAAATTAATTTAAAATTAATTACCGCTGTCAAAGCAAAAAAAGTGTTTTTATGAAATAATAACTATTAAAAGATTGACATTTGTTTATGTCCAATATCAATGTGAAATTACTTCTGATGACCAAATTTGGATTAAATGGTAAAACTATTTTATAATTAAACATTAAAACCAAATAAAATTATAATTTACACTTATAAATAAATTATATTAAAAGGAACTTCTGAATAAAAATACAGTATTTTTCATTATTTATTAAATATTGAACTTTATCAGGAAAATTACAAAAAATTACCCAAAGTAAATTTTGATTTCCTGATTATATAGATTAATTTTATATTCTAATATAGAATATATAAATGAGACCATAACAATATTTAAAGAGGGTTCTCCATTAAATGTTGGTAACTCGACCATATAAATAATATTAGAGTATTTCTGCTTAAAATTGGATTCATTCACATTTTAAGCCTCTAACATTAATTGGATAAATATAAAAACATTTACCAAACATGTATAATAATATTTTATCTAGTTATATTCATTCCCCCTAATAAAATTGTTAGGCATTAAATAACATTTAAAATAATTATACATTATTATTTTTCATTAAACTTAAAATTGTGTGCAACAGAAGACTTCCGAGAATCCCATTGTTGAGTGTCAAGTACACGCATGAATATAACAACCCCATTAAAATTAAAATTTTATTAAAAAATATTAATAAATATAAAATTTTCATATTCTTTATTTTCCTGGGATGTTACATCCTTCCCCCCTTTAAGAAATTGCGTCCTCAAAATTTTAAAATTTGTTTGGAAAACATCACTGAAAGTCCTACATAGTAAAAAGAGTAAATAAAACTATCACTTTAAAAGAAATAAAGAAATGTAAAAATGCGGCCAGTGAAAAACCATACTAGGATTCCTTGAAAACATGGATATGGAAGGGAAACTAAATGTCATGTTTTGTTGGATAGTGATAGAAACTTTATGAGAAGAAAGTTGAAAACAAGAAAACCAAAAATTTGTGATGGGTTAAACGGTCATTGGTTTCCTTACAGGAAAAGTAAACGAACAACATTTTTTATTAATTTAATTTACATAGTGTTGAGAAATTTATTTATGAGCATAACTAAGAACATAAGGACACATACTTACTTGTAATGTAGACTTTCATCCTTTAAAACTTTTCTACCACAAACTATTGTTTTCTAAAAATGATGAGTATTATTGTTGACATGGACACATCAAATGCACTAAAATAAACATCTATAGAATAACACGATCCAAAAAATATGAACCATATATTTCCCCTATCATTATGAATTATAAAAAACCAAAATTGGTAAGTTTGAGGTCATGTAATATTTAAAAGGATAATCATTTATAAAAATAAATACTACTCTTAATCTTCAAAATCAAATCAAAAGAAACCAAATTTCAAGAAATAATATTAATTATATAATTGTCCTTTAAATACTATAAAAATAATCAAAAATAATATTTAAACCCAAAACTTAAAAGGATTTAAATCACATAGTCTTCTACAGTAAATATTAATATTTATATTCAAAAACATCAACTACACATAATGTCTCATACTAAAGTGTAATTAAATGTATCACATATTCTTTATGATATTTTAATAATTTCCATATATAACCCAAAAGTATCATATTTATGATTCATAAAGTCATCAAACTAAAATCAATTAGTCATACTAACTCAGGACATCACGTAGTCTAGTGATAGGCGATAAATCCAAATCGCACTTTGGTTGTGGGTTTGATTCCCGCAGCTTTGTCTGATGCGACGGGTTGCCACGTGGTCAAAATATTGTATTTTTTCAAAAACTATATAATTTGATAACATTCCAAAAAAGATATAAATTCATAAAAAATACCCATAAAATATTTTAACCACAAATGTTATCTAATAACTTTCATTTTGAATTCTAAAATGTATTGACCTGTAATTGACTCAAATTCATGGATAATATAAACCCAAATTGTTATTTATAACAATATCCAAAAAATAAAAGATACTTATTCCTTGAATAAAATTTTCATATATCAATCTTCTTGGATACACATACTATACAAATACTTTTAAAGTGATCAAATCCTCAAAATAGCCTTTATACCTTTAAACAATTCATCATCTTAAAATCTACCATAACTCCTGAATCCCTTATATGTTGACATTTTACTCATTCAACGTTCTCCATGATTCATTAACCATTATTTACCAACATATTATGAAATACATCTTTCCTACATTCAAAATCATGAGTCATATCATAGGATTCAATAATATCAAGACATGTGTTATGAAATAATAAATACTTTCATTGGTCATTATAAGTTTCTTCATCCTGAATCATAATGTCATTAGGTATTGGTAAATATATATTTGTACGATCCTGATGATCCAATTCCTGAAACATCTTTTTAGTAAATCTATTTGTATAATAACCATTCACACCATATTTAAAACACTAAATTAATCCATCAGAAAGAACTGTTTTCCCTTTCCTAGAGTCAACTTGATGCTTCCTTTTCCCATGGTATGTTCTTGCTTTATTTCCTTCAATTAAAAATCTATAGCATCTTCCCATCCTTTTGAAACAATTTCCTATTTCATTCTTTCCACATTCTTGAGACATTGGTTTTTGAAGATTCATTCTTTTATGATTATTACCTGAATTTCTATGGGGATTTTTTCCATGCATATATAATGGCTTATGAAAATCACCAAGGTTAATGTGTTAAACCATGACTCCAGATAGTTGGTTGAGAATAACCACATGGGTTCTCATTGTAGATCCCATTACATTCAGTTTCTCATTACGAAAACAATCACAGTTTTGTTCACATCCACTTTTACATTGGTGCCTCCTAGATCCAGCCATTTACTAAAACCAAAAAGGTATGTGTGAATATGTTAGTAAAATTATCATATAATATCATATGAGGATAGTAAACAATAATATATACTTATTCATGTTATGTTAAAATCATTCAATTTTTCTAAAACAACCATGACTCTTTCTTTAATCCTAACCATTATGGTAATGTCACTTATTCTTAAAAACAATATAACCTCTAATGTTATCTAAACAGAGCTCTAATACCAACTATAAGGACCCAGCCTTAAAATATAACATAATATTGAATTAAATGAATATTTCATATTGAGTATCATTTCAGGTTTAGAGTTGTAAAGAGTTATACCATAACTGTTACATTACATCTCAAAAATTACCAAGTTGAAACTTCTACTCAGTTTCCATTTTTTCATAAAATATAAATTATTCAAATGAATTGTCATGTCCATTTCCATGTTTTAGACAGAATGACTTTCCCTTGATCCCATCCTTGACCCTATTCATCTTTAAGTATTGTGAAAAACATTTCAAAACATGGGATGAGCATAAAAAGCTCAGTAAGTGTTATAAAACAATGAATGAAAATATTAGTTCATCATTACATACAGAACATATGATCTTTAACATATCTCATGAAATCATAAGATTTATGAATAACACATTGAAATAATAAATCATAAAGGTAACATGTGGCATCTATATCATACTTACATTATAGCTGTCAATGCAACGTAGGGAGTTACATTTGGAATACCCATCACTGTATATTCCATAAATCTCTTTGGTAAACAATCACATTTTACCTATGTCACATTACCCAATGCATTGGAAAGCTATATCATGATCACCCGCTCTAGTTTTATCACGAAACCACCTGTATATGTAATAATTCTCATGAACCATAACATATTTATAACACATAAAACCAATATAAATGAAAGATAACATTTCCACATATCAATAACAATATAAAATTTAAATATATTGACATAAGAAATCCAT
The DNA here is from genome assembly GCA_963277665.1 of Viscum album. Lineage (NCBI taxonomy): Eukaryota > Viridiplantae > Streptophyta > Magnoliopsida > Santalales > Viscaceae > Viscum > Viscum album. The sequence continues at coordinate 1,268,816,735 of OY728164.1, forward strand.
TATCAAAACCATTTACAATACCAAAATATTTATAATAGTATACGGTATTTATTTTCTATTTAAAAATCTTACGTCTTGTTAAGGAATCCGGAGATCAAATAATAATCATGGAGGCGGAAAGGTCATTCTCACCATGTACGTTAAAAGAAACATTATTTTTTTGTCATTTAGAAAATATATTAGTAGAGAAATGATTAGTTTGGAATAAATGTAAAAGCATAAGTGTTTTATACACCATATAAAATAAAGTTGTGTTTAAAATAAAATATTCCTCATTTTAAGGAGATTGAGACGAAGTCCCTTATAAAAATTGAATCCTTAGATTATGGATAAATCAATTATATAATAATGTGTGCCAAATAAGAATACAATCAATATAAGTGGATATTCTGTGTGAAACAATAATATATTATTAAAAATTATTCATAGCATGGCATAATCATGAAGTAAAAAGTTTATCCCAAATAATTGAAATTGGGTGAAGAAGTTCCCTTACAGAAATTTGACAGCCTAATGACATCACTTTAAAATTCAGAATATGAATTGATGAGAGTGAAAAGGGAATCTGACCACATGGGCATAAAATGTACAAAAATAATGATATAGAATAAAATATCCTAATATAAGAATATGTATATTAAAATTCATAACAAAAATAATTCATTCAAAATGAGGAGGGTGAAAGGTTCCCTTACCGATTTGGTAACTGACAAAATAAATACACCCCATGAAAGACGGATCATACAATGAAGATGTAAATACCCATAAATATAAGTATATTACACAATGAATAAAATAATGGGCAGTATATAAACCACAAAAAAGTAAATAGTGTCAATATAGCATGAGTCTCATGGGAATAAAATGTGAGATGAAAACCCCATACCAGATTGTAATCAATCGAGTCATATTATTAAAAGTTAATAACAACCAAATGAATCATAGAATACCATGAATATAAAAATAATCATGATAATATAAATCAAATGGAAGTACCCAATACACCACAAGAAATAAATAAGTGGAAAACAATGTAAATCTCACAGAATTGAATGTGAGATAAGAAATCCCTTACCTCGTGTCCGACTTGACACGTTTGTTACTTGTTATTCCTAAATAATAAACATAAGTTAATTTATACATGATTAAGAAAATTTTCAATTTTATTATTTTTTTATATCTCTTATTACCTTTATATAACAATTAGTTAATTATTTGATTTCATATTGGACATTTTGTCGATGTTCGGAACTTGAGTCAAAAATGAAATTGTTATAATTACAAGCTGTTAATGTGCTCAAAAGTCCATTATCTTCAGAATGATATTAATTATTTAGATATAATATATACCATATATATCTAGTATATGTTTTTATTTATAATATTACATAAAATTTGGAGTTAAGAAATGAAATGCACCGTTCATGGAGACGGTAAACCGTACAAACGCATGAACGCAACTTTCATTTCTATTTTTATTTAACGGAATGAAATATAAATGATTTATTGGTATATTATATTTCAAGTATAATATCATATGATATATATTGTACATAATTATATTAATAAAATCTTTTATACGTTCCATGTATGTCATGAATGAATCATATCACCTTAAGGGGTGGTAGTCAGCATTTCCTCAAATGAAATTATCGAGTTTACACATATTGGAAAGCATAAAGGTATGTTTCAAAAATAAAAAATTACAGATAAATATAGAAAAAATAGACATAATATATATCATATATTTATATATACATACTGTTCCATATTAATAGCAACCATATGTGGCAGTAAGTGATTATTGAACGATCATCGTTTCATGAGCTGTTAGTTTGCCATCCATAAAAATAGTGTGTTCTTTACCCATTAGATGGAGGTGTGTGTAAGTTTTGTTAAAATAATTATAATAAAAACAACCTTGTATATTGAGTATACTTGTGTGGTTATAAAATAAAGGAATAATTAATATTTTAGGGGGTTGGAGATATAAAACAAAACAAAAGAACTTAAGAGAAGACGTTATCTTTAAATCGAGTAACTCCCTTTTATTTGAACCAAATGGGTATCTTGAAGTGGCACATGCCTAAGGTAAGGAGTGTACAAGGAGGAGAGGGATTGGGGTAGACTATTTAGTCATATATTAGACTATCCAAAGGGATTCAGAGGTGTAGAGTGTGGGTTAGATGTGTTGTCCTTATATAAGGGGGAGAAGGGACTCTTTATGAATGTTTGAAATAATTATTTAATTATAAACTTATCTTCAATTTAAAAAATCCAAAAAATAATTAAAGATGAATATATGTTGGCTCATGTTCAAATAAAATTATAAAATAATAATTGGACTGGTTTTAGATACTTTCTTAGTATTTATAATCTTATCTATTTAAAGAATCCATTAACGAGGTAAACACTGCATCGTTATTGTGTCATAAATAATATTATTTATATGATGGATAAAAATTATGATAAAACTACAATGATGTAGGAAATGTTTGTATCCTTCAAATGAATATTTTCAGTCATATATATAACATAGATAACCCTAGGTAAAAATTGATTTACTAAAAGATATCTGTTTATGTCCTTTTTATCATTAAATTAAATTAATTAATATAAAGTGTCATTATCAACCTTAAGTGGCTCTATGGGGTCCCAAAATCGACTCAAATATGACCACAGTCTGAAATGTTTTAACCAATAGGATTAGTAATATTTTTAGGGTAACTTTATATTATTATAATAATATCTTTTAACCTATTTTACCATATATACCTTTTAACCATGGTAAATAAAATATTTTCTGAAGTAAATATTCATAATGCCTAAAATATAAGATAACTATTTACACAATTTGGACCTCATAATTCCAAATATGGAATAAGTTTTTTAAAATTCAAAATATAGAAGTGGAAGAAATTAATTAAAAATTAATTCCCGTTTTCAGAACAAAAAATCGTGTTTGTAAGAAATAATATCTATCAAAATATTGACATTTGTTTGTGTCCAATTTCAAAGTGAAGTTACATAAAATAACCAAAATTGGACTAAATGGAAAAAAAATATTATAATTAAACATTAAAACCAGATAAATAGATAATCTAACCATCAACATAAATTAGATTAAAAGGCGGTTTTGAATTAAAATACATTATTTTTTACTATTCATTAAAAATGAACTTTATCAGAAAAAAACAAAAAATTTAACCAAAGTAAATTTTGATGTGTTAATTCTAAAGAAGAATTTTATTTTTTCAAATATATCATATTAAAGTGACCAAAAATAAAATTAATGAGGGTTCTCCATTAAAATACTATAAATCGGCCTTTTAAAGAATATTAGAGTATTTATGCTTAAAATTTCATTAATTAACATTTTAAGCCACAATAGTTTATTATATAAATGTAAAAACATTTATCAAATGTGTATAATCATATTATAGTAAGATTTATTAATTCTCACTAATAAAATGGCTAGGTGTTAAATACCATTTAAAAAAATAATATATTATTATTTTTCAGTATGACTCAACATTGTGTTCAACATAAGACTTCAGAGAAACCCATTGTTGTGTGTAAAGTACACCCATGAATATAAAATTATAATTAATATTAATATTTAATTCCAAAATTTTAATAAATATGTAAATGTCATATTCTTTATTATTCTGGGATGTTACAAAAATATCTACACAAATTTCATACTATTATCGTAGAATCCATAGTTTGGGCCTAAATAAATCCATTTTATTGGAACCTCATTTTTTATGCACAAAAATCATGAAAATTATATTTTAAATGAATTTTTTATTTTATGATAGAACATTCAATGATAATATAACTTGGATTTTTTCCCATAATTACAGAAATAACCCACCATTGATTTTTTTTCATGGCTATAAAAGACTAACCATTTAATATGATTAACCTCCAAGAAATACACACCCTTCATGATACCTCGCATACAAAAATATCTCATTATTGGAAAAGATTCACTGTCAATATTGATTTATCGTGAGACATTACCTAGGCCCAAAAGTACTGACCACTAAAAATGACCTACCATCAGATGAGTCACTATTTAATATGAGTCACCATTGAAGATGAATCATCCTTGAGATGTGTTGCCATTGAGATGAGTCACCTTGGAGATGATTCATTATTGACATGACTCGCTGGTGGACATGGGTCATTTCTAGACTTAACCTACCATCATATAAACTATGACAAGCCTAAATTAGCATTGGAATGAATTACTTACAGACATGAGTCCCTACTAGAATGAATAACCATTGTCATTATATATTTTTTCAATTAAATAATTCTAATAGGAATATAATGGAATTTAATGCTTAAAATTATATTAATGGTGTATATTAAACTATTTTAGGGAATATTAAATGATCTAAAAAGTTAATATAAGGATTTCAAATACCTATATGATTATTCCAATTATATTACCTCCATCCCAAGGTTTTGTATTTTCAAATAATTCACAGTCATTTATAATATTGAAGTATGTTGGGAAACTATGAACATACAATCAAGTGTGTCATTTATTGAAGAGAGTTACATTCAATATTCATAAGTTCAACCGATGGTGGAAGAGTGGATCACATTTTACATACGGTTTTCATCAAATAGTTATAATGAATATAGATTATGATGCTATGTTGTTCAATATTTTTTCTAAATGAATCATGATATTTTATACATGATACATCTGAAGAGTCTCATGCTTCAAAGAACATTAAACTGAGCTACTATAAATTTTCTACACTCTTATAATTTCTCCATCTGTTTTTTGAATTTATAATTGATATATGGCTATTTAACTCTATTTATTGACTTCTCAATATCTCATTTACTATAATAGTAAGATACATTATATATTCTAAAATTTATTTACACGTTTTTGTCCCTGGTGTTGGGGAATAAGTATTTATGTATCTTATTTTGTTTTATTCCCACAGTTTTAGTTGAAGCGGTCCATGCATGGCCTAGACATATTGTAGATATTTTCATTAAAAATTTCCATGTTTTGTATGGAGATTATATTTATATAATATTTTTTTGAATCAGGTGATTCTAAGTGGAAGGGATTAGGTCACAACATGAGACTAGAACTCTTATTTTAATTCTGTTGTGTGTTTTGGTTTGGTTAATTTATAAGCATTAAAATGATTTTTTAAACAATTATACAGTAAATACATAGATATTTAGTCTTATTATGTATATTAAAATGTTTTGAATAAGTAATTTTATTTTTAAATTTATAATAATATACATCTATATTTTTAACATAGACATAATCACACATTGAGAAAACCTTTAAAAGTTAATCATTTTTATCGATCATATATTATGATTACTAGGTTTTTTTAATTATTTGTGGGATTTTTAATGAGCTAGTTTTTAATATATATTTTTATTGGGTACTAAATTCACCTCCACCGATTGTGATACTCTCTCCAACAAAAATTTGGTTTTAATGGATTTCAAAATATTTTCAACATTACTTTTAGTTATGTTTTAAGGATCTTAATTTTTTTAAAGATTAAATTTCGTAATTTTATTGGAAAAATGAAAATAATGTTTGGCTATAAAATATATTTTTAATTTACTGTAAATAATATTTCAAATGGAACATAAAGAGGAATATTTATAGTGAAACATTGGATTCGAATTATTGTCAGCAATATAAGATAAATATGAATTACATAACACTATTAAAAATACATCAGTTGATTCTACTAAACATGTCTATAAAAAATAAAAAAATCAATGAATTCCTTTTACTATTATTTAAGGAGAATTATAGTCTAAAATAATATATTAGATAAAACTTCTTATAAAATTTGGGACACGTTTTCTATTTCCCATGGAGAAACAACTAATGTTAAATAAATGAGATTAAATACTAATAAAATTATTTCATGAACCCATCCTTTCATAAATAACCCTTCCGTGGATGGAAACATAGAAAGATAGATAATGGCCTCCTGAGTCCCACATTTAATAGGCCTCGGGGTGGCAACTAGAACCAAGGGAATATATATATATAATACAAAAATTGTTGGAATTCCCATTTTAATTTTGAATAAAGATTGAGAGATTATATGTATCGTCTTCAATAAAACAATTATATATATATATAAACATAATATATCCCATATTCTTGTTTATAAAATTGTTAAAATTCATTAAAACGTCAAATTATATACCAAATGTATGCCTATGTAAGGTCACAAAAAATTGTCCAAATGTATGAGCTAGTAAATCCTAGAACGGTCCACATAGTCCTCCTAGAAACCTAAAAGATTATTTATATATAATTATTCAGCATAAAATTATACTTATTAAGAAACCCAATGTCTCTTGTGCACACATGACAGAAGCATACTAATGATTTCGTGAGATGACTATAATAAATACAACTCACATAGTAATGCATGCCATGAAATGTAATATTTTATAAAAATCGATGACTTGGGTAACCTGCACCACATCCCACAAGTTTACATGCACATTCCTAACTAAAAAAGTACTCATGCTCCCACCTCTTCATAAAGAACTATGTCACAACCAACCAATAGAAACTTCGGCCCCACGACTACATCTCTTCCCATCACCTGGTCCCTCAGCCCCATCACGTCCCTCTTGTAGACACCTAGACCTGAAAAAACATCACATCCTTCCCACACCCCTGTTCCGCAAACCAAATCACACCCTTCCTTTATAAAACTAGGCCAAAACCATATCATCATGACTTTAGACATCTGGATTACAACCCATCTCACCCCTAAAGCACCTGTGAAAGGACAAATCACTTAGACACACTGTGGCCTCATGAACCATAGCCTACCTAAATAACCATGGACTATCGCCACCTAGAAGTGGGAGCAGGGAAGAGTGGTGGGCCAACCATCCATCCTCCCAATAATTTTTTTGGGAAAGAAACCATCTTTTATGATTATGTGGGTGTTTGGAATATAGTAATCAACTAGGGTGGGTAGCTAATAATAATCACAATTAAATACCAGTATATGAATATATGATGCCAAACACATAAACCCAATCCATGGATTCTAAATAAAAATACCAACTAACATCCACCTTTTATGATTCCATTATATTCACAACAACACACAACATGGCACAACTCCATTCTTATTTTCAACCGATCCCATTTAATAACAATTTTTTAGTTTTTTCGAAACAATAACTAAATCATTCCATCACTACCCTGGCAACTATTAAACACAAACCACAATAAGAAATACAACCATAGTTATCTTATAAGTGGAATATCCAATAAACAAAAAAATTTAACTTTCCTCTACGTTTAACAAATATTAATGATATTTCAATATCTAGTCACATGGAATGTTTTTTCATTCTACTCATGGAGAAACTCATCATGAACCTCCCGTTTCAACCAATACTATCATTCACTGAACACATCCCTCTAAAATCCCATTCCAACAATAAAACCCCCATCGCTCATTAAAAATACCACAACCAAAATTCATCACCAACACCCCTTTATTGCCAAATCCATTTTCACACCCCCACTACATAATGATACCACTAACAAGATCATAGTCCCCCTGTACCACAATTCTAATCCATTCCACAATCAATAAATATCTCAACCATAGATTCCGTTACACAACTAGAACCACCCCACATCACACAACCATGCCTGAAACCCTACTGATTAACAATTCAGTAAAATCCCACATACACCACAACACTATACGAACAAAGGTATGGGATATCCATATTTAACAAGACAATCCTCACTCCATTTCATCCTATTCATTTAGGGGTTATCATATAAACAGTTTCATTATGGGGAATATATTAATTACCTAAATGTATGTGGTTATCTGATTACATAATAATTATTAGAAAGAAAAACAAATCATTATGAATTCTATAATCATTTATCAATTAAAAAACAAGGACAACCAAAGACCAATATTTTCAATGGGAAGGTATACATTATAAGTCATAATAGCATTAAATTAATCAATAACATAATAAAACATGTGTTACATTCCAAACACCATGTTTCATTATTTAAAACCGACTCAATTATATTTATTAATCATGGATCCACTATTTTCAGAATAGATACATCATATATCGATCATGTGTTTTGATCAACTACGAATGTTTAATGAGAACAAACACGGAAAAAAGGCGAGCAACATGACCTGATTGTACCATGACAGGGGCTTGTATGTAACATGAAATTGAAAGGAAAACACGGACCAACTAGTGAAGCACAATGGCATGACTCATATTGGGAGAAATATTATAGGATCCTCATATTGAAAATGAACAATAATTAAATAATATGGATATTGTTTTTTTATTTTTTGGATGATCTAAAATAGGGATTCTGTTTAGATACATCTTTAGTTTTCCAATAAAGTCAGATCATGTCACGATTATACGCTTTGACTAATTGAAATCCCACAAACACTCAGGAATTCAAATATATGACTCATAAATGATGAAATGGATCCAAATCCAGTTAAATATTACATTAAACTCATTTTACATCAATAAATGTTGTTAGAAGTGAAAAAAAGAAAACTGGAAATACTGAAAAAAGGATAATTATTGTAATGAATCACCATTAGATGAATCACCATTGTGAGTGACTAGTGTGAGTCAATAGTGTGAGTAACCCTTGCAAGTAAACCTTGTGTGTCACCATTTGAATTTATTATTGGTGAGCTAAAATTTTTATTCACCATCGCAAGTCACCATTAGTGATCTACTATTGCGAGTCACTATCTTGAGTCCTCGTCATGTGTCTCCATTAGAAGTCACCATTGGAATTCACCATCAGAAGTCACCAAATAAATTAGTTGTCATTGGAAAATTAAAAATTTTCAAACTTTTTAAATCTATCCCAATTGGAATAAGCTACCAATGGAAAAATAGAAATTTCGAAAAATCTTGAATTGAGTCAATTTTGGAATGGCTCACATGTCCCGAAAACAACTCAGACTACCCCCAAACTCCTCAAGCACTATATTTTCTCTAATTAATAGAATCAATTTGTCAGAGAGAATAAATCAGATACCTATCAAATCATTCTCTCCCTCAAGAATTTCAAATAAATCTTTGAAGGGAAATGGGGTCCAAAAAACCACCCAGTGAGATACCACTCAACACTCCCATCTCTCCTCAAGCCCTTCCACCTACTGTACATGCTAACAAAAATGATCAAAATATACACCATAAATGAAAAAACAACAACATTATCTCAAATATAAAATATTTGGGAATCTTATCCCCCATGTCAATATAATATCTACTCGGGGTGGAAATGACTCAACCACATGAGCTTCATCACATTATAGTTTATGCACCTTGATTATAAGTCTCATCTAACCATTTTCACGTGTCAGGGATTTATCAAATATTGCACCACTAACATACCAACCCAAAGTAAATAATCTCATTTCATAAAAATAAGGTTCAAACATTACATTTATAAATATTATATAATAAGGAAGAAATCAAAACAACTATGGGTACCTGGCCTAAATTTGTATTTTTCTCCTCCAAGTACTATTCTCCAGGCCACCATGCCTCCACAAAATGTAAACCAATGTAATGTTCATTCCACGATTCACCTTACCTAAATGATCAGGTATCTCCTCAAGCCACTCTTCATACATCACGTCTTCCTTGATATCAAACTCTCCCTATTAATGGACATGGGATTCATCGTGAATATATCAAAGATGTTGGGAATTGTGGGAGGCATCATGGCTCCTCTCCATCTTCTGTGTCAACACTAATTGTTATGCCAATTCAACAATGCATATCAACACCTAAAAGGGAACAAAAAACCTAGGGGAAACCCATTTCTCTCTAACAAACATTCTCTACCCATGATGATGGTAAACATTCTAGAACACTTGGTCAGCAACCTCACACTATAAGGGCCTTCTCATATGACCAGTATAAGATTTATGCTCATCATGTTCCGCAGTCATCCTCTCTCAAACAAGCTGAAGAATTTCTATCAAAAATTATACTACATCAGTACCATGAATATTTATCTCCCTAACATCAATATAGAATAATGGAGAAAAGAACAATCTCCAATACAATTCTAGAAATGAAGCCACTCTAATGGTGGATTGATTTCTATTGTTATAAGAAAACTCTCTCAATGGAATGTGTTGTTCAAAATATACTCCAAAGTCTATGATACACACATGAAACATATATTCAATAATATGGACAGTCCATTCTATATATCCATATTTCTAAGGGTGGAAAGTAGTGTTTTGGTGTAACTGTCTTCCAAAATCATGTTGTAATCCCCTATATACGCATAAGATAAACTGCACAACCCAATCATATAAAATGGATCTCAAAACTCCATGAAACCATACCACCTCTTCCACATAATTCTTAGATAAGGAATCCATTGTTCCCAACTCCTTGATCAATGGGAAGTGAGCGCATTTCATCATCTACTACATATATATCATCATAGCCTACACGATCCCTTGATAACAATGTGATGAAATTAATTGAGATTCCATCCCACATCCACTCAGGGATGTCCAAGGGAAGTAAAAAACCCCAAAGAACATGGTGATAAGCCTCTACCTAATATATGACAATGCATCTATTCACAAAATCCACTACATCCTTGTATCATCCCATGCCAGCTAAACTACATCTTCATTCAACAGTAAATTTTAAAAATCTCTAGGTGTACCGCTAAATGGAACTAATCAAACTCACGATGAAAATATTTATGAATTAATAACAAACTAAACAATCACCCACATAATAATATCTAATTCTGAACATCCTCCAACCATCCCTTAAGCACACCACCATGGCCTACACGATTATGAAACACCAACTCTTCAATGTCTACCCAGAGATATTTTTCAAATTGCTTCATTATAGAAGATTACAATATCATCTTCAAAAAACTACATCTATAACCATAAATTCCTATATCAATGTGAATGGATGAAAACTACTCCATCACTTTCCAAATTCATGAAGATTCTCAAAAAAATCATACCACAATTTCATAATCAAAAAGTTGGCCACAAAATTCCCATTTTATGTGGTGTAAAAGATCTCAAAATCATTGTACTGAAGAAACTCCTTCTACATTCACATCCACAGATTTGGATAACAAAAGGAAAAAATGTACCTCAAGTTCTTGTGGTCCGTGAATAACAAAAAGTTCTCCCAATGAGGTAATGCCCCCACATCTTCCATGAAAAATCAACTACTGCTAACATGAGATCATGGTTGATGCATTTATGCTCATGGGGATGTAACTGTCTAGACCCATAAGAGATCACTCCTCACTTATGCATCATCATGAATCCCAAATTCAGATGGGAAGAATCACCCATTCCTTTGGTAACCAGAGCACTGGGAAACTAACCGACTTATCCTTTAGGTAACATTACTATACCTATTAATGATCACCACATAAAAAATGTTATTTTCTAGGCATATCTATCAACATGACTGAAAATTGGGAAAAATTGGTTACAAACATCAGATAATATCATCCGGGACTATGATCACTATGAAATTCTTCACCACTCATGAGGTCTTCCCAACAAAAAATGGTTTCATCCTTTAACGTGTCCACATATACTCCTTCCATAGACTCCATTAGTCAAATGAAATGAACATATTATTTCCAAAACATACACTTAACTTACTTTTTGTAGAGATAGTGGAATCAAAGAACTTGCATAATAGTTTTTGAGAAAATCTGCATGCTCCTCCACAAAATTGGAGAAAATATATATATCCTCGATGAATATGATAAAGAATCAATACAAGAAGACACAAAAGATGGAGTTCTTCGGTCCCAAGAATATGTATAGTGTTTTAAGAAAACCAAAATGCATGACTAAGAACAAGAAGTTCCCATGCCTAAATTTGAATCCAGTCTTTGGAATATCTTCAACATTCACACATAACTAGTGGTATCCAAAATATAAATAGATCATTGAAAATGAATTTTCCCATCACAGCTATTAAAAAGATCCTATATTATTTGAAGAGTGTAACAATTTTTTAAAATCACTTGATAAAACCTTCGTTATTCTGTGAACAACCTCATACCAACATCCCCTTCTTTCAAAACCATGACTGGAGCACGCCCTGATGACACATTGGGTCAGATAGATACTTTATGCATCTGATCATTTATCATGATCATAATGTCCAGAAAAAATAATTGTTATATCTGATAAATAACCATCGAAATTAGAGAAGCCCTGAGTTGCAGGACTATCCCAAACTCAACATCGCGTTGAGGGGGTAACATCTCAACCTCCTTGGAGAAAATATTCAGGAACTCTCCAACAACTCGGGGAAACTCTATTATCCCAACATATGGGAATTCCAATGATATCTCATCCATCATGGAAATAAGGGTCTCTATACACTGACTTCCAATATGAAAACTGCTATAACTAAAAAACCCACACGCTAGGAATCTATATAACAAAAGAAAATCTCCTCCAAAAAAAATTGATAATGGAATGCCCAGAATACAGACATTTTCTACCGATAATGATATAATATGGATTAAAATTTAGAAAGAAAATATCCCAACCTGACTAATGTGGCCCCATCATCAGTCTACAATTTTGTCAAATATCAAACAAGTCATTCTGATCTCTGAATGGTGTAATCAATTATAGTGGAATGGAAATCCTCACTATGCCTATTCTGAAATCATGGTTTATAGGGGATATAACAAAGGATTGTGAAGACCTGGAATCAAACAAATAACAATTTGGGCTACTAAACAAACTAATCGTATGTCTAACGATATATGTACATACCAGAACTTCTGCCTATGCTGCATGTAACCAACCATACTCAACTATACTACCTCTACTGACAACTACCTCCACAAACATTCCCTGGTTGTGGTACCTAATGATGATTTTGAGGCCAGCCTCTACCAACTTTTTCTCCCAACATTGGAGCATGGACCTGCTGACCCTACTGTTGAAATGGACATGATGAAATTGTTGTTGAGGTTGGCACTGCAGCTTCCCATATCCACTGTAATGATCACAGATGACCAATGTGCATTGATTCTGACAATGTAGATGGACTCTACAGATGAATGATTTCAATCCCATTTTCATTGGAATGGAATGGGAATCGCTAGAACTATATGGTTAGAAAGGATAATGTTGAGTTCGACACCCTACTGGTCAAATCCTCAATGGCTATTGACCTAGAGTCTTGCTAATGGTAATACTTACCATCTAATAACACGTATAGTTACCATCTTACATTAGGCCATCTTTTGTGTGAATCCATTTAATAACCTTTTCCTTCTTTTGAACATCAATATAGTTCAGCATTTTAAATGGGGTAACTTTATATGAGATAAAGGGGTCAATTTCCCCCACTAGGAGTCTTGCACAAGTCTCATCATCTATAAAATATCAGGAAAAATTGAAGTATATCCCATAACATGATCCCCATCATTGGAATTGATATACTCCCCTGTTGGAGAGAGAGTAACATCTACCTATTCTCATCCTTCGTGGTTAATTAATGGAATTATGCTTTGAACACCTTCTTGAAATCGACCCACTTATTTTCATCCTCCTTTCTCTCCCTAGATAAAGTTTCCACCAATGATTCGTAGCTACCAACACATATCTAACAATCAATGAAACCCAGTACACTATTGGATCCCGAATAAAACATAATGTGATCTCAAGATCCTCAGGCTAACTCTCCATATCTCTGTCTAAAATACTTACCACATACTTTTATAAGGCCTGTCAAAGGAATGCATCTAACGTTATCTACCAATGATCATCCTCCTCTACTCGATCAACCCTCCACTGAGTAGTCAGATCAACCATCTGAGCATCAGCCAATCGAGCTACAGAAGAATGATGATTGGGTGTCGTAGCTGAAATCTAAAAATGGAATTATTAGTCTTGAATAGTATGTAATTTTATAGAATATTCCCATTAACTCTTTTTAAAATATTTTAACTTATTTGAACTATTTTCATGCCATTAATTACGAATTTTTTAAAACACCTAATTCAGACAAGAACACATGGCATTATGATTCACATACCTTTTATTGGTTCTCCACCGTGAAACCAGTATAGCCTCACATGGTCCTTTGGCAGCCTCAGTTTCTTTGAACCTGATCACGAAGGGGGGGGGGGGGGCTAAATCATATTTACTATTCGATATTACATGTCATGTGTCACACACCTAGATCTGCTAATATTTTTCCCCTACAAACCATTGTAATCATCACTGTACGTAACCTTAAACTCCATCATATCCCTCAACCATCACCTCTAATACCTTTCTGCCAGAACCCCCTTCCTACAATGATACCCCTCTTAAGATGGAAATGAATAAATTGAGATAATAAACCCCGATTCCCTCCACAATTAGGCCCTATGGAGGAAACTACAAACAAGGATATATATATTTTCATAAAATGAGATACATTTCCCGTTTTTATTTAGGTAAAAATATCTACAGAAAATATGTATAAACATCAAAATAGTTCCACTATATTTATAAAATAAATACAAAATTTATCATAGATGACTTCATAAAATAATACTATTAAAATGAAATAAAACTTCAATTTTAGTACCAAAAGGAATGACCGTAAGTGAAAAAAACTCTCCCATAGTTCGAGCCTATAATACCTAGCATGGTCTATATAGTCCTCTTAGAAACATGAAATCTATTTTATAAATTTTGGGTGAGAATATAGATATACTCATTCAGAAAACCAATGGCTCCCATTCATAGGTGAGGGAATCATTCAAATTCTCTTGTGAGAAAATAACATAACCAATCAACTCCTAACAAGTTATACTAACCATCCCCACATCACCAAGGTGCACTCTACAAGCAATGTATGGCATGAAAAGTAATATAGTAAGAACAACAAATATTTGGGTACCCCAAACCACTTCCCAATAATTTATCTACTCTTTCCTAATAGAAAACATCCTCTCACTCCAACCTCTTCCAAAAGAACAACATCACAACCTACCCAATCACAATTGGTCCCTACAATAACATATCGTCTCTTCACATGGGCCACAAGCAACATCACATCTCATATGAAGACACATGATCCACAAACCACAACACATCTCTCCCAAACACTCATAGTCCAAAAACCACATGACACACTACCCACAAAAAACTAGGCCATAACCCATCTCACCCTTCTTAGGACACATGGGCCACAACCCTTATCATCTTGAAAATATTGAGGAATGTACAAACAACCTTCACACAATGGGGCTTCATGATCAACAACATGCCTAAAGAATCTAAGGAGATCACCACCTAGATGAGGGAGCATGGAAGAGTAGGTGGCCATCCAACCATCCTCCCACCAATATGTTTGGTAAAGTCACCCTCCCCTGTGAATATGGGGGTGTTTGGAACATAGTTATCATCTAGGGTGGGGTGCAAGTAGAAATCGCCAGAAAATAAATGTATGTACATTTATGATACCAAACACTAAAGCCCAACATGTGGCTTCTAAATAGAAATTCCAATTCACAACCACCTTTGATGTTACCTCTACATGAACAGAAACACAAACCATCTCACAAACATATCCTCATTTCCTAGAAAATTCATTTAACCGTGTATTTTTTTTTATAAAAAATTTACTAAATCATTCCATCACTACCCAGGAAACTATGAAATGAAAGCCACAATAGGCAAAACAACCAAAGTAAAATCCGGTGGTGAAGAACCAACAAACTAATGTATCTTCACATTCCACTGCATTCAACACATAATCATGTTATATCGATCTCCAGTCATAGGAAAATATTTTTTCATGCTACTCGTGGAGAAACTCTGGTTGAACCACCCATTTCAAACAATATTATCATTAATATAACCCATCCTACATATGTAACATTCCAATAGAAAAAATACCATCTTACAAGGACAACACCACAACCAATCTTCCAAATCGACATCCCTATAATTCCATATCCAATTTCACACACCCACTCCATAACTATACCACTCCAACCATCACAACCCCCTACTCCACACATATCATCCTTTATAAAATAAATGAATCTATCAACCACAAATTCCATTACAACACCTAAACAACCACACATCACACAACCACACACACAACCCTTCTAAATCATAAGTCAGAAA
Organism: Viscum album; assembly: GCA_963277665.1. NCBI lineage: Eukaryota > Viridiplantae > Streptophyta > Magnoliopsida > Santalales > Viscaceae > Viscum > Viscum album. Next base: position 1,268,832,976 of record OY728164.1, read on the forward strand.
TATCCCACACACATTACACCACAATATTAACTAAGGAAGGGGATATTCTGATTTAACAAAGCATTCATCACTCAATTTTTACTTGTTATTTTATGTGTAATCATCAGAATAGTTTGATCTTGGAGAATCCATTTATTAGTCGAGTGTATGTGTTTAACCAAATCCATAATGAATTTTTGATAGAAAACCAAACATCATGAATTCCATAATAAATAATTTGTGTGAAAACAAGGAAAACCAATAGTCATGATTATTAGTTGTTAGTTGTCATATATACATAATAATATCATCAAAAGAAACAATGACACAATAAAACATATATTACATTCTCAACCTCCTGTTTGTTAATTTAAATCTGATTCAATTATCATTATTAATCGTAGAACTACTATTTTTAAAAAAGAGTCATCCACATACACATCAATCATGATGCGCAACTAAGAAAAATTAAGGAAACATTACTTGGATGAAAATGCGATTAGTACATCATGAATACACCAAAAAGGGGAATGTATGTAGTTTGAAACTATATGGAAAACATGAAACAACTAGTATAACACAATGGAATGAATTCTATTGGTATAAATGTTCTGGATTCCTCATACATAGAGATACCATGAAGTAAACAATAATTTTAATGGTGTTTCGACAATTGGAAGATCTAGAACAGTGTCGCGGTTTAGATACATCTGTAATTTTCCATTAAAGTCAGATCCAGTCTAGATTTTGATATTTGATTAATTAATAGCCCTTGGAATCTTATGAATTAAAATATGTGAATCATAGTTATTGAAATGGATCCAAACCCAATTAAATAAGAATTTAAAATATTTTATTGTTAAATTAAATCATTAAAATGAAAAATCTAGAAAACTAGAAAAAAAGGAAATCTGTTCGAGTGACTCACCATTAGATGAGTCACTATTACGAGTCACTGGACTAGGTCAGCAGTGTGAGTCACTTTTTAAAGTCACTATTTTGAGTCATTATTGGTATCCATCATTGGTGATCTACCATTGCATGAAATCATCGTGAGTCGTCATTAGATAGTTGCTATTTTGTGTCAACATAGAAAGTCCCCATTATGAGTCTCCATTGTATGTCACTATTGTTAGTCCCCATTGGAATTCAAAAGTCATCATTGGGATGAGCTGCCATTGGGAAAATATAAATTTTTAAAACTCTGGAAATGTGTCACCATATGAATGAGATACCATTGTAAAACTGTAAATTTGAAATTCTTTTGAAATGGTTCACTATGGGAATAACTAACATGTCCCAAAAAGAACTCATACTAACCCTAGACACCTCAAACATCATACTTTCACAAAATAAAAGATTGAAGATGTTAAGGACACTAAAAATTAAATATGATACCTTCAGGATGAAAAATTATGGGATGATTTCTAATATATATCTCATGTTCAATGACGTATTGAATAACATGAGGCACTTTTGAAATCTAATATCAAATAAAGATCAGATCATGTGACTACTGTGATGTCTTCAAGAGAGATGGAGAGGAACATTGGTTCGAATAAGAGAATCTTAAGATATAAATAAACTAAATTTCAAGGAATTGATTGTGATGATGGTTATGTATGATGAGGAGCTTAAAGTTAATCTTGAAGAGGATGAAGATCATAATAATAAATATGTAGCCTTTAAGACTACTACATCCAAATAGAAAGAAAAAGGAAAAAGTTCAAGTTAAAAGATCCAATTGTAATTAATAACAAAATGGAAATGATGATAAAATGGATCATATAGGTAGAAGTATTAACAAATTATATAATAAAAGATATTATTTAGGTAACTATGTTAAAATGGAATGTATGATAATGGATTGAATTGGAATGAAGACTAAAAAATATATTATAATTCAAATGGAATTACCGGTTATCCATGAAAAATAAATGGATATGTCAAGGATCACTATACTAATTTAATGTATTAAAAGATGATTGACTCTAAGGATATAAAATACAATATATCCTTAAAATATTCCTAGAGTCCCTCTGAGATGATGTCTAGTGACTCAGAATCTACTCATAAAGAGATTCCTGACATAGAAAATATGTACTTCATGAAAAAGATATCTTAGGTACCTAATATAACTTATATATATAATTTAGTTCATTTTGTAGAAGAAATTAATAATGATATGTCAGAATATGTATTTTTTAATATTAAAATATTATTTAATATGACTTCAATGATATAAAAGATAACACAAAACATTAAAGAATCATCATGCATTATCTGCTAATATCAAATCTGAAATTTCTATCGAAAAAGAAACGATTGAATTTTTTTTAAAAGAAGATACTAAAGTAATATTAAAAAATGATAAATTAAAAAATGAAATTGAAAGGTTTAACAATGGTTGAGAAACTCATAGTTCTATACTATGTAAAAAACAACAACAAACTATATTACCAGGTTAGGTTATCACCCTCGATAGAGATGAATTTTAATGTACAATTTTGTTCCTTAATCAAATTATCAAACTTCTACATCAGGTTATTATTCTTGTGGAACTAAAATGTAATTATTTCAATGAATTTATAATCTTATTATAGGTAACCAATTTAGAAAATATGTGTTCTGAAAACTCTCATTAATAACATTTCTGCACCAATGAAATTTTTGGTTCCAAACTCGTTTTTTGGATGAAATTTATTTTTTAGGGAAACACCATGAAGGGATCATATAAAATTATATGATATCTAGACATTGTTTATTAAAAAAATATTATAGGAGATTACTTATGATTCACGAACCTAATAATGTTTTATGGTGTTCATGTCACCTTATTTAAAAATGACAATGGAAAAATAGTTTTCCTTTCCCGTACTGGTAACTCAAAATCAGTTTAAATTTTTCATGTACTTTTTGTCAATCGTTTAAAAAAATTATCTAAATAGAATCTCAAAACTATGTGTTAATGATTTTATTGTAAAATTGAAGAATAATGCTTTTATTCAATTTAAATATAAGGATGAATTAGTATTTAAATATTTATGTAATGAAAATATGAATTTTCTTAATCATTATTATTTTATTTTGGAAAATATTTCTATCTTAAGTTCTTTTCATAATTAATATTGTTTTTAATATATGAGACTCTTCTATTATAATATTTACTCACATAGAAAGCTTACTAAAAAATTGTTACGTAGGGATACACCAAAACATAAATACTGAAATGTTAAATTCTATAACCCATTTCAGAATGGGAAAACACCAAACTATCACGAAGTTAAAGAAATAATTATCAATTTCACAATCTCATTTGTTGGTCCACATATACTTGTTTGGACTATCTAGTGTTTCTAATATTAATGGTAAGAATTGTTTATATGTACATGTAGAAGGATTTTCTATGTATACATGGGTATTGTTTTTAGTTCACAAAAGAGAAGCCTAATATATTATTACCAATAATGATGAATTTATAGAAAACATAAGTTTACATAGAAATTAGAACATAATAAGTGATGATTTACATGATATTGAAAATGAATAAATTGTAACATTTTTCTAAAAAAAATTGTTATACCCATAACTCATCTACTCATTGGATTCCCTCCCCCCACTTAATGGAGTTATAAAAAGTATAAAATGGCCCTTAAACTGATATCTTTGAAAATAAATATTGAATATGACTTACTTATATAATTTTTGGTAGAGGATGTGAATACAACTACTATATAATTAATATAGTCCTAATTAGTCCTCTTTAAAAAAATATTTATGAACATTGGAATAATATAATACCAAAGATTAATTACATTATATTTTTGGATGAAAAGTTTTTATTATTTACACTAAGGATAATCATGACTAGTTTTTCTCTAATAAAAATGCAATAAATTTTTTCGTTATTGATCATCTAGTAATTCATATCGAGTGTTTACGAAAATAACCCAGATTATTCAGGTGTCTATTAATGTATAGTTTGATGATACATATCTACATGGTCCTAAAACCCATTTTCAGAACCTTGAGGATTATTTATACACCTCAAACGTAAATTAAAAATATTCTGAAACTATTGTAAAATTTTAAAAAAATCACCCATTTCATATGAGCTTCCATAATATGAACATGAACACGTAGAAAACCATGGACTGGCCAAAACATATCTTTCTATATGTGTTTGGAATCACAAATACTACCCTTTATATATATATATTTTGTTATAGTCTTATTTAGATGTATCCAAACTGGATCATCTCTATGAAACTAGGTTGCACATCAAGAATACCTATCACAACTTTAACACAAGAACATCACTGATACAATTAATGTTGAATTTTGGGTAATGGATTTGCAAGAATAACTTAATCAATTTAATAGAAATAATATTTTTTAACATTATGATTGACCAAAGGGAACCTTGACAATACAAACTAAATGGAATATTTTAAATAAGGTTGACGAATATGTCATAATAATAATAATAATTAAGGTTAGTCTAGTTTTAGAAGGGTATAGTCAAGAAGAGGTTATATACAATGATGAAACCTTCTAAAAACTAGCCATACATGAATCCATCATAATACATCATTCCTATAAAGAATATATATATTTAAAAACTATATCAAATATATTTTAAAATTTTATTCTTGAAATTTTATATAATTAAAGGTGTTTTGGTTAGATCAATCTCCGGATTTCAAAATCCTTATATCCTAAGTCATGTTTTTAAATAACAAATGGTGTATATGGGTTATAAAAACCTTTTAGAGTTTAGTATAATTTTAACAATTAATTTCATATTTTAAAATGATTATTTAAAATAATACAAGATCCTACCATTTTTATTAAAATAATATTAATGGATGTTCTTGTTTTTCAAATCTAGATGGATGATTTTATTTTGGGGTCTTTAAAAAAACATTGTGTTTGTATTTTTAAAATATGATAAAAAATGGTTTTGAAATGAGATTAATGTGTGAACTGAAATTATATCTTGGTATTCATATTTTTAGGAATATATAAGGAATTAAATTTAATATAGTTAAATATACTAAAAATATATTAATTTTTTTTATATGGATAACATTAATAGTAGTTCCCTCACATGAGTAAGAACTATACGTTGGCCCTTAATAAAGTAAGGGAACTAGGGGATAAAATTAGTTATAGAGGTAAAATTCTAAGCCTTATCTACCTAACTTATATCTATCCTGACATTATGTTTAGTGGGTGTATGTAATCCCTTTTTCAAGAAAATCCAAAACAATCACACTTACTGAGAAATTAATTTTAAAATATATCATGTATACATCCAATTTGGGATTTTTCTTACCTTGATAAATAAATTTACATATTGTTTGATTTAAATACTTATTTTTGTGCCTGTATGTTAGAGAGAAAAATCCACTATAAAATATCATCTTTTGTGAAATTATCAAATTTTTTGGTGTAGTGAGAAGAACAATTTTGTTGCATTGTCTACTTCTGATGTTTAATACATAGTTTCTGGTAGATTATACACTATAATTTTGTTGATGAATCATAATATATTGTACTAAATATATAAATTCCACTATGTCCCTATAAATTTAGAAAACATAAGTTCAATAAAAATTTATAAAAAACCTATTTCCCACTCTAGATAAAAACTCATTGATATATGACATCACTTTTTTAGATACCATTTTCAAAAGGGCCATATAACTATTAAATACATTAGAAAAATACATTAGAATACTATTATTTTTTCTAATAAATTAAATTATTAGATAATTAACTACATAAAACATGAATTTGGTATGATTATGTTTGGATAAAAATATCCTTTTTGGAGATTACCCACCATTAGAGTTTTTCTTCCATAGAGGTTTACCCACCATTATACTTTAAACACAGATTGAGATTACCCAACATTTTAGTTTACCCACCCTTATAATTCACCCACCATGGGATTTACAGCCCCCCCACATCAATTTTTACCCATGGTAAGAGTTTACCCACCATTGTAACAACCCCTCTGTAACAAACCACTTTTGGAATAACCCTACGTTGGTAGAGAACTTCTATTGGAAATCAACTCACCACTACAAATTTTTATTTATGATTTATTTATTTATTTTATTTTCATATATAAATATGTTATTTATTTTATATTATTTCAAAAACCCTAAATAAAATTAAAGTAGGTCACAATCTTATTTTAACACTCATCATTATTAAAAAACCAAACCTTATCAACAACCCTTTATCTCATGACCATTATCCTTCCCTCAACCACTTCCAAACAGTTTACACTATATTAAATGGTTAGTGTGATGTGATTAGTATTTTTATTTTTGAATGTTTCATGTCCTTCGAAGAAGCAGAAAAAGATAATTGAGCTGACCAATAGATGATCCACAACACTTGCACGCTATAAAGCATATAGTAGTTCTTGAGAAAGAAGTTAATGTTGATTTGTTGTTGTCTATAAGATCATTGGGTCAATTAGTATTTAAAGAACAAGGATGGGTGTAATGGTTAAAAAATATTTTATTTTATCCTAGGATAGTGCATCATTACTATCTTAATGATGAGTTTAGATTTGGGGAAGATAAAAATGGGTTCGTAACAGGATAAATGGGAAGAATATTTTGTTATCATCATGTAAATGGGAATGACATAATAATGTTCCACATGAAAGAGACTCAAATGATTATCTATAATTGCTGCCAAGTGATAGTGATGATTTTAAATATGTTCATTCCTTAGATGAGCTGATTAGATTAGGGGCCTTGAGAAGACTAGATATAATAATTTTTGATGGTGATATTCATTTGTTGATTATTTTTATTCAACATACGTTCTACCTAAGTAAAAGAAATTTATAACAATGAAATACCATGATGTGTACGTGAATTAAATTATGAATATGTGAGATAAAATAAATATTTGAAGTTATTTTAAGGTTCATGTGATTGATATGTGCATGAAATATCCCAATATAAATGTATAAATATACCATAATTTCATTTCTCTCTATTGGAAGTTGTGGGTTTAGATGATGATGAATTAGAAACTGAGGTAAAATGTGGTGTTTTTTTAATTTAATATTCAAAATAATGATTATTTAGTGCATAATTTTGATGTGGAAATGGGTTTATAATGTTTACATGAATTTTGAGTATTAAAATCATTTTGATCTCCCTACAAGGATGGAAATTATTTTAGATCGTTTTTTAGAGTTAGATGAAGTGGTAGAGTATTCTGATGAGTAACGTGATGACAAGGAGGTTGTTTCTTTATTCATAGTTGATTGGGGTAGTGATCCTGATTTTCTTAACAGCCCATATGCATTCACATTCAGTTTGGCTAGTCATCTTAGTTATCTACTAGTTAGAGAAACTAATTTGAGTGATGGAAATAGAGAATAAGAATCTATGGTTTCAGAATAAATTATTCTGTTTTGTTTGATAACGTTCAAAATAGAGAAGAAGAATATGATAAAGAATAATATGAATACAAAAATTAATATGATAATAAAAATGAAGGAGGTTTTTTGGATAAATAAGATTGTAAATGTTGAGAATATGCTTGTTGTTTTGATCATGGTAGGTCTGATCATCAAGAGACATATCAAGAACATGTTTCCTCTTGAGGATTGTTTGTTGCTTCTAGGTCCGAGGACATACCGAATATAGATCGATATAATGAGAGAGATATTAAAGAAGAGTTCTGATAATCTAGTTATGGGAAGAAAGACCCATGTTATTTAATCCATATATATTGATCTCCAGATATAGAAAATGATGTTGGTTAATTTTTTTATACATCAGTTTATTGGAAAACATTTGATAAGAAGATAGAATATGAGAAGATAGGTGATAGGTAGTAGGTTAATGATGATTCAGATTTTGAGCATGCAATTTTGTTTTATTCCAAGAAGGTAGTTTCATATTTTAATGAATTGGATGGATATCAAAGTAATTTGAGGGTAGTCATGGAATATACTAACTCTGATGATGAGAGAAATCCATAAAAGAATGTTGGACCTTATATTATATTAGGAATGATGATGTATCCAAAGGTATCAATAGTTTAATGGATTTATGGTGTTGGGGGACTATATATATTTGAGTAAAATATTCCTTTTATATTGGAACTGGTGTATAATTTAGACATTGAAAAATCTTCTACACCCTTTCTGTAGGAGCTATTACTATTGTACTTGTATATGTTATTGATAGAGAGGAATTGGAGTCTTTTCAGGAAATTAATTCTTCTAATTATGATAGGATTCTAATGAATCACCCACTTTTTATTACAATTCATATTGAGAAAAAATCTAGACATTTAGAGAGATTATGATTAAACAAATTCTTCCAAAAATTATGCATCATGTTAAGAATTGTAAATTGAGAATATGAGAATATTTAGAGTGATGGATTCATTAAGATAAGAGATATAATGAATACAGATTTCATGTCCAGCTTGTATGGTTGCCTTATTAGATATGATATATAATATTCCTTATGTGGATTCTACATTCAGTGATCCACCTCCTTCTTTAGTTATTTTGTTGATCAGACTAGTTGTTGGATATGAGCTTCAAGTTGTTTAATGAAATATCCCTAATATCCGCTAATAATATTTGAGTCATATCTTCCCTAAGAGTGCCCATGTGTGTAATATGTTAAGATAACTTATGAATGAAATTATAATTTATAGAGAAACAATCACAAAGGCTATTAAGTATTACCTTTCCTAGATCTATACTAGGATTGATCTGAATAATCACTTCAGGATTCATAATATGAACCTTCGGTTACCACTTGTTACCAAAGGCTTCATGGTACATGCCTCTTAGATGAAATAATTGACACTTTTTCTTTAGTTGTTCATAAAGGATAAGCTATATTTCTTCAGTTGCATGGAGTTTGGATTTCAAATAATGATGGTCCTCATCATTTGGATGAATCCATTAATACATGTTTATTGGACAGTAATGGTATCACATGAGGATATACCAATGAATATTCATCTGACTCCTCTGACTACTACTCTTCATTATTTTGGATCGAATATTAATAGAGATCCAAATGAACCTATTCATTCTAAATCTAATCCTTTCATTAAATCTCTAATTGAATCAATTTTAAAACATTGACTGGTGATCGTCGTAGTGATTCTACCTTTTAACTATATTCCTAAAGCTACTATTTCTTTTCCCACAACCTCCACTATAGTTACATAAGACCAACACTGTAATTTTTTTCCATATTCATCTTATAAGGGAAAGGAACCAACTATTCCAACTATCGAAGCTGAGAATAGTTATGTAATACATTCTATATTGGATATGGAATTTTTTATAACTTCATATTTTATCTCTTCTTGGATGTAATTATGAAATCTTTGTCATGAATTGGAAATTATATTATTATTTATATTCTTCTTCCAATAATTTATCGTTTATGTTTTTATATCATGATAATCTAAAATGGAAGAGAATAAAAATATCATTTATTTACTACATTTATAGTGTTGTTTTACATTGATATTATCATTTATCATATTTCATTATATCATATCATTTATTTTATATATCATCAATTTATACCTTTAATTCAATATTTGTTACTTTTTAGATTTTAATTTATTCTATCTTACCATAAATTTTCCCTACCTTTGAATTTTTTTTTAAATAAAATATTTTAACCTATTTTGTTTTAATAGTTTAAGATATCTATTTTAGTCCATAGTTTATTCTATATATAGTTTATAAAAATTCCTTATTTTTTATCAAAAAAAAATATGAATATTGTTTGAACCTCATTGTTTTAATTCTCAAAAATACAAATAATTATATTTTTAAAGAGTTTTATGTTTTATGATAGAAATTTATATTGTAAACAAATTTTGGGAAAATTTAGCTTCTCGACATTGTGGATGAGTCACTACCATAAAAATAAACCATTGAAGATGAGTCATCGCCATAAAAGACTTATCGTTGAAGTTGAGACCCGACAAGGAATGTATAACTAATGCAAAAGAGTCTCAATCAAGATTAAGTCCCCACCAGACATTAACTACCTCTAGAAATGAGTCACCACTGATGATGATCTACTGTTAGACAAGTCATGGTTGAATTATAGTCACCATTGAAGATGACTCACCACTAAAGATGAGTCACCATTGAGATGAATCAATATTCAGATATCTCACCATTAATAAGATTTATTTTTGACATGAGATTTCACTGAAAATGACTGGCCTCCATACCTGACCTACCTTCATATTACCTACCACCATATTGATTTACCTTTAGGCTAACTCACCGCCATACGTGTCACAACTATAATGGATCTCTATCTATATTCTAGTATTTTTGAATTAAATAATAATAATGGTTGTATTATAGATTTGAATACTAAATACTATTTTAATTGATAATATTTAAATATTATAAAGAACATTTATTTATGTAATAACTACATTATAGGATAGAGGATAACCATATGATTGCTCATTTAATAGTCTCTCCATCATATAGTTCTATATATTAAATGAATACACTCTCTTGTAATAGAGAGATCCATGATAGGAAAATGAAAACATATAGTCAAGTGTCACATTTAATAAAGAGATTTTCATTAATGATTCTTAGGATGACTGGGGCACATCGAACATACAACCCAATTAATAATTTCTAAATCAATGTAACACCCCAAGATTTAATAGTACATTATCTCTGTGAAGTAATTCAATAACATGCACTACATGGAACACAGAGTTTGACCGCACCATGACATACCAAACTAGTCGTTTAGAAATATATTATGAATAGTATTAATTGAAATTGGAAGTTTATATAATATATATAATTTGAAATCCATATAATGTGTGTCTTATAAAAAATATAAGAAAAATACAAAATTTCAGATATCGGAAGTATTTTTTCAAAAATGCAATTTTACCACCTTTTAATGGAGAAATTTTTTTAAATATAATATTTGACACTTTCATAAATTCAATTTGACAAAATAATCTACTTTTTATAAGTGGACATATAATTTTTTTGATATATATTTTTTTAGAAAACAATCATATTTTGACGAATAGAGAAAAATAATAAATTTTAATTGAAAATTACTTTTTTATCAAAATAATTTATAGAGTTAAACAATAAATTTGAATGGTTTTGAAGTATTATTATCTTATCTTTTTATATTTTAATCCAATGTTGATCATTATATGTAGTTTTACATTTAAATTGGACATAAACACATATTAATCTTTTAATAGTATTAAATTCTCAAAAACCTACATTCTGGTTTTGAAATTGATAATTAATTTTATATTAATTAATTAAATATATATTTTTTGAATTTGGTAAAATAGAAATCATTTTTGAATTCACAATATTGAAATTATTATTGGGTGGAATCTTTGTATTTTTCTAGAAACCTTCAATTTTTGATGAATCGTGAAAACAAATCAGTTATTGTATAAAACATGCTTTTTATTTTATTAATTATTTATTTGATTTAATTTTTTTAATGAAAAAATAGATACCCAATAGTTATATAATTTCAATTTAATTCATTGGAGTAATTTTATAATATGATTAGATACATAAAATTTTATTGAACTATTTTACACCTTTTAGCCAACTTCTAGGCACATTTGAAAATTTGCATAAAAAGTAATTTTTCCACTAATATGAATTTAATTTCAAAAATCATATAGCCACAGTTGACATAATTATGTAAAATTTGGTTCAATGGGATGAAAATAATTGTTGGTGAATAGTATCTTTTGAAATTTATTTACCACGGTTAAAAGTAAATAGGGTATTTAAAGGTAAAAATGATATTATAATTACAGGAAAACATGTCCTAATTCTATTGGATAAGGTTATTTCGACCAAAATAATCCTTTGGAATAAAATATGATCTATATTATCCCAATAGATTAGATTATAACACTTATTATTATTTTATTTAAATAAGAGATAAAAGTGATAAATAAAAATTTAAAAAACTAAACCATTATTAATATAGGGCTATAAATAAGATAAATTAGACTATAAATATTAATTACACAGATAAAAATATTTCCCACATCATGGTATTTTATTTATAATTTTTAGACATTAAATAATAAAATTTATTTATGAAACAATGATGATGTAGTAATTAAATTGTTAATGACTGAATAAGTTAATTGATATTAGAAATATAAAAATAAATGTAAATGGAGACTTGTGAAACATTTCCCAAATTTACTAGGTTAATATGACATGTTAGAGTTTATTTAATGTATTTTTTTATAAGTAAAAATATTTTTTTGACATTCACAATAATAAAATACTAAATAGTATAAAATTTCTATAAATGAGTTTTTTTAAAAAAAATACAATATATTAAATGATATAATATTCCTAAAAATCAAAGGCTCATCCAAAGAATATATATAATGGTAGATATGTAATTAATTAACCAGGTGAGGTTCACTTGACATTTTTTAATATGTTTATTAACTAATTAATATAAAAATACAATAAGACATGGTAAAAGATAAACTATTTATCTATGAGTTAAATCTAAAAGATAAGGTTAATATGGTCGCATAAACTTGTCTAAAACCTACTTGTGGTGAGTTTTTCGACCCCTTCCCACATTAGCCTCAAATTAAATCCATTTTGTGCATTATAAACTGAGAATAATTTTATATTAAAATAATTATTCAATTATTTACTAAAGTGACCCTCACCTCTCTTATACAAGGGTACTTCAACTTCTATCCAAATCACAGCCCCAAAGCCATTTAGTTCAGCCCAAATATGTTCAAATGTCTTTCCAAATACCATCCCATAATCCTATAGGCCTTACATTGATCATAAATCCAACCTATGGATCCCTTTTGATCAAATCAAAAGGAAGCACCCAAAGGACACGAGGTTAAATGTACCATTGACAAAAGGAAAGTACAAAGTAAGGGTAATTTCCCCAAACTCATTATTATCAGATATTTTTTATTTTTAGTTATCTACTAGGAAATATTTATCATATATGTTTTTGTTTCATTAAAATGTTTTAAAAAGGAATATTTTATTTTTTATGGAAGAGACACTTTAACTAGATCATCATTTTAAATGTTTTTTAAAGATTTATTTTTTCAAATTATTCAATTAATATCCAAATTTTAAAAATGATGTAATGATTTATTTTCGTAGACTTTATTCCTTTAAAATTTTAATTGTTTCCAAAATTATCAATAATGTATGGGAATGTTTGTTTTAAAAAACTATTTTTAATGACATCCATTATAAATTGTGTGACATGTAAATGATTTCTAAGAAATGTGTTCTTTTATCAAAGAGTATTTTTTATTATTTTCATCTATGTCACCATCATTTATTTCATATTATTATTAAATGAGGATGATTTACTATAATAAAATCTTCCATATTGTATTGAATGAGTTGTGATATGTGTGACTGTAAATGTGCTATTTTTATACCATTCATGGTTTATGGTTAAATTATTAACATTTTGTATACTATTTTCAATAGTAATGTTTAATTTATGTTTCAACCTTTTCATATGAGTAATTAATTGGACATAGAAAGTGATTCTTGGAGCCCTCTATTGCTTCACAATGCATTTCTAGGTCTCTTAAGACAAACTAGTTTCTTGGCACAAGGCCTATACAAAATCTTATTTTTATGTGGGCGCTAGGGCTTGACTATGTTATTATGATGTTTGATATTATGAATTGCATCATTATAAAATTAGCTATTGATATTACATAAGATTATTCTACCAGTAAAATATCCATGTGAATAAATAAATGACATTATTTGATTTATTTTTTCCATACTATGCCGACGATTATGTTTAAATGGATTTTGTTTTAGTCTTATACAAATTTTTATCTTTTTGTGCTTATTTATAATAGTTTCCGATATAATTTTATCCTTACATAGCTTCTGAGCTCACCCATTTCTTATGTTTTATTTTTTCTACGATGCGAATGATAGTATTAGGATTGATATGTAGGCATAATCTAGGATAATAATGGTGTTTTCAAAGGACTATTTATGTTGCGTTTTATTTTAGAAAATTTAAGGTATCATTTATATATTTAATCTATTTTCCACAATAGCTAAACTGGTCTATCCTTCAAGACATGATTCGTTGTAATCATGCCAATGTATTAAAATAATTCACTAACTCAGGGTAACTGGAGTTGGGGTGTTTCAATTTGTATCTAAGGTATTTTTTCAACAACGATAGAAAATGATTTAGATAAAATCTGATTTTGAGAAATTAACCTAAGAGAGACATTGGGGATTAGTAATGAATAACTTCTTAGAATTTTTGTAATGAAGAGATTTTGTGAATATTCTATGAAATACATCCATAGATGGATACGAGCTGGTAGAGGTGGATTTGGAACTAATGTACCTAAGAGTAAAAATTCTAACAAGGAGTTTCGGGCATGACCCGGGGTATCCTGGTACATGAAAATGGGCCTTGCATCACTCTTGGTTAGGACACTCATGGGGATATGCTTAGTATAATTCACTTTTTATTTACAAACCATTATAAATTATTTAGGAGTAAATACCTCTTCAATGAAAACATTTTCTTTTGATTATGGATTATATGCTAAAATGGTTCAATTTATGTTATGTATTTTACAAGATTTGAATTATGAATTATGAATGATAATCTAACACAATGTATGACATTTATTAGAAATGGTGCTCAGTGGAATGAACGAGAACTCCAACAATACGCATGATCCAATGAGTAAGAAGGATCATATCTTTCATGCTCTTAAGCCAAAATTTAGAAGGGATATAGTCATGAAGATATTCCTGTCATATGAATAAATATTATCATGTATTAATACTGTAATTGAATAATTCTTGGAGTCTTATGGCTTTGAAGGGATGCCAAAGAAGAATATTTTGGTAGAGAGAAAGAAGGATAATGGGAATAAGGGAATGAATTATTATCCCATATGTGATAGCTATGGGAAGAATCAAATGGAAAATCATTGATGGGAATGAGAGTTTGTTATAAGTGTGGAGAAGATGGACTCCAATTATGTGATTTCAAGGTAATGAAAAATGTTTCAAATGTACAATGCTTCATCTGAAAGGAGTTGGACAACTACACAAATCAATGTCCAATCATCAGAGTATACCAAATAATATGTTGTTGGATAATAATCATGTTATGATACTACCATAGATGAAGATGAATGATTAGTGTTATTATGTTGTTATTAAATAATTATTTCATTTGAGTGTTATATCAACGATGTACTGGTTCTATGAATTATAGAATATATAAGGATTGTACTGCAGTACTATTTTGTTTATGATTTGAGATTGTGTGGTTCAAAAAAAGAGACTCAATTGCAAGTTAAACTTATTGGAATATACATTTTTGAAGGAATGATAAACCTTAATATTTTTCTGATATTGAAGTATTGATTTTGGTATAATAGATGATTGATTTGGATAAATTATATTGGATATTATTGACTACCTTGGAACTAATTAATGTTTTTCTTATTTCATCATCATTAGAGATTAAAACATTTATTGATTTAAGAGTATATCAAGTTTTCTATGTTTTACAGAATGAATAAGGAAGTACATACACATTCACATATCATTTTAGGGTAATTCATTTTATTACCACATTTTAAGAGAATGCATGATGAAGGTATTCACATATATATTATGTGACATTCCTTATAAATTTGGGACTGTGAGTTCAGATAGAAGTATTGCGGATATGTTTAAAAGATGGAATGTATTATGTTTGACATTGTATACAATTGTTAAAGTTAAATCATTTCATAATATTATTTTTTATTATTATAAAAAGGAAAACCTAGAGATTGGGCGACAATCCGTCATGTCCGACAAGGAAGTGAAACTTGAACCTACAACTGAAGGGCCAAAAGGGTGTATCACCTAAAAATAGCCTATGTGATGTCCTGGATTTTACAATATATATTTATAAAGGTTTGACCGATGAATTATAAATTTTATTTTTTTGGAACCCTATGAGATTAGGATAAGTATAATATTTTTTAGTTATATTATCATCTGGTGTGAAAGATGAGTCTGTGATAGAATTTAATTAATGGATGGAACATTACATGAACAGATTATATTTTAACCCATCATTTATTTATTGTTTTGAAGCCATAAATTTTCCAGTTATTTATAACATTATTGTGATTGATGACCACAATCACTCCCTATAAATATTTATGGTTTTCCTAAAATTATAAGTCTATAATTACAACCAATATTCTATTTGAAACCCTAATTTGGTGGTGAATTTTTCATTTCCATTTCCATCTTATTAGGACAAAATTTCATTAACCCTATTTCTGATATAGGTTTTCCACAATGGTATTTTCCATTTTAAAACTTTTAGATTCGATGAAAAATTTCAAATTTCGAGGAAATAATTTATTGAAAGACATGATAATGTAACACCCCAATAAGCGGGACATAAAATTTTATTTTGGATAATTTTTTGGTGTTTTTTTTATAACATTCCTATTTTGATGAATATTAAAAAATACTAAATTTTAAATAAAAACAATATTTTTAATCAAAATAATTTATAGTGTTAAACTATAAATTTTAATTTTTTTGATGTATAATTAGACAATAGTTTTTATCATTTAATCCAATTTTGGTCATTGGAGGTAATTTTATTTTTTAATTGGAAATATACACATATCAATCTTTTAATAGTTTTTACGTCTCAAAAACCTGCTTTCTGGTTTTGACAACCTGAATAAATTTTAAATTAATTATTGAAAGTTATATTTTTCTTAGTTTGGTAAAATAGAAATAATCTTTTCATTCGGAATATAATAATTATCGTAGGGTGGATTTTTTATTTTTTTCTGAAAAGTTCTAATGTTGGACAAATAGTGAAAAACACTGTGTCATTGTTTAAAACTGATTTTTTATGTAAATTTTTATTTAACTTGTTTAAATTAATTTTAAGTATATGTAGATGCATAATACCAATATATTTTCAACGTAATTCATTGGAGTGATTTTATAATATGATTAGTTATATAAAATTTTATTGTACTACTTATCGTTTTTACCCACCTTCTAGGAACATTTGAAAATATGCATAATATGTATTATTACATCTTCTATGAATTGAATTGAAAAATTTTTAGAGACACAGTTGATATCAGTAATTAAAATGTGGTTCAACAGGATGAAAATGATTTTTAGTGAATAGTAACATTTGGAATTTATTTACCACGGTTAAAAGTAAATACTGTAATTAAATGTAGAAATGATATTATAACAACCCCAACACATGTTCTAATTCTATTAGATAAGCGTATTTTGACCAAAATCAACCTTTAGTATAAAATATGATCCTTTTTAATCAACACTGTTTAGATTTGGACATTTATTATTATGTTATTTAAAGAATAGTTATGTGTTAAATTCAAATTATAATAACTAAACCATTTTTAATGTAGAGATATAAATAAGATAAATTGGAATATAAATATTAATTATAAAGATAAAGAGATTTCATAAATCAGGACGTTTTATTTCTAATTTTTATACATTATATAATTAATTTTGGTTAAGAAACAATGATGATGTAGTAATTAATTTAATAATGAACGATTAAAATAATTGATATCATAAATATCAAACTAAAAGTAAATTTAGACTTTTGATGAATTTTACAAACTTCATATGTTAAAAATACATTATAGGGTTGATATAATGTATTTTGTTATAAGTAATAATCATTTGTTGACTTTCACCAATACCAATTTCTCAATATTGTCAAAATTGACATAGATGTGTTTTTCAAAATACTATATTATTAAATGTTATAATTTTCTTAAAAAACTGTGGTTCATCCAAATAACTTATATAATGATATATATTTAACTAACAAACCACTTGAGGTTCACTTGGAATTATATAGTAAGTTTATTTACCATGTAATATAAAAATACAAGAAGACATGTTAATTGTTAAACTATTTAAATAAGAGTTAAATCTAAAATATAAGGTTAATATACTGACCGGAAGTAGTATAAAACCAATTTGTTGATAGTATTTAGACCCATCCCTACTTTATCCACTAAATAAATCCATTTGGGGCCCTTTGAAACCGAAAATGGGTTTATAATAAAAAAAATTTAATCTTTTCCTAAAGTGACCATCACCTCTCTTATAAAAGAGTACTTCCCCTTATCTCAAAATCACACCTTCAATGCCATTTGGCGCAACCAACCCCTAATCAAATATCTTTCCAACTCCCCTATGATAAACCTATTGACCGTAATTTGAAAATAAATCCATCCTAAGGCGCCATTTTGATCAAATAAAATGGAATCTCCTAGAAAAAGAGGAGGTCAATCGTACCCTCGAACAAAGGTAAGTACAAGGTATGTGTAATTTCCTCAGTCTCATTATTATCTGATATTTTTTAACTGTATGTTTCTAATGGGAAATATTTATCATCTATATCCATGATTCATTGTAATCTTTAAAAAAGGAATATTTTATGTTTTTAAGGAAGGGACTCTTTAACTAGATAATAATTTTAAATTTTATTTAAAGATTTATTTTTATAAATATTTTTATTAATGTGACTGTTTTCAAAATGATTTTAAAGATTTATTTAGGTAAACATGATTGCTTCAAAGGGTTTATTTCATTCAAAAGTTTCAAATTTTTATGTGAGACTTTGATTCAAAAATTTCTTCTAAATGACTTCATTTATAAATTGAGAGAAATTTAAATGATTTCGGGAAACTGGGTATTTCTCTCAAAGAGTTTTATTGTTTATTTTCAACTATGTTAACATATATTATTTGATATTATTGTTGATAGAGTATGATTTACTATTATAAAATCTTGCATACTTTATCGAATGAGTTATGATATGTATGACTATGGATTTTATATTTTTATACCATCTATGGTTTATGGTTAAAGTATTTAAATTTATTATGATAGTTTTAATATGAAAGTTTATTATATATTTCATCCTTTTCATATGAATAATACATTGGACTTATTGATTTATGGGTAGAACCATATATAGATCCTAAATGAATCGGTATATCTAGTTAATCTAACTAGTGTATTGGCATAAGGCCTTGAAAAAATCTTATTGGAAGATTGGCATGAGGCCTTGACTATGTGGTTATGATGTCCATCATTATGCATTCCATAATTATGAAAATAGCTATTGATATTACATGTTAGTATTCAACTAGTAGAATATCCATGTGAATATGTAAATGTAATTATTTGATTTATATTTACTATAATATTATGAAGATTAATTTTAAAATGGTTTTGTTTTAGTCTTATGCATTTCCTTAAATGATTATTCTTATTTATGATAGTTTTCTCTATATTGTTATCCTTCATGAGCATCTATGCTCACCCCATTCTTATGTTTTATATTTTACAATATGCACCAGAGTGTATTATGATTGATATGCAGTGTTAATATAGGGGATAAAATGGAATTCTATAAATATTATTTATGTTCTGTTTTATTTTAGAAATTATAATGTAATGTTCTTATATGTAATCTATTTTCCAAGACTTATGAATTGATCTGTCCTTCAAAACATGATTCCTTGTAATCATGATACTGTATTAAAATAAAACAATGACTGTAGGTAACTGGTGTCGGGGTGTTACAACCTAGAGATATACAATGGTATATTTTAATGAATACTTTAATAATATGACTACATATTCTCTTCAAGATACATTCAACAATTATAAAGATTCAAAACACATCAGACCAAGAAACTCTATCATTTATAAACTTTTATAGTGACCTATTATGTCTGTTGCATTTACATTCATATATTGTGTGGTTTCTATTATTTATAGAACAAAAATTGTCTCTTTCACTATAAAAATAATATTCAATATAAATTCTTACATTTATGTAAATAAATTTATTTATGGTGTCATGGAAGAGTTCCATGTGTTACCTGTGTCTTTTTATTTCCATGGTTCTTCTAGAAGATGAACCCTCATTGCTTGGACAACATGTAGTATCTGTATTTATACCTCATATAGTTATTAGATAATATATATATATATATATATAATATTATTGGAATGTTGAGTCCAATGTGTACGCGATTTGGAATCATCTTGAGAATAAACCTCTAGTTTTCATTCCGTACTGTGTTTTGTTTTGTCTGAATTATAGGATTTTGACTAAATTTGTTTCAAACTATAATCAACACATCTACATAGATAGTTTTTCATAATAAGTTTTTATATATATTTTTCATTACATAATTTTATTTTAAAAGATAAAATATTATACATATTTTTTTAACAGAGACATAACTACTCTTTGATAAATATTTTAAAAGATTAGAATTTATATTGATTTTATATTTTGAATAAATAAGTTATTATAATAATTTTGGGTATTTTAAATGAAATATTATTAAAAAAACTATTTTTGTTCAATTAACCCCCCCCCCCCATTGATATACACACTCCGACCAACACATTTACAGTTTTAGTGAAATCCTAAGATGGATACTAGAGAAGATATAATGTCCTTCTAAAAGATCTTATAATTTTAAATCATTATCCACTTCATTCATTTGATTTGGTATCCTGATTATATATTTACCTCATTATCATATATATTATGAAATTTTGTTACTTTAAGGGTACAACCTACCACCCCACCAGTTCCATCAAATGGGTTAAAAAATCATCATTCATTTGTAGATGATACTACCACCTTGCGATCTGATGTCATTAGTGTTTCCATTAACGTCCTTAAAGATTAGGAATAATTATGTAAAATGAATTTATATTATATATATATATATGTTTTTTATTATTTTTATATTCAATTTTAATTATCATATCACTCATACCTTCTTGCTTTCAATTTTTGTAAATACCATTACATCATTCATGTGTTCAGTGGACTAGCCCCTCCCAATGCAATGAGATTTATTCAAACATTAAATGGATTTTATTAAGGATGGATTTAATATAAATAAATGGTGTATATGATATAATAGTGATAATATTTTTATATATTTATATCATATAATTTATTTCATTCTAGACGACAAAAAAATGGAAACATCATTCATGCATAAATACTATCAACCATCCCTATGAACGGTCTATTCCATTTCCTATCACCAATGTTTATGGAATTATCTAAACTCATATATAATGAATTTATATGTTATTTATACAATTTATAAAATCTGGATGTGGTGATACCATGACCGATATAAGAAGGTCAAAAATGGAGAATCAAAACATGTAGGGAAAAAAGTAGTTATTACCTGAAATATAACCTTCACATAAAACAATTAATAAATGGTTTATAAGAGGCCATAAAAAATATTTTATTATATTATAAATTAGAATATGGTATTTTTATATAATTATAATAAAATTATATTTATTATATATGAATATTTAAGGAGTATAATGCGATTCAAAACATAAGGTACGAGATTTGTGTCTCTATTTTTACTTCTGTGAGACACATGCTATAATCAAAATCTCTTTCTTCAATGGGATGTATTTAATTCCCATTAATGTTTTTTGTTATTATTATCCTAAATTTTATAAATATTTACCAAACCATTTGTGTTACTCCCATTCATGGGTTTACAGTTCATATATTAACAAATCGTTAAGGAAATTTTGTTTCAATATACTTTCATTATGAAACATGTTATCTTATACATCAATATTATTTAATGAGGTATATATACTGACCCTATGACATATTATTTAATTAATATAATTATTTTAATTTTATTTTAAGCTTCATATAATTTTATTCTTTCATGTATATTTTTAATCAATGTTAACAATGAGGTATGAGTTCGTCTCTAAGATCTCATCACATATCATGATTATTTAATATTATGTTTCCATTTATACAATGATTATCTACCTCTATAAAAACCCATGAATTTTATTATCCTATCACTACACATGTAGTCTTAATGTAACAGTTTCATTTTACACTCTTTTGTAATTCATATAATTATGAATCTATTTTTATGAAAACATGACACTATTTCTCTCTATGGATTGAAATAAGTTTTCTTCTAAAATAATGTTTTCTAAAAATGATTTTTTAAAATTTACACTATTTTTTTAAAGTAAATTTTTATCCATTTTATACCTTTTCACAAAATGGTTTTTAAAGGAGTATTCTTTCCATTTCGGTTCAATGATCTTTTGACATATATAGAAATTATGAAAGGAATATTTGTTTTTATATATACATCATATACATTATTGTATTTCTTAATGACCACTCTGTTTAATGATATTACCATTATATGTTTTGAAGAATATATTAAAAAAGGAATGAAATTCCAAAATATTTTGGAAGGATTTTTAATTAAATTTTATTTTGAGAGATATGAATTTCATAATATTATTATAATCAAACAATATTTTTAAATCTGTTTCAAAGATTACATTATAATTTTTTCAGGTTATATTAATATTAAAATGTTTTTGAAATTTTTTAATATTTTAATTTATTTTAAATGTGGAATGTTTATTTATACTCATGAAATCTTTTAAAATAATTTTATTTATTTGTTAATAATTTTTAAAAGTGGATTTTAAATAAAAAGATTATAAAAATTGTTTTTGTATTAAAAAGTTATTTTCAATGAATTGTTATTTTACTTAAGAAATTATCAATATAATAATTGAAAATAATACTCTATCTATGTTGGAATCCTCGGATATAATTTATGATTTGCGAGGTAAATGATCCTAGAACACTATTTATATTATTTCTATGGATGATTTATTTTTATAATGAACTGTTATTTATGTAATATAATACTCTTCCATGAGATATACCATGGTAAAATTCTATAAAAAAATTTTATTTTCACATGTTATTAAATAATTAAATAATTATAAAGCTTGTCTCTTTTCAAAGGTTTGGATATAGTGAAATGTTTATGATACCCATTTAATTTCATGGGATATGAGAAGATCAATGTTTATGATCATGTTGAACCCATGTGTATGATTTCATTAGTTGGATGGTGGGACCTACATTCAATCTTTTGTTATCAAATAATTCGATTATTATATACCTTCAATCTCTATTATATGACTCATTATAAGGATATTTGATATGAAGGGTATAATTTCCAAAATGGTATTCCCATGTTCTCATACCATTATGTTCATGTTATTCTTATGTATCTACCTTATTTTACACTATTAAGAATATAATCCATCAAATTATTAGGTGTCCATTCCCCTTGTTATAAATAATCTTCCTAATTAGGATTACTAATGGGGAATAACACTGTGGAAAGCATTGATGATATCTTACCATAAATGGATAATATGTTCCATATTTTCAAAGGCACAATACAATTACATTCCATTGGAATATGTTCATATAATGTATTGAAAATTCATATAAAAATATGTTATATACATGTTTGTGACTGAATAGTCTATATAGTGTGTACCAAGGGAATAATTTAGTCACCATAGGAATCTATTATGATAAAACATTAAATAATTACCTAGTGATATTTTTAAGGATATTTATAGGCATGTCTAGATGGATAAGTCAAAGGATGAGTCAATGTTTAAAAATTATTCATTGAATTTTTTTAAAGTTTTGGGAGAGAGGTTTCCAATACATTACATCCTTATCATGATAATACACATATATGTTTATCAAGATATAATTGAATAGGGGTAACAACCTTGGATATATGATATATTATATAGACATGATCATGAATTCGTGCAAAACAATGGGAATTGTTTCCCAAATAATATGACACTCTTGAGGGATATTACTTTTAAATTTATAGACTCATCATGAACCATCATGAAGGATTTAAATAGATTATGACTATGAATGACATATGATAAAAATGTTTCTTCATAGATTAATCAAGAAGAGTACATCATTTAAACATACTATAATGTATTTTTACGGTAACTTATTTTCCCATTATGATTATTGTTACTCATACTAAACGTTTTGGTTTTATACAATTTCTCTTAGAAGAAGAAATTTTGTTAACATGTAATGTGATGGAAAATTTACTAATGGGAAACCAAATGGGATGAGGACTAGAGTAAAGGACAATGTGATTATGGCTAATCTATTTTAGTGCGATGTTATTAATAATATATACCTTAAGAAGCTATAAAACTCACCAAATAAGAAGAAGAATGAGTTAGCTAAGAGTTTGGGTAGCAGATAAAATGGAAGAAAAAATATTTTGTCTCTTATTTTTTGAAAACGTTACTAGAAACACCCATGTGGATGTATTTTAGGAACATGAAGATGTTTTGACTACAGAGAGAAGGACACAAAGTGAGTAACCATAAAGATAAAATGAAAAGATAATTCAATGAGATGGATGAGAATAATGATATTCTTAACATATCATTGACTATTTAAATAATTAAATTAGGAATAAATGGGAATTATAAAAATCAATGTAAAAAAGGGAATCTAAGAAAGGGAACCCGTAAGACAGTAATGGGTTTTGGTAATAATACTAATGCTGAAGAGACGGTGAATGAAATATGAATGGAAATTGGTATTAAAGAATAATATAAGGAAGAATATTTAAGGTATTAATTATTAAGTGGAATAATATATGTTTTTATTTATTTCATTAAAAAATTATGTTTTATAAATTCTGGTATATATTAGGATTAATCAATATACGTTTTTTACTAAGGATTTATCTAAATTTTTTTCATGGTTTTTATAGACTAAAAATGTGATTTAATGAAAACATGATATTTTTATTAAATGAATATAATTGTTAGTACATTATATATTTGGAGATAATTTTGTTGGGATAAAAGTATGTTGGATATAAATAATGAAATTGGACAACACAAATTTCCTCCGAATTGAGTAATAAATTGTATTGAAAGTGGTTTGTGGTATCATTAATGGATTTTACAACATTATTAGATTTATGGAATATATTCAATAATATGTGGCTTCATTCAAAGAAGGAGTTATAATGTGTACCATAAAAATGTATTTATAGTAAATCTGGTTACTAACATGTTCTAGTAGAATACACAAAAGAGGTACTCACATGTTTGGTATGTTATAATCAAAGGACACGTTATGGTATATGGTGGTGTAATGATTAGTTGAATTAGGATATTTAGTGACCTTATTTCAGAAGAATGGGTAATAATAATTTGGAAGGGTTATAAGGTTAACCATTTATGGAATCGTATAAGTTGAAATTTAGATGACTTTTTGATGATTTAAATATTACTCTACCATATGAATATTTATCCTATTAGATAAATAGTGTTAACTATTAACTAGAGTTATATAGGAATAACTAATATGGGTCTAATGATATATTAGTCACTCATGCATAAAAATTTTACCTTATTTTCATGGAGTAATAAATAAAGTAGAATTTTATCAAGGCACAAAAAATTTGAGATACTTATAAAAACACTTATGTATATAGTATTTTGAAAATTCAACAATATTATGAAAAGGATCATAGAATTAAATTTTTACTATTTTAATTAATTTTGATGATATCAATGATATTTTTCATGAATATTCATTCCATAGTCTAATGATCACATAATTTCTTCGGATCAACGTCTTTATTCTAATCAATGTTCTTTATCACTCACTAAAATAATTTATGTTCTACTTGAATTACCAAATCTTCACTTCCCACCAATGTCCTCCTATGTTGAAACCTAATAATGTATTACTTAGGGTTAATTTTATGTTTCCATCTTCCCATTTTATGGTATGTTTTATTATTTATATCCATAGTATGGGTTTATGTGAAAGTAAATATTAAGTATTAAAATTTTATCAACTAGACAAATTTTAAGTGATAAACACATTTTAATGGGGGTAGAATGTAACACCATGAGATTTTATGATTTTTTTCAATAAATTAAAATTCATTAATGGATTTTGATTAAAGATACACCATATGAAACATGATTTATACAAAACCCCACGTATGGTTGTACTACACAAAACACTACATATATATTTCAGTAATTTCAAAACTATGATTGGATTCTCTTACACGCAATACGGAGGATTACCAAAATATAAAATATTATTATTTTTATTTCATATTATCATCACATTAATCGTGGAATGGAGGGAAACAAAAATTTACTAAAATATAAAAATATATTGGTTTTTAAAATTTTATTTTTTATATACTGATGATAAATCAAATAATTTATTTTTACAATAAAATAAAAAGGATTTCTGAAAAAAAATATCTTTCCAAAATATGGGTTAACTATGCTTTGTGTACATAATTTATAATTATATATTATAAAATATGAATCAAAATTAAAATAAAAAACATTTATTAAAGAATAATTTCAAAATATTCTATGGGTGCTTTTTTAGTATTTTTTGATAAGTTTTATTTTCTGATGAATTTTAAAAAATACTAACTTTTAATAGAAAAGGGAAGCTTTATTTAATTTAATTTAAATATTAATTTTTTTAAAATTATTTTTAATGTTTCATTAATTTAATAAAATATATATATTAATCCAATTTAGGTCATTGGAATCAATTTCATATTTATAAGATATATGAAAACTTTGTAAATTTGTTTTCATGATTCCAGAAGAAAACCATACATTCTCTTCATGATTGTGCGATAAATTTTAAATTAATTTTATCCACTTATGTGAATTGAATTTTAAAAAATTGATTCCATATTTGGAATACTAAAAATTTAAAATTTATAATAATGAGAAAAAAATTTGACCATTGTGATTAGTGAAAACAATGAAAATTAATTATACTAATTAAGGTAAAAACAAGTTTACATAGTTGTTAAACGTAGAATATATGATTTAAAAATGACCCTATACTTGTATAAAAACCATTTTATGGACATATTTATAACATTATTACCATAGTCTCAACAATTATGATTTTTTGGGACACTATTTCATGGATGTAACAAATAAATAAAAAATGTAATGAAAAATATAAAATACGTACCATTCATCCAGTTAAAATCATTAAACCATGGGTATAAGTAAAAAAATACTCAGGTACGAATATTAATACTATTTTTGTAAGATAAATAATCTTTATTTGATTTTAATTTATATAAATTTCATATAAATGATTTAATTACATTAATTTCATAAGAAAAACCATTGTAATAATTTTATAGTTAATAATTAAATAACTAAATTGATACTAAAAATGTTGAATGTTAAGTAAATTTATTTAATTATTATGTTAAAATAATTTTTTTTAAAACTCTAAAATATTTTTAACATGATTTTTTTTAATTGCTTAGTTTTTTTGGAATTTCATATATTAATTTAAATGAATAATGTAAAAATTGACATTAATGATATCATAAAATAAATGATTTTTTATTAATTTATTTAAAATGAATAAATATTATAAATTTAATCATTTTATTATAAATATAAATTAAAATAAAATATATTCAATTAGTGGAAAATTTTTCACATTATAATTTCTATATTAACCATCAAATAGTAAAAAAACATTTTCAGAGCGTTTAGGGTTAAAGAAGTTTTTTTCTGTGTGGTATTTACTTGTGTTCAAATTAATTTTCAAGACACATACGATTATTATTTTTATAAATTGTATATTTTATTTATAGTTATTGTGTAAATATTATATAACAATTATCACTTTTTTAGTTTTAAAGGATAAATTACTTATGTTAGAAAACTATTAACCATAATCACAAACAAAAATGGTAAAATAATGAATCCAGAGAGTTAATAAAAAATGATTAAAAAATATGTACAAACGTTCGATGAAGGATTATATAGAACATATAATCCATAAAAATTTTAAATAATCCTTTTGGATCATTTTTTGGTAATCTTAACCTCCCAATAGTGAATACATTTGGGCATTTACAATAAAGACACTCCTCACCTACAAAGGATACCAAAAGAATAGGTAATTTACTTTTAAAAGTGTCTTTATTTAATTTAAATCTCCACCTCAAACAATTATTTGTATATATTTATTATATTATTACCTTAGTATAATATTTATACTAATATTGTTTTATTATAAGGGTAATATATATAACACACACTTCCATCAAATGGGCTATGAAATCATCATTTGTGTGTATGGTGAACTACCGCCTCAGGATCTGATGTCGTTCGTTTTTTCCATTACAACATTTCATGGTTTTGGATAATGACGTAAATACATTTAATAAATGATATATATGATATTTAATAAATTAATATGATTATATAATTATTTTATCACACATACCATAATTTTTTCCATTTCATGGTAATATGATATCATCATTCAGGTGTGTGGCGGACTATCGCCTCAGGAAGAGGTGTGATTCATTTAAACATTACATGGAATGAATTATAGATGAATTTGATAAAAATATTGAATATATATGAAATAATAGTAATTCTATATTTATAATATATATATCTATTTCATTTTCATTATTTCTTTAAAAGAGACAAGAAAACGGGAACAACGTTCATGCTAATGTACGACATACCATCTACATGAATAGTGTATTCCATTAACTATCACCAAATTTTATGGAATAATATAAATATATATATAGGGAATATATGTGATACATATACCATGTTTTAAATTCTTGATATGATGAATCTATGATCTAAGTAATAATACCAAAAATAAAAAAGTCCAAACATTGACAAAAAATGTAGCGGTTATTAGAAAAAACGTAACATTACCAATGAATTATTAATGAAAGGGCAATAGAAGGTCAGATAAAATAAGATATTAAATGATATATATGAATTTTTCTATAATATAGATTTATAATAAACTAATATTTATTATACATTATGTTTAAATGGGGATGATTAGTGACCATACTTAAGGTAAGGGATTTCTATCTCACTTTTTTGTATTTTGAGACACATCCACTATTCACCACCCAATTATAATATGTAGTGAATTTACATCCCATGAATATATTTTATGATTATTATACTAATCATTAATGGTATTTACCTAACCATTTTTGTAATTCTATTATAATGGGGTTTATGGTACAAAATATACCAAATTGGAATGGAAATTTCTCCTCAATTTACCTTCATTGAGAAACATGTTTCGTTATGAAACAATGATCTTTTACATTTTGTATATCCTAACCGTTCAAAAGTTTATATAAATTATATCATTATTTTCATGATATTTTGAGTTTAATTTACTTTCATTGTTTACTCGGTATTATGATTCAATTTTACCATTGTGGGAAGGTTTTATTACTACAATCACGTTAATGACAAATAATACTTATGATTATTCTTCAATTGGTAAAATATTACGATCCATCTCTCAAGAATTATAATGGGTTTTATTCTCCTATATTTATTCATGATATCTTCAATTAATGGTATTAATTGTTTCCCTCTTATATTATTAATATAATTGAGATACTATTTTTATGAAAAAACGACATTATTTTTCTCTTCGGTTGGAAATTATTTTAGTTTTGAAAATATATTTCATATTTTTTTCATAATGGTCTAATATGATATATTTTAGTGTAATTTATATCCCATAATTGACATTTTAAATAATTGGTTATTTGGAATCTTTTGATCATTATCAAATGATGTCTCTTTTTACTTCTACCAATAATATAAAAAGAATAATTTTTATGCAATTGTTATGTATAGAATTATTATTCCTAAAGAACAATCGTCTCATTTAATCTTTTATTATATGTTTTAATAAAAAATTTAAAAAGGAAAAATATAAAAAATTGATATATTTATATTATAATTTTTTTTCTGGGAAAAGGATTTTATAAATTTTTATGTTTATAAATATTTAGAAGAGTTTCAAAAATTATTTTCTTTGATTCAAAATTTATTTTAAAATAATTTTTTTTCTAATTGATTTATGTATCAAAAATAATTCTTCAAATAAAAAAGTATATTTTCCTTAAGAAATTATCAAATTATTTTTAAATCGTTATTATAAGTTTTTTAAGTTCCTTTTAATGAAATAGATTCAGAAATATATTAATGTTTATAAATTGATTTTAGAAAAATGTATATTTTTCATAAGAAAAGTTTCATGGGATATTTTATAAATAGTTATACAATTAATATGAAATCCATTAATATAATCCATTCATTAAAAGGGATATAATGAAAGGAAAACATTAATATTATTTATTTTAATGGTTTCAGTTTATAATTAGAGTATTTTATGAATCCCAATTCTTTTCTATGGGTTACACATTGATAAAATGATTATGAACCATTGTTAATATAATGAGTTATTCTATGATAAAATTATAATTAACCTATCTATTTTTCATATGATATTATATGATGAAATGTTTATGACAAACTTTTTATTTCATGGGTTATAACATTTTGAGTGTTTATGATCTTTCGGCACAAATATATATGGTTTCATTATGTGATGGCTGGGAAAAATATCTCCGTATAATGAATTGGGTAAATATTTATATATCTCATGATATATGAATTGATGGTATGGGAAGAGAACCGAATATAATAATGGAAATTTCCCATTATGGTGGTTTTGGTATTACACCCAATCCACTATAAGGAGTGTGTGGTGACAGGGGTGGTGGTGTGTCCTATCCAGTAGATGTATCCCACATAATGTTCTCTAGTATGTTTTCATAATGACCCTTGACTTCTAGGGAATGATTTATTATTCTCATATATTGGTTAAAAATATATGTCTTATGTTGATATTATTCTCTCATTGCTAATTTTCATTGATTACATTATATCTATAAATTTCAAATATTTATTCCATGACATGTTATTATGACCTTTAATATGAATGGTATGGTTTTTCATTGTTATTATCATGTCAATATTCAATTTTAATCTTTTTATTCTTACATATATCATTTATTTACACTTATTGAGCATCTGATCTCACCATTACTTATTTTCCATTCCCTATGATATGAAGAATGGTTTTAGGTAGGATAAATAAAAGGAAATATATTGTAGGGAAACATTTAATATAATTCAAAATTTTATGATATTGTGTTATGAGTTTCCAAAGGCACTAAAATATTATGGTACTTGGTAATGTGTTTCTATAATGTAATTAATATTCATCTAAAAATATGTAATATCCATGTATGTTTATCCTATTTCCTAATATCTTTATTCATGTTTTATTTCCTTATTTCACTCTATTAACCTTGTGTTTGTGGAGTTTTTATGTCAAAATGGTTATTCCATGAGTTTTATATTAGTTTTAAAAACATTGTGATCATTAGGTATGTGCATGGGTTATTAATTTTGATTTGGTGACCAATCAGGCGTAAGAATCCATTGAAGATATGCTAGTTGTTGGCTGGATAGATAGAGACACCATGTTGAATTCTCTAAACAAATGTTACATGATTTTTATTCCATGGCCCTATACAAGATACATGTTGTTTTTATTGAGACATGTCCTCATTTAAACCATCCCCCATTCAGGTGAAACAAGGTGGATCTTTTATCTTGTATTATTCTTCTATATTGATCATTTAGGTTTATTAACCTGACGATCCATTTAATTTTCAATTTGGTAGATCCCATTTATAATAATTATATATTTTATTCTTGTATTGATGATTCATGATAATTTATATTGGTTTTCCATCATTATGGACAGTTCTATAAAGGGTTTCCTTTGAATGAAATTTGAGAAAATATCAATTTTTTGCTGATATCATGTTTTGATGAAGTTTATCATTGCCTCACCATTTATAAATTAAAAGATGGTCTGTCATATCTTACATCTCTAATCTACTAAGATATTTATGTCTGATATTCTAGAACATATGACACATTTGAAAAGATGAAATTTAGGTTTGCATCAACTCAAATGTTGATTAATTCTAATCCTGGAAATGTCTTTATTATTTCACTATGAACCCTCGGGCATAGAGTTGTGATATGTATTGATATCA
This sequence comes from Viscum album, assembly GCA_963277665.1. Taxonomy (NCBI): domain Eukaryota; kingdom Viridiplantae; phylum Streptophyta; class Magnoliopsida; order Santalales; family Viscaceae; genus Viscum; species Viscum album. Next base: position 1,268,865,040 of record OY728164.1, read on the forward strand.
TAAAATCATGATTTCTTAAGGATTTATCAATATATGACTTCATATAATGATTCTATCTCACAAAGACCTTCAGAGGATTTCAATTGTGTGTACTCTCTAGAGATGGTGAAAGTATCCTCTTAACGAGAGTTTTCAGATATGTTCATATCAAAGAAGCCTAAAGTATACTTTTTAATAGTGTAATCTAATCCAATGATAGAGATACTGGGTTATTTGATTTCAGGACTTTTATAGTGATGACGTTTAAGCTCTCAAAAAAAGATGTGTGTTTATAGAAAACATGACTAGTTAATTACGATTATAGGATATCAAGGAAATACAGGATGAGTGATACTTGGAGTTCCTATTTGCAGAAATTATCATTGTTTTGATTAATGATCTAATGAGATTGTATGATCAATTTTTTAGCAAGAGGAATCATACTTGTGCTATGGGATTCATCGAAAATAAGTTTTAAATAGTTTTTTTGTAATGTTTTTATTATGCACCAAACAAATTTTTATGTTTAATAATAATATTTTTTTTTAATTTTTAGTATTGTTATTATTTTTTATTGTTTAATTTCTATTCCACCCAAAAAAAATGCTTTCCGAATATAAATAATACATCTTTATTCAATAGAAATGATGAAGTCATACTCTTTCCATATGTCCAAAAGAACTTCACAATCATATAATACACACAATGAGACCTATCAGAATTACCGAGAGACCACCAAACACAGAAAACAGGCCATGAAAGTAATTAATATTATTCAGGTCAATCCTAAAGAATTTTTTTTGGATTTAACCATCGAAACCATACTAAGCATCAAGGGGATATAGGGAACCATCTTCACCAAAAAAAATTTTGAAGTCGGGACACACTAAACAAGTATTTATAAGGCCTTAAATATAAATATGGCTATTTCTATCCATTGGGGTCTTCAGATGACCTTTTTTTAGTAACTGTGATAAAACTAAATAACCATTAGGTATTTGATGTATTTTTTTATCAATTTTAGTATTTCAAGTATATAAGTATTTCAAATGTTTTCAAAATGATTTAAATTTTTTAAATATACATCATTTGTTAAATAATGACATATTTTTAATTAATGATAAAATTCGATTTTAAAGCCACAAGGACTATTTTAAAAAGCTCATAAATTTATAAAAGTAATGACATTGTCATTAGGTGATTTTGTATTTATATTTTTTACTTATAATGCTTTAAAAATCAAAAATGTATAAAAAATTATGAAAACTACAATATTTAGAATTTAGTTTAATGATAACTTGTAATATATATATAAATTATAATATTAAAACATTGTTAAGGATATTCTGTGGTTAAAACATTATTATATATATTCTATTTTTTATAACATTGTTATTTATAGTATATATGTTCTTATTTTTAATGGAACAAAAATTAAATTGTTTATTTGAAAATTTTTGGGTGAGTACCAACCCAACCAAGGTAAGCCTTGAAGGCCAAGCCCTCATGGTCTTATAGGCATCCCACATATATCCCTAAGGTCAGACTATCCTTGGGTAGTGCATGTATGGTACATGCTTATCCGCACACTGGTCATGTATAATGAGACCTATCTGTGCGCACAGACTTGTGTTTAGGGTCAGTTCGGCCATGCACAGGGGGTGTGGCAGGTCATGCACTAACACGAGTGTGGTTGGGTCAAGGTCAGTGGGTGTGGGTCTCCCGTCTAAGGATCTTGCGGTGTGTTTGTTTGTCTTATTGGAATAAGTCCAATATACATATATATTTAAGGTGGCCCCAAATCATTCCCATTTTCGATGTGGTACTTTTTTTATGGGAAATCCAAATTGAGCTTTTGAAATTTGACACAGCTGATCTCGACCACTAATCCTTTTAAAAACTTATTGTTTCCCCACAATCATCCGACAAAGCATTGATATAATATCAAATGTTCATCTTTTTTTAAAACTACGGAAATCACTTCAGCCACCCGGCTAGGCTCGATTGTTCATTTTTAGTCATTATTTTTCCACATCTTCCCTATTTCTAATTTATCTAACCTGTGTTTCCCAAGTATCCATCACTATCCTCTCCACTCTCCCCCTATGAGTCTTTCCATCTCTCTCCTTTGACCTAGCTTGTTTTTTCTTCCACTAGGCCAACTATGGTGAAATAGGTTAATTTAAAACATTTATTAGATCATGAATGTATTAAATAATATATATATATATATATATATTCAATGACCGATCGTTTTGAGATTTGAGTGATTTACAGTTTTTTTCTAAATAGTTGGATTTGAATTGATTTAGGTATGTTTGTTTTTTTATTCTTAACTATAGTATATAAAATTTTATATATATATATATATATATATATATATATATATATATTTTCTATAAACTATTTATATAAATCTCATTTATCACAATAACGCTATGGGTTCTTCTCTCCTCAAACATCCTCCTAATACAGCTCAACTCAATCTCACTAGAAGATAGGTAGGTGTTTAATTTTTTATTTTGGTCTGGTATTAACCCTTATATATATATATGTGTGTGTGTGTGTGTGTATATATGTTTAAATATAAAAAAATATTCTGATTCATATTTTTTGAATGATGAATATTGGTATGATGTTCTGAACTCATGTAATACATATAAGGGTTATTCTAGCATTAGATTTGATATTTAAAACCCAAATATACTATTTTTTATATAAGTTTATATGTATATATATATATATTTAAATTTTAATTCTAAACTGATTTATGTTTTCATAAATCTTTTTTAGTGATTAAATAATGTTTTTGAAGTGTATGAATCTTATAAGGAATTATCATACCTTGTTTTGGTTATGAAAATCCCTTGTATAAACATTGTATACATACATATTGGTATAATCATCAAAACCTAATTTAGTTTGAGAGTTTTTATTGATATTTATCAAAAAATATCTACTGATTTTATAAATTTATTAGTTATAAAGGGGTTTATTAAGAGTATTTTTGAGTTTCTAAACTGATATATATATATGTATACGTATTTATATATATATATGTATAATGTTTTAAATCCTAATCCAATTAAGTATAATTTATTATTCAGTTATTTTTAATGGTGATCCATATCATTATAATTATACTTTTATTTATGATTTTCAAACCCATATGTATTTATATATGTATCAAAAATACAATTTGATATTAGAAAACAATAACAAAACATTGTTTTTTTCTGGTGTGTGTCAAAAATTTTAAAGAAGTCATCATCTTGTTAGGGAAATTGAAATTACATGAATCTCAATTTTTTAATTTTAGGATAACTACTTGGAGGTATATTTTTTTAATACATATAAATATACGTGTGTATTTAAGTGTCTTTAATTATTCATGTATCAATATCCCACATTAAATTAATGTTATACATTAAAATAATTATATTTCAATTCATGAAGAACCTTAATCAAATAATACTGTAAAGAATCAGAAATTCCATGTAATTTTATTAATATATGTGAATTTTGCGAGTCCATGAAAATTTAATGTGCGTGATTCTGAGGCCTGGTGTGCATAAAATAAATTTTTGAACTTTTTTTGTGTACCTTCAGAAATCGTACAAGCATGTTTTTCTAACTTTTGAACTGGAGCTCAGAATTGAAATATGAGGGAACCGTTGAAATCTCAGTGTCAGTATTTGCTAAAAGAGACATTCACCTCAACGGTAGTGGGTCGAGAGTGAAAAATAGATTTTTTGTTTTTCATGAAAGAATAAAATAAAATAAAAATGTGTAACATTTTTATTTTCTAACGTTGAAACATTCCAAGTGATTGTTTTAATCGTGGTGACCACCTGTACTAAAACCTCACAACGTAGGATATGGTGGCGGGGACGACCAGAGCCTAACCTCCCATGTGGGTTATTGTGGTGGGGACCACTCGAGATTTAAAACCCCATTGAACCCCTTTAAACTCCCTCTTAATGGGTATAAACATCTTGAGCTACCCAACTTAATTATGCCAACTCTCATGTTTAATTAATTAAGCCAACCCATCAATTAATTAATGAAGCTATTTTGAAATTTTATGAACAAACATAATATATAACTTGTTTTATTATGTGGGTTATCTTTCATTTTGGTGGAATAGGGGACAGAATAACTATTGGGAGATATCTCTCCAATGAAAAGCACCAATGAGAAACATCACCAACGATGAACAAACCGACGATCGAGGAAAAATTGATGTCCCCGAAGTACTATTATCCCCAACGACATCATCTCCTTCTTCGTGGCCTCCATCAATGAACCTTCGATATTGGGGTTGTTATTGAATTCATGAAATTATTTTTTCTTGTAAATCATGGCGAACATGGATCAACCAAAACAAGTTTATCGATGATTCGTATGAAATTGTAGAGTTTGATGATTCTTGATTCATTATTATGTTAAGCCGCTTGATACCTCCCTAACGCGGAGGGTGTGGGACAAAAAGACTTGGCCTAACCCCTCCGTCGTTCTTCTTTTGTGTGTTCTCCATGATGGTGATGGTGACCGGTGCCATTGTTTGGCACCAGTGGAACACAATAACGGTGGCCGACACTAGCGCCGGCCTGGACGAAGAAAACGAAGTCGTCCTGCAGCCAATGCGCCGCCCGCGGCCCCCCACAGTCTGTGGCCTACACCGTCATCTACGGTCGGGTTCCACCCCTCACCCTCGCACCACTCAACGCCCTTGCGCGAACCTACCCCCTCACACTAGTCGTGACTCCATCAGCCCGCAACCTCGCCGCGCCGCCCAGGACCCCACCATGCTGCCCCGCAGCCCTGCTGCACCACCTCGCAGCTTCCCTGCCCTTGGGGCTTCTGTGCCGTCGGGCCGGGCCGCCCGACGCAGGCCAGGTCGAACCTAGATGGTTGGGTTGGTTCGACCCAAACCGGGTCATCCCAGGCTGGGTCGGCCCAGACCTGGGCCCACTACGACCCATTTATGCTCTTTTGGATATAACATTGGCACTAGACGTCAGTTTGATAAACAGTCAGTGATGTTGGAAACCATTAAGATGGATGGTCCCTTTGATTATACCCCACTAGATATTTGAATAAAGGTGGAATACGAGATGGTTGGATTGAGCACGAATCCAACCAGACCCCCAATACTAAAAGTCTAATAACTCACAGATCATGTGTTTGATTGACGCATCGTCTCTTGTGTTGAGACCTCTATAACGTAGCGGTCCTTTGATATAATTCTTCATGAAACTACAAGGCAGTCGTAGTATCGATCAGTGGCTTGTGTAGCGTACCCTCCCAGAGATGAGGAAGCCTAGTGCAGAAACCCAGTAGCTGTCTGTGACGTGAAAAATGAAGAGTGATCTTGTGTGGGTCAACACCGAGCGATCCTATGTGGGCCAGAACCTAGCAATTCTATGTGGGTTATTACCTAGAGATCCTCTATGGGTCAACACCTAGCGATCATGTGTGGGTCATCACCGAGTGATCCTGTGCGGGTCAGCACAGAGCGATCCTATGTGGGTCTACATATTAATAGGGTAAGATGACTCATTAGTTATATATAACCATCTCTACTATGGTACTTTTGTTTTACCTAGGGTGAGATTAATTCGTACCTGTGCAGTACTATCCATCATGGTAATACCTTTGTACTATTCGTCAGTGTGGCATACTTGTTTGGTACATACATTTTTGGTTTTCCTTCCTTTGTGGAACAATTGAGCATTGGGCTTTTGGGTTGGACCCTATGTTTTCTCGTGTTTGAGATGGGTATATGTGATAACATAGTTATATGTATGGGTATAGGCCTATGTAGGGATGACAGTTGAGTTCATGCTTTCTGGTTTATGCGTTGTGAATTTTGTGAGACTTTGAGGGTCTTAGGGTCCCTATTGAGTATCGTTATACTCACCCCTGCACGGGCTATGCCTGCACCATCTTCTGTTTGGGGCAGATGACGGACAACTTTGATCAAGGCTGAGGGTACCAGGACTGGATGGTTCCAAGAGGTGGACCATATGACGAGTCGGTAAACATAGGAGACAGATGGACGTGAAGTGCTGATGAGGCGATCTGTACCTACCGTTCATGTAGGAATCATAGAGGACGACCTTGTAGTTGTCTGTCTATTTCTTCAGATGTGCTTGTACCTTTTTAGTTGGGTTTTTATTTGGGCCTCATTTACATACAACACTCTATTTTGATATATAGTTTAATTGTGTTTGTATCTTGAGGTATGCTTTGTTACGTGTGATTAAAGGTTATAAAAGAAATTTCATCCCAGTTTTAGAGAATACGCATTCAGTTCTAGTCACCAGCCCCTAGCCTATGGAAGGCAGGTTTGGGGTATTCCCATCATGGGACCTGAGGGATGGGTCATGACAAATTGGTATTAGAGGAGTCAGTTCTAATGTAGAAAATAGTACTCTGGCCTTTTTATCAGAAATATTGTTAAGTGTAGTGAGTTTGGTTATCAATTTCTGGAAACCAGTGTTGGTGCAGGGGATGATGTATCCATACACAAGGACCCTGACTTCGGATTTCTGAATCAGTTCACAAAAACACTGATAACGTGTGTGTTTTCAAGATTCTTATTTATGCACTCTTTGATTCATCTCATTAGGTATATGTTTTTGACTGTGGCACACCTATTTTTTTTAAGGATTCCTCCACGGAGAAAACCAACATGGGTTCTGAGATTTGTACTCACTGACAACCCACCAAGTGACGAGCCCTCGGTGTAGGGCCCTCTTCTAATAGAGGAACCAGCTGAGGCACTAGTGGTACCATTACCTGTGGGGTCACCGAAGACACCATCCACAGAAAAATAGGGTTCATTCCTCTTGAGTGCATTTCAAGGGTTCCAGAAATAGAGACCATCCCAGATCAGGGGAGATATGGACACACAGACTGTTGAGGATTTGTTGGAGGCTGTGATGAGAGTCTCTCGACTAGTAATGACACCAGATAATCTCATGGTGTTACGTCCCACCATTATTATTTAGGAAGTAGTAGGCATATGGTGGAGATTGATTCTCAAGGCTCACGATGAGGTGACACTTCTCTGAGAAAACATCAAGAGCCTGTTTCAAACAGGGATTGTCCCAGTGACTCTTCACACAGTGAGCATACATGAGCTTCTTCATCTGCAGTAGCGCCGCAAGATTGTGGCTCAATACTCAGTGAGGTTCACTAACCTCTCACTCTAATTCACAGATATGGTGTTTGATCCATTATTCAGGGCCCAAACATTCGACCAGGGACTTAGGTGAGAGATCCAGGATTCAATGATCTCATTCAACATCCCGACGCAGGAAGGGGTGTTAGAGCGAGCCCTTTTAGTGGAAATTTTCTTTTCTGAGTAGTCACTAGTAGTGAGACCCACTCCAATCATCATGTAGCAGAGACTTCTATAGCTGGCACCAGAAAGATGACATAGTGGTCCGAAAGGAACAGAACTTCAGGTGGACGACTGTAGGATTCAGGGCCGGTTGTGCGGGGCACCCGAGGCAGAGCTAGTCATGATAGGAGAGGGAAATTTTATGCATGCATCGGGCAGGGTCAAATGGCTCATGACTGTCCGAAATTCCATACGAATAATTAGTAGAATGTTGAAGGACCGTCCAGGAAGAGACAGAGATTCGACCGGGGAGGTCCACAGGGAGCAGGAGAACATGGCAGGTGAGCTGGCCATGTAGCTAATGGTGGGTGACGATTCATGATGTATCTGCCACCACCTCCAGGGGGTCTACCCTGACTACACGGAGTATGTGTACAGGGGAGAGCCCAGCGCAAGGAAGCTGAGGCCTACGATTAAGGCGCTCCGGAGATGATACGAGGTACGATCTACGTCTACTCCACCTTAGCAAGAGTACATATAGACATAGGTACCAGTTATTCTTTTATTTCCACTACCCCTATTCAAAGCATGGATATTTTGAAAGAGTCATTGGCTCGATACTTACGACTAAAGACTCTCACGGGAGCAGATTTGGCGAGTACGCATTGGTTTCAACAGTGTGAGCATACTCTAGAAGGTGATAGCCTCAGCTGGGATCACCTAATAGCATCATCGAGACCTTACAATGTCATCCTGGGTATGGTCTAGTTATTTATATCCCATGCTCAGATTGACTATATTAGGTGAAAAATGCGGTGTGTCTGCACCGATGGGACCAGGTTTATCATCACCGACGAGATGGGATCCTATGCAACATAGGACAGTTTTACCTGGAGGAGAGTGCAACCAAAAACTCAATAGTTGCCTAGCCTTACCCTCAGATTAGTTGATGTGGAGTGTCCGAGATATCTTGTATATGTGGACCAGTACATGTATTTCTTCCTTGATGATGTTTTGGGTCTACCTCCTCACATATAGGTGGACTTTCTCATTGACTTGTACCCAGATACAGCACTGATATCTACACCGGAGTATCAGATGGATCCCGCTGAGCTTTGTGAGCAATGAGTATAACTAGAGGACTTACATGGGAAGGGATTCATTCCAACTAGTCATTCACATTAGGTAGCCTCAATTTTGTTCTCCATGAAGGCAGATGAGAGTTTGAAACTTTGTGTCGACTATCGGCACCTGAACCAGGTGACCATGAAGAACAAGTTCCCACTTCTGAGGAATAACGATCTCTTTGATCAGCTGATGGGAGCATGGTGTTTCTTGAAGATATAACTCAGATCAGGCTATCACCAGCTTAGAGTACGATATGTGGATGTATATAAGACAACTTCCATATGTCTCTATAGCAACTATGAGTTCTAGGTTATACAATTCGGTGAAAGCAATGCTCCAACAGTTTTCATGAGACTCATGAACATGGTCTTTTCAGCCATACCATGATTTCATTTTGGTGGTTTTCATTAATGACATTCTTATCAACTAGACTACTCCGGAGAAGCTTTTCAATCATTTTATGGTAGTACTGTACATAGTTAGAGAGCACCAGATTTATGGAAAGCTCTCAATGTGACTGTTATGGATCTGAGAGGTTCACATTCTGGGACTTGTCATATCAGAGGCTGGAGTTGCTATAGATCTAGTGACGATTGAGGTAGTACTTTCTTGAGACCCACCCAGACATGTGATGGAGCTACAAAGATTCCTGGGTTAGGCCAGATACTACCAGAGATTTGGTCTAGATTTCTCTATAGTGGAAGCACAACTTTCAATGTTAATTAAGTAGGGGAAACCTTTTATTGTGGATGGTGAGATGCTGGTAGAGTTTTCAGGAGCTGAGGCATAGGCTGAATAGTACCCCCATCTTGATGATTCCAAAGGATGGTGTTGGGTATGTAGTCTACTACGATGCTTCAGTGACCTGGCTTGGATGTGTCTTGATGCAGGAGTGAGTAGCGATCATATATGGTTCTCGATAGCTAAGACAGCATGAGCAGAACTATACTACCAATGACATGGAGTTAGCAGCAGTAGTCTTTTCTTTGGTTATGTGGCGACATTACATGATGGGTGAGCGTTTTACAGTGTACTCTGATCCTAATAGGCTCATATATATCTTCTCTCAAAAGGACTTGAACCAGATTCAGCGGCGTTGGATTGAGTTCCTCTAGGACTAGGACTTCGAGGTAGTCTATAGTCTTGGGAAGGGGAACGTTGTAGTAGATTCACTCAGCCGGAGATCTAGTATACAACTGCAAGGTGAGGTGACGGAGCAGATGGCCACTTTGCAGATATCTTTTGTTGATCGGGATGGAGCAATATTTCTTTAGTATTGTAACACCCCAAGCTTCCACTGTATGCTTCTCTTTGAATAATACAGTAGTGTGTGTTGAACGCAACTTCAAGTTCTAACACACACCAAAACCAATCAAACTAGTCGTTATGAATAGTAATTCCCATTTTTTAGAATTTTATAAATTTTATCATTCAAAATGGACATCATTTTTGGATTTGGAATATTGAAAATAGATAAGGGTGAATTTTTGGTTTTTTTCTGAAAACATTCAATTTTATATGAATAGTGAAAAATCACTAAGTTATAGTTTAAAACCGAATTTTTATTTAAATAATTATTTATTTTATTTAAATTTAACTAAGGTAAAAATAGATACATACTACCTATATAAGTTCAATTTAGTTTATTGGAGTTAGTTTACAATAAATTTAGATATATAAAAATTTTATTGAACTTTTCACCGTCTTTTACCCACCACCTAGAAGAATTTAAAAATTCACATAAAACATAATTTTACAGGTTCTGTGAGTGTTGTTTCGAAAATCTAAGAGACATAGTTAATATCATGGAGTAAAATGTGGTTCAATGAGATGAAAATAATTTTTGGTGAATATTAACTTTTTACTTTTATTTACCACGGTTAAAACAAAATAGAGTAATTAAAGGTAAAAATGATATTAATATTACCCTAACACATATCTTAATTTTATTGGATAAGTTTATCTCGACCAAAAAAAACCTTAGGAATAAAATATTTTTATTTAGGTCAACTTGGATTAGATTAGGACATTTATTATTATTTATTTCCAAGAAGTTTTAAAAGAGATAAAATCAATGTTTAATAACTAAAACATTTTTAATATAGTGATATACATAAGATAAATTCGATTATAAATATTAATTAGAAAGGTAAAATGATTTCTTAAATAATGGTATTTTATTTATAATTTTTTGACATTAAGTAGTCTATTTTATTTATGACACAATGGTGATGCAGTAATTACATAATTAATGAAATATTAAAATAATTGATATTATAAATATCAATATAAATTTAATTTGAGACATTATGAATTCCAATAATTTTCTATGTTAATATGACATATTAGGATTGGTTATGTAAATTGCGTTCGAAGTAATAATGCTGTAATGAAACTATCAAAAACAGAATACACAATAGTGTCAAAATTGACATAAAAGAGTTAAAACAAATATTATATTAGTAATTGATATTCTATTCCTAAAAACATAAGGATCGGCAAAAGGACTTATATAATTATAGGTATATCATTAATGGACCACTTGGGGGTCTCTTGGAGGTATATAGTAAGTTTATTAACTATATAATATAAAAATACAAAGAGACGTGGTAAATGTCAAACTATTTAACTAAGAGTTAAATATAAATGATAAGGTTAATATAGTGAAACAAACCTGTCTAAAATATATTGGTTGAAAGTATTTTGACCCATCCCTACCTTAACCTTCAAATAATCCACTTTGGATCCATTAATAACTGAATATGTATTTATTACAAAATAATATTTCTAGCTTTTCCAAAGGTGCCCCTCACCCCTCTTAGAAAAAGGTACGCCCCCTTCTCTCTAATTTATACCATCAAAGCCTTTTGGATCGGCCAAAACCTACCCAAATATTCTTTCAACTTCCCTAACTTCAACCTAGAGGCCTTATTTTGATCAGAAATCCATCCTATGGAGACCGTTTGATCAAATCCAAAGGAAGAACCCGATGAAGTGGTAATGTATTCACAACCCTCTTTCAATTACCTTTGTACATCAACTTCTTCTTTCTTTGTTATTTACATTCTAAAATAATAAATTCAGTATCTTTTACATAATTTGATATTATAATAAATATGGTAAAACAATAGTCAGTATTCTATCCATCCTTTGAATCACATGTCCCCATACATGCGTACGTACGGCCTACAGAGACCACGTCATGGTGTAATTGTTATTCAAAACATTATTATTTGGATGGGTATAATAATGATGTGTAATTCATGTAAATAATAAGTATAACATGATAATTATTATGTATATATGATATACCATCCATTAATATATGATTTTAATATTTAAATAATGATATTATCGCTCGTGCGTACGTACAAACTACTGCCTCCACGAACGCGATGAGATTCATTCCCCATTGTATCCATACAAGTCTAATTCTCATTTTATGATTAAAAATAATGTATAAGGACTTGATAGAATTTTTTATGTGTATAAGATACAACCTATCCATATCAAACCTGACTTATGTAACAAAACATATAAAATAAAAGGAGTAAGTTAACAGCAAAACGACAAGAATACTAAGATATTATTAACAAGGAAATGATAAAAGATCATATTGGATACCATATTAATGTATATAATTATTTTATTATTCAATATAAATTATTTCACCATTATACATGAGGTTATCCTACCATCGACCAAGGAAAATGTACAAAGTAAGGGGTTTTCTTATCTCTCTTTTAATTGCATGAGATTTCTATTCTTCACCACTTATTTATTGCATGTGTTGTGTGTACTGCCCATGATTGTATTCTTTTTTTAATATACATGAATTTATGGATATTTATATCATCATTTTATGATCCTTCATTCATGGGTGAATGTTTTTTATGTTAGAAAATCAATAATGGAATTTGAAAGTTCAATTTCCACTCATTCGGCTTTACGCATTCTTCATTGATTATTTTACTCCATGATTATGGGTGGAATCACTATTTATTCGACTATGTCATAATTTCCACTCCTCTTTTTGTGGATATAATTTTTCTACACATAATCACTCCATAGATAAATTCTCAAGTCATCGGTATAAACATGATAATAGTAATTTTTACTTGATCTCGAATTGTTGAGTTAAACATCCGATTCATTGGTGTCGTTTTTACAAGAATATGTCTGAATGTACATTGATTGTTTTACACTGAATATACAATCATAATGAGTGTATTAATATTTGTGACACATAATTATGTCGTTGATTTATCCTTAACCTAAGGATACAGCTTTTATGATATATTTCATCTAAATTTAAATTCCATTGAGGCTCCTTTATTGTTATACAACAAATCACTTTTATATGGTGTATATAATGTACTTTGACATAGTATTCACGAATCCCTTTATTCTCATCATATTACAATGTTTTTATTACGTCAATTATTTTTTTTCATGTGCCTCTATTTTGGTTAGTAACTCTAACTTAAATATCATTTTAAAATGATTTAATGATTTATTATTCGAATTTTTTATCATTATTTTCTATGTTTTAAAAATGGTTTTAAGGATTTATGTATATGTACATTAAAGTTTTCAAATGAAAATTCCTTTTAAAAGTTTCAAAGTGGAATGGGACACTTTTATTCAACAATCTATTTTAAATGGCTTCTTGACAAATATTGTGACTTTTAAATGTTTTCAAGAAAAAAGGGGATATTTCTCTCAATAGTTTGATCATTATTTTAATCTAATTGTATTTCCTTCATTATTCTCGATTGATGTTAATCTGATATAATACAATATTCCATATTGTATTGAATGAATTATTTTTGACTGTGGATGTGCTATTTTTATACCATTCCTGGTTCGTGGTAAAATTATTGACATTTTTTATGATAGTTTTAATACGAATGTTTATGTTATGTTTCTAACTATTCATATGATGAATACATTGGACATAGTAAGTGATGGGTGGAGCCGCTATAGCTTCTCGATGTATCAGTAGGTCTCATGAGAGAAACTAGTGTCTAGGAACAAGGCCTTGACAAAATATTATTTGTAGTCTTGGCATGAGGCCTTGAATATGTGGTTTTGATAATATGGAATTATGAATTTCATCATTATGAAAGTGGTTATTGATATTTGATGTGGTTATTAAACTAGTAAAATATCCATGTGATTATGTAAGTGGAATTATTTCATTTTTAATCGCCATATTATTCTAATGTTCATGTTTAAAAGGATTTTGTTTTAGTTTTAAATTTCCTTAAATGTTTATGCTTATTTATGAAAGTTTCTACTATATTGTTATCCTTATTGAGAATCTTAGCTCACCCCTTTCAATGTTTTATTTTCCCTGGATGTGAAGAAGTAATTTATGAATGACCTGCAAGGATAGTATGAGGGGATATGATGACAATATGTTGTTGTGTTTTTTTACTCAATGATGTAATGTAAGACTTATGAATATATCTAGTGTTTCCAAGACTACTAAACTAATCGGTTTTTCAAGACTTAATCTTTTGTGATCATTCCAATGTTATGTAATAATGCACCAACTCTGGGTAACTGGGGTAGTGGTGTTACAGTTGGTATTAGAGGAATTTTAGTACTAATCAAGGAAACTAGATTTAGATAAACTATAATTAGAGCACATAGCCCTATTATATACTTTGAGTATTAGTATTGAAGAACTTCCTAAAATATTGGTATTGTATAGATTTTGTGAGTTTTCCAAACAATACATCCCTATCTGGATACGAGCAGGTAGAGGTGGCTCTGGAACAGATGTACCTAGGGGTAAAACCCATAAACACAGCTTTGAGCTAGACTCGAACGAGAAATGGTGCACGACAACGGGTCGTTGCTACACTCTTGGTTACGACACTTTCAGGGGATATTATTAGGATAATTTTCATTTTATTTACAAACCAATTTGAAGTATTTTAAAATAATATGAGAATAAATGACCTTGGTTAATCCTAAGGTGTTTCAAATTAAGAATACGGTGTCCTGATATTCTCTAAATGATTTTATGACTACTGTTACTCACCCAATGCTTTCTAGTTTTAGTCAATGGCTGGAGTCAAAGGAAGTCATTGTAACTTTGAGAATGATGTATAAGGTGTTAATGGTGGAGGAAATGAGAAACAAAATGGAATGTTAATAGGTGTAAAAGATATCGTGTTCATGCCAAATCAGTCTTCCAAAAATATTATCTACAACATATATATTAACCAACTCACGGACTCAACAAAGAAGAGAAATGTGATGAATGATAAGAGCTCCAGTAGTGGAGACCATGGAAAAAAGAATCTTCAATTTCCATCATGCCGGAAATGTGGAAGAAGACACCCAGTAAAGTGTTTCAATGGAACAGAGAAATGCTTTACATTTGGGAAAGAAGGACATAAAGTGAATAATTGCTGAGGCAAAATGAAGAGTACTATGGAAGAAAATAATAATGGTCCCAAAAATCCATTTACAGTCATTTCCCGTAATTGTAGGGGACCTGGACATTACTCGAGTGAATGCCCTATTCTATAGGTTAATTTCTTGGACAAAGAATAAGCTATGTGGAAATAAATAGTTGAAGAAATGTTTAAATGTATTAGTGCACCTTGTTGATGGGATTACTTTGGAATATTTTTCTCTTGTATTTTTAACCCCGCAGTTTTCCATGTTAGAATGATATTTGAGGAAGAATTATCTCGTTCCTTTTGGATATTGTTATAAATAACCATTTGGTTTTATAAGATCATTGGGTTTGAGGAAATTACAAGTTATTATATTTTGGGATGAAAATGCATGGTATGAGATATCATTTCTGGTTAAAATTATGTTATGGTTATTTTGAGGAATTTATATCATTTTGGTAATTTTATAAAATATAGTTTTTGAAAAAGGACAACACGCAGATCATGTGATAGCCCTTCGTGTCAGACAAAGATGTAGAAATTTAACCAATAACTAATGTGCTATTGGGATTTATCTCCTACCACTAGACTACGTGAAGTCCCTGATTAGTGTGACTAGTTATTTTTAGTTAAATGATTTTATTGATCAATAATAAGTTTATTTGGGTTGTAATGTATTATCAAATAAAGACACATAGTATTGGAAAATGATTTGGTGATTAAGTGATAAATGTTATTTTGGAAGATGTTTGCTTCGTTGGGAACACTATATGCCCAAGGAAACTGGAATACTATGGGATTTCATTTGAAGAGTAATGGTGGATTTTTATTTACATTTTTATTGTGGATTTATAGTGATTTGGGTTTTTTATGGAAATGATTAACCTATAATAGAGAATATGTGATAAGGTTAATTACTTTTTTAAGTATGTGAGTTTAAGAGTAGTTGATGTTATTTGGAGATACAATTTAATGTGGAAGACAACATAACCAAATTCGTCTATGCTTTGGGTTTCAATTATAATTTGGATTATATTGAAATATTTTAAGGAAAATTGTTTATTGAATGGTATTTATTTAACTTTGGTGTATTTTTTGGTTTAATTTTAGAAATTAATATTAGTGTTTCATTCTCTAAAGTAATATACTTTTGGGTGATCAACAGATCTTGTACTAGCCATTTTTCTTTGGATTAATCTATAAAGATAAGGTAAATGTATTTTTTATCCATTGTGGATCTTGTGATTCTATTAATGTTTATTCTAGCTCCTCCAGTGTGACCAAGTCTTCTTAAATACTCATCTTTTAAAAAAATGAGTTAGTGGTGGAAATTTATTAAATAATGAAACTCTACAAAAAAATTAATTGTATCTCTTTATTTTCATAGTCAATATTGTAAATGAATTCGTCATTTTTATGTAATGAAACTTAAAAAAATGCTATCCATATACTTTTCCCACTAGTAAATTATTGACCATTTGTCCCATCACAATTTTGTGGATTTCTTGTTGTTAACTTTATCTTGATCATGTTTTCTATCCCTATTTATCAGAACATGACACTTATTTTATCTTCCATATCCATGTTTTCCTACATGGAATCCTAGTATGAGTTATGTTGGGTGACCTTTGTACTCCCCTTTCGTTCTTTTAAGGTGATTGTATTGTTAGATCTTTTTCTGACGTGGGACTTTACATTATATTATGAAGCCCAATTTTAAAAATTTTGAGGATGAAATTATTTGAAGGAGGGGAAAATGTAACACCCCAAGATTCCACGGTACGATTCTCTTTGAATAATACAGTAGTGTGTGTTGTATGCAACTACGAGTTCTAACACACACCACAACCAATCAAACTAGCCGTTATGAATAGTAATACCCACATTTTGAAATTTTATAAATGTTATCTTTCAAAACGGACTTCATTTTTGGATTCGTAATATCGAAATTAGATTAGGGTGATGTTTTGGTATTTTTCTGAAAACATTCAATTTTTGATGAATAGTGAAAAAACACTGAGTTATAGTTTAAAACCGAATTTTTAATTAAATATTACTTTATTTTATTTAAATTTAATTAAGTTCAATATAGATAAATAATACCTATATAAGTTTAATGTAATTCAATTGAGTTAGTTTAGAAAATTTTATATAAATATAAATTTTATTGAAATTTTCACCGTATTTTATCCACCACCTAGCAGAATTTGGAAACTCAAATAAACATTATTTTACCATTTCTGTGAGTGGAATTTTGAAAATCCGAGAGACATCATTAATATCAAGGAGTAAAATTTTGTTCAATGAGATGAAATATTTTTTGGGTAAATAGTAACATTTTACTTTTATTTACCACGGTAAAAACTTTATAGGGTAATTAAGGGTAAAAATGATATTAATATTACCCTAACACATGTCCTAATTCTATTGGATAAGTTTAACTCGAACGAAAACAACCTTAGGAGTAAAATATTATCCTTTCAGTCCAATTGAATTAGATTATGACATTTATTATTATTTAATTCAAAGAATAGTTAAAAGAGATAAAATCAAAGTTTAATAACTATAAAAATTATAATATAGAGTTATAAATAAGATAAATTAGATTATTAATATTAATTAGATAGCTAAAAATATTTCCTACATAATGGTATTTTATTTATAATTTTAAGGCATTAAATAATTTATTTTATTTATGACACAATGGTGATGCAGTAATTACCTAATTAACGAAATATTAAAATAATTGATAATATAAATATAAAAATAAAAGTAATTAGTGTCTTTTTATGAATTCAACTAATTTTATATGATAATATTACATACTAGGATTGGTTATATAATTTTTTTCGAAGTAATAATTCGTTTATGAAATTATCAATTGCAAAATACCCAATAGTGTCAAAATTGACATAAAAGAGTTTTTAAAACAAATATTATATTATTAATTGATATTATATTCCTAAAAATATAATGATCTGACAATGGACTTATATAAATATATTTGTATCATTAATGGAAAACTTGGGGGTCTCTTGGTGTTATATAGTATGTTTATTAACTATATAATAAAGAAATACAAAGAGACATGGTAAATGTCAAACTATTAAACTAATAGTAAAATAAAAATGATAATGTTAATATATTGACCCAAACCTTTCTAAAATATATGGTTTGAAAGTATTCATACCCATCCCCACCTTAACCTATAAATAATACACTTTTTATCCATTAGAAACCGAATATAAATGTATTATAAAATAAAATTTATACATTTTTCAAAGGTGCCCCTCTCCCATATTATAGAAGGGTACACCCCCTTCTCTATAATTGACACCTTCAAAGCCTTTTGGATCGGCCAAAACCTATCCAATTATTCTCTCAACTTTTTTAACTTCAACTTAGAGGCCATATTTGGACTAGAAAGTCAACCTACGGAGCCCTTTTGAACAAATCAAAAGGTAGATCCTGAAGAAGAGGTAATGGTTTCACAACCCTTTTTCAAGTTCCATTCTTCTTCTACATCTTCATTATTATTTTTTTCTATTCTAAAATAATAACTCCAGCATCTCTTATATACTGTGATATTATTATAAATATGGTACAACCATATTCATTATTATATCCATCCTTTTAATGACATGTCACCATACGTGTGTACGTAAAGCCTACCCTCTCCATGTCGTGGTGTAATAATTATTCAACACATTATTATTTGGATGGTAGTAATAACAATGTTTAATTCATGTAAATAATAAGTATAACATGATAATTATTCTGTATATATAATATACCATCCAATTGTATATTATTTTTATATCAAAAGAATGATATTATCGCTCGTTTGTACGTACAGACTACCGTCTCCACTAACGCGATGAGATTCATTCTCCATCAATCCATACAATTATAATTCTCATTTTAAGATAAAAATAATGTTTAAGGACTTTATATCATTCTATATATGAATAAGATACAACCTATCCATACCAATCATGACGTATGTAACCAAACATATAATAGAAAACAAGTATGTTAACAGCTGAAATGAAAATAATACTAAGATATTATTAACAAAGAAATGTTAAAAGATCATATATGATATCATATTAATGTATATGATTCGTGAATAATTCAATAAAAATTATTTAACCATAATAAGGGATACTAACCTACCCTCAACCAAGGAAAAAGTAAAAAGTAAGGGGCTTTCTTATCTCACTTATAATTCTGTGAGATTTCAACTGTTCACGACTTATTTATTGAATATGGTGTGTGTAATTCCAAAGATTGTATTCATTGTGTAATATACATGAATTTATGGATATTTATATCATCATTGTATGATCCTTATTTCATGGGTGTATGTTTTGTATGTTTCCAAATCAATAAGATAATTTGAAATTTTAATTTCCACTTATTCAGCTTTACGAATACTTCATTGATTATTTTTCTCGATGATTATGTATGGAATCACTATTAATTTTATTATGTCATAATTTCCACTCCCATTTCTGTCGATATACTTTCGATACATATAATCAATGCATTGATAAATTCTCAAGTCATCGGTATGAACATGATATGAGTAATTTTAACTCAATCTTGATTTGTTGAGTTAAAAATCAAATTCACTGGTGTTGTTTTTACAAGAATATGTGTGAATGTCCTTTGATTTTTTTACACTGAATATCTAATCATATTGAGTGTATTAATATTTTTCACACATAATTAGTTCTTTGATTTATCCATAACCTATGGATACGGCCTTTATGAGAGATTTCAACTCAATTTACATTTCATTGAGAATCCATTGTTGTTATACAAAAAATCACTTTTATATTGTTTTTATAATGTAATTTTACATAGTATATCATGAATCCCTTTATTCTCGTGATATTAAAATGTTTTTATTACTTGAATTATTTGTATTCAAGTGTCTCTCTTTCGGTTAGTAACTATAACTAAAATATCATTTTAAAATGATTTAATGATATATTATTCAAAATATTTCTCATTAATTTTCCAATGTTTTAAAAATAGTTTTATGGATTTATTTATATGGACATTAAAGCATTCAAATCAAAATTCCTTTTAAAAGTTTCAAAGTGTAATGGGAAACATTGATTAAAAAATCTATTTTAAATGGATTCATGAAAAATAGTGTGACTTTTAAATGTTTTCAAGAAAAGGGGGGACATTTCTCTCAATAGTTTGATGATAATTTTAATCTATTTCAATATACTTCATTGTTATTTATTGAGGTTAATCTGATATAATAAAATCATCCATATTATATTGAATGAGTTATGTTTGACTGTGGATATGCTATTTTTATAATATTCATGGTTTGTGGTTAAATTATTGACATTTCGTATACTAGTTTTAATATGAATGTTTATGTTTTGTTTCAAACTTTTCATTTGAGGAATGAATTGGACAGAGTAAGTGACTGGTGGAGCCCGCTACAGCTCCTCGATGTATCATTACGTCTCATGAGACAAACTTGTGTCTTGGAACAAGGCCTTGACAAAATATTATTTGTAGTCTTGGAACGAGGCCTTGACTATGTGGTTATGATATTATGACATAATGGATTCCATCATTATTAAAGTGGTTATTGATATTGCATATGGTTATTCGACTAGTAGAATATCCATGTGAATAAGTAAATAGAATTATTTCATTTTATCTTTTCCATATTATTCTGAAGTTCAAGTTTAAATGGATTTTGTTTTATATATACATTGCCTTAAATTTTTATACTTATTTCTGAATGTTTTTGTTATATTTTTATCATTATTGAGCATCTGATCTCACCCCTTTCAATGTTTTATTTTTTCCAGGATGTGTAGAAGTAATTTATGAATGTCTTGTTGGGATATTATGAGGGGATATGAAGACAAGATGTTGTTGTATTTTTTTAAATTATGATATAATGTAAGACTTATGAATATATCTATTGTTTCCAAGACTACTAAACTAATCAGTATTTCAAGAATTGATCTTTTGTGATCATGCCAATGTTCTTTAATAATGCACTGACTCTGGGTAACTGGGGCTGGGGCATTAAAAGTATCTTATAGTCACTCCCCCAATTCTTCACTGAGTCAGGGAGGCATAGCATGGGAACACTGACTCCGTGATATGATGTGCTCAGATATCCCCAAGATAGCCACCTGATGGAATTTCTGAAGGTGGGGAGTAGGTCATACTCTTCAGAAGATGTTCCGTGGTACCAATGTCACTTTAATAAGAAGTTATGATGGAGTTTCACACATACCCTCTAGAAGTACATTCATGAGTGGAGAAGATATACTAGGATCTCTGACGACAGCACTGGTGGTCGGGAATGAAGAAAGAATTAGTAGAGTTTTTCTCTTGGTTCCTCACTTGTCAGTATGTGAAGGGGGAGCATCAGGTACCACCAGGCTTGGTTCATCCTTTAGAGGTTTTAGAGTGGAAGTGGTGTGGGATATCCATCGACTTCGTAAATTTACCTCCACTTACATCCTGGGGTCATGAATCGATTTGAGTGATCGTCGACTGACTCACCAAGTCATCCCACATCCTACCGATCAGAGACTAGTGTTCAGTAGAGTGATTGGGATGCCTCTATGTGCTAGAGATTTGAGCTGCTACATGGAGTACCCTCGACATTTGACTCTGATCGTGATATATGTTTTACTTCTTAACCATGGAAGAGGTTGCAGGAGGCTTTCGGGACACATTTTCATTGGAGCACCGCCGTCCATCCTCAGATGGATGGATAGACTGAGCATACCATTCAGACCCTTGAGGACATTTTGTGTGCTTACGTCCTAGACTTTGGTTTCATCTGGGAGGATCACATTCCTTTGGTAAAGTTTTCATACATCAACAACTATAACTCCACCATTGTGATGGCTCTTGTTGAGGTGTTGTATGAGTTACCTTGCATATCACCCTTGTGCTAGATAGACCCAGGGGAGTCAGCACTAATTCGACCAGTGATGGAATAAGCTACCATAGAAAAAGTGAAGATAATCTAGGAGTGGATGAAGACTGCATAGAGCAGGATGAAGTCTTATGCCGACTAAAGATAGAGACCTCTGGAGATTGAGGATGGATACAACGTCTATCTACGAGTCTCATGTTGAAGAGGTTTGTAGAGATTTGGTCGAGGTGACAAGTTATCTCCGAGGTCCATCAGACCCATTCATGTCCTCATCAAATATGGTGAGGTGTCTTACCACTTAGCTCATCCACCTCAGTTTCTTTGGGTGCACAATGTCTTCTTCGTATCCTAGACGAGGAGATACGTGCACGAACCTTCTCACATCATCGACCACGGAGAGTTGGACGTCGATTATGGGAGATTATTACGGAGGTTCCAGTAGAGATTAAGGATTGAGAGGAGTGGGTCCTTCGTGAGAAGTTGATACCTTTGGTGCACATTCGTCGGCAGGATGGGAAACTCTAGGAGAGCACATGGGGGCGGGTGGCACATATTCATTCTTAGTACCCCACACTTGTTTTCCTAGATTTTAGTTGTGGCTTAAATGGACGCAAAGACTTGAGGATTGGAGAATGTAAAGCCTAGAAATTACATGTAATGTTTTTTAATATATGGGAATTTTGCGAGTCTGTGAAAATTGACAGTGCATGATTCTGAGTCCCGGTGTGCATGTAATGAATTTCTGACCTTTTTTTGCGTACGTTCAGTAAACGTACGAGCAAGTTTTTGTAACTATTGAACCGTTGCTCAGAATTGAAATATGATAGCACTGTTGAACTCGCAGTGCATGTATTCGCTTAGGGAGACCTTCACCTAGACCGTAGTGGGTCGAGAGTGAAAGATAGTTTTGGTGTTGCTCTTGTGAAAGAATAATATAATATAAAAATACGTAACATTTTTATTTTCTTTTGTTGAAACCTTCCATTCAGATGTTTTAATGGTGGGGACCACCTGTACAAAAACCACTCAACATAGGATATGGTGTTGGGGACCACCCGTTCCTAACCTCCCATGTATGTTATGGTGGTGTGGACCAACCATGATTTAAAACCCATTGAACCCCTTTTAACTCCATCTTAATGGGAAGAACCCACTTGAGCTCCCCCACATAATTATGCCAACACCCCCATTAATTAATTAATCCAACCCATCAATTAATTAATGAAGATATTATGAAATTATTCAAACATACATAATAAAAATCTTGTTCTATTATGTGGGATTCCTTTAATATTGGTGGAATTGGGGAGGGAATAACTTTTGGGAGAAATATCTCCAACGAAGAACACCAAGGAGGAACATATCCAACGATGAATGAACTAATGATCGAGGAAACACCAACATCATCGACATTCGTTTATCCCTAACATCATCGTCTCCTTCCTCGCAGCCTCTGTCAACAAACCATCGAGGTAGGGGTTGTTAATGAATACATGAAATTTTGTGTTCGTGGAAAGCATGGAGAACGTAGATCAAACTAAACTAGTTGATCCATGATTCATATTAAATTGTAGAGTTTGACGATTCTTGATTCATGATTTTGTTGAGCCGCTTGATACCGCCCTAACACGGAGGATGCGGTCCAAACAAATATGGCATGATCCCTCCGTTGTTCTTCTTTTTTGTGTTCTTCACGACGGTGATGGTGACCGTGTTGGCGTTAGGCACCAGTGGAAAATGAGAATGGCAGCCGGGACCATAGCCAGTTGTGAAGAAAAAAACATTGTCGCCTCGCGGCCTCCGCGCCGCCCACGGCCCCCGCCATCTATGACCAGTGCTGTCCCGCGTTGTCAGTGGCTCCGCCTCCCCACGGCTCTGCACTACCCCAAGCCACAACCCATTATGGCCTCCATTGTTTTCTGTTGGTGCTTCCCAACACCATCACGCTGTTTGTGGCCCCGCCGCCCGCCGCCCCCACCCCCACCCCCACCGTGCCGCCCCTGTGGCTCTGCCGCCTGTGTCCCCGCCGCTCCCCCCCCATGGATCTGCCATCGGTAGCCCCACTGTGCTACCCTGCAACATCACCGCCTAGTCCATACCAGCTGGCCGGACCACCCAGTAGATAGGGCCGCAACACGAGTAGGGTCGGGTCGGGTCGGTACGGCCGGGTTGGACCAGACCCAGACCTACTACGACCCAATTGCGCTCTTTTCGCCTAAACTTTGGCACCAAACGTATGTCTTATGAACTGTCAGTGGTTTTGGAAACCTTGGAGCTAGAAGGTCCCTTTAAGTATACCTCATTGGTAATATGGAAAAATTTGGAATACAATCAGGTTCGATAGAGCACGAATACAACAGGGACCTCAGGACTAAATTGCTAATAACTCACAGACTATGCATCTGATTGACACATAGTCTGTTGTGTTAAGACCCCAATGACATGGGGGTCCTTTGATATACTTCTTATTGAGATTACATGGTATTTGGAGTATAGATAATTTGATTGTGGAGTGAACCCTACTAGAGATGAGGAAGCCTAATGTGGAAATCCAGTAGTTGGCTGTGACGTTAAGAATGAAGAGCGATCTTGTGTGTGTCAACACTGAGTGATCCTCTGTGGGTGAGCACCTAGAAATCATGTGTGGGTCAACACATAGTGATCCTATGTGGGTCAAAACCTACCTATCCTGTGCGATTCAGCACTGAGTGATCCTATGTGGGTCAGCACCGAGCGATCATATGTCGGTCTGCCTCTTGAGAGAGTAAGATGAGTCAGTAGTTACATATAATCGTCTATACTACTATACTTAAGTTATACCTGTGTGATCTGAGTTTGTACATGTGTGGTACTTTCCTTCCTGGTAATACGTTAGTGGTATTATTCAGTGTGGCGTACCTGTGTGGTATTTACCTTTGTAGTTTTCCTTCCATTGTAGAATAGTTGAGTTTTGGGATTTTGGGTTAGACCCTACGTTTCCTCATGATTAAGATGTGTATACTTGATAACTTAGGTTTATTAATGGGAATATACATAAGTAGGGTTGACAGTTTTCCTCATGCTTTATGGTTTATCTTTAGTGGACTTCGTGATACCATGGGGGTCTCGGGATCCCTACTGTGGATCATTATACTCACCCCTGCACAGGCTATGCCCGCACCTTGTTGTGTTTGATGTAGATGAAAAATATAATTGATCGAGGCTGAGGGTACCGGGACTAGATAGTTCCTGGTGGTGTACCATACATCGAGTCGGTACATGGAAGAGATAGACGGACATGGAGTGCCGAGGAGGCGATCTGTACCTACCCTTCAGGTAGGAACCCTAGAGGACAACCCAGTAGCTGTCTTTCTCTTTCTTCAGTTGTACTTGTACCTTTTATGTTGGGCTTGTATTCTAGCCCCTTATACTTATATCACTCTTTTTTGAAATATAGTTTACTTGTGTTCGTATATTTTTGTATGCTTGGTGGTGTGTAAAAACATGTTACAATGGTAATGCCTTCCCGGTATTAGGGAATACACCATCGTGTTAGTCCCCATCCCCTAGCCCATGGAAGGCAGGCTTGGGGTAGTCATGGCATTGGCCCCAGGGGATGGGTCGCGAAAAATACTATTATTTATTATGGTTTATGATATAACTGACCCTCCTTCTTTTTAGTGAATGGTAAAGATTAATGATAATAATCTTAATTAAAAACATGTATTTCAGTATATGAAATGTTTAATTTAATGAATCAATGGTTTTGAATTTTGAGAGATATTATTTTATGTGACAAACCTAAACAATCCATTATTAAATTATCACTTATGATAAAATATGAATTATGAATTTAATTATTCAATGTGGTATGTGACACTTTGAATAAAACACATAATTTAATTATTCAAATTGGTATGGGACACATTGAATAAGAAACATAATTTAAAAAATAAAAGTTGTATGTGAAACTTTGATTAAATGAAATTTATACATATAAAGAATGTATTGGAATGATTATGTGATAGGTGAGGCCTACTATAGGCTCTTGATGCATCGACAGGTCTCATGAGGCAATCTTATCCATGCCACGAGTTTTTGATTGAATTAATATGTATGGTCTTGGCATGAGGCCTCAACAAAATTTTATGATTGTTTGGTATTATGAATTTTCTCAAAATGTGATTAATATATTACCAAAAATGTGATTATTTGACTAGTATAATATGTGCGGTTAATAATTTTTTAATTATGATAATTTCAATTAATGAACATGGCCTAATTAAGAATTTACTTGAAATGTTTTTATAAGGAATTTGTAACAATTAATTTCAAAACATTGATAAAGAAGTTAGAAACCCATTTTTCATTTCCTGAATTTAATTTTTGTGTTAAGTGAATTATTACATTGTGACTTATGAAATTCCAAGAAAGTATTATTTCATGTGTTAATTTGTAACATCACCCATTTATGTCACCCATCATTTAGTTTGATCAACTCTTGACATATATATCACATTCAATGAATTTTTTACAAGTATGTGCACTATGAATTGTGTTTTATATGATGATTTTGAATAAATATATTAATTTTTCAGAACGAGTTCTCCCTAAAAATCATTTCAAGTAACATTTGAAATTATGAGGACGTGCTACAAGAAATGTTGATTCTTTTTACGAAAATGAATCAAAATTATTTTAAAAGATTTCTTTTAGAAAACAGATTTATTTAAATAGTTTTAAAACCCCTTACCGAGCATTTTAAATACTCATATTACATTTTCAATGTATTTTTACAAGATTCATATATTTTTCAGCTTTTAGTTGTCCAATGTGGGGGCTATATTAAAATTATTAACTTGTTTTAGCTTAGAAGAAAAGTATCAGTTGTATAAAGATTTACAGAACCTAGACCAGCAAGATCCTCTGTTTGGAGATGTAATGTGTAATTTTATCAGCATATTTTTATATGAAAAATTTACACACCATGTTTTAGGCACTAACATCAATCTTCTAGGACCGGGTCCTCACAATTGGTATCAGAGGAACATTTTAGAAAATTCGTGAAAATTATAACATACCAAAAAATCACAATGCCTTGATTAGTAGACCTTTTTATTAAAATTTTCATATTGAATGTGAGGGTTAACCAACAAACCTCTTTTCTCTCTCTACTGAATTACATGAGATAATAATAGTTAATTCTTGTTTAGAATCTTTCCAGCCTTTCAAAAAACTGTATCTAACCAGCGAACATCTCTATTAAGTGTCCATCATCCCAAAAAACCATTGTTCCTATTTGGGAGATTAATATTTCTATCATAGAATGAAAAATGCACAATTTTTAGAATTAAGGCCTAAGAAAAAGTATAATTATGGTCTCTTCCTCTGCATCAATCTATTTTAGAGTCATATATCCTTAACAAAAATTCTGGGAAAATGCTATGGATGGTGATCTTTGAGTAGTTTATATGTTCAAGGATTTTAGTTTCTGTATATATGGGAGAATCTACAACATCAAAACTCTCATTCATGATACAATTAATGCAATCTATAAGAAATGAGTCCATGCTAAAATCCCTGATCACCATACCTCTCATGCCTCCCTCTTTAAACCTGATAGTTTTATGCATAGGTTTGTCCATAACTGATCGAGGTGTGTATGGCCTATGGAAATTGAGGAACTGAAAACTACTATAGGAATCCACTTGAGGTCATCCGAGTATTATCCATGGTAGTGGACCTGGTGAAGGTATTGACTGATTTTTTTGTCAATAATTTTATTTAATTAATAATAAAAAAACATATCTTGTAGGGACATCGATGTCAATGATAAAAGTTGGTGATGTGGAAGTCTAGGAGTATAATGGAATTGCGACGGTGAAATTCCATTAAGTGGTGGATAATGCAACCCTGTCTGTAACACCCCAGGTAAATAAAGAATATGACATTTTTATATTCTTCCCTATTTTTGAATAAAATTCCAATATTAATTTAAATGGAATGCTATGCTCGATGGCTTACCCAATACGCGACAACGAGTTCCTTTGAAATCTTACGTTGCATTCTAATAATAAAATAATATTATTTTAAATGGTAGTTAACGCCTAGCCGTTGTATTGACAGGAATGAATAGAAATAACTGAAATATGATTATATATGTTTGTTAAATGTTTTTACTTTTATCAAATAAATTTTAGAGGCTTAAAATACAAATGAATCACATATTAAGTATTGAATACACTAGTATTTTTAAAAGAATGTTTTACTACCCTTTTGATGACAAAGAATTTTTAAAACAAACTTTTGAAAATTTTATGAGCTTTATTTTTCAAAATAAACATATTATTTATGATTGGGACATTGAAATTTACATTGGGTTAATTTTTGGTATTTTTCTGACAATGTTCATTTTTCAATGAATAGTGAAAATACTGAATTTTACATCAAAACTGTTTTTTCATATAATTTAATTATATGGTTATATCATCTTTTTAATTTTTTTTAAATTGTAATTAGAATATATTTTTACCATGTAATTCAATTATGGTCATTGGGATTAATTTCACTTTGGAATTTGGCATAAACAGGTGCCAAACTTTTCATAAATATTGTTTCTAAAAACCCCGCTATTTGTTTTGACAACGGGAAGTTTATTTTAATTAATTATTTCAATTTATGTGTTTGGAATTTGATAAAATGGATTAAATATTTGGAATCATAAGGTCCAAATTATGTAATTAAGACTTTTTTGTTTTTGGACATTATGAATAGTAATGACAGTAATTATCATTAATTATCTTGATTAATGAGTAATCAGGTAGTTAAAGATAATAAAATAATATCATAATAATAGCAAATGACCAAAAAATGTGTCCTAGGGCTACTGGTTGTCTCATGGCCGACCATGGGATGCCTTGTGCCAAAATTGGGAGCCCGCTTTAATCACTTTTGTGAGAAAGTGACTTTTTATCTTTTTATTTTTAAAAAATGTTAAATGTGACAAAGAATGTATCACCTAAGTAAAATATTTTTAATTTTTCTACATAAATGATATTTTGGACTATAAATATTAATTAGAAAGCTAAAATGATTTCCTACATCATGACATATTTTTTATAATTTTTAGACATTAAATTTATTAAATTATTTATGACATCATGACGATGAAGCGATTACCTCATTAATAAAGGATTTAAATAAAATGGAAATATAATGTAAAATATAAGACCTAAACATGTCCAAAACCTATTGGATGTTTGTATTTCGAACCCTTATCACATTATCCTTGAAACACATCAATGTGGGACCATTAAAATCCGAAACACATTTCAAGATGAAGTTACATTTTATACCTTTCCAAGAGTGCCCCTCCTCTCCTCTTATAAAAGCCCCCCACCTCTACCTCCTTACCCACACTTCCAAATCATTTGGCTCGTCCAACCCCTATCCATTTTGTCTCTCCACATCCCTCTCTTACTCCTTTAATCCTAACTTTAGGAATAAGTCTTCCCAAGGAAGCCTTTGAGCTCAAACCAAAGGGAGTTACGCGATTTTAAGGTAATGCCTTCACTTGAGTCCTTCTGTTTTATTTTGCTTCTCCAACCCCCAAAACTATTTTTATTCATTTCTTTTGTAACAACTACAGTATATCCAATATACTAGGATTTTTTTATAAGATTTATTCGAGCTACACTTACACACACCTACATATAATGGTTAAAGAACATAAGGTTTCCGTGGATGGCGAATTTCTGCCTCACGAAACGATGATTGTTCAACACTCATATATCACCTTAAAAGGTGGCCATTAAGATGTCACTATATTTATATATTATATATCATATTTTTATTTTTTTACTTAAGATTCTGTATTTTTCATGTATGGAATATCCTTTATGGTTACCATTATGAGTAAATGTGATATCTTCATTTTAAGAAGTGCGGACTACCGCCCCCTCAAAGTGATTTGATTTGTTAATGAAAAATGTGGGATGTGTAAAGGATGTAATTAATTGTATTATATATGATATTATACTGTAAATATAATATAACTTTATATCATTATTATTACATTCTATAAAATACGAAATTGAAATGAAAGTAGTGTTCATGCGTACGTACGGCTCACCGTCTCCATGAACGGTGCATTTCATTTCTTAACTCTAAATGATTATGTAATATTATAAATAAATGTATATTATGGATATATATGATATATATGATATAAAAATAATGAATATAATTCTGGATATAATGAACCTTTGACCACACGAACAACTTGTAATTGTAAGAAGTCCACTTTCGACTTAAGAACCAAATATCGACAAAACAAACATTATTAACTTAAATGATTACATAATGTTTATAACATGGAAATAAGTGATATAAAAGTAATAATGATATTTAAAAATGTTCTTAAGAAAGTGTAAATTAACTTAAGTTTATTATTCAGGATATTAAAGAACGATCGAGTCAAGTCAGACCTGAGGTAAGGGATCATACTCCTCTCATTCTTTTTAAGTACACTCTATTATGTCATTCCTTTTAAGCTCATATTTCTTATGATTCAGATGTTATTTTATATTAATCCTACTGCACTTATTATGTTCATAGGATTAGAGAACCTATTTCCTCTCATCAATCCATTTTGGATGTTTTTGAGTGGGACCGTTAAGCTGCCGAATTTTCGTAAGAGATCTAACCTCTCTCTTTCTTTTTAAGTACTCTCTTTTATGTCATTTCTTTTATGCTCATATTACATATGTTTGGGGATGCTCTTTTATATTCCTCATACTGTAATTTTTAGGGCATATTATGAGAGACCCTATTTGATCTCATAAATCCATTTTTGTAAGTTTTATGTGGCGCCGTTAGGCTACCGAGTTTTCGTAAGGGATTTTTCATCTCACTTTTATTCCCGTGAGATTTATGCTACATTTTCCACAATTTCCTTTGAGTGGTGTATGTACTGCCCATTATTTTACTCATTATGTAATATAATTTCTTTAATGAGTATTTACATCAATGTTGTATTGTCCTTCTTTCACGAGGTGTATGTTTCGAAAGATACCCATGTCGGTAAGGGATCCTTTCACCCTCCTTTTTTTAAAAGACTTCTTTTTTTGGGTCTTTTAATTTACATATAGTTATGTTGGGATATGTTCTCATATATCTTTATTGATGTAAATTTTATGTCCAAGTGATGATATACCCTTTTTTATCTCTCATCAACTAATTTTTATGTGACTCCGTTAGGCTGTCAAGGGAACTTCTTAACCCAATTTTGATTTCTTTGGGTTCAACATGTAGTTATTGAATATTTCATCCTTTGAATATGCGTGAATGACCTTTGATTATTTTACACACAATATCCACTTATATTTTGTGTATTCTTTTGTCACACATAGTAATGTAATTGATTTATCCTTAAACAAAGGATACCGTCTTTGTAAGGGACTTCATCTCAATCTCCTTTCATTGAGGCATATTTTGTTTTATACCCAACCTTATTTTATACGGTGTATAACCCCATTCACTTTTACGTTTATTCAAAAGGAATATTTTTTATACGAAGTGTTCACTAAAAAAAATGGAATGTTTTTGTCATACGTATGTGGTGACAATGAGTTCTCCGCCGCCGTGACCAGTATTTGAGTTTCGACTTCCTCTACAAGCCGTACCTTTTTTAAAAGAAAAATAAATACCATGTTTTACTTTTCATTTATTTTGGTATTGAAAATGGTTTTCATAATGTTTTTATATCAATGTGTTGTATTGATATCTTGTGATTGAAAGGTGGAAATGTTATGTTTCCTTTATGCATGTTTTATGTGATACGATTATGTTGAGATTCTTGGGCATTATTATGAAGACGGGTGGTTTCGTGATAAACTAAGGGCGGGTGACCCTGATATAGCTCTCTAATTCATTGGGTTACGTGAAGGAGTGAAACATTAAGGTTTCTACTAAGAGATTTAGGGAATATACTGTGGTGGGTATTCCAAACGTAACCAAGAGGGTTACTCCCTACGTAAGAATGTTATGAATGCCTCAAGTTGCCTTTTATGTCTTATGATTTATATGATTTATTCATGATTTGATGAGGTATGATAAAGTGCCTATGTTTTATGGTTAAAGTATGATTTCATTTTTATGTATATATGAACTCATGTTTCCTTTCCATATTTTTATAACCCTTACTGAGCTTTTTATGCTCATCCCAAGTTTTTGAAATTTTTTTCACAGGTCAAGGGAAAGGTACATGATGTGATGATAGTGTCAAGGATGTGTCAAGAAAGAAATCATGTTTTATTTTAAATATGTTTCCGTTGATGGGAATAATGAATATTGTCTTTTATGTAACCAATTTGTTTAAATGTGGAATGTAATGTAAGTTTCATGATCTAATTCTCTAAAACTCTAAACTTAAAAATATCCTCAATGTGTAATCTTATAATAAATCAAGATTAAGTAAGGTTTAAGGCTGGGGACTTATAGTTGGTATCAGAGGTTGGTTTAGATAACTTTATAGGTTAGTGTATTCTTTAAGCATAAGTGACATTACCATAATGGTTAGGAATTCAGAAAGAGTCCTAGTTTTAGCTAAAGTGAATGAGTAAGTATATCGTAGTGTTTATCTTCCTCATTAGTAAATAATGGTTTTGTTGATATACTCACACTGACCTTTATGGTTTTAGTAAATGGATGGATCTAGCAGGAACCAATGTAATTGTGGATGTGAAGGAAACTGTGACTGTTTTTTGAGCAAGCAACTGAATGATATGGGAGCTGCAATGAGAACTCTTGTGATTATCCTCAACCAACTATCTGGAGTCATGATTGACCACCAAAACCTTGGTGATTTTCTAAGGCATCATATATGCAAGAAACAAATCCCTACGGAAGTACAGGTAATAATCATAAAGGTAAGTGTGTTAAAAAACCTATGTGTCAATGATGTGGAAAAAACACCTAGGAAAATGTTTCAAAGGGACAGAAATATGCTATAGATGTGGAAATCAAGGTCATAAAGCCAGAACCTGCCATGGAAAAAGGAAGCATCCAGTTGACTCGAGGAAAGGGAAATAAGTTCTTTCTGAGGGATCAATTGAATGTTTAAAATGTGGTGTGCATGGTCATTATGCAAACACATGTCCTATGAAGATGTTTCGTGAATGGGATCACCAAGATCATACAAATGTTCGTTTACCAATACCTAATGCCATTCCTATTGAGGATGAAGAAACTGACAATGACCAATCAAAGGTATGGATTATTTCATAACTATTGTTTTCCTATTTTGTAATCTTAGGATATCATTCATGATTTTGTTTGTAGGAAAGAAGTATTTCAGAATAAGTTGGAAAGGAATGGTTAATGGATCCTGAAGAATGTTGAATGAGTAAGAAGTCAACATATAATGGCTTCAAGAGTTATGGTGAAATTATTAAGAGTATTAATTCTCTTTTGATGATGGGGTTACATTAGAAGACTTTTTATAGTATGTTTAACCCTGATGTTAATATATGAAAATTTTATTCGAGGAATAGTTATTTGTTCTTTTGTGGACATAGTTATAATGAACCATTTGGGTTTATATGATCCTTACTTTTGAGGTAATTATGGGTTACTATATGTTATGATGGAAGTGAAAGGTATGAGATTAAATTTTGGTTAAATTATTTTATGGTTATTTTTGATGATTTTATCTCTTTTTGAGAATGATTTGATAATTATATAGTTTTGGAAAAAGGACAACACGCAGACCGTGTGACAACCCGTCATGTCGGACAAAGCTGTGGAAATCGAACCAACAACCAAAGTGCGACTGGTATATATCGCCTACCACTGGACTACGTGAAGTCCCTGGTTAGTCTGACTGATTATTTTTAGTTAGATGATTTAATGAATTAAGAGTAAGTTGATTTTGGTTTATCTATGGATATTTATTAACCTATCATTGAGGATATGTGATTAGGTTAATTGCTTTTCAATACGATACATTAAGAGCAACTAATGTTGTTTGGAGATAAATTTTACGATTTAACTTGGAAGACTATGTGACTAAATCCTTAAAATATTTGGGTTTCAATCTTAGTTTGGTTTAGTTTGAAGAATTTTAATGGAAAATTTGTTTATCGAATGGTCCTCGTTGAACTTTGGGTTTTTTTGGACAAATTTTTGAGATTAAGAATAGATTTTCTTTTTATAAAGGGTTATCTTTTTCTGGATTATCTGATCTTGTACTAAACTTTTTGGTTTTGGTTTTGGTTAGAGTCTAAAGACATGGGAAGTATATATTTCTCTATTGTGGATTAGGTGATTCTATATAAATGTATTATAGTACTCTTAATGTGAACAATTTTTCCAAAATACTCATCTTTTGGAGAAAATATGAGTTTGTGTAAGGAATCTAATAAAAGTTCAAAGTCAACATGATAAGTGATTATGTTTCCTTATGAATAAATTCCTCAATAAAATGTAACTTAAAACAAAAATGTTTTCTATTAACTTTTCCTATTGGGGAATCGAATACCGTTTAACCCATCACAAGTTTGTGATTTTCTTGTGGTTAACTTTCTCCTAAACATGTTTTCTATCACTCTCCATCAGAACAAGACCCTATGTTTTCTCCTCCATATCCATGTTTTCCTACATGGATTCCTAGTATGGGTTAACTTGGGTTACCTCTATACTTCTCTTTCTTTATTTTAAAGTGACTGTTTTACTGACTCTTGTTCTGATGTGGGACGTTCAATAATGCTTCCAAGATCAATTTTAAAATTGCGAGGACACAATTCCCAAAAGGGGGGATGGATGTAACACCCCAGGTAAATAAAGAATATGACATTTATATAATTATCCCTATTTGTGAATAAAATTTCAATATTAATTTAAATGCAATGCTATGCACGATGGCTTACCCAATACGCAACAACGAGTTCCCTTGAAATCTTACGTTGCACTCTAATAATAAAATAATATTATTTTAAATGGTAGTTAACGCCTAGCGATTTTATTGACCGGAATGAATAGAAATAACTAAAATATGATTATATATGTTTGTTAAATGTTTTTACTTTTATCCAATAAATAATAGAGGCTTAAAATAAAAATGAATCTCATCTTAAGCATTGAATACACTAGTATTTTTAAAAGATTGTTTTACTACCCTTTTGATGGAAAACATTATTAAATCAAACTTTTGAAAATTTTATGAGCTATATTTTTCAAAATAAACATATTATTTATTATTGGGACATTTAAATTTACATTGGGTTAATTTTTGGTATTTTTCTTGACAATGTTCATTTTTCAATAAATAGTGAAAAATACTGCATTTTACATCAAAATTTCATTTTCATATAATTTTATTATATGGTTATATTATCTTTTTAATTTGTTTTAAATTGTAATCAGAATATATATTTACCATGTAATTCAATTATTGTAATTGGGATTAATTTCACATTGGAATTAGGCATAAACAAGTGCCAAACTTTTCATAAATATTGTTTCTAAAAAACCCGCTATTTGTTTTGACAACGGGATGTTTTTTTCTAAATTAATTATTTCAATGTATGTGTTTGGAATTTGGTAAAATGGATTACATATTTGGAATCAGACGGTCAAAATTATGTAATTAAGACTCTTTTGTTTTTGGACATTATGAATACTAACGACGGTAATTATCTTTAATTATCTTGATTAATGAGTAATCAGGTAGTTAAAGATAATAAAATAATATCATAATAATTCAAAATGACCACAAAATGTGTCCTAAGACTACTGGTAGTCTCATGTCCGATAATGGGATGCCTTGTGCCAAACATGGGGGCCCCATGGAATCACTTTTGTGAGAAAGTGACTGTTTATCTTTTTATTTTTAATGAATGTTAAATGTGACAAAGAATGTGTCACCTAAGTAAAATATTTTTAATTTTGTCTACATAATTGATATTTTGGACCATAAATATTCATTAGAAAGATAAATGATTTCCTACATCATGATATATTTTTTATAATTTTTAGACATTAAATTTATTAAATTATTTATGACATCATGATGATGCAGGGATTACCTCGTTAGTAAAGGATTTAAATAAAATGGAAAGATAATGTTAAAACTATGACCTAAACATGTCTAAACCCTATTGGATGGGTGGATTTAGAACCCATATCACCTTATCCTCGAAACAAATCAATTTAGGACCATTAAAATCCGAAACTCATTTGAAAATAAAGTTACATTTTATACCTCTCCAAGAGTGCCCCTCCTCCTCTCTTATAAAAGGCCCCCAAAACTACCTCCATACCCACACTTCAAAAGCCTTTGGCTCGGCCAAACCCTGTCCATTTTATCTCTCCAAATCCCTCTCTTACTCCTTTAATCCTCACTTTATGCAGAAGTCTTCCCAAGTAAGCCTTTGAGCTCAAACCAAAGGGAGTTACCCGATTTTCAGGTAATGCTTTCACTTGAGTCCTTTTGTTTTATTTTGCTTCTCCAACCCCCTAAACGCTTTTTATTCATCTATTTTGTAACAACTCCAGTATCTATAATATACTAGTATGTTTTTATAAGATTTATTCTAGCTACACATACACACACCTACATCTAATGGTTAAAGAACATACGGTTTCCGTGGATGGAGAATTTCTGCCTCACGAAACGATGATTGTTCAACATTCATATATCACCTTAAAAGGTGGCCATTAATATGTCAATATATTTATATATTATATATAATATGTTTATTTTCTACTTAATCTTCTGTATTTTTCATTTATGGCATATCTTTTATGGTTACCATTATGAGTAAACGTGATATCTTCATTTTAGGAAGTGCGGACTACCGCCACCTCAAAGTGATTTGATTCGTTAATGTCATATGTGGGACATATAAAGGATGTAATTAATGGTATTATATATGATATTATACTGTAATTATAATATACCTTTATATCATTATGATTCCATTCTATTTAATACGAAATAGAAATGAAAGTTGCGTTCATGCGTACGTACGACTTACCGTCTCCATGAACGGTGCATTTCATTTATTAACTATAAATGATTATGTAATATTATAAATACATGTATATTCTGGATATATATGATATATATGATATCCAAATCATGAATATAATTATCGATATAATTATCCTTTGACCACACGAACAACATGTAAATTGTAAGAAGTCTACTTTCGACTTAAGAACCAAATATCGACAAAACAAACATTATTAACTTAAATTATTACATAATGTTTATAACATAGAAATAAGTTATATTAAAGGAATAATGAAATTTAAAAATGGTCTTAAGAAAATATAAATTTACTCAATTTTATTATTCAGGAGATTAAAGAACGATCGAATCAAGTCGGACCCGAGGTAAGGGATCCTACTCCTCCCTTTCTTTTTAAGTACACTCTTTTATATCATTCCTTTTAAGCTCATCTTTCTTATGATTGGGATGTTCTTTTATATTACTCATACTGCACTTATTATGTTCATATGATTAGAGACCTTATTTCCTCTAATCAATCTGTTTTGGATGTTTTGAGTGCCACCGTTAGGCTGCCGAATTTTCGTAAGAGATCTAACCTCTCTCTTTCATTTTAAGTACTCTCTTTTATGTCATTTCTTTTAAGATCATATTTCATATGTTTGGGGAACTTATTTTATATTTCTCATACTTTAATATTTATATTCATATTATGAGAGACCCTATTTGATCTCATAAATCCATTTTTGTAAGTTTTATGTGGCGCCGTTAGGCTGCCGAGTTTTCGTAAGGGATTTTTCATCTCACTTTTATTCTCGTTAGATTTATGCTACATTTGCAAAAATTTCCTTTGAGTGGTGTATGTACTGCCCATTATTTTACTCCTTGTGTAATATACATTCTTTTATGAGTATTTACATCAATTTTGTATTGTCCTTCTTTACCGAGGTGTATGTTTTGAAAGATACCCATGTCGGTAAGGGAACCGTTCACCCTCCTCTTTTTAAAAGACTTCTTTTGTTGGGTCTTTTAATTTACATATAGATATGTTGGTATATGTTCTCATATATCCTTATTGATGTAAATTTTATGTCCAAGTTATGAGATACCCTTTTTTTATCTCTCATCAACTCATTTTGATGTGACGCAGTTAGGCTCTCAAGGGAACTTCTGAACCCAATTTCGATTTCTTTGGGTTCAACATGTAGTTATTGAATATGTCATCCTTTGAATATGTGTTAATGACATTTGATTATTTTATACTTAATATCCACTTATATTTGTTGTATTCGTTTTTCACACATAATTATGTAATTGATTTATCCTTTAACCAAGGATACTGTCTTTGTAAGGGACTTCGTCTCAATGTCCTTTCATTGAGGAATATTTTGTTTTATGCACAACCTTCTTTTATACGGTGTATAAACCCCTTTGACTTTTAAATTTATTCAAAAGGAATCTTTTTTATACGAAGTGTTTACTAAAAAAAGGGAATGTTTTTGTCTTACATATGCGGCGACAACAACTTCTCCGCCGCCGGGACCATTATTTGAGTTTCGACTTCCTCTACAAGTCGTACCTTTTTTTAAAAGAAAAATAAATACCATGTTTTAATTTTCATTTATTTTGTTATTGAAAATGTTTTTCATAATGTATTTATATCAAAGTGTTGTATTAATATCTTGCGATTGAAAGGTGGAAATGTTATGTTTACTTTATGCATGTTTTATGTGATAAGATTATGTTGAGGTTCTTGGGCATTATTATGAAGACGGGTGGTTCCGTGATAAACTAAGGACGGGTGAGCCCGATATATCTCTCCAATGCATTGGGTAACGCGAAGGAGTGAAACGTTAAGGTTTCTCCGAGGAGATTTAGGGAATATACTGTGGTGGGTATTCCAAACGTAACAAAGAGGGTTACTCCCTACATAAGAATGTTATTAATGCCTCATGTTACCTTTTATGTCTTATGATTTCTATGATTTATTCATAATTTGATGAGGTATGTTAAAGTGCCTATGTTTTATGGGTAATGTATGATTTTATTCTTATGTATATATGAACTCATGTTTCCTTTCCATATTTTTATAACCCTTACTGAGCTTTTTATGCTCATCCCAAGTTTTTGAAATGTTTTTTATAGGTCAAGGGAAAGGTACATGATGTGATGATAGTGTCAAGGATGTGTCAAGAAAGAATCCATGTTTTATTTTAAATATGTTTCCGTTGATGGGATGAATTAATACTGTCTTTTATGAAACCACTTTGTTTAAATGTGGAATGTAATGAATGTTTCATGATCTAATTCTGTAAAACTCTAAACCTAAAAAGATCCTCAATGTGTAATCTTGTAATAACTCAAGATTAAGTAATGTTTAAGTCTGGGGCCTTATACTGTGAATATATTAATATCTATAATAATAATATTTTGTAACATATTAGTATCATTATTATTATGTTTTGTTTAATTTTTCTTCCTCCCACAATAAATTCTTGTAGAATTAAAAGGGGACATGTTTATTCAATAGAAATATTGAATCCTTAAATTTTTCCATAAGGCCAAAATACCCTCACTATCATATAATACCTACTAGAATATCTAACAAAATCACAGAGTTACCACCAAACACAACAAACAGACCAAGAATGTAGTGAAAATCCATTGGTTCTTTCACAATGAAAAACATTATTGAATGAACAGTGGGCATCATACTACGCATCAAGGGGATGTAGAGCACTATGTTCACCAATATGTATATTGAAGTTGGAACCCCATAAACAAGTGTGTATAATGATGTAATGATAAAAATGACCATTAGTAGATGTTTTGGTCTTTACATGACTGTTGGTTTTGGTTACAATCATATAATTTAATAATTTTTAGGTATTTTATATATTTGGAATATTTTTTGTAATCAAATTATATTAGTATATTAATTATTTCAAATGGTATAAAAATGCTTTAAATTCTTTTATATTATATCATTTATTATATAATGACATTTTTCTAATTAAAGATGAAATTGGATTTTAAAACCTTGAGGTTTTTTTATAATGAACATAAATTTATAAAAGTAATGACATGGTTTTTATTTGAAGTTGTATTTATATTTTTAACTTTCAAATCATTAAAACTCAAAATTGTATAAAAACTTATGAAAAAATATTATTTAGAATTTTGATTAACCATAATAAATGATATATATATTTTTATATATTCTGTTTTTATACCATTATTATATATATTCCCTTTTTAAAACATTATATATATAGATATATTTTAGAACATAATAATATATATTATATATGTTATTATGTTTATTGAAACAGAAATATAGTTTTTTTTGAATTTTTTTGGATGAGTACCCACCTAACCGAGGGCAGCTTTGTAGGCCAATCCCCCAAGGTCTAGTTCGCATCTCCCATAGAACCCTATGGTCTGAGAACACTCAGGTGGTGTATGCATGGTTCATGTTGAGTCATTCATAAATCGTGCATTGTGAGGCCTATGTGTGTGCAAGGACTCGTGTTTCGGGCCTTGTCTAGCATGCACATGTGGTGTGGTAGGTCACACACCGACATGAGAGTGGGTTCGCTAAGGCCTGTTGGTGGGGGTCCCATGTTTGAGGACTCTATGTGTGTGTTCCTATTATTGTCATATTTCTAATAAACCAAGATATATATGGCGGTCCCAAATTGTTCCCCATTTCAATGTTGGATGAATTTTTTACAAGAAATATAATCTAAGATGTTGAATTGGGATGGATTTAATCTTGATCGCTCATTATTTTTAAAATTCATGGTTTCCCTACAACGTCCTAATCAAGGCATGATATAATCTCCACCGATCATATTTTTTTAAAACTACATAACACACCTCATCAAACCAATCAGGCTCAGTCGATCGTGGTCATCCATTCATTTTTCACATTATCTCCCCTTCTTTGTCTTCTTCTTCACACCACACTTGTATCCATCATCATCCTCTCCATTGTTATTTCATCCTTTTGGTGTTTTATTCCACCACTCTCCAAGGACCCCACTATTAATTTTTCCAAACGGACATGTTGGCCAAATGTTATTAAAGAAATCCCTTTAGTGTATCACGTATGGTTTATATATATATATATAATATCAATGACCGATCCATTTTATATTTGAGTTAATTACGATTTTTATTTTGTCTAAATTGTTTGTCTCAATTTTTTGCGTCTATTTGTTTATTTTTTGTTTGGTTAACCATATTATATAAAATTATATATATACAGTGTAAATAAACCATTTATATAAAACTCCTTTTCACCTTAACCCTACAGGTTTTCTTCTCCTCAAACTTCCTCCAAATACTACTCAACTCGATCTCACTTGAAGATAGGCAAGGGTTATATTTTTTGTTTTTTGATTAATCAACCATTATATATAAATGTGTGTGTGTATATGTTTATATATATAACCAAACTAATATGTTTCATTTTTTTCATATGATGAATATTTGTGTGATGTTCTTTACTCATGTAATACATGTAGGGATTATTTTATATTCATATTTGATATGTAAAACCCATATAAAAACTTTGTGTATATTTAGATATATATATATATATATTAATTCTAAACTGATTATGTTATCATAAAACTAGTTTTAGTGATTATGTAATATTTTTTAAGAGTATTAAACTTATAAGGATTTATGTGACATTTTTTAGTAATGCATATCTCATAAATACACTTTGTATACATGCGGTTATATATAATCTTCAAAGAATAATATATTTTGGTATTATTAAGTGATATTTATTAGTAAATAGATAATGTTGTTTATTCATGTATTACATTTAAACGGGTTTACTATGATTGGTTTTGAGTTTCTAAAATAATACATACATGTATAAGTATATATATATATTATACTATAAATCCTAATCAATTTAAGTATCATATCTAAATAAATTATTTTTCAAGGTGATCCCTATCCATATACGTATTCTTTTCTTTCTGATTTTCAAATATACAAGTATTAGCATTTGAATCACAAATACAATTTGGTGTTGGAAGAAAATAACAAAACTTGGTTTTGTTTTTGTGTACCAATTTTTTTAAAGAAGTCATTATCTTATTCCTGCAATTTAAATTACATGTGTCTCAATTTTATAATTTTAGGATAAATAGTTAGATGCATCTTTTGTTTAATACATATAAATATACATGGATAATGATGTGTGTTTAATTATTTATGAATCATTATCCTAAATTAAATTAATGTTATACATTTAAAAAATTATATGTAAATTCATGATGAACCAGCCAAAAAAAATAATGTTATTTTTTAATGTTTATGATTAAACTGACACTCATATATGTTAGTGTATGTAAAGTATTAGTTGTATGTATATTAATTAAGAACATATATTTTAGTATATAAGATGATTTATTTCATGTGAAAAGGGTATTTCATTTTTAGAGTTATTTTATTAATATGATAAACACAAAAAATCAATTATTAATTTATCACTTATGATAACTTATGAATTAGAAATTTAATTATGAAATGTGTAACTGGGAACATTTAATAAGATACCTTATATAATTATTCAATTTTTTATGGGAAACATTGAATAAGCGACATAATTTAATTATTTAATGTTGTATTAGACACATTGAATAAGAGAAATAATTTACTAAATCAAAGTGGTATAGGAAACATTGATTTAAATACATTTAGACATATAAAGAATGAATTTGTCTATTTTTGTGATGAATGAGGCCCAATATATCATCTCAATTCATTGGCTATTATCATTAGACAATCTAGGTTCTGGAACTAGGCCTTGATAGAATGATTATGTATGGTCATGGAATGAGGCCTCAACAGAATTTTAATATTTAACCAACCAAAAAACCCTGTGATTAGTATTTGACCAACTATATGAATATTATACAAGTATAATATATTTGGTTAAGAATCATTTCATTTTTATAATCGTAATGAATTTACATTACATAATTAACAATGTACTTATCCATTAATATAAAGAAATTGTAGAAATTATTTTCATAACATTGATACAGATTTTAGAAAAATAATTTCCATTTAATGAATTTAATTTTATGTGTTAAGTGACTTATTATAGTGTACCTTGTGAATTTTCATGAAAGTATGATTTCAGGTGTTTATTTATACCATAACTTTTTCATGTCACCATTAATTTTTTTTGTTCAATTCTTGACATATATGACGCATTCCATGGAATTTTGTACATGTATGTGCACACTGAATTGTGTTTTATCTATTTATTTTATATAAATATAAAAAAATTATTTATGAGTTTTCTCTAAAAAATTATTTCAAGTAACCTTTAAAAAATGGTGGTGACATGCTCCATGAATTGTAGTTTCCTTTTAAGAAAATGTTTCACAATTATTTTTATAATATGATTTTAAAAAAATCAATTTCATTAAATAGTTTTAAAAACACCTTACTGAAGGAATTAAATTATCACCCTAAGTTTTCAATTAATTTTTATAGGATTAGTAGATTTTTTATGCTTGATTAATTCTATTTTATTCCATCATTATGAATCTTATCTTTTTTCATCATATAAGAGAATTATTATTTGTATCTGGTTCTCCAAAACCTAGATCATGAAGATCCTCTATGTTGAGATGTGATGGGTAATTTTATAAGCACATTTTAATATAAAAAATTTACACACGATGTTACAGACAGAAGATTTGGGCTTCTAGGGTTGGTTCCTCACAGTTTTAACGAAACCTTCTATTTTGTAGAGATCTAAGGTTTCTAGTTTCAATTTATTAATAGTTTTTATGTCTTCAATGGAAGATAATTGTTCTAATATCCATTATATTTGGATTATTTTATAATGGACCAAAGTATAATTTCAATACCAAGGAATCTACCATGATGTATTATGTACTGATATATATATATATACTAGTACCATGAATGAAATGATTTATTATGGAATTTTTTTCTTAGTTCCTTATGTGTCATAGAATTATGTAAGAACAATAAGCAAATCATGGTTTGGGTAAACTACACCAATTCTATTATTGACGTAGTATGGTATAGTGATGATCATCATGATGGAACTACCCCATACACATATTGATAATGATTTGATATGTGTTATTATTCAACAACTCAAAAAAATCATTGAATTTCATCCTATCTAGGATATGACAAATGTACTTGAACATGGGATTCATTGTGTGTGTGAGTTTTTCATATTTGATGGTGTTCCATAGGATATCATTTCATATAGGGAGCCTATAATTAGATCATAGTTTGTGATTTGATAATAGGAATAAATTGGGTTTCAGTTTATTTTTAGAATGAAAAATCATCCCTACATAGATGGCTATGCTTATCGAGAAATAAATATTCTTAAATACAATCTTCGGGAATTAATTCTCGACTTTAGTTATGCATGGGTGAAACATCTTCCCTATAGGTATTTTTCATGTAAAAATAGTTATTATTAATTTATCAAGATGGATCTATTTCATGAATTGCATTAGACGCATTATTGATCCCCTCATTGTTTGTTATATATTAGTGAAATGTCATTTGTTTGACTGATTATCATTTAATAGATGATGTATTTTGTAATAATTTTTTTGGAAATAGTTAGTGAAGGGTCACAATTTAATGAAATTATATGCTAATCGACATCAATATTGATTTAAATGTTTTATATGTGGTTAGGTTTTCCTAAAAAAAATTCCTCGATTATGTCATAGATTTTCAGAGAATAATGGTATGTT
Source organism: Viscum album (assembly GCA_963277665.1). Taxonomy (NCBI): domain Eukaryota; kingdom Viridiplantae; phylum Streptophyta; class Magnoliopsida; order Santalales; family Viscaceae; genus Viscum; species Viscum album. The sequence continues at coordinate 1,268,909,627 of OY728164.1, forward strand.
ATAACCCCATTACATAATCCCATTTTATATTATGGAGAGAATTTTGATGGCAGATTGTCGATTAGAATTACCTTGTCATTTTATATTTATCTATTTTGTGTTTTCTTTTCCCAATTAAATAATTAATATTCAGATCCATCCCACATGATCCAGTGGGTGTGTTAAAATTGAAGCTGACACCACATATATTTAAATTTCTGGTCAGATAATGGGACAATGTTTTATCAGGTTTCATTTTAAGGTGATCCCATAGGTTTGAGAGAGAAGGACTTATAGAAATGATAGAAAAGAGACATGGGAGAATAGTGCCATAATCTAGTATAAATTTCCTTATAATTTGTTTTGGATTTCTAACCCTAATAATTTCTAGGGATACAAATATTATTGGTGGGGAGTATTTTTATTCCCACTACATCACTTGTATGTTTAATTTTGATCATGGTTCAATTATGTTGAGGTTATAGAGGCTTTTATTAGTCGAGGGTTAATAATGTGGAGTTCCATTGAAACAAAGAAGATTACTTATATATGTTCATAGTTAGTGTTATATGTATGAAAATAATGATATATATATATTTTTTTCTTATAGAGATTTTTATAATTATAGTGATGTTAATCTAAATGTGAGATTCCGGGGGAAAACAATTCAAATATTTGATTTTGGGACTATAAGATTTCACATTGCTTGCACTTAATTTTTCAAACTGTAATGTTATTCCATAGATTAAATTAAATATGTTTTTCAAGGGGAAGTTTATTCTTTATATTTACTGAATTATTTTTCAAATCATGTTTTACAACCATTTGAACTGACAAAAACATCATAAAAATGAAAATTACCTTGATTTTATTGTCTTATATAACCTTTAATCTCCACTAAATTCTGTATCAATCCAATACAACCTCTCCTTGACATTCAAGGATGTTTCCCCATAGTATAATTTCAATTATCCCTCAATATAGAAAGATATATTTGAGGTATGTGGGGTTTTTAGTTTTTTATTCTCCTCATTCTTGATATACCTCTAATGTAACATCATCTCCATGTTTTACAGTCTATTGTGGTGTATAATTACCTGATCTATCATTTATATAGATAATTGATTATGTTTATCATGGGTATTCACATGTGAGTACCATATATCTTTGTTTCACAAAATTGAATATGAATGGAACATTTTTCCCTTATTGGTGAGTTTAGTGTCTCTATTATCTAGTTTATCCCATTCTATACGTATGTTATTATGATTTTCACTTTTATTTTTATCTATAAAAAAAGTAGTTGATATTCATGAATTATGGAAATAATTTATGAAGGAATTGTAATGTTTTTTTATATTTGTCTCTATTTGAATACTAATTTCTATGAACATGATATTTTTTATAGATTCATAGATGATGGTATTGAAATGGAAATGGTTTTCATGAATGAATGTAGTGTGAAATCATCATATGAAAAGTATTATAGTATGTGGGATCAGTTTTCCTAAAAGATAATAATGATATATAGAATAATTTTATATCTTTGTGTATGGGGAAAACTAAATTAATGAAAAGTATAATGACCCATGTTTTTCTTGAAATTGAAATTCCACAAAAATTTGAATTTCTCTTTTCAAATGCTTGAGAACGATAATATTGTATTTTACAGTAACATTTTGATCTAAAATAATTTTTATAACCACTCTGTTAGACCAATAATATGGTATCTATTCTAAGAAAATTGTTTTGTGGAAATATTACACACTTGATTATTAATGGAATAAATAATATTAATTAATTATTTAATTTTCTGTATATGTTCATTCGGAAATGTCATCTTCTCGAAGTACTAGAATGAAATTCCACCATATCTACTATATCTATAATATGCGGTTTTTCTAGGCTAGTCATAACCTTGAGTTGTGCATTGGGGCTAGGGCCAGAACCCTTTTTCATTTTCTTTTTCATTCAAATATCTTTTTAGTTTTTTACTCTTTTCTCGAATGGATTTTCATGAACACCAAAATTTGTTATACCTCACCATGAACAAGATATGTTAGGGATATGGTAATATAGATAGAGGGAGATATAAGGATATATATATATATATTGGTAACGAAAGTGGATATGTATTCTTGTGGTTCTCGAGTATTGCCAGATCATTATGTGGAAACTCTTCATTATGAAAATGAGTGACGATTTGGTGGATTGCACAAAAAGGAAATTTTTTTAGTTTCATATAGTAAATACCTATAGATTTTTATATTTTTTATTTAAAAATATTTTTTAAAATATATGGACACCTACTAGTTGGACTTGTTCGTAATGAGGAGAGAAGTGGTGATTTGGTCTATTTGTAAGGAATTACCATTCAAGAACTACAATCACATTAAATAACGTTCAGGAAAAGATATCATTTCTTCCTCATATTCAGGGAAGTAAAATATTTTAGATGTAAATTCTATTTAACAAGGTTACACATCATTTATTTTTAATTGGTCATGTAGTCGTGTAGATAGCTTGACATCCTTTGTGAAGTCACTCGGCCATTTAGGATATATAGCTATACACTTTGTGGGTTACACACCATGAGAAAATACATAGTCAGTATAATAAAACATGGCTATGAAATGTGTCATACAAAGGTAGGTACCCCATTGAGGGTACACACCATTTATATGTTATTTCACACCACATACATCTTCTTACATTCCATGTTTGGACTGGTTAGAAGCCCAATTGGGAAATTGAGAGTAATAAACATGTATTTAGTTATACATGCCATGTCCTTATCTTTTTCTAACCTTTTCAGAGTTTTTCATGTATTTAAGGCATGGATTTAGAATTGTATCTATTAGTATCCCATTTTTTTATCTTTCCATGTATATTGTGATGGTGGATCCCATGGGGTGTTTTGATGCCTTTTAAGAGGTTTTTTGGAGTGAATGATTCATCATATATGTTGTTCCACTAATAGATGAATTCAAATGTCTCATGTGAGTGATAAATTGAATGATACCCACTTAATGGTCATATGAACTACTTAGAAAACATGGAATGGGTTCTCCTAGGTCCACAAATAGTGTATCTCTTGGAATTATATGGTGAGTATGACTGAGATGAATCATAGTGGGGATGATTGGTTGGGTTTTTTGATCAACCTATAGTGAGACTAAAATTTTCGTTGTTATTTTGTACATTCCTCTTGAAAAATTATTCATTGTCTATTTCCTCGTATTAATCAAACTTGTGATATTGTCCCTTATGGCCTCGGAGGCCGTGAGATGTTAAAAATTGGGTTGTGGGATGTGTTACCCCGAAAACATAGTTGTGATGGAGTATCTCATTTAGGATGCCTCAACTTCTGTTTCGACATAGAGGATTCTAGGTAGTATACCTCTACATACCTACTCCTTCATAAGATCTCGTTATGGATGACTCTACATACTCTTTATGAAGACTCTATGTAGGATTCCTTTTTTATATCTATCATTCTAAGGATTTCATGTATGATTCCTCTAATTAATTTTTATGGATACCATGTCAAATTCCTCTATTACCTTACTCATTCAGAGGATCATGAGTATGATTCCTCTGCTGACTTATTGAAAACAAGGACCCCCCGAGTGATGCCTTGCCTAACTTGGTAGCGTAGATTATCTGAAGAGGGATGCCATCTGGTGTGTATGGACCCTAGGTATCTCATGTAATATTTACCTACCACATTTTATTTAAGAGGCCCAATGAGTGTGTTATTGTTTGACCAACCTTGAGTGGGTAAATTATGGGTTCAGATAGAGATCGTTACAGGTATCACAATATAATCCATACTGACCATGTAAAACTAAGAGGATTTCATGCTAGTTATAGGTTTAGGAATTTATCCACCATTAATCATTAATTTAATAATTTACATCATTGTTATTGATGCACATATGATTCCCATTACTGTTTATTGAATTTTTTTGGATGAGATAAATGTGATGTAATTTATGATGGGGATTCCAAGATATAATTTGTGAGATCCATCTAATGATCCTTTCTAAAAGGGATTATTGATATCTCATTCTTCATCTTTTTATAATATTAGTAGATGTGTAAGTCCACAACAATATGATTGATATAAATTAATATGACATTTCATGATAATGGGATTGATATTATTCGACATGTAGTTTCATATTGACATGATTGATATTAGTGGACATGATCTTCCAAAGTGATATGATTGATATTTGTGAAAAATATATTTTATAATGATTTTATTTATAATTGATAACATGATGTTCTTTAGCAATATGATTGATATCATATAACCTGATGTTTCACAAGGGAATGGTGTTCCACATTTATGATTAAGATTAATGATCATTGAAATCAATAATAGACATTAAGATCTATGATTATGATGATATTATATTAAAATTTTAAAGGAATCATGGAATAAATTATATGATTATATACTTGTTTATTGTTATTTATTTATTATAAGGTATAAGTATATTGGGAAATAGTTTATTTTTTTTATATATAATAAATTCCCAAATAATCTTCTTTTATTGGATAAAGCAAGTATTTTTTATCATTGTCATAGTCCCATTGATAGAAAGTGGGTCTATTTATTTATTTATTTCAGTTCTGTCTCATATAGGATAATAATATAGAAAGAGTATTCACTAATTTCCCTGTATTATAGGTTCTCTATTAGAGGTGACATACTAGGATTTTTTTTTCCCCTTTTACATTCCCCCTAGTTTTAATATAGACCTTATATCTATTTTTTGGTTGATCATTGATATATGTTTGATAGGGAAAGTCCCACGGTTTCTTGATCATGTGAATATAATCCTTTAGATACATATGATTTGGATAAAGAATCTATAATATGTCGTGGAGAAACAATATATGGTTTGACTCTGATGTAATAGTATATCCATGTACTTTTATTTCAATTCCATTTATGTACTCCTATATATAGGATCATATGGGTGGGTGATTAGTTTTGTATGTTTCACATGGACGTTATAATATTTATGACAGTCCATTTTATTATTATATCCTTAATATATTTATTTATTCTACACTCAAATTATTTTATTCTATCATTGACGTTTTTATATATGTGGTTTATTATTCTAAAATAAAGTTATAGTCTCCTCACAGACACACCATGGGATCTCACAGTGTCTCTATATCCTATACTGTATAAGGAGGCGTTGGTGGCTATGTGGTGAACAGGATCAAGGAATCAATTCTGTTTAATCTAGGATCAAAAATAAGAAATTTGTATCATAGTTGATCTTATCCTATTGTATTTCTATTTGGGATATGATAGACATGAGTATTAGGAATGTGTTGGAACCAATGATCGAAATTAAACTATTGTGATGGGAACACTTATTCTGGTAATAATTCATGGATAACAGGGATATATGATTGTTGTTTTTAATTTGAGATGTTTTATTTTTATATTACAATTTTTTATAAACCAAAATATTTTATAGATTTTATGATTTATTATGGATTTTTATCCATTGGACAATTATTAAGAGGCCATTGATTGATTTAGACACTTCAATAATAAAGAAAAGATGTGTCTCATGGATCATATTTATAATATAATATCTACAAGTTATAGTACCACTAGTTTGTGGTTATTACTGATTACATAGAGTAAATTGTTTTATTGTCAACAACAAAAAAATGGTGCCTCCCTAAATGGGTTCTTGGTGGAATTTTTCTCAATTAGGAGTACTTTTAAATATATTTCCTTCTAATGGTGGTATATGTGGATCTATAATGAATCATTTTATAGTGAGGCTAATGACTTAGTACTCTTTCAGGAGTGGTGTTGTGACCCTAGAAGGATGATAGGGAATAACATTCACTTGAGTGAGATCCCTTAGAGGACATTGTTACCTATGTTATGTTATTTAAGGTGTCTGTTTATCATATTCAATTTTTTCAATCATAAATTTGGTTGAAATTATATTTAACTAAAAAATTAGAGATTTGGATGACACTGACCATGGAGATGATTTTGGGAATGTACTTTTGACCCTCATAGTTGTGTATTGGATATTCGTTCCTTTTTAGTAGAACTTTTGTTCATGTATCCTTTTCCAGAAGGGTTAAAAAAATTGTAACATCATACATAGATTTTTCCTATCAAATATTTCCCAGATATATTGTATAATTGAAATTCATTCATTTTTATCTAGTTATATACTCTAATATATTTTCAATAGTTTTTTATGTATTCATATTGTAAGAGAACATCAGGGTTATATTATCATATGTGGATTCTAGGTTGTTGCCAATTATTTTATCTATAGTAAGTCTATTTCAAGATAATCAATGGGGAAGTCCCTTTTGAGGATTCTATATGAGGATAATGTCATAGTAAGTTGATTAATTGTTGGTGATCCATTAATGCACTTTCCTTAAAATAGTAGTTTTAATAGGTGTCAAATAATTATGATTCCAATTACAACATTTTGGGTTATATCCAAATAACAATGGAATTGAAAACATATATTAGTGAAACAATGTTGATTTTTTTTACCATTATAGGTCATTCTCTCTTTACATATCATAGAGACGGTTAAAAATCATGTCATATTTCTTTTGTGGAGACTACTTTGTGGATGAAACTTATGATTTCTGACCATGGTGATAGGTTTAACCTATGTTATAGGATGTCGGTAATATTTCCCCTATTATAAGGCATTATTGTTTGGGCTATTCTTGGATACCTAGAGGCCCTTAGTTTTGAATAAAAACCTTATAGCTCAATGATTAGTTGGATCATGGAAAAATCCACATGAGGGTTTGGCCCAAGGTTATGAATTTTTTATGAGGAATGGACCGTGGTTATACACTCATTTTTAGTTTGATGATTGATATAGTCTATTGTAATGTGATATAGGTATTTTGATTCCATTGATTTGTAAATAATCACCTAGGGAGATTTGATATCATTTAAGTCCTTTATTGACATGATTGTTCTTGTTCTTGGTCCAGTCGACCAGTGGTTGTGTTGGTGACACAAACTTTTTAGAAAATGAACACATGTGATGGGAGGTATGAAATAAATCATGAAACATGTGAGATGATTGATTTTGTATAGGATTTACTAGGGATCTCAAATATTAATGATATTATAATTTCATGTATAATTTTAATATTATCCTTAGTACTGGACCTCTAACTAGATAATGAGTCATCTCTTTAATTAGGTTCCATGGGGTAGAACAACCATTAGGTTATGCGATATAGTAATGTTACGCATTGGCTGAAAATGATACCATTTAAATCAAAAAAAATTAATGGTTGTATTCAAGATACGGTCCATTGTATATAATAAAATTATTTCTAGAATTAGACATAGATATTTGGGTATGATTAAAATAATATTCCATTTTTTGATGGATATCTTTGAAATAAATCTCTTTCCATGTGGAAGTTGGCCAAGTGGAGGACCTAGACACACATTATTGGGAGAAATGGTCTCCTGAGTTGTTTAAATGTAAATATAGAGTATTTGGATGAGATAATGGTTACAGAGATCAATGTAGTCATATAAGTGGAATCATATATATATCTTATATTAGAGATTATTATTCTCTACCTCTTGACAGTTACCTACATATGCAGAGTGATAGACTTTTATACAGTACATTTTTAATATATCATATCATGTTGATGAATTAAATATTTGGGAATTGTTCTCAATGAGAATTATATACTAATCCATATGGGGGGAGTTCACCATTGTCCATTTGAGGTATTTTATCATCATTATGAGTTGAAATTCAACTATTTCTGTGGAAATGTTTCATGGTATGTGGGAACGCTTGATATTTTGATGCTTCCCTGTTGGTTATATGGTATGATAAATTTTATTCATGTTATTAATTTAATTCTATGATGGATTAAGAGTTAGAAATTAAGCTCATAGTTTAGTGGGAATTTTGGGGATGTGATAAAGAGTTATATTTGACCATCCAGTATTCTCAAAGACAAGTAGAGTTATAGTGGGGAGGTCAGAATGACCTATATTTTTTTGGACTATTAAATTTAATATAAATTTCAATTATTTCATTGAGAGGATTTAAAGGAGTAATATGAACTTTTCCCCAAAGTATATTAACTAGAATATTTTTTTTGGCCAATATTTTTGACACAGAATATTGTACATTCCCTATTATAGGAGTTTGGTGAAAAAATAATCCACTTCAAAATTAATGGTTTAGTTAGTATTTAACATTTAACTAATTAATAATTAATTTATATGTATAAATTTTTTCATATATATATATATATATATATATATATATATATATTTATTATATTATTGAATTTAATATATTCATTCTCTATTTAGTTAAAAACTACAGGTTTTCCTAGTCAAGGAATAACCTTGAATTTTTCATTGTGGCTATGCTTGGGCCCCATTTTCATTATGTTTTCATTTTCATATAAAAAAATTTCAATTTTTTTATTTCACCTTTATCCACTAGCATATCATTCTTTTCCATAATAGATTTCCAAATCCATGAGTGATATAATAGAGGGAGAGGGATATATATATATTGAGGTCTAGATAAATATAGGTTCCAATGCAAATCTCAAGAGGATGTAGATATTCATGCAGTACTTATGGTTCATGGAAATGAAAAAATCTTTCGCAGATTCACCCAAAAGGTATTCCATTTTTCATTTTATTCCATAAATATCCTTAGATTTACATATTGCTGGTTACAGAGAAAATTTATGACTACTATAGACCCCTAGTGGGTCAATCTATTTTTATCCAAGAAAGAAATGTGGTTTTTGATCATTTGAAAGGGTTTCCATTTTAAGAGATTTGATCAAATAATGTTTATTTTAGGAACACCAACCGTGTGTTATTTTTTTTGGGAAAGTTATATTTCTATAATTGCACTTTGTGTACCATGGGTACATGCCATGTAGTGTTACTCATCAATCTAGTCATGTACATAGACAGATAGCCTGTGTGGGGGAGCTCAGTCATGTATGATACACAGTTAGACCCCTTTTGGGTTTCATGTTGTGTTCAAGTACACAGTTTGGATGAGAATACAATATCATGTACCCAATATGGGGTACATTTTGTGTATACATTTTACTGGAATTGTATATTGGATTACATTCTATATTTAGTTGGAGTACATGCCATGGTGGAGTTTTGAGAGTAAATATTCTGTATATTGGTTTAAGATCTTTCAACTCCTATATTTTTACAATTTTAGGTGGTGTTATGTTTTAACACCACCAATTAATAAATTTTCACATGAGTGGACTATTTTTTCAGTTTTTTTAGATATTCATGGAGTATTCCTTAGTGTGTTAGGTGGATTTTTAATTTCAGTTTTCTAATGATAGATGCATTATGGTCCCTCCTATGAGTTATAAATTAAATGGTTCCCATTTTATGTTTATATGACTTGGTTAGTGGAATTGGTATGGGTTTAGTATGGTCATAATCAATTAAATATTTGGGTAGTCCCTCGTTAGCGAGACTAAGAAATGTTTCAATTAGACTGATAGGTTGGGTATTTGGACCATCCTAGATTATGACCGTGAACTGATATGGTCTATGAAGAATCTCTCTAGAATAATTATTTTATAAAAATTTTCATGGAAATTTTACTTTTGTGATCTTACCTTCTATCGAAGGAAGAATTATGATTTTATAAATGGATTTGTGGGATGTGTTACCCTATGACATCAGTTGTGATGGATGACTCCATTTAAGATGCATATGCATATTATATTTACATAGAATATCTCGTATTAGATTACATCAATTACTCTTTCAGAGGATCCCATGTATGATGACTTCGCTTTCACTTTCTGGTAGTACTACGTCAGATACTTTTGTTTGAAAAAATGCATCTACGTTCTCATTCTCAAGATCCAATGTCATATTCCTCTATCAGGTTAGTCATTCTGAAGAACATGAGTAGGATTCATCAACTTAAATACCAAATCTGATGATACACCAATGACTATTTTTCATACATTCTTTCATAGAGGATCCCAAGATGGAATCATGCCCTTATGTGTGGATCATAAGGATAAAATATAGGATTCCTCTCCTATGTTTTATTTAGGGGTCCAATTTGGTGCCTTATTATTTTATTGTCCATAAGATAGTGTGTTTTAAGTTTAAGTAGAGTTGGTGGGGGTGTCACCCTAGAAACCACACCAATAATGTATGTCCGTGGGGGTGTTGAGATAGTTGTGGGTTTCTGTGTCTGGCCACACTCCCTAATGTTTTTAGGAATTCAATCATTATTATTGATTTATCTATGACCACTATAGGTTCATCCAATAATTTTTTCACTGATTCAGATGTGGTTTTATTTATTATTTGGATGACCAAACCTACTTGTTGGGATCTATATTATGATCATTTAATAATGAAATGATGTACATGGTCTTCATTTTCATTTTTTTATATTAGTGGACATGAAATTTAAGAGGAATATGATTTATATTACTATACATATTATTCCATAGTAATATGATTAATATTAGTGTAAATGATATTCTATAGTGATATGGTTGATATTGGAGGACACAACAATCCAAACTGTTATTATTGATATTAGTGGCCATGACATTCCACAATGATTTTATTGATATTTGTCGACATGAAATTTCATAGTGATATGATTGATATTAGCATAAATGAAATTCCATAGGGGGTGTGGAATTCCATAGATATGATTAATATTAATAGTTCAGGGTGATCCGTTATGAATATTGGTTTCCATGATTATGATGTAATTATATTATGAATTGGATGCGATCATAGGATTAATGGAATTATTTTTCCAATGATTATCATTATATGTGAATTCCATGGTTATTTACCTTAGGTCTTTGTTTTTTTATAAAACTAAAAAATAATTAGAAACATTTTTCGAAGTGGTACAAGAAGGTACTATTGATTTTGATCACTAAACCAAGGATTTATTGCAGTTTTATTTTAGTTAGTTATTTTAGATGGGACTCATCATAATAGATTACTTTTTTAATTAACTTATGGAAGAATATTATAGGTTCATTTATTGGGGTGTCATAATGATATTTATTTCTCATCACTTAAAATAATCCTTGATGTGTGTGGAGAACTTCTTTGTTAATTCCAGTTATCACAAATACATGTTCAATATGTTGGTCACTTGGTTCCATGATTGAGAGTGATTGCTCATGTTGGTGTGTATGATAACAGTGGAGAACCTCGACAATATCCAGGTGACTGTGTATGTGGTTTAGAAATGATTATGTAGTTGATCTTTGAAAATTTATTTTAGTATATTTTATATACTCATGTATATTAGATCGGCCTTATTGGTGATAAGTTTAATATATATATCATGGTCATTTATATCCACAATACATTCATTTCATTCTTATATATCTTTTATATTTATTTATTATGAACATTGATTACTTATATATATTCCTAAATATTGGTTATATATTTTGTTTTTTACCCTAATATGAGGGTATATTCTCCTCATAGAAACATCCTAGTCCCTCAATATTAGTCTTAAGACTCTGGTGTATGTGAAAATGTGATCGAATCCATGTGGTGAACCAGCTCAGTGAACTTGTTTAGTGGAATATAGGATGTGACTTCACATAAAACAGAGTTATGTAAGATATCATTATGTTAATTTCATGTTATATCATGTTTTCTAGTTCGTAACATTACTTCGGGATCGAGGTTTTTGAAATTCATCATTTACTTATGTTAGCTAGTTTTCATTTGTGGGCCTCAGTTTTTTTCAAACTCATGCCTTGGATTTCCATTTGGTGCTTTTTGGATAAATTAATATCTTATTATTTGATATCATTATGTTAACACATGATATATATGTTAGTGCATGAAAACATAGTTTATTATTCTTTTTATGCCACATGGATATATGTTGTGTCATATTTCATTGATTATCATAATATGTAGTGTATTTTAAAGAAACATAAATGATGATTTTTATAGAAAATGATTCACACTAGAATGTTTCATTATTAATATCTTTTATTCAATAACAATGGTGTGTATGTGGATAAACATTGTATAAATCCTTTGATGATAACCTATAGAGAATAAGTGGTAACCTGTTATTTTTCTTTTTATTGTTTGTAGACAACTTTTTATACAACAATGGTAATGGAAATAAAATCATATAGAGTATTACTTGATTGTATCATGTTTTGTTACGGTGGTTTTGGGTGATGGTGTCAATTGTCTTTATGAATAAGGAACCACATGTTTTTTTGGCATCAATGTTGATGTTATTTCAATTTTTTCATATAAAACATGTTATCTAGTTTTGGATGATTCCATTATAGTTTTTTATTTGTGATATATGATGAATTGTGTATATATGTTTTGATACACTAATTCATTATATATGGTCATAATTTTTTTGTTGTGTAAAATAATTATCACATACATATGGGACCTAGGTTTTCGTCACAAACCCATGGTGATTGGTAAGAAAATTCTGACAGTATGATAAGAAAAATTTGGGGGCATTATAGGTTTACTGAGGTTGGTTAGTTACAATATTCGTATAAATAATTAAGACCCTATGATGGAAAATATAATATAGTTTCACAATCCATTCCATGAAGATATTGCAAGGGAAGAAAAATCATAAGATAAAGATATTCATGTTGCGAAATATGTAGTAGTTAATTTCATGATTGATTATTTCATGAATAATTCTTTGTATGAACCTTGAATACAAAGGCATGTGGAATAGATATCTACATGAGACATGTTCCACTCTGATAAATAATGTTCGAGCACCCAGAACCAGAGGTAGTCCTAAAATTCATGTGCTTTATAAAATGTTGAACAACCATCTACTTAGTGTGACACAAATAAAGAGAAATAGAAAGTTGTTCATACATCACCCACACACTCTTCCACCCAAATTAGTGGAGTCCCATTCCAATGAGGTAAATTTTTCCCTATAAAAACTAAAATGGAATAATTGAAATGAATCAATACCAAACTACTTTAAAGAAAATATTCATTCTCATTATAATTCCTAGGAATATAAAAATGCCACTCTCCTATAATATATACAATAAGACGGATATATTCATTCAGTAAGATAGGAATATAATAACTCGATGAGGTATTGTTCTATATTAATAAATTATCTATAACCTGGGGATGAGGAATATCAATACATTATTCTATTATTTATGAAAATGTTTTTCAAGAACATTATACTATGATAGATCAAATGGTATGTCGATAACTAATATAGTAAATCTACCCATATTGGTTGCAATCCATGACTTCTAATAGGGTGCATGTCTTTGAAACACTTCCATAAGATCAACTCAACTCTATCAGGTCCCATTATACGAGAATAATATTGATGGAGTGTTATTGTGAATTGGTATAGTTAAAAAAATAAATATCAATACTAAATGGGTGGATAGAAATCATCCATAGATTAATGTTACAAATCTTGGTTTTCCCATGTTAAATGACATGGGAGACCATGAGTATAGTCTCGTACTTTTTATATCTGAATTTGGTTTCAAGAAAATGAATCCATAGAAATAAGAAGAGAAAATATCATATGTTTTATTAAAACCATGGAAGGAAAAACATTTATCTAGTATATAAATATAGCTATTTCATTCATTACATGATTTTTATTATTACAATTTTTGTTTAAACAATTTAGTAGAATGATAAATAAGTACACTATCACTGAACTCTTAAATTATAAATAACATGAAAATAAATAGGTCTTATAATTTTTCTCTAGATTTAAGGTATTAACCAATATTTGAACATTAAACATCCACAATATTATTTACTAAAATATTTTCATTGAGATTATTTATTTTGACCTTGATAAAATACTAATTCCATTAAAAACCTTAATTGATTTTTCGAGATTATAGATGTGGAACAACACTTAGAAGATGCTATCCAATGTTACAAGGCCAATTATTGATGGAAACCAAAAAAATATGGTAATAATAATTAGTGGGAAGTCGTTTCCACTATCATGCTCAATAAATCACTAATATTTACAAAGACAGTGATGCTGGTGAAATATTATGTGGTTCAACCCCCTGATAGAGAACAGAAAAAAAACATCATGGAAAGTGGAGGAAAAGGGGGTATATTTTTCTTTCCTTCTAGGATCATACGATTTATTTTAAGTCCTTTCCAAGGGAGTAGAGTCTAAGGTAATTTATGGGGTTTATGAATAATAACCACATTATACTATTTATACATTAAAATCCAAATGTAGTTGTTTTAATTTACCAACCTGATTACTTCCCGTTCTATAGAATATTGGTACACAACATCAAATAATTATTCATCATTACAGTTATTATCTAAAAGATTGTTCCATATTCTCATATCATGTTGGAAAAAACCCTTGGCCATTTAGAAGATACATATCTACTCCACCATAAAATGTTGAGGGAGATTGGTTGAAATCATAAGAAGGTGATAAAATAAATTAAACAAATGAATAGCTAAAGAATATGTCAACTAGAAACATTATATCCATAGAGAAATACTAAAATATCTATTAAGGACCCCAATACCTCTGGAAATATAATAAAGGGAACATTTTTCATCATATTTTTCTAAAATATGGCACACTTATTTCATGTGATACATGAAATGGAAGGAGGAATCATCACAATTGTGAAATGTATCCATGACTATCTTGTACAACATACCTCAATTTCTTGGTGGATTAGAACAATCCCACCAAATTATGCAATAGTAACTATGCCACCAAAAAGATCTTGATAAAAAATGATATAATATTGTTTGTCAAATGTAATCCATTTAAAATAACATTTATGAGATTATTAAATAATATAAAACCCAATCTCACTTCTCAAAATTGAGTAGGTTGGGGGAGTGGTCATAAAATATGAGGAGGCAGACGTATAAGCTATCTACATGGACATTAAAGTTTAGGATACATATTTTTTGAAGACTTATATGTTGTAGAAACTAAATGATCTAAAATTTAAAAATCTATATAGAATATATGACATACTATCAACTCATCTATAGAACATGAGATCCAACAATAATCGAAATATAGTGGAAACACATTTAGTTGTGTGTTTAATATCGAAATGAGGGAAATGATTCCTAGAATCAGCCACCAACCAAAAAAGTACCCAAATATTGGTCATGTATGGGATGAGTTTCCAGCATAGTTAAAACTTACATCCAAATGTATATCCATGAAATATCCTCCTTGTGTAAAACGTAGGACCCCAATTTATAAATATAAATTTCTAAAGAATGTTATAACTTTCCCTTATAACCCCTTTATTCTAGATACTCTTCACCTCTAGAATTAACTTAGTGAATCATTATTTGAGGCCCTTTTAATCTATCAATAGTTTGGTGAATATTTCATTATAGCTATGGTATATCATGTAGTGACTTGTCATTATATGATCAACACAACAATTTCTTTCATTATAAATGATAAGAAAACTAACATTATATAGACCATTAGGTCTTTGTATGTATCTAGAATAGTGAGTGATATAAAAATTAAGTGGACCTGATTGATAATGGATCTAGGGGTAAACTAATACTACAGTATTACCGATATAACATGTGATATAATGAGGTATACTTACCCCTATAAATTCTTAATATGATAATAGTAATAAAAATACACTTGGGAGGATCAAAATTGAATCTCAATTTAGAAAAATCATATATAAATCCATATTTACATTGGTTCTCCAAAATCAAACTGTTAATGTCTTTCTAGGATGTACGTGGCTCCATATTTAGGAAATGGCACCATTATTGTTCCATAAATTCCTCAATTATTATAACTATGTTAATGTCGAGGTGTTATGTAGTGATAACACCCCATTTATTTCATAAAATGTCCAATATATATAAATAATAATTTAAAAAAGATAGAAGAAGTTTCAAATAGTAAAATTTTCCATTAATATATATTCGTCCAACAGGGGTTTATCCGATCTAGCATATCAAGTTAACTTATAAAAATTATGTGTTTCCTTTTAGTGTTAATATGGATGTATATATAGATTGTTATAATTAATGTTTTTATTTAATATTAAAAATAACTCAAAATGTATAAAAATAAAACAAATGTGTAAATTGGATAATTTTAATTTCCTAAACCATTTTCATGTCACATTATTTATTATATTTAATGTTTTATCTTTAAAATAGTTTCATAAAAAATCTATAATTAATGGATTTTTTATTATTTTTTATCTGTAAATTTCTATTCAATTTCAAATTTCATATGAAGATGATTATTTGTAATATGATGATGATGATATTGATTGATACTTAAGAAATAGAATATTATTGTTTTTTTAGACGTTGAATCTTTTTTATGCATTCAATATTCATTATTTTACAAATATAGAATCATATTTATACAAAGGATAATTCATGTTTCCATAAGAATTAAAATGAATCTTATGGAATTAATTAATCAATATATATTTTATTATTGAGATAATTAAAATAAAATTTTATTCATATGGAAAAGAATATTTTCATAAATTTGAAAGGTTATAATGTATATTTTCATATAGTTATCTCATCCTTAATGATTATCAAGCTTGTTTATTTTCCATTATTTTATAATGATTCCTATGTGAATAATTATAAATATATATATATATATATATTTCATTTTGACATGATATAATTTTATATGATTTATAATCAAATTATTATTTATATCTAAAATACACACATATATATATACATATATAAATATAACTATGAAAATTTGATTAAATATTTTTGATGTAGTATATTCACAGGAATAATTTTTTACAAATTTTGTTTTTAATTTAAATAAAATGTAATGATAATATTAACATGTTTTTAAAATTACTATATTTGGATAGTTTAGATTGGATTTCTAGAGACACACATGTAAAAAATATCATGTATTTTCTTTTCATAAAATTAGAGAAATGATTTTTTATGATATTTTAATGAATTATTATAGAAACAAAAAATGACTCTTATGGAGATATGATTCCATTACTAATTAAGAGAGGAGATTTAATGAGTTTTGTTTTTAATAATCCATTGATTTAATTAAGTAAGGATACTATGTTTATTTAAGCATCGATATTTATCATTAATCATGATGTAATGATGAAACCTAATCTACACTAGCATTTATGTTTACTGCATTCTATTTGTATATCATTTCATTCATTATTTTTGTTATATAGTTAATTTTTTATAATGATTTAATATATTTTCAACTCAACTAACACATAGTTATGACCCCATTAATATATATTTTCATTGTTGTAGGAACCTCATAAAAATATAGCTATATATAGGTTTTTCTTAATCCCGGTAAATATCTCATGTTATTATTGTCCAAAAGAGACGGGGTTCCTTCTTTACTAAAAAATTATAGTTTCATAGACAGGGTCTACCCATTTTTATAAGGATCTAATTATATTGGATACCACTACTCTTACCATGTTTAAGGGTTTGTTATATATAAATATTATATCTTCTAATATGAACTGGTCTAGTTTTTTTTGTCTCGGTTATTAATTTTATATTTTAGGTTATCAATAGGATTATTTCACATTTAATACCCATGATTAATCTATTTTACCAACATTGTTTTAATAGACTCTAATTTAGTCAATTACTTTATAATTATAAAAACCCTTTCACCCCCCCACATTATACCATATTTTATTCTCCAAGTATCCCAATAGTTAATATAAGATCCTTATCCTTGATGATTTGGATTCATTTCATTTATCCAAACACCAAATTTGTGTATGTGGTTTGAATTTTTTTTATATTTTTCTTCAACATATAAAACTACCATTTAGTTAAATTATGTACTATTATTTTATTAAATTCTAGAAATATCCAAATCCACTACTATAATTATAATAAACTATTTTCAAAAATATTATTATCCAAACCTACTTATGTTGATGTTATTAAAAATATTATACTGACAAAATGGTGTTATTTTTTAATTTTTTTTAAAATCAGTCATAAATGAAATGATAATATTTTTAGAACTATGTTAGGTACTAAAAAAGATGTTTTTCGTGAATTCATAATAATTAACAATGAAAAAAAAAGTGATTTGTATAAAAGGATTACTCAAATTGTGAAAAAAAATTTTCTTTTTGAAAAATGACTATGAATGACGTTTTTATTGAAAAACTTATTTGATAATTAAAAAAATGTGGCACAACAAGATAGTGGATATATAAGAGATTAAATATTTTACTAATCATACCGTGGTTAAACTCATTGGATATATGTATTTTAAAATGAATATAAGCCTAAGAATAATGATAGTTAACTTTATATTAACATAAATAGAGTAAATTTCAAATATTATAAACATTATTATGGTAACTCTTATAATGAATGTGTATGTACATATAGTTCTAAAAATGATATGAATTAAATAATATTTCAATGTATATACATGGAGTCATGATGTACTAAAATACATCCAAGGAGGGATGGAAGAATAGAAATAATATATTTCTACACATAAGAATTAATAATAGTAAATATAATGACATATTTGATCCAATATGTAATGAGTGTAGGAAGAAGAGGAATATTAAATCATAATTACCAAAGCTAAATCATCTTATAAAGGATAACTGTTATAAGAATAAATAAAATAAATCACATTATTGTTGATGAAGTTTCACATAATAATCTTATTCATGTGTGGAATTTTTATATGAAAAAAACTATAAATCATTCATTAACGTTACAATTTTATAATTTTATATATTTACTTATTGTTATTATAGAAAAAACATAAATCTAATTAATGGATTCATGTATGGTAAGTAATAAATATAATTTTTTTCTTCTGATTCATTGATTCATTTCCATAAATCTATAATAAAAGTGACAAATGAAATATTTTAAAAAATCATGGGGAAATTGAAATACATAATAAAATATATAAGAAGATTACTATAGATTATAGAAAATATTTATATTAAATGATTAATCAGAATATACAATTTTTTTTAAAATATTGTTCTTTTAAATCGATAATGAAAAATACAGAGTTAAAGGTTACGAAATATGATATTTTTATTCATGAAAATAACAGTAATTTTTAAAGTAATTCTTATTCATGTAAAAAACAAAATATACAATGGATTTTAAATAATTAAATATCAAAATGGTAAATAAAATATGAAATTATTATATTAATGAATATTATATAAAAATTATGATTGGTTGTCAATGTATTGAATAATTTTTGTAGTATCAAAATATTACTACAATTATGAAACATTCGAACTATATTTGTTTTGAGGAATGATTACAATAAATTTTCAATAATAAATTGTAAAAGATCACAATATATTGTTTTTTTATTAAATTATTTATATGTGGTTCAAATTGATATTATGCACCTAGTTTCTCTCTACAAAAATACAATATTTTAGATATACAATTATTTATCATTCTACATTTTAATTCAATGTTATGTTAATTAATATTATTATATGATGGTAACCTAAAAGATCATACTCAAATATTATTTGACATAATTTTGATAGTGTGCCAATGTATATATATATTTAGGATTGGATGAATACACATTCATGTTTTAATAAAATGGTATGTATTTAAACTCATAATTCTATAGATTCTTAAATTATTATAGACAGTGATATTTTTCTCTAAGTATTAATTTCTAGTTTAATGTCTTTTTCTTCATAAATTTATGACATAAAATTCATTTAAAATGAATTTTTTATAACTTTTAAAATGATTTAATGTTTTTTCATAATTGTTTAATGTGTTTCATAGTTTATATTAACTGTTATAAAATATATAAATATTTATTTATTGTAATCTTATAAAGGAGAATTTAATTTAGCAGGATTTTTAATTTTGATATTTATAATTGTTAAAATATATTTTTAACTTATTATAATAATTGATATATAATTTAATAATTGATATTGGATAAATATTTTCTTTATCAAAGGTATTTTAAAATATTTTTTCATATTTAAATTTTACATGAGCTTGCAATTATGATTTAAATTAGTCATATCCAATTATATATTTTTCTGTTTTAATTTTTTTTTCTACTTGAAATGAGTTCTTAATATAAATTTGTTAAGGGGGTTATTTAACGTATTCATTCTTATAAATTGAATGTATTTTCAAAAATTATTTTTTTAGGTCAATTATTCTCACATTTCAGTATGATATGATTTTAATAAAGGGGAATATTTTTTAATGAATTTTATTTGTTAAAATATTGATAAATCTTAAAAAGAGGAATATTTTTTGAATTTTTTTAAAAATATAGTTCATTTTAATAACATACAATTTATGATAAATTGATTATTTTATTTTTGGTAAATATATAGTTTGATAAAATTGATGCTTTTTATTTGTTAATTTTTCTAAAATTATATGCACCACAAAATGTTTACTATTGTTTCCCAATAATTTTACAAATATTATTACATGATTTTTAATATAAAGATAAATTAATGAAATGTATGGATCATGATCCCCAGTTTATTCAGATGACTATGTTCTGAAAACCTCGATAGGGAAATATACACGAAATCCATATTTTATTGTCCAATATGATATCCAAAACCCATTTGACCTAAAAAAACTATATATAATTAAATAGGGAATACATAAAATAATGGGGAGAGATAAAAATCTCATTAAGGTTATAACATTGTGAGAAGACATAACATGTGAGTCAAAAGAATAACATCATATCATAAAAGAGAAGGATCTGGAGTGATTCGCATGGAATAATAAAATAATGAAGTTGGTATTATATGGTCATGGTAATATAAGAAATGTTTCAAAACATATAACATGACATAAAAATGATTCTAGGATAACTACCTATAAAATATTACATGGTGGAAAATTTCCCATAATGAATTATATTTAATTTGAGCACTCTCTGGGTACTCGCTTCATAAAAGTTTAATGATTATGTATTCCACAAAATAAAAATCAATCGTAAAGAATAAACATATCAATTTACCATGGAAAGAAAATAGATTGTGTAATTTTTTATAATTTCATAATCAAAGAAAATTTCTTGATGAATACAATCTTGAGATGAAGATAAGGAATTTTTTACCCATCATTGTAAAACATAATATTCTAGGTATACATAGGGGATATATATACATTATTTTAAATAAATACATTATATAAATTGATATTATAATTCATAAAATTTTCCTTAAAATTTTATAGGGAATATTACATGAGAATAATTCAGTCAAAATTACTATAAGTAATTATATTCAGGTCAAATATGCTGAAGAAAAAATTATTTTCACACCTATGTAAAAGGTTAAATAGTACATTTTTTAAAATATAACAAGTAGAAACATTTAAAACCTTTTCTAAAAATTCAAAAAAGAATAAAAATTCCTTTAGTCTTCCATTTATTTGTGTTTATTTACATTCATGATTTTTTTATAAAAAATATATATGGAATATAAATAATTTTCTACCAATGAGAAAAAAAAAATCTTATTTTCCTAGAAATATTTTTTCAATCAATTTAATTACAAAATAATGGAAAATAGAAATATTATGTAATTTTTTTAATCTAGATTATAATAAAATATAAATTTTTTATTATATAAAGATCAAATAATTTTCATCAATGTAAATACAAATAAAAAAAATAAAAAAAATGATATTAAAACATATAAGCTTACTACCTTGGTACCTTTTGACACATAAATCCGCTTAATAAAGGAAATAAATTTTAACATAAATTATAATTAATTAATAAGTATTCTTGATATAATATATAAAATTTAATTATATATACCATTTAAAATTAATTAGGTTTATAATATAAAAAGTGTCTCAAAGATAGAATCTTGGAGATGAAACACATACCTCATGTCTAGACATTTTCATGTATCTATTTTATCTCTTATATAAGAAACTTATATAAATTATTTTTATTAATAAAATTTTCAACATTTAATCCCTTTAACGTAAATAATTTTCTTTATTAATTTTAATGTTGTATTTATTTATGTAATTAGTTTTGTCCATATGTGGTGTTTTGTGGATGCTTGGTGCATAATTTCCAAATGGAATTAGTGTGTTGACCATGATCAAATGTTTATTTATTATATCCTGTCTATAAAAATTATTTTAAAATTATAATTTTTATAAATCAATTATACTTTTAAAATAGACAATGAAATATGGTTTTGAAAAATGAATTATTTTACAATAATGGAGATAGTAGTTCAAACGTACGCATGAGTAACATTTCCATTTTCAATGGTCATTAAGGAAAGATGATTTGTGTATTTTTATCTTTACATTATAATAATTATATCACCAATATCATATTATTTCATTAAAAAAGTTTCCATCTTCCATCCATTAAATGTTGTAAAAAAATGAATCACATTGCTACGTGAGGCGGTAGTCCTCCACACACATGAACATTATTATCATTTTACAATAGATTGTAAAATTAGCAGTTATATGACATGTCATATTACAAGAATCATTAATATGTCATGAATATTAAATATAAACATTACGTCCATCATTATTAGAATCCATGGGATATGATGATGAAAAATGAATTGCATCGGTTCACGAGCTTGTAGACTACCATATATATGAATGAGGATTTAATTTCCCATTTGATAGATGTGGATATGAATTTAGGTTATTTTATTTAGATAATAAAATCATAGTATATTAGATACATCGTTTTTATCATTTCATCATTATTTATTTTTATTTGAATATCTCGATGAAAAAATAAAACATGGATGGTCTATTAAGAATGATAACTCTTCTTCTGACCACCTCATTATGATAATACCAAAATATTCCTTCTATTTTGTCTTTGATCAAATAAATGATTCTGGGATGTGGGTATGGATGTAAGGATGGTATTTCAATAGAATTTAGCGGGAAAAATAAGTATTGTATTGTCCCAACCAACCCCCTAGGGCTTGCTCCATAACAACACCATGCCAACCTCTAATATATAATGGGTTTGTGGATAGTACTGAGTAGGAATATCCCAAAAATGGGAGGTATTTGCGTATGTACCTATGCTCACACACCCATATCCAAGACTAAAATTATAAAACTAAATACAATAGGTAATCATTAATGTGAACAACTAGGATACCAACAAGTGACTGTGATAGTACAAAAGTGAAAATAAGTCAACAAGCCCAATCGAAAAGGAAAAGTACTAGATCCTGAAAATCATAAATAGAAAATGCTACCTGAATGGTAGGTATAGGAATTTTTTTCTGATGGTGTAGAAGAAAACATCATCTATCAGTCCTCAATCTATAGAACACCTAGCCCTGGTCAACCAACCAATCCATCAAAGCATTGATGATCTACCCATGACACGACATGTGTGGCCACATCAAATAAAGGGTTGAGAGAAACAACACTCAGTTGGGACCCCAAAACCACAAAGGAAAATACTACTAATAAGAAACTAAGTATATATTTATGGAAACAAACAATGTACACCAAAAAGGAACCACACAAGGTATATTCAATATAGTCAACTCACAGGTACAAGTCTAAATAATGAAGAGAAGTATTTTGAGTTGTAGTCCACATATCCCCCGGTCTCTATGACACTAGAAGTGTCAGCAACGCACAAATCCTTGATTCCACAAGGAGCTTCAATGGTATAAGGAGTGTTAGTGGTAAAAATAGCATTAGTAGTGCCTGATGCAATGATGGAGTTTGAAATATAAATGGCGCACATAGAATCAATGGAATATAGAGAATTGATGGAACATAGAGAATTGGTGTAACATGGAGCGTTAATGGAGCAGGGAGAATCGATGGGTCAAGAAGTCCCCCAAGTCACATAGTAACCAAGATCACATAGTTACAAAACGTTATACGATTCCACTCATACATCACTTGTTCTGAGGGAACCTAATTCTAAATCCTTTATTCGTTATATCAACATCCAAAAAACTCACATTTAGAATCTCAAAATGGAAACCTCATCGCAAGAGTCCCAATGCAAAAAACAGATCATAAAAGGGATAGATTTTTTGAAAGATACAGTATGTTTAGGAAAAATGGTGTGGTACAGGTCTAACCCAACCTGGCCTATATTATCTAACCCGAATCGGTTCAGTTTGTATCAAACCAAAGACGTATGGACCATTGTTCCTTGCCTACTAGACAGTTTGACCCAGTCCTCTGGGCAACTGGAACGACTCGATCTGCCCAGCCGAGCCCATCACATGCAGGAAAACTCCTTATGCGCACTGGTTGGTCATGCGCTCCCTATTAGTGTGGTTGTTTCATTCAACACAACCACCATGTCCAATGTGGATGACACCACCTCCCATCCCATTACCCATGACTTCTTGGACTATTGGTGTCACGACCCGTCATCGGGGCCCGCGCCGTGACTACCCCAAGCCCGCCATCCATAGGCCAGAGGCTGGTGACTAGCACCAGCGTAAATCCCGGAAAAGGGGAAGGAATTGCCTTGTAAAGTAAAGAAGCACCATAGAGTAAGCAAGCAGAAAAGTAAACACTAAGAAAAAACTGTAACAAGCTGTGTTGAAAGTAATAGGTGCCAGAAATACAAGCACAACTGTAAAGTACAACTGAAAGGGAAAAACAGTAACTGAAAAGAAAAGCCACAACGTCGACCCGTCCTCTAGAAGCTCCACCTGAAGGGTGGGTACAGATAGCCTCCACAGCTCCTCGGTCCAGCCGTCCGCTCCGAATATGTTTCGCCCAGTGGTCCACCTCCAGGTATCGTCCTGCTCTGCACGCCTCCACCACGATCAGCGATGTCCGTCGTCTGCAACCAACACAACGTAGTGCGGGCATAGCCTGTGCATAGGCGAGTATAAGCTACATAGTAGGGACCTCGAGACCCCCGAAGGTCTCCCGAAATCCACAAAGGATAAACCACAACAGAAAGATACAAACACGAAGTAACAACCGACACTGCTTAGGTATATGTCTATACATATACCTAAGTCATCAATTCCCATTCGACTCTAACATCTGAGCCCAAGCACAACCCAGTCCACACAGGAAAGCAAAACATATACCCACACATGATAGCACAACACAATCCACAAAGGAGAGTAAAAGTAAATCCACACAGGATAGCTCAGCACAATCCACAAAGGAGAGTAAACAGTAAATCCTCAGAGGATAGTTCAACACAATCCACAAAGGAGAGTGACACAAGATTCATCTCACACAGGTATACTTCTTCGTATGACGATAAAGATGATCACTGATCCATCTAAGTCATCGGACCCACAAAGGATCGAATCGTACTAAACCCCGAAAAGACCCACATAGGATCGATCATGAAGTTGAACCCAAAGCTATTGGGAAACTCCTCCATCAAGTAAAGTGGTTATGCCTCTACAACCAAGCGCTTCCCTCTTACCTTGGACTGCTGTAGTTCTCCACCTATCGGGTACTGTGGGCCTGCTCCTACAACCAAGCGCTCCCTCATGTCGCTACAACCAAGCGCACCTCTGTCGTGGGTCTGCCGCTACAACCAAGCGCTCCCCTATGCCTCTACAACCAAGTGCACCTCTGTCGTGGGTCCGCCGCGACAACCATGTGATCCCCTCTGCCTCTACAACCAAGCGCACCTCTGTCGTGGGTCTGCCACTACAACCAAGCGCTCCCCTGTGCCGCTACAACCAAGCGCACCTCTGTCCTGGGTCTGCCACTACAACCAAGTGCTCCCCTGTGCCGCTACAACCAAGCGCACCTCTGTCGTGGGTCTGCCGCTACAACCAAGCGCTCCCATGTGCCTCTACAACCAAGGGAACCTCTGTCGTGGTTCTGCCGCTACAACCAAGCGCTCCTCTGTGCCGCTACAACCAAGCGCACCTCTCTCATGTTATCCGTAACACACCGAGTCGTTCGATCAGCTGTCGTCAAGTCCCAACTGGCTCTAGGGTTTTCCGCACACAGCATGCTCGTTCCAGGAGGGTCCACTCCACGAGCTAAGAGGTCGATGCATCAACTGATATGTAGTCCGGAGCTAATGTATCCCAAGATGTACAGTAGTTGATACTGCCGAAAACCCGGAGGATTACCGTACTGTTTTTCATCATCGTCGTAGTCGAATCCACTGAGGATATATGTACAGTCGTCGTCGTCACAACAGCAGTTGCAGCCAGATCTAGGGTTCCCACACACAACAAGCTCTTTCGAGAGGGTCCGCTCCACGAGCCGAGAGGCTGATACATCAACTGACACATAGTCCAAAGTTGATGTATCCAAACGTTCTGTATCGTCAATAGGAACTCAACGTCGCAGACGGCGCGTCAATCGGATGCCCGGTCTGAGAGTTATTGGCTTTTTCGTCACAGGGGCCCGGTTGGTTTGTAAGGAAAAACCAACCTGACCATACTCCACCTGCATCCAAAACTTGGGCAGAGTATGCAAAAAGATCATTCTCACTTAGAGTAATCCACCAAAGTCGACGGCACGTCAATCAGACGTCTGTAGCTCAAGATATTAGTGTTTCCGCTCTGAGGGCCCGGTTGGTTTCGTGTACGAACCATCCCGGACGAACCCAAAGTATTCTGAAACCTTGAGTGCGATATACCAAAACGATTGTCTTGATCCAAGTATCGCGTTTCCGCTGACAGCGCGTCGTTCAGAGGCCCGTAGCTCAAGGTACGGGCAAAAGACCGAAAATAGTCCGAAGACGGGGGGTCCGGGCCCGGGCCGACCCGGGCCGACCCCCCCCCCCCCCCCCACCCCGCGGGTCGGCCGAACCGGGTCACCCCACCCAGTCCGACCCGGCTGGACCTGGTCCGGTCCGGCCAGGGCGCGGCCCAGCTGGTCAGACCGGCCTGGCTCGGCTCGGCCGAGCGGCCGAGCGCGGCAGCCGTGGGGCGCCGCCCCCGCGGGTTAAGGAAGCTGCGGCCCTCGAGGGGCCGTGATGGATCAGCGGACACGGCATGTCACCGCGTCCCGTGCATACGAGCCGGACACACACGGTCGCGGGTCCGCTGGTCACCGCCGCTGCGAATGAAGCCGCGTCGGCCGTGTCCGGTGGTGACCTGCGCCGCCAGTAGCTTCCGCAGGCCACCGGAGTTGCTCTGGTGGTCCGTTTTCCTTCCCGTTTGCACCGATGTTCCTCCCGGGTTCCGTTCTTCACTGCATGATCATCAAATCGCCCTTGCATCACATTTTTTCGTCGCCCTCCAGATCCACACAACCACGAAGAACAACGAAGGGTTGTCGGGCCGTGTTCGTTTGGCCCGCTCCCTCCGCGTTAGATAATAACAACGGGAGAATTATTCAAAACATGAATACAAAACCCAAAACAATTATTAATGAATCAAAATTGTTTTCATGAACCGGGTTCTTCATTTTGAACGGAAACAAACAGGGGAATGTAAAACATCCAAATAAAATCTCTACCTCGTCAAGTCGTCGCACGCGCGTTCTTTGCGGAAATTGATCACCGCAAAAGGAGGAGATCGTCGCATCGTGGAAGGCGTCACGTCGTCACGGAAGGGCATCGCGTCGTCGCGGAATCCGGTGTTGCGTCGATGAACTCAACGGACCAAGAAACAACAAATTTAATTATAAATAATTAAATCTGTGTTTTGTTAAAGACCACAAAAGAGATTAAAGAATCGAAAACTCTCACCTCAACAGATGATCGGAGATCGGGGCGGGGAAGAACGTCTCGGATGAAGCATCGTCAATCTCTGAGGGTGACGACATTCTTCACGTTCTTCGCGTTCTTTGTGTTCTTCGTTTTCTTCGCATTCTTCACGAAGGAGGGTGAAGGCACAAGAATTCCTGTCAAAATCCTCTCAACGTGTAATCCTCAAGATGTCGTGTTGGTCTTATTTTATTATTATGCCAAAGGATTTCAAATCGGTTAAGAAACGAATGAAATTAATTCATAGAATTAATTTCAACGAATAAACCGCCCATTTAATTCAACAATTAAAACCACCCAATTAAATGGTGTGTTAAGAATCTAAGAAAACGTGTCAGTTGACTTTCATAATGACGGGTTTTCGCGGGAGCGTTACTTAGTGTAAAAGAAACGGTGGGGCTCGTGCGGGTCCCACCTCACAAATATCCTACCAAGAGGGTAGGATATTTTTGTATAGCACCCTATCTGCATCAACTCAGCTTAAGCCGCTTTAAGTGGCTTCAAGTGGTTTCCAAGTGGCTAAAGTGAAATAAAAATAAAATTGTCGCACAACTTTATTTTATTTCATAACATTAAACCCAAAAAAAATTAAAAACCACAACTGAGAAAACACAACTCCGGAAGAGGCGTTTCTAAGAAAATACCGGCACTGCGATTTTATCGGTGCCCTCGGAATTCGATTATGGGCACCGGTTGAAAAAGTTAGAAAAACCTGCTCGTCTGTTCACTGAACGTACCCAAGCCAAACTTTGGAAAATGATTCCGGGCACTCTGGGCCTCGGAATCTGGTGCTGTCAGAAAATGTGCTCTTGTAAAATTCCAAAGAAAATTAAGAAAAAAAATTTCCTTGAAATTTATGGGTCTTTACATTACTTCCACCACATGGATTTACGTCCCCGTAAAGCTTCACTACAAGCTTAGGGATACAAAGGCGGTACTGAGCACGCATCGGAGCCTCCCGCTCCTAAGTGCTCTCCTAGAGGTTCCTGAGCTACCATCTGAAGCGCAGTAGAGGATTCGATCATCCACGTAGGACCCGCTCCTGTTGATCCTCGATCTCCACTGGGACCTCTGTAAAAGTCGCCCCATCATCAAAGACCAGCTCTCCATGGTCAATGATTTTCGTCGGGTTGTGCACGTATCTCCTCTACTGAGATACGTGGAAGACGTCGTGCACCCGGTGCAAAGGAGGTGGCAGAGCCAGGCAATAAGCCACCTCTCCAATCCTGCTGAGGACCTGGAAGGGACCGATGAAGCATGGAAACAGCTTGAAGCCTCGGCCAAATCTCTGTAATCCACGTCGAGGTGAGACACACAAGAAGACGTGGTCCCCATCCTCGAGCTCTAGTGGCCTCCGCCTCCTGTCAGCATAAGAATTATGCCAGCTCTGAGCTGTCCTTATCAGCTCCTGGATGACCTGGACCTTCTCTATCGTGGCCTGGCCCTCTTCGGTCCCACAAGAGCTGCTAAAATTTCTTCCATGCCGATAAGAGAAATTTGGTCTCATCCCCTGGATGAACCACTTCCTTTTCCTAATACAGTAAATCCCGACATTGATGGTACTAATCCATACCAAGGATGACATCGTAAGGCCTCGACGCTACTACCAAGAGATCCAACTGTTACTCTCGACTCCAAGGGTTGATTCACACTGTCGGCATCAGTGTGTGGCAACTGGGTCTCCTCCAGTAGATGTCTCACAAGTGAGGGTCAAGTCAACAGTCTAAACCGGAACCTCTTAGTAACAACTCAAGAGAGGACATGAAAGTAAATGCCACAAGAAAAGGTGTATTTTATTTCTGCAGCTCAAGTACAAATACACAAAGAATATACTAACATTCATCAACAAAACTACAAGCAACATGAAGAAAAGTCTCCAGGTCTGGAGCTAGTCCCGTTCCTGTCCATCTGGTCCCGGAGCTCCATGATCGAAGGCCTTAGCTGCCTGAAGCTGAGCTCTTGAATGTCCACCAACTCCCTGGGTCGGGGTGGACCTCCTGTTGGTGTTGGTGGAAACACCCCGAAGCGTCGTCCACCTCCAGCTGTACGTCCATCTCCCCTGCCATGGCCGCCTTCTCCTTGCGGCCCGCCCTGATCGAACCTCTGCCTCTGCCTGGGGGGTCCTTCGTTCATCTTATGGTCATCCGTATGGCGAGTCGTACAGTCACGAGCCATGTGACCAATCCCGCCGCAGGAGTAACACTGCCCCCTCATGGCAAGTAGTTGTCCACCCCGAGTGCCTCACACAAACGATCATGAGTCATGCTGTCGACCACCTGTAGGTCTAGTTCTCTTGGACCCCTACGTCATCTGTCTACTGCCCGCTGCATAAGACTCTTCTGCATGCCGGTAAGTGGTGGGTCCTGCTGATGGAGACTACTCAGCAAGGAAACTCTCCACTAAGAGGGCTCGCTCCAACACTCCTGCCTAAGTTGGAATGTTGCGGGAGATCATCGAATCCCTGATCTTGTGCCTCAGTCCCTGCTCAAAGGTTCGGGCCCGGAAGAACGAGTATCCTACCATATCCGTGGAGTAGTGCGAGAGATCATTAAACCTCGCCGCGTACTAGGCTACTGTCATGCTGCCCTTCCGCAGCTGTAGTAGCTCCTGAATGCGCACCGCACGGAGGGTGGCTGGGACGAAATCGGAGCGGAAGATTCTCTCAAGGTACGTCCAGAGGAAAGATGTCTCATCCTGCACCTGTAGCATCAAGCTCCACCATCGGCCCGTTGCTACGTGCAGTAGGCTCGCCGCGAGGATCACCATGAGGTCTGCTGGTGTCCTCACTAGCCTGAAAACTCAAACGATTACCTCCAGCCAGTCCTCGGCTGCCTGGGGGTCCGTCTCCCCACGAAACCTGGGTGGTCACTAGTGTTGGAACTCATGCAGTGCACTAAGGCGTCATGCATCATCAGCAGCTGGGGCTGGTAGCATCGGTTGCTCGGCGGGTAATGGTACCACCGGTGCCTCTGCTATCAAAGGGCCCTGTACCGAAGCCTCATCGCTCGGCGGGCTGTCGCCACACACAATGCTCGGAACCCTAGCTGGCTGCCGTCGTGGGGCCATCCTGAAAAGAAACAGGTGTGCCACGGTCAGAACAGTGTACCTGGTAAGCTGACACAAAGTAATCACAAAGAAAACATGAAACACACATGCAATCAATGTTTTCGTGCATTAAGTCGAAAATCAGAAGTCAGGGTCCTGGTGTATGGATACGTCGGCCGCCGCACCAACACTGGACTCACTAGATTGATAACCACACCCAATACGCTAAACACTATTGCTTCACATAGAAGAATGATGAAAGTCTGCAGTAGAACCGACCACCTCTGATACCAATTTGTCCCGACCCGTCCTCGGGGCCCGCTCCGTGACTACCCCAAGCCCGCCTTCCATAGGCCAGGGGCTGGCGACTAGCACCAAGGCGAAAATCCCAGAAAAAGGGATGGCATTTCCTTGTAAAGTAAACAAGCACCACAGAGTAAGCAAGCGGAAAAGTAAAAACTAAGCAAATACTGTAACAAGCTGTGCTGAAAGTAAAAGGGGCCGGAAATACAAGCCCAACTGTAAGTACAACTGAAAGGGAAAAACAAAAACAGAAAAGAAAAGTCGTAGAGTCGAGTCGTCCTCTGGAAGCTCCACCTAAAGGGTGGGTACAGATAGCCTCTACAGCTCCTCGGTCCATCCGTCCGCTCCGAGTATGTTCCGCCCAGTGGTCCACCTCCAGGTACCGTCCTACTCCGCACGCCTCCACCACATCAGCGATGTCCGTCGTCTGCAACCAACACAACGTAGTGCGGGCATAGCCCGTGCAGGGGTGAGTATAAGCTACTAAGTAGGGACCCCGAGACCCACGAAGGTCTCCCGAAATCCACAAAGGATAAACCACAATAGAAAGATACAAACACGAAGAAAAAGTTGACACTGCCTAGGTATATGCCCATACATATACCTAAGTCATCAATTCCCGTTCGGCTCCAACATCCGAGCCCAAGCACAACCTAGTCCACACAGGAAAGAAAAACGTATACCCACACAGGATAGCACAACACAATCCAGAAAGGAGAGTAAAAGTAAATCCACACTGGATAGCTCAGCACAATCCACAAAGGAGAGTAAACAGTAAATCCTCACAGGATAGTTCAACACAATCCACAAAGGAGAGTAACACAAGATTCATCTCACACAGGTATACTTTTTCGTAAGACGATAAAGATGATCACTGATCCATCTAAGTCGTCGGACCCACAAAGGATCGAAAGGTACTAAACCCCGCAAAGACACACACAGGATCGATCACGAAGTTGAACCCAAAGATATTGGGAGACTCCTTCTCCATCAAGTATAGTGGTTATGCCGCTACAACCAAGCGCTTCCCTCTTACCTTGGACTGCTGTAGTTCTCCACCTATCGGGTACTGTGGGCCTGCTTCTACAACCAAGCGCTCCCTCATGCCGCTACAACCAAACGCACCTCTGTCGTGGGTCTGCCGCTACAACCAAGTGCTCCCCTGTGTCGCTACAACCAAGCGCGTCGTGGGTCTGTCGCTACAACCAAGCACTCCCTTGTGCCTCTACAACCAAGAGCACCTCTGTCATGGGTCTGCCGCTAAAACCAAGTGCTCCCCTGTGCCGCTACAACCAGGCGCACCTCTGTCGTGGGTCTGCCGCTACAACCAAGCGCTCCCCTAGGCCGCTACAACCAAGCGCACCTCTGTCGTGGGTCTGATGCTAAAACCAAGCGCTCCCCTATGCCGCTACAACCAAGCGCACCTCTGTCGTGGGTCTGCCGCTACAACCAAGCGCTCCCCTATGCCGCTACACCCAAGCGCATCTCTATCGTGTTATCCGTAACACACCGAGTCGTTCGATCAGCAGTTGTCAAGTCCCAACCGGCTCTAGGGTTTTCCGCACACAGCATGCTCGTTCCGGGAGGGTCCACTCCACGAGCTAAGAGGTCGATGCATCAACTGACATGTAGTTCGGAGCTGATGTATCCCAAGATGTCCCGTAGTAGATTCTGCTGAAAACACGGAGGATTCCCGTACTATTTTTCATCATCGTCGCAGTTGAATCCACTGAGGATCTCTGTACAGTCGTCGTCGTCACAGCAGCAGTTGCAGCCACCTCTAGGGTTCCCGCACACAACAAGCTCATTCGGGAGGGTCCGCTCCACGAGCCGAGAGGCTAATACATCAACTGAAACAAAGTCAAAAGTTTATGTATCCAAAAGTTTCGTATCGTCAACAGGAACTCAACGTCGCAGAGGGCGCATCAATCGGACGCTCGGTCTGAGAGTTATTGGCTTTTTCGTCCCAGGGGCCCGGTTGGTTTTTAAGGAAAAACCAACCCGACCGTACTCCACCTGCGTCCAAACCTCGGGCGGAGTATGCCAAAAGATACTTCTCACTTAGAGGAATCCACCAAAGCCGACGGCATGTAAATCAGACGTCCGTAGCTCAAGATATGAGCGTCTCCGCTCCGAGGGCCCGGTTGGTTTCGTGTACGAACCAACCCGGCCGAACCCAAAGTATTCCGAAACCTTGAGTGCAATATACCGAAACGACCGTCTTGATCCAAGGATCATGTTACCGCTGATGGCGCATCTATCGGAGGCCCGTGGCTCATGTTAAGGGAAAAATACCGAAAACGTTCTGAAGACGGGGGGTCCGGGGCCGGGCTGACCCGGCCCGACCCGGCTGGACCCGGTCCGGTCCGGCTAGGGCGCGGCCCGGCCGGTCGGACAGGCCTAGCTCGGCTCCGCCGAGCGCGGCAGCCGCGGGGCGCCACCCCCGCGGGTTGAGGAAGCTGTGGCCCTCGAGGGGCCGCGCTGGATCAGCGGACGTGGCATGTCGTCTCGCTGGGGCGCTGCCTCCTCCGGCCGTCGGCGCCGCCGGTAACTTCCGCGGGCCCCCGGAAATGCTCTGGTGGTCCGTTTTCCTTCCCGTCTACGCCTCTGTTCCTCCCGGGTTCCGTTCATCACTACGTGATCATCAAATTGCCCTTGCGTCACATTTTTTCATCACCCGCCAAATCCGCACAACCACGAAGAACGGCGGAGGGTGGTCGGGCCGTGTTCGTTTGGCCCGCACCCACCGCGTTAGATAATAACAACAAGAGAATTATTCAACACATGAATACAAAACCAAAAACAATTTTTAATGAATCAAAATTGTTTTCATGAACCGGGTTCTTCATTTTGAACGGAAACAAACACGGGAATGTAAAACATCCAAATAAAATCCCTACCTCGTCAAGTTGTCGCACGCGCGTTCTTCGCGGAAATTGATCGACGCGGAAGGAGGCTATCATCGCGTCGCGGAAGGCGTCGCATCATCGCGGAAGGGCGTCACGTCGTTGCGGAATCCGGCGTTGCGTCGACGAAATCAACGGACCAAGAAACAATAGATTTAATTATAAATATTTAAATCCGTGTTTTGTTAAAAAACACAATGGAGATTAAAGAATTGAAAACTCTCACCTCAATGGATGATCAAAGATCGGGACGGGGAAGAACGTCTCGGATGAAGCGTCGTCAATCTCCGAGGCTGACGGCGTTCTTCGCCTTCTTCTTGTTCTTCGCGTTCTTCGCGTTTCTTCGCGAAGGAGGGTGAAGGCACAAGAATTCTTATAAAAAGCCTCTCAACATGTAATCCTCAAGATGTCGTGTTGGTCTTATTTTATTATTACTCCAATGGATTTCAAATCGGTTAAGAAACGAATGAAATTAATTCATAGAATTAATTTCAATGAATAAACCGCCCATTTAATTCAACAAGTAAAACCGCCCAATTAAATGGTGCATTAAGAATCTAAGAAAACGCGTTAGTTGACTTTCATAATGACAGGTTTTAGCGGGAGCGTTACTTAGCGGAAAAAGAAACGGTGGGGATCGTGCAGTTCCCACCTCACAAATATCCTACCAAGAGGGTAGGATATTTTTGGATAGCACCCTATCCGCATCAACTCAGCTTAAGCCGCTTTAAGTGGCTTCAAGTGGTTTCCAAGTGGCTTATGTGAAATAAAAATAAAAATGTCGCACAACTTTATTTAATTTCATAACTTTAAACCCAAAAAAAAAATTAAAAACCACAACCGAGCAAACGCAACTCCGAAATATGTGTTTCTAAGCAAATAACAGCATTGCGATTTCATTGGTGCCCTCGGAATTCGATTCCGGGCACCGGTTCAAAAGTTAGAAAAACCCGCTCGTCCGTTCACTGAACGTCCCCGAGCCAAACTTCGGAAAATGATTCCGGGCACACCGGGCCTCGGAATCAGGTGCCGTCAGAAACTGCGCTCTTGTGAAATTCCAATGAAATTAAGAAAAAAAAATCTCCTTGAAATTTACGGGTCTTTACAATTGGTTCCACACTAACCCTAACCACATGCCCCTTGTGACCACATCCCAGTCGCCGCTCGCACCCTCCACTATCACATCCTTCAATTTTGTCCCACCGAACCACATTACACCTCTCCCACAACATCTTGGGTAGTAGCCCAACCAGCTCCGTGCTCTGCCTCCCCCCCTTCCAGGATACAATTGTTGCTGCCACTAGCCGCCTTCACAATGGCCTCTACTACATTGCACCTCCCATGAATCGGCCTCATCCTGTTCTTTCCACAGGCCTTTCGACCAGTGGTCTTCCTTGCATAACCGTGGCTGGAACATGACGTGCCTATCGTCGCACTATTATGGTGTTGTTGAAGTGGTGGATCAATGTCCTCGGATCCTTTTTTAACATATCGAAGATGATATGATCCTTTCATCATACTTTAAAAAAACTAGGAATGCATAACCAATTGGGGGGGAAGAGGTAAATTCACATGAATTTACAAAAAAAAAGATCATTTCCTTGTTCATCATGTTCATGATCCAGTCATTTTAATGGGATAAAAAAGAATACACAATAGATAAATCACTAATATTATATCCACTTTTTAAAACATCGATAAATATCCCTCCCACATGAATGATTGAACAACAAATCAACATATTCATGGGTTTTTCTATGGTCATCATTGAATCTATCAATGGAAAAGTAACCTCAAAGAGATTGACACCCTACCATGATTATTGTATTAGTCGTTGATGTAGAAAACATGTTTGTGTAGTCATCAGTCATCGATGCACCGACATTGGTCATCGAGAGAGAGTGATTTATTCTACATACCTGAGGGGAATTATAGTGTTGTTGAAATAACCCTAAATTACATTGACAATGATTATTAAAAAGGGAAATCATCACTATCTAAATGGTCTAAAGGACTTCTTTTTTTATTATATAATTCCCCATTTTAAGGGATGAAGGGGAACCCATACATGACTTGTATGACCAAGGCACAAGGCCCGGCATGACTCGCAATACATGACCCAAAGGCTAAGAGGCATTCTATGCCCGATACATGACTTGCTGGACTAACCCACAAGAACTACCCCTCCCCTAGCTTCTGCATCCTTCATCACCTAGCTCCCCACCATTGATTGTTGATAAGCTAAAAATTCCCTATTCAAAGCTGCACAGTTCCTGGTCCTGATGGCAGTTTCCATACCCTCTCATTCTTCCAATCCGGTTTCTCTGCTTCTAATGACTACTAGTCTTATTTCTCTAACCCAATTCTTTGGCGTAATCTATGTGAAATGGTCTACTCCATTATCTTTGTGGCCCAAAGGCCCTGAATCCCAAATACATATGATGAACCGAAGTCCCTGGAGAACTGTAGGCCAAAAATGCTCGCTCGAAAGCCCAAATCGGGTGAATAGTTCGGATGTTACAGTAATGAATAGTACCCTGCTACAATACTGCTATAGTACCCCATTAATTCACTACTATGTCAAGACGTAATTTTAAATAAACTATTTTAATTACAAATATTTTAATGATGTCCATTTCCAAAATCTTACATCCACAGTCGACCCACACTAGTCGATGTTATGCCACTCTTTTGGAAAACACCCCCTTAAGAACTCAATTGTGTTCTTATATTTCCAATTAGAGCTACAATTTAAGAGTTATTAGGATTTAAAAAATAAAATACATTTATTTAACTATTTTATTTTACAATTACTCCCTTTTGTGGTTTTACCGATGATGACACACGCTGACTAAATATAAGTCATTATTTGGATAAAGACACTACCTATAGCTCAACGGTGCCTTTAGATTTAGGATCTGGGTACCCATTTAGAATTAATTTTTTAAAGATAAATCGCACAGGTTCTTTATTAAAATATATCAATTTTTGATGAATCAATTCGAACATATTGGGTGTTAGAATCTCACTCATTCTTTGGGCCTGGTTTAAAAATATTCACAATTATATTGGAAAAATAAAATTTGAGAAAATATGATTCATTATATTCTCTCATACATATGGTTTTATGTCCCCGAATTGCAAAATAAGGGCTACATAAAATGGTTAGGGTGCTAATCACGAACTTGAGCCTCCCTCTCCAATGTTATTTCTAGGATATTCTCGTTCTTCCACTAAATGACCACCATATGAAATGTCCACCCAAAAAGTATATGATACTATTGATCTCAATTTACACCAGTTATTCCTAAAATGTATCCCAATCCTTAATGTAGATCTCTCCCCATTCGATGACATGTGATGGATCATGAGCTTACCTTTTTAGTTGTGACACGTGGAAGAAATCATGCACTCAGTGAAACTACAAGCCTAGAGTTAGGTGATAATCCACCTCACCAACTCTTCTTAGAATCTAAAAATGAACTAATTATCCCAAAGATAAATTGATTCCTCGACCAAATACCTATAATACCCATTTAGTTGGGAATAAAGGAACACATTCAATACCTTCTATAACTCTAGAGGCCTCCTCCTCCATTTATCATACGACTTCTTCTGCCTATGTGCAATCCTCCTCCTCTATTTGATGATCTTTAGATTTTCAATGGTAGCTCGTACTAACTCTGGACCCATGAGTGCTGACACTCCTGGGTCTTCCCGGTATTAAGGTGATTATCATGGACTCTCGTACATGTCCTCAAATGGTACTACATCAATGGTTGAGTGGTATCTATTTTTATATGAAAACTCTACCAGTGGTAGGTTGTCCTCCCAACTGCGTTCAATGTCTACGATGCAAGCATGTATCATGTCCACTAGTACCTAGATGGACCTCTCTATCTGTCCATCCATCTCGGAATAGAAAAATAATTTTCAAGTAAATTTTAGTACCACACGCCTCAAAAAATTCATTCCATAACCATGATGTATGGGGAGAATCACGACCTGAGATGATAGTAGATATACCTCCCTGATGCCAAACTGTCTCTAACACGTATAGGAATCCCAAGATCTTTACAAAACTCTACTCATAGATAGATAGAGAAGTGTGACGAATTGGTGAGTAAATCAATGATCCTACATATTTTATCATGAACCATAGAAATTCTAGGTAAAACCATCTAGATTTCTATCTATATCATATCTGACTTCCACTCGGGCACCTAAATGGATAGGGTCAATCCCACCGGAACCGGGTGATCTTCATTCACTTGTTGATAAATGAGACACGAAGAAACAATTTATGCCACATCCTTCTTTATTCCTAACCACCTAAACTAATGTTAGATGTCCTAATACATGTTTTCCACTCCAGGATATACCACTAAAGGGAATGCATGTATCTCCCTCAAGGCACCCCCTACAACATCACTAGTACTAATTTTCATCCTCTAAAGAGTACTACGTGGTCCAAACCATTTGAATATTTATCAGGGGCATTCCCTGTAGTCATATGAGAATGTAATGTATCTCAGTCAGTATTTCCAAGATGTGTCTCCATGACTCACTGTAAGAGTTGGGGGTTATTATCATCGAATGGTTATAATCTACTCCATCTCTATCCAAAAATAATATCTATAATGCATCCAATATATCTGATGCATCACTGTAAAAATAGAATACAGATATCTTACTGAGAGCATCTGCAACCACATTCTTTTTCCCAATAGTATAGAGAATCTAGAGGTTATAGTATTAGTGGAATTGTATCCATCACAACTGTCTCATGTTTATATCATTCTTTAAAAAGATATAAATTAGACTCTTTTGGTCATAGTAGATAGTACACCTCTCTCCCATCAAGTAGTTTCACCACATATTCAATGATAATACTAGAACGGGTAGTTCAAGTTCATGGGTCATGTAGTTATTCTCATGAATCCTCAACTAGAACTAACCATAATCAGTCACAACATTCCCTATACCAAGACACTAACAAGCCTGATCCATGATGCATCACAGAACACCATGTACTTGACATAGTCCTCCGGTAATCTCAAGATGGGATCAACAATTAGTCTTTACCAATGCTCTTAAATGTGCTTCTATAAATTCTCTATTTACACAAAAGTATTCCTCTTCCATATCATGGTTTTCAATAGTGCTGTTACCCTAGAAAATTCAGGTTCATACCTATGATAGTACCTAACAAAATCCATGAAACGTCACACCTCAGTAACAGTATTGGGTGGCAGTCAACCAACCACCATTTCAATATTCCCCGTATCTATTATAACACCATCCTTTAAAATATTGTTTCCTAGAAAGTGGACCTCTAATATTCAAAAATGACACTTTGAGGGATTACCATAAAGATGGTGATCTCATAGTTTGTCCAGAACCAACCTCAGGTGTATCGTGTACTCCTCCTCAGACACTGAGTACAATATGATGTCATCAATGATGTCCATAATAATCACTGTATGTATGTATAAGAGATCATATTCTTGATTCCCATGAAATAATATATGGTTTTTGTCACATTTAATGGAATCACTATGTAATCGTAGTGTTTGTACTGAATTCTAAAAGTCATATTTGATATGTCCTCATCTCGTACATGAAGCTTGTGGTATCCATATCTGAGGTATATCTTTAAGAACAACCTCAGTCCCTTCAACTGAACTAATAGATCATCAATCATTGGTAGTTTATAGGAGTCCCTCATAGTCACCTTGTTCAATAACTAGAATTATATGAATAACCTCAATCTCCCCTATGCCTTCATGGAAAAAAATGGGGACCACCCATGGTGAATCACATGGTTTCACAAAGCCCTTCCTTTACAAGTCCTCAAATTTTACCATTAGTTACCAAAGATTGGTGGGAGACATCTGATTCAAAGGTGTAGATATCAGTGTCGTCTTGGGTTATAGATCAATGCAATTGTCCAAATACTTATGAGTTTGTAATCCAGTAAAATCATTAGAAATATGTCCTCGTACTCATCCACTACTAAAACTATCTAAAGAATCGTCTAATCCACTACACCGAGGGTCATACAATCCAATTGATGTGTGATATGTGGTACCCTCATACGTGAAACTCGATCTTGCAATATTGGGATTTCCATTTCATTGATAAAGGAAAAATAGGTCCCAAATACATGGACACACAACTCTATTCACCTAAAACTATCAATATGAGAATGGAATATGGATAAACAGTACATACCAAGGACGATTTTGAAAGGCCTCAAGGCTTCCACCAAGGTATTCTGACATAGACACTCTCCCACAATATTAAGGGAAATAATTCAGCAGTAGTGTGTGATCATCGAATCTTCCCCTACATGATTCCCTAAACATAGGGATAGATTAAATGATTCCATTGGAATATATCTGTCTCGAACAATGGTCATGGTGTGAAAAGTGTGACAAAAATCTGTGTTTATAAAATCTAAAACCAGGGGAAAAATACACAGATCACACCACAAATAATTTCTGGAGAACCAGGGATGTAATCCTCCATCCCATAAATATGGCCTCATCTTTTTCCAACATATACCTAAGATAACGGTGGACCACATAAGGGAGGTGGTGTTATTAGCTCGATCCATTCTTCAACTCCTACTGCCCGTCCAGCTCCTCTACCACATCCTCCAACTTGCGAACTTCTATATTCTTTCCATGGCCTATTTCTCACAACCCCAAGACTATATTCAAAAAATATGTATGGATAATAGGTTAATATCGATCTGTGTTCCCTCTTCCAATAAAAAGTAGAGAAACCTATCCATTAGATTACTTTATCTACCTTGGTTTCCCCACAGAGATGACCCTATATATTGTGGTCACCCCCAAAATTGTCTGATCCACATGGATCCCTATATCAGCTGTCAGATATTAACATTCGAAGAATTAGGTACCTGACACCCAATTGTTGCTCCTACTCCCGGTGTCTCCTCTTCTAGAAGTATGTCTACTAAATGATCTCTCTCTAGTCCCCTAGCATATTTAGGGATGAAAAGGAATATCATGGATGCCATGATCCCCCCTCACATCACTTCTTGATGGTCGGGGGCCTGAAAAACTAATCTTACACCATATCTGTGGAGTAGTGAGAAAATCAATAAATTTTTCTTAGTACTCTACTACTCTATGGCTTCCCTGCATCAGATGTTGTAGTTCTGGTATACACACAGAGTTTAATGTATATTGGACGAACTCCTCCATAAAGAGATTCTTGAATTTGTTCCATGTGATAGTCATATCAACATGTGTTTTGATCACATAGCTACACCATTTCCCCACTTATCCTAGAAAAGGGCTCATGTATTGAAATTCCATCTTGTCGAGATGTGCCCTCACTTGAACAAAGACACATGTAACCACCTCCATCCAATTCATTACTGCCTTGAGGTCTGGCTCACCAATGTACATGGACATTCACTGCCTGAAGAACTCATGAAATGCACTAATAATATACGCATCCTTTAAATGTAATGCTAATAGTAACTACTATTCATCAGGTGGTGGTGTCACTGGTACACCACCTAGGGGTTCTATCTCTATTACATGTCCCTATATAGACACCTCATCACTAGGAGGATCATCCTAGTGATCACACATTAGAATCATGACTGGCTATATACATAGAGGCATCCAAAAATAGATCATGATGTACCATAATCAATAGAGTATACCGAGTGAGCTGAAACTCACTCAAGACAGACGTGAGAACACTCTTAATATTCTTCGGTGCATGTACCATCTATGTTTACCTATAATTAGGGTGTTGATGTTCCAATTTAAAAAGCTAAATAATGAGTCCTTGTGTATGGATACGTTGCCCTCTATACTAACACTAATGTCTATGGTCTGAAAGATGAAATTGAAACACCAAAAAAATCACACCGATCTAAAATCACAAACACTTTTTTTAGGTAGAATTGACGTAACATTGATATCACTATTTCATGACCTTACACACTAGGCTCATTCCATGAATACCCTAATACCACCTTCAAAGGGTAAGGGACTAGTGACTAGAACTATGGAGTAATATCCCAAAAATGGGAGGCATTTTCCAATGTAACTATAAGGTTGCACCCATCTCCAATCCCAAAATGCTGAAACAGAAAACACTAAGTAAAAAATCATGAATACCACTATGAAACCAAAAACCAAGAATAATTGTACCAAACTGAAAATAAGTAAATGGGCTCAGAATAAAAACCCAACCAAAAGGAAAAACACATGCTCCGAAAATTCATCCATAGAAAACCATGCTTGAATGTTATGTATAGAAACTGTAGTATGATGTTGTTGATGAACACCTCATCTTCTAAGCCTCTCTCTATGAACCATCTACCCCCGTTCCACCAAGGACTCTATCGATATGTCAATCGACAACACAATACATGACATGTGTGGTCCCAATAGGGGTGAGTAAAACAATACCAAGCAAGGACCCCAATCCAAAAAAAAAGTAAATAAAACTAAGACACAAATGATGTATTCCATAATGGAAAAACACTATGTACACCAAAATGTTAACAGATAAAGTATAGTCAATATGGCCATCTCACACGAGTTCATGCCTAAATCATGAATAGAAATACTTCCAGTTATAGTGCATAGATCCATCAGACTTTCTAACAATATATGTTTCGATGATGCACCGAGTGTCGATGGAGCCCAGAGCATCAATGGCTCCTGGAGTATTAGTGGAACATAGAGAGACGGTGGCATCAGAAACAATGATGGATTCCGGGACATCAATGGTGCACAAGTGTCAATTGACCATGGATCATCTATATATTACGTATCATTGATGCGAAATGGAATGTTATTAGATTCAGTTGTTCCCAAAGTCACACAGTCATGAAGATCACATAGTCAATAGCCACTGCAGGATTCGACAAATAGCCACTTTTTACAGGAGAACATACCCTTCATGAAATTAGGTCATATGAATACATCCAAAAATTTCACATAGAGTATGTAAAATTTTCCACTTCGTCTCATGTCTCCCAACGTTTCAAACAACTCATCAAATAGACAAACAATTTGAATGATATGGCCAATTTAGTAAAAATGGTATGGTCCACTCTGAAGCTGACCCAAATTAGTCTGTCCAACCCGATGTGTCCTAGTTTGAGCGACCCTACCAAATCTATTTCTGTCTGGGATAGACCAATAAATGCTGTCCTGATGAGAATGGATTGGTGAACCCCTGATGTGGCCCACTCCTCCTATCCCAACTTGCTACATGTGGGCCATCTCGTTCAGCGCACGGATCTATCGTACACTCCCGGTCAACGCGGATGCCACATTCAACATGGATGACACCGCTCCTTGCCCTATTTCTGCGACATCCATCACCACAGGTTCCAAAGTAGTTGGTTCCATATGGACCCCACAACATTCTTTCCCCCTATTATCACATCCATGTTGCTGCATGTCACCCATACTCTGAGAGGATCCTACACGGTCCCATCGAACCATGTTTTCCTTTAACTTATGCAACACTACCAACATCCTGTCCTGCTCTGCGCTCCTCTTACCCTACCCCAGAGCATTCCACTACTTCCATAGCCACGACCACCCTGGAATGGGCCTCCAATACATCACGCCTCCTCTATATAGCTTGTAACCAATTTTAACAACCATCTTACCAGCTGATGGCTATCCTTAGTCATAACGCAACGTGCCTTTCATCGCACCACAATGGTTTTT
This sequence comes from Viscum album, assembly GCA_963277665.1. Classification (NCBI taxonomy): domain Eukaryota; kingdom Viridiplantae; phylum Streptophyta; class Magnoliopsida; order Santalales; family Viscaceae; genus Viscum; species Viscum album. The sequence continues at coordinate 1,268,953,412 of OY728164.1, forward strand.
TCAGGATGTTGGATCTCCAGTCTCCGATCGAAGGCGTACTAATCATTCAATCATACATCATGAAGAAAAATGAATAAAAAATATTGGGATATATACATAAATGAAAAAAAAATTACCAATGAAGAGATCCTGGCTTTGTTCGTGTCAGTCAAGATCCGTTTATGTTAGCTAAATCACGAAGAATGAACAATATATAAAAAACTAAAACTTAATAACCTATTTAAACCTGCAATAAACATCCCTCCCATAGGAATGGTCGAACTTCAGATTAATATTTTCATGGGTTGGTCTATGATCGTCACTAAAAATAAGATGGGAAAAGTAATCACTAAGAGATCGACACCCTACCTTGACGATTTGATCAGTCGTTGATGAAAAATAAAGGTCTGTATCATCGGCGATCCTCGACCCAATGATGTTCATTTTCAGGAGAGAGCGTTATTCTCCTTGCCAGACGGGTATTCTAGGTTTAATGAAATAACCCTAAATTCCTCTAACAAGGCTTATTAAAAATGAAAAAATGCCACTGTGTCAAAATGTTACGTTCAATAAGATATTTTTATTGAAAATATGTTAATGTCGTCTATGTCTAAAATTTAACATTAACAGCCGAACACTGCTGGTCGACGTTTGGCACCACCATTGGAAATAACCCCCTTATGAACTCAATAGTGGTCATGGATTTTCAATCCAATTGACCGTATATGAGTTATTATTAATTTAGAAATAAAATAATTTGATTCAATTTTTTGTATGTTTATGCCCTTTTGGTTTTTCCACTGAAGACCCACTCTGACTGAAGTCAAGTAGCACCTAAGGTAACAAAAACTCAATGAGATAAACATTTCCCTCATATTTCGTATATAGGTTCCCATTTAAAAGTTTTTCTCATTTTTATGAAAAACGGCATGAACACTTTATTAAAACCTATTATTTTTTTGATGAATGTTTTCGGGCATACCAGGCCTCAGAATTTCATGTCGTCAAAATACCAGGTTTAAAAATTATATGAATTAGTTTATGAAAATAATAGAAGAGAAAATCTGAGTCATTAAATGTATTTTTGTAAAGAAAATAAGAGGTGGTTACCCTTTTATGGTAGGTGTGACATTCTTTTATATTCCCAAATCAATTCATTAATAGAAATTCAATCTCAATCCAAATGCCAAATAAAATGAAAAAGAAAGGATTATAAGTGATATAAGGGTATAAAACATTTAAAAAATTATAAAAAAACTTGTTTTAAACATTTTATGTTGTTTTTATACAAGGTTAATCAATTTTAAAACTTATTTTTTTACAGCATTAACAATTTCTTACTATTTTTTTACTCCTTGTGGAAAAATATTATTTTAACCATATTATATTATATAAATAATTATAAATCCAAATATTGATTTCATTTTAAAAAAAGAAATTTTTAGAAGTTTCAAACACTAATTATAAACTAATCCTAAAGACGTATCAAAAAAAATTTATTCATGAAAATGAACTTTACAAGAATAAGGTGATATTATAATAAATTTATGAAAAATAAAAATAACTAAAATATTTTTTATTAATTTTTCCAAATATATAAAATATAAATTACATTTAAATAATTAAGATTAAAGATAAATTATAATTAATTAAAATGAATAATCATTGTTCACTTTAAAATAGTTATTAGAAAAATGTGTTTTAAAGCCTAATAATAAACATATAATAAAATATGGTATAAATATGATTAAATGTAATTGTATTGATTAAATGTAATAAATTAATAGATAATTTATTTTTATGTTAAATTAAATTAATAGTGATACATTTATATTAGTTAAACTATAAAAAATAAATGACAGTTTTACCAAAATCATTATTTTTCACTATTCAAAAAATGATCAGTATTTTTCCAAAAATAAAAAAAAGTATCCATATGTTTTTAAATGTTTTTTAGAAATAATTTTATATTATTTAAAAAAATTAAATTTATCATGAATTAATTAAATAATTTTTCTTGCAAAATTATTAATTTTTTGGGAAGGGATAATATTTTTTGTCTAATAATGTATCATTATTAAAAGTTGAGTTTACATTAATAATATATTAATAACTTTTAATATGTTATTTATGTACATTTTGAAAAGTGGTTATCATTATTCAAATAAGCTAATGTAGGGGAAATATTATGTTTATCATGTTTAATTAAGAATATTTTAATATTATATCTTGGTAATTTAATATCAGTAGTGTGTGTCGAATATGATTAGGAACAAAGATTTGATTGCATATATTTTACTATTTCATTTTATCGAATTAAAAAATAATTTTTCCCCTATTTTTTTCTCCTGCTCATTAATCCAAGGATTCAAATTTGAAAATTTATATTTCTAAAACCCCCGTCGTAAAAAGGGATAAAAAAATATTCTCATAAAAATATTGAATTAGAAAATCAATGGTCATATATAATAATAAATAATTAGTCATAAAGAACAATCATATGAATTAACCATGGAATGAAAAAGGGTTTCATAAATTTTTCACTTATCATAGTAAATGTAATTATCATAATGAAGGAAATCACGAGATGAACATAAATAAAGTATTAAATATTAATATCAAGGGTTAAAAATCTTGAAATATATGTAATATACATATATAAAAAATTTATAATCAATCCATAACATAAAATTATTTCATCATTGATGAAAATTAATGTAAAAGATTAAATGGAACATTTTATGAGATAAATATCCATTTCACATGGAAATCACTTCTCTGATGTTAATAATTTCCCACGATTTTATATTATCCCTTTTATTTGACAATAATCATGGAGATTTTTAAGGAAATATTCAACGAATATAGTGGTTATGATGGTGGCTAAGTTATTACATGTCATATAAGATAAAAAATGATCCATTCACATTGTTGAAAGAAGGTTAAAAATTACCTAAATTATAATATTATAAGATGATTCCTACAAAATAATTCACAAAAATTCAAACAGGGTTAAACATATTTTTGAATATATAATTTTTAAAATGATTAAAATATTCATTAAATATAGAAATCGTGGATATGGTAGAAAAGGTACTTTAAACCAAAGGGTAAAAGGAATATATATTTTCTTAAAAAATTTATCATTCTTTTTAAGTACCAATGATAGAAGAATGTTACTATTACATGAAAGTTTATTTAATTAATATATTCTGATAATATTAATGTGTTTTATTAGTGAATTATCTTATAATTAAATATAATCTAAATTCAGCCGTAACAAATTTTGATTAAAATGGGATCGGAACATAAACACTTACCACTTTAGTAACATTTAAATCAAAAGTACCATGAAGGACGTAAATTAGTTTTAATAAAAAATAGCATTATTTATTAATGATTCATTGTAAAATATGTAAATTATTATTATAAACATAATTTAATGTAATGTAGGTGCATAAAATCACATATCCCTAAAATAGGGGTGTTTTGAGAAGAAAACCATAGCCAGAGTACAAATTTTTTCATTTCTGCAATTTATCTAGTTTATAAAAAAATATATCAATTATAAATTTATTATTAAAATTATATTTGTTTAATACATTTTACTTAATACATTGAATTGATTTATTTTTATAATATATTTAATAACAGAATCAGTTATGTCAACATCGAGTGTTTTGAGAACACTTGTCTCAAAATTTCAAAAAGGAATCAGCGTGATGAGAATGGTAAAAATAGTTCATTATTCCATAATATTCATAATAATAATCATGAAAAAATTATAATTTTTAAACATAAATTATACTATTAATATAAACCACAAAATTTGGTTCAAAAAAATAAACAATTATACAACCATGGATACATTAGGACATAAATATAGATGGTTATCATTTCCATTTTTAAATGATCAAGATAAAAAGAAGGTAATTATTATTTTAAATTTCTTGAATGATCATTAAAATATAAATATAATATGATTTCCTTGAATACAATTATATTTAAAATCCATGTGATGTATTAATTAAATGCGAATCACATCACCTTATGAGGCATTGGTCCTCCAAACACATGAACAATGTCATTATTTTTCAACGGATGATAAGGTAAGAATGAATATGATATGTTAAATTTCTAGAATCATTATTTATTCATTAATATAGTATATAAATATTAAATATGTCATCATGAACATCCTTGATACTAGTTTATGGAATAGAAGATACATCATTTCATGATGGGAAACTCCATTGTAGACATGAACCATGGTTTTGTTTTTCATTGGATGGAAGTTGAAATATTTTTAGTTTATTACATTAAAAAAATAAAATAATAGTATATAGGGGATATAATTATTTTATTATATAATAATATTGATTTATATTTTAAGAATTTGGAATTATAAATAAAACAATGATGGTCCCTTATGAATGTTGGATCTTCTTTAGAACGCCTTATAATGATTTTGAATGAATCCTCCATAGACTAGCATTATAATAAAGAGAAGGATTCTAGGATGTGTTTGAGGATGTATGGAATGAATTTGGTTAGGGATTGAATGAAATAATGGTTAATTTTTTTTATAATGGGGTGGTCAGTGGGTTCCCGTTTATAGTGTAGGAGGAGTGGTATTCTTATAAATACCCAAACGAATTCAGAAACAGAATGTCGCTCTGAACACTACAGAAATAATGTCTCTTTACGATGGGCATATTACATGGTCGCAAATAGCCATTATTTGCAACCTGCGCATACCGCCCATCACAAAAGGTTTTGCACAAACTACGCGCCAAACTGCAGGTAAGGTTATTTAAAATGGGTTCCTATTCCCATCCCAAATTACCAGTAGGGGTTTTTAGTATTTGCAACTAGATTATTGTCCAATCAAAAATACATTGTCGGAATGTACTATTTGTGAAGGCCCCCAACACAAATTATGTGGGCGGTTTTTATAATTTGTTACGAGATTCTTTCCCATTCGCAAATACATTGTCAGATGACACTATTTGTGACGGGCACTACTACAAAAACGGGCAATAACATCGCTAAAATCGGGCTTTAACAGCGCTAGAAAAGCGCTGTAAAGCTCAGCGCTGATAAAGGGGGGGGGGGGGGTCCTTTAACAGCGCTTTTTTAGCGCTGTTAAATGTCACCTTTAACATCGCTAAAAAAGCGCTGTTAAATGTCACCTTTAATGGCGCTAAAAAAGCGTTGTTAAAGGATACCTTTAACAGCGCTAAAAAAGCGCTGTTAAATCCCTGCCTGCTGCTAATAAAAAACCTGCACTAGTACAGCCAGCCGAGCAGACCTGCACAAAAACCAGTATATCAACCATAGACCTGCACAAAAACCAGTATATCAACCACAAGCATGTCATCAACTGATCACAACCCAACCAAACAGTGTTCTTACCATGAGTTAGCTACCATCTACCCAGAAACCAAAACTACCTCATTACATAGTATCACAAAATATTCCTACACAACTCAAAAGATAAATACTAGAACATTCCACTTTGCATTGTTTCTCCTTGGATTGCCACTTGGTTTTGACAAATCGTGCAGAGCCCGTGCTCCTTGAATCATTCTGCAATACATAAAAAGGATATCCTAACTCTCCCAACCATCACCCTTAGTAATTATGTATATTAATACAAAAAAGGTAACATATCATAAATTGGGGGACTGTAATGAGACATCAAGATTAACATTCTATATATAGGATCGATGTCTGGTAGGATTGGTTGCGTTGATACATGACTCTACCTGGACCTCAAAAATAGATATATGATCTCACTCCAGGACTTTCAGAGAGACTCCAACTATGTCTAGGACGTCCTGCTGAAGCGATCGTACTACCGTAAGTCGGAAAAGATACCAAAACCATCCTAGGAAGGATCATGGGAGCCAACCCTAATGAAATATGTCCTTGATATAGTGTTCAAAGAGATCAATCATGGTACATAAAATTATGTGTCATTTAAAGGGTCACATGCCTTGTCGCTTTACCTTGGGTAACTCCAATGTTCAGCTCCCTGTGTGAATATACATGTCATATCAATAGGAAATTACATGGCATGTTAAAAAACATATACGTGTTACCCGTTGATCTTGTGTCCTCTTATGCACCCTTACCCTATGTTAGTACATGACGTCGATCTCGTGTGATTCTTCCTGTGTATCTGTACAAGGGATAAACTGCGTAGCTGGCTCATTAAAGACGTGTAGTGGGATATATTCCATGTAGGAAAGCCATGTAATCCACCCCAGGTTTGACTCGTACACGTCACATATGACCCATGGATCATTGTACTAAAGTGTTAACACAATCCTAAGGCGTTTGGTCGGTTTCTCGTATGTCAGTTGTTGATTTCACTTAAAAATAAATCCATTTTGAACAAAATAGAGACACTTTGAGTGGTGTCGGCCACACCGGGCCTCGGATTGAGTCGGGGTCGACTCTTACACGTCAAATTTGACCCATGGATCATTGCCCTTAAGTTTCAACAGAATCCAAATGCGTTTGGTCGGTTTTCCGCATGTCAGTTGTTGATTTCACTTAAAAATAAGTCCATTTTGAACAAAAGAGAGGCACTGTGAGTGGTGTCGGCCACACCGGGCCTCAGATTGATGCGGTGTTACGTCATACATGAGTCATTGATCATTGTGAAAAAGTATCAACGTAATCAGAAGCCGTTAGATCGATTTGGCGTATGTACGTAAAATATTGTCCATTTTAAACTAAATACATACACTTGGAGTGATACCGGTCACACCGCGCCTCTGATTGAGGTGGGGTTGACTCGTAAACGTCACATTTGACCCAAGGATCATTGTCCTTATGTTTCAATAGAATCCCAATGCGTTTGGTCGGTTTGCCGTTTGTCAGTTGTTGATTTCACTTAAAATGAAGTCCATTTTTAACAAAACAGTGACACTGTGAGTGGTGTCGGCCACACCGGGCCTCAGATTGATGCGGTGTTGAATCGTACACGTCACACATGAGTCATTGATTGTTGTGAAATAGTATCAACGCAATCAGAAGCCGTTAGATCGGTTTGGCGTATGTACGTAAAATATTGTCCATTTTAAACTAAATACATACACTTGGAGTGATACCGGTCACACCGCGACTCTAATTGAGGCGGGGTTGAATCTTACACGTCACATTTGACCCATGGATAGTTGTCCTTAAGTTTCAATAGAATCCCAATGTTTTTGGTCGGTTTGCCGTATGTCAGTTGTTGATTTCACTTAAAAATAAGTCCATTTTTAACAAAACAGTGACACTGTGAGTGGTGTCGGCCACACCGGGCCTCGGATTGATGTGGTGTTGAATCGTACACGTCACACATGAGTCATTGATCATTGTGAAAAAGTATCAATGCAATCAGAAGCTTTTAGATCAGTTTGGCGCATGTACGTAAAATATTGTCCATTTTAAACTAAATACATACACTTGGAGTGATACCGGTCACACCGTGTCTCGGATTGAGGCGGGGTTGACTCGTACACGTCACATTTGAAGGTGAGTATGCATACACGATAGTTGACCTTCTTAGAGAAGGGTTTCTGGAAGAGTATAAAAGACATGAAGCAATGAAGATCATTAGAGTGTTGGAGCAAATGTGGTTGCTACAAACAATGTGGAAATCGGCTTGTGCAAAGCGACCTATGTTACAACTTGCAGGTATTGTACTCTATTTTTTTCTGGAAGGTTTCAGTTTAAATGCATTTTGGAATGATCATTGCTAGCCATTGTCTTTTAGGTTTTTTTGACAGCCGAGGGGAAAGGGTGGGGTCTGAAGACATTGTAGGATATGTCGAAGGGTGATTTTGTGTGTGAATATGTTGGAGAAATGTTAACTCCCGCAGTTCTGAAAAGAGTCACTATTTGAAAGAAAGTCACAAGTTTAGATACATCTCAAGATGGTCAGTTTAAAAACATTTTGAGGGACACTACTAAAGACATGCTCATGGGTCAATGTTTTGTTAAAAATGGACTTAATTTTAAGTGAAATAAACAACTGACATACGGCAAACCGACCAAACGCATTGGGATTCTATTGAAACATAAGGACAATGATCCATGGGTCAAATGTGAGGTGTACGAGTCAACCCCGCCTCAATCAGAGGCGCAGTGTGACCGGTATCACTCCAAGTGTATGTATTTAGTTTAAAATGGACAATATTTTACGTACATATGCCAAACCGATCTAACAGCTTCTGATTGCGTTGATACTTTTTCACAACGATCAATGACTCATGATACATAGAGAAATTCACTGGCCACCTTCGAGAATGATCTGAAGCACAAACCATGACAACATTATGTTTTTAACTTCAGCACCTCAATTGAGAATGTGACACCTTTCAGGACTTGGCGCCATTGTATGTCGTTTCGTCCACTGAATGGGTCTATCCTTTTATTTAATTTTTTTAACTTCAGTCAAATATTCTAGAAAGATGTCGCGGCAGATCCTTCACCATTTTGTTTTGCTGAAAATCTCATTACATTGTTAAAAAAAAGCAGGGTGTCTTGCATGGGCAATACGTTCCTGTATTGAAGATGATGCACTCCAATTTTAATGGACTAGGTTTACTCCCTAATCTCATACATAACATCTCATGAGACAATAGATTTAACCAATGAATTGGAGTCCTATCTGGGTATAACCATCATACGATTTTCATGATTATGTGTTCCACAATAATTAAATCAATCATTAGGCTTAAACAAAATAATTAACCATGTGGGTTCGAATAAATGGGAGTGCATCATCTTCAATACAAGAACGTATTGCCCATGCAAGACACCCTGCTTTTTTTAACAATGTAATGAGATGTTCAGCAAAACAAAATGGTGAAGGATCTGCCGCGACATCTTTCTAGAATATTTGACTGAAGTTAAAAAAATTAAATAAAAGGATAGACCCATTCAGTGGACGAAACGACATACACTGGCGCCAAGTCCTGAAAGGTGTCACATTCTCAATTGAGGTGCTGAAGTTAAGAACATAATGCTGTCATGGTTTGTGCTTCAGATCATTCTCGAAGGTGGCCAGTGAATTTCTCTATGTATCATGAGTCATTGATCGTTGTGAAAAAGTATCAACGTAATCAGAAGCCGTTAGATCGGTTTGGAGTATGTACGTAAAATATTGTCCATTTTAAACTAAATACATACACTTGGAGTGATACCGGTCACACCGCGCCTCTGATTGAGGCGAGGTTGACTCGTACACGTCACATTTGACCCATGGATCATTGTCCTTAAGTTTCAATAGAATCCCAATGCATTTGGTCGGTTTGCCGTATGTCAGTTGTTGATTTCACTTAAAATTAAGTCCATTTTTAACAAAACAGTGACACTGTGAGTGGTGTCGGCCACACCGGGCCTCAGATTGATGCAGTGTTGAATCGTACACGTCACACAAGAGTCATTGATTGTTGTGAAAAAGTATCAACTCAATCAGAAGCCGTTAGATCGATTTGGCGTATGTACGTAAAATATTGTTCATTTTAAACTAAATACATACACTTGGAGTGATACCGGTCACACCGCGCCTCTGATTGAGGCGGGGTTGAATCTTACACGTCACATTTGACCCATGGATAGTTTTCCTTAAGTTTCAATAGAATCCCAATGTGTTTGGTCGGTTTTCCGTATGTCAGTTGTTGATTTCACTTAAAAATAAGTCCATTTTTAACAAAATAGTGACACTGTGAGTGGTGTCGGCCACACCGGGCCTCAGATTGATGCGGTGTTGAATCGTACACGTCACACATGAGTCATTGATCATTGTGAAAAAGTATCAATGCAATCAGAAGCCATTAGATCAGTTTGGCGTATGTACGTAAAATATTGTCCATTTTAAACTAAATAGATACACTTGGAGTGATACCGGTCACACACAAAATCACCCTTCGACATATCCTACAATGTCTTCAGACCCCACCCTTTCCCCTCGGCTGTCAAAATCACCCTTCGACTATCTGGTTATGATTTTTGACAGCCGAGGGGAAAGGGTGGGGTCTCAATCCGAGGCGCGGTGTGACCGGTATCACTCCAAGTGTATGTATTTAGTTTAAAATGGACAATATTTTACGTACATACGCCAAATCAATCTAACGGCTTCTGATTGCGTTGATACTTTTTCACAATGATCAATGACTCATGTGTGACGTGTACGATTCAACACCGCATCAATCTGAGGCCCGGTGTGGCCGACACCACTCACAGTGTCACTGTTTTGTTAAAAATGGACTTATTTTTAAGTGAAATCAACAACTGACCATCTCGAGATGTATCTAAATTTGTGACTTTCTTTTAAATAGTGACTCTTTTCAGAACTACGTGATATGAAGGTATTTTGGAGATTTTACTGGTTCATGCATGATATGAAGGTATTTTGGAGATTTTACTGGTTTTTTGTCCAAAGTCCAAAGAAATGTGGTCCATCATTCTTGCATGTTACTCGTACACGTCACCAAGGACCTATGGATCGTTCTCCTAAAGAATGAAGGCACTCCGGATGCGTCCGGTCGGATTTCCGTAGGTCAGTTGTTGTTTCCAATTAAAGTGGTGTCCGTTTTAAACAAGAGAGCGACCATTTTAGTGGTTCAACATTCTTGCATGTTGCTGGTGAATATCATCTGTTAAAATGAAAAAATGACTCATTGGAGAAAGAATGTTTTATTTAATAACAATTACAATTTTGCTACGAACATTTACATACAACAATATTTCATCTTTTGATCCCCTTAACCCCTCTCAAAATTGACCACCAATTGTACATGTCCCCAAGTCAGATCATCATTGTATTTGTGTACAATCTGTCATCAGGTATGCGGCCCACTCGTTTCTGAACACATCTATATCGTCTTGTGAGTATGAGGCTTTTCGGCAGTCATAGTAGTACTGCAAAATAAAAAAATAAAGAATTAATAAATAACATAAACGAACTAGTAACTGTTTTTGAAAATACCTCTTTAGGGATGCTAGTTTGCTGATGAAAAACGATCTCTTTCATAAATTTACAAACATAATAACCGCAATCATTATCGTTTGTTTGTTTTGGACACTGCAAAAAAATTGATCATTAGGAGAATAAATAACTTGTGTTGAGGTGTGTTTGGATAGTGAAATTTTATTATATATACCCTGATATTTGTCCAGACGTAGTACTTGCTCGGCTCCTTATGCTTAGCCCCTGTCCTCATACCATGATTTAGACGATATTGGTACACCGCCCTATCATAACAGAATCCTCAGTAAAAGATAATATATATTATATAAATTGATGTTTAGACCTAAAACGTAAGATGTAGTGTCTTACAGATTCACAAACTCCATCATGTATGGTCGGTTTGATGGATATCCTAGCTTTGAATACAGAAAATAAATCTTCGGAGTATCCAAGTTCACCGCAATTAGCAACCAATGTTGCCTAAAAACACAAAAATGAATAAGTAAAAAAAAAGTGAAAATATAATTGATATGCTTTAATCGTAGAGTATTACCCCTGCATGGTTGGTATTAGGAAAAGTCTGTCATCTGTAATCTTGCGTTTAAATGTTTTCAGCAAGTCCTTCACTATTGCATCCCTTTTTGATGACTCTATTTTTGTTTGGTGTGTTGATGTGATATGAGGACTAACCAGTCCAAATCTTGGCTCATGGGAAAATCCCTTCAACTGTTTTTCATTAATGCGTCTGTCAACAATATAAAATGCATTTAGTCATAATTTGCACATTAGATCAGCTTTTAGAAAATCAATTCATGGAAACATACCTCATATATACATTTACAACAGTGACGCCTAACCAACCATTTTCAAGGATTTCATTTACATTTTCAGCAGCAACGAAATCTTGACTTTCCTCTCCGTATATATTATCTTCGAAAATCACTATATGACTATTACCATCATTTAGCTTCGTATCCACATGAGTCTTCAATGCTAGTAAATGTGGAAAGAGAACAGGTGGTGTTATTGTGCTTTCAGTAGCTCCTTGGGATCGATTGGTCGATCCTTTAGATGGTTTCGAGCCGATGTTAGTCACCCCCTTTCCTTTCTCCGTCTATAACAACAATCATTGATTCAGACACTCTTTTCATTAATTGTTAAGGGTTTAGCTTGAATTTAAAAGGAAATAAATACCTCTTTGTCTGCATGTACTCTTACAAGTTGTGCCGGCCATGCAATGAATGTCCCAATAGCCTTTTCAACCGTATGAATATCATCGTCATCAAGTGGAATAGGTAGCATTGCATTTGGCTCATGAGCTACAGTAATCGTCACTTTCAGATGATCTTTTGAAAGTGGTCTATTATGCAGTGTGGCATCTGGGATATTGAACACTGTAGCCCTCGCTACAAGGTGATAGGTGGGTGTTGACAGATATAAATCACAATCATTATCACCCTGTAGAAGATCAGTACAGATAAATTATCAGTGTTTGTCTGATTCATATTTCATGGGAACCGTTATTAGAATATTTATTACCACGGATAAGACATTTTTTTAGGTGAATGGCTCGCCTCAAAGCTGGTGGGAGGTGGGGCAGGATGTTCATGCGGTGGTTGTTCTTGAGTTGTGTCCTCCCTTTGCTTCCCACCCATAAAAGTTTCTAGCAACTCTCCCTGCCATTGCAATTGTGCTTCAAGGGTTGCTATTTTGTCGCTCATTTGTTCCAATTTTTCTTCTGTATCATCTATTTTTTTCTTTTTCTCAAAATATACTCGGGGTGTCACCCCAAACCCTGCACCTCTGACACGACCGTATTTTTCTGGCTGCTTCAAAGCCGTCGATAATAGGTCTGTATCAGCTACAGGAGTAGCTGATTCCTGTGACTGTCAGATATAGGAAAAAAACTAATTATTTTTATGTAATAGCAATTTTAAACAAATCTTTTTATCATCGTGTCATACTTACACATATTTCCCACACTTTTTGTGTGTTCTCATCTATTAACTTCCCTTCTTTGTTCACACGTGCCTCCTTCCATAGCACATGACGTGGGATAGAAGTGCATTTGGTTTTAGATTCATCAATCTACATATAAACATAGAAAGATAATTATGATGTTGTTTATTGGCACCTAACAATATTACTGTAAATTTACAATACGTACCATTTTCTTTTCTAATGAAGCGTACCCCATCCTTGCTTTACGATAGGGGTATGTTGGATTTGATGCACGTTCCTTATTTTTAGTACAGAGTTTCTGTTTCATAAATGAAATATTGACAATCAAAGTGATGAATACAGGTATCCTCAAACAACGTATTATCACTCACAATGTACCTGAAACTTCTCATCCCCACGACGGCCAATAAATGCATCCCATGCTTCTTGGGATATCAGGTGCGCATAGACAATGGGTGGGTGCGGGTTTATTTTACCTTTAGAATCTTTCAGGTGACATCTTGTTAAAATAGTACGAAAACCTCGATGAATCTTTCCTGCAAGCCTTAGTACATAATCCTTGTGTGAGTCGTCTACTATAAATGTACTCTGCAAGAGATTGAGAAGAGTAAGACACTGTTTCATCGTTTTATTTGCTAGTTAATTAAAGAAATAAATTCATAATGTTACCGTAATTTCTTCCCAGATCACAGCCTTCAAACCGGACACAACCTGGTGCCATGAATCTATGTCAATCGGCACGCGTTGCCGAGTGACAACTCCAATGTAACTGCTAAACATAGCCTTGTTGGGATTCACATGTTGGCCTCGTGCATTCCATCCGACTTCAAATTTGATGCCTTTGCTTTTCGCCTTAAGAATTTTGGCTAACACTGTCAAACTACGACGCACCTGTGATTTCTGCGACGTCGGTCCTTCATTCCCGACCATTTCATCGATATCAACATCATCTATATTTTCATCTACTATGATATTAACGGCATGTGCTGATGGTTGTTGGACCTCAACACTAAGAGAAGGAGCCGCAACAGCAAGAGCAGCAGGAGGAGCAGTAGGAGCACCAGGAGCCGTAGCAGTAAGAGCAGCAGCAGGAGCAGTAGGAGCACCAGGAGCCACAGCAGGAGGAGGAGTAGGAGCCACAGCAGTAGGAGCAGCAGGAGCCGCATCAGGAGCAACAGTAGCAGCAGCATGAGCTGCAGGAGCAGCAGGAGCAGCAGCAGCCGCAACAGCAGCTGCTTGAGAGACTTGTTCAGTCTCAAGGTTAGGAGCACCAGAATGTGCAGAAGTCATTATCTGCAAAAGTGGTTGAACATTTCATTCAAATTACATAAATTCTGTAATGATAAGATAATAACATGAGATAACAAGATCTATATTACAAACAAAATATAACATGTTTACTGAACTCTCTTTCTTTTTTTCAAAGGATGAAGAGATTTGACACCTCTATCGACAATCCAAATCCCTTCATTGTGGTCTCCTCTAACATACAAAACATCATCTGCATTGGGACCGCTCCGAATTGATTGTGACGTACCACTAAAAGGATTGTCCTCAACTGAATTTTCATCGGAACCCTCAATAGTTTTGGACGATAACAGAACAATCGACCACTTTCGGTTTGCGGGATCTGGAACATAAAAAACTTGTACCGCTTGTGATGCCATTATAAACTGTTCGTCTATGTACCCTTCTTTACTATAATCAACTTTCACAAATCCCCATTCATCTATTTTAACACCACTATTGTTATCAATCCATTTGCATTGAAAAATCGGCAATTGAAATGTCGTATAATCCAACTCCCATATTAGTTTGATAATGCCAAAGTATGACATATTTGCATAAATTGGATTTCTATCCTTACTACCAGAAACATGCATCGCTTCAGCCACTAGTGTAACTCCACTATTTTGCATGGTACTCTCTTCATCATGTTCATCCGTATAGAATGTATAAAAATTAATTACATACCCACTATAAGATAATACATACACACTTGGTCCAGCGGCTAGCCATCGAAGTCGTTCTGAAATTGAATTCGGATTTTCATCCAACTGCTTAAAAATATGGTCCTGAAACCATCCTATAAACTGGTGATTATGTGTATCTGCTAACCATTTTTCAGCCCTCGATGGATTCAACTGCCTAAGAATTTCTTTGTGAGTTTCAATATATGGAGCAACCTCCCAACTGTTATGCAAAACATAAAGATGAGCCTGCTCCCGATCTGTAATACTGATTGTTACAAATTCTCTTCCAGAAATTCCCTCACCCTCAATGCGTCCAGTGTGACGAGTTTCGGGAGACCAATGCTTTCCACATCAGATAGGTATTCAATAAAAAATTCAATGGCTTCCTCAACAATATATCGCTCCACTATACAACCCTCTGGCCGACTTCGATTTTTGACATATCCTTTCAAAATCTTCATATACCGTTCAACAGGATACATCCATCTATAGTGCACAGGACCACAAAGTCGAATCTCTCTCACCAAGTGAATCATCAAATGAACCATCATATCAAAGAATGTTGGCGGGAAGAACATTTCTAATTCACATAATATGATGACAATTTCTTTTTCC
Organism: Viscum album; assembly: GCA_963277665.1. NCBI lineage: Eukaryota > Viridiplantae > Streptophyta > Magnoliopsida > Santalales > Viscaceae > Viscum > Viscum album. The sequence goes on from OY728164.1 coordinate 1,268,968,913, forward strand.
ATAGCTGGAAATTTCCCCGGGTCTAAAACATTGCAACATATAGCTTTGAAAAAGAAACAAAGTTTGGTTAACGTATGACGAACATTCTTGGGTAAAATGCAACGTAAAGATATAGGAATTAGATCTTGCATCAAAACCTGGCAATCATGTGATTTCAAACCTTTTAACTTCAAATCATTCATTGACACAATGTTCTTGATATTTGATGAGTACCCCTCTGGAACCTTTACATCATTAAAGAAGTTGCAAAACTGATATCTCTCTGCCCTAGAAAGAGTATAAGCAGCAGGAGGAAGAAACATTCGATTTTCACCTTTCACGGGAGCCAACTCTTCTCGTATTCCCATGTCAACCATGTCCAACCTTGCCTTAATTCCATCTTTTGTTTTGCCAGGGGCATTTAGCAACGTTCCAATAACACTATCACATACATTTTTTTCCACATGCATCACATCAAGAAAATGTCTGACGTACAAACAATTCCAGTATGGTAATTCAAAAAAACTGATCTCTTTTTCCAACCGATTTTCGTAAGGTTTTTCGAAAATGGTTTACCAAAAACAGTGTTCATATCTTTTACTTTCTCAAACAGCTGATCACCTGTTAGTGGAGACGGTGTTGTGCGTTTTTCTGAACTTCCATTGAATGATGTCGTCCAAGATCGGTACTTATGCCGACGAGGTAGAAATCTACGATGTCCTAGAAACACAGATTTCGATGAATGTTTCAACCTAATTGATTCTGTATCTTCTTCGCACACGGGACACCCTTGAGTTCCTTTAATGCTATAGCATGACAAATTTCCATAAGCAGGGAAATCATTTATTGTCCCATACAACATCGCTCTCAACGTGAAGTATTCACTTTTATAAGCATCATACAACATTACACCTGAGTCCCACAATAACTTCAAATCCTCGATCAAAGGAGTCAGATAAACATCAATATCGTTACTTGGTTGTTTTGGTCCTGATATAAGCATAGATAACATGATGAATTTTCGCTTCATGCATAACCAGGGTGGCAAGTTATAATTTAGCAACATAACATGCCATGTACTATGAGTGCTGGTTTGAAAACCAAAAGGATTCACTCCATCTGTAGATAACGCAAGACGGAGGTTTCTCGGCTCTTTTCCAAATTCAGGATACTCATGATCAATTTTCTTCCATTGAGGAGAGTCGGCCGGATGACGTAATAACCCATCTTTATTTCTTTTATCTGCATGCCATGACAATTGTCTTGCAGTTTCTTTACTTCCATATAAACGCCTAAACCTTGGAATGATTGGAAAGTACAATACAACTTTCGTAGGATTGGATTTATCTTTCTTGTATCGAGAAGCACCACACTTTGGGCATTCTGTAAGTGATTTGTTCTCCTTTCGAAACAATATACAGTCTTTCGGGCAGGCATGTATTCTTTCAGAAATCATTCCCATCGAGCGTAGCATTCGTCTAGCTTCATATGTCCGGCTTGGGAGCTCATTATCTTCCGGGAGCATGTCATTCAAGAGAGCAAGTAGTTCCGTAAAACTGACATCACCCCATCCATTGCCTGCTTTCAATTTATACAACTTCAGTACAGCTGACAATGTTGTATACTTAGTACAAGCAGCATACAATGGCGTCTTTGCACAACTCTTTAACTTCTCAAACAATTTTGGGCAATCACGGGGTTCATCTTGAATTGTCTTTGTCATTTCCTCAATACGATCTTCATCATCATTGACATCTGTCATCACATCCTCCATACGGTCTTATTCATTATCTATATTTGTATTCATATCTGACGATCCATAAAACGCAGTTTTATCCCAGCCAGTACCTACATTCGCTTTTTCTACGTGTTTATTCCAACATTTATAACTCCGATCTATTCCGTGACATATCAAATGTTCTTCCAACTCCTCTGGAGTAAGTAGTCTAGAATAACAACAACGTAAACACGGACAAAGGATTTGAGAAGGATCCTTTGTGTGATTCTTTGCAAACTTGATGAACTCTTTCACTCCGTTCTCGTACTCTATTGTTAAACGATTAGAATCCATCCAATCTTTATTCATATTCATCCTATTTGAATCTCAAATATTAGTATTTACGGTTCAAGTACACAAAAGAAGACTTCCAAATACAGTAGAAGGGAACCACTTCCTTGGAAGGAGATCAAGTAGTCTAACCTATAATCAAGATTCATAAAAAAGAATATTAGATTCACTAAAAAGATGATTATCTATCACTCTATAAGGAGGATATAACAGGAGATAGAGGATTTCCAATCGATGAGAGATACCTTTATCAGAGAGAAACCAAACGCATCCACTAGAGCTTCTCTTGATGAGTTGAATATTTCACTTGTACCTAGACCAGATTGTAGTTGTTTTATGGATGACATATTGGTGTAATACCAAAATAATGATGATCATTCCCAACATCTGGACATCATCATGAGTACACTTAGAGAGAATCAGCTATACACAATCTATCTATATGAAAACATATACATCTTCTTCATATATTGTTACCTTAAGGCGGCGGCCGATGGCGTTGCGGGTTGCGGAAGGCGGCCGCGGAGGGTGACCGAGGGCGGCCGAGTGAGGCGGAGGGCGACGGAGGCGGCGGAGAGCGGCCGAGGGCGGCGGAGGGCGGCCAAGGGCGGCAGAGAACGGCGGCCGAGGGCGTTGCAGGCAGCCGAGGGCGGCAGGCGGTGGAGGTCGGCCGAGGGTGTTGCGGGCGGCGGAGGACGGCGAGTGTACCGAGGGCGGCAAGCTCCGGCGAAGAGAACACAGCAGCGGTATTCGGGAGAAGAGTATCAGGGTTACGGTTCCGCGAGGGCTTTAGCTGTGATAAAACGAGGGCACTGTGCGACCGACTTTATAAAAAAGTCGACTAAGGTTTTATCAGCGCTAAAAAAGCGCTGATAAAGGCTACCTTTATCAGTGCTAAAATTATAGCGCTGATAAAATCTAGATTTATCAGCGCTTTTTTAGCGCTGATAATATTATGATTTATCAGCGTTTTTTTTAGCGCTGATAAAGATAATTTTTATCAGCGCTTTTTGAGCGCTGATAAAGGATACCCTATATCAGCGCTGAAATTTGAGCGCTGATAGAGGTGTTCTGTATCAGCGCTTTTTTAGCGCTTATATAGGCGAACCTTTATCAGCGCTCAAAAAGCGCTGATAAAGACCAACTGTATCAGCGCTAAAATTTTAGCGCTGATACAGATCATATTTATCAGCGCTTTTCTAGCGCTGATAAATATTACTATTATCAGCGCTATGAAAGCGTTGATAAACATTAGATTTTTCAGCGCTGTAATTTTAGCGCTGATATAGGGTATCCTTTATCAGCGGTTTTGCTTAGCGCTGTTATAAGGGCGCGCTTCCCTTGCCCGTTTTTGTAGTAGTGGGGTCATGAAGCAAATAAGTTCTAAACTACCCAATACATTAATGTGGGTTGTGGTATTTGAGATGGGTAGCCCATCAGAAATTCCCCTTTCATATCTAATCTAACATATAGATACCCCCATCTGTTTTCCTCAAATTTCCAACTTTACTAAACTTCTCTCTCTATCACCACTAAAATATTTTCTTCCCAAATATTTCATAGTTTAAACATTTAAATCAGACCATCATCTGCGACATTAAGACATCAGAAGCTTCACATTCAATGTATTTACCTATTTTTTTGTTTACCCAATTTATTTAATTTTCAATTATTAATATTTTTTTATTTAGTTCTAAATTAAATAAATTATAATAAAGTACATGTTTTTAGTTTTAAATTTTATGAATACTTATATCTATGTGTCAATTAGTAATAAATTGTTATAATTTTAAATAACATGTAATAATTACTAACTACTAGTATTAATTATTAATAAATATTGATTAATTCTATTAATTACTACAAATAAATTGTATTAATTAATAATAATTAAAAATAATTTGTAATAATTAGAAATAATTACTAAAAATGATTATTAATTAATAATAATTGGAAATAATTTGTAATAATTAGATATAATTAGTAAATATTAGAAATAATTTTTATTAATTAGAAATAATTTTTAATAATTAGAAATAATTTTCAATAATTAGAAATAATTTGTAATAATTAGAAATCATTTGTAACAATTAGAAATATTTTTTAATAATTAGAAATAATTTTTAGTAATTTTTGATAATTAGAAATAATGAGTAATAATTCTGTATAAATTGTAATAATTGTGAATAATTAGTTACAAATTGTAATAATTATTAATAATTATTAATATTTATGATTAATTTGGAATAAATTTTAAGAAATATAAATAAATAGTAATAAATATTAATAATTATTGATAATTATTTATAATTAGAATTAATTAGTAATAATTAATAATAATTAGTAATAATTACTATTAATTAGTAAAAGATAGTGAAAAATATTAAAAAATAGTAATAAATAGTAATAAACATTAATAAAAACAAATAAATGGTAATAATTAGTAATAATTAGTAATAATTTGTAACAGTTATGATTAATTAGTAATAAATATTATGTGTTAAAAATAATTAGTAATAATTCGATTTAATTTGAAAAAAATTTCATAATTAGAAATATATTTTAATAAATTGTACTAAACGGTAATAAATAAACATATAGTAATAAATAGTAATGATTAGTAATAATTTGTAATATTTAATAATAATTAGTAATAATTAGTAATAATAGTATAAAATGTCGTAATTTGTAATAATTAGTAATAAATTGTAATAAATAATAATAAATAGTAATAAATAGTAATAAATATAAATAAATAAAAATAAATAGTAAGAAATAATAAGATATAATAATCTATAGTAATAATTACTAATAATTAGTAACGATAAGAAATAATAAGTAATAATTAGTAATAACTAGTAATAATTAGTAATAATTAGTAATAACAAGTAATGATTAGTAATATTTAGGATTAATTATTAATAAATTTTAATAATTAGAAATAAATTTTATTAATTAGAAATAAATAGTAATAAACAAATAAATTGTAATAATTAGTAATAATTAGCAGTAACTAGTAATAATTAGTAATATAATAATAAATATTAATTATTATTTAATGATAGTAGTAAATATTAATAAATAGTAATAGATATTAATAATGTCACGACCCACATTTAATATGAAGAGGAAGAGAATAACAAATTGTCAGACCCTTTTTTCTTCATGTTGAAGGAGAGATAATGAAACCAGAGTCCCGCCTTCAATATACCCCGGAGTGGTGATAAGAACCAAGTGTATATAATCTCCCATAAAAAGGATAGCATTAACCTTTTTAATAATATCAAGAGGATAGATGGTAAATACCAAATAAATCTAATAAACAGAATGTAAAAGTAAACCTAAAGTTCCACTCCCATATGCATGTTTAATATAAACTGATACCTAGTACAAGAAAACACCATAGAAAATTACCAAAAATGAAAGGAAAAGAAGCAACAACAACTCCTAACGACTAGGAAAGTAAGGTCTGGAACATAACTCAAAATCCTCTAGAAAACCTGAAAGTAGTTTTATATACGCCGGTTGAGTATACATGTATACCCAGTAGGGAAAAAAATCTCTCGTGCACAAGTGGGGAGACATTCAAATTCCCCCTGAGAAATAGAGATTACCAAAGCACCTAGCGATGAAAATATCCATCCATCCTCACTAAGGAAATCTCCAAAATAATGAAAGTTAGGTAAATAAATAGTAATAGCACATCGATTTTTGGGTACCTCTCACCACTTTCCTATGGGTTATTTAGGGCATCTTACTCTTCTGACATCCCCAGAAGTTCCATTATAATCCCACTATCACCCCAACAATAACCTTATGGGATGTCACTACCACGAATCCCGCCTGTAGACACCTTGTCCACCACAACCACACACATCCTCACTCTCAAAAACATGTGACACAACAACCAGTTCCATCCCCAAAGACACCTGGGCCAGAACAACCACTTCCATTCCCGAAGACACATGCGCCACATCGCAAGGACACATGGGAAACAAACTTCCCACAAACACCTAATCCAACAACCACAAAACCCCCTTCCCAAAGGGTTATGGGCCATAATGATCCTCACGATGATGCAACCTACCTGAAAAATCATGGGCTACTTGGGAGAGGGAGGAAAAAATAGCTAATAACCAGCCACTCATAATTAGGTTAGAAAAAACACCCTCCCCCATGAATGGGGGTTATCGACACAATGTGATCAACATCTGTGGGGTGCATGGAAGAAAAAAAAATATATATTGGCAATAAAACACTCATCCCAATCTAAGGGTTCTGATGCACAATCACCCTCATTACTATCTTTACATGCAACAACACACAACAAACACAACCAAAGCACAACCCATTTTGGGAAATCCAAAACCCCAAAACCCCAATATAACTATTCTCTTTATCTTGTTCACATGATTCCATTTAAATATTCCTTCACTACCGGGAAACTAACAAGCACAACCACAAGCAAGGAAAACAACATAAAGAAAACAACCAAATAGTAATTAAGCATTCAAACCCGGTTCTCTTGTAATGTCACAAAAATAAATGGGGTATGTGAGATCCCACAAAGTATATGAATCAATCCAAGCCCCCACATATGTTCCCACATGGGCTCAAATACCCATCCTACTACTAAACAACGTGATATTCCATCCCTATCCTAGTCACTACACAAGCATCAAGTAAAACAACCATCCACATTAGAAGAACAAAGTAAAGGATTTTTTAGATTTAGCCTCACCATTAATCAAGTTCCTTATATATTTTTGGTTAACTAGGGTGATCATATAAGGAATATTATTCATTGGGATTCCATTTAATTGACCAAATTTATGTGATTAACAAGATACCATGTCACAACCATTCAATCAAAAAATTATCCAGCAAAATAGAGATATATTATTTTGAAAGAATAAGCAACAAACAACCACTATTTACAATGAGAATAATCCCATAAAATTCAGAAAATATAAAATGAAATTAAAGAAATATAGAGACATCATCATCAAACACATGTATTCTTTCATTTGTGTCCTTTTATTATCTTCGATAAGGTTTTGGTTGCATCCACGTCCAATAGGAAACATTATCTTACCTGCCGCAAATGATGCACAATTAAGAGAGATGAAGGAAAAACAAACATGGATGATCAATGATTGATGTTTAATCCTCACTTTAAGAAATAAAGATGCATGACATGAAAAAAAGGAAAACTCAAGGGTTTTATGGCTGAGTGAGAAGGGCTCTAGCATGGGCGCATAATTCATCAACAAACTAAGTCTGTAGGGCGTACTTAAAGAATGGAAGGGAAATATGAAAAGAGGATATCGGTTTAAGAAAATGCCAGATCCAAAAATAACAAAGGCTATTTCAATGAACTTGAAGTCGGATCATGGAATGACCAAAAAAATTTTTCGAAAATTAATGGAGCAGGAGGGACTGTACCATTACATTAAATACCTCTCAAACTTATTTCATCCTCGAGAATCCAATATTAAAACTGAAGAGAAGTTAGGGGTCCGAAAAACCTCCATGTAAGATACCAGTCAGTGAAATCCCACTCTATAGTTGTTCGAAAGATGAAAAAACCTCAATATATAAGAACACATCTCCCTCATCTATCACCTGAACAACTATAGGTACACTATGTTCCCCCTTCCCCATGTAACCACAAAAACAAATAATGGTCACATCACCTAGACGTATGGGATAGGGATTGTCTTTTTCCATATCAAAATATTATATGGTTTAGGCGGCACCGAATCACCTGCACGGGTTTAATCAAATCCACTTTAATTCATCTTGTTTTGATATTAGTTATCCACTCCCCACAGTATGGACTTTTCAAAAAAAAATTGAGATAAAGGATTCAACTCATCTCATAGGAAATGAGGTCAATCATGACACTAAAATAATGTTCAAGACAAACACTAAACAAAACTCAAATCAACTCTGGGTACTAAAAAAGTATATGTGCATCTAATTCTCAGGTACTCTCCTCGAGGACCATATGCCTTCATAACACATGAACCAAGGGAATGGATTGTCCACGAAGCACCTTCTCATCAAGATCCTTGATCCACACTGGTCTCTCCACGAACGATGCATCATCCTCGCTATACACCTCTACCCAGTCGAGGACATGTGAATCATCATGTATATAACGACAGAGCAGAGACACATGGACGAATTTGTGGACCCTCTATAGCGGTGGTTGTAGCGCTAGAAGATAAGCCACTTCATCGACCGTCCATAAAACTTTGAAGGGTCTAACAGACATGGGAGAAAGCTTAATTCCCATGCTAAAACTCTTTTTCCTCATCTGAGGAGAGACCTTTTAAAAAATGTGGTCCCTAACCCCAATCTCTAGGGGATTCCTCCTGTGACGGATATAAAACATCTGCTGCTCTTGAGCCGCCTTAATCCTCTCAAGAACAAGTTGAACCTTCTCTTCCATACTCTGCACTACCTCTGAGAAATGATCAACTACTTCCCCAACTTCAGTCCAGCACATGGGAGATCGACATGACCTTCTATACAAGGCTTATAATTGAGCCATTCCAATAGTAGAGTGATAGCTATTGTTGTAGGGAAACATTGCTAGTGGAATGTTTTTTACCCACAATCAATTAAAGTCCAAAACACATGATCTCAACATATCATCCAATGTATGAATGGTCCTCCCAATCTACCCATCCATCTCGGGGTAGAAAGAAGTGATAAGGCATAACTGGGTGCCAATAGCACACTTTAATCCCTTCCAGACCTATAATGTAAAGAGTGTAACCTGATCTAAAACTATCCACCTCGTAACTCCAGGCAGTCACACCACCACATCCACGTACCTATATGATATGGAATGAAATGCACATAACTCCTTGATTTTCAGTAAGTGAGACGATTTCGTTAGCCATTACACCACCACCATGATAGAATCATAGCCACCGTGAACCCTAGGTAGTCCCATGACGAAATATATCGAGATGTCATCCCACTTCCACTCCAGGACATCTATAGGCTGCAAAAGACCGACATGAACATGGTGTTCATCCTTCACCTTCTAGCACAAGAGGCACATTGCAACAAACTCAACCACGTCTTGCTTCACCCTGGGCCACCAAAACCAACCCCTCAATCCCCATTACATCTTGAAAACTATTGGTTGTACCACTAGGGGTGAGTTATGGATCTAATGGAGAAATCCCCCACACATTGTCTCTATAGAAAACAACTTCCTGTAGAAAGTCATCTAATTATGACCATATTATGTTCATCCTTCTGGATCATTTCCCTAGCTAACGCGATCACGCATCACTTTATCCTCTATGTCCCCCCCACTGAAACTTCTCTGCTGATTGTACCAAGGAAGTCTTCCCCTTCATCTTGAAGAGTCAACCACTACCATCATCAATTTTTGCATCCAGGTGTAAGGCATCCAACTCCAACATTTCTCTCTAAACATATGATGAGTCTTGAACCACAACCTTTAGCGACTTACTGCTCAAGGCATCATCCACCACATTTCCCTTTCCTGGGTTGTAGAAGATCTTGAAGTCTTAGTCATGAAGAAACTCCATCCACCTCCACTACCTAAAGATCATGTCTTCCTGGGAGAATACATAACTCAAACTATTGTGATCCGTGAAGACCACAATGTGTTTCCCGATGAAGTAATGACGCCAAAAAATTAGAGTGAACACAACCACTGCATTTTCCTGGTCGTGTGTAGAATAGATAGTTTGTGAGGAAATGAATGCCTATACCTATAAGGGAACACTCCCCCCGACTATATCATCACACACCCCATTCCTAGGCTAGAAGAACAATTAACACTTCAAATGTTACCCCATCCATTGGCAACCTCAGTACTGGAGCATTGTCGAGTTTCTCCTTTTTTATAAATATTGGTTGTTTGGCACAACTCGCTCCAAAAAAAAGCTTTGACATTCTTATTTAAGGCTATCAAAAGAACCACAACTCAATAGAAGTCATGAAATAGCCCGCAGTAGTAACATGATAGTCCCAAAAAACTACGAACCTCTTCATGGTTATTGGGTGATTTCAAATAAACAATCTATTCGACCATCGACAGTTCCACTTCTATCCCTTACAAGGACACCACGTGTCCAACGTACTGCAGTTCTTGGTTCCAAAACATGCACATGAACAACTTCCCGAAGATTTGGTTTTATCAGAGGACTTCCAAAACTATCCATAGATACTCATCATGATCCTCCTCAGATCCGAAGTAGATTATGATGTCTTCAATAAACACGACTATAAACTGGTTCTGATATTCATAGAAAACAGATTTCATGAGTCCAATGATCACGACTGGTGTGCTAGTAATGAAGAACGACATAAACCGAAACTTGAAGTGCCCACATCTACACCAAAAATATATCTTTGAGATGTAGACTTCTTTCTCCCTCAACTGCTAATATCCCGATCGCATTTCAAGATTTTAGAAACAACCTATGCCCTTAAACATGTAAAAATGGTCATTAATTCATTGGAGGGGGTAACGATTCTTGACCATTACCAAATATGGTCTTCGGTAGTCTACACATAGCCTGAGACCATTGTTTGCCTTTTTTGTGAACAAGATTTGAGCATCCCATGGAAACATGCTTGGTAACATAAAACCATTCTTCATCCAGTCATTAACCAAGATCCACAACTCCTGCAACATAGAAGGTTCTATCAGATAGATAGACATCGAAATCGGATGGGAACTGAGTCGCAATTCTTTCCCCAATTCCGCATCACATCATGGTGGTGGAGTCACCAAATCTATATTGAATACATATAGAAACACACTAACGATCATTAGGACTTCCAACATATCAGTTTCTATTGATTCCAATGATAGATCAGCTAACAAGGAAAGAAGGGATTCACTCACTGGATGCCCTCCTAGAAACCTCGCTCTCCAACAAAAGTTGCATGATGGTTTCCCATATCGGAAAACACAAACTTTCTCCAGATGTATTCGATAACAGCATGTATGGAGAACAAATATTTGATTCATAGGATGACATCATATAGATGCATTTGCAGTAGAAAAAGATACCCACTAGACTGATGGGGCCATAGTATCAGCTCTCATCCTCGAAAAACATCGAACAGGTTGGTATGATCTCCAACTAGTGTACTCATTGCCAGAAGAATGTAATTTTTCACTACATCTAGGCCCAAGGAATGGGACAGGCCGAAGGAAAAAATGTTGTGAGAATCTCCTAAATCATACAATGCATATGACATAGTACAAAACATGCGGATTGTACCTCAAACGACCTTCAGACCTATTGGAATTGCTGCCTCAACGTTGTTTAAAAATACACACAAAGATCCCCCACCCCTCGGCAATTGGCAGCCTCCCCGACCACACACCTGTTGAGGTCCATAACGAGCACCCTGTGGTTGCCCTCCTCCGGAACTTTCCACCCTTAGTGGAGCAAGAGATCGCTGCCCCTGCAGCTGCTACTACATAAAATGTAGGATTGGAGTTGGGTGCTAAAAATGCCCACCTCTACTGTACTATACTCAGTCTAGGACTAGATTCTAAAGATTCCAACAACTACCACTAATAAAGAACCTAGGAACAAGGTTTTTAAAGAATGGGGGAGGACTGAGAGATTGAAACAAGAACCGATTTCCCCTTCTCCCCACTAACCATAACGTGGAAGGCCCTGATGTTGGAGGTCTACAGCTAATGGTATGCCCCTTTAATGAGCTTAATTGGCTCCCCTCTCACAACACACCTCCCTGCATGGGCATCCTCTCCACCACTGACATGATTCTCCCTGCATCAGGCTCACAACCAGAGGAACCCAGTAGTCATCTGATGCCCAGATCAACATGAATGAAATCACCAACTCCTTGAAAGAGCTTCCTATATTCATGTCTATGATGTTTCCCTCGTACGTCCTGAGGGGTTTCTGGTAAAATGCATGAATCATTTTTTCCACTGGTCATCCTCCTCCTCTCGGTCAATCCTTTGAAGATTAGCCAAATCAGACTCTTGTGCCTCAATCTCTAGCAATACTTGTGGACATCATCTGGGTTCTATAGATACAAGTTAATTAAGGAATTCCAATGCCCATATTGTGTAAATGATCTCTTTTAAATTTTTTTGATAACTTTTTATTCATTTAAAATTCACGAGAACATCGAAAACGCACAATAACACAAGTCTTCATGATGCATGTACATTTTGAAGGGACTATACCTTGAAATCAGTGTATCCTCGCTTGGTCATTAGGTAGGCGCAAATTCCTTGAATATGATTAATGGGGTCCCTAAAATCCCATGTCCTAGTATGTATTCCCTATATTATCTCATGCACTACTATTTTCTAACACTATTTCCATACCATCCCATGCAATTCTCAATGTGATTAACCCCTAATTCCATATTATCTCTCAACCATCACCTATGTTACCATTCTGGCATGACCTACCTCAACCAAGATAGGGAAAGGGATAGAAAACTTCCCGTCTCTTCCTCATCATGTTTAAAGAGTGATAATGTCTTCGTTCCCTGCCTTTAATAGGCACCTTAGTGAAAAATATCTATAAGGGTATAGAATTTCATGTAAAAGTTATGGAATTAACCCTTTTTAACAGGATCAAGAGGTAAGATTATAAATACCATACAACTCAAAAAAACTAAAAGTAAAAGTAATTCCAAAAATTCACTCCCATCAACATGTTCGAAATAAACTGATAAATGATACATGAAAACTCCAAATAATGTTCCAAAGAGTAAGGTAATGAAAGAAATAACAACTCCCAGGGCACAAGATAATATGGTTCGGAATGGTCCTCAAGGTCCTCTTTTAATACTGAAAGCAGTTTAATATACGTAAGGTGAGTATATAGGTATACTCAGTAAGTAAAACCAAAATATCTCGAGACCTTGTGGGGAGGCATTTTAATTCCCCGTGATAAATATAGATAACCAAAGCACCTAGAAAGAAAACTATGCACCCAACCTCACCAAGGCACAATCCAAAAATAACACAAGCTAGGTAAAGTAATTGTAATAGAACATCCACATTTGGGTAACCCGAACCACTTTTCTACTGGTTATTTAGGGAATCCTACTCATCAGTCCTCCCCAAATTGTTTCATTGTAGTTCATGTGTTGCCCCAAAAACAACCTTATGGGCTATCACAAACATGCACCCAACCCACAGACACTTGGGCCACAACAACTACACATGTCCCCACACGAACACACCTGTGTCACAACAACCATATCCATGCCTGAATACCCATAGGCCTCATCCCGAGGATACTTTGGAAACAAACCATTACGCACACATGTGGGCCAACCACCACAACACATCCTACCCGAAGAGTCTTGGTCCATATTGAACCATATGACATCATAGTCTACCTAAATAGTCATAGGTTACCTTTGAGAGTGATTAGGATGGAGCTAATAACCAGCCACTCATAAGAATTTTTGGATGACCTCCCTCCCCCGTGAATGGGGGTGTTCGGTACGAAGTTCTTTACATGGGTGGGTGCATATATGAAAAAAAACTAAACATTTTACATATACGTAATCAAAAAATTAACCCAACTTAAGGGTTCTGAATCACAAAAACCCCCGTTACCATCCCAACATGCATGAACACACATCATCCACAACTAGATCACAACCCATTTCTAGAAAAAAATTCCCCCATTGAACCGATATTTGTATTTCATGTTCATGTGATTAAATTTAAATATTCCGTCACTACTGGGAAACTAACAGGCATAACTGAAAGTTAAGACAACAACTAATGGAAAACAACCAAGAATCAATTTAATCAATCACACCTGATTATCTTATAAATTTACAACAACAATAGGATTCAGTGAGATCCCAAAAAATACTATATCCAAAACATACCCCAACATACATCCCCACATGGCCTCAAATCCACAACCAACAACTGAACAACATGAGATCTCATCCCCATCTACATCGCCCCACAAGAATCAAGGAGAAAAAACATGTTAATTAGCAGATCAGAGAAAGGGAGTTTTTAGATTTAGCCACACCATTTATCAAGTACGTTTTTCTTATTTGGTTAACCGAGGTGATCACACAAGGATTCAGTGCCACCAATTCGGTGGAACCATTTGGTGGGATCACGTTTTTGAAAAACATCATAATGAGGGACTGGGGGTCCCTAGGATAACCCAAACACCATAAATTTTCAATGTAATGGACTGAGAGGTTTTGGCCCATTACAAATAAATAGTAATAAATAGTAATAATTAGTAATAATTACAAAGAAATACGAACAATTTGAAATAATTATTAATAAATATAAATAATTAAAAAATTAGAAACTAATAGTAATAAATAGTAATCAAAAATTTTTATTTGTTAGTAATAATTAAAAAAATATATGATTAATTACCAATAACCTGGAATATTTTGAAACAACTAGAAATAATTAGAAACAACTAGGAATAATTAACAATAACATGTAATAATTAGAAACAACTATGAATAATTATAAACAATTAGGAATTATTAGAAATGATTAGGAATAATTAGGAATAATTTATTATTATTTTTAAATAATTAGAAATAATTCCTAAAAATCATAAAAAATCATAATAAATTCAAGTACATTTATAAACTGGCACAATTTCACGGAGATTGGTGGAATTCCATTTGATCGACGCCTCAGATCCTTGCTAAATTTTCCTCTGAATTCAATATGAAAATATTCTCGGACATACATCGATGTATATTTTTCAGAGTAATTTACATTGGAGAACTTTGCAAGGTGGTGATCCATACGAAAAAAGTGGATCTTTTTTCCTAGCGATTCAACCCCTTGTAACATTATGTGACTAAAATCATTATGAATATGCATTTTTGTATTCACAAGAGCATGGAGATCACTACCATAGTAATTTTATTCCTTGGTATCATGCATATGAAAATTGATATTCTTATGTCGGGGAAGACTATTAATAGTGCTTTTAGTTGGAGAATGTTGTAAGGGCATGAGTCTTCGAGAAAAATAGTTTCCACAAATTTTTTGGAAATTATGTCACCATTAATTAAGAATAATTAGTAAAAAATACTAGATATTAATAATAATAGGTGGTAATTAGAATAATTTTTTTTTAAATGAGAGTATATTAGTATAAAAGATTAAAAAATTGTTTAAATAACTATCAAATAAAAGAAATTATTATAAATTTCTAGAAAATAGAATTTAATTTCCTTATATTATTTGGATAGTGTTTATCTTATATCTAATTATAAAAAATATATAATTATTTCATATTTTTAATAAAAATATGGAATGAGGAAGTCAAAAACAGTCATTATTTGATGATCATGCATGGATAAGTCAACGCAGGAATCCAAACGGTTCTAGATTAAATCATGCATATATTGAGGTTGTCCAAACTATCTTATCATTTTTATCATCAAAACTAAAAATAGTTTCTTAAGGGACAATTAAGGGTCCTTGTAAAAAATGTTCATGGTGGATGAATGACACAATTGACAACATTGGATCTCATTTATTGTGTTTTGGTTTATGACCATCTGGTTCTTGAGTTAGTTAGTATTCATCTTGGCCTATCCCAATAACTCTCTATAATTTACATTTCTAAACGTTCATAAAGGATCCATATATAATTTTTACCTTATTAGTTCTAGTTCATCCAAAAGAGAATATCAATGTATACTTTAAACCATTGACTGATGAGTGGAATTCACTGTGGATTAATGGTGTTAGTACCAATGATGTTGTTACGAAACAAAAATTCCTATTAAAAGATGTTTTAATGTGGACAATTATAGACTTCCCATCATATTTCATGTAATTTGGATGGAGTAAACATGGTCCAAAATCATGTACATACAGTATGAGAGATAGTAAAGTGTTTATGTTTTTCAAAGGGAAAATACATTTTTCGACTGTCATCGTATATTTCTTCCCACCAATCATCATTATTGAGGAAACAAATATCAACTTAGAAAAGGAAAATTTATAAAATGGTCCTCCAAGAATGATATTAGGCACAAAGTATAAATAAATCATCTCTCCATTACATACCATCACATTTGAAAAAACAATAAACCTACAAGAAATTTGATGGTTTTGGAAAAGAGCACAATCGGATAAAACAATGCATTTTTTGGAATTTTATATATTGGTATGATTTGTTTTTCTATCAAATGTTAGATGTGATACATATTGAGAATAATTTTTTTGATAATTTACTTCATACAGTTTTGGATACACCAGGTAAGACTAAAGACAATGTGAATTCCTGACTAGATCTTGCCCAAATTTTCAAGTGACCAGAACATAAACTATTTGAATATATTAGATAACATATGTTAATGATGACAAATAATGCTTATAAATTTTCCAAATAGATCTGTTTATTATTTAGTTAGTGGATTATAGATTTGATTCTAAAAATGTTTATGCTTTAAATTTGAGCAGATGTGTCATAAATAGTCATACTACTGGATTGAAAAATCATGACTGCTAGGTTTTAATGGAATGAATTTTTCCAATTGGATTAATATGTTTGTTAAATCCAATTATTTGGGATGAGCTAACAGATATTTCATAATTTTTTCGGAAATTTGGCTATTGAAAATTGACTAAGATTTCATAAGTAATCTGTAAGATGATTTTGTATTAATTTTATGTAAATAGAAATGAAAATCATCTAGGAAGGATTTTTTGACGAAATAGAACATTTGATAATACATAATCCGCATGATAAAAAATGTGGAGTTCTAGTGATGTTCTAATGGATGTATTTATTTGGCAGATGAATGCTGAAATTTAAAAAAAAGTACGTAATAAAGAATTAGTTAATGGCTCAATTGTGGAATCTTATTTGCCAGAGTAATTTTTTTTCTGCTCCCATTACAATCAATTTGAATATCTCTCATAACACATCAAGATGAGAAATAACGAGGGAAATGATTATGATAACATGGGTAATCAATTTATAGACTTCAATCATTCCAAACTTGTTTTCTGTAGAGTTCATGAATGATAGATTTTAGATGATGAACATCAAAGAGATCATACATATAGTATGTAGTACTATGATGAAATAACACCATTCGTACTATAACATCTTCTATCACATATTTTATAATTTTTATAATAGTACATTAATCGTATTTTATTTTTATGTTATATGATAATCATATGCTGAAACAGTTTCCTTAAATTAGAGCAGCTTCTCTTGACGAACAATGTCAAAACAAATTTCTACTAGTTTCAAAAACTACTAATGTAAATTATTTTTTATTTCACATAAAAATTAAATTTAATACTTGTTATAAGGATAATTGTTTTACAAATTCTTAGGTCTCTCAACATGGTTATAAAAGTTATAATCAATTATCAATATTGAGTAACCCACCATCTAAAATAGTTAAATCCTATAATGAATATTTGTTAAAGGTTTACTGATTTCATACATGAGCATATGGGGAATCAAAAAAACATGGAACAATGGTGTTTCCATGAGAGAGTCTCATCATTGAGAAACAGAAGTTGAATTTGATGACATGTTGGAAGAAATCGTAGAAGTGTGTTATCTAGGACAACATTATGAAAAAATGTCTAAATGTTAGTGATTGGATACCAAGAGAGGAGTACATGTTCAATCGATCCATCAAATCATTGATATTAAATATAAAAGTATTCATAAAATAAATAAACTATTTCTGTTGTCCAATTTGTAACATGTAAATTACTATTCAATTTACTATATTACATCAAGGGAATTGGGTGATTGATGGAGCATAATAAAAATTAAATCTCGAGAGATTCAGTTTGGTGAATTGTAATTTGGTTCTGCTGAAGTGAAAGGAATTGAAATTGATCAACAGACTTCTTATAATCCTTCTTTAACATGGAGATACACGAATATCATTGATGACAACCCAAAATTAAGAGCTGATAATGACGATGATGTTAAAAATGTTACAACTGAATTTGAAATGACAAGATATGATGAAACTGAAACTAATATAGAAAATGATTGTTTTGAGCCAGAAGATGAAGACAATGACATCAAATACTATAAATATGTGGATGAAGATGAAAATTGAGATAATTATATTCTAGTTATAATCATATTTAATATATATTTAAATATAATAGTTATTTTCAATTTTTTGCTAACAAAAATTATTTCGTGTTTCAAATGGACCACGATCAGTTTTGTATATTGCAAGATGTAGATCTACCTTTGGATGAGAATGAGGTCAAGTAAGCCAACCCCCAGTCTATCAACACTTCACGAGGCACTTGGTGGGAGATGGGTCTTTCCCGACTGATGATTTCTGACCCTATACTCGAGCGACGTCCACGTATTTTATTCGATCCACACATGAATTGGTGTGTTTACCTTTGAATTTTTGTTAGTTTTCATTAATTTATTTTTATTCTAATTGTTTTATTAATTATTATATTTTCACAGCATTATAGAATTAGTTATTTGATAGGGGAGTGGTTTATAACAAAATTATATATATGATGCATGTGTGTCATGTGATCAGATTCTTATTGACGTTCAACAGCGCAAATTTGAGCATTGGTTGGTACATAAATAAATAGTATTTATTTTGAAATTATTTTAATTAATAAAATGATATAATAAATTATTTTTAGGTTTTATTTTCTCTCATTGAGGTGATCATGCATGAGGCTATTTAGAAGGAATGGCAGAGATCTATTCATATGAGTTGCACTCAGTTTTTTAAAAATTCCAAAAAGAAAAGAAATGAAGAAATAATATGTGCAAGGAATTGATATGAAATGTCGCATCCACCGACCTGATTATATTTCATCTATGGTTTTGTTGGTTTTTGTACACACTCGTTGATTAGGGGGCTTGAAAGTATATAATCAATAGGTCGAAAAAATTAGGTGAGACCAGAGGTGACACATCAAGATGGTAGTCATATGTTTAGTACACATAGAGGGAATATGGAAATTAAATTTCTTTTAATAAATATAGTATATAAATTTAAATGTAAATTGTTAATTTATATTCATATAGGCAGTTGCACAACCAAATATTACGGAGTACGATGTTTATAGGTTGTTGTAATGTGATTTAGCCACTAGGGAGATTAGAGGTGCTCACCTATATCAGATTGTGGTTAGTAGAATTTTTTTGAGTATTATAATTAACTACATATAATATTTAAACTATTTTAATTTTAAATTGCAATTGAAGGGGTCATATGAGGCCACGATATCTCAGGCAGATGTTGACAATCAAGCTGAGACTGTTGGTCCGACAAGTGCCCCATAATTTGATGAGGTAGCATGGACGAAGCCTACTGAGTGTGTCATTGAGAAAGGACGAGGTGATTGTATATGCTCTCGAGTGACCCTTGGGGGTTTTAATGAAACCTATGCGATGTAAGCATCCTGATCGAGAGAAGCTCATGGAGAGTCGTCATCGTCTCATGCACAATATCAGGACAAGATGAAACTCAGAGTGTGCTTATAGAGACTATATGTTGGTATCAGGAGGAGATGTTTTAGTGGTAGAAGTAGCAGCATGAATAGATCCTTTGATGGTAGTAGTATCCGTAGCTGTAGATGTAAGATGAGATGTGTCTATAGCGGCATGAGCGGGAGTAGGAGCAATTGGAGTACATATGACTTCTGACTCATAGTGTAGGGATGGATTTCCCTCCACAATCTTTTCTGCTCCTCCAGATGACCCTCCCCCTAACCAGTGATGTATATTAATTTTATGATGAAACATTTGAATGCTCTTTTGTAATAGTAACTATTTAATTATTTGAATAGTGTGTGTTTTATATTGGCTTTAAAATTATAGTGTTTTTATTAATTTAATTTTTTATTTTATTTATTAATTTATTAACTAATATATTTTTATATTTTTGTGAATACTCTGTTTTTTTGTTAAATTACTAATATTATTATTTCATTAATATTAAAAATAATATCATTATATTAATTAATTATTTTATACTAAATTTTAATTTACAAATATTATTATCAGTATTTTATTTTTATTAATATTATATTATATTTATTATTTTATATATAATTTTATTCTATTAATATTAACTTTCTAATTTTATTTATATTTATATTTAATTAATATTTTATTATGGTTTGTATTAATTTTTTTATTTTTTTTAAAAAATAACTATTTTTAATGGTCCATCACTAAAGGGGTTATTTTTATATATGTTTCAAGAAGTAACTTGGATAGACTGTCCCAAAAGAGTAAAAATTGGGATGTTATTAGCGATAAGTTGTTTGTGTGTCGTAAATAGATTCTTAAAAAAATATTGAATGATTTTTTCAATGGTTCTACTGCCCGTCAAAAATAATATTTTTTTTTGTGATAGGTCATCAAAAATAATATATTTTTGTGATAGGCTATCGAAAAAATTAATATTTGTGATGCTGTTTTCTATGATGGGTCATTTTCCATGGGACCCTGTTGCAAATGACCCGTCACAATAATTCATTTTTCTAGTAGTGGAAGAAAAGTGCCTAAAAATAAAAAATAAATAAGTGGAAGAAAAATAAGGATAAAAAATCACTACCATTAATAATAATCAATATTTAAAAGATTTAACCTCTTTATTTCAAATTTTACTGAATTTTACTATTTTAATTTCTTATAAAGATATTTATTTTTTCACACTTTTTATATTCTTTTTTAACAACAAATTAGATGACCTTATTATATAATATTAATTATGGAGATTAAAAGTATAAAATAAATTTTATAATATTGAATTAATATAATTTTTTTAATTTGATTTAATTTTTAACATCCATACGTGTTGAAAAATGTGTTTTCAAGAAATTCATTTTTAAGAAAATTCTGATCTAAAAATAACCATATGACACTTAATAATAATTAAATTAATTTAAATTAATATTTATTTTTATTTACTATATTAATTAAATATAAATAATTTATTTTTTATATTATTTTAATTAATTAAATTTTAAAGTTATTATTAACTTTAAAACATTTCTAAAGAAAAATATATTTTTAATCATAAGAATAAAGTTAGGCTAAAAACCTGTATGATGATGATTTAAATGTAATTAATCTGATTAAATAGAAATATATAAATATTATGTTAATTCAAAATCAAATTAAGATACTAATAAAAATTTTAAATTATGTAATTCATACAAAATATAGGATAATTTATAAAAAATCGATTTTTTCACTATTCACTGAAAAAAGTAAATTCTAAAAAATCCAAAAACATTAACCCTAAATAAATTATTATATTATGTATTCAATAATCATATTAATTTTATAAAATAAAACATTAAAATGTTCTAAAAATGATTTATAATTTTCTCTCATAAAATTAAATAAAAATAATTTTTTGAATGAATTATATTTTTATATAATAACATATCCTAATTATAAAACGAGTGCTTCTTTTGAATTTATCAATAAATTTATATTGTAATATTATGTGTCTTTCATAATGCAGTTAATTATTTTCATACCTTCCACTATAACAGTTAGGTAAAATCATTCTTACTTTTATAATAATATTTTTATATTACATCACGATTCATTTAAACTCACAATTTCATGTTAAATTCATAATTGAACATAATATTCTATAGAAATATAAGCTTGTTGCATTTAAAAATACGTCGGATGTATAAATTAGATAATTATAATTTCTCAGTGGATTTTTAAATAATATATTTTCAAATATTTAATTGTTTTAGGTTCATAAATTTTTTATAATCGATTTTATAATAACAATGCTTTTCAATACTTTTTGGAATAATTTTTTTTACTCTATGTATAAAGTCAAATGAACTATGACTTCTTTTATTATGACTTCACAAAAATAGATTAATGTTTATTCATTCTTGATTCACTATTATGCACATATATAATCATTTTTATGAATAATAATAGTCATTTTTATACAGGTATAAAATTTATTTTTATGAATGAAATGGTCTATATTGATTTTGTTATTAGGGAAATAATTATTAAAGGAATTAATCCTCAAATCCATGATGATGATCCCAAATTGTGATGATTACTAGAAATTAATGAATATTGTAAAATGACCCTTTTAGATTAATCATTCTTCTAGATTTTACATTTCTTCAAAACCATTCATATGATGAACATTATTCTTATATCATTGGTATTTTGACATAATGAAGGATTTTATGATTTTTTAAAATATATTAGTTATTTTAAATTTATATATATAATAAAGATTATATGTAATATGGATTTGTATTTCTCCGTTAAGGATATGTCTGGGAATAATTTTTTTAATCTATGTCTAATATTTCAATAAAATGTAATTATATTATTAACATGTTATTATTAATTATAATTGTGGATGGTTTTGATTGATTTTCAAGAGATACCCATGTGATGATGATTGTGGAGTTTTTGTTCTTATCATTTTAGGAGATGATATAAAAATAATGGTTTATTAATTCATAAATAAATAAAATAAGATATTCTATGATATGATTCCTTTTATATAGTAGTATGAAAGTTTCTATACGACATTTTCATACTCTGTTTTTGTCATTATTTTGGATTACTGGTTCCCGTAAAGCCTCTTCATTTTTCATCATTCTTAAAGGAAAAATAAAATTCTTCTTCTCCAACATTATTGTGTACTTACATTTCTATTTTAATCATTTTATTCATTCATTGAGATGTCATGTTTCATCATTTAATGTTCATATCAAGTTGTAACTCCACACACACAAGAATGTTACTCTATTTGAATGTATATTCTTCATGTATGTTTAAGAGGAAGTGTTATTAGATGTGTATTCTAATATATAAAATTTTGTATTATTATGGGATATCACTACTCTCTTGAAGATATAAATTATGTGAAGATTATATGAAGTATCACTTGATACGAACTAAAATAAAATTAACTATGTTTTTATGGTTTATTTTATTTATAAATATTATCTTCAGAAACACAGCACATTCACTAATCATGATTTTTCTATTTCAGCTTCATGGTTAGCATTTTCATGAATTTTGTTAAGGGGATTAATATTTTAAAAGGCCTATTCATTCCACCATTAGACCATATTTCAAATTCATAATATGACAGAATTGCATATCAATAATATTTAAGAAAAAATTGTTGATCTCAGAATTCATCAAGACATTTGATTTCATTATAATAATAAATTAAAGTATTTGAAAACATACATTTCATATGTTCTTCAGGTTGGTATCCTTATCGAACCCCCACCACAAAGAAAATAAGTCACTATTTCTCAGTTCCTGTGTATCAACATGGATCTAGAGTGAATTTACTCTCTTGTAGGCTTGAAAAATATTCAGTATAAGTTATAACAACAACGTCTATTTTGACAAATTATATATGAATCCTAAGAAAATTAAATAATAGTGTTTGGGTTCCTTTTCCATCAACATTATAATATCAATTTCAATATTTAGACATATCCACATAAACGTTAGTTGTGATAATAGTTATTATAATATTTACCTAGAAGATAATTTATCCACTTTATCTCTTTCCACCAAATATGTTGGTATGATATCAGATATGAATTATAGTGATTATGAAAGAAGAAATTTGTCTAATTCACCCATTAATGATGCACCTATATTAGAACAATTTGATAAAAAGTGGACCACCTCACCAATTAAAGGTGATATTCAAATTACACCGTGTCCCTAAATTCCCATTCGACCTCTACATTTTACAATAGCAAGGAATAATAGGAGGTGAATAATTATCTAAAGATTCCCCGTCAATGTTTGAATGAGAAATCTATATCACTATTGATGATCTGAAACAAGTGAATCTAGGTAGAAAGGTGGATCTTTAGAAAATTTTGATATTTTTCACAATGTATCATAAGAAACCTGAGACACATATGCCTTCCTAGTATTATCATTGGTATTTCATTGAAAAAAATTGTACTAAAATGCATAAATTGGATAATGATGTGTCTACACATCATTTTGATTTTGATGAAAGTCATCATGGGCATAAAGAGGAATCTATGAGAATGAATGTAATCTGCACTTCTTAGGTGGAACCTCATGGAGACATTTTCTACTAATACAACTTCAACCTGAAAGTTCCACACCTAAATCGGTTGGATAGTATCATAAATGTTAAGAAAAATATTATAAAAATTGAGGACTTATATAATTTTCTGGACCTCAATATGATCTTTTCAAAGTATGAATTCCCAATCAAAATAAAATAATTTCGGATCAACGTGACCATTAGTATCCAATCATATTATATTATGGGATTATAAATTTTGAAATATTTATTTATGGATAAATAATTATGATGAAGTAGATAATGTCTTCATGGGATCCCAAGGTGTATATTTCTATAAAGTGACACTCATTGTCCTAATGAACATTGGTCCTATATAGTAACATTATATAAAATTTATCACTAAGACTATTCATTTAAATTTAGCTAAATAATATATTCATGATCATGTGTTAAAGGAATAAAAATATTATGATCATATTAGAGATCATGAAATAATTTTTAATAAATTGTGGTAAAACTTCCTAATTATAATCATCATGAATTGAACTTTTGGGACATCCTTTGGAAAATTCATATGCATTTTTGTGTACAATTTTATTGTCTAGTTCAACATTTTAATGAAAACAGTAATACAAGATATTCATATGTCTTTAATTTAAGTTATAATGGAATTCAATGATCGTTTTCCCTATATTATATATTCCATATCCTACCTTAATGTAAGAATCCTAGTATTTAAATTTTTTTACGATGAATGGATTCACCTATAAGTTTGAGGAATATTTTATATATTTTTTTATAAATCATTGTAGGATCTCTTATGTCCACATGTTAATATATTTACAATGAACAAAATCCTCTCATTACATATATATATATAAACCCTTTAATTATCACTAAAAAAATACCCCACCTAGAATCATGGTGTATGAAAGAAGTGAAAACTATAATATCTCAATGAAACAATGATGGATACAGACAATCAGATCTATGATATCTAAATGAAATTCTAAGAATAAATCTTCATATTAATGAAGTTGAGGAAATTCATGCCACATAATGTGGTCAATATTCCCTCTAGTATAGTCATACTCAAATAAATACTATGTTTTTTGTAGTAAACTAGTGATCATGCATGATTATTGGTTACTATAATATATTTTGAAAAATAGTTTATGTCCCCAATAGACATAAAAGGGTATGAATTGGCCTATGTTCTAACAACATATCCTGTCCCAAGGAATGATCTTTCTAATAGAGATGTCTCTGAAGAAGTGATTTTCACAATTAATGACAGTCCCCAAATATTGTAGATATAAGTTGATGATGTTTTCGGGATACCAAAATGAAAAAGGATTGAAAATATGGGGTATTATAGTGTTTTCGTGGGGATTGTACTCATCTCCTGTGCCAAAACATTTCTACCATATCCTTAATTATTATAGAAGTATTCAGTAACAGTGCTGTAGAATGTAAATCCCTCATTATATGATTGGATATTTATTTATACATACTTGTGTGTGGATTAAATATCAAGGAATACTCATAGTTAGTAATCAAGCAGTTTAACAGGGAATATATCCTTAAAAGGATAATTAAACCCAGTTATTGATTACATATCAGTGTTGGAAAAAGATTTACTATAAAACCCATCACTATTTCACATCCCATGTTCAAATAATTATTATTTTGATGACATGAATACATTACTGAATGACATGTATGATTGAAACAAGGAAGCGATAGTCATTCTCATTACACATTACATGGCGGTCTCCCAATTCATAAATAATGATATATAGGGGTTTAGTGATATCAATATCAATCCTGATCATGTATATAATATTTCTTTAAAAAAATTACACTACTATATGTGTGTATCGCATAGTATACTATATCTAATGTGGGTCTAATAAATTACATTGATCTATAAAAGAATATTTCCATCATTGGGAAATGGATTTTCCCATCTCTGATGGCTTGAATTCCTAGAATTTCCACTATAATAAAGTATTCAAGGGTATACTCCCTGGATGTATTTAATAGGGGAAGGCACTCACTATTATGCATGTTTTCCATAATGCATCTTGGGGTTCTCACAAATCAAGAGTTGTGATCTTCCATAATATTAGGTGATTTTCTTAGTTATATCCATCAATAATTCATGTCCATATAACCGTAAAAAATAAGTATCATTAATATTATGTACATTAAAACATCATTAATCAACCCCAATAACTATTACATACAACCGAATATTCTTGGTCATTTACTATTCAGGGAAAATATTTTATGGGTCTATACCCCTAGATACTTCAAAGTAGTTGAAGAACATCCTTACTACCACTATATTATTATCCAAGTGTCTGTAAGAAATGCACCTCAAGGAATTTGGGATACATGATATAATATATTTAGTGAAGAAAAATATCATATCAAGATTTATTATACTTCAAACAATGATAATGGGTAGTGGAAAATATTTATATAGTTTGAAATTGTAAAAGTCTAATTTGAAACCTAACTTTTTCTCTGACCACCCATTCTACCAACATAAAGCGAAAAAATGGACAGATAAATTATTTTAAAAATCCCATCATTATATCCTACTAAATATTGTTGAAAAAGATTTAAATTCATGGAAATATAAAATTTATCATGATTTGTGTTATTATCACCCCATAAACTATACTACAAATCAAGAAAAGCCTTATTAATTTGTATATGGGACAAATTTTGTCTTGGAAATTTTGTTTCATCTCCCGCTCTTGGCATTCCCATATAAAATCAGCTGTCTCAAGATGAAGACTCTCATAAGTGGTTAAATGTGATGGAAATAAAAATATTTGAAAAGTAATTAAACACTAAATAACTAGAAATCAATAAAGACTATATTATAATATCATAAAATAATTATTTTCATCTATTATCATTCCACTATACAGTATTAGTGGTATTCATAGAACACTCATGACACCCAAGAAGAAGCATTTGGATCATGAACCGAAGAGGGATAGATCCTCTAATATGCACATTGTGTACTATAATAGAGTTTATTCTATGATCAATATGGATGAAAATCATACCACTTATCCCAATTATTCATGGTTTCCTAATTAATACAATGAATCATTCCATGGAAGGAACACAAACGTTCTAGTTGAATGATGTAAAACTCTATGGTTATAACCTAATAAATAAATGTAAAATTGAACAATAACATCCCAATTTCATGATGTAAAACCACATGACACTATCGTCATATCATGAAAATAAAATAAAAATTGAATAATCTTATTGAAATATAGTTAATCTTTTTAGAATAATTTTTTTTCCTCAGGATGTTAAACATCACTGATTGTCTCATCATTTTATGGACTTGAACAACACACTTTGGACTCATCACATGATTCTAATCTATAGGGTTAATAGTTACCCTTGGAATGAAATACTATGTGAAATGGGTGATCTGCCAATGTATTCTTATTTCATACACCAGTCATTACTAGATGATCTAGTTGGATTCCCTGATTTTCACAAATGAGATTCATTACATCCAAACATTAGGATACCCTAATTATACAATAGTAATTAATCTAAAATCATAAAGAATATTCTACATGAAATTGCACAACATTTTTTCATCCACGTTCTATGGCCTCATCCACCTCCATGAGGGATTCATCCATGTATGTGTTATTAGTGTATGGTTTTTTTATTTATTAACATGAACCACAAAAAATTCCCCTACCCATGTTAGAGCATGACCTACATTGTGGTCATATTTATATGAAATAATTTTTTTTGATTTATGATGTTTCTTTGATACATAGTGACACATTTATATATT
Source organism: Viscum album (assembly GCA_963277665.1). NCBI lineage: Eukaryota > Viridiplantae > Streptophyta > Magnoliopsida > Santalales > Viscaceae > Viscum > Viscum album. The sequence continues at coordinate 1,268,996,905 of OY728164.1, forward strand.
ATCTTGGGCTAATATATGACTAATAATCACTCTCAATACCTCTAAATGAGATCTGGATCCTTATTGAAGTTCATAGTGTGTGATTTTTCTGCACCACTCATATTGTTCAAAGAATAAAATAACATTATATCATAATCATTCTCCTATAGAGGAATTAAAATATATATCAGTAGTTCTCATCACATGACCCTAAAGTACCAAACTCATTATTTCAAATCATATGATTTCAAACTATATAACATAAATGTCCTCTAAAAACGATATCTCAAATAGTTCTTGTTGGAATGATTTTGAGAACAATTATCCTTACATTTGATCAAAATTAATGTTAATGTTATGAGTGATTATTATATTTCTCTATTTTTTGGATATCACTAAGATAAAATTAAACATCTATAATAACTATATATAGATTTATTTCCATTCATTTGGATATGCTGTAATATTATGATCCGTTATCATTAACTAACCATAGATTTGAATCACATTGGTTGTTCCCCTGTGGTGAGGCACTTAAAAATACATGATGGTTTGAATATTTTATTCTACCATTAGGGGAACAAAAATTTTAGTTCATGAATTATATGTAGTTATTATTGAATAATTTAATTTTTTCCTAGATTAAAATTGTAACCAAATCCTTGGATTCAATTCAGTGATTAGACATATCCATTCACACCAATTTTACATTCAAAATGTTTCCATTGAAGTGAACATATTTGATTTTATGTAAGAGTGATATTTTATGGATCCTTAAATAAAAAGGACATAATCATAATTATTTAAAATATAGAACTCATTTTTCATTATTCTATGACATTAACATCATGATATTAAGAATAGAATACATGTAATGTAATGCCACATAGAATAGCATATTAGTGAGTTCTATTTATGGTACATAGAATTTATGTTTATGTAAAAATCCCAAACAACAAAAAATGTTTCCAAATATCTATGATAACTTAATTTCCACCTCTTTTTAGTCTTCTATACAAGTTCGTAACCCCTGATATACTTGATTTTTTCCTCCATTGATTTATAATTGGGGTGAAGATATACCATTTTTTAAAAATGAAATAGTTAGTGAAATAACCTTTACCATGTTCAATATATCATGATCTGTATCCTATTTTTGTGGTCTATATCATGATATGTTTCTCTCTTATGTTTCAGGAAGATGAATGTAGAAAATTTACAACATAAAACCCTATAACCTTCAGTGAGGAAAAAAACAACCTCTGTAAGTATTTGATCTACATATGGATTTTTAATTAGAAATAGGTGTGCATTAACACCTATCAGCATGGAATAAATTGAATCATTTAGATCTCTATTTCCTGACCTGAAACAAAATCCCTTAATATTTGGAAAGATCATAGATTATAGTCTTATCATTCATCATGAGTATCCATCATTGTGTCCATAAATGAGATGATGACATATTGTCTTATGGGCAATTCAGACAAGCCAATGTCCCTTTGCTTGTGTTTTTGTATCAATAAACCTGTTCCATGGTATTAATGACTTTATTTTAGTATAAACTAGTAATATTATAAAAAATTACATGATATTCAAGTCTTTGATTAATATCATATATTTAATAGATCATTGGCCCATCAAACCAAACCATAAACTACTTAGAGATATCAATGTTACATGGCTTCATTTACCTGCAAATGTTCCAAATCCATGTATGTTTTAATGGTATGTAGAAACGTATATTGGGATGAAATTACCATTATTCTTAAAAACTAGTGCTTGGGATATATATATATATATATGGAAATAAAATAATAAATTTCCCTTCGCACAGTCGTAGAGTGACTTGTAGTCATCCATTATAAATACCATGCTTGGCTGGATTAGTACCATTCTACATAAATATATACTTATGAAATACATATTTATGGTCCCACCCAAACTCATGATCCACTTCCTGTGAATTTTAGAGTATCAACAAGGCCATTATTTTTTCCAAACACAAATTGCACAACCTATTTTAAAATTATATTTTCGACCATCATAATAAATTCATTATATGTTTGGGTCATTATAATACTTTGTTGTCTATCAGTAATGAGTGTATTCATATGTATGAAATACATATGATTGGTAATGTTACAGATATTATGTTCATACATAAATATAAAAGTAATTTTTTTCGCAATGTAATGGGTCCTCCAATATTTGTATGCCTCTGAAAAATTATAGTGCAACACAACATTGGGATTTTAGTTAACAGTCATACTCAACATAATCATCCCATTTAATCATTAATTTAATATACTCATATTATGATTTCCATTATTTTTATTCCCCATTAAATGTCATTTGTGAACTCTTATCCCTTAAAATCTATATGGGTTTCATATGAAACCCACTACATTGTTCTAAACACCATGACCTTGAACTATTTACATCCCCATCAGATATAGTCTATAGTAGCAACGTGATCATTCTTTGAAATTGGGATTTATTATATCCTTACGATAATACTATATGTTTTCACAATGATATAAAACTATTAATATCATCCAAAGTTCTCCGAGGAATATTACAATAAACTATTTTAATAACATTTTGAGATAACCATACTTTCAATTAGATCCAATTTCACATTGATTTTTATTCTGGAATCACAAAATAGAATATCCCAATTTTGGAGATAAAACCAATATAAACTCAAAACCTAGAATAATTTTGTAAAAGTTACATAGAAAAAAACCCCCTACTAGTCTAAATTACATGAACACTAGATTGATAATATTAAAATAAAATATATTAGGTTGAAAAATTGTAAATGAAATCCAGAAAAAAAGCCATGTGTAAAATATTTAGATCATCCTTTTTTGAAATATGATTAATTTATTGTGAAAAATAACCAATGAGGAACAATGATTGTATGGACCAACTATTGGACCCTGAAGAATCTCTGAAATTCGCATTTAACATACTATTACATGAAAATAATAGTCTAAAATCATGTAACATATCTCCTATAAAAAAATAAATGTTCAACCAATAGTGATGTAGACATTACAATGTCTGAACCCTTCTAAAACATCATTCTATACAAAAACCAAAATTATAAATTGGTAGGTTGAATCTCCTGGAACAATACATTATCTATAGATAATGAATTTTGTGGGATCCATGTGACCCTTACGATTTTTAATGTTCATGTTGTCATATACAGAACTGCAACTAAGGGCTTATTCATGCCAAGGATAACATCATATAATTTTTGAATTCCCTGATAACATAATATTTGATTCTACCAATTTAATAAGTAAAGTGGTTATACCTTTATATAATTCATTAAAGTGTAAAAAAATTCATTAATCATTAATTCTGATTTACACAACTTATTATCTAGTTATTTTTTGTGAAAGTTTCACCAACAACGATATACATTCATGAGTTATTCCCATTTTCATATAATTAAAATTATATAATCTTCTAGTTCATTTATTGGTCCTCGTAATGTGATAGTAATATTCTAGACATAGTTCTTAATGAACCATGACCTTTATATATGTGGGCTGATCAATGAGATCATGTACAATAGTATTGGGAACTATATTCCAATTGAGTAGTCTCAACTTTGATAAATAAAATATATCACCCTTTAGTAATATTTATCAAATCATAAACATCATAAAATTTTGGAAGAAGTATCATAAAACTAATCCAAATTAACATGTTCTTGAGTTTATTGTACTATTGTTATTGGGATCATTATACACATTAGGTTTTCCACAACAAGTTTTCAATGAGAACTACCATAATTTTTACCATTATTAAATGTTTTCTTGCCATAAGAATCATAAAAATTTGGTCCATGGAATATGATGATAATTTATATGTATCAATACTAGAAGATATTCCAATTTATAATATTGGGTTCACCATTATATTCTTGTTTTTACCACCTGTGTTTCTAGAGAGACTATCACACATTTTAGTCAAAGATATATGATCCTAAAAACTAGTTACATTGGAATAAATTTTATAAAATTAGACAACAAATATAATTATTTTTATCACTCACCATGATGAGAAAATATAAATCTAATCCTTAGAAAAATAATATTATTTTTTACTAGACATTTACCTCATGTGATCCATGTAAAATTTAGGGTTTGAAAAGGAAAAGTTATACAACCTAGCATGTTAAAAACTAATAAAGTGAAGCCTTGGAAAACGTAAACTCCCATATACCCCCATACATACATTATAATATTTGTCTTATAAAGATACACATTTATTTTTTATTTCTTAATTAACAACAACTAATGAAACTTAATTCTAGATAGTTCACTTGAATATATAAAAAATTATAGCATCATTCAGTTCCCCGAATGAATTGGTGCATTCCCTCTATGTACAAAAATTGAAATTTTAATCTCATGGAACTCAAGACCATTTGAAAATTTCATTCCCCATTCATATTACAACCTTGAAGATCCACATCATATTTAATCACCAATTTCTATATCCATCTTAACCATCTCTATTGTACATTTATAGTATGTCGGCAGCTATAATCATAATTTTAATATCCATTTATTAGTATATGTTTAACTACAAATAATAATACATATCTAAATAGACTAAATATCTTGTTATATTGGTGTAAAATATGTTTTTATATCCATAATACCCATACAGTTATGTCACCACACTCCTTGGAGGAATCCTCTAAAACTATGGTGTATGCAAACCAGAACTGACTTGATCTATTCCTATTCAATGTTCTAGTAGATTGGATATGTCATGATATTTCCCATTTATATAGGTTATGCCTAACAATTATATATCAATAAGAAATCAGTTTTATTTAATATATTTTTGGGATTTTTCAAACCTGAATTATAGATAAACCAGCTATATGACATTGAAAAACTCCGTAAGAAAGAAAATACCCAAATTTTTTGTTACATTCATATCCATATTTATATAATATTTTAAAATATGATTTTATCCCTACAATACTACATTAGAATCATCTAGTTAAAATTTAAGGAGACATACATAGACATATCTGTCATTAGATAAGAATCGCTACTCTGATTCCTGCTCAATATAATGGAATTATTTTTGAATATACTATGATTGAAGTTTAGTAGAGCTTAATGTTGATTATAAATTCTTAAGAAACATATGGTATTATTTTCCTTATACATGTTGTCAAAACATCTATTTAAGAATGTAATAGATATATGTATAATTAAATTCCCCATTTCCTAGAATCATCAATAAGAAGTGATGTTTGTGAATATTTATACTCAAAGACAATATGGGGGTAATATGAATTATCATCTATAAACTCATCCATGTGAGATTCTAGGTGGTGTAGTGAAATTTAATAGACTCATGGTCTGGTCTGGAGTAACTCCTCGAAACATTTATATATAGTAAAATTATTTCAATAAGGGTAAATAAAAGCCATCCACATTTGAGTACTTTAGAACATGGAGAGCCTAAATTATATATGTAATTAATTTTGGGGGATGGGATAAAATTAATCATCATAAAAACATATTATTGTAGATGTAGTAATAAAGGTACCATAAGATGTATATATTAGTCAGTGAATTCCATGGTCAACTGATGTTTATGTATATACTCTCTAATCTATATTGCAGCACTTTCCTCTCGTATTTCCATAAATAAATTGATAATTATTATATGTGAATCTCATTCAATAGGTGTATCCTCATTAGTGTTAGAAAGATCTTATGTCATCAGTGTGGTCTCATATGATAATACCGTGGGAATATTCAAACCTCCCACATTATCACTAACAAATGTGGACTCTTTAACCCCTTTCCTAATGTTCGCCTCATCTGTGTATTGAGTCGGGATATCATGGTAATGTGGATCATTGTATGAATGATAATTTATTGCTTTACGTAGGTCCATAGGCTATACAACTAATATAAATTAGTCTACTGATGGTTCTACATGGAGAGGTTTGAGGTTAATAATCTGTATTTAATGAATCATTTTAGCTATATTATCTATAGATAAAGTTGTTTTAGTATGAAATTTTATAAATATAAGATAACATGCGGGACTTTATAGAAAAAGGATGAAAAACCACATGTATCTAGTTTATTATTTAACATTATCTACAGTACTTAATTAGTGGAAACATATATGGATTCCATGATATCTTTAATTAAGTGAGTGTCCTCCAAAAGAATGAAGGTCCATGTTCTTAAAGAAAAAATAACATAGGGTGACTTAAAATAAATATATCACACTTGATATTTATACCTAAAAAGTATTTATATTTACTAATCAGAGTGTCTCGATATATAATTATTTACATTCCATATACTATAGTTGAACATTCGTTTTGAATATAAATTTTTTGTTCATTATATGCTTTCTCCCTAGTAACCTCCAGGTCATTTTCATAATTCAATCTATTATAAAGGATTTAATTTGTTAAAATGATCATTATATCAACAATCAAGTATATATGTGTTAGATAAAATAATGTGTTAATTGGGAAACTAAAGTCTCTTCTTGGCCTGGATATGTGTATCCAATATCTCAGACCTCTTACAATGTTTGACAAAATTAGAGGGGTGTGTCTAGTATAACACAAATAGGATATAAATTCATGTATTATAATTGGTCATAGAGTTTTAGTGTCTTCTATAAATTTATCAAAATCTCCTCATATGAAATTCATGCCTCTTTAGATATGGATACTTATCTAGAACCTATTGAGGTTCCATCTGTTGAATATTACCTAGATGATACAAGAATGAATATCATCTTATTTATTAATAAAAGAAGTGAATAGTGTTAATTTTTAAGTAGGTTTTCATAATACAATAGTTTCTAACAAAATTAGAACCAATATCCTATATCTTCAGGGATAACATATTCATCCCACTCTTTATCAAATGTTTAGTTCATAATTACTTTGATATTTTCATGGACTTACATGAATCACACCCATTTGATAGTTGGTATGTATTTATTATTGGAAAATTCTTATATATCAAACTTAATTATTTTCTGGTTGACAAAAATAATTTTGGTTTCAAGGTTGAATCCATGGAAGACCTTCATTTTCCCAACCATGGAAAATATATTCCACCATGAAGGAAAAAACATAGTTCTAAAATATTCACAATTATTGGCCAATGTCCCCGAAAATTGGGAGGCTTAGGATATATATCATCTGATGTAGCACTAGGATACCCTTTCCTATGAATGATAAATAATATAGTTCTTTCAATGTTAACATAATCCTCGGACTCTCATCTCTATTTAGTACCTGATCACATCAATGTATAATAGACCATTTTGGTATATTCTCATAATATGTAATCCCAAATATTGGTTATTGAGTATATTGGTATCGCTGATGATCTAATGACTTAGTTACAAAGTTCATCATGAATTATTTTCAAGGATTCTTATTTTGTCAAATACATCTATTTGGGGATAATTGAATAGTAATATTGATGACAAAACAAGATTGAATCCCTTGGGGGAATAATGATTTTCAGGAGTGGGTATATCCAATTTATAACAATAAAAACACATTGTCATGTTTCAAATTGATCACAATTAATGTAGTTTAATATTTCAATATCACTAGAAGGTATTTTCGTACCATGTAGTTCTTCTCCTTCCTTACATATACATGAGGATTCTGTGACACGTATTGGAGGCATCAAAATTAACATGTGAATTAGTAAGGTGTCCAGACCTTAAAAATAATACCATAGTCAATCTGATCCACTAGAACATTGTCCCATGAGACCATATTATATATTTTCATCTTGTTTTTATTTCTTCTAATTTCTATAATCATACCTATAGGAGAAAGCAGTGATAAAAAAATTTAGAACATAAACTATTGATATAGGGGCTCAAGAGTGGAATCACCTTTTAGTGATAACGAATTAATAGTTGATATAACTTAGATGAATGTAATACATAAAAATTTTCAAATTTTACCTTTTACATTAAGTTTAATAGTGTTTAAATGAGTATCCATGCATTCATATAGTATAGAAAATGATTATCAGATGTGAAATAGAACATCCCATTACAAATATTTGGTCGAAACTATTTAATCATCACATTTAACGACACCATTATACCAACTAGACCCCCTATAGAAACATGGAAACCATAGAAATAATGCATCGTGTAACATCATTATTGGAATTTTAAATCATATGTATGTATATCTAATCATATATATATAAGAAACTAAATATAAATGTGTGATAAATGGTAAATATAATTTTTTCTTAAATAAAATATTTATTATGGCCTTGCTCTATCATAAGATTTTGTGTCACATGGAATCCTCTCTTCTAGGTGGAGGGAATTACCATTTTGATATTTCATGTGGTCCAATTACTAAGTTGAACTAAAATTACATTTATCAATGTTTATAACAAAATTTCATTTCAATCATATGGCTCTCCCATATGGAATTCTAAGAAATAGTTATTAGTTGTTTGTCCTGAGTGGGTAACCTCATATAGAGACTTAATGTGGACCTTAGTAGGATATACCCATCATACATGGACCATAGATTTAGTTCCCCAAAACCATTATATACATCCCACTAGTTGATTCCCATGTTTCCATGTTCCAGTTAGACAGTGATATTCTAGGGACTTGTATGACTCCAGAACTCTAGGATCAAATATTTTTTCATATAAACATATGTCTTAGAAATAAAGATATATTTATAAATGGAACCGAAACATGGTCATGTCACATATTATAAAAACATTTACATATCTTAATAAACCCATTTCTATTACGGAGTCACCTATCCTTCATGGAAAAGGGCCCAATACTTATTTCATTCCTACGGTTAATCAATAATAGATTGATGATTGATAGAATAAAAATAGTGCATCAGAGGTTCTACTATGTATTTACAATGATCTAAAGTATCTATACAATGAGGAATAAGGAATGGTAGATATATAAATATATATTTTCAGTATATATACACACTTTGATGATATTTTTTTCACCCAATGTTTTGTATATAAAATAAATAATATTTAAAGGTTTTAATTTAGATTATTGATTTAACATTAGTCAATAAATCATGTCTGTAAAATGGGAGGAATTGTAATGTTGGGTATTCTTAATAGTTTACCGAATGCACTTGTGAATGAATCAAAAATAATAATTATTATAGAATGACTAATCATTCTTAACTTCTTTCACAACATACTTAATTTGAGAATAAGATTTACATTCCATGATAGTGTTCAACATATGTAAAATTTTATTATGATGTAGATAGATTAAAATATTAAATAGTTGGAAATATTTAAGGGGAAAGTAATATTATACCAAATATAATGGTCTACATGTAAAAATTTCTCAATATATAAAACTACACTATGATCCCCTTCAATGAGGTACCTTTCAATCAGTAATATTCACTATGGTTCTTCTCTCAGTCCCCCATCACCATAATGCCATTTTATTATGACCATTTTCTCAAACCATTCTCTTAGGTTAATATCTTTCTAGTCTCGCATAAGTGTATTAGTTTAGAATCATGGACCCGATTATTTTTTCCCATGTGAGGTATAAATAATGGAAGACTTAACTAAACAAGATATGATCTATAAAAAAAGTAATTATGCACCAGTACTGACCATAATTAGAAGTAATGACATGAGTAAAGATAGAAAAAATATCTATATACCTAAGAGGTATTTAATGGTTCATAAATTATTGGTGTTTATTTATAGTATACTCAAGCCACAACCCATGATCTGATCATGTAACAACATCTGCTACTAAAAATATAAAATTCATGTTTACATACACAAGTTCGGATCCAAACTCTCTAATAATATATTATAAATCATACAATCACATCTTTTTAAAAACTTGATCCTTCGTGTTCCTATTAAACCAAAATATGGAGGATTGGTTCTCTATTTGAAAAAAGTCATCGAGTAAATTATATAATAAGGTTGGTATAATGGTATATTCCCTAGTGTATTCACAAAATACATGTTCCATTGTATCCATTAATTGGAGAACATTCCTTCATTTTTAAAGAGCCTTGCCTATAGTATTAGTACCCCAAGAATGCTTGTCTCATTCACCCTAGTCAACTAATCATATGAGCTTTGTGAATATCCATTTTGTTCCAATATCTTAAAACATTCTAGTGAATGGACACCAAAGGGAACTCATTTGACACCTTTTAGAATATGTTATAATTGAAGAGATACTAATGACATCCATGCAACCTAGAATCCAATTCCCCTTCAGTTATCTTAATTAATCTCCAATCCAAGTGTAATTAATCCACCCAAAGTGGTATTTTTTTACCAAAATTATTAAACTATTTAAACCATAATAAAGTACTACTTCAACCCTATTCCAAAAAAAATATTTTTTAAGAACCCCACCCCCCAAATAAGATGTGACTAGTCTCTTCTCCCCCAATCACTGTATAGGCCTATTTACTATGTAAACCACATTCTCAGGTCTCCTAATTTTGGGAAACACTTACCTCTAGCCTTCACTTATAGAGAATATATTACTAAACTATATAATGGGGAAACAATTATCCCAAGGCCCATAATAGGTTGATACTTATCTTTGATCTTCTATTCCGGGAAAATAATTCTTTTTAAATGTTAAGTAAGAAAAGGATTTTCCATGGTCTTATATTAGGGAGAAATATTATCCCTAAAACATCACTATGTTATCACTTTTCCCATGTATCCCAATAGGGATCCCAATTGACCCCAGAATTAAATTAGATACAACATCACCTAATATAAACACCAGGATGCCCATTATCCTAAGTGTCTCTACCAATGTTCCAAATCCACATGAAACTATTATGAAATACCCATAAATTAATTATATAAAATGGGTTTTCAATGTTTCCAAAAAAATTTTTTAACCATTATTATCTTTAAAAAATCATTACCATATGAAACTCTACCAAGCCTACAATATACCCTTCCTAGATACCTGATTGGGATATATTAACCAAAATTTGATTCCTCATACATGTAGTACCTTGAATTTTTTTTTATATTTTTATTCCCTAATTAATCATACCTAGTGAGGGTTTATAGTCATGAATCCACTTGACAATGAGGTTACTCATCATGGGGATTAAAATGAATCTTTCTCCTATATGGGAAAACCAACACGAATACCCCATATCTAGAATCTAATTTTCCAAAATCCTAATTGGAGGCAGTTTTTTCAATTAATAATAAAAGGGAAAAATTTAGTATCGGTTTCATCCCTGCTAGTTGCCCCCAGGAACAGACTAAGAAACAGAAGCATAAGATATAAAATATTTACTAAATGAACATAATCCTTATGAGTATATGTTTATATTAGTCCAACCATTAATTATTAGGATATAAACCCTTTATTTTTCATCATATTAGTTATGTGAATCATAAAATCTTTAATGGGACCCCTCTAAGGTGTAAAATAAAAATTATTATCATCACCCATGTCACGAATGAGTTAATAAACCATTGATAGGAATACCAATAATCCCCAAATTTTCCTTATATATCTCCCTAATATGAAATGTGCTACCCATTCCTAAGCCTTATATCATCTACTCAATTGGTTATATTTCCATAGATAAATCCTAATCAAGAGGAGATATTCTCAATCGGACTAACTGGTTATATCTGGATTCATTATTAACAAGTAAGAACAAAAATACATTTATTCCCATGGAATTTACCACTAAATCTTATGTTTTATAATATTTCATGATGCTAACATCCTAGTTGGATGATGTAAAACAAGATAAAAAAAATCCTCACCATGTGATGTTAAGAATTATTGTACAACAATATCACATGAAAATAAATTTTGGACCTTGAAATCTGTGGGTTTTGATTCTTGTTCATTGAATATACATAAGAAATATCTCTAGAGATCACAATAAATATGAAAATGTCATTATTAAAAAATCATTAAAGTATCCACATTGATCCTCATGAAACGACCATAAATGTTATAAAATGTCTCATTATTTTGCATTGAATTATTTGGGTTATGATTTCCATTACATGGATAAATAGGAATACCCTCTCATAGGTCATGTGCCACCCTAATTTTTTAATGTATAGAATTTATCTCTTGTAGGATGATTAGATAATTTATTCTATAGTGACTGAAGAATTATTCCTTAAGGAAATTATAAATTTTTTGGGGTTTTGACTATACAGTGGTTTATTAATTAGGGCGAGTATAATATAAGAAAAAAATTATAGGTAAAATAATTTATGATAACGGGATGATATAAGAGTGATTCAAGGGGCAAATTGGATGAATTTTCTGTTGGTAATATTAGTTCCACTAATTATGAAGTTTCTAATCAATGAGATAATTCCTACAACGTAATTATAAGAATTTAAACCTTTATAATGATCTGTATAATCAACAATGAACATAGAGGATCACTCTATGGAATATTTTTTTAATTGAACTCAAAATATATAGTTTGTAAATTTTAAAAATACTGATAAGAAAATAAATAATAAAATGGAAATATCAAAACTTGGAACTAAATATAGGATTACATAATATATTAAAATATCATATCCATCACATGAAAATCCAATATATCAACTTACATAACGTTTATAATTCCATTCATCGAAGGATCTCAATAGAATATGTAGTGTTGACTAATATATGTAGTAACCATGAATACAAAAACAATGAAATTATGAAAACTCCACTATTGGGTAAAAACTCATAGAATCGATAGTTTCATTAATTTTATACATTGATAAAAATTTATCAACATAATATATAAAAGAATTAATAGATGTATACTATCATTTATTAATATACTAAATTGTATTTAATTACTTTTAATAGAATTTATAACTCATATAAGAAAAACCAAAATATAATATTGTAATTTTAAAAATAATAATATCCCATATAACTTCTTTACCACCACTTCCATAAATAGTAATTACTAGTTCTATTGTTTGAAACTATTTAATTAAAGCACGTAAATATAGGTGGAGAGTAAATGGAAAGAATAATAATCATATATGACCATGAAATAAAATTAAGCTTACATAAATAAATTTGATGTTATAAAAAACATTAATGATTAGGGGATTTCTATAGGTTTTGGAAGATAATAATCTTCCATAGATATCATATAAAATCTATAAAATTTTTCTCCTAATTAGATATTTCATTCATATGTTATAGTTAATGTTATGGGTTGATTTTTTTGGACTTGAAATCTACACAATAATTTGACCATTATATTTGAAAGAATACATATCCAAATAAATGATTGTATTAGACTTTAAAAATGCTTAATGAAGTCATCTTCATGAATTACTATATCATTAGGTATAATTTCAGCATCATTTAACATAATTTTTAAGATACACATTTGTTTCGTGGACTGAATCTTAATCTAAAACGATGAGAATTTTTTTTAGTGGAGTAATAATATTTATATCATAATATTTTTAATACTATAAGTGTAAAAAACAAACAAAAAATCTTTCTCCAAGTAGAGTAAAAAATATGAAAATTTTAAATTCAAACGATAAAAATTCAATATTTTTATGGTGATGTTTAAATGGGATTATATTAATATATTTTAAATTATAATTGCACATGTGATGAGAGATGATATTTACGTTGAAATAATTACTATCATTGGATATTATGAATATTGGTAAACCAGAAATCTAATCAAAATTTAACGAAAATTATGCAATTTTAGTGGCCAATCACACCCCGTAACAAAAAATTTTATAGTCCCTATAAAATTACATCACATGGAAATTAATTTTTGATTCCCCTCTATAATAATTTTTATATAAACTTTTATCAACAATAATGTCCCAGAAGTTAGTTATAAATCACATAAAAATCTGTTAGAAAAATATAAAAACAAAACTCCATTGAAACCCAAACTAATTTATTTGTTCAAATTCACTACTATACTTCTAATAATTCTAATTAATCATGAAGATGTGTTGTAAATCCCAAAATTCAAGGGGGATAATTAACAATAAAGTGGTATGTAAGCACTAAGATGAAATCATAATCCATACGTAATATGTGTGTCTTCTTTTATTTATATTTTTTCTTTTTTTTCATTCGTTTGTTTTTTTAACATAATAGAGAATAAAATTGACACTTTGGGAAATAAAACTATTCAGTTATTATCCAAAATATTCACCCCCACGCATTTTATTATTTCCATCATCCATTATATATATATAAAGAATAACTCTATGTTGGAGAATAATTTATTCACTAACCCCAAGTGTTGGATGCCAAAAAATAGGTCAAAATATTGTTATAAATAGTCAATGTTTTTTGTTTTTTCCAGTTATTATTTTTATTGAAGTTCAAAAATAATCCTAAATCCTTGGATATAATGAACAGATCCTAATAATTGAATCTCAATCCTGAAATTTACAAATACATTCACTATGAATTTTGTATTAATTAAATGAAAATGTAGTTCATGACCAATCAAATTGGAATACCGGTTTTTAAACAGTTATTCTCATGAAAAAATGCATAAATATTAAATTCAATGCATGTAAAATTATTTGAAAACATTTTTACATGTTACACAATTTACAATAACACCTGAACATATATGGAAATTAAATATTATATGAATCCGAGAATTATTTAAAAAATTTCTTATATTATTTTCCTCCCCTAACATAGAAGAGATCATCCCTCATTATAGAATGAAACCATAATAATTTGTTAATAATTGAGAGTAAAGTGGGGGATAGATGTTCATAATTTTATGAAATAGAATCATATAATAAATCATATTATTTAAAGATGAAAACTAAATAGAATTCAATTTATCATTCTAGAGCAATGCCACATATAGACTCTTAACAAATTAAGGAAAATCACCATATAAATGTGGACGAAATTTGGTCCAATTCAATAATAAAAAAATAATAATATCTTCAATATTCCACATGAACAATGTCATATAGACATGGTAACTTGAATGGGATCCCTAAATAAAAAAAATAAAAACTAAAAGAATTATTACAACAAACTATTCATATTTTCATATATTTAGGTAAAACATAATAACCATAAAACCCCAAAATAATCTACCATTCTTCCAATACATCTCTTTTTTTAATATTGTTACCTCTGTATAGACACCCTTAATTCCCCAATACCACCTTTCCTTATCTAAATTACACTTCCACCAGATTGATATTTAATATTTTTTGTTGGCGGGATGGATTAATATGTGATTATAGAACATTAATACGTGTCTTAGTGAGCAATTTATGATTAATATTATTGAAAATAGACCTCCGAATTTCATTATTTTTATAATATCAACAAGAAATATTATATCAACATTTAATATGAGATATTAATTTATGAAAATAATATGTTTTTCTTATTTCCTACATAATAATTTTTAATTGAGTTTTGTATTACCTTGAGATCATGGTTTTATTGTCTAAAATATTATAAGGTATTATATGTTATAGAGTCAGACTAGACTGATTCATTGACTGACTGAAAATTAAATTTTTTTCATTTTTGAAAACAGTTTTTGGTTAAGTGAGAACTGAACAAGCATAAAAAAACTGAGACAACAAGTCCAATGGGATCTATCATTGTAGACACATGCCAAACCAACACAAAAAAACAATAAAATGCAACGTGTCCAAGGGAAACCACCATTGCAGACACGATTGAAGAAAAGTGAGAACCAAACTCAAGAACCTCCAAGATCCAAAATGCCATCATCAGATCCACCAACATAATTCCAATTAATCAATATTTATTATTCTTGGAATACCGTTATGGAATTTAAATAAAATAAATTCAATCTATGGATACATGTGTGCATCCATTGAATAAAATAAATTTATTTCCCAATAAATTAACCATCCCTCAACAATACTTGTATCATAATCATGTTTATATTCAATTCTAAATATCCAATTCCACTCATGAACCTCATCCTCATCCCCAATTTTGGATCATATGTTATAGATATTGAGGTACATGATCTTGTTTCCTATGATTATTATCATAATACCATTTCTGACATGGATGACTGAGTTAAGTCATTGTATGAATTACCAATGATAATGGAGTGGATTTCTATAATGTTCAGAAGTGTGTTTTATTATAATTGAAAATGAAATTATAATGATTAATTGAATTTTAAACATACACTAAAACATCATTCAAGATAACATTTGGAACCAACACACTTTGATAAATAAGTTTGATATTGTCAGATGTGGGTTGTATCTCCACAACAAGTAATTGGAAATAGTGAGTATATTGTATGCCATTAATACTATATCATATAATACATAATTCTACGCTAACCATTTACCTATTTATTCAACATTAATGTATGGGAAACCATGATATTTTATAATTTGAGGTATGAATAATTGAATTTTATTTCTCACATTATAATAAAAACAGTCTTTTTTCTGATAGTGATTCCATTGGAATGTGTTCATGTCTTTATGTTACATAATATATGTATTTATGGTATGGATCACATCAAGAAGGTTAATGTTGATCTAAACATGATACAAAATTTCTTTTATTGTTTAATTTAGAATAGGTTTGGATGTTCCATTAATTATTCTATAGAAAGGAGAATGTTTCTTGATAGTTTAGGGAGGTTGTTATCCATTACAATTCTCATGATATTTATTAGATTTAGAGGATTTATTTATAATATTTTTATGTGTTATTTATGACATAGATGGTTTTCTAATGGATGGTTTCTATTTTGATGATGAATCCTCAATTTATAAGATAGTAACTATTTTTTTTACAAGAGATAATTTTTTACATTATAATTCTATAATTATGGTTAAAATAGGAGAATATTGATTGGGAATCTGTTATTTTTCATTTTTAATTATTTTTAATTCATGTTTTATTTATGTAACATCATTATTAATTTTATCAATTTGGTGACATAGTTTCTCATGTAAACTGCATAGAATATATGGGGTATGGGTTTGAGATCTTTGGTTATCCTTGGAAGATATTTTCATATTGTATGTTCTTTTAGATTAGAAATGGCAATGATTGAAAATGTATATGGGTTTCATAATTTTTTAAGTGATTAGATTTATAACTTTTAGGTAACTATTTTGTTTACTATCCTTCAAATTGAATCTGAAATGGTCATTTTACCATGGATTAATTGTTTTTTATTTTTTCACTTATGAATGTTTTGGTCATTGAACTCTATAGGTGGTACTCATAGAAGTAAATAAATTATCAATAGAATCATGGGTAATTGTTTTGACTTATTGCCATTTTTGTAATAATTTGTCCAGAAAAGAGTTTTTGTTTGAATGTTTTACTGTTTCCCTAGATCAATATTCATTACCTTCTTATTGGTGGATTCATACTTATACCTTAGTAATTAATCATCCCTAAGAGTGTGTATCTCTCCAAAATTTGGAGGCTTCTCATAGAAGGATGAGTATCCCAGTGTTTGGTACGATTTTTAATGTCGTTTAAAATAATTGTAAGCCTTATTTTGGTGATTTGTTTTATAAGGTCACATTTACTATTCATTTATTTGAATTGTACATTTCAAGGACCTAGCTCTTCCTAAAAAATTCATATTTATTAAGGGATGGAAATAAAATATAATGGATCCATGTTTAGTGTATGTCCGAAACATTCCCATGTTTCATAAAAAGAATCATTGTCATTATCAATAATTTTATAACGGCTTCATTATGAACATTTTATTAATGGTTAGAGAAAATTTAATTTTAAAAATATATTTATAGATTATTCTTAACATTAATGGAGGATGGTCTAATAATATTTAGCCTCTTTTTACCTCTAAATTTTTATGTTAAAAGGAAGAGTGTCAACACAGATGACCAAATCTGATGAGCGTGGAAGATGTCCTCAATAAATTACATTAATTATATAATATGAATGTTAGATATTTTATATTCTATACCATGAATGGATGGAAAGTGGATAACAAATGGGGCCTAAAGTTATAGTTTCCATTTCATTAGAAAATAAGTTTGATGTCTGATTGAGAATTGGTCTAGGTATGTGTGATGTAATCAATTATGGTTTGATCATTGAAAATATTTAAACTAGAGGTTTCCTCACTTAGATTTCCCAATTTATTTATTTCCTATGTTTATGTTTGGGTAATGTGTCTTATCCAAATATAATATAAAAAAATTGTTCATTGATTCTATAGAATATTTGGATCTAATGTTAGTTGACACATAGAATTATGTTATTCCAATAAAAATGGATTATGAACCCAAACTAAGATTTTTGAATTTTTATGGGTGTAAAAATACAAAAACACATAGATATGGGAATATATAAGATAAATGGGAGTGAGAATATGGAAATTTGTATAACCACCCTGCTCTTTATTGCACACAAAAACATGATTTGTTACATAAAATTTTAATTAATACATCCAATAATATATATAGTTCTAGTGTATTTGGGGATTAGGAACATTGAATGACAACTTAATAAATAAAATACATCATCTTTATGGAAATATTATTTTACATGACCACAACATTCATTCATACATAGCATTGCTTTGGATAACCTGGGGACATACATAAGAAAAGGGTAAGCTATACAGAATTGTAAGGGAGTAAACAAGGAATATCACGAAGAATGAAATACATATATAAAATAATCAAATCGATAGATCCTAATAAAAACCTGAACATAAAGGCATGATATAACATGATTAAAATAATATGGAAATGGGGAAACAATAAAAAACATGATATTAGCATGATCCAAGGATCATTGTACAAGGATTATCATGATTAAAACCTCATTGCACATAAATTAGCATGAGTAATCCCTCATTGAACATGTAATATCATGGTACTAAACATTACCCAGTTAATTGGAGTGCTATTAGGGAACACCCTTCAGGAACATTTCAATCTCATGCTTAACTGAAACATAGAGATCATATAACATGGATTCATTTATCATCATTATTTGTTACATGATAAAATAATATATAATACATACATGAATTTATTTAATCAATATTTATATTTACATTAATTTGAACACCCGTTATAGAGAAATGGGAAAGGTATTCACTACACAATGATTTTGGCATGGAAAATTGCAGTTCCATTTTAGCAGCCAAACAGAAGGACATAAAATTTAATAAAATTAGTAGATGAAAGAGAAAGGTATATATAATAATATATACAAGAAATAGATAGTATTTGGTTCTCATAACATAATATCCCAACATATTTAATGGAATTTGAATGCATCATATAGAATAATTTCTTGAATGGAAATAAGAAGAGAGAAATCCATCACAGAATTATGGCATGGTAACTAGTTTACAAAGATTGAATTTGTGAGAGATAAAGGGGAATATAATCATTCAAACATAAGTTTTGAAGTATAGGTGAGGTTATAAATCATACACCAAAATTTTTCTTTGAAAATTAAATAATATAACCATATATTGGAATGTGGATAAAAATGAGAAATGAATGAATGTGAGGATCCCTTACATGAGTGTGTAATATAAAAATCTTGAAGTGGAAATTCATGAGACGTTGGGATGAATTTCAAGGATTACATAGAGGTGAGGGTAGATTAGGGGCTTGATCCATGAATTTTATGTGAAGAGACGTGGATACTTTCGTGGGTTTATATAATAAACGAACGAGGAATTATTTAATATTTCCTAAATATAGTTTTTGGAATCAATATAATTATATATTAAAAACCAGAAACCTTCCCATGATTTTCCCATGGTTTTTCACAAAGATGAGTTGAAAATATTATTTCATAATGAAAATTTCCGAACCTACAAAAATATTGTCCTTACATATGTGGAGGTGAGTCACTCTCTCATGGAAATGAATTTTAAATCATAAAATATATTATTAATTTTAGAGGATTCACTAAGGATTTAGAAAATAATTAAACCAAATAAAAAATCACATTCCTTTAATGGGAAAACATATATTGTGTTGAAAATACCCATTATAGAATTTTGTACATCATTTTGGTGTTATTACGATGTCATAAAACATATATTGTATTTATACAGTATTTAATTTTTATCCAAAATTACACTCTCTCATAAAATTATGAAAATTTCAGCATTGGATAATATAAAAATCCTAATTCCAAAATTGAAAATAATTTTATCCAATTTTTTTATAAATATGTGAGTTTGAACTTTTAAAATGAAGACCAACATTTACTAAAAATTCATAGGTTTTGACAAAAATAGTATTCAAAGCATAATAAAAATTACATTTTACTTTATAAAAATTATAGAATCATTTATTTTCATAAAATTAATTTGATAATAATATTTTATTAAAATATTATTTAATTAATAAATTCATTAATTTCTTTAAATATGCACTTTCTATTTAATCATATGAAAAATAACACTTATCAAACTAATTACCTACTCATTTACAGATAATGAACTAATATAATCGTCATTGATAAGAAATTTATTATAATACAATTAATACAATCATTGGTTTAATATAACTATATATAAATATATATATCTCAAAAGAACCATTTTTACACATAGTATCAATTTATCAAATTCATCATTTTTAGGATAATATAATTCTCATACTGAAATTGGTGGAATAAGACATTTATTTATAAAATTGTATTACACAATAATTAATTAATACATTATTACATAAACCATTATAACAAATCCATAAGACCATAGTTTAAGTTGTGTGATGGTGATATACTCCATGTACGACTTAGATAACATCACCAGGGTTGTAATCTCAAATGACATGAAATTCTATTGTAGATGATTATATTCATGATTAACATGTTAAAGACCATCTTGGGCTTGGTCTTGAGAAACTTCTAGTGACAATACCTCTACTTTGACCTCTCTTAAAAGATCTTCATATGGCCTGAGTCTATTGAGTGAGGTCACCATTTCCATTGTATTTCTCAAAAGGATTTTTTTAAACATTATATTTATATTAGTCATGTCATCACAGTCCAACAACTATATTCTCAATAGTAATGATACTTAATAGTAATTTAAATGCAATAAAAAAAGTTCATATGTTTTCTATATCCACAAGACATTAAAAGAAAGGGATTTTTATTCATAAATGATCCTATCATTACAAAATTCCCCCTTATTAAATTTCATCCTTGAAATTTCTTTTTCGAAACTAAAATAGATAGGGATAAGATTGCCTCATCACTTACCCAATTTCTTATGTTTCTTCTTAATACATGTTGTTTCTCCATAAAAAATTTATGAGCGTCATCATCTTATTTCGTAGAAATTTTTCTCCCTGATCTATGATCTTCACTATTATCTCATCATAAGAGACGTCATTATCCAATGCTACCATATCTGTACTGAGTACACAGGATGGCCATATATGTACTTCTTGAAGTGTGATACATGTAATACATCATGTACTAAAGATATGTTCGGTGGTAGTACTAGTCGACCAATCACTGGTCCAATGCGATCATGGATCTCAAAAGGGCTGATGTAAATTGTACTAATATTTTCATTCATCAAAATTCTCATAACACTCTTCCATGGTGATATGTGTAGGAATACCATGTCTCTGACATCAAAGTATATGTCTCGTCGAATATTTCTAGCTTATCCCTTTTGTGGACATTAATCAGCACTATTTTATTGTTGGATAGTATTGATCTTACCAACCATTTATTTTGACCATTTCTGGACCCAGATGTTTTCCCTCTCTAACATCTTCCCAACATGTCAGTGCTCTGAACCTCATAATATAAAGGGATTCATCAGGATACAATTGGATGATTGTGTGGAGAATGTTGTTGTTAGAGAACTCAACCTGAGGAAGATGTTGATACCACCCTATATAGAATTAAATTTATCATGATCTAAACATGTCCTCAAGTTTATAGAATTTTTTATCAGATTGTCCATTAGGGTGACGATGAAGAGCTTTACAGATATTCAGATCAGTATTTACAGCATGTTGGAGAGTCTTCAAAAACATATAGGTGAATCGTGGATCTAGATCAGATACAATCAATAGTGGTTCTCCATTCAGACATACTATTTCTCTAATTTCGTTCCATGCAAGTTGATCCAATAAGAAACATCTCAAATTTTATTGAATTTTTCTGTCTTTTTATGACAATCCATAAAAACCATATATCATTTTTTCCATTGGATGTATTCTGATGTCCAGTGAAAAAGTACATGGTGATGTTCTCCCATTTCCATGTTAGTACAGGTAATGGTTTCATCATCCCCTTAGACATTTGCCTCTTATAATTCGCCTGCTGACATACCAGGAACATTGATGTATACTCAGTGATCTCCTTCTTCATGTTATCCCACCAATAATTCTCTCAGAGATATCAATATATCATTTTTTCTGAGTGAATGGAGAAATTTGAACTATGTGGATCATCTTAAATTTCTTTATTTAACTCTAGATTTTATGGAACACATATTCTTGACACAAATATCACAATTCCTTATTAAATAACATTGAAATCTATGGATTTCTCTTTTTTGATAGTAAACACATTTTTCTCCATTACCACATCATCCTTTGGAGTGTATTTTATCATTTCCAAAAGAGATGTTTGTGTAATAATTTTTGAATGGATTGATGATGTTATCTTATTTATGATTCCCATGTCTATATTAATCAAATATAATAATAGTAGATCATTTTAAATTATCATTATTGATATAATTTTTGTGTTTGTTCTACATAGTGAATCCACCACTTTGTTCGCATTCCCAGGGTGGTAATGGATTGATAATTCATAGTCATTGATAATTTCTAACCAGATATTTTGGCACATATTCAACACTTTCTATTTCAATATATACTTCAGGATTTCATGATTAGATTATATTTCACACTTCTCAGAAAATAAGTAATGCAGAAAAAATTTCAAAGAAAATACCCCTACAGCCAATTATGGATCTTGTGTTCGATAGTTCTGGTCAGGAAATTTTAATTTCCTTGAAGCATAGGTAATGACATCGTAATTTTTCATCAAATAATATATTGGGCCCTTCCTCCAAGAATCACATAATTCCACTAAAAGTTAACCACTAGTGTTTATTGTGATCACAAGCACATTGATGATCCTCATTTTTAACTCCTTAAAGATATATTCACATTCATCATTCTAAAAAAACATGACTCCCTTCCGAGTTAGCATGGTACGAGGGCTTCACAGTCATGTAAAATTTCTAACAAATCGGAGATAATATCCAGCCAACCCATGGAATATATGGACATCCATCACAGATGTTATCCTCAACCATCCCTAAATTATATTTGTCTTGTGGAGATCCACAAATATCCGATTACTTGTGGTGATATGACCAAAAATTTGAGAATTCCCCCAACTGGAACTCACACCTTAAATATGTTTCAATGAGATTATCTATTCTCAACTTCTCTAGTACAATTCTTATATTATGCTCATGCTCCTCCTTGGATTTAGAGAATATTATAATATCATATATAAAGACTACCGGAGATTTTTCAAGGCAATCTAAAAAGACTCTATTCATCATGTCTATAGAGATTTTTGTTTAATTAGTTACACCGAAAGGAATTAATGGTAATTCATAGTTCACGTACCTTATAGAAAAACTAGAATTAGGGATATCATCCTTCTTCATCCTTACATGGTAATATCCCAACCATAGATCCACCTGGGATAAGTATTGGGCTATATGTAACTGATTGAATAAGTCATCAATTTGTGGAAGAGTATACTTTTTCTTTATCTTGATTTTTTTGAGCTCAGGATAATAAATGTAAAGGAACATTGACCCATCTTTCTTCTTGAAAAAGAGGATCAGTTCACCTCATGTTGAATCACTCGGGTATATAAACCCTTTATCCAAATTTTGTTATAGTGCTTTATTTTACATCTCAAGCTATAAAACATCCATTCTATACAGATTCTTGGATATTGGAAATGCGCAGAGTATAATATCAATCGATAATTCAACATATCCTCTAGGAACAAGACTAAAATATTCCTATGGAACCACATCAAAGAATTCCCTCACAAAAGGATTTTCATAGAGAATGGTTAGCTCATTAAAGACAATCATCCGAGAATGATACCTATGCTATTAGGGTAGTAATATCTACACATGATGTAACACCCAAAGCTTCCATGGTACTCTTCCCAATGAATAATATAGTAGTGTGTCTTATACACAACTTCGAGTTCTAACACACACACCACAACCAATCAAACTAGCCGTTATGAATAGTAATACAAACTTCTTGAAATTTTATAAATTTTATCTCTCAAAATTGACTTCATTTTTGGATTAAAATTATTTAAATTAGCCTAGGGTAAAATTTTCAAACTTTTCTGATAACAGTTCTATTTTGATAAATAGTGAAAATTACTAATTTTTAATTAAAAACAACATTTTTAATCGAAATAATTAATAGTGATAAATTATGAATTTGAGTGGTTTTAAATTATATTTAGAATATATTTTTACCATTTATTACAATTTAGGTCATTGGACATAATTTCACAATTAAACTGGACATGAACAAGTGCCAATCTTTTTATAGTTATCATCTCTTAAAAACACGCTATTTGTTTCAACAACGGGAATTAATATTAAATTAATCTCTACCACTTCTATGTTTTGTATTCCGAAAAATGGATTCCATATTTAGAATCAGGATGTCCAAATTTTGTAAATAGGTAACTTTTATTTTTAGACATTTTGAATAATTACTTCGGTAAAAATTTTATTTACCATGGTTAAAGGGTAAATCTGGTAAATAAGGGTAAAAATATAATATTATAATAATAATAAATTACCATAAAACGTGTCCTAACCTTATTGGTTGATACAATTCCGACCATGAGCATATTTGGGTCGATTTTAGGACCCCATGGAGCCTCATATAAGTGATAATGACAGTTTATATTAATTAAGATAAAATAAATACAAAAATGACATAACCATATATCTTTTAGAATAACAATATTTACATAGGGTTATATATGTTATACTTTTTACTATAAATATTCATTATAAATATAAAAGGATTTCATACATAATGTTATTTTATTTATAATTTTTAAATATTTAATATTTAATATTATTTATGACACACTAATGATGCTGTATTTTACTTATTAATAAAAGAATCAAATAATTGGTATTATAAATGTTAAAATTAATATAATTTGAAGGTTTGGATGACATCCATGAAATTTATTGCTTAATATGACATTATAGGATTGATTAAATTAATTTTTTTAGATTTAATAAAGTTGTTAAGATTTTAGTAAAAATTATTTATTGAATAGTGTCAAAATTGACATTAAAGAGTTTTTAGAAAAAATATTATATTATTAATTTATATTCAATTCCTAAAAATCTATGGATCAGACAAGAGACTTATATCATGACATTTGTATCATTAATGGACCACATGGGGGTCTCTTGGAGGTATATAGTATGTTTATTAACTATATAATATAAAAATACAAAGTCACATGGTAAGTGTCAAACTAATTAACTAAGAGTTAAAACTAAAATATAAGGTTAATATAGTGACCCAAACCTGTATAAAACCTATTGGTTGATAGTTTTTATACCCATCCACACATTAAAATTTAAATAATCTACTTTGGATCCATTATAAACTGAATATGAATTTATTATAAAATAATATTTCTATCTTTCCCAGAGGTGCCCCTTACCCCTCTTATAAAAGGGCACTCCCCCTTCTCACTAATTCACATATTAAAAGCCTTTTGGATCAGCCAAACCCTTCCCAAATAATCTCTAAACTTCCCTAAATACAACTTAGAGGCCATAGTTTGATCAGAGAGCCATCCTATGGATCCCTTTTGATCAAATCAAAATGAAGAACCCGAAGAAGAGGTAATGTTTTCACCACCCTTTTTCATGTTCCATTCTTCTTCAAATTATTCTTTATTTGTTATTACCATTCTAAAATAATAAATCCAGTATCTTATATATACTGTGATGTTATTATAATTATGATACAACCATATTAACTATTCTATCCCTTCTTTGAATGACATGTCACCATACATGCGCACATACGGCTTACCTTGCCCATGTCGTGGTGTAATTGTTATTCAATATATTATTATATGGATGGGTATAATAATGATGTGTAATTCATGTAAATAATAAATATAACATGATAATGATTCTTTATATATGATATACCATCCAATTATATATTATTTTAATATCAAAAGAATTATATTGTCGCTCGTGCATACGTACGGACTACCATCTCCACAAACGCGATGATATTCATTCCCCGTCATATACATTTAAGAATAATTCTCATTTAATGATTACAAATTATGTTTAAGGACTTGATATAATTATAGATAAAAATAATATACAACCTATCCATGAAAAACACAAATTATGTAAGAAAACATATAAAAGAAAACAAGTAAGTTAACACCCAAAACAATGACAATACTAAGATATTATTAACAAATCAATGTTAAAAGATCATATATGATATCATAATAATGTATATGGTTCTTGAATAATTTAACAACAATGTTTTAACTATTATACCTGAATTTAATATACCATTGAATAAGTAAAAGTACAATTTATGTGTTATTTCACAATCTCTTCATTATCCGCGGTTGTTTATATGTAATTATCTACTAGGACCCCTTTATCATCCACATCCATGTTTCTGAAAAATGTATTTCAAAACATTATTTCTATTTTACAGAATATGGGTTAAAGTCATTTATACCCTTGTTTGACTTTTTATAAGGGGTTTATAATGGAATATTTCCGTCGTTTTCCAAACAATGTCCTTTTAAAACATTTCGAAAGAATTACATTAAGAATGACTTTTTTAACATATACGGCAGGTGTGGCTATTTTCCACCATTATAAAATCTTAGAAGCTTCCCTTACAAGATTATAAGAATATTTTCAAAGTAAAATTTTTACTTTATAATTATTTGACTTTTAAATGAATTCAAAAAAAGATATATTTCTCTCAAATAGTTTTGATTTCATCTATGTCAACATTCGTTGTTGGATTTTAAGCTTATTGGAAGGTAATTTATTATGATACAAAACTTCAAAATTTTATTGAAGTTTTTGTGATATGTTTGACTGTGGATGTGTTATTTTTATACCATTCATGGTTTATGGAAAAAGTAATGACATTTTGTATGGTAGTTTTAATACAAATGTTTATGTTATGTTTAAACTTGTTCATATGAGGAATGAATTGGACTTAATAAGTAACGGGTGGAGCCCGCTATAGCTCCTCAATTCATCGGTAGGTCTCATGAGACAAACTAGTGTTTTGGAAGAAGGCCTTGACAAAATATTATTTGTAGTCTTGGCACAAGGCCATGGATATGTAGTTATGATAGTCTGGCATTATACATTTCATCATTATGAAAGAGGTTATTGATATTGCATGTGATTATTCAACTAGTAGAATATCCATGTGAATAAGTAAATGGAATTATTTCATTTTATTTCTACCATATTATGCTGTAGTTCAAGTTTTGAATGTATTTTGTTTTAGTTATAAATTTCCTTTAATGTTTATTCTTATTTATGAATGTTTCCTCAATATTGTTATCCTTACTGGAATTTGAGCTCACCCATTTCTATGTTTTATTTTTCCCAGGATGTGAAGAAGTATTTTATGAATGACCTGCAGGGATAGTATGAGGGGATAAGTGTGTGGACTATGGAGACTATATTTTTGTAGTTTTCATTTTATGATGTAATGTAAACATTATGAAAGTATCTAGTTATTCCATGGCTACTAAACTAACCGGTCTTTCGAGACATGATATTTCTTGTGATCATGCCAATGTTATGTAATAATGCAATGACTATGGGTAATTGGGGTCGGGTCTTTATAGTTGGTATCAGAGGGAGTTTAGTAAAAACATTGTAAGCTAGATTTAGATAAAATCTTATTAGAGCACCTAGACCAAACATGGACTTTGAGGATTAGAATAGAAGAACTTCCTAGAATTTTTGTATTGTAGAGATTTTGTGAGTTTTCCAAGAAATACATCCCTGTGTGGATATGAGTAGGTAGAGGCGGCTCTGGCACAGATGTACCTAGGGGTCAAATCCAAAAACACCGCTTTGAGCTAGACTCGAACGGGAACTGGTGCACGAAAACGGGCCTTGCCGCACTCTTGGTTACAACACTCGTGGGGGATATGATTAGGATAACTCTCATTTTCTTTTAAAATCATTATGAAGTGTTTATGAGTATATACGTCCTCAAAGAAAACATTTTTTATGATGATGTATTATATCCATAAATAGATCAATTTATGTTAAGTGTTTTATAAGTATGGAATTATGTATTTTGATTCATAAACTGGTCTAATTTATGCCATTATTTAGAAGTATCACCTATTTGAAGAAAAGGAAACTGTATCAATGCACACAATCCATGTAGGGATTTCCCTCCTGATCAAGATAATTATAGTGGAGCTGGTGATGTAACCGGTGCTTATCAACTAATCACCATACTGGGACAAATCACTCAGGTTATGAATAATAACCTTACCCGTATAAAGCACCCTGATCCACAGCGTGTAGGATCAATGTTAGATCTCATAATGAGTCAGAAACCACCAACATTAAATGGGAGTACAAATCCATTATTAGCTGAGAAATGGATAAGTTCCCTAGAGAAAATATTTTAGGCTTTTGGAAGTAGTGAAAGGGAAAAAGTTGTCATGGCAGTTTACCGCCTCACTAGAGATGCTGATCAATGGTAGTCATTGATTCAAAACATGAAGCAAGATGATGAAGTATCAAATATATAATGTAGGTAATTCAATGATATTTTTTTACAAAAATACATTCGTCCTGGCCATCGAGCAGATATAGAAAGACAATTTTTGAGTCTGAGACAAAAGGAGGAAGAAAATGTAACAAAGTATGAGGCTAACATTACAAGGATAGCAAGGTATGATGGAGATTATATACGTAACCCAAGTTGTATGATTTATCGTTTCATTGATGGGTTAAAACCATTTCTCTTTCGAGCATTAGTCTCAGAATCCTTCTCATCGTACGAAGACATTGTCTCATGTGTTATCAAGATAGAAAAGGAATTTTCTATGTCTTATGACGTTAAAGTAAAGCAAGAGAAGAAGAGATCTGCTGATCAATCTAGGAATGTAAATGAGGGGAATAAGGGAAAGGTTGAATATTCATCAAGTGGTAAATGTGGGGAAGAAACACCCTAGTACTTGCTTAAAAAGAATGGGAGTCTGTTACAAGTGTGGTGAAAAAGGCCACCAAGCTCGTGATTGCAAGGGAAAGAAGGAAGCTACCGATGTCCAATGATACAATTGCAGGGAGATGAGACATTATGAAAATGAATGTCTTAAGCTTCACGGGAACTGACCTCTGAAAAGGAAAAGGTAACAAGGCCACGCTTATGCTATCACTACTGCTGAGGTAGAAGCTCCAAAAGACGTGGTGACAGGTAATTTAATGGTTTCCTCAAGTTTAGAAAATGCATTATTTGATTCTGGATCATTGCATTATTTCATATCTTCCAAGTTTTCTAAGAAAATTAGATATTTTCAATTTTATTTAACAAGGGAGTTTTCAGTTAAAACTCCTAAGAGAAATATCATTGTAATAATGTTTTGTGAATCAGTCCCCATTAGAGCACATAAATGTTCTTTATTTACTGATCTCATCGGCATACCTATGATTGAGTTTGATATAATTCTGGGTATGGATTGGCATTCAGACCATGATGAGAATATTTATTTTAAGAAGAAGGAGGTTACGATTTTTGATGATGCTGATAAGGAACACCATATCTTTAGAGAAGAATCGTCACAGCCTAATTATTTTCTAGATCCACCCCTAGTAGCTCAACTAAATTCAATAATTGGGGAGGAAGAGAAAGAAATGATTATGGGCAAGGAATGAAATGTTCAAATAGAGGATATACCTACTGTGAAAGAATATGTAGATGTGTTTCCGGAAGATTTTCCTGGACATCCTCCAGAACGAGAAGTTGAGTTTTCCATTGATTTAATTCCTTGATGAAGGCCTATATCGAAGACCCTTTATATAATGGCCAATGTGTAATTAGTTAATCTACTAAAACAACTATAATAATTGAGTAATAAAGGATTTATTCTCCCTAGTGTTTCTATGTGGGGAGCCCATGTTCTTTTTGTTAAAAAGAAAGATGGATCTATGAGGTTTTGTATCGACTACAGGGATATCAATATTATAACAATAAAGAACATGTATCCCCTACCTCGAATTGATGATTTATTTGACCAACTGCATGGATATCAATAATTTCCAAAGATTGACCTTCTATTTGGATATCATCAGTTGTGTTTTAATAAGGAAGAAATTCCGAAGACAGCATTTCGAACAAGGTATGGGCATTACGAGTTTACGGTAGTTCCTTTTAGGATATCTAATGCACCCTATGTATTTATGGATCTAATGAATAGAGTTTTCAGCGAAAATGTTGATGATTTTGGGGTGGTATTTATTGATGATATCTTGGTATACTACAAAAGCTACCAAGATCATGAAAATCAATAGCACATTATCCTAAAGACTTTGGGAAGGCAAGAAATATATGGGAAGTTTAGCAAGAGTGAATTATGGCTTCAGGAGATTTCTTTTCTTGGCCATATTGTCACTAAATATGGAATCTCTATTGATCTTTCTAAGACCAAGGCAATCCATGAATGGAAAACACCGATGAGTATAACTGAGGTACGCAGTTTTATTGATTTAGCAGTTTATTATCAACATTTCGCCCAAAAATTTTCCCGATTGGCTAACCAATTAACAAAGCTCACACGTAAGGGGGTTAAATTTGTTTGGACAAAAGTGTGTGAAGAATGTTTCGAAGAACTGAAGAGAAGATTAGTCAATTCTACAATACTGACTCTACCATCATGGAATGATGGGTTCAATATTTGTAATGATGCATCGAAGAAATGATTTGATTGTGTCCTTATGCAGAATGATAGGGTTATTGCCTCTGGATCACGACAGTTGAAAATTCATGATCAAAACTATCCTACTCATGATCTAGAGTTAGCAGCTGTGATATTTTCTTTGACAATATGGATGAACTACCTCTATGGTGAAAAATGTGAGATTTATACTGATCACAAGAGTTTTAAAAATATTTTCTCACAAAAAGAACTCAACATGAGGAAAAGGAGATGGCTTGAACTACTCAAGGATTATGATATGCACGATACACTACCACCCGGGGAAGGAAAATAAGGTGGCAGATGCTTGGAGAAGAAAATATCATGGAGTTTTGAACATTATTAGAATTGAAAGGGATCATATTTTCATGGATATAGTGAAGAAGGATATGGGAATTACCATCGAAGGTGAAACATAAATACTTTTTCAAATGGTTGCCAAACCATCCTTACTAGAAATGATAAATAGTTCTAAGACCGGTGATAAAGAGTTTCAAAAGAAGATTAAAGCTGTGAATGATGGTATATTGAATGGCATTGTGTATGAAGATGGAATTTTGAAATTTGGGAAGAGACATTGTGTTCCAAATATACCTGATCAAAAAAGGGAATTGTTAGAAAATTCTCACAGTTCCAATTTCTCTATTCCACCTGGGATCACCAAAATTTATAGATACTTTAAAGAACATTTTTGTTGTGACAACATGAAGAGGGAGATTGCTGATTTTGTGTTAAGATTTACGGTTTTTCAACAAGTGAAAGCTGGAACGAAACATCCTGGGGGAGTCATGCAACTTTTTCCCATACCGGAGTGGAAATGGGAAAATATTATGATGGAATTTTGCATGGGACTAGCAAAGAATCCTAGAAGGAATGAACCAATATAGGTTATTTTTGATCGACTTACCATGTCAGCACATTTTCATGCTATAAGGGAAGATTTACCACTTGAACGTCTAGCAAGGCTACATATTAATGAAGTAGTGAGACTTTATGGAGTACCCCTATCGATTGTTTCTGATTGTTATCCCCATTTTACATCATGATTCTGGAAATGTCTTCAAAAAGACTTTGATACTGAACTTCATTTGAGCACTTCTTACCACCCTCAAATAGATGGAAAATCAGAACAGACAATTCAAAGCTTAGAATACATGTTGAGATCATTCTCACTTGACTTTCAGGGTATGTGGGATCAATATTTACCTCTGGTGGAATTTTCCTATAATAATAGCTTTCATTCAAGTATTCAGATGGCACCATATGAAGCGTTATAGGTAAAGAGATGTCGCAAACCAACCTGTTGGGATGACGTTGGTGAATGAAAACATGTAGGCCTAGAAACGGTGGAGGAAACGATGGAAAAGCGGATGGTAATCCAAAACCACATCAAGTCTTCTCAAAGTAGGCAGAAGAGCTATGCTGACAACCAAAGAAAGGATTTGGAATTTAAGGTGGGAGATCATGTTTTCTTGAAGGTATCTCCTTGGAAGGGAGATATACTTTTTGGAAAGAAAGGTAAATTGAGTCCAAGGTACATTGGTCCTTTTGAAATTCTAGAATGAATTGGGGTTGTAGCTTACCATTTGGCAATGCCGCAAAATATCTCCAAAGTTCATGATGTGTTACATGTATCACTATTGAGAAAATACATGTCTAACCCAACGCATGTACTCACCTATGAGGAATTAGAACTGGAATTCTATATGTCTTACTGTGAAGAGCCCATCAGGATTTTTTATATGAGAGAACAAGTACTGAGAAACCAGATAACTCATCTGGTTAAAATTTTGTGGTGAAACCATAAGATGGAAGAGGCAACCTTAGAACCTGAGGAACTTATGATGAAGAACAACCCGAGTCTTTTCATGCAGTAGTTTTCTAGAAATTTTGAGGACAAAATTATTTGAGGGAGGGGAGAATGTAACACCCCAAGCTTCCACGGTACTCTTCCCTTTGAATAATACAGTAGCGTGTGTTGTACGCAACTTCGAGTTCTAACACACACACCACAACCAATCAAACTAGCAGTTATGAATAGTAATACCCACTTTATGAAATTTAATAAATTTTATCTCTCAAAATTGAATTCATTTTTGGATTTGTAATATCGAAATTATCCTAGGGTACACTTTTGGAACTTTTCGGATAACATTTACATTTTGATGAATAGTGTAAATTACTAAATTATAATTAAAAACTACTTTTTTAATCGAAATAATTAATAGTAATAAATTATGAATTTGAGTTGTTTTAAAGTATATTTATATTATATTTTTACCATTTAATACAATGATGGTCATTGGACATAATTTTACAATTAAACTGGAGATGAACAAGTGTCAATCTTTTGATAGTTATTATCTCTTAAAAACACGTTTTTTGTTTTAACAAAGGGAATTAATTTTAAATTAATTTCTTCCACATCTGTGTTTTGAATATGGAAAAATGGATTCCATATTTGTAATCATGACTTCCAAATTGTGTAAATAGGTAACTTTTATTTTTAGACATTTTGAATAATTACTTCGGTAAAAATTTTATTTATCATGCTTAAAGGGTATATTCGGTAAATAAGGGTAACAAAATAATATTATAATAATAATAAATTACCCTAAAACGTGTCCTAACCTTATTGGTTGATACATTTCTAACAATGGGAATCATAGGGTATATTTTGGGACCCCATGGATCCACTTGTAAGTGACAATGACACTTCGTAATAATTTAGTTAAAATAAATACAAAAATTTCAAAAGCATTTATCTTTTAGCAAAACAATTTTTACATAGTTTTATATATTTTGGATTTTAGAATATAAATATTCAACAAGAATATAATAATATTTCATAAATAATGGTATTTTATTTATAATTTTAATAAATTTAATAATTAATATTATTTATGACACAATAATGATGCAGTATTTTCCTTATTAATGAAAGAATCAAATAATTGGTATTATAAATGTTAAAATTAATATAATTTTATTGTTTTGATGAAATCCATGACTTTTATTGATTAACATAACATTATATGATTTCGTAAAGGAATTTTTTTTTAATTAATAAAATTTTTAAGACTTTAGCAAAAATCAATTATTGAATAGTGTCAAAATTGACAAAAAAGAGTTTTTAAAACAAATATTATATGATTAATTTATATTCAATTCCTAAAAATATAAGGATCTGCCAAGAGACGTATATTGTGATATTTTTATTATTAATGGACCACTTGGGGGTCACTTGGAGGTATATAGTAATTTTTTTAACTATATAATAGAAAAATACAATGTGACATGGTAAGTGTCAAACTAATTAACTAAGATTAAAACTAAAAGATAAGGTTAGTATAGTGACCCAAACCTGTCTAAAACGTATTGGTTGGGTAGTTTTCCACCCATACCCACCATATCATTAAATAATCCTCTTTTAATCCATTATAAACCGAATATTAATTTATTATAAAATAATATTTCTAGCTTTTCCACAGATGCCCCTTACCCCTCTTATAAAAGGGCACTCCCCCATCTCACTAATTCACACCTTAAAAGCCTTTTGGTTTAGAAAAACCCTTCCCAAATACTCCTTAAACTTCCCTCAATACAACATAGTGGCCTTAGATTGATCATAAAGCCATCCTATGGGTTCGTTTTGATCAAATCAAATTGAAGAACCCGAAGAAGAGGTAATGTTTTCACATCCATTTTTCAAGTTGCTTTCTTCTTCAACTTCTTCATTCTTTGTTATTACCATTCTAAAAGAAATACTCTGGTATCTTATATATACTATGATGTTATTATAAATATGGTACAACCATATTCTGTATTCTATCCATCCGTTGAATGACATGTCACCATACGTGCGTACGTACGACTTACCATCTCCACATCATGGTGAAATTGTTATTCAATATATTATTATTTAGATGGGTATAATATTGATGTGTAATTCATGTAAATAATAAATATAACATGATAATGATTCTGTATATATATGATATATCATCCAATTATATATTATTTTAATATCAAAAGAATGATATTGTCGCTCGTGCGTACGTACAGACTACTGTCTCCACGAAGACGATGATTTTCATTCCCTATCATATCCATTCAAGACTAATTATCATTAATGATTAAAAATTATGTTTAAGGGCTTGATATCATTTTGGATATGAATAATATACAACCTATAAATGATAAACAATAATTATGTAACAAAACATATAAAATAAAACGAGTATGTTAACACCCAAAACAATGATAATACTAAGATATTATTAACAAATCAATGTTAAAAGATCATATATGATATCATAATTATGTATATGGTTCTTGTATAATTTAATAACAATGTTTTAACTCTTATAAATGAGGTTAACATACCATCGACTAAGGAAAAGCACAAGGTAAGGGTTATTTCACAATCTCTTCATTATCTGAGGTTGTTTATACGTAATTATATACAGGGACCCCTTTATCATCCACATCCATGTTCCTTAATAATGTATTTCAAAACATTCTTGCTATTTTACAGAATATGGGTTAAAGTCATTTATACCCTTTTTTTACTTTTTATAATAGGTTTATAAAGGAATCATTCCGTCGTTTTCCAAACAAGGTCCTTTTTAATCTTTTCGACAGAATTATGGTAAGAATGCCTTTTTTTAACTTATACGGTGGATGTGGTTATTTTCTGACATTATAAAATCTTTGAAGCTTCCCTTACAAGATTCTAAGAATATTTTCAAAGTAAAAGTTTTATTTTATAATTATGTGACTTTTAAATGATTTCAAGAAAAGAGATATTTCTCTCAAATAGTTTTGGTTTCATCTATGTCAACATCCTTTGATGGATATTAAGATTATTTGAAGTTTATTTATTATGATACAAAACATCCATATTGTTTTTAAGGTTTTGTGATATGTATGACTGTAGATGTGTTATTTTCATACCATTAATGGTTTATGGAAAAAGTATTGAAATTTCATATACTAGTTTTAAGACGAATGTTTATGTTATGTGTAAACCTCTTCATATGAGGAATGCATTGGACTAAATAAGTGATAGGTAGATCCCGGTATAGCTTCTCGATGCATCAGTAGGTCTCATGAGACAAACTAGTGTCTTGGCATAAGGCCTTGACAAAATCTTATTTTGTGTCTTGGCACGACCCCTTGGCTATGTGGTTATGATATTCTGTCATTATGTATTCCATCATTATGAAAGTTGTTATTGATATTTCTTGTGATTATTCGACTAGTAGAATATCCATGTGAATAAGTATATATCATTATTTCATTTTATTTCTTCCATATTATGCTGAAGTTCAAGTTTTAAAAGACTATTTTAGTTATATACTGCTTTAAATGTTTATTCTTATTTATGGTAGTTTCCACTATATTGTTATCCTTACTGGGCATTTAGGATCACCCCTTTCTATGTTTTATTTTTCCCAGGATGTGAAGAAGTATTTAATGAGTGACCTGCAGGGATAGTATGAGGGGATAAGTGACTGGAATATGGAGACTATATTGTTGTAGTTTTCATTTTATGATGTAACGTAAACATTATGAAAGTATCTAGTTATTCAATGGATACTAAACTAATCAGTCTTTCGAGAATTGATCATTCTTGTGCTCATACCAATGTTATATAATAATGTACTAACTCTAGGTAACTGGGGTCGGGGCGTTACACATGAGATAATGGTGATAAATAATATTCTTCCTCCTTCATGATGCTTTAAAAAATCAGGTGTTTATTCTCTATATGGGGAGTGATTTCTATATCAAAGATATTTATGTTGGCTCTATATAATGAAATACAATCCATGCCATGAATTACATCAAATTATACCAAGGAAGAATGATGAGGATCTCTAGGAAGTTCAATCCCTACATTTTGATTGGGGATGATTTATATTAATGGGATGAAATAATTTCCCCATTTTCTTTTCTCACTGACATCTCTATATCCATGATTTTTGGTGGTTTTTGGTTTTTTATACGAAAAATCATGGATAAAAAATAATGAAATGAACCAAAATAAAAAAGTAATTTTTTTAATCTTGAATGAATAACTATCATAAAAATCACCACTTTGTTGTTGGTATTCACATCAATAGTAGTCTTGGTAAAAGCTCACCTTTTCTGCTTTGGAGGTTATTTGTTACCTCTGAAAACCCTTATGTTATGGAACTATTTCTCAAGTGCCACAGTTCTTTGCAGTTGTATTAATGAACAATGTGTCGAGGTTTGAACAGAGTGTTCCCCTCCTCTGTCACAGTAGTGGGTTCTTCTTCATGGAATATAATTTCTAGGTTCTCTTCTCTTCCACACCTAAAGCATTTTCTCATCCCGTTCATGTAATTTCCACAGAGCTTTATTCCGTATCTTTGGAAAGTGGGGTACTATAATATTATAGTATTGTTGGATTTATCCATCGGACCACCAGAATTAAAGTCCATATTCTGCTTCATAACCCCATGATACCCCTAATATTCAAAAATCAATATTTTTAATTTGAGGGAATATCATACAATTTCAACATAGCTATCAATGTCATGGATCACTAAGACATTCCATTGGCTAGGATTTAGACCACCAACGATGTAGTCATCCTTGCATTCAAGGATAAAAAAAAGTCGAAGGTGTATGTTTCTAGACTTGTAATGTTTACGTCACACACTCTGATATATTTTTCATCTTTCTTATTGATGTCATGGGTGTCCCTTCAAATATTATGTTAGAGGTGTGAGGAAAACATTTATTAAAAAGAATTTTATGGAAGTCCTTCGATTCTAATTCATTGATCTATCCCTCAGCCTTCATATTTTTTATCGATGTCCACCATTAATCATCTTCACCATCCATATGATAAGATTTTAGAAAAACCATTCCTTCTTCAGAACATTAAATGACGGAGAATATATTTTTAATGGAGTCGATCCATTGTTCTATGATAATGGGATCAGATAATCCATTGAAATTAGGATGCCTTTGTTTCATGAAACTCTTGATTGCAACTATTAATTATTAGGGTGGGAGGGGGTAGGCATTCCTCTTGACCCATGTTTCTATTCAAAACATGATTTTACTAAGAGATTATCTGGAAAATGTTTTTGATTCTCGATCCCATTATATTGGGCATGTCATTAGAACAGACATAATATTGATCATCACATCAGTTTGTTTTCAGAGCCCTCAGATTACCAGCCATTGGATAGAATAATAATAATGTTAGGGGTAATTATTTTGAAATATTAAACTTATAAATGGTATTCCAATGAAAAAGGGAAAAAATATAAATTAAATTGATTTCTGTACCTTATCAATTCATAGGATTCAATATAATTTATCCATGATCTACATCCCAACATATATTATTATGGGCATTTTTATTCCCTTAAAATTGATTCTTAATAATCTTATTGATTTTCCAAATCATATCTCTCAAAAAGTGTTAAACAAAGAGTGAATTAAGGCTCGTTTTCATTCACTAGTTCTCATTCGAGTCTAGCCCAATGTGTTGTTTTTAGGTTTTACCCCTAGATACTTATGTTCCCAAGAAACCTCTACTTATTCATATCCAGAAAAGGATATATTTTCTTGATAACCAACTTAATCTATAGTGAAAAAATTAGTTATTATGTTCTTATACATAGCCTTACCCCTATGGATTTCACAATAGTTATATAACCCTAATCCCAAAAATAACGTATCCTATCATTTGATACCAACTAGAACAACCATGCTCATCATTAAAAACTTAAACATGATTTATTACACAAAATATCTCTTAATACAATCCAAAAGATTGAGAGGTCTAGTTTTTTTGGAGGTTAGGAACATTACAAGACATGTGATGTCATAAAATACAATATCTCTATTTGAAAACTTCTTTTACATGACCAAAAAATGCCATCATACTTAGTATTTCATGGGATCACCTAAGGATATACATAAAAAAATGGTGACCTATAAAGCACAGTAAGGGATTAAACAATTAATAACATGAAAAATACAATAAATTTTAGGAAATAGGTATATCAATGGAGCATAAGTGAAACATTTACATAATAGAATGATATAACAGGATTATCGAACATAGAGATGAGGCTAAAAAAAATTATATTAGAATGTTCCAAGGATCATTACACATGGATTAGAATGATTAAACCCTTATTTAACATGAATTAGCATGGGTAAACCCCATTAAACATGGACTATTCAGATAATAAACATTATCCAATGCCTTTGAGTTCTATTAGGGTGCACCCATCCTGAACATTTCAATCTCTTTCTTGTGGAACATAGATAATATAACATAGATTAATTCAGAATAATCATTTACTCAATGATAACGGAATGTGCAATATTTAAATTAATGTATTTAATCAATAAGTATAATTGAATAATGGTGAATAACATTGATAGAGAAATGTGAATGGTATTCACTACATGATCATTTTGGCATTGAAAATCGTCGTGCAATTTCGGCAGCCAATCATCGTGACAAAAAAATTCATAAAATTCGTTGATGAGAGAGGAAGGGTTCTTTAATCATATATCGATGAAATTGAAAATAATTGGGTCATGGAATATAATATCCCATCATATGTAATGTAATTTATATGCATAAAATAGAATAAATGCTTGAATGGAAATAATCACAGGGAAATCCCTCACCAAATTTCGTCATGGTAATAGGTGTACCCGGAAGGTATTAACGACAGGGAAATGGGTATCTAATCATTAAATCATAAGGATGTCAGTATGGGGTAGGTTCAAAATCATACCCCAAAATGTTTAGTTGAAAATAAAATAGTATAAAAACATAATGGAACATGGAAAAATGACAATGGATGGAATGTGAGGATCCCTTACTTCCATGTGTGACTTCAAAAGCTTGAAGAAGGTGATTCTTATTATCTTGAGGACCCTTGTGATTATTCTAAAAAGGGTAGTTAAGAGTAGGGGTGTTATTAAAGGATTTTGAGTGCATGGAAGTTAGAGCATTGGTGGGTTTATATAGGAAATGCGAGGGTAATTCTTTTATATTTTACAAACATATGTTTTGGAATCAATATAATTAAATATTTAAAACCACAATACTTACCATGGGGTTTTCCCATGGGTTTTTTCCAAAGGGTAGTGTAAAAAATTATTTTATAAGGACAATATTATAATGTAATAAAATACTTACCTTGCTTATGTTGAGGTGAGTCACACTCTTAAGGAAATCAATTTAAAATCATACAATATATTATGCATTTGAGAAGATTCATTATGTCTCTATAAAATAAGTAAAAAATATATAAAAACATATTATTTTAATGGAAAAACATATATTGGGCCGAGAATACCCATTTTAATATTTATTACAACATTTTGGGGACATTTTGATTTCACA
The DNA here is from genome assembly GCA_963277665.1 of Viscum album. Taxonomy (NCBI): domain Eukaryota; kingdom Viridiplantae; phylum Streptophyta; class Magnoliopsida; order Santalales; family Viscaceae; genus Viscum; species Viscum album. The sequence continues at coordinate 1,269,037,442 of OY728164.1, forward strand.
AAACACATATTTTATTTGTTCAGTATTTAATTTTTTCCCAAAAATTTGGTTGTTTTTGAAAATGACAATAAAAATATCCATCGGGAAATTTAGACATCATAATTCCAAAAATAATATTCATTTTATATAAATAATTTTCTAAATATGTGACATTTCACTTTTAAAATGAAAAGGGCCATTTACAGAAAATTCAGGGATTTTGATAGAAACTGTTCTAAAACCATAATAAAAATTAAATTTGAATTCATAAAAATTATATACTCATTTATTATTGATGATAATAATTAGACGATAATATATTATTAAAATATTAATTATTTCAAAAATTTATTAATTCCATAAAATATAGACATCCTATTTTATCTTACCAAAATATAACTCTTATCAAACTTATTACCTAATCATTTACATATAAGGAATTTATTTAATCATCATTTAATATAATTATTATTAAAAAATTGTTAATAAAAACTTTATTTTAATATATATATATTTCATAAAATTACCATTTTTACCAAGAGAATAAATATATCAAATTAGTCATTTTATTATGAAAGACTATTCTCATAAAAGAATAGAAGGAATAGGATATTTATTTATAAAAAGGAATTAATCAAAAAGTAACTAATAAATTATTTAATAACCCCTTACAACACCCACATAAAATTTTTAGATAAGGTGTGTGATGGTGACAGACTACTGGGACATCTTGAATAACACCCCCAGGTAGCACCCCTTATTAAGGGAAACTTCTCCAAAAGGCGATTTCCTTCCATATTGACATGTTTAAGGTCAGTTTAGTCTTCATAAATAGTAAATCCAAGTTATGATACCTCCTTTACTAGCTCTGATAAATTTTCTTTGTATGGATCAGGTCTTTTGAATGAGGTCATCCTATCCTTTGTCTATGTTTAAATGTTTTTTTAACTTTATAATTATAACAGTCATGTGATCACTATTTGATAGCTATGTTATCAATGGTAATGATACATAATGGCCATATGATCCCAATAAAAAAATATCATATATGTTTTCTATATCTATAAGGCATTAAAAGAATGATATTTTTTCATAAAATATCAGGTCATTACAATCAAGGGGTGAAAAAAATAATAGTTTTGAAGTAACATATATTAGTCCCTGTAAGTGGCATAAAAATGTTGCCTCATCCAAATTTACCCTACACATTGAAGCAGTATCTTGTAGCATGGTTAGGCTTTCAATTCTGTAGTGACCATATTAGTGAACCATTAGGTACAAGGTTATTTTTTGTTTTTTTATATAATATTTCCAACTATTTTGGGTCTATATATTTTAATTAAAACCCCCAAAAAATTAATTAACACATTTGATGAGAATGAACAGATACTAGGCTGTTTCATGGGCATTATTTGATGATTTTTTTATTAATAATATTAGTTTCACTAATTCAAGTAGTTTTCAATCAAAGGGATAAGTCCACCCACAACATTCACTAATTTAATCACTTTATATTGGAAAGGCTAATTACTAATTAACTTATGGGATCATATGAATGATCACATCATGTAATACATTCATACTAGAACAATAAAGTTGTAGATTTAAAATTATATAAACATGGTGATGAAAAATAAATCGTCAAATTTAACTCTCAAATGAATGAAATAATTATAGGTTTAAATCTCATTTAATAAAACCAATTACATTCCATGAAACGCACTAAAATAAACCCATTATATATTTAATCTTAAATTTATTCAAAGATAACATTGGAAGATGGGATATTGACTAACTGTACTAGGAATCAAGTAGATAAAATAATAAAATAGTGAAAAATAAAATTTTTCTTAAAGAAACATACATCTATTTGTTTGAATAATTTCACACCATGTGAAAATAGTATCAAATTTATCAAAATAAGAAATGAATAATAACATGATAATAAATTTTATTAGGATTATTTATTGAATCAAAAAACGTATTATTGGAAATAAAACTCCCTTATAAAATGTAGTAGGAAATATAAAATTGAAAAAATGTAACTCTCCAAATTCATTCACCAAAAATAATTTAAATAAGAGTTTTTGGAGATATAAGATGGTCCGAATTCTAAAAATTCCATTCCAATTAATTAGGGTATGATTTTATGGGTGAAATTAAATAGAAAGAGAACATCTCAACCATGAACAAATAAAAACATTTCAATCTTCCATCCCCCACATGATTTTCGTGAAAAAATTTGATTATGATTTATTTTAGCCAAGAAATATGATATAAATTTTTCCCCAAATTTCCTCTAATACTAGTAAAAACAAGAACCCAATTACATTATCCATTTATAATTTACTGTCAGAATGGTTGATAGAAATTTTAGGCCTTGAAATCTGAGTTAGAATTTATAATTCCACTAGGTCCTCTAACATCACTTTCCAAATGATATAATTAAAATTTTACATGGTTAAATGAAGTGTTCTACTATAATTCATCCATATTCATATATATATATTCAAATTTATTTTATATATATTTTTGGTGAAATGTTTTTTATCAGGTCCAATATTGTTTTACCTCAATGTTTTGTAATTGAGGTCCAATATTTTCATCTTCCTTTGTGAGTCATGTATTAGTAAAAAAATATCAATATATTACCAAAAACTTGAGTAATATAGTCATAAAATATAAATTATAATCATTAATAGGGATTATTTTACAAGGGGATGAACATATGATCCATGATTAATGTATTCCAAAAAATTATTTCACAAATGATTAAGTATAAACAACAAATTATATAAAAATAACATAGTTTTTTTAAATAATGAAGCTTAAAAATAATTAAAAAATACCATATTTTTTGCACATTCATTGGAGAATACAGGATTGAATCCAACCCTAAAAAATCTAACACTATTTAAAATGGAAGTAAACTATATAGTTCCCATATGTGTGGCATGAAATTAAAGAATCTCAAATTTACAAGAGAAGTATAGAGAACCTATGATACATACCGATGTGAACTCCCACTATTGTTGAGGATAAACCACTATCATTGTTGTAAGATGCTCTATATAGGGTATTTAAAATTATTCATGGAAATAAAAAAAATCTACAATAGCCTCGTAGTTATCAATAATTCACTAAAATATGTGACAATGAGACTATAATCCCATAATATTAAACGATACACAATCAATGGTGTCACTGTTATTTTTTATTACCACATTCCTTTGAAATATAGGTCATTAGAAAAACAAAATAATGTTTCTAAGGAAGTAATTCGAGTTTCCCAAGAAAATATTTAGGAAATGTTAAATGGTAAATGAATAATACCATTTATGTGTCTTTAATATATAATCATAAAAAAATCTGGGTTTTTTATTCTAAGAAGGAAGGATAAATAAATTATTATTAGATATAATTAACATGTAAGGAAAATAAGGTGTTATGTACTCAATATAAAGGATAATTGTTTAACAAAAAAGAACGATTAGTTTTTTAATGAATATATATTTCCTATAGAAACGTGACATGATTTTTTTTATGATGAGGGTAAAAAGAGGTATATGTATCAAATAATAAATATTATTAAATATTTATAGTTCTAGTAATATAGTATAATAACCGTACAATGAGGAAGAATTTAGTTTTGAATAAGATAATAATGATATAAATACTCCAATGTTATTTCAATTAAGGTTTCATATCAATACATGTTTGACTGAATATATGATTCATTAAATGTAAAGACATTAAATAATGAGAACGCTTTTTTAATAAATCTCAGTATGAATAAAAATTTATGTATATTAATAATATTGAAATGGAGAATTCAGATTTGATTGTATATATACATGAAATTCATGATCTTAGGTACTATATTATTTATATTACTTCATAAAATTTAATTTCTAAAATTAATGAATAGAATTTTCTTATTGTTATGTTTTATGAAATATAAATTTACATGAAAAACTCACAATTTCAATTTTTAAATAGTTTTATTGAAGTTATAGAATCCTAAAAATTAGTGAAGAATGTTGTTAATTCCACTATAAATTATGTATATTATATCATTGTACTATGAGCTATTGTTTTATCCACTAAATCTTGTAACTTAAATGTCAGTACCATTGACATAAAAGGGTATAATTTTAATAATTGACCAATTAAAAGAGATATAGAAAATCATACAACATATAGTATTTAAGAAAATCATAGAACAACTGAATTGTGGAACAAGAATTATATATTGGACGATACAAAGGGAAAATACAATAGGATGTTGATCATTCAAAAGCATAGGTATGTTAAACTAATTAAATATTGATGAAATATAAATAATAATGAATATGTTATTTTTTAGGGAGAATATTAAAAATCAATTCTATTTTGGTTTTATATATAATGGTGTTCCTAAAAAGTGATATGAAATAATGATTTTGTATATGTGTACATAATGTCCCTCTATCAATCAATGATAAGAAACAAATTGATGTGGATTCAAGAGAATAATATGGTAGGCCAGCTGAGAAAACATAAAAAAGAGATGAATAATGTTTATAACACTTTGGATTCGATAAAGAGGAATTCATGTAGTTGTGATCAACATGGACAAAAGTCTTAATACTATCTTGAAATGTTATCAAAGTATTTTAAGAGGAATAAAAATTCTATATATACCTTGAATCTTTTCCTAGAGTAATACTTTGGGGATTATGTATCATAAATATTATTCTATGGATAAAACCCTTATATATTAGAAAGTGGTTTCTCATCACAGATGATGTTAAAAAATCATTAAAAATATGTTTTGATATTATAGAGGAACTATTACATTATAAAATAATTTATCATATAATGTGAATAGAGTTAAAATCTTCAAAATGTATGACAATAATTTTAAATATATTGTTATTATATTTTTTGATTGGTTCTGTCATAGTCTGTTGAGTGCCTCTCAATATATTAACAATGGTACTAAGTTGATATTCTATATGAATTAATGTGTTATAAAGATGATTAATTATGTAACATTCATCAATAAGGGAAAAATATGAGTGGAATGTTATTTCATAATTATAATGAATAATTAATTGTTAAATTATAGTGAATGAAGATGAAGAGATTTTGATTTAAAAACACATATTCATGGTTCAAAATAATATATAAAAAAATTAAAAAAATGAATATATTAAGAGTATATTAAATATAATTATTGTTTTGAAAAATACATATATATCTGTCACAAAGGAAAGATAGTAAAAAGGATTAAAATGTAGATATCGGTTGATGTAATGAGTCCTTTTGAATTCATACAGAAATATATGTTTTGTATAATGAGATTAAAATAATTTATATTAGATATTTATTTAATTGTTTCATTGTTAACTATATGTTTATGAATTGGAATAACATTATATCAAACATGTTAGAAGCTCATGAGATGATTAATCACTTTTTATAGAGTACTAAAAATACTATTCAATATATTATAATAATATTTTAGTCTGGGAAAATATATGAATAAATGAAACATGATTTTAAGGAGTACCTTTAGAAACATTGTATAAGGAATGAATATAGTACACCAAATACGCACCAAACAAATTGAGTTACTAAATGTTGGAACAAGAGTTTGGTTTACATGGTTATGAACTCCTTATCCCAAATTGGAAATTCAGATTAATTTTATAGAAAATAAACTTCATTGGTTATCCTCCCTCTAAATTACTAGCATATTATACAAAATTTATCGAATAATTGTTATGAGATTTTATTTTTGGGGAAGGATAACTTGAAGACGTTAAAACTATTAATAATCATATATTAAATAAAAATAAAAATAGAACATTCATAAAGGATTGATGAGATAGAGGAATATAGAATATTTTTTATAAATACACTAGGTATAATAATTTACAATGTTAATATAGAAAATTTTATAACGTTGTTGATAGTTTTAATATTTTTGTTTTATAAAATCATGGTTTATGACAAATAACAATTACCATTAATGATTTTTCTAAGGAATCCTATAAGAACCATAATGAACAATAGTTAATGATATATTTTTAGTAGTAGACTCTTAAAATTTACATGTGGACCCTAATATATAAACCAATGATGAATAGATGTATTAGAAAGGATCTATTTACATATGAGATAAAAAATAAGATTAACCAAGTAGTGTGCACAGAGATGTAAGACAGTATGTTTAAAGATCAATAAACCTGAATAAAGAAAATCATAATAATTTTATTTTTAAAGTTAAATAGAAGAGTGCTGATAACAAAATTTTAAATGATGATTGGTTATAGTAAATGAAAAAGAGCTAAATACTACTAAGAATATTGAAAAACATATACAATAAAGAATTTCTATTTATATAAATTCATCTAAAAACTCACCTACATGAGGACCGTTCAACTATCACTCAATGAAAACTATTTTCCATTTATTATATATTGAATGCCTTCCCATGATTCCTATACTAAATTACTCTTAGGAATGTTTTGTATTACAGTCCCAAGAATGAATCCTAAATCCTCTATTCTGAAGATACCCATTTCATGAATGAGTGAATTCGTGAATGTATATAGTTAATCACCATCCTTTTGTATTAACATATCATATAGAGTATATAAAAATTAAAATTAAATACTATCATAATCATATATTAACAACATTGTACTTTTGTAAATATAATATTAATATTACATAACTAAAAAAATTAATCATTCATAGTATAATGTGATTTTATTTATGTTAGTTCAACCCATATATTAACCATTCAATATAAACATCTTCATTTTACACATAAATAAACATAAATATTTTAATAATATCAAAATATTATATTAATGAATAATTTTTTCATTATACAATTTTAGTAGGATGAATAAAATGAATGGTCATTATAATGTAAATCTTTTTTATCAGTAAATTTCCTGATGCACAAACCATTTATATTGTATTCTAACAAACCATACACATAGATTCTATAAAATGAACATGAGACACCTAAAATAATATTTGAACAATATGAAACTACCATAAATAAACTATTAATGACTGAATTGGAATCAAGTACGACGTATCAACATTTACATTTAAGTAAGTGTTCTATATTATCCAAATTATAAATATCTGATGATGAATATATACAAAACATAACAAATATTTTTGTAAAGAATTATTATATATACATAGTGTAAAAATTATTATTTATTAATAAGGATTTAAAATAATTTATTGTTATAGTTATATTTATTATATAGTAGTTGTAAACACTTTCCTAGAAGTCAGATGTAATGGTAAGGGTTTATTTTAAAATTTCACAACAATGTAAAGATTGTTTTCTAACAACCATTAAGAATAAATTTATATTATTTATCTCTGAAAATTCATATTTTTTATTATGATTTTTTATTTATTGGTTTAATGTGCATTATTACCTTTTCAACACACTTTGCTTCGAAAATAAATAGGAAGACTATCTATAATTGGAGCAGAACTTATAACATCTTTTTTATTTGGTAATCATTCTCCACTATTTTTATATTAATTATTTTGTTTTATAAATTAACATATCTATACAGAAATTATTTCAAAATGTCTTCTTATATTTCCCAGGAGTTTTATTGCATAATATTGAATCAAATCAATTTTTAATGTTTCGTTATTGTTCATTTTCTACTCTCTTTGGCATCCTTTATGGAGGTGTTAAATAAATATTTCATAACATCTTCATCATTAATTAATTTTCCAAAAGTATTAATTAGTTTTATTTAATAATATTAATTTCAACTCATTCATTTTTTGAATGTAATTAATCATCACTTTTTTATATGATTTTTTTCATTAAAAAACTGTTATCCAAAATAAAGGATATTTATTATTATTTTCCAAATAAAATTTTATAATTTTTTTATTAATGTGTTTTTAATTTATTTCAAATTATATTACTGTTTATTATTATTCATTGAAGATATATTATAATGATACCATCCTCCTTCTTAAAATGGACATCTTATGGCCGTATTTTGTGAAAAAAAAATTATGAGATATGTTTCATTCATTACGGTTAGTCAACATATGGGGGGATTAAAAAAATTTACATGTTCATGAGTCACACATATATCTTATTTATAATTATGTTTTTGGTGTTTTTATAGGCATATAATTCAATATATTATTTTTTTATCGCATGATATTTGGAAGGTAGATAGGTGGATTTCCCATATTGTAAAAGATATAGGATGTGGGAGTATAGCCTTAGTTAAAAAATTTATGGGAGACAATTGGTTATATCATTTAATAAAGGTTAAATGATTTTCTTGGTAATCCATAGTTTAAAAGGTAATGGTGAATAGGTGGTTGGACTAAATTCAGAAGTTTATGGGATTATGAGCGGTTATCCTAAGTCTATTATTTGTTATGAATGTGTTTTTCCAAGTTTATTATTGTACAAATGCTTTGGTGTTTATCCTTGAAATATGTTTTCATATATATGCTTATGTTTATAACGTAATATTATGATATGAAATTATGTTATTTAATGATTATTTAATCATGATTCTATACCCATATAAACCATTTCATATGTTATTCCAAAATACTAATTTTATGGATCCTTATTTATAATCTACATCTTATTGTGTATGATTTCACTATATTCTACACATGTATCTAAATTATATTTTCATAAAAACATGTTCATTTTATAATGATCTTTAGTATGAAAAATTTATCTCTTATGTTTATGCATAATAATCACCTAATATTACCCCTTTAGTATTTTTTGAATCCATAGGTTATGAAGAAGATTCTAAAATTTGATTTGACTTGAACGGTTCATATTGTGGTTCTACCATGGAAAAATGTTCACATTGTTTTAAAATAATTTGTTTATATATATAATAATAAAGGATACAAAAAATATAGTTTCAAGTGTGTGAATTATTGTGATATATAATAAATATTAATTTAAAATTATTAGATATTTTTTTATAATATGGTTCAGTCATATTATGCTCTATTAGAGTGGGATGAATTTATTTTTAAAGACTAGGTAATGAAGATAAAAGTGGATAAAAACTAAAAAAACCTACGATGAACTAATATTATCTTTAGATGAACCTAAAATTAAATATATTGAAATAAAGGTTCCCAAATTTACATCATTTTGGTTTTTCTATTTTAATTATATGAATATTTTCAATTGATATTAATGTTTAATAGTAATGCAAATGAATTTTGTTTTAGTAATGGATTGAAGATATAATCACGATATTTGTGTGGTGATAGGAACATAAAATATTTAGAATATATTATTTGAGCATAATTCCCTGAGTTTCACTATATCTTGAAAATTCTATAAGACTACTAATTCATACCCCTAATTGATATATGTTGAATTATCAGGGAAATATAATAGTTATAAAATTATTTCATCCCATGTCTATGACTCGTATCAAATATATGTTTTAGGGAATATGATTCCTGATAAGATTATTATTATACTTTTATTATATGTTAATTATTTTTCATGGATTTTCTCCCTCTACATCAAACCCATATTAATTTCCTAGATAGGTTAGTCACATATCATATCCCAAATCAGAATATGTTAATATAAATGTATAAGGATGACTCTGAACTCCCTATGGGAATTAATTCCATTATATCAATTTGAATAATCAATCATGAGTTTCTTTTATCCCAAATGGTTTGGGAAAAACTAAATTTATATGATATATCAATTCATAATGTGATAATTTATAAATTATTGTCTAATCTCAACTAGATCATGAGGTTTAGTTTTCCATAAAACTCATACTCAGTGTTATAGATATTTCAATGACACCTTATATAATTTAACTCTTGTGTTGGGGAAATTAAATAGAAAACTCCAAGATAATATGAATAAGGGTTTGAATCATTAAATCTATTTATCATAGGGTGAACCAGTGCTATTTTTTATGAATAAATATGGATCAATGAATCTATAGATTAATTATCATGGACTTAACAAGATTTTGGTAAAAAAATATATTTAATCGCATAGTGGGGACTTGTAAAATCCCCTATGAGGGGACCAATTCTTCTTAAATTTTTTTCATCATTCAGGATGTCATTAATTTTATGTGAAAATATTGGATGTACAGAAATATATACTGATTTAATATATATTGTCACTATTAATTCATAATGATTCCATTCAATCTTATATTGTTCCTTACCATCTTCATGGATATAATAAATAAAATCTCCATATATGACCTCAAACAAACTATGGTATTATTTATAGATTATAATCTAATATATTTCATGTAATGTTATAGAATGAATTTTATATAATTATTTTCATTAATACCTTGATAAATTATAGATTATATGCCAAATCTCAAAAGTATGAATTATCACTATAGAAAGAATCAATCATGGGTCATGAAATTACATTAAAAGGGTATATATGTCGATCCAACAATTATGAATATTATTGAACAATGACCCAATAAAATCCATATAATAAATATATATATTTTATTTATTTTTTGGATACTACTGATTACTTTTGATAAATATCTAATGGATTTAAAATCTATTAAAATTGTTTTATAATCAGGAATTGAAGTTCATTTATACTTTTGAATGTGAAGAAAAAATCAAGGATCTCATGTGAAGTTTAGTTGTAAGTCCTATACCCACACTATATTTTATTATATTAGGGTTTCTGATTTATAGAGATGCATCAGTGAATATATTTGGACATTTCATCATTGAAAATGTAATTTTGGTAGGTTACTCCACACACAAATTAATGTATCATGAAAAAAATTAAATGACATTTGATTTGGATCTAGTACTGGAAATATTTTAAAAAAATATTTAGAATAATTACATATAAGTTAAAATGAATGAAAAATATATTTATTATAAGATATTAATGTACATATTTACAATGAAGGATTTGAAATTGTCCGAAAGTGTATTTTTGAATTTGATCATGGACAATGAATTATCAATACATTACCACCAAAGGAAGTAGAACATTTTGATAGATTTATTATGTCGAGATGGTTATGATATATTAACCATTGTAATGATTGAATATTATAAATTGTTAGGATTTAAAGAGACTCGATACTTCTGAATTTAAATAATATGGACACTGAAATCATATGTGAATATGATAAATATAAACATTCCCACATTACTGCAAATCTCACTTTCTTATTACACAACCAGTTTTGAAGAAATATATTTTTCGATAAAATTAATATTCCTTTATGTATTTTGTCACATGTTACACCAAGGTAATATTAGTTTATACAGAAAAACAAGTTAATATTACACTACACAAAAAATTAATATTATTTATAGGTACTTGAAAAACTATGTTTGGATTTTGTTATACACAATACTAATTTCGTTCGATAGCTTTTGTAACACTCAATATTTAATTTTACCTATATATAATAAAATATTACTATTTTTATTTAATATGATTGTTATCACCCAGAAATTGTAATTGTGTTAATTAATAAGATAAACAAAATAATAAAAATATAGATTTTTATGTTTTTAATATTTTTTTTGATGATAAATAAAATAAGAATGATTTAAAAGAAAATGAAATGTTTTGTAAAAAATGTATCTTCTATAAAATTTGGAAAAATAATTCTTAGTTCACATAATTTAAAATTAAATGATATAACTTTTTGAAAAAAAATTGAAACAATAAATATTATATTTTAAATAAAATCATCAATATTAATCTAGGATCATTTTTTTATTTTTATGAGAAGATTTATTTTTGTATGAATAATGAAAAGTGATGAATTTTAATTGAAAAATGGATTTTAATTTAAATAATTTATAAAAACAAATTATACTTTGACTTTTTTTTAAAGATTAATTAGATTATTTAAAAAAAATCATATGTTTTATTCTTTTTATTAATTTAAATACTATATATATATATATTTCTTACATTTGAACATTTTTACATTAAAACCACACATTTTTGTAACATCTTGATGATTATTTGTAAATTAAATGAAACCTCATCTGTGAGATGAATTTGAAAAAATGGATTCAATATGTTGAATCATGATAATTTATATTATTAAATAAGGTGAAAATAATTTGGAATTAATATGATTATTTAAAACAGCTAAAAATAATTACATTGATTAAGGTAAAACCGGGATTACCTGGAGGTTAAATAAAAGATTATACAGAATTAATTGACCTATTAAATTTTACAACACACATTTTATGGACATATTTAAATCCTAAAACATTATATTATTTTTTATGAGTTATTTGGATAATATTCCATGAAATTATCAAATATAATTAGTTATGTATGGAATAGGAAAAAATAGAACCTTCCTTGCCTTAAATATTTATAAAGCTATGATATAGTAAAAAACATAATATATTAGTTACAAATATAATTTTTAAATTTAAAATATTTTGTTTTCCTGAAAATTTATTTTAATTTTTTCCATAATATATAATTACTTTAAATTATTATGACATGCAAAGGATACAATTATTTATGTAATAATTTACTAAAATAAATGAAACAAAATATAATAAAAGTGGTATAAACTGAATTAATTTTGACATACACTTTTTTAAGAATAATATATCATGTTACATAGTTTTTAAATAATTATATTGGAATTCCAATATATTATTCATATTAATATGTTAATATTAAACAAATTCTACCAAATTGGAAATAATGTTATTTTATAATAAAATATATCTTATTAAATGCTTTAAAATTATTAAAATATATAAATTATTTCAATTTATTTTTTATTATTGGAATATATCAAATATGTTCCATTAATTAAATAATATACCTTTCATAATTAACAAATCAACCTATAAATCGTAAAAACATTGTTAGCATTTAGTGTAGAATTAGTGTTTTTGAGCTTTATGTGAGCTTCAATTAAAATTAATTTTCAATACACAAGATAATTTTATTTTATAATATTGATATAATATTTCTAATTTGTGGATATAAATTATATTATATGTGTCACTTTATTTTATTCTTAATGTATAAATTACCATGGTTATAAAATTGGTTGTCTTAATAAAAACATCAATTGTAAAAGTATGGAAACATAAACGTTATGGATCAAAATTAAAAAAAATGCACTAATTTTTTGTTATGGAGGAGTTAATTGGTTAAATCAACCCTCTCATCCATTATTTATTTTATCCACATGAGTTAAGATAGAACTCATGATTTTTAATACACTTGAGTATTTAAAAGAATGAAAATCCACCTCTAAAATAAAAGGGAACTTACTCCCCTCAATTATTCCCAAATATCATGACATATGGAATTACCAATGTCATTAAAAATAACTTCTAAACTTCTCTCATATCATCATATATTCCTTGATTTTTTTTATAAACACAGCCATAAGTCCTTCAGTGTAATCCAGAAGGAGAAACCCGAAGAACATGTAATGTCAATCAATTATTAATTTTGTTTTTTTTTCAAACTCAATTCCAGTTTAATTAATTTTACATAATGAATATATAAAATAATAATTATATTAAATATAGTAATATGTTGTGATGTTAAGGGTAAAAAATATGAACACATGGAAATCTATCAAATGGGTTACAAAATCTTTGTTCATGTATACAGTGGACTACTTCAACACAAACTGATTTTTTTCATATTTCCATTACAACCATTAATGGTTAGGAATAATGATTGAAATACTATTAATATATATTATATAGATAATATTTATTATCTCATTAATCTTATTTAATTATTAAAAAACACATACATTAATGCTATCAATTTTTTGGAATACGTTAATGTCATTCATGTGTACGTCATACTACTTCCTCAAAAAGCAATGGAAATCAATCATGCTTTACATGAAATCTATTAAAGATGGGATTAATATACACATATAATGTAAATGTCATCAAAAATTATTCTTCAGTTAATATATATATATATATATATTGATATATGGCACTTATTTTTTTCATTCAATAAAATATGAATATCTGAACAACATTCATGTGTACGTATGACATACAATCTCCATGAATGTTGTATTTGATTTACATAAAATAAATTTTATGGATTAACCTAAATACATATAAAATAAACTTATATGTTATTTATATATATATTTTTCTTAATTTGGATACGATGAAATTTTTATCTAAGTAAGAGGACCATGAATATAAAGATAAAACATTTATGAAAAACAAAGAGATTATTACCTGATAATAACATAAGAATTTAATTTTTAATAAATGGGAAATATAATGTAATAAATAAATAAAATATGTTATTATATGTTATAATATTTCTCTATTATATATTTACAATAGAATTATATTTATTATGTTAGAGTTTTGGATGAGTATGATTGGAGTCAAAACCTAAGGTAAGGGATTTCCATCTCACATTTTTCTTTTGTGAGAGACTTGCTATATTCACAGATCTTAATTCTATATGGTTTTTATACAAACTAGGAATGTAATTAATGATTGATACATTCAAAAAATGTGGTATTTTAATTTTAATTTTGGGGACTCTATTTCATAGGGTTATAGTTTAAAAGTTACTAAAGCAGTAATAGAATTTTGATGCAATTCTCCTCCTTTGAGAAATATCTTATTTTATAGAGCTATATTAAACTTTTAGGTGTATATAATTTTCCATTTACATTTCATATAATTTATATAATTATTTAATGTATTTATTTATGTTCATGTAACATTATTGTTTCATATGGATTATAATTCAATGTTACCAAAGTGTATATAGTTTAATTATATAATATCATAATTTATAATGATTATTTATGATTATGATTCCATTTCTGAAATATTATTATCCATATAAAATGAATTATCCTTAATTATCTTCTACTCTAGTTATTTATGATATCTAAATTTATTAGTACCATTTTCACACTCTATGGTACTGAAGATAATTATGAAAATATTTTTTTAGAAAATATGACATTATTAATCCCTTAATTCAAAAAAACATTTCCCCAAAAATGATATTTTATAAATAAAATTAAAAGAGAATTCAATTATTATCCTATGATATCGAAAATAATTTTATAACCTGGTTTTAATTTCTTATTAAATGGTTTTAAAATTAATAATTATCCTATTTTTGAAAAAATATCTTTCTACTTTTGCCTACAATATGAAAGGATAGTTCAATTTTATTTATACGTCATATACTGAATTATTCATAATCATGACCACTACGTTCATTGAATATTACACTATACCTTTTAAATAATAATTTCAAATTGAAATTTTTTCATTAAATATATTATATTTTTTTAGTTTTAAATTATGTTTTCAAAGAAAAGTATTTCATTAATATTTTAACATTAAAAATTGTTTTGAACAAGTTTAGTAGAATCATTTATAATTTTACAAGGTTATTATAAAAGGAAAATATTTTAAAATTGATTAAAGATTTAAAAAATCAGAGAGGAACATATATATTCCTCGCTAAATGTTATAAATGATCATTAAAATTTGTTTTCCATAAAAGTTTTTTTCCATGGATTTTACATATTTATTATTGGGGTTATGATCCCAAAATACCATTCTTATTCATTCTCTAAATGGATTATGTCTATGATTAATTATTATATTATGAAAATATTTTCACTTCCACGATTTATACAATGAAAAGGTGGTCATGAAACACGCTTATTTTTATAGGATATTCTTTGTTGAAATGATTATTAAACCTTTCTATTTTGAATATGTTTTGATATGATTAAATATTTTTGATTCCCATTTTATTATATTGGTTATGATATGATGAATGTTTTATGATATTTTTTAAAACATAAAAAAGTTTTTATTATTTGAAAAGTGGCACCTCTTTCTCAATACAAAACATTGGGTAATGATTTATATATCATCCGATATAGATGAATAAAATGGTAAATGAACCTCATTTATTAATAAAATAATGGAATGGGAACTGAAATGTTTTAGTAATATAGTTCTAGAATAAGAAGTGAACCCTGGTTAGTAATACACTGATAGAATGGGGATTGAACCTGATTACGTAAAAGACATTGTTTGTTATGATGGTCTGGGTAGTGAGCCTCAAATAATATTAAAATGATCATCTTTTATTTTATTTATACTAAAAATTATATTTCATATTCCAATTTTTTTCTCTCACGAATTATGTTATTTTATTATCTTATGATTCATGTCTTATAAACTACTAATGTGTATTCCATGATTCATTATTAGGTTCTATGATATGTTGGGTATAATTTTTCAAATTTTATGTTCATGTTCGCAAAATCATATGTTCTTATTATTTTTATATATCTCTTATATATACCGTAATTGAGTATATGAGCTCACCCTATTCCGTGATTCCATTCACCATGTTATGAAATAAATATTATGTTGCACTGGTCAATGAGTACTGCTAAATGTAAGGATCATTATTGGAAATATTGAATATACTTCCCAATATTAGAACATTCTGTTCCCAATTTCCAATTGCAATAATCTATTATGGTCCTCAGGAATCAAATTTTATAATGTATTTAATATTCATATAAAAAGATGCAATTATAAAGTATGAAAATCTTTTTTTATAGTAGGTATCAAATGAAAGGTTTAGTAATCATTTGGAAACTAGGATGAGAAAAATTTAATGACATCCTGAGTGTTATTTCTAATGATATGTTTATGTATGTCTATATGGGTAAGTCTAAGTATGAGTTAATGTATTGAAAAAGGTACAATAATTTTGGAAAATGATATAATGGGTTTTTTCATAGAAAAAAATCCCTATCTAGATAATATAAGTGGATATGGATCTATCAATGATTTATTAAGGTGTAACATCATCAAAAACACTTTATTGATCTAGACTCAATTTGAAAATTGGTGGAAAAATATGTCTGTTGCTACACACATGGTTTAACTCTCTGGGAGTTTATGATAATCAATTTTTCAAAAAATTTATGAACTTACAGGAAGGAATAAAATAGAATAATACTTTAAATGACCTTTTATAAACCATAATTATCATATGTTAATGAATATTTCATGATATAATCATAGTAAAAGTTATATTTCTTAATTTTGTGGTGTCCTACTATGAATAGTGTTTCTCAGACTACGATTTTGGTTCTAGTCAATGGATATAACCACGAGGAAGCATCTTAATATAAAATATAATGATAAATTCATTCATTATGAGAAAAAAAACTGGATGATAACTTGATTGAAATATATTTTGATTATTCATAATCAATTATAGTGATATATGATTAAAAATTTTATCATTTATGATATTCCTGATATAATGGATAAGAGGAAGACAGAATTTTATGGAATTTAAAGATGTAATAAACATATTGGAAATAATAATTGGAATTCTATATGTTAATAAATTTGGAAGAAAAATCGTGAGTAATATCTATAATGGAGGATAATATGTTATATTTGTAAATAAAAGGTCCATATAATGAAGAGTTTCAAGGATTTAAATGTAATATCAATATATAACATGTGAATTACCCAAATCAATGAACAGAACAAATAATTTAATTCTATAAAAAGGGATAACATATTACATTCAATTCATTGAAATTTAAGGATTAGAGTATTTATATATTTTGATTCAAGAGGTATGAATTGTGAAATATATAAAGGTTGTTCATTAAAAGTATTTGATTTAGGATTTGAAATAATATGTTGAATTATGTTTACTGAATGGTAATGTGATGTAATGGAAAGATGATATTAATGAAAATTGCATAGTTAAGGATAATATAACCATGAATATGATCCTGATTTTTAGATAAAAATGTTAGGATAAAGATATGATTTATTTGGATAAACTGAATTAGATGGTACTGAATACATTGGAACTGATTAATGATTTGTAAACAAAGTGTATTATGCTATCATAGATGATTTTAACAAAAAAAACTTTAAGTAATATATCCAATAATCATTATTTAATTTATGTAATGATAAAGCATGCATTTTTTTCATTAAGGTTTTATGGTAATTCAGGTTATTATCATGTTTTAAGAGAATACATGATAAAGGTATTCACATGTTTGATATGTGATTATCAAGATACACATTATGGTATATTGGGATTATATATATGTTTATTTTGTTAATTTAATGTCCAAACAAAATTATTTTGATGGGTTATAGGGTTTAACATTTATCGAATGGTTTATGTTAACCATTGATGGAGGTTTTAGAAAATGATGTTTTACAATATAAAGAAATATCAAAATAGGATAACCTGTACTAAATATTTTTTAGTGATCAGGAATATAGATATATGTAATAAGATATTATAATATCAATAGAGCTTATGGTTCATTTGTGATTTAGAAAGAAAAAATTAACATTTATTTCATAGAGTAAGAAATGATGTCAAAATTTATGAAGAGAGAAATGATGGAAGAGGTTATGATTTTGAAATTGAATGATATAAAATAATAATATATCTATTTGAACATTATTCAACATTACGGAAAAGATCATTAAACCAAAATGACATTCTAGTACTTTAATTTTTGGTGAATCAAATGGACCCTTAAATCATCATTAATTAATGGTTTTTGGTTTACAACTTCTTCCAGATCATCCACATTCTTGTGAATAGTTATCCCTATAAATCTCTATTATTATTTAATTTTTTTGTCACTGTTGAACTCATCACTTCCAAAATATTTTATCCTATGTGGAATATAATTTATATTTTAATTTGGGTAGCCGTTATGTTTCCATAATTACCTATTAAATTATGTTTTTGTATTAAAATATTCTATGTGGATTTCAATCAATGTAACTTCCATATATTAAAAAATTTATTACATAGATTAATCTTGAGTGTTAAATTCATTTTAATTGGTGTAGAATGTAACACCTTGATTTTTTGAATCATTTTTTCAGATAAATTATTATTCTTTTATTTCTTGTGTCTTCTATTACAAAATATAAATCCTTACTTGTACAAAACATGATGTTAATCTTAAGATGTACATAACACTACCTTATGTTTTGGAATAAGAAAAACAATGTTTTTCCTATTTTATACACAATACTGAGTTCATTCTATTGTATGTGTTATATTTAATACCATTTTTCCCAAAATACAATAAAATATTAATATTACTATTTAATATAATCATTATTTCCTTTTTATTATAATTTTGAAAATGAATATGAATTTTTAAATTATGTAAATATGTAAATTTAACATGTTTATTACATATCTTTTCTATTTATATAAAATAAGAATCACTTAATATAAAAATAAATGTTTTCTGAATGACCATATAATTTCTAAAAGATTGGTTAATCGTTCTTGGAACAAATAATTTATAATTAAACTTTACAAATGTAAGAAAACTATTTGGAAAAACTAAACATTATTTTTGAAATTCAACTATAAAAATAATGATATGAATTTTTTTCTGAGAGGTTTCATTTTTTTAATTATGAAATTAGTACATTTGAAATAAAAAATACCATTTCATTTAAATAATTTATAAGGGAAAATTATATTTTGAATTTATTTTAAAGTAAAATTATATCAATTTTATTTAATGTAATAAAATTCGGTTCATTGGATTCATTTTCGTAGTCAATATAGATATAAAAGCATTTCATAATTTTGAACATTTTCACTTTTTTACCTTGATTTTTTAATTTATATTTATTGAATTATATTATTTGAATTTGAAAAAATGTTTTCCATATTTAGAATCATAATAACTTATATAATATATTATTGTCATATTAATATTTTACCAAAGTAATTAGTGAAAATCATTAAAATTAATTATAGTTATAAAGGTATAATTAGTTTACATAGTTGTTAAACATTGAATATGAGGTGTAAAATGACCTCCCAACTTTTACAACACCCATTGATGGACATATTTAGATAATTAACACATTAATCTATATTTTTAGGTTTTCATGTGATAATATTCCATGAACGTGACATATATAATCTGTTATGTAAGTAAAAAAGATAATAAAAGAACCTTCCATGCCTTTAGTATTTATAAAACATTGATATCAAGGAATAATCCTATTTTTTGATATAAATATTATTGTTAAATTTAATTGATTTTTTTTCATGATAATTTATTTTAATGTTTCGTATATTAAATAATTACATTAAATTATTAAGAAATGCAAACACATGATATATTTATTTAATAATTAACTAAAATAAATAATAAACAATTATTAAATGCGATGTAAATTGAAGATATTATTGTATTACATAAATTTTGTAATAAAATATTTCATTTTAAAAGGTTTTGAACTTAATATATTCAAATTCAATCATTTTTCTCATATTTTTAATTTCTAATTATATAAATAATTTCAAAGTTGATATTATTGTTATTTTTTCTATAAAAGATATTTTATTAAATAATTTAAAATTACAGTAAATTATTATATTTTGACCATGGATTTTTAGATGTTAATAAATATAAAATATTTTTCCAATCATGGACTAATTTTCCTTTTATAATGATCACTTTAACCCCTAAAGAGTAAAACATTGTTAATGGTTAGGTTTAAAGTATTGTTTTCGTGGATTACTTGTGATTATATTTTAAATAATTTCCAAAAGATATGTGATTTTTAACTATTAAATAGAATATAATATTTATAATAAGTGTGGATACATTATATATTTTGTGTCACATTAGTTTAGTCTTAAGGAATATATTTTCTATGTTAGAAAATTAGTTGCTTTAATCAAAATCCAAAATGTTAAAAGATGTTAATGAAATATATTATTAAACAACATTGTAAATATTAACGTATTTTTGTTTCCTATAGGATTTTATAGACCAAATTAACCCTTTTATACATTGTTATTAATTTTTTTCCACATGAGGTAAGGGAGTCCTCCCAATAATGAAGACTTTAGATTATTTACAAGAATGGAACTCCATCTAAACTATAAATGGGGACTCACTATCCTATCTTATTTAAATATATCTATCCATTTTTGGCAACCAATATATATTAAAATTAAATGTAAACTTACCTAATATCATCATAGAATAACTACTTTTTGGAAAAAATTAATTAAGGAAGTACTTTTTTCTAACAAAAAGAAGATACCGTAAGAAAATGTTACACTCATTAACGAACAATTTTTTATTATTTCTTCCTCAAAACCATTTAACATATTTTATATTATTATTACATAATAATATATGTATATCAAATATACTATATTTTTATGTTAATGATATTACCTAAATCCATAGACACTTCCATCAATTGGGTTATGAAATCATCCTTCATGTGTATGGTGGACTATGGCCTTGCGAACCGATGTCATTAATTTATTCATTATCACCATGAAATGATGGTAATAATGATAAAATTATTATTTATATATGATATATATTATATTTATGATTTCAATATGGTTTGTTAATTCTTATATAACACATAAATTCATGCATCCCATTTTGGGGGAATACAATAGCGTCATTCAGGTATACTGTGGAATAACTCCCTGTTAAGAGATGCAATTCATTCACGCTTTAGATAGAATGTATAAAGGTTGGGTTTAATATAAATAATTTAAATATAAGTAATAAAAAATATTCTTTAATTATAATATAAATATATCATTTTTTTAATATGATAAGAAAATGGAAACAAGAATCTTGCATACAAACGACCTACCATCTCCATAAATGGTGTATTTTATTTAATATAACTAAATTTTATGGATTACTAAATATACATATATTGTTAAAATATATACATTTTATATCATGATTATAATTATATTGATTATTTAATAATTATATAATAAGGACTACAATGAATAAATATTGAAAACATCTATAAAACATGCAGTTATTACAAGAAACAAAAAATGAAAATGAAATTGTTAATAAAGTGGTAATATAAATTTATAAGTAAATAATATAAGGATAATACATATTAATATGGTTCTTTAATAAATTTATAATATGATTATATTTATTATAAAATATGATTTAATGAGTATGCTTATATTTAAGACATATGGTATGGTATTTTTGTCTCACTTTTTTCTTTTATGATACATAAGCGATATTCATCACTTCATTCTTCTATGTGGTGTATATACAACCCATGAATTAAATTTATGATTATTATACAAATTTTTTTTTTAAAAAAAATTTATTTATCTCTCTTTTGTGGGTTTATAGGTTCTATGATACCAATGTGGTAAGGGAAATTTTTCTAAATTTTTCTTCTTTGAGACAGATGTTATGGTATGCCCCTATTTTATTATATGATTTTTATATACTAAGACATTGAAATATTATATCATGAATCAAGTTATTTGAATAATATTTTAAAATTCATGTAAATTTCTTATTTAATTTATATTATGATTCAATGATACCAATGTTTTAATATATTATTTCTCAATTATCATCATTTAACAAGATTATATATGATTATTCTTCAATGGATGAAATAGTATGATCCATATAACAATAATTCAAATTATTTTTTTTCAAAAATGTTTATTAATTAAATTTTCATGTAATATTACCATATTTCATACTTTCAAAAATAATTTTATTAATGGAATATTTATTAAAAAATCTCACCTTATTTTACACATCGGTCGGAAATTTTTTTTCTCCAAAAGCAATGTTTTCAAAAATTATTTTCATAGTTGTTATTTTATTCCCTTATGTTTCGTAAAATAAATTTCAATACATTAATTACCTATTTATAAATGGTTTTAAAATTAATATAGCTGTCATTTTCTCATCAATGATCATTTTACATCTATTAACAATATGAAATGAATTTTTATTTTTATGTATACATCATGAATGGAATTCATTGCCATAATTACCACTACATTCAATGAAACATTAAATATTTGATTTATAGAGTATTTATAAATGGAAAATGTTTTCATAAATATTTAAGAATGATTTTTAGTTTAAATTTAGTTTAAAATATTAGTATTCTGAGAATCTTTTATGATTCAAAAGTGTCATAAATTACTATAAAACCATCCTTTATATGTTTTAAAAGTTATATTTTAAATAAAATATATTATAAATGAACTATGTTTTTTATAGTTTTTTCAAATCGGAATGGATATTTTCCTTAAATTTTGTTAAAGGATCTTTTAAAATTATTTTACTTCTGTATTTTCATCTATTGAGGTTACCTATGCATGACAAGGGATGTTATCCTTGGATAATATTCTTATTATTTCTATATATCATTTAGGTTTATAATAATTTTTTATGGAAATATACAAACATTCCATGAGTTATAACACTATAAAATTCTTGTGAAACCCTATTATTTTTATGGGATATGCTATGATAAAATTATTAGGAAACATGTATCTTTTTAATTGGTTATGATATGATGAATTTTTTAAAATACCATTTTCATTTCATTATATTTATATTATTATTATTATATCATCATATAGAAGACATAAATATTGGTTTAATTATGGGAGAGGTAAGAAATATTTCTCCCTATAATGAATTGGGTAAAGATTAATATCTAAATGATAGAAAAGACCGGAATTGTATGTTAGCATCATTTTGTAATATATGGCTGGAATAGGTAGTGGACCCTTATCGGTAATATTAGGATGAAATGAAAATTCATTCATGTTGAGTAATATTGGGATGGAATGGTTATTGAACCTGGTTTAATAATAGGATTTTTCTAATTTGATGATCAAGGATGCGATCCTTCACTAATATTGAAATGGTATTCGATGCTTATAGGTATTCCACAAATCCCTTTTCATATTCCAATGTTATTCTATCATGGCTCTAGTTCTTTTATTGTTTTATGATTCATTACTTATGAACTATAAATATTTGTTCAATGAGTTGCCATTTTGATAATTCATTTGAAAGGTATGTTTTTTCAATTGTTATTATTTTATTTTATGACCCCCTAGTTCATTTTATCGATATATATTTCTTATATTTACCATTACTAAGCATATAATCTAACCCCTTACTCATGTTTTAATTCCCCGTGATATAATGAATTTTTTTAAATAAAGAAAACATATGAAGTGTAATAAACTGTAAAATATTTGTGGGATTCATTTATTACATTCATTAGATTAGAATATTGTTTTTAATGTTCTAATGTTAGTAAACCTTTGTGGTCATTGTTTGTTTACATTTTTAAAGAACTAAATATTCATCTAAATACATAAAAATCCATGTATTAAAATCATAGGACTTTATATTTACATGTGAATATCAAGGAGGACTGAAATTCTGATATAAAGATAAAAAGAATGAATAAGATATTCGAAAAATGAACATTTAAAATAATGGATTTATATGACCAAAAAAACAAATATGTTTTCAATAAATACCAAAATTGATTAAAGGGATATTTGATACTACAAATAACTCATCATTCTTTTATAATTTTGGACATTCTAACTTGTTACATTTTAAAAATTCTAGTTATGTATGTGTTTGAAGGTGGTTTTAAAGTATATTGGAGAATGTGGTTGTGTTAGATATAATAATGGGTTCTATAGAGTGGAAAGTGGGGAAATTCCATAGGATGTAATTCCTACAACATGATGTTGTTAGATGGAAAATATAGATACCCTAAGAGGTTCTGGTGTCATGAAAAATATCAGAATTGATGTTCTGCAAAGGATATAACTGTAGAGAACATAAGAGAAGTTATGACATGGAGGGTATGGTTTTGGAATAGTGTCTCAGGGTGGACTTTTTAGTATTTCTACTATTTTTATCCTACATACACTATTGATCATTGATTATGGAATATTAATTTCATAGAAAATGGGGTCTTAAATGTATTTTGATTGGCTATTCTCGATTCCTTTCTCCTATTTTACAGAATCCTCATTATAGAGATAGTCATAATTTTCTGAGGACGCTTTCATCATCCATTCTACGGTATAGCCAATTTATCTATGTCGTGATCCAATATTTTTATTCAATTTTTGGTTTTATATTTGATAATGAATCATGGTGTTTTTATCAATAAACCAGATATAAATTTTAATATCACCTCAAACCCTATCACTCATCTAATATTTCTCCCACTTCTTGGGTGACAAAATTGGGCCCCAAGGATTTCTTTCAACACCCATTTGGTTTCGTTCATCCCCTACCATTGGGTATTGATATGTGTTTGTTATAAATGAGTTTATTTTCCTTTATTCCACATTTTACCTCACTTTTTTCATTATTATCTCCTTGGATAATGGTTGTTGTTCGACGAATGTTGGTTCTAATGAGTTTTTGGTATGAAGATGTGGTAGGGTGTTCTTTTCTAGGATAGTAAATGATTACATCTTCAATTTGGTGCCTAGTGGTTGTCTCCCCTTATTTTTCTATTTAGTGGTGGTTCACAATATATTTGTTTGATATATAAAATCCATTGATTTTCATTTTCATTTATCATTCAAGAGGGGTTATGATCTTATTATATTTAACATAAATATTTTGTACTAAAATTACGATGATAATGAATTAGATGAATTTAAATTTAAGGGTAATGGGAATGAAATGTGTTTTTACACAACATCTATTATTTTGACTATGATATTTTAGGGATTTAATTTGTTACTACAAATTATGGTCATTTAGGGATTTAGTTGTGCAGTAGTTAATGATTTTTTAAAAATAAGTTTTTTATTTGATTTTTTGAATCACCCAAAAAATTTATAACCACATATATCTATCTAATAAAGTTGTTGAATATGTAAATAATGACTTCTTTCAAAATATACATGAAATATATAATTGGACGTGATGAAAATACACTTGAAATATATGAAGCATGTTATGTTAATTTTATGAAGATTGGTGTGATGTGTGGTTGTGAGGTTTAGGTAGATGTAATAAGGTAAAGTTATGATATGTGGAAGATGTGATGGGATGCAGTTGTAATGTGTGTTGGTTTGTGTGTTTTTTAATTTCTGGGGTGGATGTGATCGGTTGTTTTTGTGATGTGGTGGTTATTAGGGAATGTAGTGTTGATGTGATATGGTGGTAACATAGTGGATTTGTGTCATAATCAAAATCATTTTTGTTGTTGTGTTAATTTAAATTAATGGGTAGTAATGGAATTATATTTTAAAGATAAATTGAATCAAAATGGGTTGATATGCCAATTTTTTTGAAATAAAATGTGAAGTATAGATGGCATTGGTTGATTGATAAAAATTAAATAACTGGTCTAAAAAATAAATTAATGCGATGGAATAATGAATTGTTTAGAAATATGAAACTTGAACATGTTCTTATCATGATAAAGAAATATGGCTTGTGGACTATGGTGTTGTTTTCTAGTGTGTTGTTGTGAATTTATTTGAAGAATAAACGTGGAATAGGATGTGAGACTTAGTTTAGATATTTTGAGTTGGTGTTGTTCTTTTTGGGGTGTTTTTCCATAATCATGGTGGTGATGATGGACATATGGCTACGCGTGCTTCAATTATCAATCTTCCAAGAGAAGTTCACATGCATAAGATGTGATTATCATAATAAAAATTCACATTATGGTGATGTTTGATGATAAGTGTTATGGTAGGGTTGTTTAAGATCAGACGAGAGAATGATGTTTATGTTATTTAACATCACGATATCATAATATTCTCGTTCGTTCAATAATGTGATAGTACAATTGAATGTAGGCATGATGTGATGTGATGTGATTTTATTTTATTTCCTAGGTGTATTTAGGTTATATTTAATTTTATTTTTTGTGAATGTATGGCCCAAGTGTCTATGGGAGATATGTGATGTGATAGACTATGTGTCATTTGATAGTCTTCAATAAAAAGATGTGGGATCACCCAGATGTATGGTGTAGGGTTTGATTGTATACAAATTGTAGGAAATAGGTGCATGTTACCCTTTTATCAATATTATTAATACTATGTTTTTACACATGGAGGTTTTTTGGTGAGAATACCATGTTGAGAATATGATTGATTATTTTAACAACATAGGTGATTTTGGTTCTATTGTTTGTACAGTAGTGCATTAGTATTATCATTTCACTTTTTCACAAAACATCTTGGGTAAAATCCTACTGAGTATAGTTTTACTCTTACTTATGTGTATAAAATGTTTCTAATGATATGAGTGTGACCATATAAACCATGACTTACATTTCTAGCTAGCTATTTTGATCTACTATTAAGTTGATGTTATATGATATTTCATTTGGGTATTTTTTTGGTGGTTTTTATATTTCATTTCATTATTCATACATTTTGAAATGAATTTGGTTACATTGTTTTATATTTTTTCATTGAATTTATTTATTATTGATTCTGATCCTTTAATAGTATATTATAGAGGATATTTCCATCCTTTAATGAGAGATTTTACACCCTCTGTTCTAGTTCCCTACCCGAGGACTACTGAAGGAGGGGCTCTAGGGCCATTATCTATCTGATATCATTTTCATCCCATTAGGGGTTCCATTGGAGCGAGGGGGCCAATATTGAGGGAATTAAATGTTTTTATTAAAGGATTTAATGGTTTTATGTGTTACAAATATTGAGTATATATTTTGTCGGTAGGGAAATTATGTTTGTTAATCTTGGTGTTTGATGTAGGCCAGGGAGGCAGACTAAGACATTACATTTTATCCCCCCATAATGATCTAATTTATTGTCTCTATGCCTACCAAAGTCCATGTTAGATGGTGTGGCTTGTAGTGCATAGACCTTGTACAGGTACATGGATCATGATGTGTTGTGATCTTATTTTAATTTTTTTATTTTGGGGTTTTCAAAATGAAATAAATGAATAAAAATAAAAATAAATACTATCAATACCTAGAAATACATGTTTCTTTTTTTTAGATATTGATCTTATTCATCATCAATATGCGTTTTAGGTTTTTTCAGATTAGGAGGTTGATTGATTCGGAAGAGAGAGATGTTTAGTGGTATGGAAATTACAAATTTATTAGAGGTAGTATTTGGGTATGTATAAGTACAGTGTATCTTAGAAAAATATATATTTATAGTTAGAGGATCGTGATATCACCTTCAGTATTATTTGTTCCCTAGTGAAGTAGGGGTTATTTTGGGTATTTAGTTAGATATGAGGAGCCTCACACCAGTGGTGAATGTCATACCATGGTGAGAATTAGGGAGAATTTTTCTGATAGGTCATCATGTAGAAGGAATGACAGTAGAGTTCCCCATATCCACTATGTATCCAATTAATAGGCAAGAGGTACTCTCTCTTCATAACGAGATTATGCCTACATGATAGCATGGTATCTTCTTCAACATTCATTTTCATTTTTCCCTTGATCATTTTTATACTATGGATTCTCAAGCATGGAATAATTATTATGAATGTCAAATTTACATCTATTAAATGTTATGGATATTATGTTTCTATAATATTTGGATGTTCAAAATAAGAAATTGGATATAGATTATATGCACTCTTTATGGGTTTTATTATGATTGATGAAACTGTAGGGTTTCTCAAGGTGGGGATTTTTTTGTGGAAGGTCTGATGTTCCAATGTCGTTGAGGTTCTGAATAGTAGTAGTTCAACCTAAAAAAATTCTAGCTTACTAAGGCCTGTGTATTTCATAAATTTCATGGGTGACTTGGGTTAGGGTGATTTTTTATGGGGTTCGTGGGAAACATCATATTTTTTTCTTAATGATTCTTCAAAATTATTATGATGGATTTTTTCATGTTCGAAATTATCCTGGACCAGAAATTTCTTGAGAGATTGTTTTAGAAATGTGGATTGTGAGATTATCCACCTTTGAGAGGATATTTAGAAGTTATAGTTAGATCATATTATGTTACTTATGTTAATGGACCTTGACCAAAGTATGATCATAAAGGCATCCATTAGTAGTGAGGTAGAGATGATGGTTGCAGTTAGTTTAATATAGAAGACCCATCAACTCTAGATGGGATAGAGATTCTTTAATATGTGTTTATCATGTTTTTCTACAATTTATTATACATTATTTGATTTAGTTTATTTTCATTCATTTTTTACACCCAATGTTTAGAATTATCTACATGATATGTATATTTTAATCACAATCCCCATGTCTTGAATGTGATATTCAAGGGCCAACCCCATTTTTATGTTTGTTTTGGGTAGAGACTAATGATGGGGCCACATTAGCCTTGTGAGGATCTAGTATTACTTAAATTGTATCCACACAATGTCAACCTCAACATCAACGAATTACATTCCATGTTTGAAATTATTGAATGCCTCTAATGAAGAGTAATGCTTTCATACATCGATACTCAATGTGATATTGAGATAAATATTGATATACATTCTGATAATTCTATGAATTATTTAGATTCATATCAGATAGAACACACAAGGTTGTAAATGTTGAAGATTCAAATATATTATTTTATGTATAAAGGATTCATCTATCTAATTGTTTCACTAATGTGTTATCATGTGTTTTTCACTATAAGAAATATTGTAGTATGATTTTGTGTATAAAATACCAAAGGTTTGATCGAGTGATGATCAAGAATAATTATCCTATTATGAGTACTAATGATATTTTTTTATCATATTATAGTGAATTTAGTTTTCTATGGTCACTCTATAATCTGTATATCACCAATTAATTGTGTGGAATGATGATATCTCAAATTATATATTTGTATGTAATTGTAGAGGATGTTTATTTTAGGTTATTGTGAATTAATCCCTAATATAGTTTGTTGAGAACTCTTAGTTGAATTATTTTCTATTGGAGGTGATGCATTATATTGATGGCCATAGTGATTCTCTAGAGTCATAGTTAGTGGATGGTCAGAACAATATATTTTTCTGCAGATATTGTTGATTCCAGTAGTATTGATTCAGTGAGTCCATTTTTATTTATATATCACCTTTGGATGTACACATGGGAGTATCCATGATATACCATGGAATGAATATTTAGTTTTGGTGTCCCTAGATAAAATTATTAGAGGTAGAGTATGTAGATATGTTTTTGGTTGTCCTATGGGTAAATGTAGAGTGTCAGGTTTTATGAGTTTTGTTTTAGACCTTCTATATTCCCAAGTGGTAGTGGGAAAATTTCTCTATGTATATAATAACTTATTTACACCCTTAAAAATTATTTTTTTATTCTATATAGGTGATCATAGATCATTTGAAGAAATAATCTCACTTTCAAGCAATAAAGGAGTTAGGATTTATGTATCTCATAGAAAAGAGGTATGTTTATGATGTTGTATAGTTACATTATCATTGGAATAATATTTACATTTTACCTCACAATTATAGATGGTATTAAAGCAATAGTTTAGTACTCAATTATTACTCATCCCTAATTTCCACCCTCACATAAACAAAAAAATTATGCAAACTGTATATATGTTGTAGGTTATGTTCTGTGAGTGAATGATAAACTTTAATAGATCTTCTGTAATGCACATTCCTTGGGTAGAGTTCTCTTATAACAAAATATATCAGTCACCTATCGATATGGCTCATTTTAAGACCATGTACTTCCATTCTTGTTTTTCTCCGTCATGATTGTCTAGGTGTAGGGGAGATATTAGATTGTAGTCCGGTTATGGTGTCATTCATGATAGATATAGTTCATATTTACTATTGTATGATAATGTTTTCATAGAACCGGTATAAATATTATGCTGATCACAGGAGGAGGACCGTGGTGTTCATGACTAGGTACTATGTTCTTTTTACGATTTATTTATGACATGGATAATGGATGTGTGTAAGGTTGACTAATCTATCTATTTGTTTTATTGAGAATTTTGAGGTGTTGGGGCATGTTGAAAAAGTTTATTATTTTTTATTTCCACCACAAATAGAAAAAATTGAATGTGTCATCCACGTTTCTCAAAACTATTTGTATCTTCACGATGAATCTCATGGAATTGAATAGGGATAGTTCGATGTTAAGTATAACATGTCATTTACATAGTGGGATGTGAAGAACCATGATGTTTGTTAGAAGGTTTTTTGAGGAAATACATTACGTAGTTTCATTTTTTTGATGGAATGGTATATTGGAAGTGATTACATGAGAGTGATATGTACATGTGTGTCCAATACTCGTTGTTGTATTAATGTTTTTCATTCTTTTCCTTTTCCTTTTTTTTATGGAAGACACTTTTTTTCTTATTAGATAATGAAATGTGATTTTACCATTATGGTGTTTTATTAGTTTTTCATTCATATATAAATGGGAAAACCTAATTACAAATCACGATTTTTTATAATATGACATGTAATAAAACTTTATATGGAGTTAGTGACCCCTAAAGAATATAATATTTTTATATTAAAGGTAGAATACCATAGATTATGTGTATGGGTCATCATTTGAGATGGTTTTTTTAATTATTGGATTAGACTATTTTGTTTTTGAAATGGTGGTGCATAACATCATAAGAGACAAAGTCAAATTATTTTTAGTGAAATATTGTGTTGACGTGGTTGTGTGAAATAATTGTTGAATTTATTTGGTTGGTTTTGGGGTGTTTAGTGGGTTGTAGTGTTTGAATACAATGAGTTCTTTATGAGGTATCTCAGGGGATGGTTTTTGGTCCATTCTATATCTTTCCATTATAGATTGTTTTTTATTATCGATCCTTAAAATGGTTGGAGATGTATCTTATTTAAATATATTAAACATATGAAAAATTCCATTGTGGAAATTCTAGTGGAAGAGAGGTTTGGAGGAGGTTTCAAGGATTTATGGAGGAAGTGATGAAGTTATTCATAATTAAGGGGGTTTAAATCATAAATTATGTGCTTATTAATTTAGAATTAGTGGTTGTCGAATGGATGTGTTGATTGCAGCATAGGGATCCCATAATATGTTTTCACTGATACCACAAATATCGGTATAGCTACAGTGTTGTGGATTGGGAAGAACCATGAATGAATGTTGATTTAGTGTGGATAAACTGGCTATTGTGTAGTGTCTAGTGGTGGAGTTTTCAATTTTATTCTTATTTGAAATTATTTAACAATGAATCATGTGTTGTTTTATAGGACTTTCTTTTTGAATGGGTTATGAGATATAGTTATCATAGCATCACAATAGTCCATTATTCCATTTTATTAGATATTATTCATCGATATATCACAAATTCTCAATGGTTTTTTTAGAATACTCATTTTGGTATATAATATCTCGACCCTAGTTCCACGCATTGATTCCCTGAGCCAGTCAGTTACATGACCTAAAGTCAGCCTCCCCAAAACCTATAGGTTATTCAATGGTAATTAAGGTCTGATATAATACATGCGATGACTATACCCTCTTTATCAAAGTATAAAAAGAAGAGAAATAAATAATAACAACCAAACTATATAACCAATAACAAAACCAATCAAGTAATTCTTGATGAAGAAATAGGAAATACAATATCAAAAACAAAACCATAGAAAATTCATGTGAAATACTTGCAATGCTTCAATATTAAAATCATATAAAAATAAAGACATCCAAAAGTATGAAATGGGTCCCAAATCCCATTGTATTCCCTTATCCATGATCCATCCCATATCCACGACCTATGATAGGAATATTTCCATGATTTGGATAAAAAACCTGTAGTATATTCAGGTGAGGATCATGTGGACTGAGTAGGATTTGGGTACAACTCCCTATGTCAACAAAAATAGAATCAAAAATATTATACAGTCAATAACAATGTATTAAATTGTATAGGGAATTTAATACAAGAAATAATGTAAATAGTTTACATATATTAAATAATAATTCATTTAACCACATAAACCCATAGGTTCATGAGGACACCTGCACTCTTAATACCTTCTTCATCCGATTGTAGAATCTAAACCATAAAAAATATTTATTTTAAAAATCATTATAAAACATTTTATTTCATTATTCCTTTTATTTTAATGAAAATCACATCCACTTGGAAACATAGTCCAATGATGATATTTTTTCTAATAATTCCATGTTTAGAACCCCTTGAGTATTTTGTGAATCAGTCCCTTTCTCAAACCCCATTTATCATTCAAACACATATAGAAATTCATAGAATTGTTCTTCGTCCGACACTGATACATCATTCAACCTCATACGAGTATTTGGAACATCATTTATTTTCCCACACTCATATTTCAATAAATCACACAAATATAACATACATAACTTTCATTATGGATAATATACATTAACACTAATATCACATTTCACATCATGGATACTATTTCAATTATTTAGAAAATAATGGTTCAATAATATCATAACATGTACTAACATGAAAACATCACAATTAAACAATTTATCAATTTTTATATCATAAAATCATTAATCCATTTAGGTCAACTCAACTAACTTATAATTTTCATTTTCAATTATTTCATATTCTCGTTAATTGACCATGTTCACAATCTCAAAATCTAATCAATTCATCAATCACAATATTCCATTAGTTAATTATTAAACTATTAAATCCAATTCCACTAGTTCCAATTTCCATAATTTTTATCCAATTTAATATCACATGGAAATTAAAATAAATACTCTAAATCTATCATGAAATTACCAATCATGGAAATTTTAAATTTAAAAATTAAATACATGTAATTAAATAGAGACTATGTGATTGAAAATTAATATCAAATACCTCTAAATTGTGGATTAACTCTCACCAATTGAAATCTATAATTTAATAGGTACAACCAATATCACTATGAATAAAGGGATATAGAATCATAAACTAGATTCATGATCAAAAGAATAAATACTAATTAAAAACAGATATAAACCCACACCAATGAAGGAAAAATATTACATTTTTACCTGGAAATAGATACGAGAGAAATAGGAATTGAAATGGTATTAAGATCGCTTACTATGATAGGTAAAGATATTCAATAAGGTCTTTGATTCACTAAGAAATGCGGTTTTAATACCTTGGAATCCATTTGGGAGCCTCCAAAATGAACTACCAGGATTAGGTTCAATTTAGGTGGACTAGGGAGATGCTTGTGGGGCTCATAAAATATTAATTTATTTTTTAGTGTTTAAATTTCTTTGGCACATAGTTTCCTATATAGGTTTCATGGTTTTCCCTAACCATGATACCTAACAATATTCCATACCAAGGGGTTTCACATAGTTAAACTAAGGGGAAACACTATTTTTTAAACCATGCATCAACATTGAAATTACCCTCTCCTAGGGGTTGAATAATTTATTATTGTAGGGAACACTATTTGGGAAAATCATCGACCAATAGTGCACTAACCAAAACCCTTCCAACATTTTTAAATTTCACTAAAAAACCCCGAATGTTAAACCCAGAATAAAATATACTACAAATATGGTAAAATAGTACCTAAATTCAAGCTAGAGAAACCTCTATATATTATTAGGATCTTATAATCTCCCACCTTATAATATCTTATCCTCGGGTGGTACTCCCAAGCATCTCTTAGATTCTAGGTAAAAATATTAGGCCATTAAGCCCTCATATTTACTTTTTTTCTCGCATGTTTCCTCCAACAAACAACCCTCACACCATAATATAGGAAATATTTTCATGGTCATTCCCTGCACTACATTCCCACTGTGGTCCAACACACTTATTAGATTCTCTTCAATGGAAAGATCAATATAAAGCTCAACATCATCCCTATAGATCAAATGATAATGGTTAGAGTGATACCAATAAATTAATGTCTCATGAAAAAATGTTGTGAATAACATTGGATCGTTGGAGAAGATACAATCAGAATATCACCAGTCAGATTCTCTTTATAACTTCAAATGGTACCGCAAACAATTGTACCAACATTAGCTACCACTGAATCTGACTCTGACTCAATATACAAGACACAGGAAGGAATAAATTATAACCCACTACACCATATAGGGGTCATAATCACCTATCCACATATGAATTTGGTATAATCTGAGCCATATCTATGAACTTCTAAATTAAATGAACCTACTCTAACATCTCTTGCATGAGACTCAGTCCTGGTATCTCTTACTCACCAATATATATCCAGTCTGGAGGTGATCTTTATGGACTACTATAAAGTTAGACATATGGTTCAATCGGCATTGTTTCCTAATAAATTATCATATATGATAAATCCTCCAAATCTAGGTTTTTATCCCCTGACCCACCAAAGTCTAGGATTCATGACTGAAAAATATTCTCAAGTACCATTATTGTTCATTCTTACTACCCATATGTCTATGGGTGGAAATCCATACATAGAAAAATTATATACTACGATCCTTTAGTATGAAGTGTCATAATAATAATGTAAAGAATTATTCATAGTCAAAAAATATAAATCTATGCCATCCTGTGTGGATATATTATCTCCTAGATAAACCCGTCTCCCAACTCGTCCACTAAAAATGTCTCCCGCACTGGTAATAAATGTAATACCTTTTTCAAATAGTCTATAATCACCAAAATAGAATTAATCTTATGGGGTTTCCTTGGGAGACCCATCAGAAAGGTCATAGTGAAGTCTTCCAGTTTCCATTATACAATGGCATAAAAATTTAGTAAACCTATAGGTCGTTGATGTTTGACCTTAACCTATTGATAGGTGTAGTATCATTTCATGATCAATGTTATATCATTTTTCATCCCCATCCACCAAAACTACAATCATATGTCATAGGACATTTTGGTCACACCTATATGCACCACCCACTTTGTGACACATAATTCACACATCCGATCAACTCGTGTACTTATAGACTCCAAAACCCGATTGCTAACACAAATGATATTATCCTCAAATATGATCCAATCAATATACAACTCCCCAAAATCAAGGATTTATTTCTAGGACATCATTCCATATCATGGTACATCCATTCTCTGATCTATTATAATAGTAATGAAACCACAGATACAGAGACAAAGAGTCATCTTCTTCAAAACCTCCTAAAACAGAAAATGATTCTTTTCTAATAAAATCGTCATCTTCTACTCAGAACTAAACTCTTAAACATCTTAATTCTCAATTTTACTTCATATAATTTCAACATCATTATTTCTCTTCCCAATAATATATGTTAGCGTAAAATAAAATTATTGCATATACTCAACCCACCTCCCCTATAAGAGATTAAAATATCAGTATGAAAATAATTACTTTTAGCTCTTGTGATCATTATGAAAATAAAACTTTTTTACTAATAGATAATGAAGACAACACTACAAATGTTAAGACATGTTATATAACATGAGGTTTTTTATAGGTTAATTAAATTCATGTGGCCTCAACCGTTACGACTTATAAGCTAATCCATGATCTCCCGTTATTAATACTACTCCATGCCCTATCCAAGTAGCATCACAAAACACCATATAATCCCCATATGGCTCTCATAGTATCAATATCAGTGACGATTTCATGAGTTTATTAAACTCCTAGAAGTAATTATCATAATATCCAAAACCTTCAAAATTTACTCCCATCTTTGTAAGGCCTAAAATAGGTTGTTCTAATCGAGAAAAGTCCTGGATTAACCTCTGATAATATCCTACCAATAAAATAAAACCATATATATCAAAAAATTATAAGGGTGCGTCCAAGATACATCTTCCTCAACCATGTTAGGGTCTAATGACACACCTCACTCTAAGATGATATGACCTCGGATGTTTACTAGATAAATCCACATATTACAACCTAATAACATAGGGTATAACTTATTTTATCATATTTTACTAAAGAAGATAATAAGTTGCTGAGAATAATAATCATGAATCTTAGGATACACCAATATATCTTCCCTGAACATAACCAAAACTGATCAGCACATGGGTGGAAGATTCCATTTATAAAGGCTACACAATCTACTCGTGCATTCTTCAACCCCAACTACATCACAAAAAACACATAATGTCCATTCCTTATTCTGAACAACGTTTGTGGAAAATCAGAATGTATAACTCTCAAATGATGATATCATAATCATAGGACAATCATGAGGTAGACAAATTCTCCCCTTAACTAGTAAAATATAACAAAAAATGAAGAACTAGATATCTGTTGTACACATCCATCACGTAATAATTTGGCTAATCAAAACATATTTGAAACCACCTGTCACCCTTTATTGAAAAAAAAACTATAAAACCCAATGTTTATGTTTTAGTATCAGTCAAATATTTATATATAAAATCATCTATTTGAGCCATAAACTATTAATTCTCTATTAGTGACATTATGTATAGTGGAATAGAAGCTAGCTCATCCCCCAACCTGAGGTCAAAAATAACTTCCACATCTCTCACATCCCTGAGAATTCCATAGAAGAAATATCATGAAAACTATCCAATATGGTTGGAATGAAATCACGCTATAAATATTTATCAACTATCAATAGTCATGAAACCTGGGTGGTGATATCCTATATTTTTTTGTGAACTGTCTTGTTATGGCTTACATGGATATCCCTCTATTGGTGAATGTAATTTTCACCCTCAAGAGATGTGAAAGTCACTGTCCTTAGGTAACAATCAATGTAGTTCTGTATGTTACTAACCAGTCAATTCCCATAATTATTTCTAATATTAACATGTGCTAAATAATAAGATCCCAATTAAAAGATACCCTCCAACCTCAAGAGAACACCTCTTACACCAGATGATGTTCCTCGAACATACTCCCAAAGGTGTTTATATACTCATCAACCCACTCATGAACTCAACCACTTAGCTCAAAACATTAACATGTTGTGTTCATATAAATGAATTATAGGAACAAGTATTATATAAGGAACTATAAATCATAGAAACTACATGAATACCACCTCTAACTGTCGATGGTCCATCCTCGATATCCACTAGTGTAGGCTAAACTACAAGAAAATATATTTAACCCGTTCTATGTGATATAATACGAGTTCTATAATCTTCCCAGCTATGATTATATGGGATCTTTTTCCCCAAATTATTGTATTCATTTAATCAACTTCCACTCCAAGTATACCTCCAACTTCAAGACTTGGTTGGTGTAGATGATCACATTAATGTACTCTGATTCTTTCTAGCTCTTGCATTATTACATGTTTTTGTGGGATCCTACATAACAACTATATATGTCCCATCCTTATGCAATTTAGGAACACAAAAATTGGTTGTGGGAACAATCTATGAAACTGACCAAACCAACCATGCTGGTCAAAGATCACTTGATTATTATCTTGAGTAACTGATCCTTCCCCATGGCCACTATCCTTTCCAGTCCTATGGTCAAAATTCTAGTAATGACACTTCTTTATTTCAAAATTCCTAATTCCTAACAATATATAAGACTCCGATATTCCATCAAAAAATGAATATTTTTTTCCACTAAGAAATATGATCCGGATTCTCCACTTTAGATATCTTTTTTAGTCTAAATATATTCACCCATTACATAATTTCATAGTTAATCCCATCCTAAAATGTATTTCCACAATACCCAAATATTCAACTTACATTGGATTAAATAAATGAAAATATATATGGAAACCAGCATATTCCATCAAGGAAATATCCCCTGATTTGACCTCATAAAACCATCTTCTCTCTCATTCCTGAAAATCTCATAGTAAAAGTGCACTATGAACTTATCTTGAAATTCCTACCACCCCAATTCTCAATGTGCCAATCTTGAGTCCGGATATCCCAACAATGTTTTTTTATGACAACATTACATGTAATAATACTACTTAAATCTATTCTCTATAAGAGTATCTACGTGGTCATATATAGACTGGATAGACTCAATATAGAACTCAACCACCTCAGGTCCACCATCTCTAGTAGACTTTAGAGGGTGTTGCAACTAAATATATCATGTAATTTGTGAAAAATTCTTCATATCAATCCTTGATTATATTTCCATAAACTACATGAACCAAGAAAATTCATCACCAAATTACCCTTTGACATTCTCACCCAGAACTATTATTTCCTCATATTCCACTATTGTAGGATCATTTCCATCCATAACATTATGTATTCCTCAAAAAAAGTAGTATCATGTAGTCATATCTCTAAAATTTTAAACATATTATTAAGGAAACATAACACAAAATCAACATATTCAATAAGTAGGTTTTGTAAAATATTTAACATGTCATTCTTCCCCCAAACTCTATCACAGGGTAAAAAACTAATGTGTTTTCACCGCCCTTAACTATCCAACAACTTTTTCATGGTTTATAATTGTAAAGGCATTATCAAAACTCATTTTTATCTTTAGAAACCTACTTCATAATATTTTTTATGATTTTCAAATTTCAATTATATTATACAACTTTTTATGTTCGATTAAAAATTTAAGGAGAAATATTTCAACATAAACAACTTACCCAAAACTCATTTTTACCTATCAGCCTAAAATATGATGTTGGTCATAAAAATTACTATTTTTTTAGAATGATGAATGCATACTCAAGTCTCATGCCATATCATGGAATAGTTCAAATCATTGAAAATCCTATAATGAAATAACATCAGGAAACATATTCATCATCCGAGGTGAAATAAACACTCAACGGTAATAGTAACATTGACAATAGTAATCCCACCATAGGTACTTGGGGTTTCCCCTTTACATGGTTTAGCTAATTCCTTTCACATGCACATGTTCCAGAACAAAATCTTCTTATTCTCATATTTAGCATTCCCAAATAGTAAAAAAGAGAAAACCCCTTGATACCACATTATAATGTCTTGACTTGGGTGCTACACATTGGTTCCCCGAGCTGATTGATTTCATGACCTCAGGAACGCCTCCCAATACGCCGGAGTCAACTGACTTGAAGCGATGGTATATTATAAAACATGGGGAGACTATATAATCTTTATCAATTAATCACAAAAATAAAATAAATATGAACAACCCAAAGATATAAATAATCACCAAACCAATCCAAAATCACATGATGAGTAAAATAATAAATATAAAAAAATAAAATAAATAGTAGATATGTCATTCCAAATACGTGTCAAGTGTCAATATGAAAAACCAAAAATAAATAAAGACACTAACAACTCCCAATTGGGTCTCTAATCATGTTTTCATCCATAATTCATTCTCAATCCCATATCATCCAACTAATATAACTCTGTTTTTCACTATCTTATCCTAAAACACAAAGTATATCTAGGTACAGATCAGGAATCCCAAATAGGGTGTCATTAGAACAAATTATTCCTTCCCAAATAATGTCTAAAACAATTTCTAGTCAACAACAGTGTATGGAGTTGTATTATAAATAATATACAATAAATAAAATAAGAATATTACATATATTTTACTATTATTTATTTAACTTCGTGAACCCTCGGGTACCCTGGGACACTCAAACCCTCAACATATTCTTTGGACTATGATTTATTTTAACCCATAAGACACATTCAATTCACAAATTATATTATTACATGTCATTTAATAGTCAATTTAATTTAAATTTAATATCACAGCTACCAAGAACCATAGTCTAATTACAATATTTTGGACCTAGATCACCATGTCAAGGACCCCATGAGTATTTGGGGAATCAGTCCCGGTCTCAGACCCTGTTTAATAGTCAATCCCATTTTCTTATATGGAGCATCAATATTTTTCCCAAAATCAGATATTAGTCAATCACATGTGTGTATTTTTAGTATTAGCTAGTGTGTTATAATCTTATTTCTATCAATCCCAAATATTTCACATATATCACATTATACAAGGATAATATAAATTTACCATATCATCACATTTCACATAATGGATACCATTTCATTTTTTATGAAAATCATGATTCAATTCTTTAATCACATTAAATAATATGAACAATTCACTATTAAACCTTTTCTTAATATCTAAATCATAAAACCCATTAACCCATTAAAGTCAAGTCAACCATATCATAAATATCATTTTTAAATAATTTATAATCACATTAAATACCCACATTTTAAATACTAATATCCCACCATTCAATGATTAAAATTGTACATTAATTATTTAAATAATTAAATACGTTAATTCCACCTATTCTAATTGCACCAATTTTTTCCAATTTATTATCACAATGAAATTATATTAAATCAATTCAATCATGAATGAAATTTCCCAATCATTGAAATGGAAAATTTTATATTAACATACATATAAATAAATTAAGACTATGGGATATCTATTTTATACCACCTACCTCCAAATTGATGATGAACGTCCACAAATGAAAATCCCCATTGAAGCGAAACAAACAATATCACTATGAAGAATGAGATCTAGAATCAGAACATAGATCTAAGTTCAAAAGTATAAATATCCATAAAACCTATATCTAAACCCATACTAATGGAAGAAAACCATCCCCTTTTAATCTAGAAAGAGAGACCAGAGAGAGATTAAACCAGTCAGGATTCATATATCATTCATGGAGAGGTGAAATTATTATATATGTGCTTTGATTCATCAATTATAGGTGTTGGAGTATAATTTCCTTTCAAATGGTATACTCCAAAATTGATAAAAACATGTTTAGGGTTGAGTTTTTTCATCCTAGTTTGATGTTTGAGGGTTTCTATAATTTTAAAAATAATTTTTGTGGGATTAATTTTCCACATTCATGGTTCACTGTATGAGTCACATAGTTTACATTAACCATCTTCCAAAAATATGTGCCTCATCTATGGGTGTCACATGTTAACTACTAAGATGGGACACAGTTTTCCAAAAATTACACCAACCATTAAATTTACCTCTTCATGGGTTTGCACATTTTTTTGGGGCAGGAAACATAGTTTGGGTAAATTGAGTGCCAATTGTACACAATCCAAGACCATTCCGGAAGATTCCAATTTCATCCTTAAACTGTCCAAGGTAAAACCCATCAAAAATATACTGAAAACATGAAAAAACAGTACCTAAAATAGTGTGTTGATGTGGTTGTTTGGAATAATTATTTAATTTATTTGGTTGGTTTTGAGGTGTCTAGTGGGTTGTAGTGTTTTAATACAATGAGTTCTTAATGAGTTATCTCATGGGATGGTTGTTTGGGTCATTCTATCTCATTCCATTCTACATTGTTTTTTATTATCAATGATTAAAATGGTTGGAGAGGTATCATATTTAAATGTATTAAACATGTGACCAATTACATTATAGTAATTATAGTGGAGGAGATGCTAGGAGGAGGTTTTAGGGATTTTGGGAGGAAGTGATAGAGTTATACCAAATTAAGGGGGTTTCCATCATGGATCAAGGGGTTATTAATTTAAAATTAGTGGTTGTGGAATGGATGTGTTATTTTCATCATAAGGATCCCATAATATGTTTTCACTAATACCACATATATAGGTATAGAAACAGTGTTGTGGTTTGGGAGAACCATGAATGAACGTTGATTCAGTGTTGATAGACTAGCTACTGTGAAGTGTCTAGTGGTGGAGTTTTCAATGGTTTTTTTATTTGGAATTATTTTACAATGAATCGTGTGTTGTTTTATATGTCTTTATTTGTGAGTGGGTTATGAGATATAGTTCTCATAGCTTCACAATAGTTAATTATTCTATTTTATCAGATATTATGCATGGATATATCCAAAATTCTCAATGGTTTCTTTGAAAAGACTGGTTTTGGTCTATAACATATCAACCCTAGTCCCATGCATCGATTCCCTGAGCATGTCAAGTACATGACCTCAGGTCTTCCTCCACAAACCCTATATGTTATTGAATAGTAGTTAATAATAGATATAAGACATTTGGTGACTACGCTATCTTAATCAATGTAGAACAAGAAGAGAAATAATTAATAATAACCAAATTATTTAACCAATAACCAAACCAATCTAGTATTTCTTGATGATGAAAATAAGAAATGCAATATCCAAAACTAAACTATAGATATTTCATGTGGAATACTTGCAATGTTTCAATATTAAAACCCTATAAATATAAAGTCATCCAAAAGTATGAAATGGGTCCCAAATATCATTGGTTTCCCTTTTCCATGATCTATCCCATATCATCCCCCTATGATAGGAATATTTCCTTGATTTAGTTCTAAAAACATGAAGTATATTTAGGTGATGATCATGTAGCCCGAGTAGGATGTGGATACAACTCACTAAGCCACCAAAAATAGAATCTAAAATATTATGTAGTAAATAACAATGTATTAAATTGTATAAAGAATAATATACAAGAAATAATGTAAGTAGATTATATATATTCAATAATTCTTCATTTAACCCCATAAACTCACAAGTTCTTGAGGACAACTTAACTCTCAGTACCTACTTCATTCAATTGTAGAATCTAAACCAAAAAAAATATTTAATAGAAAAATCATTATAAAACATGGGGTTTTATTATTCATTTCATTTCTATTAAAATCCCATCCTATTGGAAACATATTCCAATGATGATATT
This sequence comes from Viscum album, assembly GCA_963277665.1. Taxonomy (NCBI): domain Eukaryota; kingdom Viridiplantae; phylum Streptophyta; class Magnoliopsida; order Santalales; family Viscaceae; genus Viscum; species Viscum album. The sequence continues at coordinate 1,269,080,964 of OY728164.1, forward strand.
TTTTTCTATTAATTTCATGTCTAGAACCCCTTGAGTATTTGGAGAATCAGTCCGTATCTCAAACCCCATTTATCATTCAATCATATATATAAATTCATAGCATCGGTCTCTGTCCGACAATCATATATCATTCAACCACATATGGGTATTTGGATCTTTATTTTGTGTCCCACACTCAGATTTCAATAAATCACACATATATAACATACATCACATTCGTTATAGATAATCTACATTAACACTACTATCACATTTCACATCATGGATATTGTTTAAATTATCCTGAAAATAATGATTCAATAATTTCATAACATGTACTAATATGAAAACATATCAATTAATGAATTTTGAAATTTTTAAATCATAAAACCCATTAATCCATTGAGGTCAAGTAAACCATCTTATCATTTTCATTTTCAATTATTTATTTTTAATATTAATTGACCATGTTCACAATCCAAAAATCCAATCAATTCATCAATCCCAGTATTCCATTAGTTAATTATGAAACTATTTAATCCAATTCCACCAGTTCCGATTTCCAATATTTTTATCCAATTCATTATCACATGGAAATTAAAATAAATAATTTAAATCTATGATGAAAATACCAATCATTGAATGTTTAAATTTCAGAATTACTTAAATATAATTAAATATATACTATGGGATTCCAAATTAATATCGACTACCACTAAATTGATTATTAACTCTCACTAATTGAAATCCCCAATTGAAGAGGAACTACTATTATCACTATGACGAAGGTGATATAGAATCCTAACTTATATTCAAGATCAAAAGAATAATTACCCATTACAAAAGAACTAAACCCATATCAATGGAAGAAAAATACTACCATTTCACCTGGAAAGAGATATGAGAGTAATAGGAATTAAATTGGTATTAGGATCACATACTGAGATAGGTGAAGATATTCAATAAGGGATTTGATTCACTAAGTAATGTAGTTTTAATGCCTTGGAATCCATTTTGGAGCCTTCAAAATGAGCTACCATGATTAGGGTCAATTTGGGTGGACATAGGGTGATACTTGGGGGGTTCAAAAAATATAAATCTATTTTTTAGGTGTTAAATTTCTTAGGTACACAGTTTTTTATATAGTTTTCATGGTTTTCCCTGACCATGATCCCTACCTATATTTGATACCAAAGGGTTTCACATAGATTAACAAAGAGGGAACTCAATTTTTTAAACCATGCATCAACCTTGATATCACCCTCTCCCAGGGGTTGTATAATTTATTATAATAGGGAACACTATTTGTGAAAATCATGGCCCCATACTGCACTACCCAAAACCATGCCAACATTTTCAAATTTAACTAAAAAACCCTAAATGTTAAACCCAGAACAAAATATACTCCAAATAAGGGAATATAGTACCTGAAAACAAGCTAGAGACACCTCCATATATTATTAGTATCTTACAATCTCCCAACTTATAATAGATCATCATCTTGTGGTACTCCCAAGCATCTATAAGATTCTAGGTAAAAATATTAGGCTATTAAGTCCCCATATTCATTTTTTTCTTGCATGTTCCCTCCAACACACAACCCTCATACCACAATACATGAAATAGTTTCATGGTCCTTCCCTACACTACATTCCCACTATGGTCCAACACACTTATTAGATTCTCTTCAAAGGACAGATAAATATAAATCTCAACATCATCTATATAGATCATATGATAATGGTTAGAGTGATACCAATAAAGTAACGTCTCATGAAAAATGTTGTGCATAACATTGCATAGTTGGGGAAGATTCAATCAGAACATCACCATTCTAATTCTCTTTATAACTACAAAAGGTACCACACAAAATTGCACCAACATGACCTACCATTGAATCTGATGGTGACCTAATATAGACGAAACATGAAAGAACACACGATCACCCACTAAAAAATCTAGGTGTCATAATCATCTATCAACATATGAATTTTGTATAATTGGAGCCATATACATGAACATTTAAATTAAATGGACCTACTAAAACATCTCTTAAATGAGACTTAGTTCTAGTATCTCTAACTCTGTAACACCCCAAGCTTCCATGGTACGTTGTCCTCTGAATAATACAGTAACGTGTGTTGTATGCAACTTCGAGTTCTAGCACACACACCCCAACCAATCAAACTAGCCGTTATGAATAGTAATACACAATTTTTGAAATTTTATAAATTTTATATTTCAAAATAGACTTCATTTTTGGATTCCGATTATAGAAATTATCCCAGGGTGAAATTTTTGTATTTTTCTGAAAACTTTCAATTTTTGATGAATAGTAAAAACAATGAGTTATTGTTTAAAAGCCAAATTTTTATTTAAATATTTATTTATTTTATTAAAATTTCATTAAGCTCAAAATAGATTCATAATACATATATATGTTCAATGTAATTCATTATAGTTAGTTTATAAATATTTTAGATATATAAAAAATTTATTGAACTTTTCACCGTCTTTTACCCACCTCCTAAGAACATTTGGAAATTCACATAAAACTTAATTTTACCGCTTCTGTGAGTGGAATTTCAAAAATATGAGATACATGGTTAATATCATGGAGTAAAATTTTTGTTCAATGAGATGAAAATAATTTTTGGTGAACAGTAACTTTTTACTTTTATTTACCATGGTTAAAAGTAAATAGGGTAATTAAGGAAAACAATGATATTAATATTACCCTAACACATGTCCTAATTCTATTGTACAATTGTATCTCGACCCAAAACAACCTTATGAATAAAATATTATCATTTAGGTCCACTTGGATTAGATTAGGACATTTATTATTATTTAATTCAAAGAAGATTTAAAAGAGTGAAAATCAAAGTTTATTTGGTAAAACATTTTCAATATAGGGTTATACATATGATAAATTCGATTGTAAATATTATTCAGAACTATAAAAATATTTCCTAAATAATGGTTATTTATTTAAAAATTTTAGACAATAAATAATTTAATTTATTTATGACATAATGGTGATGCAGTAATTTCCTAATTAATGAAATATTAAAATAATAGATATTATAAATAACAAAATAAATGTAATTTGAGACATTTTATGAATTCAACTAATTTTCTAGATTAATATGACATATTAGGATTGATTATATAAATTTTTTTATAATTAATAATGCTGTTATGAATTTATCAAAAACAAAATACCCAATAGTGTCAAAATTGAGATAAAAGAGTTTATAAAACAAATATAATATTATTAATTTATATTCAATTTCTAAACATCTAAGGATCGGAAAAGAGTCTTGTATCATGATAGGTTTATTAATAATGGACCACTTGGGGGTCGCTGGGAGGTATATAATATGTTTATTAACTATATAATAAAAAAAATACAAAGTGACATGGTAAGTGTCAAACTAATTAACTAAGAGTAAAAACTAAAGGATAAGGTTATTATAATTACCAAAACCTATCTAAATTCTATTAGATGAGTGGTTTTAGACCCATACCCACCTTAACCTTTAAATAATCCACTTTGGAGCCATTATAAACAAAATATTAATTTATTATAAAATAATATTTCTAGTTTCTCCAAAGGTGCCCCTCACACCTCTTATAAAAGGGCACTCCCCCTTATCACTAATTCACACATTCAAAGCCCTTTTTAAGACAACCCTAGCCCAAATACTCTCCAAAATTCCCTCACTTAAACCCACAGTCCTTAGTTAGATCAAAAAGCCAACCTATGGAGCCCTTTTGATCGAATCAAAATGAATAACCCGAAGAAGAGGTAATGTTTTCACCACCCTTTTCAAGTTCATTTCATCTTCAACTTCTTATTTATTTGTTTTTCCCATTCTAAAATAATAACTCCAGAATCATGTTTATACTGTGATTTTATTATAAATATGGTACAACCATATTCAATATTCTATCCATCCTTTGAATTACATGTCACCGTACGTGTGTACGTACGGCTTACCATCTCCACGTCGTGGAGTAATTGTTATTCAATAAATTATTATTTGGATGTATATAATAATGATGTGTAATTAATGTAAATAATAAATATAACATGATAATGATTCTTTATATATGATATACCATCCAATTATATATTATTTTAATATCAAAACAATGATATTGTTGCTCGTGCATACGTACGGTGTAACACCCCAAGATTTCATAGTGTGTTATTTCTTCAAAATAATTCAATAACTTGCACTACACGCAACACCGAGTTCAATCACACCATGACTTAAAAAAATCCATTCAAAAGAGGTTATGAATAGTGTTAACTAAATTTTAAACTTTATGTAATCCTTATAATTTTAGAATTCATATTATGAGTTTCTTAGACAGAATGTAAGAACAAATTCATTTTCAGTATTTCACTTTTACCAAATTTTAATAGTGAACCCTTTTTAGATACTATATTTTAAAATTTTTGACTAAATGGGGACATCAAAAATTTAAAATGAAATATCCCAAGCTTCCACGGTACGCTAGCGTGTGTTGTACGCAACACTGAGTTCTAACACACCGTAACCAATCAAACTAGCTGTTATGAATAGTAATACCTACTTTTTGAAGTTATATATATTTTTTATTTGAAAATGGACTTCATTTTTGGATTCGTAATATCGAATTTAGCCTAAGGTGAAATTTTGGTACATTTCGGATAACTTTCATATTTTGATGAATAGTGAAAATTACTAAATTTTAATTAAAAACAACTTTTTTAATCAAAATAATTAATAGTGATAAATTGTGAATTTGAGTGGTTTTAAAGTATATTTAGAATATATTTTTACCATTTAATATAATGTTGGTCATTGGACATAATTTTACAATTAAACCGAACATAAACAAGTGTCAATCTTTTGATAGTTATTACCTCTTAAAAACACGCTTTTTGTTTTGACAGCAGGAATTAATTTTAAATTAATTTCTGCCACTTCTGTGTTTTGAATTTAGAAAAATGGATTCCATATTTGGAATCAGGATTTCCAAATTATGTAAATAGGTAACTTTTATTTTTAGACATTTTGAATAATTACTGTGGTAAATATTTTATTTACCATGGTTAAGGGTAAATCCGGTAAATAAGGGTTAAAAAATAATATTATAATAATACAAAATTACCCTAAAACGTGTCCTAACCTTATTGGTGGACACATAACCGACCATGAGCATCCTTGGGTCAATTTGGGGACCCCTTGGAGCCACTTGTATGTGGTAGGGACACTTTATATTAATAAAGTTAAAATAAAAATAAAAATGGCATAAGCTTACATCTTTTAGAAGAACAATTTTTACATAGGGTTATACATGTTGGATTTTCGATTATAAATATTCATTAGAAAGATAAAAAGATTTCCTACATAATGATATTTTATTTATAATTTTTAGACATCAAATAATTTAAATTATTAATGACACAATAATGATGCAATGTTTACCTCATTAATAAATCATTTAAATAAATAAGATTATAATGATTAAAATATTATCTAAAACCTGTCCAATTCTTATTGGTTGATGTTATTTAGAATATTAGTCATCTTATCTTCGACCTCAATGATTTTTGGACCATTATAAACCGAATATAATTATATTATAAAGTAATACTTTCACTCTTTCCTAAAGAGCCCCTCTTCTCCCTTATAAAAGGAGACCACTTCTACTCCTTCCTCACACCTCTCAAGCAACTTGGATCGTCCAAACTCTGCCCAACTAAGCTCCCCACATCCCTATCCTCCTCCTTGAAGCTTACCCTTAGGAAGAAATCATTTCAATAAGTCCTTTGGTTCCAACCAAAGTGAGTTACCTAAATTAAAGGTAACGATTTCTCTTAAATTATTTTCCTTTATTTTGCTTCTCCAACCCCCAACCTCTTTTTATTTCCTTTCTTTTGTAACAACACCAGTATCCTCAATATACTAGGATTTTGTTATATGAAGGATTCAAACTACACATACACACAACTCCATCTAATGGATGATGAACATAATGTTTCTGTGGATGGCAAACTAACGCCTCACGAAACAATGATTGTTCAAATACATCTTACCGCCTCTCATGGTGGCCATTATGATGGCACTGTAATTAAATATGATATTAATGATATATATTTTATATATAAGCTTCTGTAATTCGATTTTATTTCATACCATTATTCGTTTCATGTTGTATATACATACGATAATTTCATTTGAGGAAGTGCGGACTACCGCCCCCTTAAAATGATATGACTCGTTCATACCACACATGGAACGTATAAAGGATGGTGTTAATGAACTTAAGTTACATATATAAAATATTATATTATACTGGAATAGTAATATACCTATGTATCATTTGGATTCAATTCTTTTAAAATAAAAATTAAATGGAAGTAGCGTTCGTGCGTACGTACGGACTACCGTCTCCACGAACGCGGTGAGATCCATCCTCCATCGTATCCATTCAAGTCTTATTCTAATTTTAGGGTTAAAAATAATGTTAATATCATTCTGATTATGAATAAGATTTAATCTATCCATTACAAACATGTCTTACGTAACCAAACATTTAAGAAGAACGAATCGATTATCACCTGAAACGACGATAATACTAAGACATTATTAATAAAGCAATGTTAAAAGATCATATATGATATCATATTAATGTATATGATTCTTGTATAATTTAATAACAATTATTTCACCATTATACAGGAGGTTAACTTACCCCAACAAAGGAAAAGTACAAGGTAAGGGATTTTCTTATCTCACATTCAATTCCGTGAGATTTCCATTATTCGCCACTAAATTATTGAAAGTGGTGTATTGTGTACTGGAATTTGATATATATTATCATGATTATCTTTATATTCATGTTATTCTATAAATAATTTGGTGGTTATTATCTTTTGGCCATACGACTCAGTTGATTAACGTGGTAAGGGGTTTTCATCTCACTCCTTATTCCCGTGAGATTCATGCCATATTGCCACCATTACCTTTTGTGTGGTGTATGTACTGCCCATAATTATATTCTTTGTGTAATACACTCTAATTTATGTGTACTTACACATTCATTGTATGATACCTCTTTCATGGGTTGTATGTTTCATAAGTTACCAAACTGGTAAGGGTTATTTCACAATCTCTTCATTATCCGAGGTTGTTTATACGTAATAATCTACTGGGATCTCGTTATCATCCACATCCATGTTTCTTCAAAATGTATTTCAAAACATTTTTAATATTTAAAAGAATATGGGTTAAAGTCATTTATACCCTTGTTTGAATTTTTATAAGAGGTTTATAAGGGAATCTTTCCGTCGTTTTCCAAACAAGGTGCTTTTTAACCTTTTCGACAGAATTAAGATAAGAATGTTTTTTTAACTTATATGGCGGGTGCGGTTATTTTCCGCCGTTATAAAATCGTCAAAGCTTCCCTTAAAATCTTATAAGATTATTTTCAAAGAAAATGTTTGATTTTATATGGATCTTAAATGATTTCAAAATAAAAGGAGATATTTCTTTAAAAAGAATTTTTATTTCATCTATGTCAACATCCTTTGATGGGTTTTAAGATTATTTGAAGTTGATTTATTATGATACAAAACTTCTATATTGTTTTGAAGGTTTTGTGATATGTTTGACTGTGGATGTGCTATTTTTATACCATTCATAGTTTATGGTGAAAGTATTGACATTTCATATGCTAGTTCCAATAAGAATGTTTATGTTATATTTCAATCTTTACTTCATATGAATGTGTTGGACAAGTATGTTCCAGGTTGGGGACTGGTTAAAGTAAGCCCTCCAGGTTGGGGACTGGTAAAAGTAAGCCCTCCAGGTTAGGGACTGGTAAAAGTAAGCCCTCCGGGTTGGTGTCCGGTTATTAGAGGCACTCCGGGTTGGTGTCCGGTTATTAGAGGCACTCCGGGTTGGTGTCCGGTTATTAGAGGCACTCCGGGTTGATGTCCGGTTATTAGAGGCACTACGGGTTGGGTTCCGGTTACAGTTATCCCCAAGGTCTTGGGACGAGGCCTTGAAAAGTAATTAAAGTTTAGCATTATGCATTCCAACATTATGAAAGTGGTTATTGATTTTTTCATGTGATTATTCGATTAGTAGAATATCCATGTGAATAAGTAAATGGCATTATTTCATTTTATTTATGCCATACCATGTTGAAAGTTCATATTTAAAAGGCTTTTGTTTTAGTTATACATTTCCTTAAATGTTTATTCTTATTTATGAAAGATTCAGCTATATTGTTATCCTTACTGGGCATTTGAGCTCACCCCTTTTCTATGTTTTATTTTTACCAGGAAGTGAAGAAGTAAATTATGAATGACCTGCAGGGATATTATGTGGGGATATGAGTGTGGATTATGGAGACATTATGTTATTGTAGTAGTTTTTCATTTTATGATGTAATGTAAAACTTATGAATATATCTAGTGTTTCCAAGGCTACTAAACCCATCGGTCTTTCGAGATTTGATCTTTCTTGTGATCATGCCAATGTTACGAAGTAATGCACCGACTCTGGGTAGCTGGGGTCGGGGTGTTACAGTTGGTATCAGAGGAAGTTTAGTACAAACCTTGGAAGCTAGATTTAGATAAACTCTGATTAGATAACGTAGACCTAAGATGAACTTTGAGGATTAGTATAGAAGAACTTCCTAGAATTTTGGTATTGTAGAGATTTTGTGAGTTTTCTGATCAATACATCCCTGTCAGGATACGAGCAGGTAGCGGCGGCTCTGGCACAGATGTACCTAGGGGTAAAACCCGAAAACACCGCTTTGAGCTAGACTCGAACGGGAACTGGTGGACGACAACGGGCCTTGCTGCACTCTTGGTTACGACACTCCCGGGGGATATGCTTAGGATAACTCTCATTTTCTTTACAAATCATTTTGAAGGGATTGTGAGTATATACTTCCTCAAAGAAAACATTCTTATGATTATGGATTATATCCATAAATAGTTCAATTTATGTTAAGTGTTTTATAAGTATGGGATTATGTATTTTGATTCATAAACTGATCTAGTTTATGCCATTGTTTAGAAATGCCGCCCAGTAGAAGGAATGAGAACTCCGGAAATGCACATGATCCAAAGAGAAGGAAGGATCATATCTTTCATGGTCTTAAGCTAGAATTTATAAGAGAAATAGTCTCCCATGTATTATCATCATATGAAGAAATAATATCATGTATTGGTAAGATAAGTAAATAGTTTACTGAGTCATATGGCTTTGAAGGGAAGCAAGAGAAGAAAAGGATAGAAGAGAAAAAGATGGATAAAGGGAAGAGGGAAAAGAAGAATTTTCCCATATGTGGTAACTGTGGAAAGAAACACCCTGGAACTTGCCTGAAAGGAATGGGAGTTTGTTATAAGTGTGGAGGAAAAGGGCACAAAGTACGTGACTGCAAGGGTAAGAAAATGGTTTCAAATGTACAATGCATCATTTACAATGAGTTTGGACACTACGCGAACCTATGTCCCAGTCATCAGACTATGCCGCAAATGATGTTATTGGATAATAATCAAGTTATGATACTACCACAGATGAAGAGGAATGATTAAAGCTCTTATGTTGATTATTTCAATTGAGTGTTGTATCAACAATGTACTTGTTATAATAATTATGGAGTATATAAGGATTGTACTGCAGTACTATTTCATTAAGGACTTGAGATTGTGTGGAACAAAGAAAAGTGACTCAATAGCAGGATAGATTTTTGGAAAATATATGGTTTAGAGAATGATAAACCATAATATAGTTCTGATACTGAGGTAGTGATTTTGGAATAATATGTGATTGTTTTGGATAAATTATATTGGATATTCTTGACTACCTTGGAACTGATTAATGATTTGTATATTCCATTATTGTTGGGGTTTAAAACATGTTTGGATTAATGAAGTATATCCAGCATTCTATATGGAATAAGGGAGCATGAATGTAATCAATAAGAAATATGGTAATACATGATGAAGGTATTCATATGCTATTACGGGGTAAAAAGGATCTATATTATGTTTACCTTCCTTATGAATGTTGGACTGTGAGTTTGGACAGAAGTATTTTGGATAGTTCTAGTTTGGATTATTTTGGATTTCCATAAAAGGACAACCCGGAGGTCGGACGACAACCTGTCGCGTCCGGCAAGGCTGCGAGACTTGAACCCGCAACCGAAGGGAGACAAGGGTGTATCACCTACCACTATCCCACGAGATGGCCTGGATTAAATAAAGAAGTTTTTTAAAAGATCTGGTAGATGAATTATAAATTCGTTTATTTTGGAACCCTCTATGAATAGTATAAATAGAATTTTTTTTACGAGTGAATGATGAGTTTTGGTAGAAATTTATTAATGGATAAAACTCTAATTATAAACTAAGTATATCTCCTTATGATCTTAGCCAATCTCATAAATAAATTCCTCATCAATAATAAAAGTAACTTAGAAAAAAAATGTTGTCCTAGATGGTACCTTAAATCATCACTAATTTATGGCTTTGGGATTGTTGGCCTTTTCATAGCCATGTTCTCTACCACTCTCCATCAGATAATTGATGGCTAGATTTTTCTTCCATATCCATATTTTCTTACATGGAACCCTAGTATGTGTTATTTTCGGTAATCTTCATACTTTCCACTCTTTATTTAAAATAGAGGCCTCATTAATTAATTTTTCGATGTGGGATTTCAACTAAGATATTTTGAAACGTCAAAAATGTGTTATCCCAATACCATATGTTTTGTTGAACCGATGGTATTTCAAATCATCATAGATTGATGATTTTAAGGACCTAAATTTTATACTTGTTTGTGATTGATGACCTCAATCACTACCTATAAATATTTACGTTTTTCCTCCAATTATATGTCTCTAATTTCCACCAATGTTCTCCTAATCGAGATCATAATTTGGTGGTGACCCTTTCATTTCTCTTTTCCTCATATTAAGAATAAATTTTAGTAACCCAATTTCCGATGTGGGTTTTCCCATAAAGATATTTTTTATTTTCAACCTTTTATTTTCAAAGAACAATTTCAAATTGCGAGGACGCAATTTATTGAAGGAGGGGAGAATGTAACACCCCAAGATTTCATAGTGTGTTATTTCTTCAAAATAATTCAATAACTTGCACTACACGCAACGCCGAGTTCAATCACACCATGAATTAAAAAAATCCATTCAAAAGAGGTTATGAATAGTGTTAACTAAATTTTAAACTTTATGTAATCCTTATAATTTTAGAATTCATATTATGAGTTTCTTAGACATAATGTAAGAACAAATTCATTTTCAGTATTGCACTTTTACCAAATTTTAATAGTGAACCCTTTTTAGATACTATATTTTAAACTTTTTGACTAAATGGGGACATCAAAAATTTAAAATGAAATATCCCAAGCTTCCACGGTACGCTAGCGTGTGTTGTACGCAACACTGAGTTCTAACACACCGTAACCAATCAAACTAGCTGTTATGAATAGTAATACCTACTTTTTGAAGTTATATATATTTTTTATTTGAAAATGGACTTCATTTTTGGATTCGTAATATCGAATTTAGCCTAAGGTGAAATTTTGGTACATTTCGGATAACTTTCATATTTTGATGAATAGTGAAAATTACTAAATTTTAATTAAAAACAACTTTTTTAATCAAAATAATTAATAGTGATAAATTGTGAATTTGAGTGGTTTTAATGTATAATTAGAATATATTTTTACCATTTAATATAATGTTGGTCATTGGACATAATTTTACAATTAAACCGAACATAAACAAGTGTCAATCTTTTGATAGTTATTACCTCTTAAAAACACGCTTTTTGTTTTGACAGCGGGAATTAATTTTAAATTAATTTCTGCCACTTCTGTGTTTTGAATTTTGAAAAATGGATTCCATATTTGGAATCAGGATGTCCAAATTGTGTAAATAGGTAACTTTTATTTTTAGACATTTTGAATAATTACTGTGGTAAATATTTTATTTACCATGGTTAAGGGTAAATCCGGTAAATAAGGGTTAAAAAATAATATTATAATAATACAAAATTACCCTAAAACGTGTCCTAACCTTATTTGTGGACACATACCCGACCATGTGCATCCTTGGGTCAATTTGGGAACCCCTTGGAGCCACTTGTATGTGGTAGAGACACTTTATATTAATAAAGTTAAAATAAAAATAAAAATGGCATAAGCTTACATCTTTTAGAAGAACAATTTTTACATAGGGTTATACATGTTGGATTTTCGATTATAAATATTCATTAGAAAGACAAAAAGATTTCCTACATAATGATATTTTATTTATAATTTTTAGACATCAAATAATTTAAATTATTAATGACACAATAATGATGCAATGTTTACCTCATTAATAAATCATTTAAATAAATAAGATTATAATGATTAAAATATTATCTAAAACCTATCCAATTCTTATTGGTTGATGTTATTTAGAATATTAGTCATCTTATCTTCGACATCAATGATTTTTGGACCATTATAAACCGAATATAATTATATTATAAAGTAATACTTTCACTCTTTCCTAAAGAACCCCTCTTCTCCCTTATAAAAGGAGACCACTTCTACTCCTTCCTCACACCTCTCAAGCCACTTGGCTCGTCCAAACTCTGCCCAACTAAGCTCCCCACATCCCTATCCTCCTCCTTGAAGCTTCCCCTTAGGCAGAAATCATTTCAATAAGTCCTTTGGTTCCAACCAAATTGAGTTACCTAAATTAAAGGTAACGATTTCTCTTAAATTATTTTCCTTTATTTTGCTTCTCCAACCCCCAAACTCTTTTTATTTCCTTTCTTTTGTAACAACACCAGTATCCTCAATATACTAGTATGTTGTTATAAGAAGGATTCAAACTACACATACACACAACTCCATCTAATGGATGATGAACATAATGTTTCTGTGGATGGCAAACTAACGCCTCACGAAACGATGATTGTTCAAATACATCTTACCGCCTCTCATGGTGGCAATTATGATGGCACTGTAATTAAATATGATATTAATGATATATATTTTATATATAAGCTTCTGTAATTCCATTTTATTTCATACCATTATTCGTTTCATGTTGTATATACATACGATAATTTCATTTGAGGAAGTGCGGACTACCGCCCCCTTAAAATGATATGACTCGTTCATACCACACATGGAACGTATAAAGGATGGTGTTAATGAACTTAAGTAACATATATAAAATATTATATTATACTGGAATAGTAATATACCTATGTATCATTTGGATTCAATTCTTTTAAAATAAAAATTAAATGGATGTAGCGTTCGTGCGTACGTACGGACTACCGTCTCCACGAACGCGGTGAGATCCATCCTCCATCGTATCCATTCAAGTCTTATTCTAATTTTAGGGTTAAAAATAATGTTAATATCATTCTGATTATGAATAAGATTTAATCTATCCATTACAAACATGTCTTACGTAACCAAACATTTAAGAAGAACGAATCGATTATCACCTGAAACGACGATAATACTAAGACATTATTAATAAAGCAATGTTAAAAGATCATATATGATATCATATTAATGTATATGATTCTTGTATAATTTAATAACAATTATTTCACCATTATACAGGAGGTTAACTGACCCCAACAAAGGAAAAGTACAAGGTAAGGGATTTTCTTATCTCACATTCAATTCCGTGATATTTCCATTATTCGCCACTAAATTATTGAAAGTGGTGTATTGTGTACTGGAATTTGATATATATTTTCATGATTATCTTTATATTCATGTTATTCTTTAAATAATTTGGTGGTTATTATCTTTTGGCCATACGACTCAGTTGATTAACGTGGTAAGGGGTTTTCATCTCACTCCTTATTCCCGTGAGATTCATGCCATATTGCCACCATTACCTTTTGTGTGGTGTATGTACTGCCCATAATTATATTCTTTGTGTAATACACTCTAATTTATGTGTACTTACACATTCATTGTATGATACCTCTTTCATGGGTTGTATGTTTCATAAGTTACCAAACTGGTAAGGGTTATTTCACAATCTCTTCATTATCCGAGGTTGTTTATACGTAATAATCTACTGGGATCTCGTTATCATCCACATCCATGTTTCTTCAAAATGTATTTCAAAACATTTTTAATATTTAAAAGAATATGGGTTAAAGTCATTTATACCCTTGTTTGAATTTTTATAAGAGGTTTATAAGGGAATCTTTCCGTCGTTTTCCAAACAAGGTGCTTTTTAACCTTTTCGACAGAATTAAGATAAGAATGTTTTTTTAACTTATATGGCGGGTGCGGTTATTTTCCGCCGTTATAAAATTGTCAAGGCTTACCTTAAAATCTTATAAGATTATTTTCAAAGAAAATGTTTGATTTTATATGGATCTTAAATGATTTCAAAATAAAAGGAGATATTTCTTTAAAAAGAATTTTTATTTCATCTATGTCAACATCCTTTGATGGGTTTTAAGATTATTTGAAGTTGATTTATTATGATACAAAACTTCTATATTGTTTTGAAGGTTTTGTGATATGTTTGACTGTGGATGTGCTATTTTTATACCATTCATAGTTTATGGTGAAAGTATTGACATTTCGTATGCTAGTTCCAATAAGAATGTTTATGTTATATTTCAATCTTTACTTCATATGAATGTGTTGGACAAGTATGTTCCAGGTTGGGGACTGGTTAAAGTAAGCCCTCCAGGTTGGGGACTGGTAAAAGTAAGCCCTCCAGGTTAGGGACTGGTAAAAGTAAGCCCTCCGGGTTGGTGTCCGGTTATTAGAGGCACTCCGGGTTGGTGTCCGGTTATTAGAGGCACTCCGGGTTGGTGTCCGGTTATTAGAGGCACTCCGGGTTGATGTCCGGTTATTAGAGGCACTACGGGTTGGGTTCCGGTTACAGTTATCCCCAAGGTCTTGGGACGAGGCCTTGAAAAGTAATTAAAGTTTAGCATTATGCATTCCAACATTATGAAAGTGGTTATTGATTTTTTCATGTGATTATTCGATTAGTAGAATATCCATGTGAATAAGTAAATGGCATTATTTCATTTTATTTATGCCATACCATGTTGAAAGTTCATATTTAAAAGGCTTTTGTTTTAGTTATACATTTCCTTAAATGATTATTCTTATTTATGAAAGATTCAGCTATATTGTTATCCTTACTGGGCATTTGAGCTCACCCCTTTTCTATGTTTTATTTTTACCAGGAAGTGAAGAAGTAAATTATGAATGACCTGCAGGGATATTATGTGGGGATATGAGTGTGGATTATGGAGACATTATGTTATTGTAGTAGTTTTTCATTTTATGATGTAATGTAAAACTTATGAATATATCTAGTGTTTCCAAGGCTACTAAACCCATCGGTCTTTCGAGATTTGATCTTTCTTGTGATCATGCCAATGTTACGAAGTAATGCACCGACTCTGGGTAGCTGGGGTCGGGGTGTTATAGTTGGTATCAGAGGAAGTTTAGTACAAACCTTGGAAGCTAGATTTAGATAAACTCTGATTAGATAACGTAGACCTAAGATGAACTTTGAGGATTAGTATAGAAGAACTTCCTAGAATTTTGGTATTGTAGAGATTTTGTGAGTTTTCTGATCAATACATCCCTGTCAGGATACGAGCCGGTAGCGGCGGCTCTGGAACAGATGTACCTAGGGGTAAAACCCGAAAACACCGCTTTGAGCTAGACTCGAACGGGAACTGGTGGACGACAACGGGCCTTGCTGCACTCTTGGTTACGACACTCCCGGGGGATATGCTTAGGATAACTCTCATTTTCTTTACAAATCATTTTGAAGGGATTGTGAGTATATACTTCCTCAAAGAAAACATTCTTATGATTATGGATTATATCCATAAATAGTTCAATTTATGTTAAGTGTTTTATAAGTATGTGATTATGTATTTTGATTCATAAACTGATCTAGTTTATGCCATTGTTTAGAAATGCCGCCCAGTAGAAGGAATGAGAACTCCGGAAATGCACAGGATCCAAAGAGAAGGAAGGATCATATCTTTCATGGTCTTAAGCTAGAATTTATAAGAGAAATAGTCTCCCATGTATTATCATCATATGAAGAAATAATATCATGTATTGGTAAGATAAGTAAATAGTTTACTGAGTCATATGGCTTTGAAGGGAAGCAAGAGAAGAAAAGGATAGAAGAGAAAAAGATGGATAAAGGGAAGAGGGAAAAGAAGAATTTTCCCATATGTGGTAACTGTGGAAAGAAACACCCTGGAACTTGCCTGAAAGGAATGGGAGTTTGTTATAAGTGTGGAGGAAAAGGGCACAAAGTACGTGACTGCAAGGGTAAGAAAATGGTTTCAAATGTACAATGCATCATTTACAATGAGTTTGGACACTACGCGAACCTATGTCCCAGTCATCAGACTATGCCGCAAATGATGTTATTGGATAATAATCAAGTTATGATACTACCACAGATGAAGAGGAATGATTAAAGCTCTTATGTTGATTATTTCAATTGAGTGTTGTATCAACAATGTACTTGTTATAATAATTATGGAGTATATAAGGATTGTACTGCAGTACTATTTCATTAAGGACTTGAGATTGTGTGGAACAAAGAAAAGTGACTCAATAGCAGGATAGATTTTTGGAAAATATATGGTTTAGAGAATGATAAACCATAATATAGTTCTGATACTGAGGTAGTGATTTTGGAATAATATGTGATTGTTTTGGATAAATTATATTGGATATTCTTGACTACCTTGGAACTGATTAATGATTTGTATATTCCATTATTGTTGGGGTTTAAAACATGTTTGGATTAATGAAGTATATCCAGCATTCTATATGGAATAAGGGAGCATGAATGTAATCAATAAGAAATATGGTAATACATGATGAAGGTATTCATATGCTATTACGGGGTAAAAAGGATCTATATTATGTTTACCTTCCTTATGAATGTTGGACTGTGAGTTTGGACAGAAGTATTTTGGATAGTTCTAGTTTGGATTATTTTGGATTTCCATAAAAGGACAACCCGGAGGTCGGACGACAACCTGTCGCGTCCGGCAAGGCTGCGAGACTTGAACCCGCAACCGAAGGGAGACAAGGGTGTATCACCTACCACTATCCCACGAGATGGCCTGGATTAAATAAAGAAGTTTTTTAAAAGATCTGGTAGATGAATTATAAATTCGTTTATTTTGGAACCCTCTATGAATAGTATAAATAGAATTTTTTTTACGAGTGAATGATGAGTTTTGGTAGAAATTTATTAATGGATAAAACTCTAATTATAAACTAAGTATATCTCCTTATGATCTTAGCCAATCTCATAAATAAATTCCTCATCAATAATAAAAGTAACTTAGAAAAAAAATGTTGTCCTAGATGGCACCTTAAATCATCACTAATTTATGGCTTTGGGATTGTTGGCCTTTTCATTGCCATGTTCTCTACCACTCTCCATCAGATAATTGATGGCTAGATTTTTCTTCCATATCCATATTTTCTTACATGGAACCCTAGTATGTGTTATTTTCGGTAATCTTCATACTTTCCACTCTTTATTTAAAATAGAGGCCTCATTAATTAATTTTTCGATGTGGGATTTCAACTAAGATATTTTGAAACGTCAAAAATGTGTTATCCCAATACCATATGTTTTGTTGAACCGATGGTATTTCAAATCATCATAGATTGATGATTTTAAGGACCTAAATTTTATACTTGTTTGTGATTGATGACCTCAATCACTACCTATAAATATTTACGTTTTTCCTCCAATTATATGTCTCTAATTTCCACCAATGTTCTCCTAATCGAGATCATAATTTGGTGGTGACCCTTTCATTTCTCTTTTCCTCATATTAAGAATAAATTTTAGTAACCCAATTTCCGATGTGGGTTTTCCCATAAAGATGTTTTTTATTTTCAACCTTTTATTTTCAAAGAACAATTTCAAATTGCGAGGACGCAATTTATTGAAGGAGGGGAGAATGTAACACCCCAAGATTTCATAGTGTGTTATTTCTTCAAAATAATTCAATAACTTGCACTACACGCAACGCCGAGTTCAATCACACCATGAATTAAAAAAATCCATTCAAAAGAGGTTATGAATAGTGTTAACTAAATTTTTAACTTTATGTAATCCTTATAATTTTAGAATTCATATTATGAGTTTCTTAGACATAATGTAAGAACAAATTCATTTTCAGTATTGCACTTTTACCAAATTTTAATAGTGAACCCTTTTTAGATACTATATTTTAATCTTTTTGACTAAATGGGGACATCAAAAATTTAAAATGAAATATCCCAAGCTTCCACGGTACGCTAGCGTGTGTTGTACGCAACACTGAGTTCTAACACACCGTAACCAATCAAACTAGCTGTTATGAATAGTAATACCTACTTTTTGAAGTTATATATATTTTTTATTTGAAAATTGACTTCATTTTTGGATTCGTAATATCGAATTTAGCCTAAGGTGAAATTTTGGTACATTTCGGATAACTTTCATATTTTGATGAATAGTGAAAATTACTAAATTTTAATTAAAAACAACTTTTTTAATCAAAATAATTAATAGTGATAAATTGTGAATTTGAGTGGTTTTAATGTATATTTAGAATATATTTTTACCATTTAATATAATGTTGGTCATTGGACATAATTTTACAATTAAACCGAACATAAACAAGTGTCAATCTTTTGATAGTTATTACCTCTTAAAAACACGCTTTTTGTTTTGACAGCGGGAATTAATTTTAAATTAATTTCTGCCACTTCTGTGTTTTGAATTTTGAAAAATGGATTCCATATTTGGAATCAGGATGTCCAAATTGTGTAAATAGGTAACTTTTATTTTTAGACATTTTGAATAATTACTATGGTAAATATTTTATTTACCATGGTTAAGGGTAAATCCGGTAAATAAGGGTTAAAAAATAATATTATAATAATACAAAATTACCCTAAAACGTGTCCTAACCTTATTTGTGGACACATACCCGACCATGAGCATCCTTGGGTCAATTTGGGAACCCCTTGGAGCCACTTGTATGTGGTAGGGACACTTTATATTAATAAAGTTAAAATAAAAATAAAAATGGCATAAGCTTACATCTTTTAGAAGAACAATTTTTACATAGGGTTATACATGTTGGATTTTCGATTATAAATATTCATTATAAAGACAAAAAGATTTCCTACATAATGATATTTTATTTATAATTTTTAGACATCAAATAATTTAAATTATTAATGACACAATAATGATGCAATGTTTACCTCATTAATAAATCATTTAAATAAATAAGATTATAATGATTAAAATATTATCTAAAACCTCTCCAATTCTTATTGGTTGATGTTATTTAGAATATTAGTCATATTATCTTCGACATCAATGATTTTTGGACCATTATAAACCGAATATAATTATATTATAAAGTAATACTTTCACTCTTTCCTAAAGAACCCCTCTTCTCCCTTATAAAAGGAGACCACTTATACTCCTTCCTCACACCTCTCAAGCCACTTGGCTCGTCCAAACTCTGCCCAACTAAGCTCCCCACATCCCTCTCCTCCTCCTTGAAGCTTTCCCTTAGGCAGAAATCATTTCAATAAGTCCTTTGGTTCCAACCAAATTGAGTTACCTAAATTAAAGGTAACGATTTCTCTTAAATTATTTTCCTTTATTTTGCTTCTCCAACCCCCAAACTCTTTTTATTTCCTTTCTTTTGTAACAACACCAGTATCCTCAATATACTAGTATGTTGTTATAAGAAGGATTCAAACTACACATACACACAACTCCATCTAATGGATGATGAACATAATGTTTCTGTGGATGGCAAACTAACGCCTCACGAAACGATGATTGTTCAAATACATCTTACCGCCTCTCATGGTGGCAATTATGATGGCACTGTAATTAAATATGATATTAATGATATATATTTTATATATAAGCTTCTGTAATTCCATTTTATTTCATACCATTATTCGTTTCATGTTGTATATACATACGATAATTTCATTTGAGGAAGTGCGGACTACCGCCCCCTTAAAATGATATGACTCGTTCATACCACACATGGAACGTATAAAGGATGGTGTTAATGAACTTAAGTAACATATATAAAATATTATATTATACTGGAATAGTAATATACCTATGTATCATTTGGATTCAATTCTTTTAAAATAAAAATTAAATGGATGTAGCGTTCGTGCGTACGTACGGACTACCGTCTCCACGAACGCGGTGAGATCCATCCTCCATCGTATCCATTCAAGTCTTATTCTAATTTTAGGGTTAAAAATAATGTTAATATCATTCTGATTATGAATAAGATTTAATCTATCCATTACAAACATGTCTTACGTAACCAAACATTTAAGAAGAACGAATCGATTATCACCTGAAACGACGATAATACTAAGACATTATTAATAAAGCAATGTTAAAAGATCATATATGATATCATATTAATGTATATGATTCTTGTATAATTTAATAACAATTATTTCACCATTATACAGGAGGTTAACTGACCCCAACAAAGGAAAAGTACAAGGTAAGGGATTTTCTTATCTCACATTCAATTCCGTGATATTTCCATTATTCGCCACTAAATTATTGAAAGTGGTGTATTGTGTACTGGAATTTGATATATATTTTCATGATTATCTTTATATTCATGTTATTCTTTAAATAATTTGGTGGTTATTATCTTTTGGCCATACGACTCAGTTGATTGACGTGGTAAGGGGTTTTCATCTCACTCCTTATTCCCGTGAGATTCATGCCATATTGCCACCATTACCTTTTGTGTGGTGTATGTACTGCCCATAATTATATTCTTTGTGTAATACACTCTAATTTATGTGTACTTACACATTCATTGTATGATACCTCTTTCATGGGTTGTATGTTTCATAAGTTACCAAACTGGTAAGGGTTATTTCACAATCTCTTCATTATCCGAGGTTGTTTATACGTAATAATCTACTGGGATCTCGTTATCATCGACATCCATGTTTCTTCAAAATGTATTTCAAAACATTTTTAATATTTAAAAGAATATGGGTTAAAGTCATTTATACCCTTGTTTGACTTTTTATAAGAGGTTTATAAGGAAATCTTTCTGTCGTTTTCCAAACAAGGTGCTTTATAACCTTTTCGACAGAATTAAGATAAGAATGTTTTTTTAACTTATACGGCGGGTGCGGTTATTTTCCGCCGTTATAAAATCGTCAAAGCTTCCCTTAAAATCTTATAAGATTATTTTCAAAGAAAATGTTTGATTTTATATGGATCTTAAATGATTTCAAAATAAAAGGAGATATTTCTTTAAAAAGAATTTTGATTTCATCTATGTCAACATCCTTTGATGGGTTTTAAGATTATTTGAAGTTGATTTATTATGATAAAAAACTTCTATATTGTTTTGAAGGTTTTGTGATATGTTTGACTGTGGATGTGCTATTTTTATACCATTCATAGTTTATGGTGAAAGTATTGACATTTCGTATGCTAGTTCCAATAAGAATGTTTATGTTATATTTCAATCTTTACTTCATATGAATGTGTTGGACAAGTATGTTCCAGGTTGGGGACTGGTTAAAGTAAGCCCTCCAGGTTGGGGACTGGTAAAAGTAAGCCCTCCAGGTTAGGGACTGGTAAAAGTAAGCCCTCCGGGTTAGTGTCCGGTTATTAGAGGCACTCCGGGTTGGTGTCCGGTTATTAGAGGCACTCCGGGTTGGTGTCCGGTTATTAGAGGCACTCCGGGTTGGTGTCCGGTTATTAGAGGCACTACTGGTTGGGTTCCGGTTACAGTTAGCCCCAAGGTCTTGGGACGAGGCCTTGAAAAGTAATTAAAGTTTATCATTATGCATTCCAACATTATGAAAGTGGTTATTGATTTTTGCATGTTATTATTCGATTAGTAGAATATCCATGTGAATAAGTAAATGGCATTATTTCATTTTATTTATGCCATACCATGTTGAAAGTTCATATTTAAAAGGCTTTTGTTTTAGTTATACATTGCCTTAAATGTTTATTCTTATTTATGAAAGATTCAGCTATATTGTTATCCTTACTGGGCATTTGAGCTCACCCCTTTTCTTTGTTTTATTTTTACCAGGAAGTGAAGAAGTAAATTATGAATGACCTGCAGGGATATTATGTGGGGATATGAGTGTGGATTATGGAGACATTATTTTATTGTAGTAGTTTTTCATTTTATGATGTAATGTAAAACTTATGAATATATCTAGTGTTTCCAAGGCTACTAAACCCATCTGTCTTTCGAGATTTGATCTTTCATGTGATCATGCCAATGTTACGAAGTAATGCACCGACTCTGGGTAGCTGGGGTCGGGGCGTTACATACGGACTACCGTCTCCACGAACGCGATGAGATTTATTCTCCATCGTATCCATTCAGGAATAATTATCATTTTATGATTTAAAAATAA
Organism: Viscum album; assembly: GCA_963277665.1. Lineage (NCBI taxonomy): Eukaryota > Viridiplantae > Streptophyta > Magnoliopsida > Santalales > Viscaceae > Viscum > Viscum album. The sequence goes on from OY728164.1 coordinate 1,269,103,502, forward strand.
TGTTTAAGGACATTATATCATTCTTGGATATGAATAAGATACAACATGTCCATAACAAACATGGCTTATATAACAAAACATATATGAGTAAGTTAACACCAGAAACGACGATAATACTAAGATATTATTAACAAAGCAATGTTAAAAGATCATATATGATATCATATTAAGGTATATAATTCTTTTATAATTTGATAAAAATTATTTCACAATTATAAATGGGGTTAACCTACCCCCAACCAAGGAAAAGTAACTGGTAAGGGTTTATTTTACAATCTCTTCATTATCCGAGGTTGTTTATATGTAATAATCTACTCGGACATCATTGTCATCCACATCCATGTTTCTTAAAAATTTATTTCAAAAAAATTTACTCTTTACTAGAATATGGGTTAGAGTCGTTTATACCCTTGTTTGACTTTTCATAAGAGGTTTATAAAGGAATCATTCTGTCGTTATCAAAAGAAATACCTTTTTAACCTTTTCGAAAAAATTAAGGTAAGAATGTTTTTTTAACTTATACGGCGGGTGAGGCTATTTTCAATAGTTATAAAATCATCGAAGCTTCCATTCAAGTTTTCAAGAAAATTTTCAATATAAATGTTTTATTTAATAATTATGTGACTTTAAAATGATTTAAAAAAGAAATATTTCTCTCAAATAGTTTTGATTTCATCTATGTCAACATTCGTTTATGGATTTTATGCTTATTTGAAGTTTATTTATTATAATTCAAAACATAAATATTGTATTGAAGCTTTTGTGATATGTCTGAATGTGGATTTGTTATTTTCATAACCTTCATGGTTTATGTAGAAATTATTGACATTTCATAATCTAATTTTAATAGAAATGTTAATGTTATGTTTAAACCTGTTCATATGAGGAATGCATTGGACATAATATGTGAAGGGTAGAGCCCGCTATAACTACTCTATGCATCGGTAGGTCTCATTAGACAAACTAGTGTCTTGGCACAATGCCTTGACAAAATCTTATTTGTAGTCTTAGCATGAGGCCTTGGCTATGTGGTTTTTATAGTCAGGCATTATGCATTCCATCATTATGAAAGTGGTTATTGATATTTCATGTGATTATTCGACTAGTAGAATATACATGTGAATAAGTATATGGAATTATTTCATTTCATTTCTTCCATATTATGCTGAAGTTCAGGTTTTAAAAGTATTTTGTTTTAGTTATACATTGCCTTAAATGTTTATGCGTATTTATGAATGTTTTCGCTATATTGTTATCTTTACTGGGCATTTGAGCTCACCCCTTTTTATGTTTTATTTTTCCCAGGATGTGAAGATGTAATTTATGAATGACCTGTAGGGATAGTATGAGGGGATATGAGTGTGGATTATGATGACAATATGTTGTTTTAGTTTTTCATTTTATGATGTAATGTAATCTATATGAATGTATCTAGTTATTCCAAGGCTACTGAACTAATCAGTATTTTGAGACTTGATCTTTCGTGTGATCGTGCCAATGTCATGTAATAATGCATCGACTTCGGGTAACTAGGGTCGGGGGATTACATTTGGTATCAAAGAAAGTTTATTACAAACCTTGGAAGCTAGATTTAGATAAAATCTTATTAGATCACATAGATTTAAGATGTAATTTTAGGAATAGTATAGAAGAACTTCCTAGAATTTTGGTATTGTAGAGATTTTCTGAGTTTTTTGAGAAATAAATCTCTATCTGGATACAAGAAGGTAGAGGCTGCACTAGCACAGATGTACCTCGGGGTAAAACCCAAAAACACCGCTTTGAGCTAGAATCGAACGGGAACTGGTGTACGACAAGGGGCATTGCTGCACTCTTGGTTACCACACTCTCGGGAAATATTCTTAGGATAACTCTCATTTTCGTTACAAATCATTATGAAGGGTTTATGAGTATATACGTCCTCAAAGAAAACATTTTTATGATTATGGATTATATCCATAAATAGTTCAATTTATGTTAGGTGTTTTATAAGTATGGAATTATGTATTTCGATTCATAAACTGATCTAGTTTATGCCATTGTTTAGAAATGGCACCTAGTGGAAGAAACAGAAACCGTATCAATGCACTCACTCTATGTAGGGATTTCCCTCCTGCTCAAGATAATTATAGTAGAACTGGTGATTTAACTGGTGTTGATCAACTAATCACCATACTGGGACAACTCACTCTGGTTATGAATAATAACCTTACCCATATACAGCACCCTGATCCACAGCGTGGAGGATCAATGTTAGATCAATTCATGAGGCAACAAACACCAACATCCAATGGGAGTACAAATCCATTAGTTGCTGAGCAATGGATAAGTTCCCTAGAGAAAATATTTCAGGCTTTGGAGAGTAGTGAAAGGGAAAAAGTTGGCATGGAAGTTTATCGCCTCATTGGAGATGCTGACCAATGGTGGTCATTGATTCAAAACCCGAAGGAAGATGATGAAATATCAAATATGTAATTGAGGGAGTTCAAAGATCTATTTATAGAAAAATACTTTCATCGTGACCATCAAGCAGATATGGAAAGGCAATTTCAGAGTATGAGACAAAAGGAGGATGAGAATGTCACAATGTATGAGGATAACTTTACAAGGTTAGCAAGGTATGCTGGAGATTATATACATAACCCAGTAAGTAAGATGGATCATTTATTTTATGTGTTAAAACCATTTCTTCGTCGAGCATTAGTCTGACCATCCTTCTTTTCATATGAAGACATTGTCTCATGTGCAATCAAGACAGAAAAGGAATTCTCTAAGTCTTATGAATTTAAAGCAATGCAAGATAAGAAGAGATCTGCTGATCAATCTGGGAGTGGAAATAATGGGATGAAGGGAAATTTTGAATTTCCATCCTACAGTAATTGTGGGAAGAAACACCCCGTTACTTTCTTAAAAAGAACGGGAGTCTATTACAAGTGTGGTGAAAAAGGCCACCATGCTCGTGATTGCAAGGGGAATAATGAAGCAACCAATTTCTATTTCTATAATTGCTGGGAGATGGAACATTATGCAAATTATTTTCCTAAGTGTCAGGGGAAATTACCTCAGAAAAGGCCAAGGGATCAAGTCCAATCTTATGTTATCACTACTGCTGATGTAGAAGCTCCTAAAGACGTCGTGGCAGGTAATTTAATGGTTTCATCAAGTTTAGAAAATGTATTATTTAATTCTGGATCATCACATTGTTTCATATCTTCCCAGTTTGATAAGAAAATTAGATATTTCCAATTTTATTTAACAAATGATTTTTCAGTTAAAACTCCTAAGGGAAGTATCATTCCTATAATGTTTTGTGAATCAGTCTCCATTAGAGAACATAAATGTTCTTTATCCGCTGATCTCATCATCGTACCTATGGTTGAGTTTGATATAATCCTCAGTATGTATTGGATTTCAGACCACCATGTGAAGATTTATTGTAAGAAGAAGGAGGTTACAATTTTTGATGATTATGATAAGGAACCCCTTATCTTTAGAGCAGAATCGTCACAACCTAATTCTTATTTAGATCCACCCCCAGTATCTCAACTAAATACAATTATTGGGGAGGAAGATAATGAAGTGAATGTGGTTGAGGAAATGATTGTTCAAATAGAGGATGTAAATATTGTGAAAGAATATGTAGATGTGTTTCTGGAAGATTTACCTGGACATCCTCCAGAACGAGAAGTTGAGTTTTCCATTGATTTAATTCCTGGATCAAGGCCTATATCGAAGACCCCTTATAGAATGGACACTGTTTATTTAGTTGAACTAATGAAACAACTAGAAGAATTGTGTAATACAGGATTTATTCTCCCTTGTGTTTCCCCAGGGGGATCCCATGTTCTTTTTGTTAAAATGAAAGATGGATCTATGAGGTTATGTATCGACTACAGGGAGATCAATGCTATAACAATAAAGAACAAGTATCCCCTACCTCACATTGATGATTTATTTGACCAAATTCATGGAGCTCAATGCTTTTCAAAGATTGACCTTTGATCTAGATACCATCAGTTGTGTGTGAAGAAGGGAGACATTCCGAAGACAGCATTTCGAACAAGGTACGGGCATTACGAGTTTACAGTAATGCCTTTTGGGATGACTAATGCACCCTTTCCATTCATGGATCTAATGAATAGAGTTTTCAAGGAATATCTCAATGATTTTGTCGTGGTATTTATCGATGATATCTTGGTAAACTTCAAAATCTACGAAGATCATGAAAATCACTTGCGCATTATTCTGAAGACTTTGAGAAGTCATGAATTCTATGGGAAGTTTAGCGAGTGTGAATTCTAGCTTCTGGAGATTTCTTTTCTTGGCCATATCGTCTCTAAAGATGGAATCTCTATTGATCCTTCGAAGACCATGGGAATCCAAGAATGTCTAGCACCTACGAGTATAACCGAGGTACGTAGTTTTATTGGTTTAGCAGGTTATTATCAACGTTTCTTCCAGAATTTTTCCTGATTGGATAACCCATTAACAAAGCTCACACGTAAGGGGGTTAAATTTGATTGGACAAAATAGTGTGAATTTTTTTTTGAAGAACTGAAAATAGGATTAGTCAATTCTATTATATTTACTCTACCATTGGGGAATGATGGGTTCGTTATTTATAGTGATGCATCGAAGAAAGGAATTGGTTATGTCCTTATGCAGAATGATAGGGTTATTGCCTATGAATCACGATAGTTAAAAATTAATGAGAAAAACAATACTACTCATGATTTAGAGTTAAAAAAAGTGATCCTTGCTTTGAAGATATGTAGGCACTACCTCTATGGTAAAAAATGTGAAATTTATACTGATCACAAGAGTTTGAAGTATATTTTCTCACAAAAAGAACTCAACATGAGGAAAAGGAGATGGATTGAATTACTCAAGGATTGTGATTGTACAATACACTACCACCTTGGGAAGGAAAATAAGGTGGAAGATGCATTGAGAAGAAAAGATCATGGAGTTTTGAACAATACGATAATTGAAAGGGATCCAATTTTCCTGGTTCTAGTGAAGATGTACATGGGAATAACCATGTCAGTTGAAACATCAGTGATTTTTCAAATGGTGGCCAAACCATCGTTACTATAAAGGATTAAGAGTTCTCAGACCGATGATGAAGAATTTCAAAATAAGATTAAAGCTATGAATGATGGGAGAGTGAATGAATTTGGGTATGAAGATGAAATTTTGAAATTTGGGAAGAGACTTTGTGTTCCCAATATACCTGATCTAAAAAAGGAATTATTGGACGATGCTCATAGTTCCAAATTCTCTATACACCCTGGGAGCACTAAAATGTGTAGAGACTTGAAGGAACATTTTTTTCGGAGAAAATGAAGAGGGAGATTGATGATTTTGTGTCAAGATGTATGGTTTGTCAACAAGTAAAAGTTGGAAGTCAATAGCCTGGAGGATTCATGCAACCTCTTCCCATACCGGAGTTGAAATGGGACAATATTACGATGGAATTTGTCATGGGGCTACCAAATACTCCTAGAATAAATGACACAATATGGGTTATTGTTCATCGTCTTACCAAGTCATCACATTTTCATGCTATAAGATAAGATCTACCACTGGAATGTCTTGGAAGACTATATATTAATTAATTGGTGAGACATCATGGATTACCCCTATCAATTGTTTCTGATCATGATCCCTGTTTTACTTCAAGATTCTAGAAGAGTCTTCAGAAATCTCTGGATACTGAACATCAATTGAGCACTGCCTACCACCCTCAAATAGATGGACAATCAGAACAGACTATTCAAACCTTAGAAGACATGTTGATATCTTGCTCTCCTGACTTTCAGGGTATGTGGGATCAAATATAAATCTCTATTCGAATTTTCTTATAATAATAGCTTTTATTAGAGTATTCAGATGGCACCATATGAAGCGTTATATGGAAAGAGATGCTGCACACCAACCTGTTGGGTTGACATTGGTGAACGAAAACTTATAGGCCTAGAACTGGTGAAGGAAACATTGGAAAAGGTAAAGGTAATCCAAACCACATCAAAGCAGCTCAAAGTTGGCAGAAGAGATATGCCGATAATTGAAGGAAAGATTTGGAATTTCAGGTAGGATATCATGTTTTCTTTAAGGTATCTCCATGGAAGGGTGTTATACATTTTAGTAAGAATGGTAAAGTGAGTCCTAGGTACATCGGACCATTCGTAATTCTAGAACGAATTGCAGATATAGCTTACCGTTTGGCAATGCCGCCAAGTCTCTCCAAAGTTCACGATGTGTTCCACGTATCACAGTTGAGGAAATACATTCCTAACCCAACGCATGTACTCACCTATGAGGAATTAGAACTGGGACCCGATCTGTCTAATTGCGAAGAGCCCGTCAGGATTTTTGATACTAGAGAAAAAGTACTGAGAAACCGGACGACTCGTCTAGTAAATGTTTTGTGGAGAAACCACAAGATGGAAGAGGAAACTTGGGAACCCAAGGAACATATGATGAAGAACCACTCGAGTCTTTTCATGTGGTAGTATTCTAAAATTTCTAGGATGAAATAATTTGAATGAGGGGAGAATGTAACACCCCAAGCTTCCACGGTACACTTTCCTTTGAATAATACAGTAGCGTGTGTTGTACGCAACTTCGAGTTCTAACACACACACCACAACCAATCAAACTAGCCGTTATGAATATTAATACCCACTTTTTAAATTTTTAAAATTTTATCTTTCAAAATGGACATAATTTTTGGCTTCGGAATATAGAAATTATCTTAGGGTGAAATTTTGGTATTTTTCTGAAAACATTCGATTTTTGCTGAATAGTGAAAAAACACTGAGTTATAGTTTAAAAACCAAATTTTTATTTAAATAATTTTTTATTTTATTTCAATTTAATTATGATCAAAATAGATACATAATATTTATACATGTTAAATGTAATTCATTGGAGTTAGTTTAGATTAATTTTAGATATATAAAAATTTTATTGAACTTTTCACCGTATTTTACCCACCTCCTAGGGGAATTTGGAAATTCACATAAAACATAATTTTAAAACTTCTGTGAGTGGAATATAAAAAATACGAGAGACACGGTTAATATCAAGGAGTAAAATGTGGTTCAATGAGATGAAAATAATTTTTGGTGAATAGTAACTTTTAACTTTTATTTACCACAGTTAAAAGTAAATAGGGTAATTAAGGGTAAAAATGATATCAATATCAACCTAACACATTTCATAATTCTATTGTAAAAGTGTATCTCAACCAAAATAAAACCTTAGGAATAAAATATTATCATTTAGGTCCACTTGGATTAGATTAGGACATTTATTATTATTTAATTCAAAGAAGAGTTAAAAGAGTTAAAATCAATGTTTATTTACTGAAACATTTTTAATATAGGGTTATACATTAGATAAATTCGATTGTAAATATTCATTAAAAAGATAAAAATATTTCCTACATATTGATATTTTATTTATAATTTTTAGACATTATATAATTTAATTTATTTATGACACAATGGTGATGAAATAATTACCTAATTAATGAAATATTAAAATATTTGATATTATTAATATCAAAATAAATGTAATTGGATACATTTTATGAATTCCTATAATTTTAAAGGTTAATATCCCATATTAATATTGATTATATGAATTTTTTTCGAAGTAATAATGCTGTTATAAATTTATCAAAAACAAAATACCCAATAGTGTCAAAATTGACAAAGAGTTTTTAAAACAAATATTATATTATTAATTTATTTTCAATTTCTACAAATCTATGGATAGGCCAAGAAACTAATTTCATGATAGGTGTATCATTAATGGACCACTTGGGGGTCTCTTTGAGGAATATAGTAATTTTATTAACTATATAATATAAAAATACAAAGTGACATGGTAAGTGTCAAACTAATACACTAAGATTTAAAACTAAAAGAAAAGGTTTATATAATGACCCAAACCTGTCAAATTTCTATTGGATGAGTGGTTTTCGACCCATAACCACCTTAGTCTGTAAATAATCCACATTGGATCCATTATAAACCGAATATGAATTTATTATAAAATAATATATCTAGCTTTTCCAATGGTGCCCCTCACCCCTCTTATAAAAGGGCACTCCCCCTTCTCAATAATTCACACATTCAAAGCCTTTTAGTTCTACCAAAACCTTCCCAAATACTCTCTAAAATTCCCTCAATTCAACCTAGAGGCCCCATATTGATCAGAAAGCTAATCTAAAGAGCCCTTTTGATCTAATCAAAAGGAAGAACCCGAATAAGAGGTAATGTTTTCACCACCCGTTTTAAAGTTCATTTCTTCTTCAACTTCTTATTTCTTTGTTATTCCCATTAAAAAATAATAACTCCAGTATCTTATATATACTGTGATGTTATTATAAATATGGTACAACCATATTCAGTATTCTATCCATCCTTTGAATAAAATGTAACCATACGTGCGTACGTACGGCTTACCATCACCACGTCGTGGTGTAATTGTTATTCAATAAACTATTATTTGGATGGGTATAATAAGGATGTGTAATTCATTTAAATAATAAAAATAACATGATAATTATTCTGTATATATGATATACCATCCAATTATATATTATTTTAATATCAAAAGATTGATATTGTCGCTCGTGCATATGTATGGACTACAATCTCCACGAATGCGATGAGATTCATTTTCCATCGTATCCATTCAAGTATAACTATAATTTGATGAATTAAAAATAATTTTTAAAGACATGATATCATTATGGATATGAATAAGACACAACCTATCCATAACAAACACGACTTATGTAAGAAATCATATACGAGTAAGTTAACACCCAAAATGATGATAATATTAAGATACTATTCAAAAAGCAATGTTAAAAGATCATATATGATATCATATTAAAGTATATGATTTTTGTATAATTTAATAACAATAATTTCACCATTATAAATGAGGTTAACCTACCCCCAACCAAGTAAAAGTAAAAGGTAAGGGTTTATTTTGTAATCTCTTCATTATTCGAGGTTGTTTATAAGTAATAATATACTCAGACTTCTTTATCATCCACATCCATGTTTCAAAAAAATGTATTTCAAATAATTTTTACTATTTACTAGAATATCGGTTAATGTCATTTATACACTTGTATGAATTTTTATAAGAGGTTTATAAAGGAATCTTTCCATTGTTTTCCAATCAATGTCATTTTTAACCTTTTCGACAGAATTATGGTAAGAATGTTTTTTTAACTTATACGGTGGGTGTGGCTATTTTATACTGTTATAAAATTGTCAAAACACTCCTTACAAGTTTAAAATAAAATTTTCAATTTAACTGTTTCATTTTATAATTATGTGACTTTAAAATGATTTAAAAAAAGAGACATTTCTCTCAAATAGTTTTGATTTCATCTATGTCAACAGCTTTTGATGGATTTTCTGCTTATTTGAAGTTTATTAATTATGATACAAAAGATCCAATTTATATTGAAGGTTTTGTGATTTGTTTGAATGTAGATGTGTTATTTTTATACCATTAATGGTTTATGGAGAATGTTTTTACATTTCATGTGCTAATTTTAATACGAAGGTTTATGTTATGTTTATTCATGTTCATATGAGGAATGCATTGGACTTAATATGTGATGGGTGGAGCCCGCTATAACGCCTCGATGCATCGGTAGGTCTCATGAGACAAACTATAGTATTGGAATAAGTCCTTAACAAAATCTGATTTGGAGTCTTGGCATGAGGCCTTGGGTATGTGGATTTGATAGTTTGGCATTATGCATTCCATCATTATGAAAGTGGTTATTGATATTTCATGTGATTATTCGACTAGTAGAATATCCATGTGAATAAGTATACGACATTATATCATGTTATTTCTTCCATATTATGCTGATGTTCAAGTTTCAAAAGGATTTTGTTTTAGTTATACATTGCCTTAAATGTTTATTCTTATTTATGAAAGTTTACGCTATATTGTTATCCTTACTAGGCATTTGAGCTCACCCCTTTCTATGTTTTATTTTTCCCAGGATGTGAAGAAGTAATTTATGAATGACCTACAGGGAATGTATGGGGGGACATGAGTGTGGATTTTGAAGACACGATGTGGTTGTAGTTTTTCATTTTATGATGTAAGGTAATCTTTCTAAATGTATCTAGTTATTCCAAAGATACTAAACTAATCATTCTTTCGAGACTTGATCTTTCTTGTGGTCATGCCAATGTTGTGTAATAATGCACCGACTCTGAGTAACTGGGGTCGGGGCGTTACGGACTCAACTATCTATATCCAATATGTAGGTGATCTTCATGGACTACCATAATGTTAGACATATGGTTTGATCAGTATTATTTTTTAATAAATGATTATATATGATTACTCCTCCAAATCAAGGTTCTTCTCCCTAGACCCACCAAATTATAGAATTCATGATCAAAGAATATTCTCAAGTACCATTATAGTTCATTCTTAATACCCATCTGTATATGGGTGGAAATCCATACTCAGAAAAATTATATACCATGATCCTCTTGTATGATGTGTCATAATAATAATGTAAATAATTATTCATAGACAAAAAATAAAAATCTTTTCCCCTGTGTCGATAGATTATCTCCCAGATGTACAAGTCTCCCAAATATAATTAGTGTGATCCATGATTTCTTTTTAATGAAGAATCTTTGTTTGAATAATATCTGGATTCAATGTGATTCGACTACCATCATGCAAGCTCTATAAAATGGTGTAGTGTCGCTTGTGTGGAAATTTAAACCCCATTGGATGGACTATCTTCCCTTATATATGGATATCAGTTATATTGTCACTCATGAATTTAGTGTATTGAAGATGGTTTTTTATGGTCTTGATAATATGGGAGTCAATCATTAAATTACCTAGTTAGATGATCTCTCAATTGATTTACATACATTTTATGATAATGATGGTTAAAAAAAATTGTCTTTTTGACACATGTAATCTTTTATGTTTTTCATAATAATAAGTGCCTTGGTCATTGAAAAAGTACACCACTGTTACGTAAAAAATTCTCTCGACCTTGTTCTCTAAAAATATCTAAAAAACATGATGGTTATATTTCTCTTCAATGTCCAAGTTTTCAGCTCCCAACTATTTTTTCCTATGTGGGAATCTCGTTATTAGTTTCCTTGGGTATCCATTATGGTTCTAACATCACCTTTTCAGGGTTGTTAAAGTATTCATTTTTAAAATGTGGATTTATAGGAATTAATAATTCATCTATTAAACCATTGATTAGCCAAAATATTTTCTAGGGAGAAATTCATTTTAGGTGGGGTAGAATGTAACACCCCCGAGAATTTTTGAATTATATTTTTCAAACTAATTTATCTTTTTGATATTCTCCATTTCACATGAAATTGGAAATAGTTGTATATATATTCAAATATATATATATATATTAAAACAATAATTCAATTATTCCTTTCAAACAATAATTAATTAGCTTGCGCTATACACATTACCAACATGGCTTGCGCTATATGCAACACTGACTTGGATTGTGATACATACAACATCGACTTGACGTACGTTACACGTAACAACATTGTTTATATGATACATCATTTTATAATTATAATTATATAAATGAGATAATTATAACCTTGACATTAAACATAGTTATATTAATTTAAAATCTATTTTTCAAATATTGTTTATAATTATTTTTTAGATAAAACATACTCATAATGAATGATATGATTTTTGGTAAAGTAATTTTATTATTAAAAATAGTATTTTCCCCAATGAACCAATTTTAATAATAAAATTAATTTTGTAAACAATTATAAAGTTAAATTTAAAAAATAACAAAATTTTTTAATTTACAATTTAAAAATTAGATTTGGTTTAATTTTTTGGTTTTTTCTATGAAACATCATTTTTCGATGAGTAGTAAAAAATACTGTGTTTTAGTTAATAATAACATTTTCATTTAAATAATTATTAATTTTAAATTAAACATAAATATTTTTATATGAAAACATTAGATCAATTATAAATCAATTAATACAATATAATAAAATATAGTCATTTTTACATTGAAATTAAATATATAAACATAAAAAATATTTGAACATTTTTCTACATTAAAGACCCATTATTTAATCTCATCTACAGAATTATCATTCCTTATAATTTTTACAAAACTATGAATTTAATTTCTAAAAAAAATACATAAAATATTTTAATAAGAATATTATTTAAAATCTAATATGTTCAAATTTAACATTTAGCTAAATGATTAATAAAATCTATTAACATTTATCACAACATGGAAGGTCAAATTATACCTAATTTTTTTTCTAAACCTCAATATTAAGAAAAAAAATGATCTAAAAATTTGAATAAATCAATTTTAATTCCGTTATTCATCCCTCAAACTTCCATTATAGATTTATGTTGCTTTGATATAAATATTTTGTTGTAATAACATGTGTACAACTAATTTGTTTTTACAAAATCCAACTGAGTCATTTTCCTTCACTATAAAAAGCCACCACCTCTACCTCTTCTCCACACCTCTCACAAATAATAGATTCCACAATGATCTACCCAATTCACTTCCCAAAATCACACCCTTACTCCTAGAATCAATTCTATGTTCATAAGTCAATCAATGGAAACTTTTTGGCACAATCCAATAGGACTTACCTGATTAATAGGTATCATCTTATCTCAAGTCATTTCATTTATTTTCCTTATCAACAACATCCAACTCTTTGTATTCTATGATTATATTAAAATAACAGAATAATAAATAAACTAGTATTTTTTATGGTAATGGATTGAATTACATTTACACACACCTCCATCCAATGGGTAATGAACATATTGTTTCTGTGTACGGTGAATTACTACCTCACGGAATGATGATTGTACATTAGTCTATGACCACCTACCTTGGTGGAGATTATGATGGATAATACACACACACACACACACACACACAGAGATATATATATATATTTATGTCATATATTATATTTATTATGTATTTAGTCCTTTTTTATTTATTTTTGACATAAAATATTATTTTTTACATTCCATTTTATGTCAATACAATATTTTTGTTTGAGGAAGTGTGGACAACTGCCCCCTCAAAGAGATTTTATTCATTCATACACTACATGTATGTATTATGTATGCGTTTAGAGAATATATAGGATATATATATATGAGTTAATCCAGATAATATAAAAATTATATATATAAAAATATATATACTTCTATGTTTTTTACTTTTTTCCCATTCAACACAATAATTAAATAGAAATAACATTCATGTGTATGTACGATATACCATCTACATGAATGGTGTAATCTGTTTCACACAGATATATTCAATAGATTATTATAATATAAATATAATGAATATATATTATTTTAATATCATGGTTTACGTTATTTAAATCATTATATACTTATAAAGAGTAAATATATAGCATATTAAGAAACATTCGATGAATAATGCGAATATTACTCGATGTGTAAAATTTACAAAAGATTGATGACAAAATGTTAATATAATGTCATAATAAAACCATATATTCCAGTTGATATAATAATATAGATCTATAAATTTTTATAATAAATTTATATTTTTTATAGAGGTTTTTTTTAGTATGATGTGAGTTTAGACATATGGTAAGGGGATTTTATCTAAGTACTTATTTTTCTGAGATACTTTCTATGTTCGCCACTATTTCCAATTTTTAGTTGTATGTACTACATGTAATTTTAATATATGTATATACTAATTAAATATATTGGTATTTACATATTCATTATATGATCATTCTTTCATGGGTTTTATGTTTCAAATTCTACCAATTCAAAAAAATAAATTTGTCTCAATTTTAATATTTTGAGACTCATGTTTTTTATGCACCAAAATTATCATTAGAGGCGTATATACTATCATTTTACGTGATATTCCATGAATTTACATTAATTTATTATATTATATGACTCATATAATTTCCTTGTCTTACACAGGGAGTATGATCACATGTCACCAAGTAACAAGAGTTTATGGAGACAATCTCACTGCTTTTTCATGGTTGTTTATGTTAATTATTTCTTTTATTAAATAATATGATCCATATATCAATAAAATACATGAATTTTATTGTAATATGATTATTAAATATTTATACATATATTAGTAACATTTATCCCACTCTTTGGTACATAATATTTTTATGAATGTTTTTTATGAATTCTAGAATTAACCCTCTATTCGATCATAAATATGAGTTCCTTTAAAAACATATTTTCTAAAAAAATAGTTTACAAGAAGATATTGTAATAATAAACAATGTTTATTAAAAAAATTTCCTTTTTTATTTTATTGAATTTTTAAAATTAATATTTTTTTCTCTTTCTGAATGACAGATTCTTCTAAACTTTTTACCATGAAAAAATGAATGTTTTTTTTACTTTGTATGAGATGTATAGATTTATCAACATTCAAAACTTTGATGATTTATTTTCATGATAAAATCATGATTTTTAAGAATTTTTTAATATATATTTTCAATGAAATGGTTTTCAAAATGTTTTCATGTTCCTTTTATATGTTTTCATGGAAAATAGTTTTCAGGAAAAAATTTCAAAATTAATTTATAATATTTCAAGGAAAAAGCATTCTGGAATGATTTTAAGAAATGTTTCTACATTTTCTAATTATTTTCAAATTAAATGGTTTTCAAAAGTGTTAATTTTTTAAAGTGTTTTTTTTTCAAAGAATAATTTATTTTTTCCTTATGATATCTATTCAAAATATCACTCAATGTAATTTTACATGTAAGATGACATCTGTTGATGTTACTCATGAGCATCTCAAAAATTTTCCAGTGGATCCATTCATATCCTTTCATGAATGGTTTATTTTTTAATGTAATGAGGCAATTGAATCCCATTTCTCTTCCATGGGTTATATTATTTTGAAATCCAATTATTTTTATGTGGTATTCTTTGATGAAATAATACCTACATATTTTCCAAAAGAAATGATGTGATGTAATTTAATGATACATAATTCATTTCATGAGTTATTATTTTATGTTTATTAATTAAATATATTTTAATGGGTCACAATATGAGTATTTTTTATTTCCATGTGGACCATGTGGACCATGTATAATTTATTTTTGTTATGATATTTCTGGGATCTATATCACTCTCCAATACATTAGGTAATAATGGATCACTCATGAGTATAAATTTTTTATGTGAGCCTGATTAAATGTACACAATGATATGAAAGGTCTTAGTTTCATGCTCATGAGTATATATGTGAAGAAGATAACAAGATAACAATGATACGTGTGAACCTTATTACTCTTTCAATTTTTTTTGAATAGACCTTGTTTCATGTCCCATAATTTATGCATCATCCAGAATACATGTTCACATTGTTAGGAATGTACTTAATTACTTGTTGACAATGTTATGCATGGACCTGGTTTTATTTCAAAAATATTATGCATTACCCTTATTATATGTTCAATATGTTATGTCTTAACATGATTACATGTCTATAATGTTTTGCATAGACCTTGTTTCATTTCTATAAGGTTGTGAATGAACTTTATTACATGTTCCCAATGTCGTGAATGGATTTGGTTTTATGTACAAAAGTTTATGTGTGATCCTGATTACATGTTCACTATATTATATGTGAACCTAATTACATGTTCACAAGGTTCAATATGGACCTAGTTTCATATCCCTAAGGCTATGAGTGAACCTAATTACACATTCTCAATTTTATGTGTGGACCTGGTTTACTATACATAATTTGATGTGGTTTCCTGATTTCATGTCTGTAACTTAATGAGTGAACTAGTTTCTACTTATACATATTCAAAATGTTATATACAAATATGCATTCCAAAAAATACCATGTTTTATCTCTATGTTATGCTTTCATAGTTATACTCGTAATTCCATTGCAATTCATGTCATATGAACTACCAATAGTTATTACGTTCTTGAATATGATAGGTATGATCCTCAAATATTATTCTCATGTTCCATACCCTTTTGGTCATGTTATACTTACAAATTAATTTTATTTCCTCTTACTAAGAATCTAAGATAACCCCTTTATTATGTTTCCTCTACCCATGTAATGAAGAATGGTTGTACGCATAATTACTGTTGGTGTAGATATTTATGGGAGATAATGAAGATCTTTCACCAGGAAAGATGATTTTGTATCCATGTTTCCAATGACACTAATATATTAAAATCCCATAGAATGTTTTTTTAATGTACTAAATACTCATCTAAAATGTTGTTATATCCATGTATTCTATGCCAGTGTATTTATAAATATTATTCATCCACATGATTCTATTTGTGAGAATTATATATATCTAATGCTCTCTCACTGCATTCAATAAAATATCAATGTGAATGTCATTGTCATGTTCATTTGGAGAAAACACATATATATCATGCATAAAAACCATTATGAATAATTCTAGGAAAGGATGTAAATAATATTTCATCTATTCTGTGAATATCATTGGGGAATTGATAATAATTAATACAATAACCAAATACTCAGACAGAACATACATACTATGAAAGGTTATGTGTGGTATGATTAATGTCCTAACAACACAAGATGATAACTAAGTCTAAAATAAGTAATTTAGAAAACCTGAGTTCCTCCGAACTTTTCATAGATATCTTCTGTCTTCCTCAAGGGATACAGGTTATAAACATTCATTTGGTTCCATTTCTGATAGTCCACACATATCCTGAGGTAATAATTTCCATTTTTTGAAAAAAGGACAAGAGAACCCCATAGAAAAGTAATAGGTCGGATAAAACATTTTTCCTCTAAATACTATAACAGAATCATGAGATCTATAATCTCAGTATTAATTATTCTATATGAATTTAATAATACATGTGTAGCTACTATAATTATATTAATATTTAAATATACCTCTCTCACTATAGGAAATCTTGTAATTTACTTCATGAAAAACCTCTATGAAACAATCAACAACTCGAGAGAAATTTGCAAGACATGTTCCATGGTCATCCAAATTTAAAATCTCAATCTAATATTTTATTATTCTTTTTCCTCTATGTTTGATTCTAGTAAATCATTCCTGGTCATCCCATTCACCCTCTTAAGTGAATTCTTCTCCCACCCATGATGTAAATGTCACCCTTCAGCGATAATAGTCAATAAAATTGTGAAAGGGCACCAACTTGTCCATCTTAAGATTGATGTAAAAACATATCATCTCAAGAAAAAAAGTGGTATCATATAAAATTACACCCACTAATATATTAGGGGAACTCCCTACACTAATTTACAACCTCATTTCGAATCCCCAATAGAGTTTCAGGTTTCATGAATCCATCAGTGTTCTGAACACTAAGCCATAAGATCTCCACAATGGGCACATATATAAATCTATGAGAAGCCACAATATCAAAAAGCTAAAATGATGTTGTATAGGATACCATAATGTTACCAAAGGTGGTAGATGTTCTGATATCCTACTACTAAATTCTCTGTTACACTATGTATATATGTCCTAAACCATGGCCATGTGATATATCCTTACTACCCTGAGTAGATCAACCCTACAATCGATTTAAAATTGTTGTCTAACTACCACATAAATGACAAAAACCTCAGTCAGATTATAAAACTGTACTTCAAATCCCTTCCTAATAAGAATATGTTGACCCCACTCTTATTTGTGGAGTTAGTTAATACCCTCTCTCATTTTATGTTGTAGGATGTTTTTTGCATAAGTTCTATAGATAACCCAAATTACCATAGGATTGGAACTCTAATGGGTCCCTCATATGATGTAGCCACATATATCTCAGACTACACACTAGTATTGAATCACATGGATTCCTAATTATGTGTTTAGAATGATAATTTCAACACATAAAATCTTGAAAAAACCATTCCTACTACCAGACAATATAGTACCAAATCTAGATGTCAAACCAACCAGGCTCACTCCCCCAGCCACTCTCTAGCTGCACACTGTGATAAGTGACTAATTAAAAATTATAGAAAACATATTCCTCAATAATACATTCACATAAGACCATATTTTTTTTACCAAATACCATCATTGAATCACGTAGATTTAGGTAACTCTTCACCAATCAGAATAGGTGTGAAGCACTAGAGCTTAGGAAAATGGGCTTAATATACATCAATTGATAACAAACACTGATCAAGATGAATAAACTCATGGGATCTATCTATCCTCAATGTCTCAAGATATAAGTAGTCATTTAAGGCCATATGAAAATCCCACTAATCCATATCCCAATTAAGATCCATCTGAGATATAATATATCATAATCTCTAGAATGAGTCATGCAGTATTTATGTAGAGAGATTTAAACACATCTTAGAGGGGTCTCGAGGTTCTTGAAGATATTTTTCATGGACTCTAGACATGACTTCGGATCCTTTTGTCTTCCATACCCCAGAAACATGGGAAGATTCCATTAATGGAACTCACACATCCACTCTTACATAGTTAGGTGTAGGTAACAGTGATCCCTTAATGGTATGCATAAAGAAGAAAATCCATCATATTTATGGGCCTCAATATCTTTATTTTCATTAATAGGAATTCAAGAATTGTACAATGAATTATATGAAAAATATACCAGAGGGAAAAATTATATTTTCAAAAAAATATGTTGTAATTTTTGGTTTCAAATATAATATGGAGATCATATATGAATATAGTTTAGTAAGAATAAAATATTATTCGGTCATTTTGGATGAAATCTCATGTATCTATTATCAATGTAATAAAGTTATGACTAATACTAGGTTACTAGGGTTGGGGTATTTACATTTTCTTTATGGTTTATCAATTTCAATATATGATTTATATTTCTTATAGAAATTTTATTTAACCATCCATTAATGAGTAATATCATCTATTATTACTAGAAGATAACATCAAGTAGATTTAATATGTTCAACTATATCATTTATTATTTCTATGAAATTATTGCTTTATTTAATGGGATATATTAATTTTATTAAAAACATTTGTTAGTTACTTTTTAATGGGTCTTTTTTATCTTTTCAAAAAGGTAATTTATCCTCTTATATTAAAGGAAGTTATAAATTTTATTCCAAATAAGATTTTATATAATATATTTTTTGGCATTTCATTCTATATTAATGTCCTTACGACCCACTAGTACAATAAAAATATTATGGATAAAAAATATTATATTTCTATAGAAGGACTACAATATCAAAATATTTTCAGATCATGATAATAATAAAGAATCATGTCATTAATTATGTGTATATTTATCATGATACCAGTATTACAATTGGAAAAAGTGAAATTCAACTTGGTATAACTTTATTTAATGTTCATTTTAGATCGGAAAGAATCATCAAAATTGAATTGATGGGGATAATATTTTATTACAAAAACAATTCTAAATAAATTTCTCTTAAAGATTAGAATAAATTGTGAATTTTAAATGAAAACAAGATATATAAAATGAACATTCTCAAAATTAAATAAATTTATAATTTATAATTTTTCTATATCTTCCTTATTTATTTATTACGAAAAAAGGGGATTTAACACAATTTTATTTTCTTATTGTTTTTTTTGTTTTAACTATTTATATTATATTATTAATCATTTTAAAGGGAGAGAAATTTAAACTTTTATTATTCTCTAATTATTCTGATTCTATAATTATTTCAAGTGGTATTATTATAGCATTTCACTAATTTTTTTTGAATATATGTATCAAAAGAAAGGGGGATAAATTCTATGTTATAATTAATATATATATATATTTGATATTAAAATTTTAAAACATTATACAAATTTTATTATGTGTATTGTTTTTCAAAACGGGGATTTTTTAAGAGTTTGTTAATTCAATAACTCTCAGATTTCATAATTTTTAAAAATCACAATACACTTCTTATTAAAATGAATTCCCTTACATTAATATTTATGTAATTCTATTTTTCTATAATGAACATACAATAACTAATACTTTGGAACCTTAAACTGAATCATGATAATTTAGTGATATGAATTACCACAATCAGATTAATTTCATAAGATTTTTAATAACAATAACATTATTGAACCAACTAATAGGTAAATACAAGAAACACATTGAGACTATCCAAAAATGAATAGTAAAATATAGTTGATACCAGTAAATCTAATCCTGAGTTTTGAGGTATTTGGAATTTTTATTTTCTTTATAACGTTTCATATACATTAATTTTTTACAAAATCATTTCATGTTTGACTTTATGAGAGGAATAAATCATTCTAAATGTTTTTTTTCATTTTTAAAAGATTTTACATTTCTTAATTCCATGAGAACTTATTATAATTGTAATTTTTCATTCGTACTATTAGTTATAAGAGATATAATTATGTATGATTTTCTTTATGATTATATTAGTCTATATATTGTAATAACTCATATTATGATCCAATGTGATTGAGGTTTTTCATGGTCATGATACCTTGAATCTTTTACATATAGTACATATAAGTGAGATACGATTAACTAGTATAGTATTGGGATTTTATGGATCAAAATATAGGAATTAAGATTAGTATAAAATTATGTGTGCCTTATGATAGATTGATAGTTATGAATACCTCCAATCAGTTATATAGATCTACCTTTCACTTTATTATAAAAGTATAGTTTTAATAAATATATTTTTAAAGTTGTATTTGTTTCAAAAAAAGTGTATTTTTTATCTTTAATAATATTATTCTCTCAATTATGTTATTTAGTTACGATTTCATCTTATGTAATTGAGTTAGTTTATTGTTTTACTGCTTTTTAATCATTTATTCATAATATAAAATATTGATCATTCATTTCAGTTATAAAAATAGTACTAAATTAAATTATATAAAAATATTATTGTAATATTTGAATTCATCCGCAATTCAAAAAAATTTTCCATCATTGATTGTATATTTATTTCAAAAAATGAAATATTTATTACTAAAGAGGTAAAATATATTAAATTTAATTTATAATCAACAATTCACCCCCTCCCATTGTATTTTATTTTCTATCAAACCATGGTACTACATAATTCTTTATAAATTTTAAATGTTTTTATTCTATTTGAATATTAAATGTTTTAATATTGTAGGAACTTAAAATTTTGTACTCCTTTTCTAAATATGGAATTTTTTTATTTACTTGTTGATAATAATGAATAACTGGTTTCAAATTTTGTATATATTAAAATATTAATATATTTTTATATAATTCGCTATTGATTTACACATAATATATATTTTATATAAAATTATTTAGATCATAAAAATATGGATATTATTATTACTATTTATCTATCATAGTGTTTTAATGGTCACAAACATGCCTGTTTTGTTCTTAATGTTTTCATTTTGATGAATTTTTGTCTCATATTTTGAAATTTTTGTCATGTATTTTATATATTTAATAATGATAATATACTTATTTAGATAGAATAATCATAGAAATTTTAAAGGATTGGTATTTTATTTTATCCATTTTTAAATAATGGGATGACATTATAGGATGTACTAAATGAAATAGAAGGAAGTTCAGGAGGAAAAAAATAAAATGGTAAACTAAAGGTAGTGTCAGTTATCCACTTTAGATCTTCTAGTTAGTTAGTGGTTATGGAAAAAAATTCCTAATAAATAGGATGTACAATGCATATATAGTGGATATCTACTGGTTATTTGAGAGTGATGGACTATGTTTGAATGCCTATAAGATGCCTACTATATTGATAATGGGAGCATCCAGCTATTTATTAACTTTAATAAAAAAATATGAAATAATTATTTTTGTGGATATCGAAGCAGAAAAACACTCTTTGAAAATGGATAATCACTTTAACAAATTTTAGAAGAACCATAGTGATTTAATAGCCTATAAACATGGATTTTGTTACCAAATAATAAAAATATCTACAACATTAGTTAACTATAATTCCTCTATTATGAATCAAATCATTAATATTTGTTTGAAAAAACAATAGATAACCTATTGTGGATTCAATCTAACCACAAATCTCTCTCAAGATTCAATATCATTTTTTCTTCAATCTCTAAGGCTCCCATATTCCATCAACTTTGTCAGTATATATTTACAATTATAAAAATCCCTATGAGAGATAAGGGAGAATTATTATAATGATTTTTTACCAAGTACACTTTGTATTTTGTATCCTGTTATATAATGGGTTCTCACAACCATTAAAGTGAGGGATGAGTTCCTGGGTTACAAAAACATGTTAAATACCGTTCTCATAGACATAATTATAGGTTATGGGTTTCTTGATCTCTTATAAGATCAAGGGAGAAATCATGTAAAACTTTTAACCCAAGTGGAGGAGTCATAGGTCCCACGTTGATTTATTTTTAAACTCCTTTATCATAACATGTTGGTTTCTTATTATGTTTTCTATATAGATTTTTAATTTTCCTCTATTCATAAAAATTGATATAGTTAATTACATACATTATATATGTCCATTTTAATTATGTACACTATGTAAAATATATTAGAAAAATAACCTTTTAATTTGTATCAAAATTAATGAATTATCAAATCAATATCTTTTGGTTTTAAATTTAAAAGTTATGTTTAATTTAATTTTTAATGCAAAATTCTACAAGACATATTTCTATATTACTCGAAATAAAAAAACAATTCATTATAATGGTTTTTGTACCAAAGTAATGAATAATGGATTCTATTAAGTTATTATGGAATATTTGTGAATAATGTTTTATTGTGGAATTATTTGGTCTTTTATATCCCTCTCATGCATTGGGTAATGTTTTATATCTGTTGAGATAAAAAAACAGTTGAGGTTTTTCCATAAGCAATGTTACATGGGAGTTTTTCCCAATGTTATGTGCGTACATGGACTGTTGAACCATGACCAAAAGGGTACATGGTTAGTTGACCAAATCCAAATAGTATCCACTAGTGGATGGTCCAAGACAAATATGTGATTAATGTCATGTTGGGTGGGTTTGACATATTATATTTATGTTCATGGGAATAGAGAGTAAACCCAATTTACTTTGGGAATATTCCTAGTATGATAGTCATGGAACTGAGTCTTGAATAAGGAATTGATTTTATAAGATTATGTATTTTTCAAAATTTTATGATAAAATCATATATCTTATTATTATTATATACTCTCATGTATCATGATTTATTCTATATAGTCCTACTCTCTTATTATTCAATTTATTATTATGAAAAATACATATTTCATGACTCATTATTTATGGTTTATGACTTATTGTTTATGATAGAATAAGTTGTGATCATTTTTACCTAGATTAATTATTATATTAACCTAACTTTTGATCATTTATTGAAATATTTCATATTTTCCCTTAATGATCATCTAATATCCCAATTTCTTATGATTTATTTCCACATGTCATAATGAATTTTTTATATACTAAACGTCTAAAATGTATATTATGTTAGGATTAATTTTTGGTATATGTTGAATTTATTTCATGAATTAAGTTAATGATGTATCTAATATCAAAAGGAACTGATACATTATTCTGAGTCATTTCTTATCATAAGATGTATTGAATATTCATCCCAAATGATGTATTATTTATGTAACTGATGCCTGGGTCACTGTAGGGAATTTTTTCATAACATGTTAAATATGGATTGGATTTTTTAGGTGTTGATTCATTATATAGTTGAGTTCTATTATGAATTCATGGTTTTTTAATTACATAAAATAATTTTCACTTATGTGGAATGTTAAAAAATAGATAATTAAATTGGATTAACTTACAAACAATATTATATTGAAAGCAAAGATAATTTAATATAATAATTTATATTTCATTATAATTAATTGAATAATTATTAAAAGTTTACTATTACACAATATTAATGATTTTATAAATATCATTACTATAATGAACCATTACACATGTTTCTACTCTTTTTTTTAGAATTATATATAATTATTATTATGATATTTGATTTGTTATGATAAAATTGATAATTTATAAAATTGTTTCATATTTACTATTAATACAAAAATTGTATTTTAACACCATGACTATCTTTTTTGGATAGTTTGGAGGCATGATGAATAATATTAAAAAATTAATATTACGTAGTATTTTTATTGGAATTTATACGAAAACGATTGTCTTAATAACACATTAATTCATGACTTCATACCAAAAATATATATATTACAAAATATAATATCGATAAGTGTATAAACATTAGGTAATTAGGTAGATTACATAGAAACATAAAAATATGTGGTACTCCAATATTATTGAAAACATCGAAAACATTGTTTTAATTTTCCATCACTCTTAATGTTGTATAAGATATCCTGGGGATATATATAAAAATGGGTTGAACAGTAAATCCCAGAAAGGAAATAACAAAGAAAAAAAATATGAATGTATGAAATGATAGAAATAAGAATTTAAATTTAAAAAAAATTGATGAGAATCATAATCGTGAACATTATGGCATGATATAACATGGTATCAAAAATTCATAATGAAAAATGTGGAAAATATTTAAAAAAACATTATAATATTTTAAAATTAACACCCAAGACATAAAAAATAGTTTTATTAGGATAACCTCTCATGACCTATATTTGATGTATCATGATATTAAAACATTACCTAATTAATTGGAGTTCTATCTGGGAATACCTACCATAATAATACCATGTACATTAATAAGTGTGAAACATATATCATATAAAATAAGAAAATTTTTCATCACATTTAATTCCAAAATTAATTATTGTGGACAAAACACATTGAATTTCCAATTAAAATAATTATATTTTTATCTAGGTGTACACACCTAAGTTAAAATAGTGATGGAATTCAAAGCACAAAGGTTTTTCATGGAAAATTGTAATTAAATTTAATTAGCATAATTGTAGTAAAAAAAGGTAAATATAATGATTATATGATAGAGAAAGCGATATCTCATCATTTTTTACATAAAATGTATTTAAATATGGATGTGATAAAACATATTCTAACAATATTAATTGGAAATAAGAATCATAAAATTAAGATGATGCTTGAAAAAATAAGAAAAGGAGGGGATACCATAATAAATTTTGACATATCATTGACATAGGTAAAAGAAATAATGAGTGGGTATAGATGGTCTATCATTATTATGAAATAAATATGATAGTAGATAAATATTTATAAAGTCATTAAAACATAAACAATTCATTCTCAAAAGGCTAATTAAAAAAGAGATTCCTGAATGGAAAATAGGAGAGATATATATATTTCCATTTAGAGTGTGCTTACAAAATTTGGGAGGATATTATTAAGAGAATGGGGGAACCTTGGTTGGACAATGGAGGGGATTGGTAGAGAAAAGATGTGATATGAGTTTTTTGAGTTGAGTGGAATAGAAAATTTGGTGGGTTTATACAGGAAAAGAGAGGGTTGTTCTTTATTATTTCCAAAACACTGGTTTTTGGACTCTATACAATAAAATAATAAAAACTAAAATCCTTCTCAGGGTTCTTCAAATCATTCCTACCAATGAAGATCTATATTTCAGAGAACCCATATTATTGAAACTTTACAATCTGTGATTAATTGAAGCATAATTTTAAATAATTGAATGTAAAAAATTAAAATATAATATAGGTTTGGTAGGATTGTAATGGATTTATAAAATTAATGAAATATACTATAATATAATATTTAAAATGGGAAAAATATATATGGTCATTGATACCCTTTATAGAATATGTTATATCATATTTGATTTATTATGATGTCATGTTACATATCTTAAATTTATACAGTATTAAATATTTTTACCTAAGAATTCATCTATCTTATAAAATAATGAAAATATAACCATTGGAAGATATTGAAATTTTGATTTCAAAAGTAATATAGATTATATATATAATATTCTTTAATAATTAAATTTTAACTCTTAAAACAAGAATCAATATTTATTAACAAATACTAGTTTTATTGGAAATAAATGTTTTCAAACCCCGACAAAAATTACATTTGAATTCGTAAAAATTATATTATAATTTATATTTAATAATATCTTATTGGTAAAATACTTTTTTTTTCAAAAACACATTAATTCCTCAAAAAATGTTTTGTAATTGAAAGTTCATATGACCGAAAAATACTATTTTAATTTTATCATATCAAAAATAAAATCATTTATAAAAATATAACAATAATAATAAAATAAATTTATTATTATATTGAAAATATAGTATACATATTCATATTATAAATATATTGATACAAATCACTTTATTACACTAGAGAAATCCATAAGGGTATGGTATGTGATGGTGATATTTTCTTGGGGTTGTTGAGCATATATGGTTTGGGTCATGATCTGGATGTGCTTAATCATTCCAAGTAATTGGTTTCAATTTTTAATTAGTTGTTGTATCATATCTTGGTATTGGTCAATGGAAATTAATATTAATTTTTTCTCCCTTGGATTATTTTATAAGTGGTCTCCGTTGGGTATGATCCTACATGTTGAATCCATCACTTCATTTTTATGTGTCATTTAAATTTTCTCAAATATCAACATCTATAATAATCAATTGAAAATTTTCCATGGATTATATTATAAATTGTTATGATTCTTAATATAATTATAAATCTGATAGGATATAATAAAACAAAATAATATCTTCTATTTTCTATAAACATAATTGTATATTAAATTCAATTATAAATTGAAAATTATTTATATAAATTTGGGACATTAAAATCATACCCCCTTATGAAATTTGAATCTATACTTATTCGTTTTATACTCTAAAATGGATAAGGGTAATTGTGTTTCATCACCTCCTCAAATACACAAGTCACTTCTTAAAATTTTTGGTTTATACATGTCACTTTAACAAGGTTCATCGTATTATTTGGATAATTTTTCTCTCTATGATCTAATATCTTCCTCGTATTTTATTCATATGAAAGATCATTATCATATAGTAATACCTCGGAATTAAAGACTTGTGAGGGGTTAGGTATATATTTTTTCTAGGGGGATACATGGAACACATCATATTCGTGAGATATGTTATGTGGGATACCTAGTCGATAGGATACCTCTTTGATGCGATAAATGATATGGAAGGTTCTTATATATGTTGTCTATAGATTACCCTTATTCTAAAATCTCATGACTTTCTTCAATGGATATATTCATTAGAATACATTACTCAAACCTCAATCTATAGGTTTAATCAGTGATTATCATCATAATTCTTTTGTCATCTCTCAACATCTCTAATGTGATACAGAATGGTTTTGAACTTTTCCCCCATTTACATGACTATTTCAGGACCCATACATTTACACTCACTAACTTAATCTTATAATGTAGGTGTTTTGAATCTTCTACCATAATGGTCATTATGGGGATTTATTTGGATGATTGAGTGGAAACTATTATTGAATGATAATGCCATCATAATAATATGTAGATAAGATCCTTATTTGAAGTCAATTAAGAAATATATCAATCAGTCGTATAGATTCTATATTATATTCTCATATTTTCCATCAGTTTGTGGGTGATAAAATGATCTCATATTCAAATAAATGTTTAAATAATATTGGATACCCTTCCATAACTTGGTGGTAAATCTTGGATCTCGATCGTATAAAATTTATAGTGATTTTCCATGTAGATACACAACATTATTAATTCTTATATATTAATTTAGATCATGTGATATGTTCTCTCAAATCTCAATAAAGTGCACAATATTTTTATGAAGATCTACCATATCCCATATATAGTTTTTTCCACTTGATTTATTCATAATACTAGTAACAAAGTCCATTGTTATGTGTCCCATTTCTAGTAGCTATTGGTGATGGTTTCATCATCTCCATGGATTTTATACTTTTTTGTGCTCAGCTACTAACATACAAGAAACCATTCACTATATATTATGATCTCCTTCTTCATATTTTCCAACCAATATTTCTCTATGAGGTCCTAGTACATAATTGTTACTTTGGATGGTTAGATAATTTGACCTTATGTGCATCAACCAATAGATAATTCCTTAATTCATTATTTTTTGTTCAAAGTCATGATCCATATATCTTGTCAACTTCTTCATTAATTTTTAACTCTGTGGATTTCCCTCTTCCTATAGCTTCCATCTTTTTCTAAATTTTCATATTTTCTTTTTGAGAATCCTTTATCTTCTATGGATAGGATGGTTAACCAATCATTTGTGAAAGTGTTCAATATGATCACTGATTTATGATTCCTTTAACCATAATTTTCATGTATATGAATACAAAATCCTTCTCTATTCTCATAAAAGATTATATTTATAGATCACTTATACATAGATCATCAACGAAATTATTTTCTGTCCCTGAATGGTAGTGTGTTGAGAATTCATAGCACTCAACAATCTCTAACCATATTTATTGACATATATTCATCTATTTCAATGTGAACCAATAAATTAAGCTATTATAAAACGTATATATTTCACAATTCTACTGAAATAGTTAAATTATGAATACTTTCAATACAATGATTTCTCCAACCAACTCCATATCATGTGTTGAGTAGTTATGTTCATGAAGATATAATTTCCTTATGTATTCAGATGTGAATTTCTCATTGTGAATTACTACATAGAAAAAAAAATTCTTCAAATAATCATTGTATACCATTATATTTTCCCCACTTGTGCACATTATCAGTATAGGTGAAGTGATTAATATTTTTTAAAATCCATGAATCTCTCTTAAAATTCATTGTTTCAAACAATCTTGACATAATTCCTTGTTAGCTTATTTAGAGGCTTTGAGAATCAGGATATTTTTTTTCAGTAAACGATAATAGTACCCCGCTAACCAAATGAAATAATATAATTCCATCTCCAATGTTCATATTATTCATACTTCAATTTCAAATTTTTTGATGGGTCCATATATATCATATTAATTTGATAATATTCACTAGGAATGGGACTTACTTCATCTAAAACTCACATTTTCCCTACTTTTCATAAATCTTATATTATCAAAAGTTTTTTTTATCATAGTTCTAAAAAAATCATCATGCTCCTCCTTTCATTTGTAGTATATTAAAATGTAATCTATAAATAATGCAACAAATTTGTTGAGGTAATATCTAAGAACACTATCCATTATTTCCATGTAGATTTACTGAGCATTAGAGAGTCAAAATGGAATTACTATGAACTAATAGTGATTGTACCATGTACATAATGTAGTCTTCACAAATCATATTTCTTCACCATTACATTATAATACACCAACAAAATATCATCTTTAGAGAATTAATGGGATCCACATAGCTGATTGAAAATATCATAAATTTGAGGCTGATGATACTAGTTATTTATTGCGATGATTTTGAGATCATTATAATAAATGAACATGTGCATTGAACTACACTTATTCTGGATGAAGAAGACTGGTGAACCACAAGATGATGCACTTGGTCATATGAACCCTTTATCCAGATTATATCGTATTTTATTATTAATCATGCCAACTTCTACAACAGTCATTCTATATGGGGAATTTGATATTGGTAATTCCTTTGGTATAATCTCAATTGAAAATTCATCGTCTCCACTGGGATGAAGAATTATAAATTCTTCTAGTAGCACATTAGAATATAACCTCATAGTGGGCTTGTATTCAAGGAAAATATTTTCCTTAGACTCAATAATTTTAACTATACATGATTTCTCATATGGTTATATTATTCATTCCTTAGATGTTGGTGCTAAATAATATTCCTCCAACTCTATTAACATGAATAGAATCAAAGGATTATTAATGATACATAGATTAATTTTCTTCTTGGAGAAATTTATGTTGTCTCTACATAAGAAAATCCAATCCATAACCCAAATTTCATCAAATAACACTAGAGGGAGTACCACAAGGTTATCTAGAAAATTAATTACACAAATTTTGATAGGGTAAGAGTTATATTCATGGGGTGAAATAATTTACGCATTTTTTATTTTCATTGATAACTTTACATATACACTTTGTGGGGGAGTTTCATATGTTGTAAAAAAAATTATTATGAATGAATCCGTATAATTATAGAATATTAACATAACATTCACTTTTATAGTCATGTTCAAACTATTTACATCATCCAAAATAGTCATATAGATAATAGTTTTCCAAATATAAATCACGCAAATAGGAATCCAATAATAATAAAATGATAATTTATAAATGATTTGTATTTTATTAACTTATGAATTTATATGATTCAATATATGATATCCATGATCTATTTTTTAACATACACTATTACAGACATTCTGGATTCCTTGACAAGGGTTAATAATGAGATTTTAAATTTAGCAAATCAAATCCCTTATGATTTTCCTAACATGTGTACAATAAGGACTGTTCCCATGAACCAGTTTCTAATTGAGTTGAGCAAAATATAGTGTTTTCAGGTGTTACCCCTAGGTACATTTGGGCTAGATTCAAATCCACATGTATTATCCATACATGTATATATTTTATTGGAAACAACTTAATATATAATTTAATAAATCTAATAGATTTAATATTCTGATTATTATTATCACTAAGACATTATCTAGTGTTTTCTAATCATAATTACAAAAATAACTAAACTATCCTTTGATATAAACCTTGAAAACCCTTTTTTTATTAGACATTAATTAATGATTTATTACATAATAATACACATATTAAAAAAATATAAGTAATATTGTTGTATATTGATAATTATGTACATCATATGACAACATAAAAATAGGTGGTACATCATGTTTATTGAAAAATTCCTAAACAAGGTCATTATTTTCCATCATTCTTAAAACAACATGGGGTGTCCTAGCGACGTACATAATTTTTGGGGGGATCTATAAAAACAATAAGGGTATAGCAATGAGAAACCTGAAGCAATTATTTCATGATATAATATAATAATTTAAATGAAAAATAAAAGGTGTGAGAATAATAATCATGAACAATGGGGCATGATATAACATCATTTCAAAAAGGAAACACAGAATATGTCGCAAAACCATTAAAAATGAAATAATTAACCTAATTTATGGTTAAAAACCAATACATAGTATCATAATTGTATTATGATTACCAATCATGCAAAATAAATGAGATACAATGAGACTAAAACATTACCCAATGCATTGGAGCACTATTTGGGAACACCCATCATAATCATATAATGTACATGCTTAAGTGTTCCACATAGATCACATAACAACAGAAAATATTACACCACATTTAATTCCAAAATAAAGGTGTGTAGAATTAATACACAATATTACCAAATAAAATAAGTATATCTATGTCCAGATGAATACCCTTTAGTGGATATAGCGATGGGTTTCACATCACAGAAGTTTGAACTATAAAAATCATTGTGATATATTTGTAGCATAATAATGGTATATAAAGGTTCATAAAATGTATTAATGATAAAAAAGGGGTCTCTCTCACTACTGGAAAACTAAACATTACCAACGGTTTGGAACCATTGGTATAGGCCTCCAAACCGTTGGTATAGCCTATAACAACAGTTTGGAGAACCGTAGCCAAGTAAGCCGTTGGGATAGGTCTATACCAACGGTTTTCCAAAAACTGTTGGTATAGGTAATATGAAATCTATACCAACGGTGATGGAACCGTTGGTATATAAATTCCAAAAATAAAACATCCGCTGAGATTTGATCCCAGGACCCCTCGTTTATAATTGAACGACTCAACCACTAACCTAACATGACTTTTGTGATCATAATTACATAAATATATATATGTATTCTCATAAATATTTTAAATATTGATTTATATAATGTTCTCGGTATGATGGTCCGATAAAAAATGAATGTACTTATACCAACGGTTTTAACAACCGTTGGTATAGGTCTTTGGTTGTGATTTTCATTCTGTGAATGATGTTGAATTTTGGCCCCCTTTTCCCAACGGTTTGGCCAAAACTTTGGGAAAAGTGGCATATTTGGGGACCATTCACAACGGTTTTTCCAAACCATTGGGAAAAGTGTCCAATTTGAGGGCCTTTCCCAACGGTTTGGCCAAACCATTGCCCATTTTGGGGGCCTTTCCCAACGGTTTGGCCAAACCATCGGGAAAGGGGACCTATACCAATGGTTTTTGCAAACCGTTGGTATAGAAGCGTTGTGAATGATCTAATTTCCAGTAGTGTCTTCATTTTTACAACAATAGGTAAGTAGAATATATTTATAAAAATATATCTGTACATTAGGAATTGGAAATAAGAGTCATAAATAATGACGATTCTTGAATAATTAGAAGAATGAGATTGTCCCCTTCTAAATTTTGACATAGTAACAACTTATGTAAATGCGACAATTATAGGGGATAAATGAAATCTAATTATTATTTAAAATGTTTTATAGTATATTGATCTTTATAAATTCATGAAAACATAACCAATTCACATTGAAAAATAAAATTACAAAGAAGGTGCTTGAATTGAAAATATGAATGGGAGATCTCTTAACTTGAGAGTGTGATACCAAAATCATTGGAGGATCATTTTTGAGCTTGGAGGCCCTATGTAAGGACATTGGATTGTATGGGATATATTTAAAAATAGAAACATGGTTTTTTTATTGATGATTAATAGGAAATTTTGTGGGTTTATATAGGAATAAAGTGGCAAGTTCTTTATTTCTTACCAAACATATATTCAAAAAAAATCCATAGAAAAACACTTCACATGTTTTTCCCCATCGTTTCTCCAAATTGTATTATTTTAAATTATTATTTAATTAAAAGGGAAAAAATTATTAAAATTTTACCCTTGTTTATATGGTACTGAGTCATTTTTATAAATAATTTATTTTAAGAACTTAAAATATAATATATGTTTTGGAGGATTGGTAATGTAACTATAATATTAATAAAATAACCTAAAAAAAATATTTTAAAGTCCAAACATAGAATTATTTATGGATATGATTTATATTGTTTATTGAAACACTTATGGGTCATTATGATTTAAAAATACACTATGTATTTGTATACTGTATTTAAATTTTAACAAAAAAATTTAATTCATCATAAAATTTTTAAAAATAAAAAAAATATATATTTTACATGATGATTCAAAAAAAAATATGTATTTTAGCAAAATAATTAACTAAATATGTCTGCTTTTAGTTTTTAAATAAGAATATATGTTTATTTAAAAATTCATGGTTTTTTTGGCAACAATAATTTCTAAAATATTATAAAAATTAAATTTAAAATCATCAAAATTACGTTATAATTTATATTAATAAAATATTTAGTAAATATATTTTTTCAAAATTTAATTTATATAAAATTTTCATTAATCCGTGAGAAGGAATGTCTTAATTGAAATTTCATATTTCCCAAATATACAGTTTTTATCATATGATAAGTAACACCATTTACAAAGATATAACAACAATAGGTAATTTTTATCATCATTATATAGAAAATAAAATATACCTTTTTAGTTTATTAGTTTCTTGATACACAACCATTTATTACACCATAAAACTCTTTAATGAAAAAGTGTGTGATGGTGATATATTCATGGGGTGGTTCAATGTAAATGTTTTGGGATTTGATCTCATTGAGCATGAATTTTTCCCATAAAAATATTTACATGTCATTTAGTTCTTGGATCTCAAATTTTTATTTTTCAATGAAAATATTAAGGATTGTATTTTATTTGGAAGCATTCATAAATGGGCTTAATATGGTATGATCCTACTGGTTGAGTCCATAATATTCATTGGTTGTGTCTATTGGATTTATCAAAACTTTATATTTATACAAATAAAATGATCACTATTCAACAACTATATTATCAATGGTTTTGATTTTTAATGATATTTTAAATATGATAGGACATTATTAAACAAAATAAGTGATTTTTTTTTCTATAACCATTATAGTGCATTTAGTTCAATCATAATGATAATATTATTTATAGACGTTTGAGTAGTTAAATGCTAAGTATCTTTAATATAATTAACTTTATAAAATATAGAGTTTTGAATATATTAAAAGTGATATTCTAGTAAATGATAAATAATATGTTGGTATAATAAAATATTGTTACTTCACTCATTATTAATCCATGATGAAAATTATGACATGTTTACTGTGGTTATTTAATTATCCTATTAATTAATCCAAATTGATTGGTAAAATAATTTTTTTATAGTAAATATAAAATATGTTTAAAGGAATGGTTATCATAAAATGAAAAGGTAATTAAGAGTCTTTTACTTCCAAACTCTAAATAAATGTATAAAGTGCATATTTATATTAAAGAATTTCATTAGAATGCTTTATTTTTTAAAAAAATTTATAGACGACAATCATGTATGAAAAATTATTTTATACAGTGTATTAAGAAAATTTTATGGTATTTGGGATTAAAAAAAGATTGAAATATTTATCATTAAATGATTCCTCGAGGAAATAATTGATAAAAGAAATCCTTTTCTTTTTTTTATATCTATAATTCACTATTTTTATAAATTATTATTTTATAAATTTTGAATTGATTCATGTCATTTTTTAGTGACATTTTATAATATAGAATTTCTAAATTTTTTCACTGGTGTCAAAAAACATGGAATTATTTAATGAGTTTCCTTAAAAATTATTTTCCAAAGAAAATTATAATGGAAATAATGTATTTACTTTGAAAACTATAGAACATGATAATTGTCTTCTAGGAATATTTTAATGTGGTGAATTAGTGGGTGAATGAAATATGGTGGCATGCCAAAGTAGAATATATTTTTTTTTGTTATTAAATATTTTGATAGATATCCTCTTGGTATGATTTATTTCCTTTTTTGGGTTTTGCAACATTTATGTTTATTACAGTTGATATTATTAATGTGTTTTTCATGGTGTTAATTATTTTGTGAGGGTGGTATTTTTTTCTTAGAAGTGAATTTATATAACTTGTTCTTTATGTTTTGGTTAGAATTCTTATGATTTTACTAAGCAGAAAAGATATGTGGAAACCTAAATAGAGGTCTATAGTAGATGTAACATCCCTTGTGATTAGAATTTAGGCACTTAAAAACAATGGGCTATATGGATATGTTAGATTTGTATTCATCCTTTATTATAATTAATATGAAATAATACGGTGGGTATTCATGTTTTCAAAGGAGTGAATCTTATATAATTATAGATGTGAATGTTAGTTACATATAATAAATTATATACATGGTGAGTCACTTTGACATATTTAAATTGAGTAGCTTATAGATAAAAGGGGTATGGAACATTAATCTACCTATATTAGATGAAATATATTGGAATGGTATCTTTATAGTCATCAATAGAACTAGTTAAACCATGATGATAGTATGAGTAATTTTTAAACATCATTAACATTTTTTGGGAACCAAACTAGAAATATTTTATTATTAGGTTTTTTTCGTTTAGAGTTTTTAGGGTGGGTAACCTCATTTAATGTTTATTGAAGTATGGTAGAGTATAAGATCATGTTATTATAGTTTTATTCACACACCCATGTTCATGTATTATCATTATTGTCCTAACCACGAACTACTCTGAATAGGTTTGATTTCCCATGACCAATTGGGTAGTTGGTTCCCAAATTCCCAATTATCTAGGTAATAGGTTTGTGTAATGGTGGATATTGGTTTATTCATGGAATATATTACTATAATGTACTTGGGTTATATGGATTATGATGATTCTATGGGTATTTAGTAGGTGACTTTTATTACTATTTTGGGAAATAATATCTTTGGAATTTCATTACGAAATTTTTATTGTACTGTGATTAAGAAAAACCATAATTGTGGGGATCTATTAATGGGTGAATATATTTTGTACATTATACCATGGGTTTTAGTATCCAATTATTTTCCATCATTGCGTTCAGATGGGTTAAAATTAAAGGTCAATTCAGAAATTTTGGAGGTTCTTGACCAACTCAACATGTCAGTGTGATTTCATCCAGTCATTGGGATAATGTATATACTGATATGTTAGTGGAGTATTTTTAAGATGTGTTAAACTTTAATTTTTTAATCATTACCATCAGCTTTTAATGACACCATGTTTCCTTTTCGGGGTATTGTTCATTTAATTTATCGCGTGGATCTAGGTTAACCATGCATATAATATTAGAATTTCTATTAAAGGTTCATTTAGAGTGATATTCAATCAAAATATTTAGTGGTGAGTGGGGTATTATTTTTCATTATAATACTTCTCTTAGGTCTCCAGTATTCCTAAAATATAATTATGGTCGATGTTGATCATTTTAATAATTATTCATATTGATATCCAATCTCATTGACTAAGGAGCTGTAATAGGTGGGGGTATGTAACGAAACAACACTTTATGGGTTTTTAGTGAAAAAGGGACTATAAACTATATAAATAATTTTATTAAGGGACTAAAATAAACTATCTTATCCAACATTACATGTTGTTTATATTTTCAAGTCCCAAAGGGAGAAGTGTTACTGAGACTCTATTGTATGGGAATTGAGAATCATGTGTTTTATGATATGGATGTTCCATTGTGTTCTCACTATGTTTCTTACCATGGTATGGGACTTAAAATTGCATAATTTTTCAACAAATACCTATGGTATTTCTATTTTAGTAGCATAATTAAATAGCATGAGTCATTTGATGGGGACACCAATATTCTAGACATGTAGCCTGATATGTCCTCTAGAAACCACAAACATATAGGATTATATGTATGTAAAACATAATGATTGGGGAATGTAACATCCCCATTTTTTGTTATCCCTATATATTTTGAGGATATATTATCTTTTTGGTGTCTTGGATCAGTTTCAAAAAATTTGGGAGATGAAATCAATAGTAGAAAAAAGACTTTGATCTAAGGGATTCACCATGGAACAATGGAAGATGTTGTGGAAACCATTATTGTGTTGTGTGTTATGTTATAAGGATACTATTGTGGGTTCCCCTTGAAATTGGAAACATCATTCGCGATCCATGGAGAATTTTGGTGCGGCATATAGTGTAAGTTAAATCCCTACTTTGTTTATGTTAAATCCATGCATCACATAAGGGAAATTAAATATTCACATAATGGTTGGTTTTATCTCTTGTGAATATCACACATTTTATTTAAATAGTTTATCCACCATGCATCATGGACTTCTCTAAAGGTACCATGATTGAGGGTCCTCACATCAGTGTCCTATATGGAAACCTTGTACAGGTGAGTATTTAGAGATGGTTTTTGGTGTTGAGTACACCATGGTGGGTTAAATATCTTATGTATATGTTTTCGTGGGTGTTTTGGTTGGGGTGTATTGTCTATGAAAAATGGAAAAAATCTCATAGTCTTATCATTGGTTGTGGAAGAACATGGGTGTGGTGTGATCGAGCACCATAAACAAGATGAAAATAGAGAGGAAGATACTCCCAAGTTGTAATCTTAGGCATTGTATGGAAAAAATGGATTGATTTTTTTTTTCTTTGCAACGGTATTTCCCAATGGTGGTGGAGAAATGTATTTAGAAAAAATAAAATGGTCATTGAGATTTGGAGAGGAAGATTCATCTTCAAAAAAGATATTATAAATGATATTTTTGGACATATTGAATTCATTTTGGACCTCATTTCATTTAAAAAACGTGTTAATTCCTCCTCATTCCATCCTTAGTTATTAGGGATCTAAAAATTTTAGGTTTTATTGAGAGTTTTTAAGATACTATCTTCATTAAAAGGATTATTACTCTTAGTCTTTGGTGAAATAAAATTTTAGATGTAGGTGGATTCACACTCACTCTACCTACACTGATAACTAGGAAGTGTATGTATTTATATATTCAAAGGTCAATTCTAATCTATGAGAAATTTTTGAAGAAAATGTGAGAATAATTTCATATTTTTAAAAATTGTTTATGATAAATATATTCACATATGGTTTTATGAACTACTTTATTATAAAATAAATTTTTTTACGTTTAGTTTTTGATGTGGATTAAATTTTCATAAAAGGGGCATTGTTGATTCATACATGGATACCATGATATAATTTGGTGGAATCTCAATTGAATTTTTTGGTGTGCATTCATAGAATATTTATAGTGCCTTGTTGGTTTATACATGGGTAACATTCCATCTAGGGAACAGTGGGATGTAACTCCACTCGTTGATGGATTGGTTTGGAGTAATTGGGTTCCACTCTTACGTGCATATATTATTGGAGTTCTGTATTGGGGGAGGCAGTATGCATGGGTGGGGAATCAAGGAATTTTCATATGAATTATTTAGTGGTTTCTTCCATATAAATAATGGAATATAATGGATATGTTTAATTTAGTTTGGGTTTCTTACATGTTTTTCATAGCTTATACATTGTTTTAGTTTATCTTCTCTTTTATTTAAAATTATGAGGTATATTTTTATATTTTATGTGATATGTATGGAAATCCTCTAATGGATATCCTTATTATTCATTATAGTCCAAACAAGCATATCCACATTATTGTTAATGAAATAATTATTCTTGATGATACATGAATAGGGAGAAACTATTACATAGTATTGGTTGTTTTAATTTTGTAGACTATGATGAATATATGAGATTGGGGATAATTATTATGTTTAATACATAGTGTTCTATATGGGAACCTTGTTATTCTTCCTAGGTATTCTATGACTAAAGGGGATTTTATTACTACTAAATTTTATACTCAAATTATATTTTATGTATGTTTTTTATATTAATGTTTATATTACATAATTTATTCATCATATATATTGATTTTTTGGGAGATATATCATTTAATAATTATGTATGTAAGGGAAAATTGTTCCCCATTATTTGGAAATATCATTTGCGTTTATTACTAGCCTTTGGTGTCTAGGGGGCATCATCTAAGGTCAGTGGAACTGAAATCTTACCCAATCCAAAGGGTTGGGAAAGATACATTGAATTATAATCATATCATTCTTGTCTTGTAAAATCATCATCATAGATATCAATATATTCATCATCCATTGCTTAATACTCTTAATTTTCTCCCTCCATTTTAGTATAATTTATTTAGGTAAATAATTATTGAAATATACATTCTTAAACTCCTGAATTTTATGGATTTTATTTATTCCTATTTCCAAGTATAGTTTATTGGATTCCACCATTCGTCAACTTCATCTTCAAAACAATAAAAAAAACAAAACCATTTTCAGATTGACGCACTAGATAAAAAAGAATATAATTTCAATGGTACTGATACATTACTCAATAATTAGTGGATCAGATGGCCCACTAATAGAAAATAGACATTCTCACAAGAAATAATCAATTCCCAGTTATTACATCCTTCTATTTTTGGTATGTTTTACATTATTCACATTAGTGTTCATATCATGAGAGAGATAGGTGATTTTAACAAAAATATTTTCATTTTAGCTCCAATTTAATTTGGTTTATTATGGGGATGATCATGTTATTGTCCATAACATTCATTTTTAATATGATTACCCTTTCTTCTAAACATTTACTAAAAGAAGAAATGATTAATGTGAGTCTTTAACATTAATAATAAATGTTATTAGTTATATGACAAGGAAAATTAATCCTAATATGGTTGAAATCAATGAACATTATTTCAACCCATGAAATTTGTAGTTTCATACTATATTAATTTTTGTTCTTTATAGTGTATTTTAGGTACTTTACTTTTATTATTCATAACCTAATTCCAAAAATAATAATTAAACACTAAAATTATGTCAATTTAGTTAATGGTAGAAAAGTATACATTGATATTAATTCATTTTCAACAAACATTCAATTCATATTATAAAATTTCACTCATCATAAACATATGGTTTAGTATATTTTAGGATTAGATAAATAATAAAATTAATAAAAAACTATTCATAAAAATTTCAAACAAATATTATTATATTATGGTACCCATATAGAAATATCAAATTAACACTCTCCTTCATAATCTTGGGAAATAAATTCATATGTAAAGGTGATCTCACATGTTCAGCATGTAATGTCACAGATTTTTTGTATAATTTTTTTATTATATAAAATTATTTTGAGACCAAAAAATTTGACGGAACATGATTCTTGAGCCTAGAGTGCCCGGAATTATCCATTGAAAAATGATATGTTTTAAAGATCATGAATGATTAGTTTTCCTAAAAAAGTGGAATAAATCTTTAACGGGTGCCCAAAATAGAAATCTGAGGGCACCGTTGCTTTCACCATGGTGGGATTTTCCTAGGCACAAAATTAATTTAGTTGGTGTAGGCATCCGGTGAGAAAAACGAACAATGTAATAACCTTAAATAAAATAATAAAATGAAATAATTTCATTTTTTAAATTACTATTACTCACGAATGTATCCTTACATTGTCCAATATTTTCCAACAGTTGATTTTTTTTTTGAAGTAAGTAAAATAATTAAGTAGAAAATAAATTTTTGATAAATAATTTTAAATCATAAATGGTTACAGGGATTGGGAATCTGGGAGTACCATAGAACTTGTGAGATCATGTTACCATTAGGCAATGACTAACCTTGACTTGTTCTGGTTGAGTGTGACTGTTAATATTTTTGTATCATTTCTTAAAGTACATTTAGTAAAGGTGCGAGCATGAATTTCAATCGTCTGAACAGATATTTAGATTGAAAATATAAGGGCCTTGTTGAACTCGTAGATCTGTGATTCACTTAGCTAATTATTAACTTTGACCAAAAAATGTCTGATAGAAATATTAATCTTTAGATATTTCAAAAAAATAATAAATTAAAACATTGAGATATTTTATTTCTTCCTACAACCGTTGAGAGAAGGTAATCTAAACTGTAGCATAATAACGATCATTAAATTTGGGTAAAAAATGACATGTCGCCTTTATTTTATAACCTCAATCCTTGTGTGATTAATTGATTCATTAATTAAAGAGAATTACTGAACCACATTAATGAACCTATCATTAACTCTTTATTCAATGAATCCGTTAGCGGAAAAATTTCACAAATGTGGGGAACCTATGATGAAACATCGGAGACATCACCCTCCAAGGAAAAATGGTGATCAAATGATGATCGTTCTAGGAATGAATTTGGGATTGACAAGTGGCAAGGAACAACGAATGACAACAAGCACTGAATTCTTTATTTTTTCCAAGTGGATTCCATTGAATCCGGGTAGGAGGTTTATGTGTTTAGTGATTCCTCGTTTTCTTCCCATTCTAGAAAATACAACAAATGTGGATCAACTGACAAACGATTTGATCCGCGACTCATTCATTCTTGTGGGTGGTTGTTGTGGAATCTTGAATTGGGTGTTTCTTTTCCCTATATGATGATTGTTATCACCCTCAATGATAAAGCGCTACTATGGTGGGTATGGGATACTATGAAGAAGGCCTGAAACATCCGCCTCTCTTGGTTTTTGTGCATTCTTTGTGGGCGACTGAGCAACATAGTGAGAAGGCGATTCAGTGGGCTTCACAGTGAAGCCCGCAACCCAGGAGGCATGTAGGCTTATATGTGATGGAAAAGGACCACCAAATCATCTCTGGTGGCCCGAGGAAGGTGCTTCTAGCATGACACCATCAGCGTAGCGGCAGCCGTCCTGTGCCAGCAGCATGGAGAAGTGGCGCCTGTAGGAATGACGGATGCCGGAGCCGTGGTTATACTTCCATGTAGGGTTGAAGGCAGGATTCCAATACACCCATGAGAGATAGATCCTCCTACTCTGGTCCGGTTTTCCAGGAGATCTGGACCATCCATCTGGGTGGGACCTGCTAGTCGGGCCGAACCCGCTTGCTGGGCTGGACCAGACTGGACCCGAACCTGACCAGCCCTGTTTCACTAAAACCAACGTAACCTGCAAACTGGTATTATGATTGATAAGACATCAGCTACATGAGGACCCTTGAAA
The DNA here is from genome assembly GCA_963277665.1 of Viscum album. NCBI lineage: Eukaryota > Viridiplantae > Streptophyta > Magnoliopsida > Santalales > Viscaceae > Viscum > Viscum album. The sequence continues at coordinate 1,269,145,670 of OY728164.1, forward strand.
CATGGCAGTTCTTTTGAGATACTGCACTTGTGTTTTGGCAGAATTTGGAGTGTGGCTAGGATGGATCAGACTCAAATCCAACTGATCCATTTTACATTTTTCCATATATCTTATCGACTGGGAGTCCGATTGATGCACCGTCTATCATGTTTGAAACCATACGATAAGGCATCTTCTAGGTTTCTATTCTGTGGGACATCATTTTAGTTGATGTATGACCAATATCATTAGGGGAAGAATCTCTGGAACCCAATTTCACCAACTAAAAGAATCCTATAGAAGTCTTTGAAGTTAATAGTGACTCTCTATGGATCATAATTAGAGTAAACCTTGGTGGATCTACAATAGTGATACCCAATGTGGATCATAAATGGCTCAACCCTCTGTGGATCGATATGAGAGAGAACCTCTAGGGATCAAGAACAATGTGACCCTTTGTGGATAAACAGTAGAGCGACATTCTATGGATCGACAGTAGTGTGACCCTCTGTGGATTTTCTATAGTGAGAATATCTATGGATCATTAGTAGAGATACCCTTTGTGGATTGGTATGTGAGAATCCCTTCTCAGATTATTATCTGAGCCACTTAACAAAATAAAACGATCTAGCTGAAGACTAATAATCATTATTCATTTCTCAAAGTTGTATACCTGGTGTGAGATGCATCTTTTACATTGTTCTATGTGGTTATGGTCTTTATTAGTGGTGTTACCTTTGTGGTATTTTAGATTGTGGTGTTTTCATTTTTGAATTACCAATAGATCTCTGGGGGTCTCGAGGTCCCTACTAATTATTGTTATACTCGCCCCTACAAAGGTATATCCCACACATGTTGTTTCGGGTGCAGACGATCGATGTTTCTACTGAGGTGGTTAGGGGGATGGGACTAAGGGTCTCTACGATAGTGGACATGGTGGCCTAAGACTAGGTGGGGCCTAGTTGGATAGGGAAACCTGACATAATGCATCATATTGTATTACCTTTAATAATCTCACAATCAGGTCAGGATTTCTATGGATGGCCATTAGAGTTCCCTTTTGTACATTACTGTTTTCATGTTTTTATTGGGTTTGTATTCTTGACCAATCATATTCAGTTGTAATTTATCTCAAACATGTTTTAATGATGTACTTGTTTCCCACTTTCTGTGTGTTGGGTTTCGGAAGGATGTGTGTGTATATAGATTTAAATGAAATGTATTTCCTTTTTAGGTTATGCTTTTCTGGTGATAGTCATCAGCCCCTAGCCAGTGGAAGGTTTTCTTGGGTTAGTCATGGAACATTCCCTAAGAGATGGGTAATGAAAAAGTGGTATCAATGTGAATATGGTTCTAACAGAAGAACTATGAGTCTATATTTTCAATGGGTGAAATAGTTTAAAAAAATGAGTTTAGATTTCAGTCTATGGATTCTAGTGTTGGTGTGGCAGCTGATGTATCCATATATAAGGGCCATGAAGTATATTTTCGGACTCAGTACACAAAAACAATAGTTTCATGTTTTTTTTAAAAATATCTTGATCTTATTTGAGTCATGTCACTAGGTATAACTTATTGATTGTGGTTCATCTTTACTCGCTATTAAGATGTCTCTACACTGATAGTCAACAAGGATTCTAATGTGTGACCATGAGGATGGTCCACATAGTTATGAGGCTTCATTACAAGGAATAGTTTCCGAGATGATACCATTGCGTGGTGTTCCAGTGATACCACTTCTTGTTTGTCAGCCGTTACTATCAGCGCTACTAGTTGAATTCACATGTAGGCTCAGTACCTTATATTAGATTCAGGTACATATACACCTTATGTTCCGAGTAGATCCCAACTCATAGGTGACTAAGGCCTATCTTGGGGTGGTATCAGAGCTTCCATCTAGCCAGGGCACTATTAGATCAGATGGTGATCCTGGAAGTGGGATTTCTACATGGCTCAGCGGGGCGATGGTCATATTTATATTACAGTTATCTTATGATGTGGTGACTTTTTTGTGGACAGATCTTGAGAACATTTCTCAGAGAAATTTTCCACGACCATAAATATAATATGGGTATGTTTTCCCAATAGCTTATAAAACATTGGAAGCATGACATGTCAGTAGCTAAGTATTCGTTATGGAGTGCCGACCATTCCCGGTTCTCAAGGAATACAATATCACTAATGCTTCAGGTCTCAGACCTCCATGCAAGATGTGTTTAGTGACATTCTATCTAGCACTATTTCTCTATGCATTCTGACTTATGTTAGGGTTCTATATAGAACCTTTTTGGTTGAAAATTATTTGGCTGGGAAGATACAACCTGTGAATGTTAGTAGTGGGAAAGTAGGAAACAGAAATTAGTCTATGTGGCTTGGATGGGTAAAATGTTTTAGGATGAAGAAGTGATAGGAAAAATTTAATATACATGGGAATATACATAAAAGAGTATCTAGGTGAGAAGTAGGAGGTGGTATACATTTCAACATGTTACAACCAGCACCCCAATGTGGTCGCCCCCGGGCTGAGTGAGTTGGAGGAAAGGGGAAGGGAGTAGTTAGATGTGGTCAATGAGTATAACCCAAGAAATAAAAGAATGTTTTTAGGTAGGATGTTGTTCTAGTAGTAGATTCTATATTAATAGACATATGCACTAATCATTCCTTTATTTCATGAATCTTGTTCATGACCGATAGTTTCTAGATAAATAGTTTACTTGATCTTGATGTTTGGATATACCAGTAAAAAGGAAAATAATAATCACAATTATGCCAACAGTGTGATCTGACCCATGAGGCCAGAGTTTCGGTTAGAACCTCTTGGTGTCAGCGTCGAAGCATTACAATGATAGTTTGTATATGGACTGGTCATCCATAGTTAATTATCATATTGTTTATTTTAGGAAATGGGATGGGGTATATCTACATTGATGGAATGGATTTTCCTTGGACATATAATAAGGAAACCTATGCATCATTGTATAAACTCATGTATAGAAGATTGCAGCCAATTCCTCTTGTGTCGGCTATCCATACCCTCGTGGCAGCATGGGTTTTGAGTTTTCACTTCCCAACAGTACTGGTGAAGTGTGGTAACATACATTCCCAATATGTTTTATGGATTACCTCCCTATAGGGGTAGGGAATTCTGTGTCCTTCTACACTAGATGATGTAACCAATAACAATATCAATATATTAAAGGACATTTGTAGAGCTTCCAAATCAAGGGGTGGAGGTGGAGGACTTGCTGAGTAAGGGCATAGTAATACCCAATGTTTGAGAATATGTGTGGACTTCATGTAATGTATCCTTATGGTCATGGAGGGCGAGTACCAACATCAAAAGGGTCAATGGGAACATCAATCAGTTAAATGGAGTATCCTTTACCATAGATAGAATGGTTCCTATAGGATTTTTAGCAACTGAGACAATAGATATGGTTGGTGTTCCTCTAATAATATGACTTTGAGATTATATATACCGTTTGGAAGGGGGATGTGGTGGCAGACTCTCTCCCCAAGAGGTCTGGTTTATAGCTGCTGAGTGTGGCGGTAGAGCAGTTAGTCGTGATACTGATATCCTTCATGGATGATGATATAATATCTTACCTCTAGTCAATGACTGTCACTCCCCCAATCTGTTAGTGAGATATGGTGTCACAATTGCGGATGTTTACTTTAAGGCCCGACATGCTCAGATATCCCCAAGATAGTCCCTTTAGGAATTTGAGATAGGTGGGGAGAATATAATCCTTTTTTAAAGGACACACCATGGTACCCATGATATTACAAGAGGAGGTATTGAGGGAAATCCATACATCCCATTTGGAGGTACATCCTAATTTGGTGAGGAAGTATGAGGATATCTGATGATAGTACTGTTTTCCATTGATTAATAAAGAGGTGTCATAGATTGTTTCATGGTGACACACATGTTTGCATGTGAAATCTGAGCATCATGTTCTAGTATGCTTGAACACGACTTTTACCCCTAGACAGATGGTCAGATGGATAAAACCATATAGACTATGGATGAGATGCTTTGTACTTATGTCCTAGATTTTGGTAATATTTGGAAGGACCAACCATCACTAGAGGATTTTTCATACAGTAATAGCTAACACTCAACCATTGGAATGGAACTGTTTGAGGCCTTGTACGGTCTCCATAAAGATCATATCTATACTGGAAAAACCCAGGGGTGTCAGCACTCATGGGTCCAGGGATGGTATGGGCTACCAATGAGAAGGGGTAGTTCATCCAGGAGTGGATGAAGGATTCAAAGACTAGGAATAAGTCTTATGATGATAGGAGATAGAGACTATTGGAGTTCATGGAGGGAGACTGTGTCTTCCAATTGGTCTAACCCTGACGAGGATTGCAGAGATTTGCAAAGGGTTTAAAACTATCTCAAAGGTTCATCAGACATTTAAAAATTATTAGCATAGTTTTAATGGTGGCATACCTCCTATATCCTCCCCCATAGATGCATCAGGTGCACAATGTTTTCCATGAGTCGTATTTGGGGAGATACATGCATCATCCATCGTGCGCCGTCGGTTGGGTTGAGTTGGACATTGATGATGTGGGTGAATTTAATGGAGTTCTTGGTGAAGATAAAGTATTTATTGGATTGATTCCTTCATGGATATTAAATCCCTTTGGTACATGTTTGGTGGTAGTACGAGAACCTCCAATATAGCACATAGGAGTGGGGGGCTCATATTCATTCTCAATACCAACATTTGTTTTCTTATTTTTTGTTGTGGGTTTTTGAGAAATAATTTCCTATGGTAGGGAGACTGTAATGTTCGGAAATTTATATAATATTTCATTAATTATATGGATTAATTTTGAGATCGAAAAATTTGACAGCTGGTTATTTAGAGGCCCAGAGTTCCTCGAATGATCCGTCGAAAAATCTTAATCATTAAATAGCACACATGAGCTGTTTTCCTAAAAAAGTGGAATAACTCTTACACGGGTGAGCATATCAGAAATCTGATTCCACCATTTCATTTTGGATGGTGGGTCTACCCAAGGACTGACATATGTTTTGTTTTCACAAGAATCTAGTGAGAAAAAAAATAGAATAACTGTAAAAAAATTATTAAAAAAATTATTTTAATTTTCCAATTCTTATAACTCCAGAATGGTGACTCTGATTAAAAATATGAGGCTTTCGATGAGATCAAGAGGGTATTATTTCCTTACATAGATCCTAACATTGGTCGACATATTCCAAAAGTGTAATTTAGTTTTTGTCCACAAATAAAATAATGAATAATTATTTTATTGTAAAATACTTATAACTCATAAACAGTAACTCGGATTAGATATTGTGACCATGCCTTTTGTTACATTACTATTACATCATTATAAATGTAGACACCATAATATTATTACATGGATCCAAAGGTTTAGTTTCTTGGAAAAACTAATACCATACATAACATTTACAACATCAAACATAATAATTTATTTAATTACTTCTTCTCCAGCTTCTTATTGGAATGTGAAACCTCCTAACTACATGTAGTCACATGATGATATACATAAAAAAGGGTTGATATGAATTCCCGATAAGAGGATAGATATGAATAATATATAAATGGGAGATCATAATAATAACATAGTAAAATGATCATGAATATTAGAGGAAGTATTAATAAAATACATGAAATGTGCAATGCATAAAAATGAAACATCATGTATTAGAGTTTAACTACAACACATACTTCTGAACAAATATAGAATCGTATTTACACATAATTTAACTTTAACTCATGGTATTCATCACTTTAACCAATGCATTAGAGCACTGTATAATTCTGGGTTCACCATTCACATTCAAACATTAATATTGTGATATATAATTCCAAGTGCACCCATCGCATCATAACATTAACATTATCCCGCATGCCACTTAGAACATAAACAAAAAAATGAACATAACTAACCCATGGAACTAAATGGGATTCATATCGTAAAAACACAGTCATAAACTTTGGGTTCCCAAAAGATTGTGGGAATAATATATTGATACAATAACAATTAACCTTGACTAAGAAATAAAAGGTGTATTTATGAAAGAAGAGTTCTTTTAGAATACATTTTTTGATATAAACATTATTAAGAAGACATATATATCATAGAAATGGTAATATAATGATGAAATTTTTTTATTGAGTTACCGTACCAAAAATGGAGTGAAGGATATAGAACCCGAAGAAAGAATGCTGGGTTTGAGAATTTCCCCTTACATTGTATCTGAACGTTTTCTTCACAATAATGTTTTGTATAACCATATTTGATTCACTAATTATAAATTCCATAATTTTTTATACATGAATATGGTTCATTATGGTTTCATTATATAATTTTATGGGCCTTTGGATGAGTTATAGTGTTAAAAACATTGTTTGGGAATGTTTATTTTTATGGTTTTCTTGATTGGTTCACTTGTATTCATAAATGGAAGTTCATGTAGAACAAGGGTAAACATCCAGAAATGGAATTAAATGTTATTCATTATCACCCAAGATTTTAAATGATCTTATTATTGATTATATTATATACCCTGTCGATGAATAATTAAATAGGATCTTAATGATGATCGTCTGGGTTAATTTGGTGTTTTTTGGTCCAAAACAAACTTTTTGATTTCAATTATTTTTAAATATGTAAAAAACATAGTTCCATAACATTAACATGGATATAATACATATATTATATTCCGGATAAACCTTAATAATGGTTTCATGAACTTATATGTAGGTATAAATGGAAAAAAGAAAACATGTCGTTCATGACGTTGATAAATTAACACCTCACGAACAATGTTTTCCTTTTAAAAAAAAGAAGGGGAAAAGGGGGTTGGATGTAATAAAATCCAATTAATATTATAAAATTATAATATATGTATGATACTGGAGTTAATAGTGCATTTGGATGAATATATGTGAGGATAGAATACGAAAAGAACGTGAAATTGAAAGAAAATTATAGGAAAAGTGAGAGAGAGAAGAATTCTCTCTTGAATCCACCTGTTGAGAACCTCCCTAAGGAAGCAAGGACTCATCTCTGGATGAGACCAAAATCTCTTGGACATTGGAGTGGGGATAGGTATGTTTCTTGGGCTATGTTTAGGCATGTTTTGAAGCATGAGAGGTGTGGTTTGGAAAGTGGAGGGATAGTGGTTATTTATACATGAGGATGGGGTGTTTTAGGAATAGAATAGTCAATAAAATAATATATGAAATGTGTGATATATAATAGTAGTTTTGGAAATCATAAATCATATATTAATATAATATAATTATTTTTACCCTTAAAATTATATTTATAATTCGAATTTATTAATTTATTAAAAGGTATGAGAATGAAAGAGAAAAATATATTTTAAAGAATATTCTTTTGACTTTAGGCTTTGGAAATATATTTTTAGGTTTTTAAATTGAGTTTATCATATTTTAATAATCCATTAATGAAAAAAATAAAAATGGCCGAATATAAATTTCTTGAAATTTTATTTTATCATTACATCATGAATGATGTGATTTAGGATACAGTGGTTATGTGAAAATCTGTATTTTTAATATTCACCCAAACATTGAATTATTTCATAAAAATCCGAAAAATTCACCCTAACAATTTTTCAACATCTAGAATCCAAAAATGAAGTCTGTGTTCAGTTCTTTTCAAAATATGATTAATTTAATACTTACATAAAATCAAAATTTATTGAAAAAATAAATTCTTTATAATTAAAACCGATTTTATAATGCATTAAAAAATTACATAAGTTTTTATAAAATTAAAATAAAACCCGAAGACATAGAATTGTTAATTTAATAACATATTTTAAAAAAATTAATTTTCTTTTAAATTTTTTAATTATTTATAATCTATTATTTATGATTTACATGAATACAAATATTTTTACTAAGGTCAAATAGTCACCTATAAGATGAGAAATTTTATTTAATATTTCAAGGATAAGTTTAATATTAATTTTGATGATTTACTATTAATAACGGTTCTATTACTATTCATATGTGTTTTATACTATTTATATGGTTATATTAATATTCACAAAAAATTATGTTTGTTCTACTAGACTCCAAAAATAATCCTAAATGTAATCTTGTATATTATATTTTCAATATTTAAAATATAGAAGTAGAAAAAATATGGTTAATGGTAACATAATATTTTGTATCATTATATGTCATTGTGCGTTCTAATTGATTATTAATGACTTACAAAAAAACAAATATTTTTTTTAGATTTTATTAATTAATACCAAAATATATATCTCCTTTGATGTAATGATTCATGAATCACCCACTACATTAAATTTTGAAATGATCATTTTTTATGATTTAAATTTTACTAAAAACTGATCCTAATCTTAAGTCCATTTTATTTGATTGGATTTTATTATGTTATGAATCCCATTTTATTTACATCGATTCTTCATGATTTGTTATATAACTGATTCTTTTGTGAACATATGCATAATTATTGTAATTATCTAATGGGATGTTTCCTATATAACCAACCAATGAATGGGTTAATGTTTATATCACACTATTTGAAAAGGTAGATGTGAGGTTATCCCAAGCCCAATGGTTCAAAATGGTACAAAAATGGTGAATCGAATATTATAAATGTTATATTAGGATTTTTTAGAAAATTTGGAATGTTCACAATTTTATTATTACATATGCTTATACATATTATTATACCCCATTTATATGTTATATTTTTATGTTATCCTCTATGAGGCATCATTATTGTCCAATAATTCTACTATATTATGACGTAGTTTATTTTTCATCCTTTGAGACTATATGAAGATATGTTATATGGAAAAATTTTATTACTCCATGTAATTATAATAATATATCTATCTGATGGTTATTTTTCCCATTATAATTATCCACTCCTTCATGATATATTGATATGTTTTTCCTTACTAAGGGTTTTTTCACACCCATTTAGTATGTTTCTATTCCGCTATTAATGAGGAGATGTATAAAAAATTAAATATATAGAAAGAGTTCAAGTATGTTGTGATTATAGATAAAACTTCATATTTAGATTAAATAAAAACTTTATAGAGATAATATATAAATAATATTAACATTTGTGTTTTGGATTTATGTAATTATTTATGTAATATAATGATTAATTAATATAAATTTTATGCATGGTTATATTCGGTCATCTCACCTTCTATTGAATATAGTTGTTCGATAATTTTTTTTTTCACCAATGAACATGGGACTGTGGTTTTGGGGAATCTAAATTTGAATAAGATTAGGGTGTAGTTATTTTTTAGGATTATATTAGTTTCATTTGTTATTAGGATGAGAAAAAATTAGTGAAAACCCCTGAGATAAGTATAAATATTGTATAACATCCAAAATTATTTATATAGTATGAATTGTGTGGTATACTAGAAATAAAATCATTATCAGTATAAAAAGAAGTGTATATGTGATCTAGTGAAAATTCGCATAGGGGTAATAACCCTGAAAATTGATGGTTGAGTAATAACTTAATCATTACACGGTGTATAATAATTGGGCCTGACTACAAACAAAGTTTAACTATCTCAAGGGAAATTCATTAGTGATTAAATTTATATTTATGAACCATTATGTGGGATTTAATTAAAATTTGAGGATATAATATATAACTATTATGTTAGACAACCAAAGAGTAAAATGAACATGGACAACATAGGTTTGAATATAATATTTATAGTTTAATCCAATTATATCATTGTTTTAATTAAATGTTTCAAATGATAATATATATTAGAATAAAGTTTTAAAATTCATATGACCATTTACCCTAATTTTATAGGATATTATAAAAACCATTTTTCTATTAGTATTCAGATGGAAATAAGTTTAGGAATAAAAAATTTATGAATGGAATGTCCTTTTAAACTCATAATAACTATAGTTATCTAGGGAGCTATATATTGAAATAATGGTTATGAATCTCAATATCTACTTATTATAAAATAAAACTGGAGTTTTGTAGTCTTAATAATGATTATGAGATAGAAATTATATCTTGAGTCATACCATTATTTATCTTTCATTAAATATCATTATTTTATATTATAACAATGCAATTAAATTAGAGGGGAAAATGTAAATCCGTGTGCTTTAGAAAATATTTTTTTCCAAAAATATATGTGACTGATATTATAAAATAATTTTATATAGTATTTTAATGAAATTTTAATTTAGTGTGAATAAAATCATAATATAAATTAATCAAACAAAAAACCCTTTATTCGTTAAAATTGATACAATAAAATAATTTTATATTAAACCAAAAAAATTTCATCCATTAATTGTTCAAAACTAAAATGGAACAATTAATATAAAAGAATAATAACATTAAAACCAAGAGATAAAATGGATCATATTTATGTTTGAGACTCACTATTAGTATAATTAAACCTTCAATGACAATGAATAACAAAAAAATAAAAATCATATTTTTAAGATTAATAAAATTAGATTTATTATATACAAAGAAATTTTGGAATGAATTTATATAATGTGATTGAGGTAATATAATCATTATAATTTGGTATACTGTCATTTAAAATATAGATTTTAGAAATATGCTCATAATAAATAGATTCATTGAATATACATTTACTTATTTGATATAATAATGTTATGTATTGCTATTAATAGAAATAATAAAATATAATTCATAAATAAAAAATAATGAAAAAATATATAATATTTAATTAAAATGTTTATTTTTAAAGATAAAAACGATGTGTTACATAATATTATAATTAAATTATAATAAAACATATTTATAAAATTCAATGAAATATTTTAATAAAATTGAATTTTTAAATTCTAACTAATGCTTATAAAATATGTAATCAGTCTAAAAAAACTAGTTATAAAATCATTTAGGGATAAAAAAAATTCTAAAGGAATTATTACTTTTTATTTATCGTTTATTAAAAAATTGATAACTATTGAATAATTTGGACTATATTAATAATAGGTACGCAAAAATTTAATTTTTTTTAAATAGTTTCATTTATCATTAGATCATAAAGAAACTAATTTTATGCTCGAAAAAATATTTTTTATAAAAATTATTTTTATGTTGCATGTTCACATATCATAATATTAATTTATCACCCCTAAAAATTCAGTCTACTAAAAATCATATGTTAATAAGAATATACAATAAATATGGTTATTATTATTTTTAAAATAAAATATGTTAAAAAATTTAGTATTGGTTACCATGGTAATAAAGTTTATTTCAAAGATTTATTTTTATAAAAAATATGTAATTTTTATCTAAAAATTAAAATTAATATATTTTATGATTACATATATATACTACTTCAACCTGTAACAATATTTATTAAAAAATAATTATATTTTAATTGATAATAAAAAAGAATAAAAACACATAATGTATAATGATAACTTATTATAAAAAAATATGTTTTTATTGTCTTTTATTTTAATTAAAAATTTAAATTTTCTATTATTTTGTAATTGAAATAAAATAAATTTGGATAAAATTATGAATCCTAAAATCCATATTTATAATTAAGTTTCATTGTATATTTTCAGTTAATAATAATTACACTAGTACAAACTTAATGTGGGGTAATAATCATAAATGTTAATATCTTAATGAGGAATTAATATAATTAAATAAACACGACCCTTAAAAATTCTAGAAAAATGCTTTTATGTATTCAATTAATACCTGTGTGACTCATAAATATTTCATCACCTAACATTCCGAAGTACAATGATATTCTGTCTTAAACCCTCACCAAGAATTCAATTACAAGTTAATGTCACTTGTCTTCACTTCTAAAAGGAGAACACTTCCAACCACCTCAATCATAACTTATACTAAAAAATTTAATGATACTATATAAATTTTAATTTTCATAGATCATTGATCCTCATTTTCTCACAATTGGTAGCAAGAAAATGACCCAAGACCTCTGTTTCCAAAGCATCCTCCAAGAGAAAATTCAAACATTTAATGAATGTATTACACACTCCCAAAAGTTATGTACTCTATTTTTATCATAAAACCTAGAATAAACATATTATAAATATAATATAATAAAACTGTCATCATTAATATACATAAATGTTATTATATTATTATAATAACCATATTATACCTTCCTAACATCCATTCAAAAAAATGAAAACGTTGTTCTTTTATAAAAATATAATCCCTCCATGAACAATGTATTTCATTTTTCATCACCTAATTTCATTTATAGTTATAAAATTTAATTTATTGAATGTATAATATATTTTGGCATGATTATAATTTTTTAAATATAAATTATGAATTAGATTAATAATATTACAAATAAGTTACCATTGTAAATTTAACTACTTAAAATGAAAATAATAAGAGAAAACTGATTATTTATTCTATATAATAGCTTTCTATCAGTTATATTGTTCTTATAAATCTTCCCAAAGATGATTTATCACATTATTAAACCCAAAATTATTTCATTACAATTTTATAATAATTATTTCATAACTAAATCACTTTATATTGACACATATCTATTGATTATATTATGTTCTGATTGGGTCTATTTAACCACCTACATGAATGATATTAAAATTATCAAAGAATAAATGATTATTAAAATATAATAAATATTAATATTTCATATAAATGAAATTTTTCCAAAAAGTTATTATAAATATTTAAACATGTTATTAATATACCACCTTTCATTCGTTATAATTACCGAAAAAAGATCATCCACAATTTCAACTGCATAAATCATAAATAAAACTCTCACAAAATGAAAATAAATTTTTTTATATAATTATTGTAAATTTATTCTAGTACTTTAAAAATATATTAATTATTAACTCAATATTCAATAATTATTATCAACATTGACATTACAAACTCACTATAAAATAATCAAAATCACTAACATCTAATGATGAAAATAAATAAAAAATTACTAATAAGATAAAAATAAATTATTATAATTAAATATTATAGAAGAATAAATATATAAATATGGTTTTAAAATAATTTATTGTGATGTTTTTGTTATCAACATGGGTTTAATTCTTTTTTTGGATGTTGAGAGTAAAAGTAATGTGTTCTCATCTCAATTTTCATTCTGTGAGATATATTCCATATTCATTACCATTTTTATTTTGTGAAGTTTGTATACTATTATATGGATACCATTTTCATACAATTCATGAATTTAAATAATATTAAAATATATATTCACTTTTTTATTTTTCAAGGTATTTCCATGGATAATTTACTAAATGTGTAATAGTTTTTGATAACTCAAAAATCTTTTGTTCGGCTTAATCTTTAATCGTTAAATTATTCCCTATATTTTTGTTTATTCCATGATATGGTTTTCTAATATTTAATATTATATGTATTTATATAGAAAATAATTATTTTTAATTTAAATATTATTCTGTTATGACCTTCTTTTATATAAATTTATAACTATTTAAAGAGAAATCATCATCCACATTAAAGACTATGTATCTTTCATATCAATATTAATTCATTCAAAGAATTATTACTTTTTTATTTTGAAATTAAAATATTTATTATCTCTAATAATCTTATTATTTTTCTTTACCACTTTTCAAAATGAATCTTTAATTATAATTTTTTTGATGATGTTTTAATAAATGTTTTTAAAAATATTAATGGGGTTATCTTCTATGATTGTATATTTTGTCATTCGCTATACATCAACTCTAAAACACATTATATATTTCTAAATGCTCCATTATTTTTATTTCATTGGAATTAATGCATGATTTTTAGGATAAATTTTATAAAGTAACTCTTTAATGTGACCCATAGTATGGTATTTTTATAATGTTAATATTGTTTTATCAAAACATGCTTTATGATTCCCAATCCATTTTACTAGTTTCCTAAAAAATTATATACTTTAGATTAATATTTCATCAATCACCCTCTTAATTCTCTTTTAAAATACACTTGTTGGGTTATTATATTTTTTATATCAACTGATCATACTCTTGATAATATTTTTTTACTATTTGGAAATATTCTGAAACACATTTAATTTCCATGGGTTCTTCATGATTTGATATATGATTTTTTACACAAATACATAATTATTGTTATTATATGATAGGTGGGATCCAATATCACCCTCTAAATAATTTGTTAAATTTTATATATCAAGGTATCAAAATGATACATGGGTAGTAATCCCAATACGAAGGGTTCATGGGTTGTAATACCAACCATAAGAGTGAAAATGTGATAAGATTGAAACCAAGGGTGCACAAGTTGAAATCCCAATATTACTAAGGCATATGGATGGTTATCCCAATCATATGAATGTTATATGTAGAACTAAATTTTTTACATGTTTATAATGATATCAATACTTATTATTATAACTATGATGATATCTTATTTCTATGTTATAGGCTAGTGTTCTCTATAGGTAGAATCATTATTATATCATGACTCCACAATTTTATTCGATATTATATACATGATAATTTAACAGTAAATTTCCCATAATTATATTGATAACATTAATTTTTCAATTTTTATTAATGATATATTTCCTCCATTATCTTGTTTTCTAAAACATAGGATCAAACCTTAATGATGCGTTCATAATATTTTCCCTTATTGAGTGGCTGATATCACAATTTTTTATGTTTTCCATTCCCTGGATTTCAATGATGAGTCTAACATATATGATATATACATAGAAATATATTGTTGTGATATTATATAAAATTTTTCAAATATATTTGAAATAGTATTTCTTATAGCTAATATAAAAATACACTAAACATTTGGGGTATATGTGACTCTGTGTATCTGTAAAATGTAATGTATAATTACTATTAACTATATGAATTTTTATTTTTGATCCCCTCACTTTTTATCAAAGCTGTATGAAAATAATATTTTTTTAGCACTGGGCCCATATGTTCAAATCTAGGATGCTTAACAAAACCACATATTGGTTTTTAGAACCATATTTGGTACATAGCCTCTTTGATATCATTAAATTGAAGGCCTCCTTTTGTTTATTGATCTAAGTAATGGAATCGATTGAATACTCATGGGGGTTCAAAAGTGATGTCTCTTGATCTTTATATAATGTTTACTATCTGATAATAGAGGTTTTTTCATCGGGTTTACGTTTATATAAGGAATAATTAAAACTATTTAACTCCGATACTCATATAGTTTTTACCGCGTATCCAATTAATAAGAGTATTATGAGATATTTTCAATCATATATTTATATTAATCTAGTGATTTATTATATATTTATCTTTTAAATGAAGATAAAAAAAATTAGTATCATTTTATAGAAGTGTTTGGAAAACGAAAACGAATAAATTGTGGTCTTAAAAGGGTTGGTGTCGACATGAATATGTTATCCACTTTAATATATCCCAAAAATAATATTTAGTTCTTCCAAATTCATGATTCATTCCAATAATTTCAATTATCATCTAGGTGATCTTAGGTATAGGGAAGTATTTATGAAATAAGTCCCTTTGGATCTCTTTCCAGGTATTGAATTATCTATGATACAAGATATAAATAAACTCTTTATATTATCCTTAAATAGAGAATGAAATTTACTTCCAACTGATTTAAACCTCATGGAATCCTCTTGTTTTAATAATATCACATACTTTTCCAAATTATTTAATATTGAATAGTTATTCTATCCCACCAAACTATATAATTTAAGAAAAAATTGTATCATTCCGGTTCTAACATTCAAAATAGTATGATTTCATGGGTGAAACATTAAAATATTTTTATTAAATTTAGTTTTTTCTCATAATTTATGTATCAAATTCATTTGGCCAAGATTTTAATCCATGTATTCAATAGTGGAAATACCTACAGTAGAGTAGGTATAAATTTATGTGGAGTCAAACAATAGAATTTTGGAAAACGCTTTGTGCACATGATCAATAATACTAACTTTTCTAACTCTCTAAAAAATACTTCTCTCATTTTCTGGATGAAAACTAAATATGTTTTCCAAAAATTATATATTCTTGTATAAAAAAAACTAAATTGAAAAATTAATAAAAAAACAAAACCTTGGATTCACTCTCTAATTGCATTGATAGGTTTATCAATGAAGTGCCCAGATCAGTGTGAATCACTGAGAGGGGGAGGGGGGGTGAATCAGTGATCCTTTAAAACTTTTTACTAATTGATTCTTAATCAATTAAACCTCTATGGCTGGTTAAAGCCTCGATCCACTCTTCTTCTATCTCTCAACCTTTCCCGGATAATGCAGTAATGAAAAGGCACAGGACACAAGGATTTACAAGGTTCGGCACCAAAGGCCTACATCCTTGCCATGCTCTCCCAGCATGGATTCTCCCATTATAATCTGTTAGTATTACAATGGTCGATACAGAGTCCCAATGTATCTCTCCTGAGTCCCATAGGAGGGTCTTTATACTGCGTCCCACAGTGTTACCAGAGTCCCACTGGCCTGCTCCAGAATCCCACTGAAGACTTCTTCTCCCTGAGTCCCACAGGGTCTTCTCTTGGCTCCTCGAGTCACACGAGTAGCTCTTCTTCTCTTTCAGCTTCTTCAAGTATCTTTAGCAGTCTGGGATAAAGACTGCTGGCCTTGCTCTGTACCTCTGATCACTTGTGATGATCAGGTCTTCTCATCTTGCTCGGGCTTTATCACCTTCTTCTAAGGATGACCCGACTTCTCTCTTCAAGAATCTTCAACAGCCTCTGAAAAGGTCTGTTGGTCTTGCTCAGCAACTTCTGATCACTTCTGTTGATCAGGCTCTTCTCAAATACTGAAAACTCAGACAACTGATATCTTTAACTTCAGTCTGGTCCAGTCTCACTTCACTTCAACTTCATGCACTGAATGCATGGCAACTCCGAATCCTCATGCACTGACTGCATGGCCTTCTCAAATCTCTTCAAGAACTCCTGGTCTTGGACTCCTCAAATACACACCACTGATTTGGCTCTGTTCACGTGTGCACGTGAATGCATTCATGCATGCACTTCCCTCTTTCTTCTCTTGGTGCAATAAACCCACAAAGGGTGTAGTATCTTTAATCACACACCACCTTCTCACTTCTTCACACACTTTATTCTCTTTTGATTACACACATAAATGTGTGTTATACACTAGTGTGGATATCTTCTCTTCTTCTTAGTGTGTACACACTTTGGTTTGCACACACACTAAGGTTCGGCCACTTCTTTTAATTTGCACACACACACAACATAGGTTGATTTGTGGTCTTCACTTGTTGCACACACATGACTTGGCCTTCACTTATTTTTGCACATACCAAAGGCTACGGCCTCTTTGCTCTTTGTGTACTCTTCCACTTTGCACACACACTTTGTTTTTCTCTTTTAATCTTCAAGAGTGCACAACCAACCCGTAGGGTCTTCCTCACTTGGCACACACACAAGGTGTGGTCTCGGGTTCTCCTTGCACACACAAGAGGCAAAGCCTCGGGTATTCTTCCACACTTTAGAGCACACACACAAGGTATGAAACCTACTGCCGCGTAGGGTCTTGGTGTAGCAAGCACACAGGGTGCAAGGTGCAAGGGCCTCCTCCTCTTCTCAACCGCCGCGCAAGTGTGCAGAGTGCAACACCGCAGGCTCACAAGTGCTTACCGCGCAGGGGGCCGCGGTGCACAGAGGGAGCGCGCAAGGTCGCGCAAGCTCCTCTCCTTCCTGTCGCGCAAAGGATTAGCGCGCAGGGGACACTTCTTCTTGTCGCGCAAAGGTGTTGCACGCAAGGGACTCCTTCGGGCCAAGGATGGCACCGAGGACTTCAGCCGCACAGGTAATTTGCGCGGGGCTTCTTTCTTCGCGAGGCACAGAGTGATTCTCACGGGACTTCGGATTTTCAATAAAGGATCAGCGCATCAGCAAACATCTCCAGCACCTCGGGTCTTCTTTTTATAGGCTAGAAGGGCTTCAAATCCTCCGCGTGATTTAACTTCAAAATCCCGAAGTTTTTGGTTCTTTAAAATCTTCCAAATATTTATTTTTATCCTCTGTTTCACGCGGGTTCTTCCTCTTTCTTTCCTCCTCGTGCATGCGATTTAGAACGCATGCACGGCCTCTGTTTTGGCCATCCCATGCAAAACATGAATCAACATAGCCTCGGCACCTTCGGTTTGCCTCGGCCGAACATCAGGTTCTCCATTTCGTGCATGCAGGCTCATTTTAAACCATGGACGAGTTACATAGGGCCAGACGATCTCAATGGACCCTTAAGCTTCAACAATGGTGGCCGGAATCTTCAAAACTGTCGTCGGGAGGCGCCTGGTTCGAACGGAGGCTGCGGGAATGCGCGGGGAGGCCTCGGTCAAGATCAACGAAGGAGACGGACGCTGGGCCGTTGGATCAGGCGATCAAAAGACTTTGGATGGCCTGGATCAGATCGGGGGCACGACAGATTAGATGAGCGGCGCCGATCGTCCGCGAGATCAGATGAGCGGCTGGGATTCGTTCCCGGTGAAAAATGTGCATCCCACATCGAAACGGCGGCCGATTTTCACGCGGCTTATCAATATGCCGCTGCCGCAACTCACCAATTGAACTTCCCTCCTCACGGTGCCGCCCCGCACCGTGTTCTCCCTGCGGGCGCGCTCTGCGCCCACTCTCGCCTCTGCGGGCGCGCTCCTAGCGCCCGCTATGCACCCACTGGGCGCGCGGGTTTCACCACCGCGTGTCCTCGGGGGCTTACACACGGCCCCCCTGCCGCCTTGTGCTTGCACCATGGGATCTCCCATGGGCGTGGCGCCTTAGGCTCACAAGTGCCTTGGGGTTGAACCCGTGGGCTGGCCTTGGCTGGCCCAATTTTTGGCTAAGGCATGAATAAACACTTTGTTAAAAATCTAAGTATCCCATATGTAAAATGCAAACCCAAGTTCTTCCAAGCCAAATGCCACTTCAAATTATTCTTCTCCATTTCTCCCATTTCTTCATTTCTTCTTCATAAGAATTCTTCCAATCTCCTCAACACATATTCATTACTTAGGAGGGAAATCTCAAGGATCTTCATCAACCGAACTCCTGAATCACATAACATCTTCAATGGGCTTCGTTGATCAAATCAGAGATCAATTGGATCTTCTTCTGATTCTCATGCACTAAGTGATAGTGCATGGACTTTATTAATGCACATCATCCACTTAGTAGTTGTGGATGGATCTTCTTCAACTCCTCATGCATTGTCACTACAATGCATGGTCTTCTAATCATGTTGTGACATTGTATCATCTTGATACATGTTCTTGGAACTTAATGATCAGCTCAACAATCGTCAGATATTCATGGAGAATGTTTCAACCACAATTTCCAATACCACTTAGTGAATCTCCTAAGTGACATGCATCTTAGTACCATGGCCATTCTCCTTCACCACCAACACCATCACAACCTTTGGCATTCACATCTTGACAATTCTTGACATCCATTCATTCTAAGACAACAACATGTCTCATTGACAACAAATGCAACACAGTGCACTTCAATCTACCCCTTTGTATTTGTTGTCAATACACTCCTTTAGCACATATGAATTGGTCAATATGTGTGCCAATATTTCTCCCCCTTATTGGAAATCAAATGCAAAGGTGTGGTGTGGTTCACTTTCAAAAATCTCTTCCTCCCTTATAAAAGCATTTTCTTCAAAATCACAAAGAGAGAGATGATGTCACATGTTCTCTTGAGCAAGGAACCTTTAGTAAATCATCTCTAAGTCTACTTGGGCTAACCTGGTGTAGAAAACAAGAGTGATATGACCAAGGAATTTAAAGATGTCCATAATTCTCTACACATGTGAGATCATGCTTAGGGGTTTGAAATTTTTCAGATATAACAATGAATTTGCTAAATCCTGCACAACTTCACAGAACTCATTAGAAAGTTCAGGTGCAAAGATAAAGCTCCCCCTTTCATCCATTTGTCTTCAATCCATACTCCCCCTTAATTGACAAGATAAACTCAATTAAGAAACAAGGCATGAAAGTATGATTGGAATACCTTCACTTTTCTCAAGATGGTATTAATCTAAGAATCCCATCTTATTCAGATTGGCTCCCCCTCAAGGGGTGCACTCCATTCTGTCCAAACCATCCTCCAGCTGAGAATGATCATCATCTTCAATTCCCTGCAATGTCAGCACATGTAAATACAATTGATTAGGGAATAAGATGGAACCTCCTTGGTTCATCAATGTGAACAACAAGGTTGAGAAGATTCTCTCAACCGAGATGTCCCATTTTCACCATTCTTCACACTTGCACATTTGATCTTTAATGATGTTGGTGCTGGTGTGGATCTCAATTCATCTTCATGTGAAATCTTTTGTTTCATTTTTTCCTTAGCAATTGCCAGTGCTTCATCTTCAGCTCTTTGCAGTTCTCTGGCAAGTTGCAACTGATTAGGCCATATGACTAGTAAGTCACTTGGAAGTGTGGCCTCAGTTCTGGAAGTTCCACATGGTTCTTTTGATGCTTTCAAGCTACCTCTCTTAGGCAACTTGTTTTCAATCAATCCCTTCTGCTTCTTCTGGATTGATTGTCTTCTTGAGTCCAGTCTGCTTCTATTCAGTTCCATGGCTTGTTCACAAAGTTCCATGATATGACCTTTCTTTCCACAGTAGAAGCATTTCTTGGTGGTCCTTCTGGATGCATCACCCTTCTTGGATTTGAATTCCAAGGACTTCTCTTCCTTTTTCATAATCTTCTTGGAAGCATTGTCAACTTTCTTCTTGCTTCCCAAGGATTCTTTCTGAGCCAGGTTCTGTGATCTTTTCTTCTTTTGAGCTCTTGATACAGTTGGAGATTGACATGTATCTATTTGACCACTTTTGCAATCATCCCAGATGTTTTCAAGTAATCCAAATCTATTTGCAGTAAACAGATGTCTCTGGACCTGTGGATGTTGCTTCTTTTCCTCTGGCTTGCTCTCCCTAGGCATGGGATTCCTCTGTGCTTTGGCATTCAGTGGATTGTACCAAAAATCCTTTGCAAAATTCCCATACTTGTTACAACACCAACACTGACCCACAAATCTTGACCTCTTGAGTCCTTCTTGTTGTTGGACATTTCTCTTGAATTGCTGTGTTGTTTCAGGAGAGCTCTCTTTCTTCATCTTCTTCATCCATACTTGATCAGTGTTATTCTTACATCCTGCACTTTTTGTGGAAACACAATTAGAAGCATCAGTACAAGATGGGATGGATGGTACCTTCTTTTTAGAAGTTGTTGCACTTTCACTAGAGGATGTCTTTCTTTTAGAATCATCCTTCTCAATGCATACTTGTGTAGCAACATTTCTTCTTACAGCTGACTGGGAGGATTCAGCTTTGGGTGATTGCAGATTTGTCAATATCACCTCTAGTTCTAAGCACTTCATGTTAAGGGAGTTATTCTCATCCTCAACAGCTCTTAGCTTTCCTTCCCAACTTTCTTTCAGCTGATTCATCTGGTCATCATGCACTGTCTTCAATTCTAGCAATGAATTGTCAAGCTCCTTCACCATTTTGACTTTGTCTTCAAGTTGAGCATCTCTGACATTCATTGAAACTTTGTGCCTCTTTTCCAGTGCATGGAAAACATCTTTGATTATTATTTTAAAGAATTCTTTCTCAGAAAGGCTTCTTTGAAATTCTTCAGCAGTGTCTTCATATCTTTCATTGCAAAGGGAAACGGTTTCATCTTTAGCCTTCACCAGCTTTCTGAGAGTGTTGGTTATGCCAACCCTTTTTGCCAATTGATCTTCCATTGTATTGGCTTCTTCTTCTAACTGTGATTTTTCTTCTTGAAGATCAAGGATGCCTGTAGCTATACACATTGCCACTTTTTTGGGGACTGTCTTCTGAAGATATTCGATTGCACTTTGAAGATCTTTCATTGTTCCAACTTCATCACAGCTAGGACAGGCTTTCTTCATCTTCTTGGCCTGTTTATTCATTCTATTTTTCTGAGTCTTGGCAGATATCTCCATTTGAGGCTGGTCGCTCGTTTCCTCAAATCTGCATTTCATAAAGACTCCCTTGGATCTTTTAGAGGTAACCTCCCCTCTGATACCAATTGAAGTGCCCAGATCAGTGTGAATCACTGAGAGGGGGAGGGGGTGAATCAGTGATCCTTTAAAACTTTTTACTAATTGATACTTAATCAATTAAACCTCTATGGCTGGTTAAAGCCTCGATCCACTCTTCTTGTATCTCTCAACCTTTCCCGGATAATGCAGTAATGAAAAGGCACAGGACACAAGGATTTACATGGTTCGGCACCAAAGGCCTACATCCTTGCCATGCTCTCCCAGCATGGATTCTCCCATTATAATCTATTAGTATTACAATGGTCGATACAGAGTCCCACTGTATCTCTCCTGAGTCCAATAGGAGGGTCTTTATACTGCGTCCCACAGTGTTACCAAAGTCCCACTGGCCTGCTCCAGAATCCCACTGAAGACTTCTTCTCCCTGAGTCCCACAGGGTCTTCTCTTGGCTCCTCGAGTCACACGAGTAGCACTTCTTCTCTTTCAGCTTCTTCAAGTATCTTCAGCAGTCTAGGATAAAGACTGCTGGCCTTGCTCTGTACCTCTGATCACTTGTGATGATCAGGTCTTCTCGTCTTGCTCGGGCTTTATCACCTTCTTATAAGGATGACCCGGCTTCTCTCTTCAAGAATCTTCAACAGCCTCTGAAAAGGTCTGTTGGTCTTTCTCAGCAACTTCTGATCACTTCTGTTGATCAGGCTCTTCTCAAATACTGAAAACTCAGACAACTGATATCTTTAACTTCAGTCTGGTCCAGTCTCACTTCACTTCAACTTCATGCACTGAATGCATGGCAACTCTGAATCCTCATGTACTGACTGCATGGCCTTCTCAAATCTCTTCAAGAACTCCTGGTCTTGGACTCCTCAAATGCACACCACTGATTTGGCTCTGTTCACGTGTGCACGTGCATGCATGCATGCATGCACTTCCCTCTTTCTTCTCTTGGTGCAATAAACCCACAAAGGGTGTAGTATCTTTAAGCACACACCACCTTCTCACTTCTTCACACACTTTATTCTCTTTTGATTACACACATAAATGTGTGTTATACACTAGTGTGGATATCTTCTCTTCTTCTTAGTGTGTACACACTTTGGTTTGCACACACACTAAGGTTCGGCCACTTCTTTTAATTTGCACACACACACAACATAGGTTGAGTTGTGGTCTTCACTTGTTGCACACACATGACTTGGCCTTCACTTCTTCTTGCACATACCAAAGGCTACGGCCTCTTTTCTCTTTGTGTACTCTTCCACTTTGCACACACACATTGTTTTTCTCTTTTAATCTTCAGGAGTGCACAACCAACCCGTAGGGTCTTCCTCACATGGCACACACACAAGGTGTGGTCTCGGGTTCTCCTTGCACACAGAAGAGGCAAAGCCTCGGGTCTTCTTCCCCACTTTAGCGCACACACACAAGGTATGAAACCTACTGCCGCGTAGGGTCTTGGTGTAGCAAGCACATAGGGTGCGAGGTGCAAGGGCCTCCTCCACTTCTCAACCGCCGCGCAAGTGTGCAGAGTGCAACACCGCAGGCTCACAAGTGCTTACCGCGCAGGGGGCCGCGGTGCACAGAGGGAGCGCGCAAGGTCGCGCAAGCTCCTCTCCTTCCTGTCGCGCAAAGGATTAGCGCGCAGGGGACACTTCTTCTTGTCGCGCAAAGGTGTTGCGCGCAAGGGACTCCTTCGGGCCAAGGATGGCACCGAGGACTTCAGCCGCGCAAGTAATTTGCGCGGGGCTTCTTTCATCGCGAGGCACATAGTGCTTCTCACGGGACATCGGATTTTCAACAAAGGATCAGCGCATCAGCAAACATCTCCAGCGCCTCCGGTCTTCTTTTTATAGGCGAGAAGGGCTTCAAATCCTCCGCGTGATTTAACTTCAAAATCCCGAAGTTTTCGGTTCTTTAAATTCTTCCAAATATTTATTTTTATCCTCTGTTTCACGCGGGATCGTCCTCTTTCTTTCCTCCTCGTGCATGCGATTTAAAACGCATGCGCGGCCTCTGTTTTGGCCATCCCATGAAAAACATGAATCAACATAGCCTCGGCACCTTCGGTTTGCCTCGGCCGAACATCAGGTTCTCCATTTCGTGCATGCAGGCTCATTTTAAACCATGGATGAGTTACATAGGGCCAGACGATCTCAATGGACCCTTAAGCTTCAACAATGGTGGCCGGAATCTACAAAACTGTCGTCGGGAGGCGCCTGGTTCGAACGGAGGCTGCGGGAATGTGTGGGGAGGCCTCGGTCAAGCTCAACGAAGGAGACGGACGCTGGGCCGTTGGATCAGGCGATCAAAATACTTTGGACGGCGTGGATCAGATCGGGGGCGCGGCGGATTAGATGAGCGGCGCCGATCGTCCGCGAGATCAGATGAGCGGCTGGGATTCGTTCCCGGTGAAAAATGTGCGTCCCACTTCGAAACGGCGGCCGATTTTCACGCGGCTTATCAATGTGCCGCTGCCGCAACTCACCAATTGAACTTCCCTCCTCACGGTGCCGCCCCACACCGTGTTCTCCCTGCGGGCACGCTCTGCGCCCACTCTCGCCTCTACGGGCGCGCTCCTAGCGCCCCCTATGCACCAACCGGGCGCGCGGGTTTCACCACCGCGTGTCCTCGGGGGCTTACACACGGCCCCCCTGCCGCCTTGTGCTTGCACCATGGGATCTCCCATGGGCATGGCGCCTTAGGCCCACAAGTGCCTTGGGGTTGAACCCGTGGGCTGGCCTTGGCTGGCCCAATTTTTGGCTAAGGCATGAATAAACACTTTGTTAAAAAACAAAGTATCCCATATGTAAAATGCCAACCCAAGTTTTTCCAAGCCAAATGCCACTTCAAATATTCTTCTCCATTTCTCCCATTTCTTCATTTCTTCTTCATAAGAATTCTTCCAATATCCTCAACATATATTCATTACTTAGGAGGGAAATCTCAAGGATCTTCATCAACCGAACTCCTGAATCACATAACATCTTCAATGGGCTTCGTTGATCAAATCATAGATCAATTGGATCTTCTTCTGATTCTCATGCACTAAGTGATAGTGCATGGACTTTATTAATGCACATCATCCACTTAGTAGTTGTGGATGGATCTTCTTCAACTCCTCATGCATTGTCACTACAATGCATGGTCTTGTAATCATGTTGTGACATTGTATCATCTTGATACAAGTTCTTGGAACTTAATGATCAGCTCAACAATCGTCAGATATTCATGGAGAATGTTTCAACCACAATTTCCAATACCACTTAGTGAATCTCCTAAGTGACATGCATCTTAGTACCATGGCCATTCTCCTTCAACACCAACACCATCACAACCTTTGGCATTCACATCTTGACAATTCTTGACATCCATTCATTCTAAGACAACAACATGTCTTATTGACAACAAATGCAACACAGTGCACTTCAATCAAGATCCTATCACATGGATACAATAAAATAAATTTACAAACCCAAGAAAATGTAGTGATATTGTGGGTATATGGTAGTCAATAGATATGATGTTTTTATAATGTTTTTCACTAATATTGTGTGGTTTTATTATGTGTTCAAAATATTTTTTGATAGTGTTTTAAAATAAAATTTATAAATTTTTTTAAATTTGATGTTTAAAACAAGTTATCTATTCATTAATAATACACTTCCCCATTGAATCATTGTTCAAATAAACTCTATAGTTTACTCTATAGTCGTCTAAAACCTCAAATAATTACCCACATCTATAAATTTTATTTTCAACATCATAATGAAATAAATTTTGTACTCTATACCCCTAAATAAAAATAGTGATTAATAGCCTTTGATCACTCATAATCAATCACATTTTCACCATATTGGGAAGTGAATATGTTTTAGGAAAAATGTGTCTGAAATCCTTGGAAATAAAAATTAATAACATAAATTAATATATTAATATAAATCTCTTGTTATCTGCACAGTTACACACTTCTAGAAAAATAAGAAGAAAACCATTTAAGTTAAAAAATATAATTCATTAATATGGGTGTGGAGATTCTCCTAATCTACGCTTTTGAGGGAATAACGCTCCATTACAGTTTATTAAATAGGATGAGTAATGAAAATAAAATAACAGCATAATACTTAGTTAAATAGGTCAATTAGTGTAAAATCCACTATTAATTAGTGAAAAACTGAAATCTTATTGACGTATTTGCCACCTAACATATTTCAGCATCTTTATCTCACAAAATGGCATCATCGACTCTCTCTTCTCCCTTGATAGATTATCATTCTTCTATAATCCTCTTATTCCTTAGTAAAAACCTCCCACTTATTTTGTTTCAAACTCATTTATAGATCAAGGAATATGATTCTTCACTAGGGAATATCTCATAAATTCTCATCATGGTTCATTGATCATAAATTTTTCGTCATTATTTATGGTTTGATGGTTTCATAGAGGCTCATGGGTGTTATTTATCTATTTGGTAAAACCAATGGAATGAAAATATAATAATAGTTTGAGACCTTATTATTTTATAAATTCTATATTTTTCGTATTTAGGAAGGTTTTTATTTCATAATGGGATGAAACTCATATGATAAACAAGAAATAATGATGTTGAATATAATAATATTAATTTGATGTTAGAATTTATACACTATAAGAAGTATGGAGATGAAGTTAGATGGTGAATTTATTCTCAAATGTTTTATAATCCGAATAAAATACTTTTGGTAGTGATAAATTCATTTGATAGACAACTCTATTGTCATAAAATAAAAGTTTCATGGGTTTTATTAACTCTCATACTCACCAAAATCAAAAAATGAAGTCACATAATTGGAAGAAAAGATAAAATAAAATGTCATAAAAAAATAATTGAATTAATAATAAATTAAAGGAAGGTTGTATGAAATCTGAAACTAAAAAATAATATACTCAAAATGTGGGGCCGTTATATCAAATGAATTCCCTTTTCATTTTCACATTTCCACCGATGAAAATCATTTTCTCAATGCAGGATTCATCATTATTAGAATGAAAATGACTTATACAATAAAAATTATAATTAAAACCCTTTAATCAAAATATTAATAGAATTCAACAAATATATATATTCCATGTCATTTAATTCAAAAAATAACAAAAAAATATAAAATCATATATTAATCAATTTAAATACTGAAATTACAAAATTTTAAAAATATAAAAATTAATGAATTTCTTAAGTCTTAAATAATTTGTTGGACAATTTTAATTTATAAATAGATCAAAATATGTATGGAATGGTTCTCAGAATTTCTCATCACATAAAATAGTGGACAAAATGTATCTAAAAGTAGTAAAAAAACAAGATAGTTTTGTTGTGAATATTGTAAATGAGATCTATATAATGATAAAAGTAATTGGATCAATTGAAATTGATCCCCATGGATTGAATTTTCAAGAGTCATCATTTATGGATATACTCAAGCATAACATATTAGATTGATTAAACTCTTCAATGAGTTAAATTTTGTGTTTTTTAAGATAAAAAATTCCCTATAATAATAATTCAAGATAAAATATTCATTACAAGAGGTGAAAGAACTGATAAAAATTTCCATGATATTGGAAATCCTAGTAATTAATGTAATATCATTATAATTGAAGCAAAAAATAACTGAAGATGATGATTTACCCATCATTTATAAAAGAATATGAGGTTATATTCAAAATAAAATATTGTTGGGTATCTACCCCATTTTATAGAATATTATGATTTTATTTTTAAAACCTATTAGAATAAGAATATTTCCAATAGAAAGAATAAAATTTCATTGAAATTGTCAACTAGACCACATGAGTTGATTCTATTTGATTTATATGGACCAAGGAGGAATCAACCCATTATAGATTACTTATATATAATTAATTTAATATATATATATATAATATTTATAAGGTTGTTATTTATAAAACACAAGACATGGGATGTTAAATTATCCAAACAATAAGAAGATAAATTTAAAAATGTGAATATTCCATTAAAAAAACTCCGAACTAATAAAGGTGGAGTGTTACTATAGTTTTATTTTAACATTTTCTTATGAAATATTAAATTAGAAACCAATAAAGTACTCCATACACCCCTCAAAAAATGGTTTTTATAAAATATTATACAGAATTGATATAGAAATGTGAAGACGAATGTCAGATGAGTTTGAGAGATAAAAGTACACTTGGAAAGAATAAGTGCAAACAACTATGAATAATATAAACAAGTTTCAACTAAAATAAAATTTTAACATAACATTATATGATTAATTTTTAGGAAAACAAAAAAATGAGTTACATTAAAGTCTTTTTTATAACATTCATCATCAAAATTAATAGAAAAAATATTGAAAAACCCAATGAGAAGTATGAATATGGAATCATTCTTGGATACAAAACCAATGGGAAATGTTTATGATAATAAAATTAATGGTATTACATGATTTTTTAATTTTATTAAATTAAAATAAGTTAAATTAAAGTCTAAATAGTGTTTTAGATGTAATTGGTTTTTAGGATATAGTTGATTATAGACTACATATTTATTGAAAACTTAGTTCTATATAGGATGAAATTTAAAAATGAACTACAATAATTGAATCTAATGGGATTATTTAGTAAGATATGATAATATAAAAATATATATATATATAAATTTAAAGAATCAACATAGGTAGAAAATTTCTTTGGATGTGATGTTTCACCTATATAATCTAGAAAGATACTAATTTGTGACCACTATACCACTTTAATATATCAACATGATCTTAATTCTATGGATAATTTTTTTTAGTAAATGTTATGGTTTGATTTTATGGTTTAAGAGTTTAATAACATATAATATAATTCAACATGTGACCATGTCTCATGACATAATGACAAAAAATTCATTAAGAATAAGTGAGTGTTATAAAAGAAGATAAATTATCAATGAAAATTCAATAGTAACAAATCTAAACATTTATTAATAGAAAACATTCTAGTTGATTTTCATTAATTTTAATAGGTATTATTTCATATTCCCATATAAGAGGCTATAAAAATTTTCATTTTAGCTAAAAATCATTGATTGTATAAAAGTTTTCAAATAGATGTTAAATCCACGGTCTTAAATACTAAATTATAAGAATATGGGTATAGTGATCATTATAATGTATTTGGACATGATAATTATGGGCCTAAATTAAGAAAAAAATAAGGAATTATATTTTATAAAAAAAGGGCTAGGTACATGGTATTTAATGCTACAAAACATCTATAAGGACTAATAATTTTTAAAAGTCATAGTGCAAGGAAACATTTATATTAAATAAATGATTGTTGTTTCTCTCGTAGTAATTAATTA
Source organism: Viscum album (assembly GCA_963277665.1). Taxonomy (NCBI): domain Eukaryota; kingdom Viridiplantae; phylum Streptophyta; class Magnoliopsida; order Santalales; family Viscaceae; genus Viscum; species Viscum album. Next base: position 1,269,175,176 of record OY728164.1, read on the forward strand.
TGATGATAACATCATTTTTTATGGGGATCTGTATATCGTATGAAAATATTTTTCTAAAAAAATGGTGACTAACTTTGTGAATTACATACTAGATGAGTTCAGATACATATTGGGATTACAAGTGATATAAAACAAAAATATATATCTTATTTTCCTAAGATTAGTTTTCCATTTTTTTTTGAAAATTTTGGGATATAAGACTCTAACATTGTATATACACCTAATATTTTGGGAATGAATTTGTACAAATAGATGGAATGTGAAATTTTATATTAAAGGGAATTCAAAAAGTTGATTTTGAGCCAATACTAACTCACTATATCGTGACATGATATAGATAATATTGTGATTTTTTATGATAGTCGTTATAATTATCCTATATAATCACATCTTTGGAGAAAGAAATTGTACGATAGGATAAAGTATTATCAAACTATGTCATACTATTTTTGAAATGATAAAATCTATGTCTATCAGGTTACACTGATATATATTAGAGAGGGGATTGGGATGAAATGAGGTTTACTCTAGTATGATTTCTTATTGGGAGAAAGTTATGTGAGTTTGTATTATAATAAATAAAACGTAGTCACACATAATTCTTCATATGTGAAATTCATTTATATTATGGGTTCTTGTAGTAAGTAGAGTTAGATAAGGGAAGAGATTAATTATTCAAGGGTGATTGTTGAAAAATATATCATACATTTAAATGATAATTATTATGATATTAACCATTATAAAAATATTTCCCAGAACTCAAAGACCATGAAAATTGATATAAATTTCATTTAATTGATGTTATAGTGGAAAAAAGATACATAATGTTGGTGTTTATTCATATATTAGAATAATTTTATGATATTTTTACATAGGAAATGCCTAAAGATAGGTTTAAGACACTAATGAAAAAAATCAATGTTCATCCCTTTCCTCTCTCTTGATAGAAATTGGGGTAACCCCAACATATTATTTGATTGTTCAATCAATAGGGAAAAATTTAACTTACTCCTATAGGGATAAAAGTTAATTATTTATATATTAAATTACTCTAGGTTTTATTTTCTTTATCTAAAAGAGAAAAAAATAAAAAAAATAGTTTCTTTATTGAGGGGGAGATAATCTTATCACTTAGAAAAATATTTTTCCCACATTTAATGGATTTCTATCAAAAATCCTACTACAAATGGTGGTTTGGTGTCAATATATTCATCAAATGACAAATGATATGATTTGGATCTCATGTACAAGAATTTTTATATTATGAATTAGATCACAAATAATTTCACAGGTCACAAAAAAAATCAAAAGGGATTGATTAGTGTCTTTAGTTTAATTTTTTATTTATGTTGTATTTTTGATTAAAAAATAATATACTTTAAAGAATTTTTTTATATAAGTTTAAATAATATTTTAATTATTTAGAGATTGTTGGGAGTTGACAGATGAAATGTTTTATCTAATTGATTAAAATCTATATTTTTAGAAAATTGATATATCAGGGACATTTTAAGAGTAAATGTTGAGTTCTTAAGAGTTGTTTTTTACTCTTATATAATAATATTGAAATGGAAGAAGATGTAAAAATAGTCCTTTTATGATTTTTAAAAGTAAATTATAGACTACAAAACAGACTTTTTAGACATTATAATAGTTATAAGATACATTTAGAAAGGAAAAAAATATATTTATAAGTGTTTACAGAGACTTTATAAGAGTAAATATTATTTTTTGAATATTAACTAAGACTTCATAAAGTTAAAAGGGTTGTTCATAATAATAAAACCTTGAATTCGTCAGAGTCCAAACATATAAAAATCATGAAACCAGGAGAAAAAAATTATTTTGTGCAATGGTGTATAAAAATATTAAAATATAATTGGTTTGGTCACAAACCATAATTCTAAACAATTTTTTTAGAGTATTAAATGAATAATACTGTAGAGAAATATCATGATAATTACTATGTATAATTATAATTCAATTCTAGATCGATAAAATGTTAATAAAATATGAAACGTTAAAATCAATATTACATCATTTAAAAAAAAACATAATGAATATTACCACGACTCGACTTTATATAATTTCTATAATGTAATATTAAAATTATTTATAATAAACTATATAAGGAAATATGATGTAAATAAATAGAAATGAGTTGGTTAAGATTTGAGAGATGAGATTAGTATTCTATTTTACTAAATATATGTAATATTAATGAGAGAAAAAAATTGAAGGAAACATATATTTGAAAAACATTCAATTTAAAATTATTTTGAGGAAATATGATTATATTATAATTGGTATGGCAACATTATGTTGAATAAGAAGGAAATATATTCATGAAAGAACTCTCATGTGTGTCATGAGATTACCCTGAAGAACTATCAGTAGAAGAACAATCAACTACTACTGCACTAATACTATTGAACAAGTAAATGACTTTCATATAGAATATATATAATTTGATGTTGAATTATCTAGTGATTAAGTAAATATATAATACAAACACAAGTGTGACTGAGGAATCTAGATATACTCGCATATCTATTTAAAATAACACCATTTCATTTGTTCTAAGTGGATCATATATACTATTCCAATAAGTGGTTTCTTCATTATCGATACTTGTTTTTTTCCATGTAATATATTTTATACAAATATTTATATATATTCATAATAACAAAACTACCAAAAATGTGGTGGGATTGGGAAATAGTTAGGCTCTCACAATTATGTTAATCCTCATAAAAATATCATCTATTATATTTTTGTTTCAAAATTATTTCACATGGAAGAGGGAAGGAATAAATTGAGAAGATAATTTTGGAATATTGGCATAGGGGTTTCATTCAAAAGAATTAATTTTAGAAAACATGTATCACTGATCCCCCACCCCTATCTAAGTAGTATCTTAAATAATATGGGATCCACATCCTTTATGTCAATATTGTTTATATTTCTTATAGATATTATTATTTATAATTAAATAATTATTTTAAGATAATATATTATAGTAATTATATTTATTTACAAATTATTAAAAAATACTTTTAACATTTTATACAGATGTCATTTTGTACATATTTTAAATAGTGTGAAGAAAATATTGTTTTCCATTTTCTACAAGCACGCCTTTTCATCATTATATCAGTTTCTTTAATGAATATTCCTCTCTAATTTCCCATGGATTTCAAAATAAAAAATTTTCTCAATATTTTATGAATTTTTCATTTTAAAATAAAATCTATTAAATGAAATGGACATTTCATCTAAATTTTGAGATAAATTTCTAATTCTCTTATATTATTTTTTATCTATGTCAACATCCTATACTGATTCTAATTCTTTACAATGCATATGGTCTAATTATACCATTCCAATTATTTGTATGAATTTATTATATCTATGTTATTTGAAAATATTAGCCAAACCCATTAATTTTTTATTTTTTAATTGAGCTATAATGGGATTTCAATTATTTCGATGTTCATATGAAAAACATTTTTATTTTTCGTAAATATTATATATCATAATAGTTGAGATATAAATGTTATTCCATTTTTTGAATAAATAAATATTGTTTGTATAAATATTTTTTTTTCAGTATAATTAATTATTTACTACTAAGGGAAGATGATATTATATTGTATTTTTGTATATTATTTTAATTGAATGAATGAATTGGAATAATTTAGTCACAAGTGGAGCACGTAATTATAATTCCCTTTAATTAATCAGTTGGCCTCATGATGATAAATAGTTTTATTATATGGTTTATCCCACAACCATTTTTGTATAATTCCTTAGAATGATGCCTTAATGGTTTGAATTTTCTAAGGTGACCAGGAATAGTGTCTTGAAATTTTGGATTAACTATGATGTCATAGAAATAATCCATTTTAGTATGGTTAAAAAGTCACACATTATCCATTCCATCACTATGAAATCATTTATTATTGTCTATATAGTTTTATATTTTGTTATGTTATCCATGGATACATTTCGGGATAAAGTTATTTATTTTATTCCATTATTTGATTATTATATCACTATGACACATTATTCATGCCTTATTTATTCGAGGGTAAATTTTATTCAATGATACCTACTATATATTACATCACCTTAGACCTTTTTATTTTTTCACCTTTCAGCAAGTAACCATGAATATTACTATTAATGATTTAAATTTCTTCTAGTGGAAATATTTTGTTATTGAACCAAATCTTATCTGAAAAAATTACATTCAGTAAAAAGTTTATTATTGGTTATCTAACAAGTTTCCTGATTCTATAAATCAAAAAACTATAAATAATTAATTATGTAATTGATGATATATTTTCTATTAATATTTTAATTAGGCATGGATAACTTTGGGTCGCTGTAGTTGTTATCAAATATAACATACAAATAATATGATTTTACCAGTTGATCTAGGAGTGTGAATTTAGGTTGGTATAGAGGGTATCAAAACAAATGTATAAATAATATTTTTTTAGAAACATTTATGAGATCATGCGTATAAGAAATTATATTTGGTATCAAATAATGATTTAGATAACCTTATAGGAAAGAATATTAGTAATTATTAATAATTTTATTATATTAGATATAATCAATGGGTAATATGTAACAAACTAGGTATTGTTATGTTAAATAATGTTTAATTATTATTAATATTCAATATCTAGATTTTATAAAGTCTTATTCATTATAAAAATATAACGTAATTTTTTTTTCAAAGGGAAAAAACTTATTTTCTAACCAAATTGGGTTTTCATACATTATATAGTTTAATTTAATTGATTTATTTTTAAATTATAAAATTTTAATTTTTAAAAATTAACATCAATTTCTTAATTCATAATTTCAATATTATCTTAGGATAAATTTTTATTAATTTTTTGAACAGTTATATTTTTCAATGAACAGTGAAAAATAATGATTTTTGTTGAAAACATTCATTTATTTTCAAGAATTTAAAAGCTAATTTTTGTTTTAAAATGTTTTAAAATAATAAATTGTTAAATAATATTAATAATAATATAATTATTTTATTTTTAAATAATTTTATACTTTATTATTTAATAAAAACAATTTTATACTTAAAAATAAAATTTTTTTCAGAAAAACCATTTTTCATAGCATATTTCTATATTAATTTTATATTAAATTAATCTAATTCTATATATTAATTTAATTAAATGGATTCTATATTTTAATTCATAATAATTTATATTTCATAATATGGAAAAATAAATTTTATAATGAATATAAAATACAGTAAAAATTGGTTACAATCATAAAGGTTAAAATAGGTTTATCGTGGGTTAAAAATAAGTTTTGAGGGTTAAAATATCCTATACACTATTTCAAATTATAAATTATAGACATTTTTATACCCTAAACCATATAATTATCATAAATGGTCTATTTTGGTTCCTATTTTCTAGAGAAATACATTAATATATTTTAAGCTGAAAATTACAAGTGTGTCATCTCCCCCACTTATAAAAGAATGCTCTATATCCTCTCATATACACACATAAAAATTCTTTTGTTTAAGCTAATACCAACCAAACTCCATTACATAATCCATCCACATTTCATATAGGCACTAATACGATCAAAAAAAATCCTAGCAAGTCATTAGGTATAATGCTAAAGTAGTTTTTGAGAAAGATATACAGGTCTAAACCAAGAATTTTTATTCTATTTCTTATTATACCTCCATAAAATCTTATTAAATGTTGAATAAATAATTAAACTAGTATATTAAATATAATTTTTTTTCTTTTTTAATAGAATAACCAAAAAAATACTCCACATGTATCAAATGTTAAATAAAACCATTGTTTGTGGATAGGGTGGACTACCGCTTCACGAACCGCTGACATTCATTTGGTATAACTACATCCCAAAACTAGTTATAATGATAGATATAATGTATATATATAATATAAATAACATATTTATTATTCTAGAAATATATTAATCCATATTGTTTCATGAATATCAATCCATGGATAAAAGACATCACCATTCATGCGTACATGTAGATTATCACCTTCATGAAGCAATGAGCTTCTTTTTTCATGAAGAAACCAAATGTATACTATATATAATCGTATTTATATTAATAATATATTATTCATGATATAATCATAATTTTCTGAATATAAATTGGTATTTACCTAATTTCTCTCTTAGTCTTAGAAAAATGATGACATTACTCATGTTTACGGATAACCTGCCATCTTCATGATAAAGAAATAATTAATTATATAAGAAATATTTTTCATCAATGTTCATATTATTAAAATTATTTTATGTACGTATTTATAAAAAAATAATTTTGAAGTAAAATTTTTATTAGATTTTACATTCTTTCGATGGTTTTCAAAAGGAATATTTTCATTTATTTTATGAATTATATTTTCATTAAAATAAAAATTATTGTTCTATTTTAATGTATTTGGTGTTAATATTTTTCAAAACCCCAGAAATATTATTCGATATTTTTATTAGATTTGAATATTATATGTTTTTTCAAAGAAAATCCCTCATCCCCTTTGTTTTTAATATTTTTTAAAAGGGTTTCAAATGGAATAGATATTCAGATACCTAGAAATGTTTTTCTTATGGGTGAAGAAGTGTTTTTTGTATGTTGATTAAAATGATGTATTTCATGTATCGTTAGTATAATGTGGTTCTTATCCATTTTTATTGATTATGGATGACCCTGATATATCTCTTGATGATGGGTGAGCATGATATTTCACTACAACACATTGGTTACAAAGAAATAGTTAACCAGTTAGGTTTCTTCTAAGATATTTTTAGAATTTTAAGGTAGATTGTTTCATTTGTAAGAATGATTATAATTAATATATAAAAACTACATCCCATGTTACTTATAAGACTTATTAATTTATTTTATTTATTGTCATCAATATTATACTATTACACATGGTAATCTAATGATATTAAGTATAAAGGTATGTTTATTCTACTTATTATGTGTGAAATGTATAATTTTTCAGGAGTTTTTTATGATTTATAAAAAAAATTATGAATTTAATTTTTTTCTATAAAATTTATAATGATTTTTCAAAAATCCACCAATGTATACAATGATTTATTAGGTAATTCGTTTTTTGTTTTGATCGGAATGTTTATATTAAAATTAGAAATTTTAAATAGTACTCATATACTAATATTTTTCTTTCTTTCTTTTTATATATACATATATAAGATTTATGTTCTCATTCCACATTTTAAAATGTTTTCATATGTTTTTAAAGATTATTATGTATATTGATTAAGTAAAGAATAAAATTATGAATATAAGTCATGAGAATAATATATATATTTTTTAAATGTTTAGTATTGTGGTAAAATGGATACTGTGAGGTAGTGTCCACATTGTGATATAATGTTTATTTAATAATGTGTTATTATATAATTATATAAAACGATAAATCTAAAATATTTCCATGAATTCATGTAATTAAATTTTTGTCTATAGAATCAATTTTTGGTACTTTTATGCCGATGTACTTATTGATGATTTCAGATAAAATGGTAAGATAATTTTAGGGTTCAGGATAATGTAAGAAAATTCACTAAAAATAATATAATGTATTGTTATCCTGATATGAAATTTTAATATTATGATTTTTCTTCAAATGAAATATGTCTCTTCAGAATGATTTTCTATATAAGAAACATGCAAGTTGATGTAGAATTGCACCCGGAGGACAATATTCATCCAAATCAGCAACCTAGAATGGTTGGAATTTAAATTGAAATTTTTTTCCTTGTAATTAAATTTTTATATAGAATATAAATGGTTTTTGTTTCCATAATATATAAAAAAATATCTATAATAGATGAACATGTTAATACAATATTATAATATGAGACAACACCCTCCCAAATTTAGTGGACCTTCTGGCTTAGTGATGGATAAGGGATTGATTAAATCCCTGTAAAAGATATTAAAATTAAAGGGTTATGTACATTATAAAAAGGTAAATATATTTATTTACTATATTTAATGTTAATTAAATCAACGGTGTTCAATTTTTAGGAATAATACAGAATGATTAAAGATTTATTCCATAAAATGGGATACATTTAAGAATATATTCTATTAGAAATATTTTTCATGGGTTATTTGACATAGGATAGAAAATAGATTCACTTAATTAATGGAGAAAAAAAATGATTCAGTGGACATTAATAAATAAAAATTAACTTGAATTTAATATTATGAACCAAATTTTATTTGGTATCTTTATAGTAAAAGTATTTGGTTTTACTCATAATAAAATTGAGGATACATAAGTGAATTATTATACTGATAATTTCGAGGTTACAATAAAATTATCTATTTTAAAGAGAAAGATTAGAGGAATTTTATAGACCCGAATGTTACTCGAGATTAAAAAATTAAGAAGTTCTTATGGTGTATATAATTAGAGAATCATTAACCAAATAATTTTGGAGGTAATCCCAAACATGTTCCAAGAGTGGAAAAAAATAATATTACGGAATTTTTGATAATATATGGAAAAAATTTATAGTGTGGTAATTTATTATATATGGAATGTTATTGAAAAGAAAAAATTCATGAAAAATATAATAATGTGTTAATATTTATAAATTCAAGGGTGAGATGTTTTAATAGAAATTGGGTGGTGGAATGTATGTTACTTGTTTATTTGAATTATGAAAATAGATTGTTTGACTCCAGAACTTTTAATTCCCTAATTTTTTAAAACCTTTTTAGTAAAATGGGAATATCTCTTAAATAAAAGAATATTGAACTATTATTTAAAAATATGGTTGAAGTACTAAGAAAACCAAGATTAATAAGAGTCTTCTTGTTGTTATTATATTAATAATAATTGCAAATAATCTTATTTAACATCCCATAATATTGTTTTATATTATTTTCGGTATAAATTGGATTTTGTTTTATCATGATCAAGTAAATTATTTATAAAATAATGTTACATGCAATGTTTTCATAGCTTTTATAACATTTCAATAAGCTGAAATATGTATTATAGTTTCTAGTGAAAGTTACCTAGATCATGTTATCAGAAAGAAAAAAATATCCATATTAATTTTTTGAACATATAGAAAAGATGTATGGATATATTTCTAGAAAATTTTTCTACTGTTATTATTTATTGTGATATTCTTTGTACTGTTAAATTAGTCTTAGATTCTAATCCAATATCAAAACCCCCTTTTTTAATGGATTAAGTAGAATTTGTAGAATTTAAAACATAGTTTCCAGAGTTTCTTGATAGTGGTATCATTTTTTCTTGAACATGATCTTTTTTCATTAATAAATAATATGGTTCTATGAGGATTTGTATTAATTATAAATAATTGAATAACATTATTATTAATAATGGGTATATTTTCATAATATCAAGGATTTTTTTGATCAAATCCATAGTGATCAATATTTTTTGAAGGATTGTCTTTGGTCTGGGTACTATATGTTAGAGGGGTAAGAGGATGAAATCCCCATGAGAATGTGTATTACTAAGTATAATTATTATGAGACTAAGTTTATTACTTATGGGTTAATGAATGAAATAGTTGTATTCATGCATCTTATGAATATATAATTCCTTTAATATTTTGGTAAGTTTGTAGTTGTGTTTATTGATAATATTTTTGTTTTTTAAAAAAGTTATTAGGATAATGGAAAACATCTAAATCTAGTTGTACAAACCCTAAATGAGAATAAGTTATCTATAAAAGTTAGTAAATTTGATTTTTAGTTATTGAAGATTTCATTCCTTTTAAATATCATAATTAAATATAGAATAAATATTAATCTGGTTAAAAATAATGTGGTTGATGAATTGCCAATACCTAGAAATGTTAGAGAGATTCATAGTGTTTTTGGATTAGTAGTACATTATGGGAGGATTTTTGAGAAAATTTTATGGTTATATATCCCACTAACTAATTAAATTAATAAAAATGTAAGGTTAATCTATATAACAAAATATAATGAATTTTTATAAGAATTGAATAAAACATTATCAAATTCTCCAATTTTAGCAATTCCATCCAGAAATTTAAATATTTATATCTATATAGATTTTTCATTAATGGTAATGTGTTATATTAAAATACATAATTTCTAGGTAATTTGTTATGATTCATGTCATTTGAGGAAACTTCAGAAATATCATTCTATACATGAACATAATTTAGTAGTTATGGTGTTTGATTAAAAAATTTTAAGACATCATTTATATGAAGTAAAGTGTGAAATTCATACAGATCAAAAAATCATGAAGTGTATAATCACATGGAAATAATTCTTACTTATAGAAGAGAATATATATGAAAATAATAAAGGATTATGACTATATGATTAATTAAATTTTTTTTGTAATAAATCAATGTTATCGATTCTTTTAGATGAAATATAATGTTACATTAACACTAATGTGTTTGGAAAATAACCCCTTTGTTATTATTTTTAAGAATTTTAGCTTATATATTTATAATGTGGTAACTTACAATATTTTTCCATGTGTGGGTATAGTCATATCTCTCAAAAAAATTAAGAAAGATCAGCAAGAGGATCATGTTTTAAAGATAAAGTAGAATCTATTAAAAAGTATTTTAGAGTTTAATGTTGATAAAGAGGGTGTTATCATATTTGAAAAGAGATTATGTGTTCCATGAGAGTCCCAGTTTAAGAGAGAATATTCATGCCAAGCTTATAGTTCCATGTTTTCCATTCATCCTTGAAGCAATATGATAAACAAAGACTTTTGGGAGTAATACGTGTGGGTTGGAGTGGAAAAATATATTGGTGACTTTACCAAATAATATGTGAGTTTTTAATAACATAAGTATTAAAAAAATTATTTAATGTGGTGCACCACCCTTTTATAGTTATGGAGTGGAAATAGGGAATATAGTCATCGATTTTGTGGTGGTATTTCCAAGACATCACCAATTGATAATGGGACTTGGGATATTGTTGATCAACTAAGTTAATATGAACATTTCAATCCCATTTGAGATATTATTCCATTAGATCAGATTTATTCACTATATCTCAAAGAAAGAATATAGTTACATGGAGTTTCTCACTCTATTGTATATAAATTTGATCATATGTTCACTTATAAATTTTTGAATGGAAAAAAATTCAATTAGTACTAAATTAAATTTCAGTACACCATTTCATCCTCAATATGATGGATACATTGAGTGAAGAATTCATTCCTTGGAATATTTGTTTAATGCTAATTCAATGGATTAGTATGGATGTTTTGATCAATATATTTCATTTTTTGTGTTTTTATATAATAACAGTTTTCATTCCTAGGTATAGACGGAGTATTTTGAGTCATGATATGGAAAGCTATGTCAAAATCTGGCATATTAAGACGAATTTTAACAAATAAGTATTTGGGACCATAGTTGTTAGAAAAAAATTAATAAGGTGATTTGAATTCATTAATATATTAAGAATAAATAGAGAAATAATAAAAGTTATACGAATAATTGGATGAAATATCTTTCCTTCAAGTTATGTGATCATGTTTCTCTTAATGTATCTCAATGGAAATATATTATTTGTATTGGTAAAAAGGGCGGTGGAGTCTGTGCTCTATTGGACCATATAGAAAACTAGATAAATTTTGATCAATTTTATATTCAGTGGCCTTTCCAATGATTTTATCTCAAGTACATTATTTATTTCATATACTCCAATTCATAAAATATGTGTTGTGTGTATATCATGTTTTGATCCTTGGAGTAGTTTAGTTAGAAGAAGATATTTCTTATGAGGACAACCCAGTACAACAATTTTATAGCAATGAGAAACTGATTCTGAATAAGTCAATTCATAAAATTAATTTTTCCTAGATAAATTTATAATGTTTAAAAAACATCTTATGAATTAATAAATTTCAATGAAGGAAAAGTATCACTACTTGTTTTAGTATTAAATAATAATTTTTAGATGCAATTTGAAAACATGGAAAGAGTAAAAAAATAGTGTAATTGAATGATAAATAATTCTGAAGACATATTAATAGTCATTAACTATAATTTATATTGAAATATTCTTTATAATCATATAAGTAATGTTTCAGTTAAAATGTGATTTTTTTTACAAAATTTGGGTTTCATGCATGATATAGTTTAATTTAAATTATTTATATTATAATTATAAATTTTTAATTTTAAAAAAATAACAAACTATTTAAATTATTATTTTTAATTTTATCTTCCAATTATTTTTTGATAATTTTCTAAAATGTTTTATTTTTTATGAATACTGTAATTATTTATTTTTATTTAAAATTTCCTTTTCGCTTCAAGAATATGAAATGTGACATTTTATTTTAAATTTTTTTTCAAAATAAATTACATAAATCAGAATATTTATAATATAATTATGGTATTTATAATTAATTTTATACTTCAATTTTGAAAAAATTAACTTTTATAAGTAAAAAATACTTTTTTTAAATGTTTTCATGGATTTTTTCAAGTTTAATATTAAATTAAAATTTTATACAATATATTGAATTTTAAAATAAAGTATTTAATATTATAAATCATAATAGTAAATAATATTAAATAAATTAAAATTAACTTTTTTGACAATGAATAGTATAAATGGTTAAAAACTATTAATGTGTTTATGGTCTAAACGGGTTTACTGGGGGTTAAAAATTAGCGACTGGGGTTAAAATAACTTAGAAACTTGCCTAAAAATATGTTAGAGAAATAATTTTATATATATTATAGAATATTTGAATATACTCATTTTGGATCAATTTTTTTTGACAAATACATTAATATATGTTAATTTTTCATTAAATTCCAACTATGTCCTCTCCCCCATTTATAAAAAATCCAACTCTCTCATCCTTTACACACATAAAAATGAAATTTATTTTTCTTAATACCATAAAAAATAAAACATTAATAGACCTCTCTATTTTATAGAGTCTCTTTTTTCAGTATAAAACCATCCTAGGATGGATTTACTTATTAACCTAAAGTGGTTTCCTAACAATGAGGTATATTTCTTAACTAATTTTTTTTATTTTCATTTATCCTCTACCACCTTAAAATATTCATCAATAATTATTAAATAATATAACTATTATATTATTTATAATTATATGTTTTCTTTTTAATGTTATAACCTAAATACATCTTCTTCTTCCATCTAATGGGATGAAAAACCATTATTTATGTTTTCGGAAGACTACCATCTAGCAAAACAATTAATTTTTTCCATTATCCTCTATTATAACTAGTTATAATGATAGATTAAATGTAAATATATTATATTAGTTAAATATTTAACATTATATGAATAAAAAAAATCATATATTTTTTTATATTTCCATCCACTGAAAATGATAATTCGATTTGTGTGTATGTGTGGATTAGCACATCCTTGAAGCGATGGGTTTAAGTTTTCATTAACACATCACTAGGATACTACATATAAGTTTATTTAAATAAATAATACTATATTCAAGAAATAATCATCATTTTTGAAATATAAAAGGATATTTACCATCTTTTTATCCTATTGTTAGAAATATTAAAATGTTACTTTTTCATATGCACAACTTGTTGTCTATATGATTATAACATAACTCATTTTTCATAACCCAATGCCATGGTTGGGTTTAAAAGTATAATAAAAAATATACATTTTAAATATTAAATGATTATTTTTCTATAGATGTTTTAATAATAACCACTTTTACTATATTAGAATTATCAAATTTAATTTAGAAAAACTAAATGGATAACGTCAAAAAAAACTTTAAACGAACATAATTGATTATGTAATTAAAAATAATATATTAAAAAATAATATAAATTGATTAATATACTCTAAATAATTTATTATGAATGAAAATAATTTGCATTATTGTAATATTTTGGAAGATAAATAACATCATGGAAATGCCAAACTCGAGGTGTGGGATACTTTTTATTTAAAACATCATTTTAAATACTTTACAAATGTATTTTAAAAATGTTTTCATTCCCTATATATATTCAGAAAATTATTTTTATATATATTTATATAAATATAAATTAATTATAACCTAAATTTTACATCACTTTTGACATTATTTCAATGTTTTTAGAAATGATTGTTTTGTATTTTATATAGAATGTTTTTGAAATAAAAATGATAAATGTACAAAATATACATATATAGAATAAATAGGTTTTCTGACCACCAGAATCATTATTTAATGTCTTAATTTCATAACAATATTCCATGTTTTCATTAAAATAAAAACCCATATTCTAATTAATTTGTTTATTTTCAAATATGGTTTGAAATGGATTGGATATTCTAATATCTAAAAATGTATTTATCATGAGTTGGAATAATATTTCTGAGTGGAATGATAAAGATAACAGATTTAATGTATTAAGATTATGTTATGGTTAGTGGTAATTTTTTATGATGATGGGAGAAACCTATATAGTTATCTCATACATTGGGTAACGGGACAGAGTTAAACAGATAGGTATCTCTAAATAGATTATTGGAAGTTTTTGATTTTATTATTCCATTTGTACGAATGATTGTAAAAGTGATATTAAAATTATGTCCCAAGGTACCTCCATTATTTACCTATTATTTATATGGGTTTTTATGGAATTATTATGATTTTACAAGAATATATAATGAGATTATTTCTAAAGGGATTTTTACACTACTCATTAAGGGATCAATGAATATATTTTCAGGTGTTTTTCCTAATTCCAAATAATCCTTTTTGAGTTTTATTTCTCTATTAGTATTTCTTATGAAGTGTTTTAATAATGTATTTTGGGGATGAATTTGATTTATTGGGTAATAAAATATTTATTATCTGCACAATGTTTAATATGAAAAATGAATGTTTAATGATTATTTTTGGACTAATGGGTTCATTTATTTCTTTTTATATCTACATTCCTATTATTTTTTAGTTCATAAAATGTTTTTTAATCATTTTAAATAAGTTTTAAGGAAGAGTTAAGAAATTTATTAGGTAATGAAGAATATTATGAAGATATTTCATAAAAATAAAATATTATTTATTTTAAAATTATAGTGTTTGGGGATAAATGGATAAAGATTGGTAGTTTCCACTTTGTGATAAATTTTTTATGAAATAGAGATGACCTAATTCTCTAAAACTCTAGACCTGTTTGATTTAAAGAAATAAAAGAAATGAAAACTTGTCGAATGAATTGGTTTTTCCGATTTTTTATGATTGGATCCTTATATAATATGATTGAGGTTGGGATGGATACCCACATGAGGCATTATTTGACTGGATTTTAATTCAATTAATAATATTTTGGGAGATATACATTGGGTTGTATAAAGAATACATGATGAAGGTGTAAATAATACATAGGATTATTATTTTATTTTTGGTGAAGGTTATTTAAGAATCGTGTTACAATATTATTGGGAAATATATTAATGTTTATATAATAAATTATTTTTTTGTAATGTGATTAGATGTTTTTGTAATTGTGTTTTTTATAGAAAAAATTTAATAAATTTTGGGAATATAAATTGAGTAATAAAGAAAACACTGGGGACCGAAAATTTATTTGGTGGGAAGTAAATTAATGTTATCTTAGAGTAAGATCACAATATATTTTATAATATTATATAATTTAGTAATATTCATATTTGGTATATGGAATTATGTGTAACTATTATGTTTTGGTTATAAAAATTATGTCTATTTTTGAAGAACGTGCGGTATTGATTTTTCTGTTTTGGGGCATTGAATTTAATTATTCAGATTTTGAAGAGTTTTATAGATTATTTATTTATGGAATGATTTATATTGGACAAGGGAATTATTTTTAATAATAACGATTATTTACGATAAAGTATTACTAATCTATATGATTTTTTATTCATATGATATTGGTAATTATCGTTACTTACGCTAATAATTTTGGTTATCATAATTTCCAAGAAATATAAGTAACAAATCCTATATAAAACAAGGAAAAATATAATTTATTTCATAACACGATCCATAAATAGTTTATTTTTTCTTCATGATTGAGATATTCATATTAGTTTTTCGTTTCATGGAATATGAAATTAAATATAGGTAAAAACATATCTGAACACGTAACCCAATGATAAAATTATAATTATTGAATAGAAAAAAATCAAGTAATCATATTTTCTCATATTCTATATCTAGGTGGTAAAATAATTATAAAAAATCATGTAATAGGAATATAATTTTCTGAGTTTTAAGTGGGAAATATCATAAAATTATCATGTAATTCCTTCATAAACGTATTCAAAAGTATGCATCTTATAATAATATATATATGGTTTATGAAATATATATATAAGAAATGAGTGAATTTAAATACATAACATATAATTTAAAGTTAATAATATAATATACTTATGATGTTATTATTATTTCAATATAATGTTATTTTGTTGATTACAGAGGCTCACTAATATTTGGTAAAACCCTTAGTTTGATTTTTGTGAGAACATATGATCCCAGTTTTTCGGATTTATGTGATATCCTTTATAGAAAATCATTATTTTCACGTATTATACATCTATTATATATTCACTCATATAAAACATAATAAATAAAAATGTAATTATACATTAATTTTTGATGAATTAATGGTATGTTTTTCTCTCTTATGGATTTTTAATTCTCATATTAAATTCCTTGTATAAGGTTTTTTAAATATATTTCCATTCATTCTGTCATTGATTCTATTTTTTTAATATGTTCTTATATGATTGGTTTATGTGAATCTAATATTGTATTATATTTCCTTTTATTTCTATGGTATTCTAATTTATTTCTAATGGTTAATAATGTTTTTGTTGACTCAATCTCTTTTCTACAAGTCATAACCTTCCTCATTCAACAATTTTCGTCTATTATTGATATATCTATATTTATATTTCATAAATGGAATTTTGTCTTTTTATTTAAGTAATTAAAATTTCATGTTATGTTCATTCTTTCCACATTAGTTTTATATTATTATTTTAAAAGACAAATATAAATTTTTATCAAACTAATTATTATATACCATTACCACTATTCAAAGGGATATGAAATATTTCATTTGTCTTTGAACGATTACATAAATAATTTAAAAGATATAATAGGTTCTAAATCTTAGTTATATTTACTTATTTTTTCACTCCACATTTATTTTCTTTTACTTTATTTTGTCTCAAGATTCCGCTATTGGGGATTATTTTGAAAATTATAGTTTTTAAATTCGACTTTCACTCATTGAAATGGATTCTAAAAAGTGTTTATGTATTTATTCACTTGATAAACCAATCCTCATAATACTCAAGATAGGATCTTGAATATTCAATTTATATTAGATGGGGAGAATGTGATAACCCATGTATTTTTATTAATATACCTCTTTTATAGTTTGTTAATAATTACAATTATACATTTTTATATATTATAATTTTGTGTATATATTTATATCATATATCATAGGATTTCATATAATCAATTATATATCAATTAATAATTTTAAATAATTATATCTACATTGTGATAGAAAAGTGTTTTATTTAAAGGGAAAATATTATTTTTTAAATTATTTTCCTTTTAATATTAAATTTAATAAATTATTTAATTATTTGATATTTTATAAATGTATTTTCATTGTAATTTTATATATCTATATTAATATTTATCTTATAAATAATTATATCAAGGTATGAGACAAGAATATGATTTTTTTTATTTTAAAAATAAATTGTTTTTATTTAAAATAAATCATTTTGGATGTTTTATATGATTTCATATAAATGTGAAATTTAAAAAATTTATAATTTTAGTTTAATAAAATGATCCATATATTTAGTATCATTGTGTGAAAATTATCATACGATGGAATTTTGGGGAATTTTAAAATAAATGTATTTCTCAATAAATAGAAAAAATTCAGTTTTACAAATAATCTAACATGTTTTACATTATCCTGATATAAGCATGAATTAAAATCATTTTGAAATTTTTATTGACAATTATTTATTTAAGGAGTAAAATGCAACATTTAAAAATATTATCATGAATTTATAATTCTATTTTTGAAAATTTGGAACCTATGTTATAATAGATTCTAAATAATATAGAAATTTTTCTTTAATTAAGCATTCATAATAATCCATTTGGTTTTGGATTGGTCTGAAAGTCAACTAATCCTTTATATTTAATCATAAAAAGTTTAATATAATTATAATTATTAATATTTACAACCATTTTTTTAGGAAGCCTTAATTTAATTTTACTAATAAAAAGATGTTTTTTAAAAAATTATTCTTTTTACGGGGTTCATACACATATTCGATTTAATTTTTATCGATTTTAGAAATATATCTAAATAACATTTATTTAATATTTAGAATCATTATTTCTGAATTTTGTAATAAGGTTTATTTAATTTTTAAATATATAAATATGTTATCAAAGTAAATTAAAGTTACCTTGTAAGGACTAAAATTAAATAAGTGTTAAATCAAGTTATAACGTCACAAAAAACATAATATCTTTTCTATAAATCTGTTTATAATGAATTGATCAACCAATCCTCATTGTATCATCTTTAATTGTATATTTTTGATCCACTTTCCCTAAATATTAATTTGATTTTATAATAGTAAATTAGTACATATAAAAATATCACCCCTACTACTTATAAATTGACCCTTCCCCCACCCTTTTCCTAAAATAGAGAAAAATAAAATTCATCTATATAATCAACATTATTTTATTAATTAATAATCCTCCCCCATGTTTGTAATATTATAGTCTCATTTGAATTACATTCTTCCTTCAAAATTCTAGAAGGCTTCCAAGAGAATATATATTATTTCTTTTTTGTATGTAATAACATCATATCAATATTTTTAATTTATATTCTATATCCACATCTTATAAATTGTTATTTATATCACTAATAACAGAAAAATATCATCTTTATAATTATTTAATGATGATATTTTAATAAAATAATTTCATAATCATACACAACCATTTGTTATAGAATTATTATTATAGTTGATTTGACAACCAAAATAAACGATGGTATACATATTTATCAATGATGTATATGGAAAATTAATTACAAGTATAACATTATATTAATAAGTAATTAATTTTTTTTCATTTTTGTAATGGTAATACATATATTAAACTCAATATTATAATATTATCTATTATTTCTTAAAAATTAATGAAACAATTGTATTATGAATTTAATCTTGGATAAACATACTTGAAACTCTAATGAAGTGATCCTTTAACATGATAAAAAATTATTGAAGTTATAATATATTATATAAAATATTTTTAGATTATCATCTCATTAACATGGAATGATAACTAAAACCATTATAAAAAAATAATCACTGGAATTTTGAAATAACCGACAATCGATGATCAACATTTAATGTAAATATGAACTAGATATGTAATAAATGAATAAAAATATTCATATAAAAGGAAATATATATGAATAATTCACTGTAATAAATTATTAATGTGTCAATGTTTACCAAAAAATTGTTAGATCACATTCTTCTAAGTAGGAATTCATGGTCAGGGTTTCTCATCATGAATTTAATTCTTTGATAAAATTTTCAAATTATGCAGCAATATTCATTTTAAAATTTATATAAAAAATAATTTAAAAATAATACAATGATCATAATTTTTATTCAATAATTTTTTTGTTCCATTTCTAGTTTTACTCTAAATGGTCTTTTTAAATCAAAATTTACTATAGTCAGAAGGGTTTCTTTTCTAATCTAACTGAAAATAAGAGATTGTTTGTGCCAAAATTCTTATTCAATGGAATTAAATGATATTTTTATATAAAAATAGATATTTTTTTCTCATCTATTAATTTTTGAACTATATATTTCTTATTATTAGTTCACATTCTTTGGTTTAAAACTAGATTAAATGGTATACTACATGAGGTTATTATATTATCTGATCTTTCCAGTTTGTGATATTTTTTTTCCAAGTCCATATTGTTTATGTTGTTTTTATATATTATATTTGAGATTCTACAATGATTTGTTTATATATTTACCAAATTATATTTTAATTTATTTAAAATGTATTTTAACTAAAATCATTGTTATTTTCGGCATGATTTAGTTTTGAATTTCCTTATAAATGTTTGAAAATAATTTTATTTTAAACAATTTAAGAAAGAACACATTTTTAAGCCATTATATCTAATTTAATTAATTAATATTCCTCTACATATTTTTAAATTTAATCATATTAATAACTTTTCCAATTAACAAGTGAATTTTGTTTAAATAAATTTTCTCAATATAAATATTTTTTTCCTGTTGTTTTTCAATGTAATTTTCAAATGTTATCATTCAAGTTTTTTTATATATTGAAATCCATTAATTATTCTTATATATCATCAGAGATATATTTTAATGATATAATAATAATTATTTCTCAAGATGTATTATAATCATATTTTATAAAGATATTAGCGAAACCCATTTATTTTTCAGGGGTCAATTGAGTTGTGATGGGATTAAAAATGTTTTCATATTCATTTAACACACATTTTTATGGTTTAGGAATATTATATATGATGAAGAGTGATCTCAAAATGTTTATCCATTAATATTTGTGTAAATAATAAAAATTCACATATTTTTAATGACCAAATGTATAATTATTGAATATAAGGCATATTGATTACGTATTTTATTTTTGTACACTATTTTTATGCAATGAGTACATTGGACTTATTTAGTGATATATGGGGACTATAATTATATATCCCCTCAATGAATCATTATATATCATGTAAAAAACTAGTTGGGGTTTCAAGTGTATTCATTAGCCATATATATATGATGCCTTTTCATGGGGTCTTGATAGTTTGAATTATCTTGGAATTCTTGGCATACGAACTTGAATATTTTAATTATCTATAATTTATTCTCATGGTTACATTATGTTATGATTAATATTTCTGAAATTATGCATTCCATCAATATAAAATTTGATATTTGTTTCTAGTGATTAATTACATTTATGTTATTAAGGGATGTATTCTGTTATCAAGTTAATAGTTAAATAAAAATTTATAATTATTACTTATTCATGCCTCTTTTATTCCAAGATAAATTTTTATTTATGTGGCCTGTTATTGATAATATAATATCACTCCATTTTATTTTTTATCATCTCTTATAGAATGAGGAATTTTTCTATGAATGATTCAAGGATGATCCAATATGAATATTAATGTTAAATAACCCATTCTCATTACGAAAAATGGGCACTACGTGAAGAGTTTGGAATTGTTATGTAATTTGTTTCCTCATATATATAAAAATATAAACCTAAAAGGTTATAGTTATATAAATATTATGAAATTTTTTAGATCATTTAATTTTGGATGGAAATGATTATGCTATCATAATTGGCATCAAATCTAGAGTGAAAAAATATGTTTTTGCACCAAATTTTGAAATGTGGGTCATGTTCCATATGTTTTATATAAAATATAGTTGTAATGAAAATTTCTTTTGAAACTATATATTAGAGTGTTGATCTATGTAATTACTTTTTTTATAATATAAATTCATATAAAATTATATAGGTTTGGATGTTATTAATTAATTTTATTATAAAATAATATATACCATAGAGAGATAATAAGTTTTAAAGATTTTATAGACCTCCATGTGATGTCATATGTGACTACATTTTAAGTTAATTAATGATATTTTGTAGGAAATGTTTTGTTTTTAAAAGTAATTCATGATTGAAGTATATATAACACCTGGGTTTAATATGTGCTTTTATTTTAATGTTATCTTTGAAGGATGTTACAATTTTTTTGGGAAATATGCTGAAAGGTATTGTCATCCAATTGTTTTAACATGTGATTTTATGTTGAGTAAATTATATTTTTTAGATAAAGGTTAATATATTTTTATAACATGTGTTAGGTGATATAAATAGGTTTTGGTACTGACAAATTATTTTGTGGTAAGGAAATAAAATTTACCATAGTAGAAGATCACTATATTTTAGGGAAATATTATATGATTGTTTGATATTCATATTTGGTATATGATATTGTGGGTTACTAAAAATTTTTGGGAATAAAACTGATTAATAACATTCGTGAATTTTTTATTATGATTTTCTTATTTTGGGGAATTAAATTTTGACAATCATTTTTATAGAGTTTTTAATATACGTTATTAATGAAATGATTTAAATTGAACATGTGGTGTTATTATTTGTATTTAGGATTATATCGAATAAAATATTACATCCTAATGTTATGGTTTATTTATATATCATTGTTTATTATATTTACTCATACTCAAATGTTAGGATTTTAGCAATTGGATAGAAATAAGATGAATAATTTTTCATGAAATCATTCATATTATAAAGAATAGTCTACTCTGGTTGATATCATGAAGCATAAAGAGTTTATTTTTGTGCTTCATGCCTAAAATATTCTTATTGGTTATTCATCATTGAGAATATGAGGTTAAATTGAGGTGAAAATGATATGAAAACAAAACAAAATGATCCGGTTGTGTTTATTGAGTGGAAGTTAATCATGTGATTATATTTTATTATATTCCATATAAAAATGATAAAAAAATTATTCAATATAGAGTAAAGAGAATATAAATTTATTAACTATTATTTATAAAACATTACTCTAATCTTCCTTTGGATCCATATACACATTATTTCATCATATAATAGTACATACATAGTCATAAATATATATATAATAAATGTTTCATATTCTTCAAATAGAAATTAAATTGTTATATATACTTCACACTTGATATTTTGTCAATGTCAATATATATTTATTTTTATGACTAATAAGGTCAAATAATTTTTTCCCAAAGGAATAATTTGATTTTTTGTGGAATATATAATAATTAATTTTTAAATTTCAAGGGACTCTATTCTAGAACTCTATTTTTTCTTATATAATTCATTTATATTATATTATATCCATGAAAATATCATGAAATGAAAATGATACATTAAATTAATATCTAATGAATTGGTGGTCTCTTCTCCATTCTTATGGATTTAAAGTTCACATAGAAGGTTTTAAGTAATGTTTTTTTGGTGACTTTATTTCATTTTATTTATCCATGTATAATATTAATTGATTTGTTTTATATAATAGTGGTTTAAAACCATTATATATTTCATTATATTCCTCTCATTTTTATGAGGATTTTTAATTATTTACCATAATTCCTAAGGGATTTCATAAATCAATCTCTTTTCCTTATGTCATATCCTTACATATTTTTTCCATTTTCTTTTATGGTTGATATATTATGCCATTTTATTTATGAAATGGAATTTTCTATTTTTATCTATGAAAATGGAATTTTCCTGACATGTTCTTGCATACCAAAAATGTTCTATTTTCTTATTTTGTAAGATAAATATGTACTATCTTCTAAACAACACATATTTGGCATTATATATATTTAAAAAAATTGTGTTTATTTTATTAACCTGTGTTTCTATAAAAACATTATAAAATAAAAATATGAAATTTTTCTTAGTTTTACATAATTCTTTTATCTTTTGATGTACATTTATTTATTTCCTTTTATCTCTATTCAAGGTTCCATTACTATAGATTTTATATAAAATAATCATTTTTCAAAAACTATTTAGTACATAGAAATATGTTTTGAAGAAAATTATGTATTTTTTCACTTAATAGAAATAGTATCATTGGAATCGTTATAAAATAATGAGAAATCAATTTCTATAATATGGGAAGAAGTGACTTCTTGAGTATTTATAGTAATATATCACTATAATGGTTTATTGATATTAATGATTACAAACATTTATATATTATAATCTTGTATATATTTTTATATTACATATTAATGTATTATATTTGATTAATTAGACACCAACTATACATTTAAAATAATTAAAATAACACTGTTACCAAAAAAAATATATTTAATGGTTAAATATACATTCTTAAAATTATTTCATATTTTTGTTCTATGAAAATAATTATATGAAAATTAGATATGAAATAAATAACTATTCATCTAAATTCAATACATATATATTCATAGTGTCCTTTGAAATATTTCTATTAAGTTATGTAAAAAATAAGATTTTTATTTGGTGAATAATTTGTTTTATTACAAATATATAGATTTCAATATATTATTAGACATTATTTAAATGTGATTTATCAAAATTTTAGATTTTTAAATTAATAAAATTTAACTATTTTTATAACATTATATAAAAATTATATAGAATTTTTTTTTAGAATTTTTAAATATGTTGATTTTAAAGGGAATAATAAAAATTAAGATTTTTCAATTACTATAAATTTTATAAAATAATCATGATAAAGGAATGAATTAAAATTTTCTAAAAAATTACATCAAAAAAATATGCATTTATGGAATGAAATACTTTATCATAAAATATTAATTTAAATTTATAATTTTATTTTTGATATTTTGTAAACTTGATTAAATTTTATTCTAATAAAAATGCAAATTTATGTCATTTTCCTTCAATTGCATTTTCACAAGATTCCAATCAGTTTTGGTATTGATTTAAAATAAATATAACCCTATATTTATTAATAATAAATAATAAATATTTTCTGAATCAATAATATTTACAATAACTGGCTAAAAAATAAAAATTCATTTTTAATCTTAAAAATACATTTTTGTTTAAATAAATTTCGGTTGTGCATAATTTTATTAGAAATTATTTTTTCAAATTTATAAACTATATCACATAAAATTTTACACGTATTTATTACAGTTTTTTTAAATTAGTTAATATGTTTTATATAATTTTTAGTCAATAAATAGGTTACCATGGAAAAATTTTAGCTAACATGATAATAAGAAAATAAGAGTTTTAAATCAAGGGATATATTAACCAAAAAACATAAAATATTTTATATTAATGATTGTAAAATGGACTTATAAAACATCTCTAATATTATCTTTCTTAATTATAAATTTTGGTTCCACTTTCCTTGAATATGAAATTTTCTTTTATATTAATAAATTAGAATTTATAAAAATGTCACCCCACTCACTTATATAATGACCCCTCCACCACCCTTTCCAAGACACATATAAGATTATAATTCTTATATATAATATTGGATATTTAATTCCTATGAAATCTTCTCCTACTTAGGTTAGCTTCATGTCTCATTAGAATTCCCTAATTACTTTTAAAACCAACAAGGATTCAAATGGAAGATCCAATTTCTTCTTCATATGTTATAAATTCTAATCATAATTTTATTTTTACATTCCTCATCCAATGATTTTTAGATATAATTTATTTATTTCAAAACATAAAAATTATATTACTATACTTTTTTAATGCTGATATTATAATAAAATACCTTCATAATCATATCCATCCATTGATTAAACAATCTCGTTGTTTGGTCGGTTTAACTACTTATATGAACACTAATAAAACCTTTTTTTAATGAAGGTTTTGGATACATAATTATTGATAAATGATATATTAATAAGTGTTCAATTTTTCTGATAATGTTAATATAAATATTTCACCCACTAATAACATAAATTTTTTTATTTTATAAAAGATATAGAAATGAGAACTCTATGTGTTTCATATTGTCGAACTATAACTGAAACTCCCGTAGAATGAAGTTTTAAACTAATAATTCAATATAAAAATTTTATTATTTCATCTTTAATATTATATATATTATTAATTAATGAACATTGAATGGTGAATGAAATTGTAATATCAAAATAGAAAAATCATGGGAAAAACTACTAATAACCCATGATCAATATTAAATTAAAATATGACATAGTTACATAATCTATTAATAATAAATATTATTATAAAAAGTAATAAACATAAATAAAATTATAAATAAAATAATTTATGAGTTTAAATTTACTAAATTGGTGGTTAAAGTGCATTTGGATAAGTTGTAATTCAAGGTATGGGTTTCTAATATCAAATTTACTTTATTTGAGACATGTTTTGTATTATGGACATATTTAAATATATAAGGTGTATAAATTAATTCATCAAAATATAATATCATTTTTATTATTTATCTTTTTTATTGATTGTTTCATTTTAGGTTGTATTCTAAAATGTATTTTGAATCTAAAAGTCATCAACGACATAAGGGATTATTTTGAAATATCACAATAAATTTGGGATTTTTTTCTGTCAAAAATTATATTTGAAGGGATTATAAATTTTTTCTAAAAACCAATATATATTATTCACCTCTGGTTCATAGGTTTTACAAGTCTCCTTAAAATTTCAACTTCCTTTGGTTCACCACTCAATCGAATGATTGCCTATATGAGGAGCCATTATTGTTTAATCTTTCTAGTCATGAATCTATTAGATCCATGTCTATATTCATTATATTATTTTTAAATGATCTTATCTATACTTAAATGATTTCTTAATTTAATTAACTATTATTTTATAATTTATTTAAAAATTATTAAAAAGAATACTATTATCATTTTTTCATGATGGTTATTTTTAATTTATTTACCAAATTGAAAAATGAATCTTAATTTTAATTTTTTCTCTATGAATACCTTTTCACACATTTGAGTATAATTTTTATAAGGAAAAATCCTCTCTTTGTTTAATTGGTTTTACGAAGTAACTACTAGTATCATTTTTTGTGGATTTTTTATTTAAAAATAATATTCATAAAAAACCTTATTTATTCTTATATTTTTCATCAATTTTATAATGATATTATATATATCTATTATATGTCATTAATATATCAGTTTTTTCATGCAATACTTTTGAATATTTCTATGAATTTTTCCTAAACCGATGATGAGAGGAAATGATATTCTAATGCACATTGAAGCTGGAATTGAAATTTTATTGAAATTATATATATTAATATAACGTGTGCATTTTATTTTGAAAAGTGGTGCATCAGTCAAAGACCAAGGATAAATTTATTGAATAAAGAAAAGATAAATTACACAAGTATGAATGACGAAATCTTATTATAATCATTTTCATATAAAGGAAGCCAATCACCCAGTAAATAAACCAGCCATGTAAGGTTCTGGTTGAATCCATTGCTAGCAAGACCATCTTCAACCATGTTCGTATAACGAAAGGAATTAGTAACAATGTAGATTTTTTTCTATGAGGAAAGAAATGAAATTCATCCAATGACAAGTTATCGGCCATGAAAGGTACACCACCCATTTCCAAATATCATGGACAATAATGGTTGAGTCACTTTCAATCAAAATTTAGTTCAACCCTTTTTCTTGGAAAAGGAAACGAAATGGATCACACCCATCATTTCCACTTCCAGAGATGAGGACATAACACACCCACCAGATAATCATTTTTGAAACCTACCAAGATAGTCCCTGAAAATAGCATTGTATCCAACATGACTTGAGTTTCCTTTGGGGGAACCAACGACATCCACTTTGAACCATCCTGGAAGCGGAGATTTCTGGAATACCTAAATGGTGGGTCTAGGCTATCTGTACAAGCCATCAATCCTAAGGCGGTAAAGTATCTCCAAATCACCAACTGTGTTGTTACAATATGATTTGTTAATTGAGGAAACATCATGAATGGAAATTAGAATCTGTGTCCTATGTGCATTAATCTTGAATGAGAAATTATTATAAGTAATTTTATATCTATCATACCAGATCACATGATGGATATCAAAAATAAAAAATTGTAAAAGATTCTTGATTTGTTGAGAAGAATCAAAATCTACACAATACTGCAATTGGAATATTATAGAATCATGAAATAACCATCTGTAACCAAAAATATCAAGAATGTAATTCCAAAGTGATGTATTAGTAGAAGAAGATAGAAACAAGTGATTAATATCTTCTCGATGTTGACTTCATATGTGAAATTTAGAGAAAAGTTGGATCCCAAAAGATTAGTGAAAAAATATTGTGGGGACCATGTTCAGAAAAATATGATGAACAAGGGTAAATCTTGAGGGTTTAATCCATGGATTTATAAAAGATTTCAACCAATATAAGATATAATCAATGCCAATGAAATTGTAATTATAATAAAAATTTGAGTCAATAACACCATTATCAGTCGGTTTCCAAATTAAAAAATCCTCATTGTTGGAGTAGCGGTAGCTATTAATAATATGATTGATATTATATGAAAGAGTAATGTTGGAAGAATTAAAATCATCCCTTATGATGGAGTTGGTATTATCAGAACGAGAATTGAGAGTTATCATGGAGATTAAAGGAAAACATGGCTATTTGTGAAGCCAAAAATTCATGGAGGAATTAGTATTAGCCATCCATCAAGAGTTATTCATAATTATTTTGAAATAATTATTAATGGATGCCCGGATGGAAGAAGTGATGTTATTCAAATTTCCATTCTTATGTTTTGTGATGAATCATTTCTTGAGGAAAATTGTGGAATCATCACTATTATGATGTAACCTCTTGGGTAACCTATCCTGGAGAGCATTATTAAAGAGTTTAAATTTTTTTATTCTAAGACCATCATTGTCTAATGTTTTATAATATGTATCCCAGAGGATCTTCACAATAATTATTTCAATAGTGCTTCTATTCAAAAAAAAATGTAAAGAAAATTTTATTTTTCTTAAGGACACCCATGGGCCATTTGTACACCATCATCGAGTAGACAATTTTGGAGACAATTGTAGATTTCACAAGAAAAATTCTCTAAGACATAGATAGGGATTTACCCTTCCAAGAAGAAAGTTGATTGGTGACTTGATCAACAATACTATAGAAGTAACATGATTTAGGCCTTTTCCAAAAGATATGAATACTATAGTAATTGAAGGGGAAAGAACCTTCCTTGATACCAAAGTAATTAATGATATGACGTTTTCTGTTAGACGTATGTTTTTTTAAAAACACAATATATTTTATCCAGCTTATAGATTGTAAAAAAAATTTCTTCATAATGAGACATGGAATTTTTCAGATTTTGTACATTTTTTATCACCTCATATGAATAGGATGATTTCATAAGCATATAAAAGATGAGTGGGAAAATTTACATTTCTAGAATCCAGAATATGTTTAATCTTATATCGATCTACATGTCGAGTGAGTAATCATCTTAAGTAATATTCCTCCATGGAAAAGATAATGGAAGAAAGAGGATATAATTTCCCAACTCATTTGGTGCATATAAAAAAGCATTCAAGGACAACATTTTCAAGAACATAGATAGTGCCCTAATTGAATAAAGCACTTATCATACTAGTAAAAGAGTACTTAAAAATTCATTTGAGATCTATGAAAATGAATTTCCAATCCATGGGGTCAAAATCCTTCCTAATTTCACGTTTAATGGAAACAATAACTAATCTAGTGACATTGTTTAAGATGTTAGGGAATTCTGATACAAAACAGATGCAATCTTTTATAGACAGTCATTTGATAAAACCAAATTGATTCGGATAAACAATTCTATTTTAAATAGAAGTAATTCTATTAGAATGGAGTTTTGAAATAATTTCGTAATGGGTATTAATAAATGCAATAGGACGAAAGAGATGAAGCTCATAGGCATTGTCCGCTTTAGAAATAAGAGTGAAGAAGTCTGAATTTATACCTTGTGGGAGAATACCATTGGAAAAGAATGTTTTCACAAGTTTGCAAAAATTAGATTGAATAATTTTCACATATTATTTGAAAAAACCATAGTTAACACCATCATAACTCAGGGCACTATCAGGATTAAGGCTTGAAATAGTGTCTTTGATTTCATGATCAATGGGGATACTTAATAATGGATCTGTTTCCATTTCCAATCACCAAAATATGTATGATTTCTTGGAAGAAATCATTGCTAAAAGTCATCCCATTTAACAAATAGGGAAAATAAGAGACAACACAATTGGATATAGAATCCTCAGTATCAAGTAGGGATTAATAATCATTGAGAAAAGAAAATGGACAATATTCTTTTGTAATTGTTTGGAGAGGATTGTAGAACATTTTATTTCTATCTCAATCTGAAATCCATTTAGTTATTATGGTTAGATTTCACATGTTTTCCTTGAGGATCAGAAAAGATTGGAGTTTAAGAGAGGTATTAATTTCGTGATGATGATCTGAAGAGAAGTCTGAGTTAGTATTTGAGTTTTTAATTTGTGTAAGATCAATTTCTATCTAGGATATGTCCTTATCATGTTTCTTAGATTTAGAATTACACCAACCCTTTATCCATTTCTTGAGGTTTTTCAATTTTTTGAGGCCAGAAAAAGAATCATTGTGATTCCCCTTTAAATCCCAATAGTTTTTGATAATGTTATTACAATCGGGATCCTCAGTTCAATGCTTTTTGAATTTGAAAGGGAGGGTGGTTTTAAAACTCATATTTTAATAGCTAACATGAATAGCGTGATGATCTGATTTGATCTTATGAAGATTAATCTGCGATGTGGTATCCCATTTATTAAGTAAATGAATATATGTGAAGGCCCTATCATGTTTTCAATCCACTACCATATTGTCTTGTCTTCTATACCAAGTGAACATAACACCAATGAGGTTGATTTCAATAATATTACAATCCCCGATTAACGATTTTAATTCTTTTGTAGAGATAAGAGAATGGTTCGGTCCAATTTTTTCACTAGAGTTAAGAATAACATTGAAGTCTCCAATCACAACCCAGGAATCATTGATAATGATGGATAATGTATTATGATCCTTCAAAATAGGTCAACTATCATGATATCTATTTTAGCATATATCATAGTGCAAAAAAGTGTAAACCCTCAGAGAAAAAAATCAAAGGTGAATATATACTTAGATACATTGAAAGCATTGACAGAGCATAAGGATGAATGATAAAAGATCCAAGTCAATTCAGTAGAAGGGACGTCTTTGCAAGCACTAAAGAAATTATAACCATAAGTATAGTGATGCACGAATATCATTGAAAAATTAATTTCAGACTTAGTAATTGCAATTATTTTTGTCCTGTGAGTTAAAATAACCCGTTGAAGAATGATATATGTCTCAAGGATATCAATACCTTGACAATTCCAAAAGAAAAAATTCATTAGAACTTGCATTTGGATTTAGCACTCAATTTTTTTGAACCTTATGATCCCATATTCCTCTTTGATATTCAGATATCATTAGAAGAGGGTGGTCTATCTTCCATTGACTGTTTACACATAGATTCAATAGTATATTTATTTTAAGTACCTGTATTTTAAATACATAGTTTTATTTAATATGGTTTTTTATCCAAAGGTATGTCCATTGGACTATCATTTAGAGGCATAATTTGTAATTTATCATTTTTTAAAGAAGAAAATATAGAATCAGTAACAATGGTGTCTTTGTTTGAGCCCAGTGTCTCCGAAAACACAGTACCAGATGTGTCATTGTGGCCCACTTTCCATTGATCAAACGTTAGTATTAGTTGCCTTAGTTTTTCGATCAATAGTAGTAGTCTTCATAAGTGGCATGCCTGTAATGTTCCCGGAATATTTTCTAGCTAAAAATCTGTTTTTATCATGTATTCTATCATTCTATTGATTATTAGAGATCATACTGGAGCTCTTGGGTGTTTTAGTAGTCTTAGCCTCACTACCTACTAGAATATTTAGTGTGGCTATGACCTTCTGTCCAGAATCAAGGCAGTTGTCTATATTTTCTACAGGGACAACTAAAAGGTGGCAAGAGTTCCTCTCCGTAGTGATGCCACCCACCTGGTTCTGTGTAGATCCAGTTGACACATCTCTTGGCATCATAGTTGTTTCAGATTTTGTAGGAGAGAAAGTATCACACTCTTTTCATGAGTCCACCATTGTCAAAGCATGGTGTCCAACATCTTCAGAGGTGAGCATTCCCAAATCCTCATCAACCAGTTCATATTGATGCTTATTATAGGTTCCTAGTACAATATTTTCATCTTCTTATAAGATATCAGGATCAATAGGGGAATCTCCGTTAACCAGCCCAATCCAGGTGACACCTGATGTCTCTCCCAATACAATTGTTTTCTTCACCCATTTTCCAACTTTTCTTGTTGTTTCAGGATTCTCCATGGTAGTGGTGTTCTCTTTAATTTTATTTATAACCTAGGACCATCCAACATCATTTTTCTGATCCACATGATTTTTCATCACTCAATAACTAAGCAATGAGTACCCAACGATATCACAGAGCTCACAGAATGGTGGTTTGTAATTATATTCTATGTGCACCTCATCTTTATAGCAATTCTCATTGAAATAGATAGCATTCGGAAGCTTAGTTTCTAGATTTACCTCAACTATAACATGAGCATATAGACAAAGATCCCTATTGTGAGTCCATTGATCAATCTTTAAGGGTGTACCGGTAAAAGAGACTATGTCATTTAATATCAATGGATTCCAAAAAACCAATTTTGTCCATGTAATCTTACCTAGATTTGTGCCATAGTATTCTAATATGTATATGGGTTAATTGCATAATCCTAGTTAGAAATTCTAAACTTGCTAGGTTTTAGACGGATATTACCTAGTTTCCAAACTCTGTCCAGTTCATCCTGTGAACATAGTAATATATGTTAATACCCACAGATAATCTGAACTATCATCCAATTAGAAAAACCCAAAAAGGGAGTAATCCTAGATTTATGATTCGTGGACGACCAAGTTTTATCGCCTTTGATATAAGTAATGTGACCCATGAACAAGTACCTACACATTTGGGAGCATTGTTTCATGGCTTCCATATATGCTTCGGCGGTGTATCGCCCCTAATCGAGCTTTTTGTAAAATGATAATTTTCTCCTGTTTACGTTGAGCAAATCAGTGCCTTTGAGAACTTTAAGGACAAGAAATATCTTTGGGCCTTTCAACTAGTGATGTTTTTTCATCTTTCACAATGACATCATGAACCTTGACGTTTTTTCCCATTTAGGATTGATGGCCTCCATGATGATTGAGATTTAATGCGTTTCTGGGCGTTCATCGCATTCGTTGAGGACAAGACCTAGATTTTGTGAAGGAGAAGAAAAATAGAGTTCTCGAGCCGCTATCTCGAAAATTATTTTTTCACCAATTTGAAGTGTGCATAGTTTTCCTAAAAATGCTTAATAATTCTCAAATGGAGTATCATATTATAAATTTATAGAATTCATGAGTTTAGAGTATAATTTTTAATCTATGTGTAACACAAACATATTGTGTGTTGGATGCTTGGGTTGGGTATGGTCCTAGAAGAATATTTAAATAAATTAGGTAATTAAATATAATTTATTTAATTAAATTATCATTACTCAAGGATGAATATAAAATTATAGTTATTAAAATATTATGGTTTCAAAACATAACTGTAGATATGTAGTGTATTATTGGAGGAGAGTGTTCTTATTAGATGAAAATAGATTGATATCAAGGATTATTCTTCTATCAGGGGTTGGAGATCCTATTGATGACAATGATGTGGATTTGGAAATCATCATTGATTTATCCATCGTGAGGTATGAATTGTTTTCAGTATTTATCATTATTTTTTATCCAATTACGAACTTTAATCATTAAATTAATGAATTTATTCATGGATCATTTGTTTGTTTTATTTATGTTAATGATTATCCTAGATCTGATGATTATTATTATTTATTGTTTATTGTTTAATATTAAATCATCATTATAATGAAAATAGATTGAGGGTAACCTGAAAAATATATGAGGTTAATTCCTCATCTTTTGTTTTGTCATTCTTTTATCCTAATTCTATGTGTTGTCATCATTGGGATTCTCTTTTGGCATATGATTTTATGGATTCTCGGTGAAAAATCATTATGAATTAGGACTTCAGCGTAATGAAAAAATACTAAAGGTTTATAATAGATATATGAATTTATGATTGATTTACATGAGGATGGAAATAGATCCATAGATAGATCGAGAGACCATAACAACAATCCTGAAATGGTGGACCGATGAGGTATGATGGTCGGTGTTTCAAAAATAATGGTTATGATTCAAAGGAATAGAACTCTGTTGATTTTGGTGAGTGAGTTTGTTCAACCCTATATCCAAAATGTATGGAATTATTCTCTACATGATCCATGGATAGATTTGTGGCCATAGGTATGCGAAAAGACGCATGAATCATATATGACATTCGTGAAGAAAACATGTATACATGGCCTATAATCTTTCAAAACATTCCATGTAGTCTCATATGTGGGGCAATAGAGTATCGATGTAGAGATAAATATCACACACCATGTGGTATGTCTCACATGCTATGTGACCCTTATTTTACTAGCACATCGTGGAAAGGGGGTACATGCCTAGATGGCCATGAAGTATCAAACGTTAGGTTTGTCGTGTCACACACGCCATGTGTGGAGATAAACATGATTTTTATTATGAGTACATTCCCATGAGATCATGTGTCCCTACACATCATTTATAGAGGGATAAAATCAATTTAATTAAAAACTAACATTGGCATGGTCAGAATACTCATTGGATAACATCCCAGAAACATATGCATAATATACCTAAGGGACACACTATGTATTTTAGAGAACTACATTCCATATTACCACAATAATTGGATAGTTCAAGGATTATTCACACATGTTATATACCTCTAGGGACACACTATTAATAGTTTTTATAATAGTTTATATTCATCTTTGTCTTAATTTCATCTTTATTAAATGTTTATATAAGCTTCCATGTTCTAGTATAGTTAGGGCGTGTTCCATTGATCCTTTCCTTGATGGTTTAGTATGGAATTTCATCCTATTTATTAGATTTTGATCCCATATATGGATCATCAGGATCAATAATTTTTGTTAGAATCATTCTGTGTGGCTCAGAGTGATATCTTCTATCATCTTCATTTTCCTTAAGTGGGGTTCTCAAAATCATCATCACCAACAATATGTGGGAATATATCCTATAATTAGTGTCTTAATCATGACTAGATTATTGGTGCACACCATTGAACTGGGTATGATCCCAATCTATATATCCATCCCTTTATACATTAATTTACCTTTTTCTTATATAGAACTGATGAGTATGGCTATTGTGATTAGTGAAAAAAATAGACGTATAGCTTGTAGATCATTTACTCCTAGATGAACATGACCACTAGGATGAGTGTTGACAATGGTAGAATAGTTAATGGAGTTTATTATCCCAAAAAAGTGTTACATTGATAAAGAGAGTATAAATACTATGTTATAAGTTATTTTTGATATATTAACTTGATACTATGTCTCTAATATGAGTATATTTTGATGTTTTATTAAATGTATCACATTATGATAAATATATGCTTTGATTAGTTGACTAATATTTATAATTTATTTTTGGTTATTTCAAGGTGGGTTTTGGGTATTGTTATACTCACCCCTAAATATGATCTTCTTACATAGGTTATTTTATATGTTGATGAATGATATATTTATAGAGCCCTTGGAGGACTAGTAATTGGTGGAGATTCATTTAGGGTTGGAATACTAAGGTGTATAACACTATCCCATCTCATATAAGTCCCAAATTTTTTAGTATAGAAAAACATATTTCTAGATTTTGGAGGGATTTTATTCAAGTTCTATTATTCATTATACTAATTTATGTAATAATGTGATTATCGTATTATATATGTATATATATTGTGTTTCAAATTTTATTAAATTTTAGAATTGTATGGGATTGTAGATGCGTAGTGTGTATAGGTTCTTTAGGAAAATACAATCCATGTGTCTAATGTCTCTTCTTAGTGCTAGAAATTGGGCCCTTCCCAATTATAGTGGGCTTGGGTTAGTTATTTCTTAGACCCCAATGGCCAGGTTATGAAATAATTTTAGCAGAGTGTATACAAAATGAAGGGATATAACACTTATTGGTATTAAAAATGGTGTTTGGAGTTTTTTTATTGCTACGATTTTTAGTTTGGGAACTAGGGAGATGATGTTTAAGTATTTTGAATTTGGGTCATATGTTTGGGAGTCCATGATTTGGTGTGGAGGCCAGCATATCCATTCACCAGTACCTTGATAATCTATGTTTTGATGTGGAACATGTAGTCACTAATTATATGGAAAACATTAGTAAATGATTCTTATAATAATGATCCATGATTTCATTTTCCTTCTTGTTTCAACTCCCCATATTTACTCATTTTTTATTGTATATCTTAATAATCTTCATGATTTATCTGTGATGATATCCATATAGGATTCTGAGATAGTTTCATGAGGATGATCAATTCTGTAGTGAGGCCTCCATTCTGGGACCCTCTTATTATGAGTTCCCTCTAACAGGGAATGTAATATTGCTACCACACATTGATCAATTATTATAGCATACTTTGGATTAGGCATAAGAAATTTTTCATGTTGACAATTGGATAGATTCAGTAGGATAGGATGATGGAATATGTAGGCTTAATATATTATGTGAGTTCCGATAATAAATAATTCTCATTTTTTGATGAAAACAAAACCCACAGGTAGTGGACGATTAACTCAGGAATATGGTCCTAGTTTTCTAGATTTTGTAGGCCCTTGTATGATTGAATTTTTTTTCTTGAAACCCACTTTCACTCTACAAAAGTTGTTGGATATGCTGGTACTATAAATTCACACACTATTTCTATGTGTGAATCTTTATTTCTAGAGACAAAGATTACCCATGATACATGTAGTGATAGATCCCCTTCTCACGTGGTATGGGACCTGTGGGAGACTGGGGTGTGAATGTACCTCCTCAATGAAACACACTAATGTTGGTAATCCAAGTGGTGATACTTCTCAATGGTGACATATTGCATTGATAGAGACCTATGTTGGTGATGATTGATGTTCCTTTGGACATGACTGAAAGAGGTAATATTACCCCACTAAGACTTGTTCTTGAGATGTGATAAAAACTGTTGACGTGATTTAGTTCCACCCAATGTGGATAGTGTCAGGTATGATGGATGACATTATATGAATTGTGTTTTTGATTTTTCTAGAA
The DNA here is from genome assembly GCA_963277665.1 of Viscum album. NCBI lineage: Eukaryota > Viridiplantae > Streptophyta > Magnoliopsida > Santalales > Viscaceae > Viscum > Viscum album. The sequence goes on from OY728164.1 coordinate 1,269,212,367, forward strand.
GTACTAAGGTGTCATATAAGACCCTAACTGTTTTTAACTAGTGGAAAAGTCAAATGATGAGTTCCTAAAAGAATGAGCTGACTATGAAAACAAATGTGGTTCGAGGTACAACGTGTGTCTTCATTATCCCATATTTAATTATCATACAGAATTATGGTTCACTTTTACCTAGGTGTATCCCATGTTCGAGTCCTAGTGAAACTAGTGGATCCTATTTTTCTCAACACATTTGTAGGAGGCTTTTGTAGAGATGATCAATGACCACACATTTAAGTCATTTGTGTAAAGAGAGAGGGAACCTCACATTATAAATTTACATAGTGGTAGTGTGATCCTATGTTTTTATCCTAGGTATGTGTTGTTCTTATACCATCCATGATCAGATGACTATTTCTAGTGACTATTGTAGCTATTCTGGTCTCTTGGATGGTATTTTTCCTCCTTTAATAAGGATTGATCATTTGGTATGGTAGGACGATCCCATTCATAAGAGGTAAACACCACCTCTTTATCATTTAGATAGTATTACACTTTTATTAGTGGATGTTATGAACATTTAGATCTTGCAATGGTGGATGAATAAGTGGATTTCCATCCCGAGGAAGTTTTGGGTTGACCATCCATCAAAATTTTTGTTTCTACATATACATTCATAACTTATGGCCTAATTTTTATTCTAGTATATTATATGACCCCATGTATATAAAATATCTAATTTAATAGTTATAAGAATCTATAAAGACTGGTAATCATATGATCTAGTGTTTTTCTTTAGGCATCCTTAGGTTGTAAACCTAGAGATGTATGAGTTCTTGTAGTCTAGAGTGGATTGGCATCCATTGAGATAGCTGAATATCAAGGGTGAGTATCCAACTGTGAGAATCAAAGACTTCTTCGACCATTGGTTTGGTTTTATGTGGTTATCAATGGTTTACCTCATGAAAAGTTTTCACCATCTCTGGTGAGGGAGTAGGATATACCATAAGTGGATTTACAATGTCATTGTAGTTGTTCTGGGTTTTTGGTGATACTATTTTTTTTTCATTTTTAGGCAAAAACATGGTTTTATGGCTTAAGTACTAGATCCTTAATCATTTATGGATGATTTCATAGCAGTATTCTTTGATGAAATACATTTGTTCTCAACATTATGGTTGGATGTGATGCACTTGAAGATGGATTCTAGAGATTCTCTCAGAGTACTAGTTTCATTGGGATCTCCCATAGATATAAATATTGGTTTATGAAGTCCAATTATTGTGATATGTCTTCTTAAACATGTGTTTGATAGTGGGCATAATGGAAGATGTAAATGTTTTTTCTTTCATCAACCCAAGGGTATGACCATAGTAGTATATTCTTTAACTGATACTTTCTCTCGATTGATATTAAGAGAGGTAACAGGGCAGCTGACCTCTTTTCCGTTGTACCTTTTATTTGATGATACTATGAGCTGACTCTAGGGGATATTGGTTACACCTTCTATTTTTTATCATGTAAGGGAGGAACTACTTAGTGATTCTATTTTTTTGGCCTAACGTGAGAAGATATCCACAACACATGGCTTGATGTAATTTTAAAATGTGTGGATTGGGTTATCCTTTTTCACGCATAGATGATGTCACTGGTTATTATATGAAAAAAGACGATGAGGAAGTTTTTTCCTCTTAGTAATACATATAGTGGAGGTGGGGATTTGTTTGGATCTATTAATGTTGGATGGATAGCCATGGGAATTATAAATATTTTAAAAGTTAAAACATGATTGTTTTATCTATATATGGGTAATGACCAATAGGGCCTTATGATGGGTTTGGGATGCCTGTTAATGTACAAGGTAGTCCAAAAACATGGGATTCCAAAAAAAAATCATTGAAGACTTCGATGTTTACTTCATAGATTGATTGTAAAGAGGAAGAAGTTAGTATCTAGGGACTCGGTTGAAGTTGGTTATAGTGTTTCACCCATGCTATCTATCTAGGTAATGTGAAGCATTTTGGTTCATGTAATTGTGCATCGAGTATTCATGTCATTTTTGATCCATTATAGAAAATATCAAATTCCATTAATGGGGTTTTCATATCATGTCGATTTCCATTGAATCACTAGAGTCATAACTTATTTAGTCTATATATGAGATTTTATTCAATACACAATTATACATGTCAGAGCTAGTGAGTAACGGTTATTATTTCCTAGTTTTTGTGCAATTGATGGTTGTAAAGGCTATATTTCATTAAATGTAGGATGAGTGATTCCTGGTATACATAATGAATCCTCCGTAGACTGATAACAATGGACTTTGCAGTTGGAGCGTTATAGAGTATTATCCAAGGAGATATGATATCTCTATTGATTTAGGACCCTTTATTTTTCTACAAATATCATGGGATAGAAATGTGGTGTACCACTAAAGCTTTTTACCATAGTAGTATTGTTTACATGGTGTTCTCCACACGTCACAACTAAGGTTCCATTAGAATGAATCATTATACGATATCAATTGGGGTGCGTTAAACTATGAGAGTGGAGATTCTTTTTTTTATGTAGCTGATGGAATTGATAACTGAATTATAAAGACCCTTTATGTGTAAGTGTTTTACTTGGATGATTTTTGATAACAACACAAGAAGTTTTTTGGAGAGCTCAAGAGAGTGGGAGACCTATTTGAGAGATCAATATCAATGTCATTTGGTTTATTTTGTTTTTTAGGGAAGACAATCCTATAATATGGGAATAATGAAATGAATAATTTTTTCCTCGAATGAATTTGGAATAATTCTAGGAGTATTTCTAGATCTATGTTATGATTTGTAATGGTATTCCAAGCTTTGATAATTTCATATTTGAAATTTTAAACACATTGAATATATTAATATCACACACAAATATTTTTCCTAAAAAATTACAATATATATCAAACAAATTCTTATAATTAATTTCTAATACCACCATTTATTTCGATGGGTGGGATTTACCCTATGAATGAAATAACAATGAAGTGTATAAGACACTCGGGTTAGGAACAATTATGGGTGAATTATTAAATAAAACATTTAATTAAATCAAATTTGTTTGATTAATTTTGAATGAAATGAGGTGTAACAAAATTATGCTAATGAACTTTACCTTGTATAATGACTAGAATAAAGTCATGATAAATCATTTGAATCTAATTTATCGGATTTCTAAAAAAACATTACTATATTCAAGGATAAATAAATTTTATTTCCTATAATATATAGAATCAATTTTTTTCAAAATCACTTTTTCTACACACCCACATATCATTGTACTTGTGTTAGTATTGGAAGAGAAGAGAAGAATGGGTTTTTAATTTAAAAAAATGTAAAGTGTAGAAGTTCATGTATAAGTTCTAAAAATAAATCATTAAATAAAATAACTTGTTTTGAATATTAATACATAACTACAATAAATTTATCATTATAGCTCAATGTCTTATGTATACTCCTCATGGATGATTTTGAACTTGGTTTGAACAATGTATGTCATGTAGTTAAACTGAAAAACTCAACGACATCATATCCAATATCTCACACTCTAACATTAGTAAACAATTTATACCCAAATGGGTTCCCAAAAAATAGTGCAATTATTTTTTTAAGTTTTATATGAATAATGGAAAAAATAAAAACAATACAATAGAAAAAAACTAAAAAGTAAAAAGTCAGGTTTCTTCCTAAAAGGTGATTTGTTTAATGTTAATAGCTTGACAGCACCCCCCCCCCAAATTACCCAATACTGAATTTAAAAATCTTAATAATATTATTTTTCACTACTTCTATTATATTGGGATTTTAATTCATTTATAATCTTATGTCTCCCACTAAGTGGAATAATCAAACGAATGTCATAAAGGGTCTCTTCAATTGATTGATTAATAGAATAATGTTCATTCCCTATTGGATTAATTTACCAGAATTACATATTAAAATATAAAGGTTTTGGTTATGACCTATAAATGAATACTTGAATTTGGTAGATAATTTTGTGAAATCAATATTTTGTGTGTTGAAATGTTATAAATAGTATTATAAATGGGAATAAAAATTGGTTTTTTTAAAAAATTAATAAATATTAGGTTCCTTTATAAATAAGGTATCGGCAGCCAAAATAGATAGATAAGTGTTATGGATCAGTATAGACTCATTTTTTTATGATTTCCTTAATTATTTTATGTATTTGTTCTTCTTGAAAACCATTAATAGATATATATATTTAAAAATAACAAGTTATGAAGAACAATTTCCTTCTTATGAATAAAGGAAAAAATCTCCTCATTACATAGTCATACTTTAACAACTCATTTATATTTCTCATGTTCACCTTTATTATTTCCTAACTAAATAATTTCATCAACCAACTCATATTTCTTATATTTTAAAGTTGTTTTGGTTGAATTATCATTTGAATTTGAATATTCTTATAGATTTACAATCATTAGTTAAAATGTTTCATTACTTTTACCACTATAGGAAATAGGAACATATTTGAATTATTCATGAGAGGTTTGCGTGTAATATGATACATAATTTAAGGATATGTAAGGGTTGGAATAAGATAAAATGGTTTCTATAATAGTTTAAATTCTTTTTAATTCTAATCATAATAATGAAACCTAAAAATTAATTCTCATCATTTCCATAAAGATTTATTAAAGTATTTCTTTCAATCAAATTGTACTGGGGGTTGAGCTATATGGTCAATCATAGGAGGATATTTTTTTTAATTGTATGGGTTTTTTGAAATGTATAAGAGGATTTTAAATTTATAATTATGGGTTTGAAAAAAAAAATTTGAACTTTTTATATAGTGTAGGGATTTCATACTTGAAATTTACGTGGTTGTTTATTATCCATCAATAAATAATGCACCATCATTTTTTATAGGATTTAATTTTTTTTAATTGAATTTATTAAAAATATAAAACATTTAACCCTATATATATTTCTTCTTGAATAACTTCATTGATAGAATTAATAGTTGTAAAATTCTATATTATATGGAAACATTTATCACAATTTGTGAAAATTTGGTCAAAAAATTGATCTTCATGGAACATCCAAAGTTCCATCACTTTGACCATTATTGATAAGTTAATAAGTTTAGTCTAATGGGTTTTATAATCCCAAATAGTATCAATTAGAAATGATTTGGGTGGTATCTAAAAGGTAGATTAGATTCCCCATGTTTTGATTTTTTCAAAAGAACATCCATTGGTGTGAACATAGATTCAGATTTTGGATTCGTAGAAAAAATTAAATCTAAATATAAATAACACATAGGATAAATATATTTCCCTACCAATGTATTATAAACCCTATCTAAGTGTATTGAAAGGTCCTAGGTGTAAAAGGACTTGCATGTGTAGAAAAAAGAAAATATACAATAATCATAGATTATAATAAATAATTTTAGGTGAGATTATAATGGTAGTGTTTTTTACATACATAGTGTAGAGACCCGAAACTTATCGTACATGGACATTACATTACTTTTGCGGAATACTTAGTACATAACAAAAAAACAAACACAAGGATCGTAATAGTTTAGTGTCTTTGGAAACTCGGAACGTAATCTTCTAATCGTGGTGAAAGATCTTCAATATCTCCCATAAAGATCTTCCCTTTTTTTACCTAAAAACCTTTCTTTATATCCTGGGGAAAAGAAAACATAAAAGGGTGAGCTCAAATGCTCAGTAAGGGTAAACAAAAGAAATATCAATCACATCATATACATAAGAACATAGCTTTTGGAAATCTTAACCTGCAAAAGAGCTCATAATATCATAACATGGGATAAATCATAGAAGTGAAAATGAGATCCCCATAAAACTTGAAACTTTGTGGCATGCACACATAATCATGGAAAATCATTTCTTGTTAGTCATGACTCATTTCCAAGACTATCTTAGTGGACAAAGTCCCTTTCTGAACCGAGTTCACTCCTCGTTTCAGTCCTGTATCACTGAACCGAAATAACCTTCCGTTCCAGCCATGTCTATCTCATGAGATATAAAATCTTTACCCAATGCATTGGAGGGAGATATAGGTCCCACCCATCTTATAATGAATCCTTTCTTATGTGTGCCACATAATCATAAAACATACATCATCGCATAACACATGTAACAAAAATGGGATTCTTGAAACATCATGACATCATAAATCAATTCATATAAGATAAAGGAATTCATAAAAATAATTCCATCACAACATGAACAAATCAATTTAATAATAGTGATAAAAACAGAACCCTTTATTATCTTAGATGGAAAATAATTTTGATAAAACACTTGAACTCCATTCTTGAGGAAAATATCCTTTCTTCATCAAAAACATTTTTCCTTTCATAACATGTCATACAACTTTAAAATAAAAGAAGTTGATTAAAAATAAACATGAAAACTTGTAAAGGAAGCTTCTTGGAAACAATGTTTTAAAAATCCATTCATGCCGTATAAGTTAAAAAAAAACATTCTTCTCGTACTTTTGTCGAAAAAGTCAAAAATTACCTCGTATGAAAAACGACAAAAGATTCATTTCATATCTTTTACTAAAAACTCACCGAAGGGTAAAAATGGATTTAAACAATTGTAGGTGGATGTAAATAAAATTACATATTTATGAAAAATGGATGTGGATGATAAAATACACCCCAGTAAATACTTACGAATAAACAATCTCGGATAAAAATGAGATTGTGATATTTCCCTTACCTTAGGTCCGATTTTCTTTGTTCGTGTCCGAAGCTCCTGTATAATGGTTTAAATAATGTTATTGACTTATTCGAGAATCATACATATTGATATGAGATCATATATGGTCATATTATTAGCTTCTTGTTAGTAATATTTCATTGTTACTTGTTACTCGGGTCTTTATAACTTTTTGTTCTTATGCGTGTTTTGTCGAATAAATTCTTATTCTTGTCTTTAGGATATAGATAATTCATTTCCAGAATGGTATTAGTGTAGTATAAACCATATTCATTCATTCAATTCATTTATATAATCATTATGAAATGAAGATCATGTAGAACGAGTCGCATCACATCGTGGAGACGGTATTCCGTACGTACGCACGAGTGATGATATCGTTCCTATGATCGTGGAATTGTATTGGAGTATATATATATATTATTTCAGTATCAATATTACTTAATAATAATCATATATAGTTACTCATTACACCATTATACCCATCCTTGTAAGGTGATGGTGGAAAATAGATTACACCACGGCGTGGAGACGGTATTCCGTACGTACGCACGCGCGGTGATTTCATTTTTCCGTAGGATGGATAGAAGGTGAATTAGGGTTGTTTCATATTTATAATAACATATCAGTATGTAAGTAATACTGATGTTATTACTTTATCATGAAACAACTAAAGAAGAAGAAGTTGAAGAAGAAAGAAATTGAAAAGATCGGTAATGGATATTACCTCTTCTTTGGAACGCCTCTTTGAATACTCCACTTAAGGAACTAAGATTGGTCTTTGGAGAAGACCAGGACCTCTAGGATTATTCTAGGGAAGTGGAGAGGAGAAAATGGCAGGGGTTGGCCGAGCTTGAGTGCTCAATTTGGTGTGAGGAGGAGGGGGAGGAGGTTCCCTTTTATAAGGGAGGAGAGGGGCACCTTAGGAATATCTCAAAATGTTATTTTATATTAAAGTCAAAATCAGTTTATAATGGTTCCAAAGGGTCTTATTTCGAAGCTAAAGTGGGGATGGGTCGAAATCCAATCAACCAATATGATTTAGACAAGTTTAGGGTATTATTTTAACCTTATCAATTAGATTTAACTCTAAGTTAATTAATTTAACTTTTACCGTGTCTTTTTGTTTTCTTTCACTATATGGTTAATACACTTACTATAACATGCCAAACGAACCCCAAATTGTTTATTATTAATATATATATCCTTATCTACGTCATTTGGCCGATCCTTAGATTTTTAGGAATACAATAACAATTAATAATATAATATTTGATTTAAAAACTATTTTGTGTCAATTTTGACACTATTTGATATATGATTTTTGTGAAAGTCATAACAGAATTATATGTTCGAACCAAGTTGATTAAATCAACACTAATATGTCATAGTAACCTAGAAAATTAGTGGAATTCATAAAAAGTCTCAAATTATATTTATTTGGGTATTTATAACATCAATTATGTCAATATTTCATTAATAAGATAATTACTGCATCATCGTTGTGTCATTAATAAATTAAATTATTTAATGTCTAAAAATTACAAATAAAATACCATTATGTAGGAAATCGTTTTAGCTTTATAATGAATATTTTAGTCAAATTTATCTTATGTATAACCCCATATTAAAAATGTTTTAGTAAATAAACATTGATTTTAACTCTTTTTACCCTTCTTTAAATAAATTAATAATAAATGTCCTAATCTAACCCAAGTGGGCCTAAATGGTCATATTTTATTCCTAAGTTTGTTTTTGGTCGAAATACACTTGTCCAATAGGATTAGGACATGTGTTAGGGTAATAGTAATATCATATTTACCCTTAGTTACCCTATTTACTATTAACCGTGGTAAAAAAAAGTAAAAAGTTACTATTCACTAAAAATTATTTTCATCTCATTGAACCACATTTTTGTCCTTGATATTAACCGTGTCTGTCGGATTTTCGAAATTCCATTCACAGAAGCGGTAAAATTATGTTTTATGCAAAATTCAGTTTTTAACCTACCACTTAGTAGTTTCACTATTCATCAAAAATTGATGTTTTTCAGAACAATGCCAAAATTTCATCCCAAGCTATATTTCATATTCCGAATTCAAAAATGAAGTCTATTTTACCAAATTTATAACATAAAAGTTGCATTAATTAATTTTATAATTAAATCCCGCTGTTAAAACAAATAGCGTGTTTTTAAGAAACAATATCTATCAAAAGATTGACACTTGTTTATGTCTAGTTTATACGTGAAATTACATCCAATGACCAACATTGTATTAAATTGTAAAAATATATTCTAAATATACTTTAAAACCACTCAAATTAATGATTTATCACTATTAATTATTTCGATTAAAAAAGTTGTTTTTAATTATTATTTAGTAATTTTCACTATTAATCAGAATATGAAAGTTATCCGAAAAGTACCAAAATTTCACCTTAGGCTAAATTCGATACTCCGAATCCAAAAATGAAGTCCATTTTAAAATTTCTAAAATTTAAAAAGTGGTTATTACTATTCATAACGGCTAGTTTTAATAATATTTTAATAGCATATCATTGTTTCGTGAAACTCAGTATTACGTACCACACACGCTATCGAGGAAGGTTGCGATTGCGTGTAATGCAAGGCAAGTCAAGGATGCGTGTTGTGCAAGCTCCTTTTGGTGTAGCGTACAACACAATACATTAGTGAAATAAAAAAGAATATTTTTCATAAAATCTCGGGCTGTTACACATAGGTCTATAAAAACAAAGAAAATATGATTTTGACCTAATTTTTCATATAGAAAGAAACCGTCTCTTTTGGAATAGGAAGAGGTTGGATTCCATAGGGGTTGTATAAGTGAACAGAATAATTTATATATTGTTGATATATTTTTTATGAAGTGGAAAACTATTTTTCTTTTATTTATTAAATAATAAAAATAATAATATTTGAATTAAATTAATCAATAAATATTGGCCAATCAGAGTTTGTTTCTATGAATTTAGTGGATGTATATTTTTCCTCATCAAATTTAATAACATCAACTCAACAAATATCCATTTAATGAGAAAAAAGATAAGCCAAAAATATTTTAATTTAATCCCAATACAATTCTAAGGAATATCAGCAATTCACTTATAAAATCACTTTATTTATCACTCCAAATAATTTGATTATACTATAAAACAGATCTAAATATTTTTTATATACTTAAAAGATGATGAAGAAAATAAATATTCAAATGGAACTCCAAAATTAAATAACTAATTGGTTCTTTAAAGCTTATCAAATAATATCTAATCTATCCACCATAAAATCCATATAATCTACACTTTAACGGATTATCCTTACTTTGATTAAAATAACCCAATGGAATATTTTAGTCGACTAAAAAAATATGATTTATAAAAAAAATATAAATAACAGACACTCCAAAATTGTGTGATTAATTTCATTATTTTTTTTGTGGATATATTCACATATTTAGTAAATGGTATCAAAGTGTTAAATAATAAAGGAATACAATATGATTAAAAAATTTATTAATAATTTATATTCATTCGATTCAACTTACATGATGAAAATAAATTCTCAATGACAAAGTAGAATCATAAAAAAAATGAATAAAAATAATTACTTCATTAATTGCCTCACTAAATCTTCATTAAATAGAAGTTAATAGATCCTTGGTTTAACCCCAAATATTGAAATTTCATAATAATTAAATAATAATAGCGTTAAATTTTTTGATATTATAAGGGGAATATACTTTTCCCCATTTGACTAAAAAAACACATCTGACATGAACCCCTTTAGTTGACACTTTAGGATAACAATTATTCGGAGTGAATTTGGCTAGTCTATAGAAAATCTAAATGTTTCAGAAAATGTTGTTTAGAATATTAAAATTTTTTATACCAGAATTATTTATCATTATGAATTTATGCTCAAAATGACGAGATGACTTTTTCGGCCTTCCAATATAGCTAAAAATTATTCTTTAGAATGGGATTCCATGTTCACCTTCCCAAAATACAAAATATTCCTTATACATAGTTCAATGAAATTTTATTAGTGAATTTTTATATCTTTAGTTAATCTTTTATCTTCATATTACATTAATTTTATTCTTCAAATATTTTTTTGACCAAAGGTTGTATCATTTTTACCTAGAAAATTATATATTTTGGGCCATATATGCCCATTTATCTTTATGAATCATATATTTTTAATAAATAAAGAAATATTTCAGAAAAAAATTAATAATGTAATGATGTTTAAAATTAAAATTATGAATAGAGAATGTTCCAAAATGTGATTTTATATTGTTATATGATTAATATATTTTAAATATAAATTTCACATATGATAAGAAATGAAGTTCAAATTGTAAGATTCATTAACCTAGTATTTTTATAAAAACTAATGCACATAAAAGCTCATGAAAATATAATGAAAATTAGTTACTTAAATTTACAAGCCATGAATGTATCCTTGGGTGAAATCCTTAGAAACCAACCATTATATATTTTAAAACACTACTACAAGATTATATAAAATTACCCACATGGTACACTTACAATCAATACAAAATGAAATAAAGTATCTAATCATAAATTTTAAAAGTGGGGTTATTTGAATCATTATGGATAAAATTCGCAACATTTAGGAAATAATTATAAATGCTAAAAAAAACTTTTGTTGCTCTATAAACCCATAATAATAATTCTCAAGACATTTCATTAAAATTGGTTTGATGTTTTTACAATTTTTATTGGTTCAATATAAATCAATAAGACTCAAAATTAGTTTCCAAAAAATGTCCAAAATAGTCATTATTATTTCTTAATAGATTAAAAACACAAGAACACACTACCTCTTTATACAAGTGTATCGATATTTATATTAATCTATAATAATATTTTATTCATAATTATTTTATCACATAGCCTCAATAACTGTAAAGGCTGCAAACTTTTGAAAACAAAAAAAAATTTAATTACTCGTAATTTTGATGATAAAATTTACATAAGATACCTATGAAACCAAAATCACAAAATTACATTAATATGACTCCCAAAACAGATAAAAATGATTAGTTGTTTACTAGGAAATGAAAAAAATGTCTAATTGACAATTAAAATTTTGAAAAATTATATTTGGAACCATATATATAATTAATTTATAACATAGATTAACTAAATATATTTATGGATACAAATATTAATAAATATATTGTCACATGATGTATTGCCTTTTCATGTCATTTAAATTATAGTTTTATAATATTAACTTTCAAAATAAAATGTCATAGTAATTCCTCACTATGATGAGAACCCTGAATTTATTTGATGATAATCTCAAATAAATATTCTATAACCATATGAATGATATCTAATGGGACATAGATGATGTAGATTATTATGTATTACAAGCACATAAGAGATTTATAATTCTTATCATAAGGTTTATACTTGGTAATCTATAAGAAATAATGTTGTGAGAATAGACTATCTAGTACGAATTTCATATGTCAAAGGTGTCATTACATATTATTGTCTAGGAAAATGTGTATTAGTCAATATAATAGTGATTTTTTTAATTTATATCAAGAATTGTGTACTATGACGAATTGATAACCCATGATGGAATATTCTAAAAAATAGGACTGATAGGTTGGGTGCATCATAAGAGATTTTACATTATGGAATATGTGAAGAAACAAAATTTCCATAACAACATAATGGATAGAGATATTTATTGAACTTTAATTGAAATTAATAGTTATTATAAATCTTTGGTCATGGTAGAATATTAACATATTCATTTTAGGAAGTCAAAGAAAGACAAATCTAGTGTATATCTCGATGAAACAAATTATGAAACATGCTTGATCAAATATCATGAAAAGAGTTTTATATTACATGATAAGAATCTTTCGATGGTAAATGTCATTTTTATATTAACATATATCTCTTTTGGTTCCTCGATGTGTTACGAGATGATGATCTTGTACTTCGTGGTAGTTTTACAAATGCCTTTCAGAAATTTTCATATAGGGTCACACACTAATTGTACTCAAAATATCGATTAAATTTCATTTTAATTTAGAATATTGAATAAATATTTTTCTCAACCTATTTTTTAAAAATTATTCTGGGTTTTTATCACATAAATTTAATCTTTAATAATTCAAAATACTATATATGTCAGTTGAGTATTAAAAAAATATTTCTCCTAAATTAATTTTTTATATAATTATGAGAATATACTTATTTACATGATTGTAATTACAATGGTAAGAAGTGATTACTTATTTGGTTACATGATTATTAAAATGATATTTATATTCCATTAGATTAATATAACATATAAATGTTTACTGAAAATAAATAATGTTAAATTAAATTTATTAAATAAATAGTTATTATTAGATATTTAATAAATATTGGGGAGGATTTATGGTCCATGTTAAGAGTCCATATGAAGTGATATTTAAATAATATTTGATTTCCTCACATGTCATAGAATATAATAAAATGGCCTTATTACAATTTAACATTGGATAATTTTAGTTTTAAAAATAATATAAGGTTATTTTAATAATTTTTAATTGTTAAAACCATGATATATAAATCAGATTATATTAATTTTGGTATATGAGATTGGTTGTTCATAAGAAAATATTCCAAGAGAATTACCATGAGATATATTCTCAATAATTATCTCATAAATAGAGAGAAATGATCCTCCTCCTCACTCTCACGGTATCAAGTGAACATTTAAGACTATTTTATGTCTAAAAAAATACTTTATGTGATCAGTTATGAACAACGATAGTGGTTTGAATCCTCCATTGTAGAACACAGTGATCCAATGATGGTGTTACATGATTGGTGGAATCCATGTTGGAACCAGTAGATGGATATCACCATTTGATCGATCATCGAGGGGAAATAAAGAAAACAAAATGTCAAAATATTTCAATATAATGAAATAATTCCAAGAATATGAGATTTCTTATTATATGAATTAATTATAAATTAAATATATTATATCATCTTGTTGTTTCTTCCAAGGTGTCTATCATTTAATTATGAAGATTCATTAGAAGAAAACAATGAAATCCTTTATTATGAATGTTCTTAACCACATTTTTGGTGCCTTAAAACCATTATGGTTAATCAGAGTGGTAAAATATCAATTTATAATTATTTATCAATCATTTTTTGAGATACCCATTTTATGTTAGTTTTTCATTTTATGATTATAAATTCGTAATATAAAGGATAAGTTGAACTATTATTTAACCATCATAAGAACAAAAATTGGCCAAAAATGAAGAACAATTTCATATATGATATAGATGGGCAATAGTTTTTTGTTGGTTTTCATGGTTACATGGTTTGTGTCAGAGAAGTACACACCATGTAATCCATAATACTACACTATACTTCATTTCATTATTCACAAAATTTAATTTAGGTTTAATTACATAGTTGATTAAATAACACACCACATATAGATAGTTATATTCATGTAACCACACACAACGTTGTGGTTTTTTTGTTAATGATAGAAATGTTTAATTAATACACATGTCATATATTGACTGAATCTTTAAAAACACGAGCTTAAAGAGATTACATGGAATGAAAATTCTTGTAAATACAATTTAAATCATTATTACTCATGTGGATTACAAGTAAATTCCCCATTTGTGTATCATTTATATGAAATAAATGAATTATATATCATATATCCATATGACACAACATTTAATTTATATTTTATCAGGTCTGTTAGATATTTTGGTAGTAATTACCTATGAGTAAATACAAGTCGATAGAAATTTAATTCAATAAAAATCTCACTACACAACATGTAACATCCTCCCTCAATTCATGACCACTACCTAATTCATGGGCTAGAGGATTCACCATTGGGGCCTTAGGAACACCTCTCTATACTCACGAAGATTCCAAATAAATAGTGTTGGTCTAGTTTAGTTACACAGGGATAAAATAACTTCATATTATAGTGAATAATAACATAAACTACCAAGTAACATCAAAAATAATAATCTTTGTATATGGATGTAATAAAATATAAGACCTGTTATATAAAAAGAAATGAATAAGGAAAAAATCTATTCCGGACCATGGTAAGACTATAATACAACAACTGATCACCCACTAGTTCAATCCCATATACAAATGAAATAAAATAATAAAAAGAAATTGTAGATCTATTGTCATCCACATTCCATACATATTATTTATCTCATATACTTCAAACCTATATTTCTATATCATAAAACATTGGGGATTTTTTAAATGTGAACATTTGATTAGTAAAGCCTGCTCAGGTACAGATGTTCAATGGAATCCTAATCATGGTGTGGTAAAACTCTGTGAGGAACCACAAAATATTTCTTGAACATAACTAGTATGTAAAATTTACACATGTTAACTCAATAAATAAATAAAATATAGAATCAGAAATAAAAACAACTTTCATTCCATGGGGGTTTTCATTAAATATAGGATCAACCTAAACCAACATTGGTTATTTCCAAAGTTTCTCTAAGAATTTCACACAACCATGCCTACCAATTTCCCCACACATAGTTGGGGTGTAAATTCACCCTTATTGGAAAACCTCATTTTGAAACTCACGGGGGTACCCTAGTAATAATACTATACATGGAGCCAGATCATACCCATCAAGGTTATCCCCCACCATGATCTAGGTTTTTCTATGTCCCTATAATTTATTACGTCATCTACTTCCATGGATTACCCTACCCGAAAATCAATATGCGGTACCATGGAATTCTTTCCCGAGAATCCATGTCTTCTGAGAATATATTATATTTCCTTGTTGGGAATCCATCACAAAGATCTATGTAATATATTAATATTTAAAAACCTAATATGATTCAATGGATTTTGATCACCCTTTCTATACATATAATTATATATGTCAAAGGATATGTTTTCTCTATCAAATATCACCTAATACGAGTCAATAGGTGTTGTTCCGTTTATCATACATCACGTCATTAAATTCCAAAGAGTGTGTTCAATGAATCCAAACCCATATTATCTTCATCTCGTTAGACTACAAATCCCACTATATAGGACCACCGATAATATCTACATCATGACAAACCATTGTATCACTAAATAAATGTATTATATCCAATCCATCATGAACCATTAAACAATACTTCTCAGTGGGTTTTGTTTTTTGATGGTGTCACCACATAATCACAACTAGATGGGTTGACCATATTCTCAAACCCATCCCACAATTTTGAGGATAATATCATTCACACATAAATTACCAAAATCATAATCATACTTGCCTAAAACCATCAATTCAAGATTTAAGGTGACACACACAATCATCTCTACCCATCACCAAACAGCCTCTCTAGGTTTCAAAATATCAATGTGGAACACACCATAGTCCCCAATGTCTCATCTCTATCAAGAAACCCCACATGGGATCTTCTATAACATTCATATCTATTGGTACAACACCCTTCACTTGGAGTTCATAGAGTCCTTCAGTGATATCATGGTCTCATCACCTGACCTCATTCACCTCATAGGTAATCATTTATCAATATCAATATATGTAGATGTGCACATGACCAACCTCTTCTTAAGAGACCCTTTTTTTATCATAATACCAAATTTATCAATAAATATTCATAGGGTCCACCCACATAGGTTACCATGTTTGGGTGGGGTTGAATTATTTCCCCATGCTCATCTCAACTAGCCCAATGTCTCTAAGGAGTCATATGGTTACAACACACCCAACATAGACCAAAAATCCCAACCTAAAAATTTTTATACAAGGAGTTTTCAAAGGATTACTATTTAGGTACAGTCTATTACATTCATTTCAATTTATTTATACACCTCAGGGTTTATGTTTCATTAATAATTCAATTATAATTATGGACTCAACCATCAGTGACTATGGCTATCAAACCAGTGTACAAGTTCCATCATTGGCTTGACACCTTTTGTAATCAACTCATATGAATATAACATTAATGAAATTAAAAATAAAATTTAAATAGGTCAATCACATTAGGTGGTGAGATAATATATATCACATGCCAAATAAATATTTAATAATACAATAGGGAAAATTCATAAGGACCACCTCGCATAATGAAAAATTTATATCCTTTGATCACTATCCAAAAACTCTTTCTTAAGAACATTCAATACAAACTAGACACAACCCAGAATAAGAAGTTCAATTACTCATACCACAAAAAAATATAATCTAAATGCAGACAAAAGTCACATTACACGCTCCTGATATCATATTTAAAAAACTATTTATCATATTTACTAATTCCATGGTCAAATTAATTTAATTTAATAAAAATCCATTGAAAATTTAATAAGGGAACGTAGCTTCATAAAATTATTTTGGAAAAGTTGTCTTGGGATTCCTCAAGTCAATCTAAATAAAAGACACATAAAAATGTATTATTCCACTATACTGTATTGGAATCGATTCCAAACCCCAAACAGAAATATTCTAAAATCAGATAACATTTAACTGAATAAAAATGATGGTAGTTTTTGTAGAATATTTCCTTATTCAATGGAAAAAATGACACCCAAATCATCCATGATCAAGGGGTAATCGAGAGAGGAGGATGGAGTAGAGTATGAAAAATAATGTTGACTCCCATACCCTTCTTATACTGAAAGAAAATGGGTAATTCCCATATAAAAAGTTGATTTTAAACAATTAAACACCATCTAGAGAATACTCACATTGTGAACCGGGGTTCACACCATAAACCCTCTTCATATCCTGGGAAAAACAAAATAACATAATGTTGTGTCCCTCATTGTCACATTGTGAATGGCCTACATTGGATGTTTTATGTGTCTTGGGAAGTCATAAAATATCTATATGTCCTCTTGAACATCTGAGACACCACCAGATCCTTAAAACCCATCCAAGAACATGGTTATGTTAAATATGAATATTTGTAATGTTGGGTCTTGGTAAACTAAATAAACCCCTCTACAAATCAGAAATTGAAATTCACTTATTAATGATCAACATGAAAAGGGAATGTGGTTTTAATAGATCCCAGCCATTGTACATTCCTTCCCTAAAAAATTTATTAACTATTAAATAAATAATCATAACCAACTAGGGTAACCATTTCAAGACCAATTCCATACATTCTACTTATTACATAAAACGAGATTCTATTGAAAACATTCAAGTATAAGGTGGTCTATTAAAAAAATTGGTCCATCACCCATTATCACTACAATGCACCAAGATGGAACTTACAAATTCATGTCAATCTTGATATTGTCAACACGCACATCATAGATATAATGGTTCTACCCATCATAAGAAATAGTTTGTATGGTATGATATAAACCCATGGTTCTCACTATAAATGGAATTCCATATGAGTACAAATTCATAATGGTCCAATGACCATCTGGTTTTGGATCACAACTCATAATACCATATTACTCATGGAAACAAATTTCTAACAACCTATAAAAAACTATATCATAAAATTCTCATCTATTCCCATCAACACATTGTTCATATCTATATATCATGATTCCTTATCTCCAAAAAGAATTATAATATTTTCAAACAACCACATTGATGTACAAACATGAAATATAATGAAATCCTATATTTGGAACATCGGCCAAAAATATTTTTCACCATTCTCTCATATCTAGCACCAAAACCTTTTTAATTTTACTAAATCTCCAATCATGTAAAATTAATCGAGATCCCGATACTAATTCATGGATTTTATCTAATACTTCATCAGAATCTGAATTATGGTAATCACTAAAAAACTAGAATATTTTTATTTTCTATATACACTAATATAATTGTTCCTACTCGGTCGTCTAGTGACATGTCTCACTCACCTCCATGGTCTTACCCACATGGGGTCATACTTCCACAGCTCATACTCCATCAACTATTGTATGTAACAACTTTATGTGACCATCCTACACATACCCATGATCTAATCCTGAAACCAAAACCACTAACTCTTCCATACCTAATATAATTCCCCCTTGATGGTCTATAAAATTTTCATTCATAACAAGTTTCACACACTCTAATAACCATTCATGGAATCCATGCTATATGGATTTCTCTATACATCACATTGAACATTCGCTCAATATATTATATCACTACATGTCTGTTTCTTATTCAGAGAATCACTTTGCCACTCAGTAAATACATACTAAATTATCCAAGGAATCATCCTCATCATAGAGGAGACAATACTAATTTTAATTAAAACATATGACCTTTATTTTCATAGAAACTTTGTAAAATCCATCAGACCTCATCCCATAACTAGTCTCTCAAAAATTAATAATTAATTAACACCAATCATATATAACACATACCACATCAACCCAAATCAATCATAATATGTGTATAATACCATAAAACTCAATTATATAACACAACTCACGATTACAAGAGCCACATATCTATATAGAAATGTTCATAGACATTAAAACTAACCATTAATTACTGAATGTTAATATCATATATCGATATTCACTCATGATAATCCCATTTAAATTATTATATTTGAAAAATATCATTATCTATCACATGATCACCAACCATCAAGAAGTTTTTATAAAAACACATGCATCAATACATTCTCTAATTCTATGCCACTAATAAATTTATCCAAAATACATGGGACTAAGAATCAAACTGATCTTTTCCTCAAAAAATACCTTAATACCACAAGAACCATCACTCAATGTTCTCATCACAACTGAATTAGAATCTATTCCGATGAATATTCCATATAACGAGTTACTCATCCTAGGAACCAAAAATTACATATAGAATATTCTCAATATTCACATATCTAAGAGAAATTACAAGTCTAGGTTTACCCCTCACTCTGGTTTCCTTTTAATATATGACACCCTATCTCATCCATAACCCATGTCTCACCTATATTGAGATGTATATAAAAATAACACATTTCTCTCAACTAATCTATAGTTAAATTCTCATACAGATCACATTTCATGAGTCACACCTCTCCTAACATAACTTTATTATCACACAAGAAATCACAGCCCAAACAACAACACTAGAGTCTCAAACATAACCATATACATTGAATGAAACACATTATAACTCATCACTAACTCAGGGACATGATTATAATTGGGAATCAGCATATGAGACTATCCCCTCAAGAATCAAATTATCAGGGTGATCCCCACCCGGTCTCTATAAAAGTGATCTAACCCTATTGGACCATGTTATTATCTCTTATTACATATATATATATAATGACATTGATCCATGATGATATGTATTGAGTAAAAATTAATCAAATGGTTTAGTTATGTATATCATGACCACAAAACTATATATGGGAACGGCCAATTGGTTTTTGCTAACACATTTACTAAACTCACATATTTTTCTATTTATGAATTATTAACACTAAACCAATTAAACTTCCTCCTCTATATAATCTAGTGAGTGTACCGGACTACATGGTTTGTTGTACATTCTTTACTTATAAGGAATTCATAGTCATCATCAAGGAGAATCTCCCCAAAGGCCACCATTAATATCATCAAAAGAAATATAGTGTGGTCAATTTGAGTGTAATTCTAACACCATGTCCCCTGGAAAAGAACTGCATATGTTTGTACGAACACTTTAAACCAATGATTCATAATTTTAGTGTTATCAATCACACCCAATTATTTTATTTTCATGTGAATCATATGTGAAAATATAATTCATGTACATGACCACCTTCTACTGATCTGAGATCCAAAAATGAAAAAACAATAAATCATTAATCCATGAAACCACCTATATCACACAGGGTGAAATAATACATAAATTAAAAAAGACCAAGAATATCAATCCCAAGACCTTGGTAACTATAACTTATCATCGGTAAAGGTTATTTGATGCTCCATTATGATATGGATCATAGTCTCTAATATATTATCCTTAATAATATACTCCTCAGATAGTAAAACAAAACAAAATACTTGATACAATATATGATATCAGACACATAAGGGCTTTGATACCACATTGTAATGTCATCCTACAAGTTGCAGTTATAGATTGTTTCCTAGACCAGGGGAGTCTCCATTGGGGCCTTAGGTGCACCTCCTCCTTTAACAAGGGCAGAAAATTTTAATTTAGGGTCTACAATACTATTGTAGAGAGAATACAACCTCATATGAGAGTGTAAAATAAAAAAATAACTAGAAAGAAATACAAAATAATAAAATATGTATGGTGAAGAAATAAAAAATTACACATGCCATATATAATGTAATGTGGAAGCATACAATCACAAAAATCCATGTTAGTTATGGACCAAAGCAACTGATATCATACTACTATGATACCACATTCAAAATAAATAAAATAATAAATGGAAACTCTGGCTCTACTTACATCCTTGAGCCAAACAATATCAATATATATAAGCCATATAAGTTACCCTACTTGATCATGAAACCATGGGAATCTTACTAAATTGAATCTATGATAAGTGATCTCTGCTCAAAAAACCAATTTCAGTGGCCACCTAATCAGGGTGTGATTATAACTTATTAGGGATCCACCAAAATTTTTATATATATATATATATATTAAATAAATTATACATTTGTGTGATAGTTAAATAAAAAAATAAACTAAACCAAAATATCATGAATAATACACATTTTCCAAAATTGGGATTTACCACAGAATATAGTATAGACCCAAAACAACTTCATCTAGTTCCAATGATTCTATATGTATGTTGCACAACTGTTTCTTCCAATACCACCTCCCGATGTCTGATCATAATTCACCCTACAAGGAAAAAATCATCCAAAATTATAGGGGAGTACCCTAATAATAATACATCACAGCGATCTTGGGTGAATCCTACTATGAAATTCACCACCTAGATTTAAGGGTGTGTCTCCTTATTAGGTATCAATAAATATATTCTTAGGGTGCACCGTTTTAGAAAAATGGTATATGGAGATAAGGAATTACCTACTAAGAATCCAATTCTTCTGCAGATATAGAGGATTACTCAATAGTTAATATGTCACTAGGATCCAAAATATAAAATAATAGGACAAACCCTCTTTGAGTCCGATGATGTAGATCTCCCATCCTAAACATTGAATCATATGATTCAAAGTGTGTGGCTCAATTTGAAGGATATCACCCCATCCAAGCCTAGGGGATTGGCTACCCTTCCTATAAATAACATCATCTCAAGTAAAAGATTGTATTTAATGAACCCTGAAATATAGTTTATCCTATTGGGTTAAAAATACATCCCACTATAAATACCCAAGTAGTGTTCCCAAGAAATCCTAAATTACTCTATCACTAGTTACAAGGATCATATCCAAGGAATTTCAAACCATTTATCAATATATCCTAGTGGGTTGTGTATTATGTTTGTATCTGTACATAATTTCATCTTGATGGATCCACTATCTCTACAAATAATCTCAAAATTATGTAGTTGGTCTCCTTAGTGTATTACATATCATATAAAAACCCATAATTGTTTCAAACCTTCAATTCAGGTTCTAATGTATCACCTAAAATCATCTCTACCCATTAACAAGACTCACATATAGGGTTAGTCAAATCATTGGGGCACCCAATAAGGTCCCCAAGTTGTCATCTCTACTGGGACCCCCACATGGAAACTACTACATTTTAATAATTTATCTAGCCATTACCAATCAATTATATGGAATAAAATCTGTATGTACCATCACTGTATCCTTATAATGCCTCATTAGTTTTATAGGTAATATTATATCAATATCACCCAGGGGAAATAACCTCATTCTCATCTGTATCTTAAGTCTTCCTATGAGGGTCCTCACACTCAACATTTCCATAAATATTCCCATTATCTACCCACATAGGTGACCATATATAATTTGATTATAAATGATTTACCCATGGTAACCTCAACTATCCTAGATGGTCTAGGGTATTATTTAGTTATAACATGCCCTACATAAGAGAAACATCCCAACCTACATTATCCTTTATAAGGAGATGTCTCTAGATCAGACACTAGGGTCAGTCTATTGTGTACATTTTGTTTAAATTCTACCCCTAACGGTTTATGTGTAACAGTACCCAAAAGTATAATCAATCCATCATCTATCGATGGCCTCAGAAATTAATCTAGTGTACAAATTCCATCATGTCCTTGTAATCATATTCTATACAATAATAAAAATTTAACATTATTGAAAAAAGTATAATTTAAATAGTTTAATATCCCTTGGTGGAGGGAAAACACATATCAAATTCGAAATAAATCATGCATAATACCATATTAAATATACCTAAGGAATACATACCTCATTAATTCATTTATATCCTTTTATCATCACCAAAAAACTATCACCTGATCTCATCCAATCCCAACAATAAACAACCCATCATAAGAGGGATATGTGATCATAGTACACTAAAACTATAACCAAATTCATGAGGTAGGTCAACGATGCACTACTTCTCTCTCTTTGGTACAAATCCATATCACACAATACCAATTACATAGTAAAATTAATTTAATTTAAGCTAAAAGGCAGAAAATATTCATACAATGATGTACTTCCAACACCATAGTGTGAAAACATCATTTCGAGACACCCTATATCCAATACATAAGAAATCACCATAAAAATGGTAGATTCCACCATCCTTCATTGTAATCTTCAACATACTCTAAATTGAAAATTTCTAAAATTAGATACATTCGAATAGAATAAAAACATATGGATGTTGAGGGAGAATCATACATGATTCAACACAAAAACAACATCCAAATTTCATTATTACAAGGGTAAATCAAGATATGAGGGGGGAGATCCATCCAAAAATAATGTCTCATGAACCTCTTGTTTGACGTAAAATAAGAGTGCATGTTACTATAAAAATATTGGTTTTCCATCACTAAATAATACAACCTTGGAAGCATTCACGGTACAGATAATGGTTAATAAATAACTCCTCTTTTCAATACATTCATTCTTTAAACCTCATGATGATTTCATTATTGTATTTCAATAGATATTTTTAAAAATCAATCCCCATATAACTTCTCTGTTCAACTTCTTATACCCATAATAGACACTCGATCCTCAATCCCCATCAAAAAAAAACTTTTTAAAAATGTTTAAACTCGTATAATATAATTAGAAGTCAAATTTTTCAAAATTATCCCCACTCTAAATTTGAAAATCAAATTCCCCGTGGAATTCATAAACCATAAATATAATTGGATTTAACAATATATGTAACTTGTGTACACTTCTAGTGGTGGGTTTTTTTCAATGAATTATATGTTGAATGGAATAAATTATTGAATGCTTTATTTTCAAGGAAATTACTATTACAGTATGTGAATGGTCATTGTACACGACGTGTACGTCATGGGAATTTCTAGTGGTATATGCCACATATATTAATGGAATATTATTTTGTCATAAAAAACATGTTTACTATAAAATTAGTGTAATGACCCAATCATAGTTAACCTGAGTCGTTGAATTATTACATAACATTGGAATGATCACAAGGAAGTCTTGTATCAAAATACTGATCAGTTTAGTATTATCGGAAACAAGATTCATACATAATTTCAGCTTTACAACTTGAAATGAAATAAAACACAAATTTATTCCATTAGAAACATCCAAGACTCCTAGATTATTTCTGAATATCACTCATAACTAACTTATTTATATCCTTGGAAAATAAAACATAAGAGGGGGTGAGCTCAAACCCTTGGTAAGGTTAAGAAATGCTGTGGAAGATAACATAAATATTAATCACCATGAATAATTGATACCACTTGCCATTACCAATGATAAACATGAATAATTTTATGGCAGGAATATGAGCTAAGTAAACAATGAATTAATAAAACCTAATCATGGGTATTCGACTAGTCGAATGAATAAATGAACCATATATATTATTTACATAATGAAGGAATGTATAATGTTGGACATTTTGAAACATTTTTTCAAGGCCTCGGCCAAGACGTCTAAAAATGATTAAGGCCTCAGCCAAAACTATATATAAAGTAGGGAAAGGCCTTGACCAATTCCATGTATAATAAACTAATGAGACCAACTGATGCATTGATGAGCTATAGCGGGCTCCATCCATCACATACTAAGTCCAATACATTCCTCATATGAAAAGGATTAGAAATAACCTAATCATTCTTATTAAAACTAGCATACAAAAAGTCAATAATTTTTCCATAGACCATGAATGGTATGAAATAACACATCCACAGTCCAAAATATCATAAAACCGTCAATAAAATATGGATGTTTTGTATCATAATAAATCAACTTCAAAGATACATAAAATCAATCAAAGGATGTTGATATAGATGAAATCATAACCTTTTTTTAGAAATATATCTTTCTATTTTGAAACCATTTAAAATTCACTTAATTATAAAATAAAACATTTATTTTTGAAAATATTCTTATAAACTTGTAAGGGATGCTTTGACGTTGTTATAACGGAGGAAAATACCCGCACATGTTGTATAAGTTAAAAAAAGACATTCTTATCTTATAATTCTGAAAAGGTTAAAAAGTACCTTGTTTGGAAATCGACAGAAATATTCTTTTCAAAAAAATTTATAAAAATTCAAACAAGGGTATAAAATACATAAAACCATAGTCTAGTAAATAGTAAAAATTTTATGGAATACATTTTTAAGAAACATGGATGTGGATGATAAAGTGGTCCTAGTAGATACTTACATAAAAATAACCTCGGATAATAATGAGATTGTGTAATAAACCCTTACCTTGTAATTTTAATTGGATGAGGCTAGGTTAACCTATTGTATAATGGTGAAATAATTGTAATTAAATTATTCGACAATCATATACATTAATATGATATCATATATGGTCATTTAGCATTTATTTGTTAATAAAATATTAGTATTATTATCGTTTCGGGTGTTAACTGATTCATTTTCCTTTATATGATTTGTTATATAAGTAATGTTTGTTAAGGATAGGATTTATCTTATTCATATTAATAATGATATTATGTATTTAAATGTCATTTTTAATAATCTCATGAAAATTAGTCATGAATTGATATGATGTGGAATTAATCTCATCATGTTCGTGGAGACGGTAATTCGTACATACGCACGGGCGACAATATCATTATTTTGATTTTAAAATAACATAAAACTGGATGTTATATCATATATAAAAAATAATTATCATGTTATATTTAAAATTTACATCAATTACACATCATTATTATACACATCCAAATAATAATGTATTGATTAACAATTACACCACGATGTGGAGTCGGTAAGCTGTACGTACGCACGTATGGTGACATGTCATTCAAAGGATGGATAGAATAATGAATATGGTTGTAGCTTATTTATAATAACATAACAATATATATAAGATACTAAAGTTTCTATTTTATAATGGAAACACCAAAGAAAGAGGAAGTGGATGAAGAAAGGAACATGAAAGAGGTGATGAAATATTTACCTTTTCTTCGTGTTCTTCAATTTTATTTGTTCAAAAGAAATCCTTAGGTTGGCATTCTGACTAAAGGGAGGCCTCTAGTATTAATTGAGGATAGTTGAGAGGGTATTTGGGTAGGGTTTTTCTGAGCCAAATTTCTTTGAATATGTTAATTAGAGAGAAGGGGGGTTCCCTTTAATAAAAGGAGTGAGGGGAAACTTAAGAAAAGCTATAAATATTATTTTATAACAAAATAATTTTCTGTTTGTAATTGCTAAAAATAATATTACATAAATAATATGGTCGGTATGAGTTAAACAACACTCAAAAAGGTGGTTTTAGACAGGTTTGGGTCAGTATATTAACCTTATATTTAAGATTTTACTCAAAGTTAAATAGTTTGACATTTACCATGTCTCTTTGTATTTTTATATTATATGATTAATATAATTTCTATATACTTCAATGGGAACCCCAAGTGATTCATTAATGTTACACCTATAATTATATAAGTATTTTTTCCAAACCATATATTTTTTGGAATAGAATATCATTTAATAATATACTGATTGTTTTTAAAGCTCTTTTATCTCAATTTTGACACTATTTGGTATTATGTTAGTGAAAAATCCATAACATCATTATTACATCAAAAAACGTTTATCTAACCAACAATAATTTGTCATATTAACCTATAAAATTAGTTGAATTCATAAAAAGTCTCAAATTATATTTATTTGGATATTTGTAATACCAATTATTTTAATATTTCATTAATTAGGTAATTACGACATCATCATTGTGTCATAAATAAATTAAATTATTTAAATTCTAAAAAATATAAATAAAATACCATTATGTAGGAAATATTCTTATCATTATAATGAATATTTATAGTAAAATATATATTATGTGTAACCCAATATTAAAAATAGTTTATTTATTAAACTTAGAATTTAACAATTTTAACTCTTCTTTGAATTAAATAATAATAAATGTCTTAATCTAATCCAATTGGACCTATATGATCATATTTTATTTCTATAGTTGTTTTTGGACGAATTAAATTTATCAAATACAATTAAGACATATGTTAGGGTAATAATAAATTCATTATTACCCTTAATTACCCTATTTACTTTTAACCGTGGTAAGTAAAATTAAAAAAGTAACTATTCACCAAAAATTATTTTCATCTTATTGAACCACATTTTACTTATTGATATCAACCGTGTCTCTCATATTTTTGAAATTCAACTCATAGATGTAGCAAAATTATTTTTTATGTAAATTTTCAAATGCTCTTAGGAGGTGGGTAAAAGACGGTAAAAAGTTCAATAAAATTATTATATATCTTACATTATTATAAACTGACTCCAATGAATTATATTAATCATATATAGGTATTTTTTATCTATTTTGACCAAAAATAAATTTAAATAAAATAAATAATTATATAAATAAAAATTAATTTTTAAACTATAACTCAGTGCTTTTCACTATTCATCAAAAATTGAATGATTTCAGAAAAATACCAAAAATTCATGCTAAGCTATTTTCTATATTATGAATCCAAAAATTAAGTCCATTTTGAATGATAAAATATATACAATTTAAAAAATTGTGTATTTCTATTCATAATGGCTACTTTGATTGGTCGTGGTGTGTTAAAACTCGAAGTTGCATAAAACACTGGCTATTGTATTATTCAAAGAGAAGCGTACTCTAGAAGATTGCGGTGTTACATTCTCCCCCCTTCAAATAATTTTGTCTTCAAAATTTCAAGAGTATTTCTGTTTAAATAGACTCGGGTGGTTCTTCATCATAAGTTCCTCAGGTTCCCACATTGCCTCTTCCATCTCATGGTTTCTCCATAGAACTTTTACCAGACGAGTCCTCCTGTTTCTCATCACTTTTTCTATTATATCATGAACCTTTACAGGGTCTTCGCAATAATACATATTGGGTTATAGCTCTAATTCTTCATAGGTGAGTACATGCGTTGGGTCAGGCATGTATTTTCTCAACAATGATACACGGAACACATCGTTAACTTTGGAGAGACTCAGCATCATTTCCAACCGGTGAGCTACAACCAAAATTCATTCTAGAATTTAGAATGTTATGATGTACCTAGGACATAATTCACCCCACCTATCGAAACATATAACACCCTTCCATAGATATACCTACAAGAAAACATTGTCTTGGAATTGAAATTTCAAATCCTTCCTTCGGTTATCGACAAATATCTTCTGTTTACTTTGAGATGCTTTGATGTGGGTTTGGATTACCTTCACCTTTTCCATCATTTCCTATACATGTCTGGGCCTATGTGTTTTCATAACATTATCCCAAAAGGTTGGCGTGCAACATCTCATTCCATATAACACTTTATATGTTTCCATATGAATATTTTAATGGAAACTATTGTTATTTGAAAATTATACCAGAGGTAAATATTGTTCTCACATACCTTGAAATTCATGTGAGAAAGATCTCAACATGAATTATTATTTTTTAATATTTCATTCTGATTATCTATCAGTTTGGGGGTGGTAGGCAGTGCTCATACGAAGTTTAGTATCCAAGAATTTCTGAAGACTTTTCCAGAATCATGATGTAAAATTTGGATCACGATCAGAAACAATCGACAGGGTTACTTAATGATGTCTCACAACTTCATTAATATATAGTCTAGCTAGACATTCAAGTATTAAATATTCTCTTATAAAAATTAAATGTGTTGACTTGTTAAGACGATCAACAATGACACATATTGCATCGTTTCTTCTAGGAGTCTTTGGTAGTCCAATGAAAAATTCCATCGTAATATTATCCCATTTCCAATTAGGTATTGGAAGAGGTTGAATAACTCCTCCAGGTAGTTGCCATCAAAATTTCACTTATTGAAAAACTATACATCCTGACACAAAATCAGCAATCTGCCTCTTCATGTTGTCCCACAAAAAAATGTTCCTTCAAATCCCTATACATCTTGGTGATACCAGGTTATATAGAGAAATTAGAACTATGAGCATCATCCAACAATTCCCTTTTTTGATCAGGTATATCGGGAATAAAAAGTATCTTCAAAAATTTCAAAATTCCATCTTTATACACAAAGTCTCTCAATCTCCCGTCATTTAGATCATTAATCTTCTTTTGAAACTCCTCATCATCATCTTGATAACTTTTTATCCTTTCTAAAAGTGATGGTCTAGAATCCATTTGAAAAAGTATTGATGATCCACCATCAATGTTTATTCCCATATCCATCATTAAAAGATCCATGATAATATGATCTCTTTCAACTCTCATGTAGTTTAAAACTCAATGATCCTTTATAATCAAAGCATCTACCAATTTTTTTTTCCAGGTGGTAGTGTATTGTGAAATCATAATTTGTGAGTAGTTTAAGCCATCATCTTTGCCTCACGTTGAGTTATTTCTGTGAAAAAATATACATCAATCTCTTTTCCTCAGTATATATCTCACATTTTTTACCACAGGTATAATGTATCAATATCTTCAAAGAAAATATTATAGTTGCTAACTCAAGATCATGAGTAGGATAGTTTTTCTCTTGAATTTTTAACTGTCGGGATGTATAGGCAATAATCCTATCATTCTGTATAAAGACGTAACCAAGTCCTTTCGTTGATGCATCAATATAAAAAACAAACGCATCATTCCATGATGGAGAGTCAATATAGAAGTATTGACTAATCTTCTCTTCATTTCTCCAACACATTCTTAACATTCTTTTGTCCAAAAAGATTTAACCCCTTTTTGTGTGATCTTGGTTAATGAGTTAGCAAACCGGGAAACAAAACACTCATAATAACCTACTAAACCAATAAAACTATGTACCTCAATTATACTTGATTGTTCTGGCCATTCATGGATTTCCTGGGTCTTAGAAGGATCAACGGAGAATCCATTCTTGGAGAAAATATGGCCCAGAAATGAAATCTCTAGAATCCATAATTCACACATGTTAATCATCCCAAATAATTCATGTCTTCTAAGAGTCTTTAGAATAAAGTGCAAGGGATTTTTATTATATTTGTAGCTTTGGGGGTATACAAAGATGTCATCAATAAACACCATTATAAATTCATAAATATATTCCTTGAAAACCCTATTCATTAGATCCATGAAGACAGAGGGTGCCTTAGTCAATCCAAAAGGCATTACTATAAACTCTTAATTCCCGTACCTAGTTTGAAATGTTGTTTTCAGAATGTCTTCCTTCTTTACACACAATTGATGATATCTCGATCGAAGTTATATCTTTGAAAATTATTTAGATCCATGATGCTAGTTTAATAAATCATTAATGCGAGGTAGGGGATACTTTTTCTTTATTGTTATATCATTGATCTCCTTGTATTCAATACACACCCTCATAGATATATCTTTATTCTTAACAAAAAGGACAGTGGCTCACCATGGAGAAACACTAGGATAAATAAATTCCCTATTACTCAATTCCTCTAGTTTTTTCTTTAGTTCCACTAATTCCACAATGTACATTGTACACGGGGTCATCGATATGGGCCTTCAACTACGAATTAAATCAATTGAAAACACAATTTCTCATCCTTTAGGATGTCCAGGTAAATCCTACGAAAATACATCAACATAATGTTGCACAATAGGTACATATTAAATTTGAACATTATGTTCCACACCCGAAGTTATTTCATTTTCTTCCCCCCCCCAATAATTGAATTTAGTTGAGCTACTCTGGGTGGATCTATATATGAATTAGGTGGTGACAATTATTCTCTAAAGAAAAGGTGTTCTTTATCATCATCATCAAAAATAATAACCTCCTTCTTATTATATTAATTTTTTTCATCATGGTCAGAAATCCAATATATATCGAGGATTATATCAAATTCAATCATGGGTATGATGATGATATTAGTAGATAAAGAACATTTATATACCCTAATGGGAACGGATTCACAAAACATTATAGCAATGATACTTCTCTTAGGAGTTTTGACAGAAAACTCCTATGTTAAATCAAATTGAAAATATTTAATTTTCATAGAAAACTGGGATGATATAAAACAATGTGATGATCCAGTAACAAATAAAGCATCAGATAAAATGAGAAAACCATTAAATTACCTGCCACCATGTCTTTTAGGGATTCTACCTCAGCAGTAGTTATCGCATAAGAATGGCCTTGATCCCTTGGCCTTTTTGGAGGTAAGTTTCACTAAAGCTTAAGGAATTCATTTTCATAATGTCCCATCTCTCTGCAATTGTAGCATTGATCATTGGTAGCATCTTTATTCCCCTTGTAATCACGATCTTGGTGGCATTTTCCACCACACATGTAACAGACTCTGATTCCCTTCATGCAAGAATGAAGGTGTTTCTTCACACATTTACGTCAGGATAGATATTCAACTTTTCCCTTCTTCAACTTATTTCCATTTAAAGAGTGTTATGCAGATCTCATCTTCCCTTTCATTTCTATAAAGTCATAATAATTAGATAAATTTTTTTGTGTCTTGAAATCACATGAGACAATATCTTCATATGACGAGAAATATTGTGAGACTAATGATCGATGGATAAATGGTTTTTACCCATCAAAGAAACGATCAATCTTGCTTCTTGGGTTACGTATATAATTTACATCATGTCTCACTGACCTTGTAACATTAGCCACATACTTTGCGACATTCCCATCCTCCTTTTTTCATCAGACTCAGAAATTGCCTTTCCACATCTGCTAGATGGTCACGAGGAAAGTATTTGTCTAGGGAAATTTCATTAAACTCCTTCCATTCCATATTTGATACTTCATAATCTTCATTTGTTTTTTGAATCAATGACCACCATTGATCAACATCTCCAGTGATGTGGTAAACTTCCATGATAACTTTTCTCCTTTCACTACTCCCCAAGATGTGGAATATTTTCACTATGAAATTTATCCATTTCTAAACTAATAATAGATTTGTACCCTCATTGAATGATGTTGGATGTTTCCTCATGAATTTATCTAACATTGATCCTCCATGTTGAGGATCAAGGTGCTCTATATGGGAAAGGATAATATTCATAACCTGAGTGAGTTTTCCTAGTATAGCGATAAGCTGACAGGTACTAGTTGCATCACCAGCTCCACTATAATTATCTTGTGTAGGAGGGAAATCCCTACATGGAGCACATACAATGATACAGTTTCCATTCCTTCCACTAGGATCCATTTCTAAACAATTTTGTAAACTATATTAGTTTATTAATCAAAATTCATAATTCCAAACTTGTAAAACACATAAAATAAATTGAATAGTTTATGGATAAAATCCATAATCATAAAAAAATGTTTTCATTGATGAAGTATATACTCAAAAACCCTTTATAATGGTTTTTAAATAAAATGAGAATTATCCTAAGAATATCCCCCAGGAGTTTTGTAACCAATAGTGCAGCAAGGCCCAGTATCGTGCACCTGTTCCCGTTCGAGTCTCGATCAAAGTGGTGTTTTTGGGTTTTACCCCTAGGTACATCAGTGCTAGAGCCAACTCTACCAGCTCATTTCCAAACATGTATGTATTTCATCGAAAACTCACAAAATATCTACAACACCAATATTCTAGGAAATTGTTCTATACTAATCCTCAAAGTCTATCTGAGGTTAATGGGCTCTATTAGAGTTTATCTAAATCTAGATTCTAAGGTTTGTACTAAACTTATCTGATACCAACTATTACACCCCAACCCTAGTTACCCATAGTAAGGCATCATTACATAACATTGGCATGATCTCAAGTAAATCATGTCTTGAAAGAATGATCAGTTTAGTATTATTGGAAACAAGATTCATACATAAGTTTAACTTTACAACTGAAAAAGAATTACCACATGAATTTATTCCATTATAAAAATCCAATCCTAATAGATTATGCTAGAAATTCAGTCATAACTAACTTCTTTATATCCTAGGAAAATGAAACATAAGAAAGTGGTGATCTCAAATGCTGTGTATGGGTAACCGATGTGGTGGAAGATAACATAAATATTAATCATGGAGAATAATTAAAACCACATGCCTTTACCAATAATAAACATGAATACTTTTTTGGAAGGAATATGGGATGAGTAAATAATGCCATAATAAAACATAATCATGTGAATTTTACTAGTCTAATGACCACATGAACCATCAATATTATTTTCATAATGAGGGAATGTATAATGTTGGACATTCTAAAACATTTTGTCAAGCCCTCGGCCATGACGTCTAAAAATGATTAAGGCCTCGGAAAAAACCATATAACAAATTTGGAATGTCCTCAGACAATTCCACAGCTAGTTGTCTCTTGAGACCTACTGATGCATTGAGGAGCTATAGTGGGCTCCACCCATCATTCAATAAGTCCAATACATTTCTTATATGAAAAGGATTAAACATAACATTAACATGCGTATTAAAACTAGCATATGAATTGTAAATATATTAAACATAAACAAAAAATGGTATGAAATAACACATCCATAGTAAAACCTATCACAAAACATTCAATATAATATTGATGTTTTGTATCAAAATAAATAAACTTCAAACAAACTTAAAATCCATCCAAGGATGTTGACATAGATGAAATCACAACTTTTTTTTGAGAAATATCTCTTTCTATGTTGAAATAATTTAAAAGTCACATAATTATAAATGAAAACATTTATATTTAAAAATATTAATATAATATTATAAGGGAATCTGCGTTGCTGTTATAACGGATGAAAATTGTCGCACACACCATATAAGATAAAAAAGACATTTTTACCTTAATTTTGTCAAAAGAGATAAAAAGTCAGAAAGATTCCATTAAATTCATTATATAAAAAATAAAACAAGGATATAAATGACTTTAACACATAGTATAGTAAATAGTAAAAATGTTTTGGATTAAATTTTTTAGAAACATGGATGTGGATGATAATGAGGTCCCCGTAGATACTTACAGAAATTCAACCTCGGTTAATAAAGAGATTATGAAATTAACCCTTACCTTGTACTTTTCCTTGGTAGAGGGTAGGTTAACCACCTTTATAATGGTCAAATAATTGTTATCAAATTATAGAACAACCATATAGATTAATATTATATCACATATGGTCTTTTAACATTTCATTGTTAATAATATCTTTGTATTATCGTCATTTCGGTTGTTAACTGATTCGTTTTCCATTATATTCTTTATTACCTAAGTAAGGTGTGTTATGGATAGGATGTATATTATTCATATTATGAATGATATTATGTCGTTAAACAATATTTTTAATCATCTAATGAAAATTATTCTTCAATGGATTCGATGGGGAATGAGTCTCATCACGTTCGTGTAGATGGTAATTCGTACGTACGCACGGGCGACAATATCATTATTTTGATATTAAAATAATATATATTTGGATGGTATATCATATATACCAAACAATTATCATGTTATATTTTTCAAAAACATCAATTACACATAATTATTATACACATCCAAATAATAATGTATTGAATAACAATTACACCACGACGTGGAGTCGGTAAGCCGTACGTACACACGTATGGTGACATGTCATTCAAAAGATGGATATAATATTTAATATGGTTGTACCATATTTATAATAACATAATATTGTATTTATGAAACTGGATTTATTATTTTATAATGGAATCAACTAAGAAAGAAGAAGTCGAAGAATAAAGGAACTTGAAAGAGGTGATGAAATATTTACCTTTTCTTCCGTTTCTTCCTTTTGATTTGATAAAAAGGGCTCATTGGGTAAGATTTATGACTAATGTAAGGCCTCTAGGATGAATAGATTATTGTTTACAGAGTATTTGGGTAGTTTATAGTGAATCCAATTGGATTTTAAGGTGTTAATTAGAGAGATGGGGAAGTGCCCTTTTATAAGAGGAATGAGGGTCAACTTATGAAAATCTTGAAATATTATTCTACAATAAACTAAATTTCGGTTTCTAATGGCTAAAATGTAGATTATTTAAGATCTATGGTGGGAATGGGTCGATAAACACTCATCCAATAGGTTTTAGACATGTTTGGGTCACTATATTAACCATATCTTTTATATTTAACTCTTAGTTAAATAGTTTGACATTTACCAAGTCTCTTTGTATTTTTATCTTATATGGTTAACAAACATACTATATACTTCCAATATAACCCCAAGTGGATCATTAATGATACCCATATCATCATATAAGACTTTTGGTGGATCCTTATATTTTTAGGAGTAGAATATCAATTAATAATATAATGTTTGTTTTAAAAACTATATTATGTCAATTTTGACACTATTTGGTATTTTGTTTTTGGTAAATTCATAACAGAATTATTTCCCAGAAAAAAATTCATATAACCAACCCTAATATGTAATATTAACATATATAATTATTCTTATTCATAAAATGTCTCAAATTACAATTATTTGAATATTTATAATATCAATTATCTTAATATTTCATTAATTAGGTAATTACTGCCTCATCATTGTGTCTTAAATAAATTAAATTATTTAAGGTCTAAAAAATAAAAATAAAACACCATTATTTAAGAAATATTTTTATATTTCTAATGAAATATATATATTCTAATTTATTTTATGTGTAACGCTATATTAAAAATAGTTTAGTTATTAAACATTGAATTTAACACCTTTTACTCTTCTTTGAATTAAATAATAATAAATTTCATAATAAAATCCAAGTGGACCTAAAGGATCATATTTTATGCCTGATGATTTTTTGGTCTAATTACACTTATCCAATAGAATTAGTACTTGTGTTAGGTTAATAATAATATCATTTTTACCCTTAATTACATTATTTACTTTTAACCATGGTAAATAAAAGTAAAAAGTTATTATTCACAAAAAAATTATACTTATTAAACCACATCATACATACTGATATCAATCGTGTCTATCTAATTTTTAAAACTCTACTAATAGAAAAAGTAAAATTATGTTTTATGTAAATTTTCAAATTCTCTTAAGAGGTGGGTAAAAGAGGGTAAAAAGTTCAATAAACTTTTTATATATCTAAAATTATTATAAATTGATTCTAATGAATTACATTGAATTTATATATGTATTATGTATCTCTTTTGATGTAAAATAAATTTAAATAATATAAATAAATATCTATATATAAATTTGGTTTTAAACTCTAACTATGTTTATTTCACTATTCATAAAAAATTGATATTTTTCAGAAAAACACCAAAAAATCACCCTAAGCTAATTTTGATATCCAAATCCAATAATGAAGTCCATTTTGAACGTTAAAATTTATAAAATTTCAAAAAGTGAGTATTACTATTCATAATGGCTAGTTTTATTGGTTTTGGTGTTTTAGAACTCAAAGATGCATACAACACACGATATTATATTATTCAAAGAGAAGCATACCATGGATTTTGGGGTGTTACAATTCGAATCATGAAACAACATGTTATGTTTATATTGATCCAAAATATTCTCTATATTCTTTTTAAGTACACGATACATGAAAATATCCATATATATAAAAATTAAAGTCTATGTGAGTGATTATACATTTTATTAATATTTGAATTTATGCATTCCATGTTACCTTCTGTACAAGTTGTGGTATGTTTCAAAATAAATTTATGAAAAACAAATCAGTGCACATCATGTACCCTGGTAGTGCACATTATCAATGAATTTATTTTCAATTAAAATGAAGATATTTTATTTATTTAAAAAAAAAATTGGTGATAATATCCATGGATTTTTTGATGGATAATTACGATAAAATAGTTAATTAAATCAATCATATAATGTAATTTTTAATTCCTTTAATTTTATATTAATGGATAAATAATTGAATTGAATTCTAGATTGTTAAATAAATCTATAGTCATTGCTTGTTTGGATGGTCATAGTCTCTACCATACTATATATATATATTTGGTTTATTTTAATATAATTATTATCACTAGGGATTTTGAATAACTATTATAAAATTAAGAATTATGATATGCGAATCATCCCCAATAATTTTATGTTAAACTTGCATGTCTATTTTTTATATGCAACACAAAACCTTGTTCCCTTAACTTTTATCTGAGTAAACATATATAAAAGATTGAGATCCCAGTTGAGTGGGGATGGTTCAAAATAATGATAAATTTAAACAAACTAAGGATATATAGAAGTTAAAGGTGGAACTGTAAAATCATAACCAAGCATGATTACAAGTTTTATTTTATAGGGTTATGAGTTAGTTTACTATCCACCTAATAAGAAAACACTTGTAAAAGTTCCTGTTCATTCCATATATTTATTATATTGATCAAGTGCATGTTTATTTATTTATAAAATGAATTTTTATTAAACTTTTATAATGTTACATCAGTTGTAAATCTTGAAGAGTTTATGGTAATCAACGAAATTGGAATATTAGGTTCTAGGTGGATATATAACGAGTCATCCATTAGATCAATTTCATATAGAATTATAGTTAGGATACTTTAATATTCATGAGATATTTTATAATAGATAGAGGGTTCCATATCTATCTTGACTGAATATGATTTTTCTTTTATTGTAGGTTATAAAGTAGTTATAATAATAATTCTATCCAAGCTAAGGTGTTTAGCTAAGATGTCAAATAATGACTATGAAAACCCCATTAATATTCGGTGATATTATATCTTGAGGGATTTTAATAGATTGATGAAATATTATTAATTAAAACAAACAAAGGAACTTGGTAGGCCCATTATCTATATCTATATCTCAATATAATCATAAATATCATATGATATGTATTGGACATAAAAGTTGTTAGTAGTTGTCTCTAGTTCAAGAGGGAGTATGTTGTATTTGGTTCCATACAATTAACTACTCTTTTACTTTCAATTATTTATATCTATATATATATGGACATCCATAGTAAAAAATATTATATCTCATCATGTGTATTCTTCAACATTACATTTATATGACAACATCCTTAGAGTATTCATCACATTGAAAGGTTTTGACAATTCCACTCTATGATGAGAATCATTAAGTTCTATGATGGTATTTTTAAATATTTTCTCAATGTAAATGTGAAATATATGTTATGGGTCCTATATGATGTACGATATTAGGTTTTAGAGGCTCATAAGACAATGATATTTCTTCTCATGATGTTTGTGTTTGGTAATATACAAAAGAGGGGGTTGTTAGAACAAACCATCATGTACGAATTCTAATTAACATTTGTGTTATTAGATATACCAATCTAATAATGTCTATTTTATTACATAAACATGATATTATTATTAATGTATATCCTGAATTTTTCAATTTTATTTATTGAGGGAAAACGTGACAAAATATTCATTTAATGAGGTAAGAAACATTGGGTGTTTCATAAGTTATGTGACATTAGTAAAGAAGTCAAGAAATGATTTTTTTTCTTCAGTGCCAATGAAATTAAATATCTTTATCTATTCAGTTGAAATATATCTATATAATAAATCAATTTTTACATTAAAACATCCACATGTTCATTTTAGTATGTCAATGATAGATAAATCAAGAAAATTGTTTGATGACACAATGTATACAACCTACTGGATGAGATATCAAGACAAAGAGGCTATATCAAACCGTGAACGTCCATAGGGGCTTCTTATCATCATGAATTTTACTTATTTTTATATGGGTTCCTAGAATAATATAATTTTGTTGATATATTTATTTTAAAAATTACAAAAAATGTCATAAAATTATAGAACAATACTATCACATACTAAGTGATTTCATAATCATAGTTATATTCTATTTGAAATTAAAATTCTGATTAAATATTATTCTTGACTCATTTTTTAATAATTATTTTGGTTATCATATTATCATAAACTAAATAAATTTTTATTCTAAATAATATATATTTGGGTTTGATATTAAAAAAATGTGTATTCATAAGGTTATTATTTACTTAGTTATTATCAAAAATATTTCATTATCTTCTGTTAATTTGAAATGTCAAAAATAATTTTGTTTTTAGTGACCTGAATAGTAAATAAATGTTAATTCACTATTTTTTGATTATTTTATTTATATTTTTGTTTAATGAATAATAAATTTTTATTTATTTATTTAAATAAGAAGTTATTATACAAGGTTCTATAAATTATAAATAGGGTTAATGGGCCAAGTTATTGGTATGAATGGAATGATATTTAAATAATATATTATTTTAAATCTTAATATAGATTATTTTGATGTAATTTTTTTTATAATGTGGTAATTTTAATGTTAATAGTTATTTAATGTTCTATTTAATATTATTGATTATTAGGAATATTTATTTATATACCTAATTACATCATTTTGTGTATACAAGATTGCTTGTGCAAAAAAATCATCTAAGATATTTCACCCTAATATAAGATAAAAATTATCATAAATCCTCTCAAGAATTTAGAGTGATGATTATACTTTTCCCTCTTAATATTCCACTATAAAAAGAGATAATATCATCCATGAGTGGAAAGATTCATTTTTCATTCAATTGTGGAAGACCCAAGTTGTTTGGATCCACTATTATAGCATATATTATTCCAAATAAAAAAGAAGTTACGATATTTTTGTAGCATGTTTTTGTACTGATAAAGAGATTATATTCTTTAATAAATCATCTCCATGATGGAATAAAAATAAATATTCCACTAATTAATTGATGAAAAAATAATTCAAAATAATATTTATCTTTATATATATAGAATAATTATAAATTATTTGAGAAAATATAATATCTTTTATTTGATATATGTTTTTATAAATGGTTCTAAGTAATCCCCCAAATAAACAAATGTGGTCCAATTCTCGAATAATCCAAACTGTATTAACTAAACCCAAATACCTTCAAATTTCTCACTAATGTATCCTCTAAACAACCTAAGAAAAATACACTTGACCTGAGATAGTTTTGACATGTTTTAGAGAACCTTCTATACCAAATCTTAATACCACATCACCAAAATCATGGAAAATGTAATGAGAGGGAAAATAAATAAAATTTATGAGAAGCCCCTAAATATATATGAAAAAATATTATAAATAATCAACCATGTTTAAAAGAAAAAAACCTTCACCTGATTTTAACAATAATGATATATGTGAGGGGGATGGGATAAATATGGGTTTAATTGAAATTTAAAAGAAACCACAATCTTGATATTGTTAAATAACCATCTATAAACTCTACAATAGTTAATTCCTCCTCCATAGGAAAGTTTATATTTAATGTGACTTTTTTAAAATAAAACTAACCATGTATAGCCCAAAACATTCCTTTTTATTTCATGTCACCTCCTAAATTTACAAATAAAACACCTTTTGTTTTAATTATATCATCATTGTATCAATTTTAATAGTCAATCGACTTCTAAAATCATAAAAAATAGAATTCATATTTACATTTACAAACAAGGAATTCTTCTCTAAATATTCATCATCTTGAATTCTAATTAATTATATTTTAAAACATAAGAAGTTATAATTTCACTCTAATAATAGTTATAATCTTTTAAAATACTTTCTAATGAAAGATGGCTATTATCTAAACCTTGTATACATTCATTCTATCTCAGAAAAATGATATCACAACAGTAATATTCTATTTAAACAATCAACTTCTGGTTCGAATCCCAATATTCAAAAAAACAACATGGATCCCCACCATGACGACCATCAAACTCTTAATCAATCATTGGAAAGTCTATATCAAGTGATAAATTGAATCATGTATCTTAAAATTATAATTTAATTCAAATCAATACTTTTGAAATTCCATAGTTTCCCCACTAACTATTTCTTTCAAAAAAATTCTTTCACTGTTTAACATGTATTGTTTAAAAATTTTAAATACATATTCTGAATCATTTTACACATCTTGAAAACATATCCAACGGGTAATCTAAATATTTATCATCATCCCAATTTTATTAAAATTACCCACCCC
The DNA here is from genome assembly GCA_963277665.1 of Viscum album. Taxonomy (NCBI): domain Eukaryota; kingdom Viridiplantae; phylum Streptophyta; class Magnoliopsida; order Santalales; family Viscaceae; genus Viscum; species Viscum album. The sequence continues at coordinate 1,269,253,766 of OY728164.1, forward strand.
ACAAATATTTTCTATTCTAAAATATCCATGTTTAATAAATATATATATATATATATATATATATTATTCCAGATCTTATAACCAAAACAATTAACCAATTTTTTATAGAAACACCAAAAATTAGAACCTTTATCTTATTTAAATTTATAAATCATTGGTAACATCAATCATTTCAATTGAAACAAACATATATAACATTATTTAGTAATGTAATGTCTTACCTAACAATCATTTATTCTCCATAAATTACTAAAATTAATAAAAAATTAAAAATATTGAAATTTATGTTTCATATACTGTAAAGAATAAAAAAACAATTACACAAAAATTTATTTTCTTACCCCAAAGATGATACAAGAAAAAACTCAAAAATTGATATCTATTGAACACTTGACATTATTATAGAGTTTTTTCCAACCTATTTTGATTTGTAGTACAATTATATCACTAAAATTGAGTTTATATGACTTATAATTTAAATTTAATTCTCATTCAAATATCAATTAGTGTAGTTATGGGTAATAACACATGTAAAACCTCAAGATTTATTAATATGTTTCTCTTTAATAAATTCAATGTGTTGAATGTCTTGTGATTAGAAAAAAACTAAACATATCTGAATAAAATCTTATTAAAAATATAAAATAATATGAAATAATTGATAGTTAATTTATATTGATAATATTAAAGTATTCGTATCAATTAATTTTATTCTTGAAATATTTTATAAATGATAATGAATGTTATTTTCAAAATTTGTGTCAAAACAGAAATGTTTTGTTTACAAAAACATTTTGTTATATATATGTTTTTTTATAAGTTAATTTTTTTATTTTGGGTATAAAAAATATGAAAAATTATCTTCCACACACATAGAAAAATTAGTAAACATTAATAAATTCATTATAAAATAAATATTAATGAAGATGAAATCATTTGAAGTTAAACAATAATATGTTTTCTCAAAGCTTTTTTTATATTAAATGTGTTTTTTAGTTAATTAATTAAGTTAATCACTATTTAATAATTATTTTAATGAAATATTTTTATATGATATTCAATCAAATAAATTAACATTCATATAATTTTTTTCTATAAATTTAATTAAAAGCAAATATTTTTATGCTTAATATTACATTTTTTCTAAATAAAATTTTAGAAGATCCGGGTGAATATATTAGAATTAATTTATAATACCTTTATAAATTTAATATAATAAAATGTATTCCAAATAATGAATGATAATGATCATTTTTTTAAATTTCTATTAACTTTTGATTCAAAAAGTATGTTACCTTGTTAAAAAGTTTGTTACCATGGTAAATGAATAAAAATGGGTTGGAAGGGTTAAAATAATTCTATAAGTATTTAAGATATAACTAAAACATATATCTATTTTCATTGATATATTATATTTTTACCTACATAACATTATATTAAAAATTTTATTTATTTTATTTACTAACCCCTGAGAGTGACTTCATCGTATTTTAAATTGCATAATATTATAACTGATGTCACTCCCATAACCTGTAACTCCCACTTATCCACAAAATTTAATCACCTTATATTGACTAATATATACCCAAAAACCTTCTAACATCTCCTAAAAACATCTTATAGGTTTTTTTCTTCCGAAAATACCCATCTAGGAGGCCTTAAAATGTTTTTTAGGGGATATTATTCAATGAATATGTATTTTTTTCAGACGTTTTTTGGGTTTTGTTATGATTAATCCCTAAAAAATCATAAAATACATATTAACATTATTAAATTGTTATATTTACTATAAAAAAAAATTTATGTTAATTTTATTGCCATTTTATTTCTCGTTTTGGTAAAATAGAAAATGGAGATCGTAGGAATGCATATGTATGAGCTACCATCTCTTTTAAATGATGTGTTTTATTTTTTATAACCACCGTTAATGGGTGTTTGTAAATATATATTTTTTGAAGATATATGATATTTATAATATATCTATAATTTTTAAAAGAGTAATTATTTTTACCTTCTTAGCATTCAATATTTTCAAATATTAAATCATCACTCGTGGTTGTATACTGATTAATAAATCCATGATGTGATGTATGACCAACTAAAAGGAATGGTTATAAAATATTATTTAAGGAATAAATATTAAATTGATAAAATTATGAATATTATTTTGATTATTAATATATGGAAAATGTTCAATTATAAGAATCGCTAAACCGAAACATATGTGAAAAAAAAATATTAACTAAATATTGATTTTAAAAAATAATTTTTATTAAATGGTTGATGGTAAAATATTTGAGAATGATATATAATAATATAAGTATGAGAATGGTCTTGGAATGGAATTATAATAAGTCTATATTTATTATATAATATTTTACAGTACGTATGAAGTAAGTCAGGGATTGCGGTAACAGTGTGCGTTACGATATAAATTATTATCAAGATTATTTATGTTACAATTCCAAATATAAAAAATTTAAAGTCATAAATTAGTAAATATATGTATATTTTATTCACCTTTAGTTATTTCTATGATTTTGAAATATTTTTTCAAATTTATTCGTTTGGTTCTCAAAAAACACAATGAAATAATTATAAGAAAACCTGACCTTATTTCTCATTCTAATTTGGAATCATTTTCCTCTATATTTATGTTCTTAAAAATTGTTTTATGAATGTTATTATATATTTTTAATATATTTAAAATTTTAATTTTCTACCACGATTTACTATACATTATAATTATTAAATGAAATCTCTTTAGTAATTTTCTATATGACTCAAGTTTGAGTTTCGTAAAAAGTAAGAAAATAATGTTTTATTATCATTAAACACATGGTTGTATTTTGCCTATTATCAAGGCCATTATTTTCATAAATATTACTTTATAAGTTTCCTTGTTATTTTAAAAGAAAATTTTATTTTCATTATTTTTTAATTTTCTAATTTTTAAATGTTTCCAAAATAAAATGATGTTTTATATGTTTTCTTAAAGCATATTTCTAGTAATTTTATACAAATATTATCCATATAAGTCAAAATATATTATGGATTGATATTATTAACTTTCTATGTTATATTATGATACACTACACTTCTTTTATTGGTATTTATTATGATGATGATGTTTTAATGATCTTTTATGAAACTTTTATCTTTATCTTGGGTTAATTATACTATGAATGAATTTAGAATTACATTTTTTTTATTATTGATCATATATGAATGGTTTATTATTTTTTGATGGATGGGTGTACAACATACCTCAACTAAATTGATTTAATGTATGTTTTTTATGATCTCAAAAGAGTACATGTAAGGTTTTCACAAGGATAAGAGTGTACATGGGTGATTATCTCCAATCTCAATATGACACATCTATTTTTGGACGAAGCCAAATGTGGCACACAAGTTGTTAGACTAAGCCGAATATGTGATGAATTTCATAGAGAGTAGAATTGACATATAATTTCTAGGTTTCTGTGAATATGTTGTAACCCAACCCAATATAGGAATTTTTCCATTATGATTGTCTTAGAAGTGATACATGACAAAGGAAATTATTTTATGTGCCTCTATTTATGTTACAATTTTATCCCACAAATATATGTCTTATGATTCATAAAATTTTTCTGGCATCACTATTTATTATTTAATATTTTTCACTCTTATGAATCATTTATATTATTATGAAAAATCATTTTTCCATGACTCGTTTTTTTGGTTTACAAATTATTGGTTATGATATCATAATGTTATGATCAAATTATAATTCCATTAATATTATATTATGATATCATATGAGTATCAATTTAAATCTCTGATGCTTACCTATACTAAGTATATGAGCCGAGCTTTTATTATGTATTCTATTCCTAGGGTATGAATAATTATTTAAAGAAGGTAGTTCTTAACAAGGGTACTATGTGAGAAGAAATTTTTGGGATATATTGAATACATGATTATATTCAATGATATAAATCAAATAATTATCTAGTATCCAATTAAAATAAAACATAACGACTTTGAGGAATGTATTGTCTAAATATTTATTGAATATTCCTATAAAATAATAAAATATTTATGTATTTTATAATCAGGTTTCCTAAAAAATGTTAATTTCTTTATAATTGTTAATAAATATGTTCCCATATATCTCATTCCATTGTGTTTTAGGTGTTTGTAGGTATATAGAGTTTGTTTGAAGATTTGGCAGAGCTAATATATGATTTTATCCATTTATAGGTCCTTTGTGTTTTAGTGGAATGCATTTAGGTTACGATTTGTAGATTCATTGTGTGGTGGGAGTGTGTTTTAGTAGATGATGATCCATGAGAGTGATCTAATATGTTCTTGGGTGTGTTGTAGGTCATGGTGGTGTATTGTATAAAGAGGTTGGATATTGTTTCTAGGATTCTTGGAGATTGGATGTATAAGGATGGTCATGTTGGTGTTAGGACATGCCACAAGGGGTGAAACAGATAGGTTGTTCATTTTAGTTTGAATTTTGAAAGGAGGTTCCCTTTTATCAGAAATGTTGAGGGGAACCATGCCAAAATATTAGGTTTGGTAATTTATGGGGTAGTGGTTTTATTTTTCTTGGTTGGGATAATTCTTCCATTCCGTATAATTAAGTGGGTTGGAAATCATAGTGGCTGAGGAAGTTTTGTATTTTCAACAATTTTAAATATGTATAATTAAATTTATATAGAGATGATTACAATGTCACTGCATAGTGATGGAGTTGAGGAATGTAATGTTGGGTATGAATTGAGTAAAATATTGACTCAAGGGTCTTTGTATCATGGTCTTCAGTGTGTCTAGTTTTAATGGTGATCATGAATTCACCACACTATTTCATATGAGATGGTGTTTCTATGGGAATACAAAACTATATGGTGAATACTAATACATCAATGGGGAACCTATTATAGTGGTCAAACTCATTAAAATGAAGGATGTTTCTTAAAAGATAATATACAGAGTTAACATTTTTAATGTGATTAATTTTTATCTCCTTGTACTATTTTGAATGTCTTTATGTAGTGGTAGAGGCATGTTTGTCTTTTCTCTGAAAAGGGATGTTAGTTTATCTTTTTTCACATAGTCTCCTCACATCAATCAGTAGCCGATTATAGGGTCTGTGTTAATATTATTTTTCCTTCCCTTATTTATTTTTATCTTCTAGATTCATGGTAATTATATCTTCATCTAATTTTAGGCATCCCTCTCATCATATATATTTTATTCTATTTATTACTTCTCATCAAATGGTGGTAGTAATATTGGTACATGGGGTTAGAGCATCTCATTTTATGTTTTAATAATTGGGGTCATATTTTAGGCTTGTGGAAATTTATTACAGATTTTTTGGTACATAAGTATAGTTATTTTATCATGAAGATTATTAAAAACCATGAGGTTAGGGATTTTTTGGATTATCATCTATCATCTAGAATAATATTTTTTATTTTTGATACTATGATTCATTCCCAAAAAAAATTTCATTATTTTATTTTAATTTTGGTTCTTTAATGGGTGTTCATATCATATAATTAGTGAAAAAGTTCTAATGAAGAACATATTAAAAGATAATGGATTTAATAAGGTAGTGACAAACTGTCTAGGTGAGAATTGGGATACAACTATTTACCTCATAGTCAGACAACCCAACTCCATGAGGCACATATCAATAAAGAAGAATAAAATTTGTGTCAACTTTGGTAGATTTCTTTTAAATTCATTTATTACTTATTTTATAAAATCATAATTCATTATTAACAAAATATTTAATTCCATTTTTTTATTTTTTATACACATGGATTTCCCAGTAGGATAACGGTGACAAAGAAGAAGATACAATGATAATGACTAATTTACCAATGGTATTTACATTAGAGATAAATTTTCAAAATAAATGACTTAAAGGGGGTATTTTCATATTGACTCGTCATGTTTTAATTATATTTCAATGTTTAGTTTCATTGACTTTCCATTTACTAAAATATTATATTTTGATAAAATAGTGTGTGCCCTAGAATGTGATGTTGATAACAAAGTGACAACCACCATGTAGTATATGATGGTGGAATTTAATAAAGAACATAATATAGAGAATATTATGATGTGACGTTATACTATACATAAAATAAAATATAATACTTATTAGGACACCATGATAGTTGAATGGGATAACCTCCACCTTTTCTTCTAGACCCCTTAAAAAATCTAAATATTTTTTTTCATCTCATTAAGGAGTTGGGTTATTTTTTAATTTTTTGTTGTGGTTTCCCATTATTCTCATCAATTTACAGATGTCTATGGTTATATAATATGGTGGTTATTGAGAAAAAAGACCACACAAACCATTTTATTGGGGATAATGTGATGAATTATATTTACTAGAGTCATTAATAACCTAGAACTCAATTGGGGATACAAAAAAATTTATATACCATTTATTTTATTTTTCTATTTATTTTTCATTATTTTGTTTCAATAAATTATTTATCATTTTTTATACTTACTAGGTATACAATAGAAGTAATGAGGATATTAAATCATGGATTCTGTTCGAAGAAAACCTATATTGTATCTCTCATTAACTTAACATAATCTTCCCTTATCTTTTTAATCTATTGAGATGGAATGATTGATATTTAAATTTTACTGTGGGGGGGGGGGGTCAACATTAGTAGTTATTTTTTTGTTTTTTTATTTTATATCATTTTGGAACATTAAGATTCAAGGAATATCATATTTAATTTTCCACTCAAGAATTGGTTTGGAGAAAGTATACCTGATTTTTTAAAGAAATAGATTTGAAATGGTTTTGATATAGAATCCTTTTCTCAGAATTTTATTTTCAAACATTTTTTTATATTGAATAATTTTCAAATTTAATTTATATGAATCACTATCTCAAAATATTATTCAATTTAAATAGGGTATTATGAATCTCATTGACATATTCTTCTTAATATATATACTTCCTATAGAGAAGCATTTATTTTGGGTGAAAACTATAATTTTTTTGTCCTCTTTCAAATATTAGTAGTTTATTAATTTTTTTGACATATTCTAGGAAATTATAAATCTTCTTATATTTTAACTTGATATATATAATTGCATCCATATTTTTTTATCATATAAAATTCAACCTTTTCCTGTTATTTTTAAGTTGAATTACAAGATGGTTTTTCCTTAACTAGCATTACTCTTAATTTTTTTGTTGGGATATTTTTTTTTAAGTATGGGTGAAGGTATTTTAATATGTGATCTTAAGAATAAAAATAATTGTTGAAATTTTTGTAATTTAATCATTTTCAACACATGAGAATTATTGAGTCCTTATTTTATTATACGTCATTCTTATCATTTGATTCTCTATTAATTTTTTTAAAAAAGAAACAAAAAAGTAAAAATAGAGATGAGATTATTTTGTATTTATTATTAGATATATTTTTACACCCCCCCCCCTCAAAAATCAATGGCATTAATTTTCATTCATTCATTATTTTTGATTTTCATCCCATTCTCTCTAGAAAAAATGAAAAAAATGAAAAGGGGAGAATTATGATGAAATATTTAATTTTATTAGTTTATTGAGACATTAACAATGTAAAAAATATGGGGTGTTGTGTTTAACATATATAAGAGGATTTTTTTGAGGTATATTTCTTTTCTCACCTGACTATTAATTATTTATACTTAATATTTTAACCACCTATTTTTTCCTTAATTTATTTAAATCCCAAAAAACAATAGAATTGAAATTACCATGAATAATAAGCATTATTAAAATAATTATTTATGTAATGTTTTAGAGAATTGAGAATAGTCACACGCCTTTTATGATCACACATGTTCTTGGTAATTAGATGATATACACATTAAAATTATTGAGTAAAGTGAGGAATAAATTTTCTAGGAGGTAGGTACAACATATACATGTGTATTAATATAACATTAAATGGAATTTTATTATTATTGATGATTTTGGGAATATTGATCCATATTTAAGAAATGACACTTTCTTTTGGGTGTGTGATTTATGTGGTGTTTCTATTTATACCTTGGGAAGTTTATTTTGACCTGGGTATTAGATGATTTTCTAGGAGCGAAATTGGTAATTCTAAGGGATTTATGAAGCTCATATTTTCATTAATTTTAATATTTATTATATTAAATCATATTTCATTTATTATGAGTAAAAGACTCTCATTTTTTACTTTTTATTAATAGTATTTCCTTAATTTTTAGAGTGTCTTATTTTTTGTAATTCCTATAAAATATCAATTTGAATTTGGAAAAATCATGTTATACACAAATTATAATTGTTAAATAATTTTTTATAGACATATATAAATTACTATATATATATATAATTCAATGATAAAAAAATATTAGATCCAAATATAATATTCCCAAATAAAGATCATAAGTGGGCCTTTTGAATCTATATGAAAATTAAGATAAATTTAATGATTATCCCATATATCACATGTCTTTTGTATAAATGAGCTAACAATTTAAATAAATATAATGAATATTTTGGGAAAAAAATTACATAACTGCACCAACTTTAGATTAACATTATTAAAGTCCATATATCCACATTTTTATTCTACGAGTCTCCTAGAAAAAATTATTATTTGATAATTCAATCATAAATTTTTCTTCACATGTAAAATGATGCTCAAATTTGGTGGGTCATTATCCAAGGAATATTGGAAGAAAATTAGATATGAAAACATTTTGAAAAATTTCCAATTACTATGATAGCCTTAAAAAAATATTTTTCTTTACTGCAAATTGTAAAAAAATGAGCTGCCCTCATGTTTTTAAATACACATCTACACATCCTTTAATTAAAGGTTACCATTTTTATATAATTTGTGTAGAAAATTTGGGGCTATTATTCTTTAAATGTATTAAATGTTTTAAATATATATTTTTTAGTTTTATTATCCTCTCATTCACTTATTTTATCTTTTATCCCCTACCGTGAACTTCTTATCTCAATAAAAATGAAAAACAAACCTACTAGGATATTCAAGGATAGAGCAGTGATGTTTTTTTTTCATTATGATTAAATGATTCTAATTTTTTTTTCTAATATTTCATTAGTGGTTAAATTGAAATTGGTGTTTATTCAACCTTTTTCAATGTTACTATCTTATTTCTCCTCATTCATTAATTTTCATTGACATTGATATTTAATTCATTCAAACAATAGAGTTTGTCTTCTGAATTGATGTGGAAGAGATTACTCTTGAATAAAGAAGGTCAAATGTGGTAATGAATATTTTAATTTGAGGTTTTTTTGTGATTGTTTTTATCTCAGAATCTAATATAATAATGAAAAATAATATTTTCAATGAAAAATTATTGCATAATCATTAAATCCTAAGAGTATATTATTATTATTTCTTTTAAATATGTTCTTTGTACAAATGTGTCATTGTTGTGTTTTTTATATTATATTTATATAATATTCATTATAAATAAAATGTTTTTTTAGTTTTCTATTATAGTTTATTTTATTTATAAATATGAAAAATAATATAATAGTGTTTTCTGAGTGTCCTCATCACGAGATCAACCATAGAGTGTGTACTATATTTAATTATTTGGAAAATTAGATTTTTTTGAATAAGGATTCCAAAAAATTCCACCTAGTCAATTTGGAGAAATTTTATTGGTGGCCATGACCATGCATTGTCATTATTAAAGAAAAACAAACAAATGATAAATTTAAAAAACTAAAAAAAAATAGAACATAATTGAATATAATCTTTTTAATAATTTTTCTATACATATTATTATATTGAATAAAATTATGTTTTAATATTGGTAATAAAATTTATTATCCAATAAAGGAAGAATAATTAAGGAATATTTATCAAAATAATTTAAAATTGATTGAATTATTTATGACAAAAACAGGAATTTCTCACTATAATTTGACGAAATTAGAATCATAGAAAGGGCCTGAATAAAATGAAGAATGTTTTTTCCATATAAAATGTTCAATAAATTAACCATATATAGATGAATTTGTGATTATAATAGTCTCAAATAATTACATATCAGTTTTATAAGAGTTTAAAGAAGAAGATATTATGGTTATTGAAATTTTAGGAGATCAAGATTATTTTAATTAATATTGGGATAAATTTTTATATGATAAAAATTTATGTGATTATCTGAAATTTGATAATGAAAAATCAATACCACACTACCACCCTTGTTATTTGGAATAATATACTACCTATGTGGTTGTATTTCAAATAAAATTGAATGATATTGACTACCTCCCTCTAACTCCTACAACCCAAACCCAAGAGGCCTGGACAAGTGAATAATAATTAAAATCTGAGTCAATTCAAGATGACTTATCTTCTATTGGATTTGTATATTTATTATTTTAATAAAAATATTTTTTTATTACATCTCATTTAGTTATATTTTCTTGTTCATCCAATACATGGATTTCCTTAGATGATGATTGTATGGAAGAAAAAGATACACATGCAGTGATTGAGTTACTAGTGGTCTTTCCTAATGTGATCAATTTCCAATCTAAACTACTCGAAGAAGATTTTTTTTTATTTTGATTAATTTAATTTTAATTATTTTTTAATTGATATTTTTATTAGCAGAAACTTTTTTAAATTATTTTTTCCGAACACTCATGTGTGGGCCCTATAATGTGATGTTTAAAATAAAGTGACTACTCATGAAGAGAATGTCATGATAGAATCTGGTAATGAATAAATAAATTAGGATAATGCAGTGAATAAATTTTATAATCAATGTCATCATGAATTTAAAATATAGTCGAACACCATGCTAGTTTTAGGTATCTCATCTACCTTTTACCCCCTCTCACACTTATACTATCTATTTCATATATCATTGTAGTTGGAAACATTTTCTATTTATTTGGGTGTTTCTAATCATGGAATTCACTTAATGATGTTGGGATAAATAATATGTGTATATTCTTGATAAAGATACCACATCTGAAATGGTATTATGGTTAATGTCTAATAACTTTTTAAGGGTGGTAATAACCTAGAACCCACTTTATTGTCTAATCCATTTTATATTTATCTTCTTCATTATTTCTATTTCTTTCACTTTATTTTGAATTTAATAAAGTAAATATATTTTTCTTATTTAATATTTGGTATAAGGCGAAAATAAGTAGTTTGTTAAATAAATAAAATCCTTCGAAAATAATCTTATTTTGTGTTCCATTATCTTTTTAATTTAACTTTCAATATCATTTAAGTCCATTTTGATGAAATTAGGGGTACTTAAATATATTTTCTTGTGAAATATAATTTTTTTAACATTTTTTAGCTGTATTATTTTTGTTTTAAAAATTTTATGAATATTTAACATCAATAAATATCCACTATAACCATCACAATTGAATTAATTTAGAGATAATTTACATTTTCTTAAATATCTATATTTTAAATGATTTTCAAAATGTAAAATTTTTTTTATAGAGTTTTTTTTCAATAATATTTATAATTTTGATTAATTTTTTAAATCCATAACCATGAAACAATATATTAATATATTTTTCCACTCATTTTATCCATTCTATACCAATTTACTATATATTTCCTCTCACACATACTTTCTTCCCAGATATTTAAATTTTATGAGAATACTTGAAAATTTGATTAATCATTTTTCAAGGATTATTAGTCATAATTTTTTTTAGTTTATTAACAAAATTATATTCCTAGAAACCTTTTAACTATAGTAGTACCGATATATTTACCCATTTTATCACTTAGAATCCATGAATTTCATTATATGTTTAATCAATATTAAATATTGATATTTAATAACCATCTAATACACTTAATATTTATCAATTGTTGATAGAAAATGTTTTTGGTGGAACATATTTTCAAGTTTTTTATTTAGGATTTAGTGAATTATCGTTTATATAAGGTATTTAATCATTTATGCCCCTTTAGAATTTAAATTCATCATTATTTAAATTTAATTTAGTTATATTATCGGATTATCTATAAAAAATATTTTCTAATGTGATTAATTTTTTTTGAGTGGATACGCATGTGACTCATGTCACTCTAAAAATCAAGGTCATGAATTTTTATTCATTCATTGTATTCTATTTTAATATCATATTCCCTGGAGAAAAATTAAAAAAAGAAAAAAATTTGGAAAAAATAAGAATTAGGATGAAATAATTATTTGTTTCATTTTTTTGAATCACGACCAAAGTCATAAAATAAGTGTTTTGTGTTTGAAAATTTTATGAAGAATTGATTTCGGTATATTTGATTTGTTATCAATTGCATAATCATGAATTATACTTAAGATTATAATCTTTTTTATCCTTGAATTTTTAAATATTTTCCCATTATCCCAAAACTACCAAATCACTATAAAAATTCTTCATGATAAAACTAATTTTTATGTATCCTCATGTTGATAGATAAATTTTTTTACAATCCTAGAGAGATAAAATTAATTAATGATAATGAAAAATTATCCTTACTAAAATGCTTGGGTGAATAGGGAAATAAATTTATAGGGATGTAGGAATGATATTTACATGGGAATCAACATGATATTGAATAGAATTTTATGATTTGATAGAAGTTAGGGAATTTTTTTCATGTATGAGGCATGATAATTTCTTTTAGGTGTGGTAATTAGGTGATTTTTATAATTATACAATGGGAAGTTAGGTTTTACATTAGTATTAGATGATTTCACATGAGTGAAATTTTTAAGTGTGTGGTGCTAAAAATGATTATATTTTTAAAAAAATTATTCTTTAAATAATTTTTTTTATGCTCAATAATTTTTTATTCTAATTGTAATTAATAAATTTTCATGTATTTGAATTATTTTAGAGTAAATTATGAGAATTATTATTATTCATAATTTTATGAAAAACTTGTTTTTTTATTTTGACCATAACATATTATTTCTAAACAATGAAATTAAATTTTTAAAGATTACTTAAATTATTGTAAAAATTATATTGAATTGGTCCAAATGCTAAATAAAAAAATATAAAGGTCAAATTCATCTCACTAGTGGTTCCTTGGAATTTGATCATAGAATTGAAGAATTTAAATGTGTGGCCTATATCTCACAAGTTTCTATTTGAAAAGAGTGGAGATTTTGAACAATGGATGATAAGATTTGGAGAAATTTATTGTTTAATTGTTCCCACTCTATTTTTTTCAGCTTTAAGGATATAAATTTACAAGAAACTAATACATTATAATTTGAATAGTATGTAATGTAGAAAACAATCATGTGTGGTTATGTCATAGCATAATCACTATAAGACCACTTAAGCACACATATTATTTGTCGACATCCATGATATATAGGAAAACCATTCATAAATAAAATTGTTAATATTATACTATATAGTATATATAAAAAATCTGAACATTATATATATATATATAAATAGATCAAAATGTATACATCCTCATGCTTACATGTTTCCATGATTAAACAGATCAATTTCTAAAATGAACTACTTGAATCAAATGAATTTTATATTTACTCATTAGGTTTTAATTTTGAAAAAAATGATATATTCAATAACATTCCCTCCACTAAAATTTTCTATTTTAATATAATTTATCATTCTTCTGAAAGTGATGTTGAAAATAATGTGACTACCATCAAAGAAAACATGTTAGTGGAATTCATAGACGAAGAACCAAATGTGTAATGAAAATAACTAGGATACCATTTGAACTAGAAATAAAATAAATTATCCATTATCCTGAAGGGAGTTCTCAATTCCCATGGGCTAGTTAGAAGAACCAATGAAAAAAATGTAATGATATGGGAACAATGTTTTCCCACAACCCAAAATAAAAACTGACATGAAATTTAAAAAAAAATTAAATCTAAAAAAATCAAGATACTTAAAATAAGAAGATACAAGTATTAATATAATATGTCACCAAAATTCATACAATATCACTAAGACATTGACCTAAAACTCCTTGAAACATTGTATAACATGCTCCAATTGTCACCAATTACTCAAGAGTCTTGTAAAACAAGTACACCCACCACCTATGAGTGGTTGTTTAACTTTTTTCTCAACTAGGCATAATAAAAGTCTACAAAAACTTAATGGAAAAGGTATGCTATCAGAAACAAATCCCAATTGGATTTGACCGATTAATTTCATAAGAAATACCATATAATATAAACTTTTTTTAGTAAATTTTAAATAATGTATGACTTATATTCACTTCCATAGTTTTTATAAAAACATTCATATGAACAAAAATATTAATTTTTATTTAAAAAACAGGTTTCAAAAGAGAATTTCCATCAAAGTATGAATTAATATAACATTTTATCATATGGGGAATGAATATGAATTTATATCAGTACTGTAATGAATAAAACATTTCTTATCATTATAAAATATAAACATTATCAATTGTAGATCCATGGTTATGAGACCTAAGGGAAGGTTTATATAGGGGTTATAAACACCTAGAACCTAGTAAACTAGATTCAATGATTATATTTCTATTTAGTTATATGATACAAGTGATCACGTCTCGATGAGACGAATAGTTTAGTATTTTATGTAAAATAGATATATAAATAAATTGAAAATATATTTGAAAACATTAAATATAACATAGTGTAAACAAAAAATTCATCATCCTCGAACTCATTCTATAAATTATTTTTCCTACCATCGGGAAAGAAAATAAAAAAAAGGGTGAGATAAAATTATTAATAAGGGTATCATATAATAGAATATATCATAAATAAATAATACATAATCAAAATGGGAATATAAATAACTTAATACCCATTCCATTTACTAAATTACATAAATATCATGTTTAAATATTTAATAACCATTATGTAATGGTAAATTAATGATCACGCATGCTATTTAATTAATACCTTGAGAAGAAGATGAAACCATGGATAATATTAATGAAATAATCTCTTGTATAATAATAACTTAATTCTTGATGATTTAAATTCTGAATATTGGATCCGAGGATCTTTGAAATCATTATATCTATACTTTTGAGACATTTCAAGAGGTGGATTAAATATATGGGTAAAACCCCAATCAATTTGGTGAATTGATTTGTCTCATTTGACTTATCGATGACTCGATGGGATATATTTTCTAGACCAAACAATATCTAAATACCCAATTCATTCCTCATATATCAAATGATAAATTTAATTCCTAAAAAATATTCCTTATCACTAAATGTATTTGCTGAATAAAGAATAAGAAATATTAATATTTCCACAGTTTATCAAATAAAATTCAAAGTAAAACATCACATGTAGAAATGATATATGGATTATGAAAAAAGAATATCCATGATAACAAATATGGATATTGATGATAAATTTAATATCCAATGTTAACAAGAAAGTAAATATTTCAAGAGAAGGTTAAGGATTACAAAAATTAATACAGAATGGGAATGCCAATAAATTCCATTGTAAAACTAAACAGAAACTATCTTGATAAAGAATAAGGATAGTATCATTACTACATATCCCCAGTGTAGTATATGTAAAATTAATCATTGTCAACATTAATTCATAGAAAAAATATCATTTAAAATTTCTTGATGAAAATGAACATTAAATATTAAAATTGATTTTTTAAACTAGAAATTACAAAAAAAATATTAGTGAATATGTATTAGAAAAGAACCCTGTGGAAAATTATAGGATGTTTAAAATCAATGAGTGGTCTTGAAATTGGAATTATTTTTTTCATGTCGACAAAGTTGGAATGAAACATTCCTTTTATATTTTTGTAAGAAATGTCTAAAAAATACTATGTTCAAAATTTTAAAAGAATATTCATTTTATTTTATCATAAAATAAATAGTGTTTCTAAAAAATAATTTAAAAATATTTGTAAAAATTTCAAAATATTTTTAGAAAACAAGAAATTGGAAGAAAATTTATTTTTAACTGAAGTGAAAAATGCATGAATGTTTTCTTGAAAAAAGTTTATGAAAAAAATAAATACAGATGTGAGATAAATGGTTCTTTTAATTGATAAATTCATGAATTACTGAAGTATAGAAATGGAAATAGGTTTATTATATAATTATTAATCATTCTCATTCAATGTATATTCAATCATAAAAAATCCAGATCAAAATGAAATTGAAACATAAATATTTACCAAAATGGAACGATTTAAATCATAACCCCCATAAAAAATTTAACATCAAATAAAATATTAAATAACATGAATATTAATATATTCATGATAGAACATATCAATGGTTTAGTAGGTATTCCACCTAAAAACTAATAGGTGCATAATAACAAATATATGTCAATGGAGTGGAAATTATGATGAAGTCTCGTATCTCACATTTTTTAGTTCATCATGATTTAACTATATATATAATAAATTTACATATGATATTAATTTATAATAGAGATATATTAATTTTTATAATAACATATATTATCCTATTATAATATCTCAATACTTGTTTGTTATTAATATTTCATTTTTACCATTGTTTTGGGTGTTAATTATCATGTTTTCTCCTGCATGATTTATCACATATGTTTCCATTATTGTTAATTGGATACATATAAATAATATCCATAATTTTATAAATGTATTAAAAATTATATATACACATTAGCTACATTTTTAGAACCATTATTGAATGTTTGACATGGAAAATGAATCGCATCACTTTGTAGAGAAGGTAGGTCCTACATAGGCATGACTGATGATAAAATTATCATAATGACATAAATCGTAATTAAGAGTATGATATATTAATTATATATAATTTATATAATTTCATATGAATCATTTATATTCATTATTTATAACATTATGACTATCTATGATAATCGGTGATGGAAAAAAATTGCATTGGTTCTCGAGGAGGTAGTTTGTCCTACACATGAGTGGTGGTTTTGATTCCCATTTGATGGAGAATGGAAATGTTAAATATTATTCCATCAAAATAATAACATCAATGTTTATGTGATATAATTTTGTTATTATACTGTATGTTTTAGATATAATTTAAGGTTTTAATGGAAAACCAGAGCTTCATTTAGATGATTACATTCATAAAGAGAAACCGTATTTGGATATCTTCTAAAAGATCTAGGGATGGTATTTAAGAAGAAACTCACCTATATAATGTGGATAATGAGTTTAGGAATATATTTTTAAAATTTTTAGTTAATAAAAAAGATTGAAATGTTTAAATAAGGGAGGGTATGAGGTTCAATTTTATAATTGATGTGGAGTGTCATTCTTTAAAATATAAAAAACAATTAAATGATGGGAGGATAATCACACATAAATTGCCTAAAAATTGATAATTAATGGATTGGAGATAAGATATGGATTATAAATACCTACAGCACATACAAATAATTTTTTTTTAAATATTTCATTCCCTTATCTTCCGTGTTTAATTTTTCCATTTTAGTTTTTTCCTAGGTAACTAGTTTTTAACCTAGGTAACTAATAAATTAAGACTAAAATAAAATGATAATTTTTACATAATTTCGAACAATTGATCCTAAATATGAAATCATATTTATCAAATAAAATTACAATTTTTGTGTGAAATTAATTTTAACACAATATCATGTAACGCGCAAAACATCCTTTAAAACTAAAAAACGATAAATAAATTTTACCATGTTTACAAATAATTATGAACAAAATTAAGTTGAAATTATTATATAAATATAATTTTTGTTATTAAAAATACTAAATCCATTTTATTAAATTAAATTAACTTATGATGGAGGATTCAATTTAAAATAAACCCACAATTCGTGTCAAATAATGGCCTTCCAAGAAATGAATTTTTCAAGAATAATATGACCTTACATTAATGATATGACTTGTGATAATTATTATATGAATATGAATTCATAGATTTATATATATAATATATAAATTTAATTTAAATTTTTCATTGTTAGTGGTAATTATAATTAATTAAAATGGAACAACATTATTCATTTAATAACAACTTTCATAAAAATGTGTTTTAAGCTTAAAAATAAACATAAACCAAAATTGGGAATAAATATTGTTGAGAAATAATTAATTATTTTAAATATAAATAAAAAATAGTTTTTTTTTACTTTTTAATAAAATCAAAATCATATTTATACTATTATATTACCTAATATAATTAATAGATATGATAGTTTTAAAAAAAGCGGTATTTTTCACTATTTGTTGAAAAATCACTCTTAAGAATAACCAAAATTTCACCCTATGATAATTTTTATAATAATATTTAAAATATATAGTTAATTTTATTAAATAAATTTCTTAATATTATTAAAAATTAATTGTATTATATGCTCACAAAAGAAGAAAAAAAATTCGTCACAAATAGTTATTTTTGAAGAAAAAATTGACATTAATAAAAATTGAGTGATTATTGTCAATAAATTTAAATTTATTAATTTATATATATCATAATTTAATTAATATAATAAATAATAACTAATTTAACGACTTTTTTAAAATTTTCATATTTAAATAATATATTTCATGACTTATTTAAGATTACTGTTGTATTCTTTATACGCTATAGAACAAAATTTTCATCCTTTAAAATATGGGGGTTTCATGTACCTCAAGATATAGAAATGGTTAAATTTATTTTAAATAAATGTACTTTAAAATATCATAGTGTTATATGTATTCTAGAACATCATTACAAAGTAAATCTCTGGGAATGCAGACACTCCTAAGCCTAATCTTTGGAATTTTTTTGTGTGATCGAGAAATAGTAACACCTTAAGGATGAATTTTAGAATATACATAAAATTAATACCCTTAAAGAAAAGGTAAAAACCCTATGTATGAATAAAATATGAACCCAAAGGACCTTGTATGTAGATCTAATACATGCCCATCATGTGTTATTCCCACTTAACTACATAGGCACTCATGTTCATCAAGATAAATCAAACATTTATGGGTATGAAATTTAATATAGTAAGTATGAATCATTTCGATTATTAATTCATTCATTTCGGATTGGATATAATTTATTGTTTCAAAACATTACTTTCTATTATAAACTACCATTAAATTGTTTTGATCAAAGACTCATGATTTTCATTAAAAAAATCAACATAGAATGGTTTTAATAAAAAAAACCCATTTCATTCATTTTAATCACAATCAAAAATGGATTTTATCAGAATATCATGCCTTTTATTATAAAAACCAACATCAAATGGTTTTTATCAAAACTCAATCCATACAAATCAATCAATATTACATCATGTGTTAAAATATTTCATGCCATTTTATTTCATTGGAATCAAACTTCAAATAATTCATTTCCCTTGTAGATCATTTTTTTAAAATAACCCTTTAATTCAAAAATATTTTTCAAAAGAATCTCATTACACACACACACAAACACTATTGATTTTTAAAATTAATTATCAATGATTCAAATCTATACATATGAATTAATCATAAATCCATTTCTGTTTAATAAAAAGAGATGGAATTAATATATTGGAATCACTATATATTGGTAATAATATATAGTAATTATAAAATTGTATAGCACAAAAAAAGGTATCCATGACAACAATAGGATGAATTTGGCATATAGTAAACAAGTAAAAATAATTTCCCTCACACTCCCATTGATCACTTAGTACGTAGAATCCTAAAACTCCCAAAGATTATATCCAAAACCAAAGGTATTGAAGGTTAGATAACTAATAATAAAAATGCTATGTGTAGAAACATTAAGACCCCTAAAATTAGGAACACTAATTAATTTTCAATTTAAATCAAATCTTGAATTAATATGGTTTAAAATAATTTAAGATAATATTTACAACCATTAAATATGGTAATGAATAAAATTCCCATGATTTATAGCTCTTAAAAACACAAAAAGTAGTTTGATGTGATCTTTAAAACATATCTTTTTCCACATTAAATTTACAGTTTTAAAAACATTAAAGCTATATATATCCTAGTGTATTTAATTATTGTGTAATGCTGATTACTATGTAAAATGTTTTATTAATGAGTTTTATGTTTAAACTATGTTTTTTATGTTTTAATTATTTATTGTCTTTAATTTTTGACTTGTTAATTAATTCTGACATTTTTTAAAAATATTAATTTTAGGTGTTTTGAATTAATTTTTGAAATCTGTAAATTTAACATTTAATATATTTAATTTTTCCTTTAATTAATTAATCAAGTAGAGAAAATTTTATATAATTGTTCAATATTCTAGTTTTAATATTTTTTTAATTTTCATTTGTTTAGATAAATTTATATTTTCTTATATATAATAATATAAAAATTGGTTACATTAAATCATTGGTTAATTCTTTATTAGTTATTATTGTTAATATTATTAAATCAATCGATTAAATTTTTAATGATATTTTACTATAATTAGTTATTTATTTCAATTTTTTATTTTTTTATTTATTTTAACATTAAATATGAAATTTAATTTAGGTATACAATTTAGTTTTAATTATATTCCAATAGTTTAAGTAGGGGTATTAGAAAGATACAAGGAGACCTATTATGCCCACAAGTACTTGGGGAGATTGATCTGGAGACCTCCAGTGAGACCCCTCATATACGTGACCTCTAAGTTACACCACTATGGGAATTAGTTTTAATTGTATTATTTTAACATGTTTAATAGTATATTAGTAAAATTAAATCTATGTAGTTTTTTTGTCTATATATGATGACAAAATTGCAAATTCATATTGTGGGAGTACATTCTAAATCAACCACATGTTTAATACCTGCTGAACTGATATGCACTACATTAAGATACCTAGTGACCTAGATGTCGAATAAGCAACTTCTACCATTTCCCACTTCTTGATGTGGAACCAAAGCGTGGTTTTCATGGATTAAGAGATTCATTGAAGCTACCATGTTCCACCAAAGTGACTACATGCTGACCATATTGTGTCATTTCAAAGAATATTTACCCAATCCTCACTTCATAACACTTGAAATTAATGTCGGTTGATGGTGAATTGGGCTTCTACCTAAAAAAATAATGAAAAATGCATAAATTTCATTTTTTGGATTTTAATTGGATGTAGTTATCGAGAATAATTTTGAAAAGAGTTTAATACTCCATGTACCATATATTTGATTTCTGCCTATTATTTTTTTTCATGTTAGGGGATGTGTTCATGAAGACTAATAAAGAATGAATCAAATCAAAATCATATCTAGGTTCATATTTAATTGATTTAACATGGGTGAGTCATGTTATTTATATTGAGATTTCTTTATTTATTTACAGTTAAAATAAATAGACAATGAAGACACAGGTCTGGTGATAAATTTTATATTTAGTTGAGTTAGTGAAAAAAATTGGTGACATTCCGAAAAATCCCAAAAAATACATTCCAAAATCACAATAAATAAGAGGTATTTCATGATGATGGAATGGATGATTAATTTTTGTCACGCATCTAAGCACTAATGTATCACCATTATTATGAATTTAAGGGTGAGATTATCTTTTTGGATAATGAGAAGAAGCTACAACACAAGAGAAAATTGGAGACAGAGAATGAGGTAATAGACATCATCTTGAGAGAGAATATTTTCTATATTTACCTTTTTTTAATCATTAATTATTTGTGTCCAAGTGTTGAGGTTTATTTTTTCATTCATGAAAATTGTATAATTTTTTGATTTAATTTTAATGATATTTAATGATAATCAATTCATGTTCATGTTTCTTAGTATAAAAAACTCCATCTCATTTTCCTGTCATTCATTCTTTTAATTTGGTTCTGTTTTTTCTTTGATTAATCAATGAATGAAAAGTATTTACATGTATATTTGAATTATTTTACAATGGATTTAATCACGATATTGAATCATAGTACTAGTATTAGTGCCGAATAACTATAAAAATTTCTTTTATGAGTGGAAAAATTGTTTTCATATTAAGTTTATATAGTATTTTAAAGAACATCATCATTAAATCGAGTATCATCAATTGAATTTCCATGATTACATCTTTCGTTATGTTATTTTTTTTAACAATGGTTATTACTGACACATAACTTTTACCTATTTATCTCTTCTTTTACATCACATCATTCTTTCATTGAAATTTTCAACACACAACCTTCAGTATTCTAGTCCCCTTTTAAGTATTTCAGATTAAAAAAATCCCTTCAAACATCACGACATCCTTCCATGTCGGTTGACATTGATCAATAATGTGTTGAAGAGTGGGAAGATATAAATTTTAAATTTGATATGTGCATCAATGACTGCATAAGTGTCCAATTTTGGCATCAGTTTTAGGGAATCATTGGTAATAGGATGCAGGGTTTTCATTTTTTTAAATTAACTTAATGATAACAGTTTTAAAAAAATAATTAAAAATAAAAAATCCACTACATCCGGTCTCACTACTAGGTTATTAAGTTAAAATCTGGCTTAATCTGCTATGTGTTGATAAGTAAAACAATTTTGAATTTTACTCTACATTTTTGTTGAAATTGATATAATTTATTTTGTTGCATTGAAATTTAATATCAATGGGTTCAAGCTAAAAAATGAAATGTAATTTTTTTTCATTCCTATTGGAACACTTCTTTGAATTTTTCTTCTAACATTCCTATATAACCTTGTGATTATAATGAAAACAAAGGCATTCATAATACTAATACCAAATAATAATAAAATTTAATGCATTGTTACAGAAATTAAATTATTAATTTGTTGAAAATAAACAAGTAAACAATGACACAATGAAAAACATGCAAGTTGAAATAAGGGAATTATGTAATAATTCAAAATATATAATTACTATTTAAATGAAGAGTGAATAAAATGATTCATTTAAACCTAAGATTGGTAATTTAGATGACAGTGAATAAGAAGAATCAAATAGTGAATAAGAAATTTATTATGATGAACACTTTAGATATAAATTATTTCAATACAAATATAAGGTTACAAATGTAGAATTAGATATAGATAAAGTAATTGTTATAATTTCACATAATCTTGTTGAACATGGTATTTTTTATCCTATGGTTTCTTTGGTTATGGATATAGAAGAAAATTAAAATTTAAATGTTAGAAAATCATCATTCTATTTATCTAAAATAATATAAAAAACATGATCATGTATTTGAGTATATGTTTGATGAGAAAAATAAACGACAAATAAATGACTCCAAAATTTAAAAAACATGTCTTAAACATGATCTTCCAAGTCTTCAAATGGAAACCCCTATTCTTTTTGAGCTAGTTATTGATGTAACTGAAGAGGGAGTGGATTTTGAATTGAAAATTATTAAAGAACATTTAATCATCAAGACACTCAATGAAAACGAGCCTCTACTATATTTAAAATGATAAAATAAAATCAAATGTTCACAAAATTAGGGGTGTTGTTAATTTGTAATTTTGATATTTTAGATTCAATGGGTTTGATATGGTGTTATCATTCCTTATGGTATGAATGGAAACACCAAAATTCAATATGTTTTTATGGGATTTTGGAACCTGAAAAAAACAATGATGCATGATCAAAATGATTCTGAAAAAAGTAGATATAATATTTATCAAGTAATGGTTATTGGTTTCAAGATAACAGTTGAACAATAATTGGAGGAGAATTGAAACTTGAGAAATCCTGGACATGAGTATTTTCTACTTGGTTTTAATTCATGGTATCCATGTATTATATTGTTTACCTCATGTTTTTTGGGAGATGCAATTCATTATAAATATGGGAATAAATTGGAACATGAGTTATATTTGATGTCTAATGTTTTATAAAATAATCTATTCATTGTTTAAAACCCTCATCATAAATATATTTTTGAAAAAACAACATTGACAACATTTTTTGAGTATTTTTAGGTTTTAAGTGCATAAGAGAGGTTTTGGGATCATGACACACCCATATACAACCATTCCTTGTTGGTGTCCCTTTCTGAAAATTTTAAAAATTTTAATTCTATAATAATTTTAGAAGTGTACAATGACATATCCAAAACTACTAATAGGGGTTTTCAGGGGAATATTTTATATTCAAATGAATTCAAGTATTTTATAAGTGGTTCGGGTTCCCACATTATTCAACCATCTATTAAAAATAAATTATCTATAAACATGTGGTGGTAATATATTTGTAAACCACATCCACCTAGTGACTATGGATAGTTTCTAAGAGAGTCTAGCTAGAGACTATGAATATAGAGATGCATGAGAGGAACCCAAGGTCTAATAAATAATTTCTTTCTTTTGTGATTTTTTTAATTACTAATACCTAAAATACTATTGTACATATCAATCTTGGTCCTAACTCAATTAATATTTTGTTTACCATCATAATCATATATTTTCATTTTTCTGTTATTTTGATTCCAAATGTATACATTTAATGTTGTTTGTGAAATAAATGTGATGTTACTTTTTTGGAAAGACTAATTATCATTTTAAAAAAAATTATGTTGATTTTAGATATTAAATATTTACAAGAAATGGTTAATTGTTCATTAGTTTTTAATATTTAATTCATCATTAATATATATACTTGTTAAAACACTTTTCTATATAATAGAAATATAAATTTCTATTATGATTTTGAAAACATCCTAATGACTGAAAATTGAGTGTGGGGTGATGATTCCCCTTCTAGATTTTGTTTAAATGAGTTCAATTTAACTTATCGGGGTGTTACGATTTCTTGAATATTTATTATTGAAAATAATTTTGAATTAATTCTCAAAAACATGTTTTGAACCCTGTATAATTTTTTTGGGGATGTCACTCTTTAACATGATAATTGTTTGAAATAATTTAAAAATCAATTTTTTATAAGGGAAACTACATGTAAATTTGTAATTTCTATTTTTATAAAGTGATGGATATTGTGAAAAAAATATTTTTTAATTTTTTTTATGTCCATTGAACATTTATTGTATCCACTGATTTGAAAAAAAAAATATTAACCAAAAGTTTTAATTATTTATCCAACCATAGATATAAATTTTAGGACCATATTGAGTTTTACGTTTGGTGTAGGGATCTTAATTCTTCTAAACATTTATTCATTACAACCGATAAAAACACCTCAAATTTTTCAAAAATTACTCCATGTCATGTATTATTTCAATAATTTAGTAAATAACTTCTATGTTTGTAAATAGAATCATCATTTTAGGAATAAAAAAATCACCATTTCTGAACAAGGAGAAAAATTCATTCTTAAATTTATGACTTCCTAATTTATGAGATCTCATGAATTTTTTATTACTGAGTGATTTTACATACTTATATGTATGTTCAATTTTGGAACTAAAAAAGGGTGTTTGAGGTGATTGATTTCAATGGAATTTTGAAAATAAATTCAGAAAACGTTAAATTTGAACTTTAACCTAAGATACACACATTAATGAAAAAACACCATTAGAGTTAACTCAAAATATAGTAATATAGCTCTTTAATAACTAAAGTAAAATGAAAATTTGGGATATCATGGTGATTCCCTGACACTCAACGTCTATGTGAGCCTTCTATACATTTTCAATAAGTGAATATTCATAATTATTTCATATAAAACTATGGGAAAATTTTATAAAAAAATTTAAATAGATGAAAATAAAAAAATGTTTTTATTCAAAGAGTTTTTGTTAATATATAAAATCCATTAAATTCCCTAAGAGTGTAATTGATTATGTGTGAGAGAATTTCATGATGTTTTTAAATAAATTTTTTATCGTAACACCTTTTTAATATAATCATATTTGTAATGTTTAATATTATTTAATTTAGTTAATTATTCGGTTATGGATAATTAATATGTAATAAATTTAATTAATGAATTTTTTATTTAATATCTTTTATTTATGTTTAAATTATATAATGTTTTAAATTTTAGGGTTGTAATTTTATTTTTATATTTCTTTTAAATTAGTATTATTTTATATTTTAAACTAATTTATATATCTTTTAATTTATTTTTAAATTTTTTTATTTTCGTTGTTTATTAATCAATATTTGTAAATTGTACTTAGTTTTTTATTCATTTTTTAAATGTTTTATGAAATTATTATTTTTTATTAAATTTATATTTTCATGTTCATAATAATTAAATAATTAATAGCATGAAATCATTGATTAATTATTTAGTAATTTTTGTTATTTTTTAAAATGAATTAAATAAATAAGTAATTAATTAATTTTTATGTATTTAATTATTTTTATTAATTATTTAATATTTTTTTATTTGAAATTTGTATTTGTTAATTACATTAAGAAATAAATTTAGATTTAATTATATAAACATAATATTGTTTATAATTTATTAGTGTTATTTAATATTTTCAATTTTCAATTTTTGTTGATTTGTAGGTTAAATGTAAAAACAAAATAGTCACATGACTAATTCCCCACCATCGATTAATTCAAATTCTGGAGAAGTTTGTCGCCATGAAAGAGCTGAATGGAAATTAGAGCACCACTGAGGAACCCGAACGAACCATAAACCTGATCATACCAAATCCAAATAAAAAATTTTTAAAAGGAGATAACACTTATATAAATGAGTTGTGATTACTGAAGATTTTTTATTTTAGAGGGGATAAGACACCGAATCTTGTTGTGTGAGAACTAGGGGTTGGACCTTTTGGGGAAATTGAATCATGTAAGTTATATTACCTAATAAAATGAATCGGCATCATCTGATTTATAAAGGATTTTGAAGACACTATGGAATGTGTAGTAGATATTTACTTTGTATTTTTATGTCATGTTATGGGTAGAGTTCTTGAAGGCCAGTGAAGAATGAATCAAGTTGGAAACACATTTTGGTGAATTTTTAATAGACTACATGTGAGTTTTTCATGATATTTAAAAGGGTATATTTTCATGTCCCGGTAAAAAAATAAATTCATTGACTTCACATGTTTGGAGATAAATTTGAAATTCAATTCTGTTAGTGAAAAATGTTGGCAGCACCCCAGGAACAATAAAATTTATTCTCAAACAACACCATAGAATAGGGATATCATGATGGGGGAAAGAATGATTTATTAGGTCATAATATTCATTTGGGATCATGATCGTAAGAACGTGAAAAAGAAAATAATGAAACAATGAAAAATATGCATGTTGAAACATGAGAGTTAGGTAGAAAAATCATATAAAATAATAAAAATTGAAATGGGGAGTTATAAAAACGATTTTTTGGAATTTGAGTTTGGTAGTTTAGATAAATGTGAAGAAAAAGAAAAAAATTGTGAAAAACAACCTGATTCTGATGAAATATTTTAAAAAAATTCTCTCAATACCACTAAAATGTCATAAAAATTTAATTATAAGAGGTTCGAGCAATATTTATAATTCCACCTAAGGTAACAGTGTAAGGGTATAATGGATAACCCATATATAAATAATATGTTTTGTGGAAGGGTAAGAAGTTTTACCCTTATGAGAAACACGCACAAAGGTTTATCCTATCAAAAAAAAAAAGAGTTACCATATACCACATTTGGAAACCAATGGTGCCCTTATATTAAACCTAAGATACCAATACACAATTCAAATAAACAATTGTCTACCCTTATGTGATATCCTAATATGATTCAGTAACATTACATGATAGGATTACACAGTAAGAGAAAATCTATGATGACTTTTATGCAACTCATATACACAAGGTCATACCCTTACTGGCACTAGGATTACCCTTACACTTCAAGGTTTTACCATTATGTAACTTTTATAAAACCTAGGTTATCAATATGTACAATAAATAAACAAAGATCAACCCTTATGATTTATCTTTTG
The DNA here is from genome assembly GCA_963277665.1 of Viscum album. NCBI lineage: Eukaryota > Viridiplantae > Streptophyta > Magnoliopsida > Santalales > Viscaceae > Viscum > Viscum album. Next base: position 1,269,281,676 of record OY728164.1, read on the forward strand.
TACCCTACCACAAAGCATTGAAGATTATTCCTACTGTTATGAGACTAATGGAAATAGAGTGTTAAACTTATGAAATTCTTAAAACTTACCCTACATAAAGGTGGGATACAATAATCCATACACTGACCCTAGAACATGAATAATGGTAAAAAGAAAGTTAATTATTTAAATTTCAATTAAATATACTTATAAATTTAATACAAAAGTTTATTTAATTATTATAAAAATTGGGGTTTTAGAACTCACCTCACCAAGGATCGTTTTGTCCCCAAAAATCCACCAATATAAAATTTTAAAAACGGAAATACTAAAAGAACTCCCACAAAAAAATAGTGAGGTAAAAATTTCGCAAAATTGAGGAAGACTCTCCCAAAATTAGTCACAAAGAACAACTCCAGGATAATGACATAACAAGTATCCCAAATAAAAATTTAAGAAGAATCAATAGGTTTAATACACATATCACAACAAAAACATAATTAAATTGAGAGGAACTAAATGAATAACAAGTGGCATAGATTAGGTATACCCACTATTTAAAGATACACCAATGTTTTTGAACTTGATAAAAAATCACAAAAACCCCACCTCTTTACAGAAGAATGAGACTTCAATCACAAGTCATAGTGAGATATCCATGTGTAAAATCTAAAACCTCATGTAACAGTTTATACATAACACCTCAATGTTTCTTATAAGTGAAAATGATCTCAATATAAATATATGATTAGACAATGACAAGCTTGGGATATAAATGATAATGATTTTTACATCAAGAAATACATTGATCGTAACCATGTATCTTCATTATCAAGACCCACCCCTTGATGGGCTAATCGAATCATCAACCAGCACATATGAGAGCTTACTTGACCAAGAATTAATATAGTCCTAGTTACCTTATTATAATCCTAAGGTCTATCTATGTCCATCCATAAGGATCTCTAAATAATAAGAAATATGTACAAATTAAGAAATAAAATATCATGATGTTGATTGTATATCATATCAATATTAAGCTCTAACCATCAATGAAAATACAAGAAGATACTAAGGAATAAAACTATATTAAATTGAATCAAACATTGATCATAGAGATACAACCATGGAAGGACACAAAGAGAAGGATTTTTAGTAATAAAAACCTCAGATTTAAATGTTCTCAACATAAGATTACAATCCACCTCTAAGAGTACAAAATACCATAAGGAAAAAAAGTATTCAAGATGAAGGCTAACCATTCAAATGTACACATTCACAAGACACACCAACAAATATATCAATTAAATAAATCCATCATTATGATAAAAACGAAGGTCCAAAAGAGAACATACATAGAAGAACCAAATAAAATTTCAAGATATCCCTTGAACTAGAATATATCCATTGACTAATGAGTTACAATAAAGATAACTAAAATTGTCTTTGCACTGATGCATGAAGAGAAATTTGGTTCAATTTCCATCACAACCAACACCACTTCTACAATTTGAAAAGATTCACTTTGAGGCATGTGGTTGGATTCTTGTTTTCATTATGAATCTATTAGATCATAGTTTGGATCTGATGATTCCCAACCAAAATTTTGTTTTGGTCTCCCAACATGAAAATACATATAAGGTGGCCCATGAAAACACAGCATTTACAAAATCTCATAGATTTAAAACAGTAATTCTTATAATTACCAGGTACTCCACACTATAAGCACAAGAAATCCCTATTTTTCCTTTAGAATACTATCCCTAATCAACCAAAGTCTATAATAAATCATATTAGACATCTCTACACAAGACAATCATGAAATCCCTTATTTATTGTAATACTTTTCAAATACTATCTCACTTTGATTGAGACCCATGATCATAGAAAAATTATCTTTCATTAGTTCATTAGGATAATTCAATTGAATGATTATTGAATTAAAGAATTCCTAAGACATTAATTAATTTTTAAGGGAAGGATTCCTGGTTACCAATACTCTCGGATAGGTACCGCAAAAATGGAGTTGATATACTTGACCCTCAGAGAAGTAGAAGTCTTAATAGAATCAAAGATCTCTTAAACTGCTTCAGGAAACACTATTTTGTCAGGATAACCACACTAACCTATATAAAAAGGTTAATGAAACCCCATTAAGTCGTGGGTTATATCCAATGACTAGAAAAACTCTAACTCCACCCCTTAATTTGGATTCTGGGTAGTGTCTTCAACTGAATATACCACTACTATAAAATGTGAACGGAATCATTAAATAATAGAAGAATGAGTAAAATTTATATCTTTATTAAAGAACATTATGTGATAAAATTATGAAAATCACTAAACATTGGATCAGTAACATTTGCAGAAAACAAAACTCAAAAAAAATGAAAACATACCAAAACCATTCAAATAAGCCACAACCCTCTTTTATCAAAGAAAATCCAGTTTCAAAAAACACAATATTTCCCAATTTAAATAAAATATTCCATTTTCCAATGAAAAAATGAATTATATATATATATAATGATATTAAAATTTAAAATATCTTATCATTTAAATAAAATTCTTCATTGTATTCAAAACATTATAAAAATTTAAATTCTATAACATTTTCTATGCTAAATAGATAAAAATCTAATGTTTTTTCATTCAAAATTCATTTACCATGTAATATAAGTGTCTTGGAAAATATATTTTCCAAACTAAGAATCCCATAAAAAATATCATTTTTGTAATTAAAATTACATTTCAAAATAGTCGAATAAAATTTTTTTGTTAATAATTTTGTTATTGAGAAGATTTGAAATCATTACATAATGTATTAGTGTTGAAACAACCAACAATGATTATGAAATAAATTACACCCAAAAGAAACATTAAAAATAATAACCCTCAAAACTAACCTCCTGCAAGTAATTAATTTTGGAAAAAAATGGATAGGGAAATCTTTTTAGTTAGAGTATTATAAGGAATGAATTGGTATCATGGGATGGTAAACCATGCACCAACCTCACAAAAGTCCTCAATTAACATCCAGATCAGTCACATTGATTCCACCTAGTTTACTAGAACACGAAAGAATAATGTGACCATCATCATCATTCTATTCCACCATAGAAATAATAAGTTATCCCAAAATTAGAGATAATCTTATCAAGAATCTAAACTTAACTTTTCATTAGGAAACCAATAACTCAGAAAAAATATGCAATTACCCACATTACATGGTAAATCAAGTATTATCAGGATGTGGAGGTGATCAAGAACACGCTCATGAACTACTTATTGAGTCACAAAGTTTTATTTATCTCATTCATACCAGAAGATACCCAAAATAACATAATTGATTTAAAATAAAAAAATTTCTTTTTATGAAAAAATTTGTTTGATACCATTTATAACGAACCAGTAGAGGCTTCCATCCAAATTAGTACCCAAAACCTTTATATGCCTACTAAAAGGAAATTCTCTATCCCCATGGTTTGTTAAAAAGAATATATGAATCCAGTATATTGATAAGGGAATGATTTTTCCCAACAACCACGAAGAAAAACTGATATTCAGTGCAAATAAATCAAAAATCCAGACAAACTGAGAAATCCAAATAAACAAGTTACATGTCTCATGGTCATATGTAAACTAAAATAATTAAAAATGATCACTAAGACATCAAACCAGAAATATCATAACCAGTTGTTCACATGATCCACTGGTCATTTCCAACTATTATGTGCTACTAAATAAGTACACTCACCACCTCCAAGTGGTCTCGTCCACTTATTCCTGGGCCTGGAATAAGAGATATATATAAACATCAAAAAGAATATTTAGGGAGTGATAAATAAATCAAACTATAATTTTCCTATGTTATTTCATAAGAAATTATGTGTCAAATATACCATTTTTATATTTTTAAATAAAACCCAGCAAGGAAACATTTTCATTTTTTATATCAAAACATGTTTGAGGAAAAAATTAAATATCCAACAATAAAAATAGATTAAAAATTAAATTTCCCTCAATTTAGTAATTAATATAATATTTTTTAAGTTAGTAATGATTAGTTATTTCTATCAAAACCAAAAGAAGAAAATTTTTCGTAACATTATCATATAAAATCATTATCATTTATATCACAATTTATAAGAGAACCAATGGTTGTTTTATATATGTATTCATACACACCATTATAAAGTCTGGATCCCATTGTAAACAAATTTCTTAGCTAAGACTAGAAAAATAACCTAATGACTGGGGATAAAATCCCCATATGATTAATCGGAGAAGATCCCTAAAGACTGACATCCCCATCAAAAAAGGAACACCCCTGATGATAAATAAATTATGATTCCAAAGGACCATCTAGATTGAACTAATATATGACTAGGAGGTGTTCTATCCACCATACAACCCAAGATCACATGTTATTCAATATAAATCAAACATTTATGGGGATATCATTTAATTCAATCAATATAATTCATCTAAAATGATCATTTAATTATTTCAAATCATCCCCATGTTCATGTTTCAAATCATGACTTCCGTTTCAAAAATCAGTATCAAATAGTTTTTATAAAATAATCATTATTTTAATTTCAAAAAAAATCAAATTATTTTAATAAAAAATTCTTTCAATTTATTTTAAAAACGAAAATAGAATTGTTTTTATCAACATCTCAGGATATTTATTTAAAAAACCAACATCATATGATTTTTAAAAAACTATCATGACCTAAAAATTAATACATCAGACATAAAAAAAATAAAATATTCCATGGCAGCATATTTCGACAAAATCATGATCTAAAAAATTTATTTCATATAGAGAACAATTTTAGGAAATCACACTTAATTTCAAAATATGTTTTGAAATGAATCCCTTCACAAACACACCATATCATTTTAAAATTAATTATAAACTATTAAAATACATTTTTATGAATAAAAAGAAATCCATTTTATATTAACAATGTAAGGATAGTTTAAAGGGAGTAAAATTTCCAATGGAAATCCCCAACCATAATTATAAAATTACAGAACACCAAATAAGGGATCTACAATAACAACATGAGGAGGAATATGCAGAGTAAAAAAAAGAGAACCCCATTTGCACATACTCTCATGGATAATCCAATAGATTTATGATCGAAACTCACCGAGAGGATGTCCAAAATCCAAGGTAATAGACATTGAATATTTTCATATAAAAAATCTAGGTGTTGTAACATTAAGACCCCCAGAAACACAGCAACTAATTTACATTTTCACTCAAATAAAAAATAAACAACGTTTACAATAATTTTAGATAGATGTTAAAACTTTTAAATGAGTAAAATAATTAAATTCACATGAAATATAACATTGAAAAGATATAAAAGAGTCACATGGTTAATATGGTGGAAAATAAGAAAAACGTTTTTTAAAATATTGTACTCAAAAAGAGTGATGTGCAAGGGTAACATGGTTTAGAATTATATAGCTCAAATGCATTGCGTAAGGGTAAGGTATTTTAATATTCTAAAGCCTTTTGAAAATAGAATTTATCCTTATTTAATGTATGGGGTACCGTAACCCAAGTTTTATAAATAGTTCTCTACCCTTTATTGAATTTGTACCCTTGTGTAATACCATTACATGGTAAGAGAAAATGTGGGATAACCATTACACCACTCATATAAATACAATATTACCCTTACATAGTGGCAGGATTACCCACATATAATATATATTCACAGGGAGTACCCTTTCATAGATCCACGAATTACCCTTTAGTAACCAAGGTTTTCCAATACACAACCTTTATAAAAACATGGCTACCTTTACGAAGTACAGATAAATAGAGTTATTTCATTACACAGTAGACTATTTACACATAGAAAGTTCATTAAAAATATCTCTTAACCATACAAAACTTATAAAAATAGCGATTTACCCGTAAAAAATCCTAAAATTCACCACACGTAAAGGCGAGAGACACTTACCATTACTCATATCCCACACCACTTGTAAGGTTAAAAAAGATAATATTTATTTAATTATAATGCGAACAACATATAAATTTTTAAAGAAATTGTCAATTATTTTTAAAAAAATTAGGTTTTTATGAAATGAGAAGACTAAATTGATGTGACTTCCAACTCAATATCAATAAAAATATCAAAAGGTGTAGTACACCACAATTTTTAATAGTGGGAACCTCTACCTTCTCTTCCCTCCCCATTACACATTAACTATTCTCTTTTATATCTCTTTTTGATTGGTAGATTTTTCTTCTATTTTTTGATTCCCACTTTTGGAACCCATAATTAATATTTGGAGAAATAATATGTAGTGTATATTGATAATGAAACGCCATCCACCCACAAATTTGGGATAATTTTTTGAAACATGTCTACTAGGGGTTGTAAAATCCTAATAACCACTTCGGTGATCTAAACCAAATTTAATCACTCATCATTTACCATTCTATATATTTTCATTTATTATTAATTCATTAAATTAGATGTCTGTTTTCTTCCTTCATAGTTATAATATAGACACTACTATGAGTTAACTCATGTATTCCACTAGAAAATAAACCCATGCTTTATTTTTCATTGATTATAGCATATCTACACTTATCTTTTAAATCTAATGATACTAAATTATGGTAGTTAAATTTGTTTGGGGGTTCTATCAAACAATTAATTTTTTTTTATTATCATATTTAATATTAGTGGGATATTTTAGAATTAATTAATATTCATTTTCATTTTTTTCTCATCAGTAGATTTTTAAATAGTTGTCCTGATTTAAAAAAATTGATTTAAAATTATTATTGAAAATAATTTTCATTTAAATCTTATTTTCAATCATTTTCTTCAATTTAATAGATTTTATAAATTCATGTACATGATGCATATATAAAAAATATTTTTCCATTACTAGGTGGTATTTTTAACACCATTATACCTTATTTTTTCAAATAACCACACTTTTGTGAGAATCAATTATTTTTTCCCAAACTATATCTTGATATTATTTTATTTCAAGGATTTTGAGTTTATAAAATGTTTTATTAAGGCACAAATGTTGATTGATACATTTTAACTTCAGATATACCAATACATATACATTTTCTTAACCATCAAATTCCATGAATTTACTTATAAGGTTAAGCCATATTACAAGATAATTTTTCCTTACCTACCATTACACTTAGTATTTATGGATGTATATTTCTAGTTTGAGTATGGAGAAGTTCATTTCATGTGTTTATTTTTTATAATACATGTCATTGTTGGTCATATGGGGTTTTAATCAATTTTTGAAATTGAAAATGGGAATGAGTCATTATTCAATTATACTTCATTCATATCATATGGTTCTCCTGAGGAAAATAAAAAATAAACCAAGAATAAAAAATAATTGATATATAATTTTATATTATGAATATTTTTATGACTCGTATCCTTCTCAAAAATCATGTTTATTATTTTGTATTTTATATTTTTATTATATATTTATCTTAACCTCCATGGAAAAATAAAAAAAATAAAAAAATTAAACAAATTTGAATTATGATGAAATGATTCATTTTATCCAATTTTTTACTCAAGAACCATGTCAAATAAGGGGTTTTTTTTCATATATGAAATTTGAATTGTGTAGGGTATATTCTCTATGTTTTCCCCAGAATATTAATGAATTATACTTAGGTTTTTAGTAACCACTTTTCATCCTTGACATTTTTAATGTTTTTCCCACAAAATAATATGTAAAAAATCACCGTGAAATGTTTTCTATATTAATAAAATTTTTATTTCTCATGGTGTGTATAGATGTGAATTTTCAGAAGACAATAAATATTACAAATGTAATTGAGTGTGATAAAATATCTCTATTAATAATATTAATGGATGATATAAATACATTTACTAGGATGTGGGTGCAATATTTACATGGGTATTAACATGATTTTGAATATAATTTAATGATTTAAAATTAATTAGGGAATTTTATAAATTTATGAGTCATGATACTTTCTTTTGTGTGTGATAATTATCTCAATTTTCAAATTTTAATTTATAAAGTTTGTTTTCACCATGGTATTATATGATTGTCTTGGAGTGTTATGGTAAATTGTGCAGAAATAATGAGGCTCAAAGTTTCAAATATTTTATTATATTATTCTATTTTTTTATCTTAAATGTTTTTTATTTTATGGTTCTTTGTCATTTTTTTGGGAATATTTTTTACATAATTGTAAAAATGGATTATAATTTATAATTAAATGTAAAAATATGTTTTTTATTTGGTCCATAATGTTTTACAAAAATCCAAAATGGAAAATCATATTTTTAGGATTACAAAAAAATATGGGAAACATTTTATACAATCGTATTCATTATTGAATTAAGATAAATGAGGGAAAAATGAATATCACAAGTAGAGACTTACTTTCTATATTGGGATTTGTTTATGATTAATGTTTATCCCATATATCAAAAAAATCTAGTCAAAATGATAAGAAATTATTAAGGAATATCTAGAAGATTTTATTAAAGATTTTATATATCTTTATCTAGTCAATATTTTGATGTCTTTATGAATTTAAATTCATGGGAAATCGACACATTTGAATTCAAAATAACTTCATCACAAATAAATTTTCATGAGTAACTCTACTATTTAATCATCTCCACCTAGCCAATTAAGATAACATAGTGTGGGTTAATATCTATGAAACATTCTAACAACATTAATAAGAAACATTTTTCTAAATTTTACCATTTACTATGGCAACCACATGTAATATTTAGATATATTTAAATCGTGAAAAATGATCAACCCTTATTCCTATAAATGTATACCTCCATGTCCATTCAACAATGATTCTAATTTAGTTATCCATTTTGGATTTCTAATATGGGTTTATGATGATGTTATAGTATTTTATATTCTAAATATATGTTACTCTAGTTTTCTCTCCCTCACATTCACTTGTTTTATATTTCTTTTTCCTCAATTATTCGATTCTCAACTCTATAAAAATTAGGAACTGACCAAATTTCTTTTTAGAGGGGGATCATTTAGGTTTTATTTTTATTACACTTCAATGATTATCATTATTTTATTTAATTATATAATTAGTGGTTAAATTGAATGTGGTTTTTTGTCACCCTTCATTTCATAATACTATCTTATTCATCCTCGTTCATGGATTTTTCTATCACTCAATTTGTAATTTATTCAAATAACATATTATGACTTAGTTGGTGATATATAATAGATTAATCCTATAGGTATAGGGTTAGTGTGGGATAATAAAAATTTAATGGGAGGTTGTTTAGTGATTGGGTTGATCTTGTCATTACATTAAATATTAAAAATTACTATTTTTAAAGTATAATGATATCATCAATGTAAACTCATTATAATATTATCTCCTTTAATTCTCAAAAAATGTGTTTATATTTTATTATCATTTTTTATTTTTTATATTATATATTTATATATATTATATGAATAAAAAACCGAAATTATAATAATTTTAAATATTTTTATATTTTAGTGATCAATGGTGATAATAAACCAATTGTGTTTTGTGAGTTGCATCCCCAAGAGATCAACCATAGGGTGTGAACTATGGTATATTTTTATAAAAATATGAGTATTCGGACAATTTATTTTCAATAGTTCCCACTTATCATGGAATTATTGGGAAATAAGGGAGGTTCTTGAAGTCAATATAGGTAGGCATGGAAAAAAATGTTTATTTCAGGCATTACAAATTGTGGTCTTTGCTGTAGTAGAAGGAAATGGCGAGCATGGATACGCTATACCATAGATCATGGCATGGTATTTTTTCTTAGAATCCATAATAGTAAGTAATGCTCTCTAATGATTTATGGGAGTTTATGGTGGTGGTAAAAAAATTTAAATGGGTGAAGTGATTGCCTATAAAATCTTGGTATTTGGTAATTTTTAATACGAGTATATTAGATCTCTCCTTAACTTTTTTTGAAGGCAATTATGATTAGTTGTGGGAAATTTTCCCGATGAAAAAGGAGGTCATCCATTTATCTTTTTTTGGAATAGTTTCTTCCACTCTATCCTTGTATAAGTTTAGGACCTCTATTAGTAGTAATTTTCCATCCCTTATGGATTATAATATAATCAATTCATGGATATTGTATATTCCTTTGATTTGAGGTAGCCATGTTGTCTCATTCCTTTGTTTGTTTTTTTCCATTCTATTTGGATTGTGTATCCAATGTTGCATCTTGGATTTGTGGATCTTTATGGTTATTTCGAAAAAAAGATCCATTTTTTAGTATTGAGGAAGTTTCATGTATATTCACTCGTACCTGTGTTTAGTTCACTTACTATAGAGTTATTTTTGGAATCCATGTGTATGGAGATTTTTAGAAAATCTTCTATATACTAGAATAATATTATTGATTATGCATATTTTTATTCTTTTTATGAAACCATTCAAGTACATATTTCATACTAAATTCATTTTCATTATTATATTTCTTATCCTATGGGACGATGAGAATGTTAAATGAACACACATTAAATTATAATTGATTAACATTGGAATAATAAAATGGTAGGGTGGAACATGGGTTTGAAAAGGAAAATACATGTTTATTATATCATCCATACTATTGGTTTTTTCTTGATTCTTATTAATTTTATAGATTTGTATGGTTATAATGTTGTTTTAGTAAACCTTAATACCCTAATAATTTGATAATCCCAAGAATAAAAAAAGGGATGACTATTTGATTTCCCATGTTAGTCACTGTATATTGGACCTATTTATTTATGCATGTTAGTGTGACACTTTACATGTTTATGTTGATGAATAACATTATAACATATATAATCATTTAAGTATTTAAACATAGTAATGGAGAATTAAATTCTTTAAATTAGGGGTTTGATCATTGTTGTATTTATTTTTATTTTTTGGTGGTGTTGATGCGTTTACTATGAACAAGGATAATGTTATTTATGAAATAATAATAGGAAATTTATATGATGAATGAAATTTTTGAATTAACCAATTATAACATGATGAGTTAAATTTTATAAAAATAATAAAATGTATCGTTTGAAGATGTGAGGGTAATGAGTGTGCAAAAAATTGGACATATTCATTGTAAACAAATTATTGATGGTCTATGAAATTAAATTCTATAGTGAAGTGTTTGGGAGGACTGTTTGGGTTAAAAAATTAATATCAAACCTCACCATCTCAATAAAGATGTTAATTTATTCTATGAATGAATATAAAATAAATTATTGAGGTAGTGAATGTGATTATGATAATTCGTAAGTGATAAATTTATAATAGATGGAATTAATTATCTAAAGGGTTGATAATAAATTGATAATAATTGTGTAATGAAGAAAATATGAATGCGAACATGAATAATGTTGAGGGATTTTGGGATGCGGATGAAATAAAATACATGTGAAATGACCATTGTAGTAATAGCATGCCTAATAAGGAATAACTATCTAGGGAAGGTAAATTTATAGTTTTTTCATATTCTTTTATATGTTAATATAAATAATATTTGGATACGGGATGTGTATGTGGCTTGAATATAAATATTTAAAGGATGAAATTAAAATGTATCATTGTATGTTAATGATTAGTGAACATGTTCAGAAAATAATAAATCTAATGGGTATGTAAATTAGAAATAAATGAGAATATAATTAATATTAACTATAAAAAAATATGTGGAAGCATTTTTTTGCCATAAATATTGATTCCTTAATGTTATGAGTATCACATGATGTGTACATTACATGTTGTTTAAGGAAATATGAAACTAGTTGTGGGGTGATGGTCCATATCCATGGTAGGGTCATTCATGGTAGGGGGAGTGAATGGGGTTGGTTCTATACATGCTTAGTATAACACACTGAGATTGATACTAGTTTAATATTGATATTTGATTAAATAATTTAGCCGATGAAAATATTAGATGTTGTACGTATTTATATGATGGGGTTGGAAGCGTTGTTACCCAAACCACATCAATATTTGATGGATTATACATACACAATTTAATGATGTTCCATTACCACATTTTTTGTGGATGGAGATATTTTCTTTTGATAGATAGTTATTATAGAGAGGAAATAGGGATCCACATATTTGATTGTATTGTAATGGAATAATATATCCCACAGTATGTGGTACTATAGTAGTGGTTATATAATCTATGATTGAATTGGTTTGATTCCCATGACACGGGGGCCTTGGCTAAGGATATTGTAAAAGTGGAAGGAGAATTGTGTCTTTTAATTTTATTATTATAATTATTATGTTATTCATTTTATTTTTTATTTTTTATTATTTTTCATAGTGATTTCCCTCATTCTCACATTTGAATATTTATTACAAAAGGATGTTGATTTTTTAGAGGGATGATCCTATTGAGTAATCCCATATGCTCCCCACACTATAGTTTGTTACTTTTTTCATGTCTAACAAATAAATTTTGGAGCAACTATTCCAGTATCCTAGATGGTATTGATAGTCAACAGGGAGTTTAGATTTCCTCTTACTTTTATCTTCTATATATAATGAGTTTTACATAAATGTAAAATTGGAGTTGTGAGAATTTATTTATGGAAATAAAATTACAGATTGTTAATTGATGTATCTTCCCTTATCCAATGTCATTAAATTTATTAAGGATAATGCATATCATTCATTGTTTTATTCTCGTTAATCTAGTCCAAAACATGTGGCATATTGGGGGAAGGATTCATGGTTCATTAGCTATGTTCGATTCTCAATAAAATGGGGTACTGGTGTATGGGGTCTTGTTTTAGTCACATTAAACTTTATATATTTCTAAATGAATTAGTATCTAATATTACACTCTCTAATTACATTTTACAATGATCTAGAATAAATACACATTACAGGACATGTTCCATAGTTCCACAGACTTAAAAAAGTGCAACCAAATATTCCATAGGAAATCAACAGTCATTAAGGTATTTATAATAACAATGGGTAAGCTATTCTATCAAAACCCTACTCAACCCTAAACACAAAATTAAATAACCATATTAATTAATACACATAGTGGGATGTATATTAATTAGTCATGAATGAAAAATGAATAAAAATATTTACTTTAGTTGTTAAATAAATTCTACGAAACAAAAAAATCGTATATTACTTAATAAAAAATATCTTATGTCGATAATATAGTTTTTGAAAGAAGGTTCTCTTGACTCTACTTGTGTATGTACTTATATTACCATTACATATATACGGTTTGATATATACTTGTGTTTATCTTACCAAATACTGTAGATGCATTTTTATATAATATATTTATAGTAATTTCCATAGATTACATATATTCTATCAAAATGGTATAGTAGTTCATAAGATATAAGGAGAATAGATCGATACCAGGAAAGTAATATTATTTAATTTTTCTATGGTCCAAATACATCATAATGACATGACACATCTGACATGAGGTCATCTGGTGTTGGGGGTTCATATGTATTGTTAGTAGTTCTCATGAAGTTTTCCGATGGTGATCTCTAATATGTGATATCACAAGGAAAAACCCATGAATTCGAACACCACATGTTTCTGGTTTGATTCATCCTTACTCTCTAAGAACATGTATATTGGTCTATTGACTTGAAATATTTATCAATGCAATCCATTTGACAACAAAATGTGTTGAAAGGAAAATACTATGGAATTCATGTTGTGGTAAGGTTGCATGTGTTGGGTGCCTCACTGGTGGTATGACATTGTTTGAATGATCATGATAGATTTTTTCACTATTTATCTGAGGAAGTGATATCTTGAGTCTATTTCATCTGGTTGGTAGTACCTTCATTAAATCCGTTGCCACAATAGTTGAATGTATGTCTTCCCAGTTTGACCAAAAACAAAAAATAAAGAATGGATGATAATGAATGTGGTGACTCTTGATTTATCAGATATCATATGATATTGATATTATGTTTACACAGTGTTTGTTTATAGGATTGTTATAGTTATTATTACTATTAATTTTATCTTTAATGGCCTTGATGTGTTTTTAGATTTCCCTACTGGTTTGTGATTATCTTTCACTACTATCGAGATAAGTACATAGAGGGTTACACATAATAGCATATTCAAGGGTCTGCCCTATTAGGGTGAATAATTTTATAAGAAATGGTGGGCCCCATCATGTGGTCCTTGTGTGGAAGAATTATTAATGATCAGTTACGAATTAAATAATTAATTATTATTTGAGTATATAATAATTGGGATCAATTTATTTATTAAATGTATATATAAATATTCATGTAAATACATGGAAAAATATCATATGAATAAATATTATTTTAATATTCAAGTATTGTTTAATATAATAGTATTAAGAGCCAAGTGATGACTCAATTTTATCATCGTAATGTATTAATTACATATTATATGTATATGATAAAACTATAAATGATATTATGACATAGTTTGTTCATCATAACATGTCGTTTATAGATTATTTTATGGGAATTTCTTATATGGGGGTTAAGGAACCTATTTCCAGAAATTACCTTTCGCTATATAAGTAAGAGAGGACTCATTTCATGGGTATTATTCATAACCAATAATTTTATAGATCCTATCTCATCATTCCATAATCTATGTGTGATAAAGATAAAGTCCAAGCTTCTGATCTTCAATATTCTTCATGGATCAGAAGGAAGGGATCATGATGATCATTGGGATGTTGAACAAATATTCACAGCATTATTCTAGCACCTAGAATTCAATGATCATCGCCTATGTGGATTCTTGAAGTGTGCGTGGATGATCTATAGATGATAATGGTATGATCTATCATGAATCACTCACATGAATCATATGGTAGATGAATTCATATTTGATTCAAATACGGTAATTATTTTCTTAATTTTTATGCATTAAAATATTTACATGAGATCATCAGACCACCACGGGGGCTAGGATCACTGGAGACAATGAAGTGACATCACATCGAAGATAAAAAAATTTAAATACCTATCTCAACCTCTTCTATTGTGTTTCTCTATACTTCTGGTTAGTATCATCGAGATTGTGTGAATTTTATGATATATGCAAAATTAATTTTCATTATATTAAGAAAAACGATTTAATTTGGTCTCAATGAAATATGTTTCATGTCGATCCAATTTTATGTGGTCATTTTATGACTATCCAAATGATATTTTTTTGGAAAGAAAACAAGACTATGGTATATTATAGTTTGATGAATAGTATAACAATATTTATGTTTTTTTCAAGTGAGCTAGTTTGGATCAAGTTCCATCCCAAAAAAAGATTCATAGAGGTGGTGATGTTAAATTCATCCAGTGAGAACTTCATAAAAACAAGCAAACTGCCTAATTGATATGATTTTTTTATAGTTCAAATAAAAAAAAATTCAGTTCAGCTATCCATTTAATAAATAAAAAAACACATATGTTCACCTACCTTGTGGGAACACATCCCCTTCCCAACTTAGACGATATCTCCCACTAGAGTAACCTGACCATCTTGTTTAACCATGCATCCCTCGTACACCACTAACACCCTAGAGAACATCTCCTGCAATCGAGCATGGACATTGCAATCTTCCCCTCACAAAAATATGGGTCAAGATACCATTGTCCATCCACCCGGCTTTCTATATGGCCCTTTCCCGATATCCATCATTCGTCACAACTAGCTACACCAGTAAATGCACCAGATCCCATATGATCTGCTGCCGTTTAAGATCCAGGACAAGACACCAGGAAAAAAATTACACCACTGGTGTCTTGTGCTTCTAATTTCATTTAATGTTATAACATCCTCCACCTTAGCTGATACTAGTTTCCACCTCATTCTTGGATATATCTTCCAATCCGGTTGTCGTGCTCCAACCCAGATGGTTCAGATCCAGTTTCAATAATTCTATTAATTTTTATTCATTCCATTTAACATATATATATTTCATTTTAATTTTATCACGTATTTATTTCATACACTGATTAGTCTTTATCAATGACTAACCTATGACTTGTTTGAGATTAATTATTTGAATATATATTAAAACTCCATGGGATGACTATAAAATTACATTATTTATTTATTGTCTTTGAACCATATGATTTTATTCAATATGTAAAAGAGTTTTCACATCCTTTCGTATATGTATGTATATTCTGCTTCACTAAACCCTCTCATTTGCATGGAAGTACATATACATTATTAATGTTGAGGTTGTGAGGTTTGGACCACACAATGATTAGAAGGTACCCCAAATGATAAGTAAAATCACTGATCTTGCGGGGAGAGCTATGATTTGACTCATGATCTTACTTAGATATGTTAGCTCTAGGTTGTGGTTTATCAATTTTGAATAAATAGTTGACAAAATATTATATTTTTAATGTAAATCAGATATTTTATTTATTCTTTACATTTACATGTCTATAGTAGCAGATAAAATAATAAAAATTAAATTGTATACAAACATGATAAATATATTATATTAATCCACAATAAATTACGAGAGTGAGAAAATAGTATGAGCATAATCAATATAAAAGAATTATAATCATTTTAAAATATTAAAAATACCCATTAATGTAATATTATATCTTGAATTTCTTTTTTGTGCTCACATATAATTAAAACTGGGTTTATGGGATGCATGTTATCCAATGTTGAGGTTTCTTATTGATACCAAGAGTTCTTATGAGAGTGAAGGGTTTAAATTATTAAAGATTCTATCAAATAGGTTTCCAAATCCTTTTCTATTACATTAATGGAAATTTGTTGAGGAAATCAGTATTATGATTCTGATAATCTAGGACTTCACTCAGATATTCAAGAAACCGGGACTCAATACGGTTGGCCAGTCTAGTGCCTACCTAGAAACTCTCCAAATAGTTTTGTAGAAATTATGTAGACGATGAGGGTAGGATTTAGGGTTTTTTGAATATAATACTATTATGATTAAGTACATAGAATCAACTAGTGAGGGCTACTAAGGTTCGATTAAATATTGTGAGACATTTAGTGATTTAATTTATCAATCAATAATGTCTAAAAATTAATGAATATAATATTATATCCACTGAATCTATTTATTGTACATAAAAATGGAAATCACTTGTACCAATGAATTTTATCATTGTGATAATTTCTAGATAAATAATATATCCTGGTAGTCCCTAAATTTTATGAGTGGTACAACTGTTTTCGCATAGTACTATTCCAATAAGGGAAACATTATTTGATGGACTCCTAAATTCCTAATGATCCCCTCATTAACAAGAAAGGCGGATAAAGACAAATTAAATGGATTTTAGATGATGGAATAAAAGTAAATGGTATCATGTTTTCATATATGACATGTCAATTGATGATAATGTGGGATGATGAATATGCCTACAAGATGATAACAAATATCTATATCAGGAATGTAATTTATAAGAAGATTATGAGATTTCTAGAGCACTATATAGTTGGAGGTTAGTAAGAGTAAATCAAGAAACACCTCATATAATCAATATGATCAGGTACATTGAGATACATGAAGCCCTATGGTTCAAGACGATCCAATAACAGTAATATGATCTCATTCACACCACTTCACCACCAAGATTGTCAACTTTTATTCTTAATTATAATACAACAAACATGAAAAATTAACTCCAAGTTCTTTTTTCATTTGTTTCTAATGATGATATGAATTTTAATAATACCAATTCTTAAATACTTATGATGAACAAGAGGAGGACGAAAATGACTATGTTTTCTAAGGCTATGTCCAAGTCGAACACACCTAAGAACCATCCTTCTAAAAATCCAATGATATAGAGGGAAATTAATGAGAAATCATATGTCTAATTTTCATGTGGGATGAAAAGTAATTTCAATAAGAATTAAATAGTGGGAATAAAAAATAATGTGGATTATTCATCTTCAGTTAATTTTTTTATTGAAGGAAATATATATTCAACTAAGTGTTGGGTAATGGATACAACATGTGGGTCACATATTTATATTCATATATATAAAAATATAGATTCAAAATGAATTAAAAGGGTGAGGTGGATATGTAGGCAGAATATTGTGTGAGTCTCGTAGCCTTAGAAGAGGAATATTATAATCAGACTATTCCTAGTAGTTTGGTTCTTATAATAAACAAATATTATAACATTCATTCAGTTACCAAAAAAATAATCTATTTTTCAAAATTATTCACCATGGGATTTTATTTCATGATTTGAACGAAATTGTATCTCTTTTATAATGAAAACTTAGGTTATGATATGGAACATCTTAACAATGGATAATATATACAGGAAATCAGAAACATTATAATAAAAATCAATGAAAAAATTACTGAACATGACTCATAAAACAACAACCTATAGAACATCGAGATTTTTCATCTAAATGAGAATAATTTTTAGAAATTAAATAAAAAGGTATATTTATAATAAATATATCTAAATACATTGGTAGTGTTTCACACTTGTTTACAAGGGAATATGACAAAATAAATATTCTATATAAAAGGAGTATGATCCACTGGATTACATGAATTTATTTATACTAACATATGTTCCCCATTTCTAGTAGATGTAGTGGTTGGGTTTACATACTTCATTACATTACACATGACTATAATAGGTATTTATATATATATAATTAATGAACTATATGTTAGATTCTTTTCGGGTGCTTACAGAATATCAGCATGAAGTATAAAAAATGATTTCATTGAAGATTAAGGCAATCTACTTAGATTGAGGAGGAGATTTTCTTAACCATTCCTTCACTGATCACTTTAAAGAGCGTGGGATTATATACCAAAAAATTCCTACTTATACACCTTAATAGAATGTTGTTTGTTAAAAGAGGAATCAAATATTTCTTGACATGGTAAGATCAATGATGTGTAAGGAAACTCTTATATTATCTTTTTGAGTATATGCATTGTAAAATGAGGCATATACCCTTAACATAGTAACAACAAATGTGAAAATGGCATTTCATATGAGTTTTTTTGTGCAATGAAACCATAATTATCAAACATATGTCTATGGGGATTTGTATATTTTTTTAAAAGAATATACCATGTGAAAAATTACTTTCTTGGAGCACAAAATGCACCTTTATATCAAATCATTATGAAACCTATTGACATTACATGTATAACCCTTCTAATAGAAATGTAATTGTGGTATAAAATTATATATTTATAGAAAGGGAATAAATTTTGAATGGAAATTTTGGGTTAATGATTTAATTTAGTGAAGTTAATTCTCTTGATGCACAAGATTGGGTACATGAATAATCACAATGGGAGAATGAGTGAGACGAAGAAGTTCCCAAGAAACAAGTACTACATAGGTCTACTTAAGAGAATAGAGAACCAGAGCATTATGTTTTTCTTATCACCAAGACAGGTGACACATTACTCCTTGTGAATGATAAACTTCTAACATATGAGGGCAATGTAGAAGGAAAGGATACTAGTAAATGGAAATAATATATGCATTATGAGATAGAGTCTATGTACTAAAATGATGTTTGTATTTTGGTAGATCCTCCCACAGATGTAAGACCCACTTTCGGAAAATGGGGTTTCATGAAAAATATGGATATGGATAGAATATTAAATACTTATAATGAATGATTGGTGGCAAATGGTTTATGAAAAGACCAATGCATAGACTCTGATGAAACCTTATCATCAAAAGCAATGTAGAGATCCATAATAAAATTACATGGAATAGTAGTCTTCAATGATTATGAGATTTGATAAAATAGATGTAAAGACTGATTTTTTTAATAAATTTTTGGTTGAATATGTCTATATGACTCTATGTGTAGGGTTTTATAAGTAAAATAATGAAAATAATGCTTGGAATCTATAGAGATCCATTTATGGTTTTATGAAGGCTACACGATCTTTAAATTAACTTTTTGATGATTCCATAATATAAAATTGTTATATCAACAATGAAACAGGGTCATGTGTCTATAAGATAGTTAATGGGATTGTAACTGTATTTATAGTATTATATGTTGATGATATATTAATTATGGGAATCAAAGCACAAGTCAGAATGTCAGTTAATACTTGGTTAAATGATTGATTCTCCATTAATCACTTTGTTGAATATTATTATATTCTATAGATCAATATCTATCATGATAGAGTTCATAGGTCTCTTAGACTGAGTCAATGTACATATATTTACAATTTAAACAAATGGAACAGTATGGAACAATAAAATAATGGGTTGTTTTAAATATCACCGGGTATCAATCTATCCATGAAAATGACTCCACATACATAAGAGAATATTGAAATAATGATTACAATCCCTTATTCCATGACGGTGGGATATATCATGTATTCTATGCTACATACTATGTTTGATGTCTCTTTTTACCTATGAATTGTGGGGAGATATCAAGATATTCTTGGAGAGCTACATTGTGTAGCTTTATAAACAATACTGAAGTACTTGAGGGGTATTAATGATATTTTTTTATGTATGGGTGAGATGAGGAACTAGTAGTGATAGTACACATTGATGCTTGTTTCTAGACAGATCTTGATGACAGGAAATCACTGTCATGAAATTTATTTTTTCTAAATGGTGGTGTAGTGAGTAGGAGAAGTTCAAATAAACCTATGGTTTTTTATTATAAAACATTATTGGAGTATATATTGGCTTTTGATGCAGTTAAGGAGGTTGTATAGATATACTAATTTGTCTTAGATATTTTTTTTCCTATTAGTGTATACCATATTTTAGTTTATTGTGGAAATATTATTGTAGTGGTTCTTGGAAAGGATCTTAGGTCACAACAGATGACAAATAATATACTTTAAATGTTTCATTACTTGAGATAATTTACATAGATAGGTTTAGTATCAATTAATAGAGTATAAATAGATGATAACATGGATGACCCCCCCCCCCCCAACTAATTCCATATATTGAAAGAAGTATGATTCTCAAGTGAGAGCTAGTAGATTGAGACATGCTAGCTATCAGTAATATTGAAATTGCGATTGTTCAAAGGGGGTTCCCTAGAAAAAACATATTTATGTATTTTGTTTATTGTCGCATGTATTCAGTTTTTTATACAAGGGTTTTTCTTACTAGAATAGTTTTGATACTTGTCTGATATATTTATGGTATTTTCCTTAGATTACATGTCAAATAAAAAGGTTATAGAAGTTCCTAGGCTATAATGAGAACCTAGATATACAATGATATTAATCTAAAAATGATGTATTATGGTATAGATACATTATATTGGGGGCACACATATGATGTGTTACCATTATACACGTGGGGATTATAATTATTGATACTTCTTCTTATGATGTTCTAAATTGGTAATCTCTAATATATTAGATAACGAGGAAACACCCTCCAATAAAAAAACACATGTTTTAGGTTTAATTGTTTGTTCATGTCTATTAATATGTGTAATGGTCTTCTAAATTGAGATTGTTATCAATTTGTAAAATTTTAGCACGTACATTATTGAAAGTAAAATAATAATGACATTGATGTCAATGTGTGGTAGCTTCGGTTTGGTGCATCATTATTGGTATGAAAATTGTTGAATGATTAAGATAATATTTTTTGTTTCCAAGATATGTAATTGATATATATGGGCTAGTTGATCAGGATAATAGTAACTTTATTAAATACATTAACTCGGTACACATAGGTATGTATGTCTAGTTATATCAACTTACAATAAAGAAATAATGGATGATGACACATGTTGTGAATCCGTATTTTCGAGACATCACAAGACATAAAGATTACATTATTTTGTGTCAGTCTATATGATATTTTTCAATTCTATGACTACTCCATATGTCTTTTGGGGCCTTGATGGATTTCTATAATCCACTTCTGGTATATAAATTGTATTCAATACTTATGAGATAAGGGACTAGATGGTCACACACAAAAGCATATTCAATTGTTTTCTCCATTATATGAAATTTTTTTACATGACATGGTTAATCCCACAATAGAGTCTGAGTGTCATCCTAGTATTAACGATCATCTATGAATAAATAAATTCATTAATATTCATGTATAGAATAATTAGGTTGAATTTATTTGTCAAATTTAATTAAAAATATACATGTAATTACATGTTAAAATATAACATGAATGAATGTTATTTAAATATTCAAGGATCATTTCATATTGTGGGATTACAAAGCGAGTTAAAGGCTTGGTTTTATCCAGAAATATACTCAATATATAATAAATTTAAGAGAAAATAAACATAAATTATAGTATGAAAATGTCAGTTCATAATAAAATTTCATTGATTTCTTATTAATTGTGTGTTACTTATACAGGGGTCAAGGAAAAAAAATTATGTAATTACATGTCACTAAATAAGTTTAAGTGGACTCTTTCCATGTGTATTATTCATACCCACAAATTGAGTGCTCATGTATCTTCGTTACCACATATATGTGAGATAAATATCATATGTACTCTTCCAACAATGGATCTTCTTCAAAGATCAAAAGCACAGGATCGATGTGATCGCCATTATATTGATGGAATCTTGAAAGATTGATGCTAGCTCCCAAAATATGACGATCAAAATTTTTATAGATTGTCGATGCGTGTATGGATTGTTGGGTCGGAAAAAACAAGGGAATGAAATGATGGCAAGAGGGGGGTGAATTGCCTTTTTAAAAAATTGATTAAGAAATTTAAATCAAAGTATAAATGCAGCGGAAAGTAAAGAGGCAAGACACAAGAACTTGATAACGGAGTTCGGCCAAAACCCGGCCTACGTCTCCGCTCCCAACTCAACCGTTGAGAGATTCCTACCGCTTGCTTTTCAATGGTTTTAGCAAGAAACCCACTAGGCTTTAAGGTAGCACTAGGACCTATTACAGCTTGCTTTTATTGGTTTAGCAAGAACCCACTTGCTTTTAATGGTTTAGCAAGAACCCACTAGTCTTTTTACGGGTGAAGACTAGCTCACCGAGACACAAGCCTTTTAAAGGAAAAGCTTGAGAAAACCTCTTCACACCTTAGTGGTGGTGTGAGAACCCAAAGAAGGGGAGATGAGAAAAGAGTTGGGGTTTGTAGGCACAAACCCAATTTTAAAGCTCAAAAAGAGATAAACAATAAAACCCGTAATGGAGAAGCCTTGGGCGCCTTTGATTGATTGATGATGTTTGAGGGCCTCTTCCAAGCTTCTATGGAGGTGCTCTTGGATGTGGAAGTTGTTGGAGCACTTTGGGTTCCCTTGGAACAATCCGTCGGAGCTTCGCCAAAGATGTAAAAATGTGTCCGGTGGCTTGTATTTTTTCCGGGGCTTCCTAGGCCTTTATTTATAGGCTAGGAACCTTCAAGTATCCGTTGGAGGGCTTTGGAGCCGTTGGAAAAGGCCTCGGAGCCGTTGGGAGGCTTTTGGAGTTGACTGGTCAAAGCCAACGGCTAGTTTGACCAGTGCTACCGGCTGGCCGGTACAGCTCCACCGGCTGGCCGGTGCCTTGGCAGTGGAGGAGAAGTCTGGTCCAGGGGCCACCGGTCGACCGGTACATCTCCACCGGCTGGCCGGTGCCTTGGTAGAGAAGAAGAGTCTTGATCCAGGCTCCACCGGTCGACCGGTGAGGATCCACCGGCTGGCCGGTGGAAAGACAGTAGATTGCACTATTTGGGCTGGATGCCACAGGTCGACCGGTGGCAGAGCCACCGGTCGACCGGTGGGGAGGCAGTGGCTCAGCCTTGAGTCAGGGTGCCACCGGCTGGCCGGTGGTCAAGCCACCGGCTGACCGGTGGACTGAATTTCAGTCCACTTGAAGTCCATTCTTGGGCCAACTTCTTGGCAACCTTGTGCCTATCATCCACAACACTTAAACACAATGTTAAACACATATTAAAGTGATTGTGATCATGAAAATCAAAGAGTGTGGGGTACAACATGGATGATCTAGATGGGATTGATTTCATGTCATTCAAAAAGTTTTCACTGGAAGTGTGCAATAGATTAATGAGTTTTTGATACTAACAAGGTACTTTTTTATTTAATTTTTGGGCTTTGAATTATTCACGAAATATCATAAAACCTCTAGCTGGTTTATAATTTTATGATACGATGATGTTACATGACTATGGTGTTGATAAAATTTCAATCCATAGCTCATTGGCTTCCACTGTGCACCCCAATAACCCCAATATCCTCCATGAATCCACTCACCAATATTCATATCCCATCAAAGAGTTGATCTTTTGTATATATGCATCCAAAGAAAATAAGGTATACCTATGAACACCTAAAACCATACCATGGTTTAGTTCGACAACCCTATAGGATTTATCTATTATGATTAACTCCCCAAGTGAACATGATAAATTTGGATGCATTTTAAATATATGTGATGATTAAAAATCAATACGACCAAAAATAAAAAACTATTTTTTAATTATATAAAAAATAATTGAAATAAAAACATGAAAAAATGACCCCAATATGTACCTCAATTGACACCCATGATCTAATTACTTGTCCAAGGATAACCACATAAAAAATCATTCCTAATCAAGTAACAAGATCCAAGAATTTGATCATTAAATATTAATCATCTAATGAAACCTTCATAATATATAATTATTTAAGTGGAATTGAACATAAAATATTTCTCTTATGTATGTATCACCCCAAATACCTACACAATTAATCACCCAATAGAGTATTTATTCCCCCAAACCACCATCCAATCATAGGAAAAATAACATAGAGTAAGACAGGGTGATGAGACCCATGGCACAAATGGGAATAAATGTTTTTAATGAAAACATGATGAGGAGGGAAGGAGGAACGTGATTGAAGAATACCTTTTGCGAGGAATTGGTGACCCAATGACAAGGGAGCACACCAATAGGATAAAAGAGTACTTACATGAAGAGGCCTAATACCCCTTCTCGGGGGAAGCATATGGGAATATATTTACATTAATTAAGTCCCAAATAAGATTTTAATGACCCAACATCAGGTGTTCTATGAATATCATGCCCAACCCACCATGGAATCATAAAAGTCAAAAGTGGTGGGATAATTGTCTTAAATTTCCAAAAATGTTGTGATACTTGTATATTAATGTAATGGTCACATACCAAATAATCAAAAGAATAATTTTGAGGTTTTTAATTATTTAAAGTAGCAGGTAGAATATTGTATAACTCTTTGGACATAAATATCCTCGATGTATAACTTGTTAGAAATCATGTATAAATGTAATGTTATTATGATCAATTTTTCATTCAACCTTATGATATTTCCTAACTCATATCTTATCTATGGATTGGTCATATATTATGAAATATTGTGGAAATAGTTCTTAGAGACAAGTTCTCTTTGGATTCTACTATGATCATTTCCCCCATCCTTCTCATTTTCACTATCCACACACCACATTCACCTATTTTTATACGGAGATCCAAATGATCAACACATGAACATTGAACAAGTTTCTTAAGAATCTTCCTAGTGGTTGTTGAACAAATTATCATTTTGTATCAAATTCCAATTGTAAGAAATTAGTTTCATTCTTTCTTATCCAGTCATCTATATTCATTTCTCTTCGAATCGGGTCAACATCCATTTTGGTCCATTTTCATCTTCACCAATAAATTACATTTATTGTTCATTTCAATTATATAGAATTTCATTATTTTAGTCGAGAATAATATATATTCTCTATTTGGAATCATTGAAATCAAATATATAAATTGCGAGACACAGAATGATCAAATAGTGTGCGGAATTATTAAATTTTAAATCCCCACTACTTTCACATTGATTCCATTTGATGTTAAAAATTATTTATTTTCCGCCATTTAAATATTGAAAATTCATCTGGTTTCGGCTTCATTTATACAAAAAAAAATATCCCCATGTCCATAATAATAAATAAATAAAAGGATCAAAAAATTGAACCATTTTGAATCCAACGTCTCATTATCATTTTAATCAACTTGTTTTCAACCCTTCATACATATTTTCTCTTCAATACTTTTTAATTTTAATAATTTAATTATAGTTATGGATTAAAAAAATCCGACGATCCTTTATATTAATTGAAATTTTGTATGAATGTTATAGGAATCATGTGGTGTGGTAAAAGGTAAGAGTGTTACATTTTTATAGAGAGATCCATAATTGTGTGAAACACAAGAAATAATATTATTTTCGAGTAAAAATGCATGAGAAATATTGTGAAGTATATATTCCATTTTATTCAAATTGTTTTTTGGATTCATGAATGGAGGTGTAAATTAACATCATTAAACCGTACATTACATTTTTCATGAGGGTAGTATAAGAAGAATTCCAATGTATTAATTTGATGAATGATTAATTGAAATCCCCTTAAAATTCTAGATCACCACCACGTTCGGGGTTCGTTGAAGAAGAGGAGGAGTTCATTGATTTTAATTATTCACTAATTATGATAAATCAACCACCATGGAGGAAAACCAAAAATATTGGAAGAGTAAATCTAAGGATCTTTTCATACAAAGGTAAGAATGATCCCGAAAGATACATGGAGTAGGAAAAAATTTAAAATATATTTTTGGTTGCCATAAATATTTACAGGGAAATAAGGAGAATTTTTTGGTTGTGTAATTCACCGACTTTGCGATTATTTTTTGGTACCAACTACAATTGATTCGATGATGAAGTGGAGAAAGACAGATCTGTACATTGGTGGAGATGAAAGTGGTAATGCATTAGATGTTCATTTTTAGCCACTCTTATCAGGATTTGTTTCTCAATTTATAGAGTTATAAAAAAGGATCCATGTGTGTTGAGGAATATCACATAGAGATAGGGATCATCATGATTCAGGATAATACCTATGAGGAATGATATGCCACCATGGAATGGTTTTTGAATGACCTCAAGCATCTCATTCGATATATAGTGGACATATACCACTACATAGAAATGAAGGATATACTCTATAAGGATATGAAAGTAGAGAGTAATGTAAATGATAAAATGATTATGTAAAGACCCGTACAATTCAATGTAAATTTTTTTCTTAATTTTCTTCAGGATTTTACAAGAACGCGGTTTCTAACGGAACTTGATTCTAAGGCCCGGTGTGCCCGGAATTTCTATCTGAAGTTTAGCTCGGGTATGTTTAGTGAACATACGAGCGGGTTTTTCATACTTTTGAACCGGTGCTCAAAATTTAATTTCAAGGGCACCGATGGATTCGCAGTGATGCTAATTGCATAGGAACACCTTTTTCGGAGTTGCGTTTACACAGGAGAAGTTGTTAAAAATTGTGGAAGTTAAAATAAATAGTGAGCTTCAATTTTTATTTTTACTAGGTAATTAAAACCTTTGGGTGGAAGGTGGGTAACCACCCAACTTCCCATGAGAGATTATGAGGGCAGTGGGGGCCACACAAACCCCATCCCTTCATATTCTCTAACTCATTTAACTCACCATTAAATTTTATAACTTATGTAAATTAATTAGGTGAGTTTAATTTTAATGTTTGAATTCAAATACATAACTCATGTTAATAAAATAAGTACAAGAATTATTTATTTTTGGTTGGAAGTTGTTGCATTGGGAGGATTTCGGAGAAAAGGAAAAGCTCTTGAAGTTATTCTTCCTCGACGAAGAACATGATGAACATGAAGAACACCGACCTTCGACAAAGGTTAATAAGAACGTCGGATCATCAAAGATCGACGACGCAACACCAATGAATGTTTTCTCCTCAACACGACGATTCTCCTTCCATGACGCCGTCTTCTGTGATGGTTATTCCCGTGAGGAACCTCTATTCAAACTACGCTTGAGGTAGGGGTTTTATGCGTTTCTATTCTTGAATTTCTTCCATCATTATTCCTCGTACAATTGGACAAATTTTTATCAGATAACGGGAGGGGGTCGGACCACAAAAACACAGCCGACCCTCCTCCCATTTTAATCATGTCTACCTTATGGTGGAATGGAACAAGGATGGAACGGTGTCGTCGCACCGCGCGGGGTCATGCAGAAAGGAATGTGCAGTGCCATCGTGCCGCACCGTTGAATCGAGCGAGATCGCGGCACCGTCGCGCCGCGCCGGAAAACCACGAAGGCACCGCGGCCAGAGCGGGGCCGTGGCAGAGGGGAATGGAGAAATCACGCCGCGTAGGTAAGACTAAGGCCGCGGCCATAGGCCGCGGAAGATCAGGGATTGGCGTCCAGTTCCGGTCCGCCGGAATCGGAGCAACGGCACCGGCCAACGCCGGTCCCGTGGAGGCAACAGCCGACCTGCCGAAGCGGGCTGGCCGGTCAGGGGAAGAGCCGAGGGTTACGACCCCCGGCCGGCCAGCATGAGCGGCCCCCACATTGGGCCACGGTTACAAAAGAGCAGGGGGCATCCCCCCCCCCCCCCCCCCCGCGTACCCATGTCCGCTCAGCTGAAACAGTCGGGCCACCCGGCTGGCGCCAGCGCGCCGAGCCGGCTGCCCAGGCTGGACCACCAAGCCGGGCCGGGCCGCGCCAGCCGGGCCAGGCCACGTCATCCGGGCTGGGCTGCGCCCATGCGGGCCGGACCCAGACCCAGGATGGTTCAGCCCAGTTCGGGCTGACCCAGAGGGTATTGGTCCAGGTCGGACCGGGCCTGAACCCCCTAATATCGAACCTCTCTCGGTCTTCTGCCCATAACATGGGTTTCGGACCTCCGATCGACACACCGTCAGCTAAGATGCAATCCTTGGATCGAGACATTCATTATGAAATATTACACTCAAGGTTTTGGATAACTTTGTGTCTAGCCGGGTTGGTTCGTACACGAAACCAACCGGGCCCTCGGAGCGAAAACGCTTATAACTTGACTTTAGGACATCTGATTGATGTGTCGTCGACATTGTTAGTTTCATCTAAGTGAGACGGACCTTTTGGCTTACTCCGATCAATGTTTTGACGCAGTTGGATTATGGTCAGGTTGGTTTTGACATAAAAACCAACCGGGCCCCTGAAATGAAAGGGCCAATAACTCTCAGACCGGGTGTCCGATTGACGCCTCGTCGGTGACGTTGAGTTCCTGTTGACGATACGGAACTTTTGGATACATCAACTCTTGAATAAGGGTCATTTTATGTATCATCCCCTCGACTTGTGGAGCGGACCCTCCCGAACGAGCTTGTTATGTGTGGAAACCCTAGAACTGGCTGCGACTGCGACCACGATGACGACTGTATAGAAATCCTCCATGGATTCGACGGTGACGGTACAACACTCAGCAATCCTACGTGGATCAGGGCTACCGATCCTGTGTGGGTCAGATCCTGTGTGGGTCAGCACTCAGCGGTCCTGTGTGGGCCAGCACCTACATATCTTGTGTGGGTCTGAACCTGTGTGGGTCATCATGGGGGATTGTTACTTACAGATCCTGTGTGGGTCTGATCCTGTGTGGGTCATTATGGGGGTTAGTTACCTATCGGTCATGTGTGGGTCTGATCCTGTGTGGGTCATTGAAGGGGTTAGTTACCTATCGATCCTTTGTGGTTCATTGCGGGGGTTAGTACCTATCGTTCATGTGTGGTTCCGATGGATTAGATGAATTAGTGCAAATATCCGATCATCTCTATTGTCTTACGAAGAAGTATATCTATGTGAGGTGAATCTTGACTTTCAATCCTTATATTCGATATGTTTGACTTGATATCCTATGTGGATTACGTTTTGCATTCCTATATGGATTGGGTTGTGTTTTCCTGTGTGGACAAGGATGTACTTGAGCTCGGATGTTGGAGCCGAACGTGAAATAAAGACGTAGGTATATGTATGGGCATATACCTAAGTAATGTCGGATGTTACTTTGTGTTTGTATCTTTATTTTATGGATTATCCTTGGTGAATTCTGGGAGACCTTCGGGGGTCTCAGGGTACCTACTGTGTAGCTTGTACTCACCCTTGCATGGGCTATGCCAGCACTACATTGT
The DNA here is from genome assembly GCA_963277665.1 of Viscum album. Classification (NCBI taxonomy): domain Eukaryota; kingdom Viridiplantae; phylum Streptophyta; class Magnoliopsida; order Santalales; family Viscaceae; genus Viscum; species Viscum album. The sequence continues at coordinate 1,269,311,715 of OY728164.1, forward strand.
GTTGGTTGCAGACGACGGATATCACTGATCGTGGTTGAGGCTTGCGGAGCAGGACGATACCTGGAGGTGGACCACTGGGCGTGACATACTCGGAGCGGATGGCTGGAGCCGAGGATCTGGGGAGGCAATCTGTCCCACCCTTCAGGTGGGAGTACCAGAGGATGGCTCGCCGTAACGACTTTACATTATAGTTGTTGTACTTACTTTCAGTTGTATTTTACATTCAGTTTGGGTTTGTATTCTCACCCACTTACTTTTCATCACTTACTGTTGTACCCAGTTTGTACTGAGTGTTTACTTCTGCTTGCTTGCTATATGGTGTTTATTTACTTTAAAAAGGCAATGCCTTCCCTTTTTACCTGGAATTACGCCTTGGTGCTAGTCGCCAGCCCATGGCCTATGGAAGGTGGGTTTGGGGTAGTCACGACATGGGCCCCGAGGACGGGTCATGAAAAATTGGTATTAGAGGAGTTCAGTTCTACCGCAGAACTAAAGGCTCTAATCTTTTTCTATGTGAATCAATAGTGTTAAGAGTATTGAGTGTGGTTATCAGTCCAGGGAGTCTAGTGTTGGTGCGGCAGCCGACGTATCCGTAAACCAGGACCCTGACTTCTAATTTCCGACATAATGCACGGAAACATTGATTGCATGTGGGTTTCAAGTTTTCTTTTTGATTACTTTATGTCAAATCACCAGGTATACTGTTTGACCGTGGAGTATATGTTTCTTTAACAGGATGGCCCCACGATGGCAGCCAGCTAGGGATCTGAGCGTTGTGTGTGACGACAGCCCACCGAGCGAAGAGGTCTCGGTACATGGCCCTTTGACAGCAGAGGCACCAGCGGTACCTCTACCCGCCGAGCCACCGATGCTACCAGCCTCATCTGCTGACGATGCACGTCACCTTAGTGCACTTCATGAGTTTCAGCATCATCTACCACCCAGGTTCCGTGGGAAGACGGACCCTCATACAACCGAGGAATGGCTGGAGGCAGTTGTATGAGTTTTCAAGTTAGTGAGGACACCAGCAGACCTCATGGTGATCCTCTCAGCAAGCCTCCTGCACATGGCAGTAGGCAGATGGTGGAGCTTGATGCTCCATGTGCACGACGAGGCATCTCTCCTCTCGACGGACTTTGAGAGCCTCTTCCACTCGGAGTTCATCCCAGCCACCCTCCGTGTGGTGCGCATCTAGGAGCTTCTACAGCTGCGGCAGGGTAGTTTGATGGTCACCCAGTACTCGGTGAGATTTATCGATCTCTCGCACTTTTCGACGGACATGGTACGTGACCCATTCTCCCGGGGCCATACATTCGAGCAGGGACTGATGAATGATATCAGGGCATCACTGATCTTCCTCAACATACTGACACACGCAGGGGTAGTAAAGTGATCCCTTCTCATCGAGAGCATTCTTGCTGAGTCTACACTAGCAGCAAGCCCTACCGCAGGGTGGCAGGTAGCGGATTCATCTACAGCCGGCAGTAGACAGATGTCGCAGAGGCCCAAGCGGACTAGGCCATTGGGTGGACGACCACAGGATACTGTCTTAGAGGTGCGGGACACACGCAGTAGAGCCATTCTTACAAGTGGAAGACAGTTTTATGAATATGGTGGGTAGGGCCACTTAGCTTGTGACTGCCCGAACCGCCATGTAGAGGAGCGGCAGACTATTGAGGAATCACCCAGGCAGAGGTAGAGGTTCGAGCATGGTTGTCCGCAGGGAGAAGGCGGACAAGGTCAAGGAGATGGTCGAGCGGAAGGTGGTGGTCGACGTATTGAGGCTCTACCACCACCACCACCACTAGGAGGTCCATCCCGACCACAGGGGAGAGCACATCTTCAAGAAGTTGAATCTTACTATCATGGATCTCTGGAAGCGGGTAGACAAGTGCAGGACTAGCTCCAGGAATAGAGGCCCTTGACCATAATGCCTCTAGATTATTTGTTTTTGTTGCCTTGTTTCCTTGTACATTGAGTTGATGTAATAAAATACAGTTGCATTGGTGACGTTTTCTATCTTGACTTTTGTATGTTAATACTAAGAGATACCATTTAAAAACTGTTGTCTTGACCGTCAATTACGATATTCTTACTAGAAGAGACCTAGTGACCACACACTGATGTCGACAGTGTGACTCAACCATTGGAGGCGAGAGTAAAGGTTGGATCTCTTGGTAGATGCGTCGAGGCCTTACGACGTCATCCATGGCATGAATTAAGTAATCGTGACGGGACTGACTGTATTAGGAAATGAACATGGTTCATCCAGGGGATGAGACCGGATTTCCCTTTCGGCAAAGGAGAAATCTTTGCAGCTTTGCAAAACATTATGAAGGAAGGGGAAACCATTCATGTGGTTAGATAGATATTAGCAGAGATTCTAAGAGCTGAGATAGAGATTGACCAGCACGCCTATCTTGAGGTTGCCGGATGAGGGAGTAGGGTACGTAGTTTACTGCAATTCATCAGGGAACAGATTTGGATGTTTCCTGATGAAGGAGCGGGCCGTGATCACCTATGTATCAGGTCAGTTGAGGAAGCATGATAAACACTACGCTACCCATGACCTGGAGTTAGCAGTAGTGGTCTTCGCTCTGAAGATGTCACGACACTATCTGATTGGTGGGTACTTTACAGTCTATTCCTGTGGTAGAGTTTGTTTCTCAATTCCTCACCTGCCAGTAGGTAAAGGCAGAGCTCCTAGTACCAGCAGGCTTGGTACAGGCCTTGGAGGTCCCAGAGTGGAAGTGGTACGGGATATCTATGGACTTCGTGACTGGACTTCCACGCACTTCCAGAGGTCACGACTCCATTTGGGTGATTTTCGACCGACTCACCAAGTCGGCTAACTTCTTACCCATCAGAGAGCATGGCTCAGTAGAGAGCTTGGGACGTCTATACGTTCAGGAGATTGTACGGCTTCTTGGTGTGTCATCGTATATCATCTCCGATCGAGAATCTCTCTTTACTTCCCGGCTTTGGAAAGGGTTGCAGGAGGCGTTCGGGACACAGCTATGTCTGAGCACCGCCTTTCACCCCCAGACAGATGGTCAGATGGAGAGGACCATTCAGATTCTCGAGGACATGCTCTGCACGTGTGTCCTCGACTTTGGTGGCAACTGGGAGGACCACCTACCTTTGGTAGAGTTCATGTACAACAACATCTACTACTCCACCATCAGGATGGCACCATACGAGGCGTTGTACGACTGACCTTGCAGATCTCCACTGTGTTGGACAGACCCTGGGAAGTAAGCACATGTGTGACCGGAGATGGTCCAGGCCATGACAGAGAAGGTCCAGGTCATCCATGAGATGATGAGGACAGCTCAGTGCTGGCAAGAAGTCTTATGCTGATAGGAGGCGGAGGCCACTGGAGTTCGAGGATGGTGACAACGTCTTCTTGCGGGTCTCACCATGACGTGGATTATGGAGTTTTGGCCGAGGCAGAAAGTTATCTCCATGCTTCATCGGACCATTTCAGGTCCTCATCAGGATTGGCGAGGTGGTTTATCGTCTGGCTCTACCACCTCAGTTGCACCGAGTGCACAACGTTTTCCACGTATCCCAGCTGAGGAGATACGTGAACGACCTGACGCAAGTCATCGACCATGTGGAGCTATACATAAACGATGGGGAGACTTTTGCGGAGGATCCTGTGGAGATCGAGGATCGACAGGAGCGGATCCTACATGGATGGTCGATTCCTCTAGTCGCATCAGATGGCAGCTCGAGAACCTCCAGGAGGGCACAAGGGAGTGGGAGGCTCAGATGCATGCATAGTACCCACTTTTGATTCCCTAGTTTATGTTGAATCTTTACGGGGACGTAAAGCCCTGAGGTGGGAGTAATAAAAAGACCCGTAAAATTCAAAAGAAATTTTTTCATAGTTTTCATTTGGATTTTACAAGGATGCAGTTTCTGACGGCACTTGATTCTCAGGCCCGGTGTGCCCAGAATTTCTATCCGAAGTTTAGCTCAAGTACGTTCAGTGAATGTATGAGGGGGTTTTTCTATCTTTTGAACCCATGCTCGGAATCGAATTCCAAGGGAACCGATGGATTCTCAGCGCCGGTAATTTCTTATAAACACCTTTTCTGGAGTTGTGTTTACATGGGAGAAGTTGTTAAAAATTGTGGAAGTTAAAATAAAAATTGATCTTCAATTTTTATTATTACTAGGTAATTAAAACCTTTGGGTGGAAGTTGGGAAACCACCTAACATCCCATGAGAGGTTATGTGGGCGGTGAGGCCCACACGATCCCCACCCCTTCATATTCCCAAACTCCATCAACTCACCATTAATGTTGATAATTTATGTTAATTAATTAGGTGAGTTTAATTTGAATGTTTGAATTCAAATACTTAATTCAGGTTAATAAAATAAGTAAAGGACTTGTTTAATTTTGTTTGGAACTTGTTGAATTGGGAGGATTTGGGTGAAATGGAAAATCTCTTGATCTTCATCTTCCTCTGCGTAGAACGTGAAGAACAACGACCTCCGACGAAGGTCGACAAGAACACCAGATCCTCGGAGATCGACGATGTGACGACAACGAATCTTTTCTCTGCGACGCGAGGATTCTCCTTCTGCGACGCCTTCTTCCATGAAGGTTATTCCCACGACAAACCTCCATTCAAACTACACTTGAGGTAGGGGTTTTATGCATTTCTATTCGTGAATTTCTTCCATCATCATTCCTCGTACAATTGGACCACTTATTATCAGATAACGGGAGGGGGTTGGACTGCACAAACATTGCGACCCTCCTCCCCTTTTTCATATGTCTACCTAGTGCTGGAATGGAACGAGGATGGAACAATGTCATCGCACCGCATGGGGTAATGCGGAAAGGAATGTGCGCCACTGTGGCATCGCACCGTTGGATCGAGCAAGAGCGTGGCACCGTTGCGCCGCGCCGGAGAACCCCTAAGGCACCGAGGCCGGAGCAAGACCGCGGCGGAGGGGCGTGGTGCCATCGTGCCACACCGGGCAGACTAAGTCCGTGGCAGAGCAGGGACCGGCGGGCAGTTCCGGGCCACCGGCATCGGAGTAGGGGGACCGTCCATCGCTGGTCCCGTGGCGGCAACAGCTGGCCGGCCGGAGCGGGCCGATCGGTCAGGGGAAGAGCCCGGGGTTATGACCCCCGATTGGCCCACATGTGAGGCCCCCACATGGGGTCGTGGTTACAAATGAGCAGGGGCATGCCCCCCCCCCCACCTCGTACCCCTGTCCGCTCGGCCGAAACGACCGAGCCACCTGGCAGGCGCTAGCGCGTCGGGCCGGCTGCCCAGGCCAGACCGCCAGGTCGGGCCGCACTCAGGCCGGGCCCTACCGCGCCCATGCGGTCCAGACCCGGACCCGGGATGGGTCGACCCGGTTCGGGCCGACCCAGATGGTATCGAGCCTCGTCGGACCAGGCTCGAAGCCCCTAATACCGAACCTCTTTCGGTCTTCTTCCCATAACATGGGCTGCGGACCTCCGATCGACGCACCGTCAGCTGCGACGCGATCCTTGGATTGAGACGGTCATTTCGGCATATTACACTCAAGGTTTCAAAGAACTTTGGGTTCAGCCAGGTTGGTTCGTACACGAAACCAACTGGGCCCTCGGAGCGGAAATGCTTATAACTTGAGCTCCAGACATCCGATTGACGTGTCGTCGACTTTGTTGGATTCCTCTAAGTGAGACAGACCTTTTGGCTTACTCCGCTGAAGGTTTGGACACAGTTGGACTACGTTCGGGTTGGTTTTGACTTAAAAACCAACAAGGCCCCTGGAACGAAAAAGCTAATAACTCTCAGACCGAGCGTCCGATTGACGCGCCATCGGTGACGTTGAGTTCCCATTGACGATACAGAACTTTTTGATAAATAAAGTCTGGGCTAGGTTTCAGTTGATGTATCAGACCCTCGGCTCATGGAGCGGACCCTGCCGAATGAGCTTACTGTGTGCGGAAACCCTAGAGTTGGCTGCGACTACGACGACGATGACGACTGTACAGAAATCCTCCGTGGATTTGACAACGACGACTACTGCACTCAGCGATCTTACGTAGATTAGCGCTACAAATCCCGTGTGGGAAAAATCATGTGTGGGTCAGTGCTCAGCGGTCCTATGTGGGCTAGCACCTACAGATCCTGTGTGGGTCTGATCCTGTGTGGGTCATTTCGATGGTTAATTACCTACAGATCATGTGTGTGTATGATATAGTGTGGGTCATTACGGGGGTTAGTTATCTATCGATCATGTGTGGGTCCGATCATGTGTGGGTCATTGCAGGGGTTAGTTACCTATCGATCCTTTGTGGGTCATTGTGGGGGTTAGTACCTATCGATCCTATGTGGGTCTGACGGCTTAGATGGATCTGTGGCAATATCTGATCATCTCTATCTTCTTACGAAGAAGTATAGCTGTGTGAGCTGAATCATGACTTTCAATCCTTATCCTCGATAAGTTTGACTTGATATCCTATGTGGATTACGTTTTTCTTTCCTGTGTGGATTGGGTTGTGTTTTCCTGTGTGGACTGAGTTGTACATGAGCTCGGATGTTGGAGCCGAACGAGAATTGAAGACTTAGGTATATGTATGGGAATAAATCTAAGTAATGTAAGATGTTACTTCGGGTATGTTACATTCCTTTGTGTATTAACCTTGGTGGATTCTGGGAGACCTTCGGGGGTCTCGGGGTCCCTACTAAGTATCTTATACTCATCCCTGCACGGGCTATGCCCGCACTACATTGTGTTGGTTGCAGACGACGGACAGCGCTGATCGTGGTTGAGGCTTGCGGATCAGGACGGTACCTGGAGGTGGACCACTGGGCGGGACGTACTCGGAGCGGACGGCTGGACCCGAGGAGCTGTGGTGGCTATCTGTACCCACCCTTCAGGTGGGAGTACCAGAGGATGGCTCACTGTAGCGGCTTTACTTTACAGTTGTTGTACTTCCTTTCAGTTTTATTTTACATTCAAATTGGGTTTTGTATTCTAGCCCACTTACTTTTCCGCACTTACTGTTGTACCTAGTATTTACCTAGTGTTTACTTTTTCATGCTTGCTCTGTGGTGTTTGTTTTCTTTACAAATGTAATGCCTTCCCTTTTTACCAGAAATTACGCCTTGGTGCTAGTCGCAAGACCCTGGCCTATGGATGGTGGGCTTGGGGTAGTCACGGCACGAGCCCCGAGGATGGGTCGTGAAAGATTATCCCTATATATTATGTTATTAATTATAAATAATCATTTGAATTTTATTATTACAAACCACAAGAGCATGTAAGAAAGAAAAAATAGATTCAAAAGTGGTGACCACAACAAAACCATTATTTCCAGAATACTAAGGTAAAATGGAGTGTATGGATGTTTCCAAATCACGTGATATAAAATGTTTTAAATGTCCATAATTTGGGCCCTTTTCCTCATCATTACCAAATAAGAAGACCATGATTATTTTGTTTGATTGAGATTTTCTTAGTGCCAACACAATCTAAGATGAAATGCCACCACATGAAGAGTGTTCAGATGTAGAAATAAATACCCCAATACTTGATTAAATTCATATGGAATGGATTTTTTATGTGATCACCCTAAAGATTAACATGATCTAGAGAAAATGTAGCACGTTTTTTCATACTAGATTCCTCATCAACGATAAATTATATATTATGATTATTTATTGGTGCAGTTTTAAAAAAATATAAAGTGGTTTGATGGTTGATAAATTGGGATTAACTGCGACCAAACATCCTATGCATTATAGATTGAAATTGTTAACTAATTTTGGGGATGTAAATGAGAATAAGAAAAGAAATTCTTTTTTCTTTTATGAAGTATAATGATAAGGTGTTATTTGATTATCATCTCATTAATTATATTTTTATCTTGTTGAGAAGGCCTTAGAAATTTGATAGGAGGGTCATACAAGAGGGATACCCCAACCACTATTCTTTTGAGTATAATCAGAGGATATTTATTCTTAAAAAATTGTGGAATTTGAAATATTATATAGACCATGTGAAGATTAAGAGTTATTTAGATAATAGATAAAAATAAAATAGAGAAAAAATATAGAGAATTAAAAGAGCTGGAAAATCAATATATAAAAAAGGTGTGATGAGAGACATAAAAAATCAGGTAGGGAAAAGAGTTGAAAAAACGAGTGAAAATAAAAGTGAATACAAGAGTGATAAGGGAAATGTGATTTTTTTAAAAAAAATACAGATAGGGGGAGATTTATAGGTGAGGAAACTCTCATTATTCTAGTAATGGGAGAACGTTTTACCACTAAATCCCTTAACCATTCAATTACATCTTCTATTTTGTATATTTTGAAGGAATTTGGTTATGTGTTTCTAGAGAAAATTACTGATGAATTGCCTACCATAAGAGGTATTAAGCAATTTATTAACATACCCTCAAGAAAAAAAACTTCCTAATAATCCAACTTATATGTATAATCCAAAAGAGACTCGAGAAATCCAATAATAAGTGGAATAATTTGGAGGGAAAGTATATTTTTGAGAGAATGAAACCTTATGTGGTTCCCGTAATTCATGTCCCAAAAAATATGGTATGTGGAGAATGTGTGTTGATTTTTGAGTTATCAACAAAATCACATTAAGGTATCACTATCCCATACATGGTTTGGATAGTATGGTTGATGTACTCTGTGGTTAATTCTGGTATAATAAAATTGTACCAAGGAGTGGATACAATAAAAATATATTGAAATTTGTGATGAATGGAAAATTTCATTTAAATTTTTTATCAAATGAATGGATAGTTATGTATTTTGGACTAAATAATTCCTCAATTAAATACATGAAATCAGAAAATCGTGTTTTCTATCTATTTATTTAGAAATTTTTGGTCATTTATTTGTTTAAATCATTGTTTATTCTATGAGTCTTGATGAACATTATGATCATTTGAAGCTTATTTTTGAGATTCATAGTAAAAATAGGTTGTTTGAAATTTTGAGATTTTGTTTAAATTTAGTTTTTTTCCTGGGGATGTGGTATGATATAATTTCTTGAGGGATGATGAAGAGAAGGATAAGGTGATTTGGGACTGGTTGACACTAATGAATATCAATGATGTAAGGAGATTCAATGGACTTGTGAGTTTTTACCAAAGTCGCTTTAAGGACTTTTCGATCATTTTAATTCCACTAAATGAGTTGATTAAAAATGATTGAACTTTATGTAGGGAAAATCTCAAGAATATTCCTTCTCTATACTCAAATATAATTTTGCCAATTACATTCTCTTAATTCTAACAAAATTTTCTAAATAATATGACATTGATTATGATTCCTATGAAATATGAATTGGGGATGTTTTGATGAAAGTCTCTAAGACTATTTAAAAATATAGTGAGAAGGTTAATGGGTTTGAATTAAACTAGTCAACCTATAATAATCAATTATATTCCATCAAAATAACATAAAAACATGGCAACATTACTTTTTTCAAAGAGAATTTATGAATCATTCAGATCATGAAATCCTAATATTTCTAATGTCACAAGGAAAGTTGAATAGGCATAATTCAATTTGGCTTGAATTTATTGAAAATTTTCATTATGACATGGATCATAAAAATGTAAGTTTTCTTATTGATTCATTTTTTAGAAGATAGACTATTATCACAAGGAAAGATGAATAAGCATAATGCATGTTGGCTTGAAATTATTGAAAATTTTCATTATGACATGGATCTTAAAAAAGGGAATTTTTTTATTGATTAATTTTCTAGAAGATACACTAGTATCGCTTCAATGTATGCTAAAATAATTTTTTTTAAATGATGAAAAGAATGTTTGAGAATGCTTTTGATTTTTATGAAATTTATATGTTGTGTGAAAATGATGGAAAAAATATTATTACAAACGTTATGGATTAATTTTTTTGGAAAAATAAACTGTTTGTTCTATCATGTTCAATGAATATTTATAATGTAAAATAAACTCATGGTGGTGGATTACAAGGGACTATTGGGGTTGAGAAAAAAATTTCTTTTTTGTGTGAACATTTGAATTCTCCTCACAAGTGCTGGGAGGTGGTTATTTCTTTTAGAAATTTAAATATGTGTAAGCCTGAAAAGTCAAAAGTGCTTTCACATGGATTATACACACCTTCTACCATTACTTCTCATCCATGTGTTGACAATTAAATATTATTTGTATTATCTTACGGAGATCACATTTATTGAAGGATAAAATCTTTGTGGTAGTGGATAGTTTTACTAAAATGGTTCATTTTTTTACACGTTCTAAAAGAAATTATCAACTCATATCACTGATTTTTTCAAAGAAATTGTTAGTTTTCATGGCATACCAAAGGGAATTTTGAGTGATATAGATGTTAAATTTCAGAGTAACGTCTAAAAAATATTATAATAAACATATAATCATTCTTTGGTTCTCTACAGCCTCACACCCACAAATTGATGGTCAAACTGAGGTGTTAAATAGCACACTTTCCACATTGTTGTGTGCCATCCTTATAATTTGTTTCAAAATATTTGAATGATAATTGCCTCAAATTTATTTTATTTATAATTGAATGGTTCATTCAACTACTAATGTTTCCCCATTTAAAGTTGTATATTTTTTAACCCATTCACTCCACATAATATTTTTCCTTTTCATACTAAAAATGTTTCTCATCCTGAAGTTGAAAAAAGGTAATATTATTTGAAGAGTTTGATGAAAAGGTATAGGAAACAAATGAGATTGAAAAATTGTAGAAACATAAAAAAAGGATATTGGAATATAGAATTTTAACTTAGAGAGTGCATGTGGGTAAACTTGAGGAAGTTGAGGTTCCATGATCATTGAAAATAAAAACATAATCCATGATGACATGGTCATTAACATGTTTTAGAGAAGATCAACAAAAATTCATAAAAATTGAGTTAAAGAATAGTTTTGTAAAATTTAGTGGAACCTTTAATTTTGATGATATTTCTCAATTTGAATTTTAGATCTTATGATGAATCATTTTGAGGAGGGAGGATAAAATGAAGATCAAGGAATAAATTATCATCGAGTGGTTGAAGGTAGACATTATGTGGAGGGAGGAAGGGTCATGATTGCACAAGACTATTTTCGAGTAATTGGTGGCCTAGTGATATGGGAGTAGACTAAGAGGATAATGATTCCATAAAAGGATTAATTATAAATATACATGGGGAGGCACAATAACCAAAATTTGAGAAGTATTAGGGCCTATATTTACATTAATTATGTCCCAAATATGATTTTAATGACCCAAACCATTGTGTGCTAAAAATTTTAAGCCCACCCGACTAGGGAGTATTTAATGTAAAAATTGGTGTGATGGTTGACATTACATTCCAAAAGGGAAGTGTTGTTTTCTCTTAAAGACATGGCCATGTTCCAAAATATTTGAAAGCATGATTTTGGAAATTTTACTTGGGTAAACAAGGTGTTAGAATTTTTTATCACCCTTTAGCTATAAATAACTACCCCATATACTATTTTGATATGTTAAATAACATTAATGTTATTATTGTGATTTTTACTTGAAACAAAGGGTTTTTCCTTAATTATTTACTTATCAATTGATTTTACATCCTTTGTGGTTTCTTTTAGATAGATTTCTTATAGAAAAGTTCACACTGGGTTCTCATTTACCATTTTCCCCAACATTCACATTTTAAATATCTACACTGCTTATTAACTTCTTTTATTGAAAACATCCAGGTGCTCAACGCATGAACATTGAGAAAGTTCCTAGTTCACTATTTAGTTGGTCTTGGATAGTGTTCCATAGGGAAGTGCAATCACTTTACCCCTACCAAAACATACAGATTAATCCATTGGATTGAAAAAGTTTCACCTAATATATTATCTAAAAAAGAAACAATATTCCTCAAGATAGTTTTGAATAAAAATTATTTAACACATATATATAAATAAGGGATAAAAAATCTTAAATCCATGATTTTGTCTTATAAACATTTTACCTTTACTCTCACCCAAATGATATCCCAAAATAGTCATCATAATATAAAATATTTTATTATGAAGCCCTAGTTAACCCACAAATCAATACAGAAATTATTTTTCACTTAAATACTCATAAAATATACATAATAAATTATAGGAAATATCATTTAATAATAAATATCAATTAAAATAAATTTAAAAACCCTGTCATAACAGACCTCATCAATAAATGAAACGAAAAATCTTTTTTAACTAATACTAAACTGATATGTACTTCTAATCTAGAGGTAAAATAACCATTTTAGGTGCCCAGTATTCTTAATATATCAAATATAATCGCCAAATTATACGAAAAGTAATCTATAAGTGGTTAGGTATTAACCAAAATAAATCATATAAAAACTTGGAATCACTATGAATACCCAAATTGTTTTATAACCATGTATTTAACTATATAGTCTATTTTATAATTTTTAATAACTTTCAGTGTACAAAAATGGTAAAATAACTATGTACTTAACAACACATTCAAGAAAAACCCCTTACTCACAAATAATTTCAATAATCCAACCCCAAAACAGTTCTTAAAAATTTTTAACACCATTATTTACCTAATTTATATAAGGAATATAATTTTAACCAATCTTATCACTATACCAATATTTATAAGAAAAATCTAATTTTATGCATTCAATCTTATATAAATTGAGGTTTCACTAACCCAACCATCATCCCACACATTTTACAAAACCAAAATATATACTTCATTAGCATATATTCCAACCAATTTAGTTCAGGTATTCCAATATTATTCTTATTAACAAAATCCCATAAATATAAAAAACATAATGTAAAGTAAAAAAAATGTAATAATGCTAAAAAATAAGTAAAAACATTTCAAAATTGACCATCTATTTTATTTATAATATTGACCAATAAATGAACCATTCTTAAATAATCTCTTATTTTCATTCAAAAATATTAAATTACATAGAATATCCACATTAGAACCTAGAAATTGTTTTTTAATCAATATGATTAACATGACCTAAATTTATTATATAAAATCTCTACTTACCCTTAATTTTTTAAAAATAACCTAACCCACACTGATAAGTCAACAAAAAATTTTCAACATATTTTTGTATTTATAATACATTAATATAATTGAATTAATTTACTACAATATTTGATACATGCACTTTCATTTTCATCCATCTAAAAAAATTATTTTTTTGAAACATAACAAAACTCACACTAAAATCAAACTAACTTATTATGTTTATTCATAATTAAAAGCATATTGGTTCACCTCAAAATGATCTATTTAAACTCAATTATAAAATACATCAATGGATAATAAATTGTTATATCTTTTATCAAATTTAAAAAATTCCAATATTAGTAAATATGAATAAAAACATGTCTCAAAAAGGTGATAATAATAACAGAAATAAATTTTTTTAATAAAAACAACATAAATTAATTTTCTTACAATGAAAATTTTTCAAAAATCATAAAAAAACTCAAGAATATTAAAGGATACATACCACATAGTAATTATATAATTTAAATTACTGACTCTTACTATAATTAAATCCATAATATCAAACAATATTTATAAAATTTAATTACATACCACCCTTAAGGTCACCGAAAATAGATAAAAACAATCTAATACTCATATGAGATTTGTAAAAATGATAGACCAATTGAATATTATACATCCAGCCACAAAACCACGACATAAAATTTTTATAAGAAGAAAAATGAAATCATAGAAATTTATGGAGATGGAGAATACATTAGAAGGAAAATTATAATCCTAAATTTGGTTGAATAAATAAGGAAACCCTATAATAAATAAAATGGTGTGGGATCTACCCATTAATTCAAACAAATAATAGAAAAAAGAGAGGTAGATATGTGGGGGATAGTTAAATTGAAATTTTGAATCACCACAAACCACAGTTTATTGTTAATACGAATGGTTTTCTAACCATTAACTTCACCCTACATTTTTTATTACCTCCTCCATGAAAAAAATATATAGTTAACATGAAATTATTTAAGAACATGAAATTTTCTATACATAGCCTAAAACATTCTATTTTATACTATTACATCTCTTAATTTTATAAAAAAACATTATTTTCCCAAGATATATCATTTGGAAGGTCATTTTAATAATCCCTTATCTTAAAAAACCATTAAAAATGAGTTTCATGTCACCCATAAGAAATAGAATAAATGACATTTAATTTATTACTAATATGTAAATTTAATTAAATTAAAAAAATAGGGTATTACAAATAGTCCGAAACATACATTCCATAGTATCTATTATTTATTTCCCATGGGTTCATTATTTTTTTGTGTGTTTTATTTTTCATTTTTCAATACAATGAATGGTTTTTCATATTAGTGTTCCCTATGGTGTGGATCTTAGACCTATTATGGTAGATATCATATTTAACTGACTTAAGATCATTTTATAGTCATTCCACATAGTCTTTTTATTAGTTTATATATCATAGTGTGGAGTTTCAAAACCATGTTTTGTCTAAAGGCGACCAGTTTCAGTAGAAAATGATGATTTATCCTTGGTTATGGGGTCAAAAGGTTAGATGAATACTATGTGGTATGTTCATAAACTAAGAAATATTATAATGGGTCCATTCTTATCGGTTTTAAACATTGTACCATGATATTATTTTTCTTCCTAGTTCACATTGGATGTTGATATTCCTAAAGGACTCTCTTTTATTATCTTGATATTCGTATTTTTTTTATTTTTATTTATTGTGTTAGTTTTCGATGTGGTGATTTCATTCACCCAAATGGTGGGTCGAGTGATGGGAATATTTGGTTTCGGTTTTATAATAAAATTATAATGAATTTTGATTATAAGTGTTGGGGATATGGATTATTTGTATAGCTTCTCCAGTATGAGTGAAAATCATCAGTGGTTCTATAGTAGTGGCCAAGTTATTTTTAGGGATTTTATTTTTAATGTCATTGATGATGGTCTTGGGCATGAAAATTTTTTAGGACTATGTATCATCCAGGATATTTCTTATTTTTTAGGATATAGTAGTCTGTGTAACATTTTATAGGTAATCAACACATTGGTATTTTTGGAAATGATCCTCTGAATGTTTTAGGTTCCAATAAAATATTATTATGGTTATTTATAAAATAGAAAAGTGAAGGGAGTGATGGAAGTACTATTTATTATTTTGAGGTGTTTTATTTAATTGATTTTTTTATTTTTTTAGGAAGAAAAACATTTTATCTGTATATAAATATAGGATTGATTATATATATATATATATATAAATATTCCAATTTGTAAATTTTATGGGTGTCAGAAAGGGGAAGAGATCATTGAAGTATTGAATTTTAAGATAAATTCAACATAATAGAACATGTATGTTATATTTTGGTATATTTAACTATTGTTAGTTCTAAAAATTCTTAGTTTTATTATGTATTGATGCAATGATTGACATAAATATTTGGTGTAGTTATTGCCCATATCAACATATGTATTTTTCTACATTTTTAAGTAATTAATTATAATTCTATCTAGAACACTATATATTATAGAAATGGTATAGATTATAATTTATATATCAATGATATATTTGAGTGCATAACACTGTTATGTTCTTATATAAACCATTTTATAGCATATTTTTAGGTGATCATTGTGTATTTATGGATGAACATATGGAATGTAATTTTTTTTGTTTTAATCCATGATTTTAAGAGAGTTATGAAAAATTAAGTCATATTAAAATTTAAATTTTGATAATTTACAAGAAATTGTTAAAAAAAATTAGAATAACATAGGACACACCAACAATTTCTCATCAGTCCTAAAACTGAAGGAAAGACATAATTGTGTAGATGGATATACCATTGTTTGGGTGAAAATATATTACAATATTTGGAATACCACTAAAGTTTCATTTTTTCTTATGAGACTTATCTATGCCCTTATAATATTATATAGGTTGAATCAATGTATTTTTTTCATGATCTTTAAAATTTCTCAATTAAATTATATATAAGAGAGACCAAATGATTTTATTACTCGTAAGTGAGATTCATGATCTATATTTTTGCGATGTCTTATAAAACCCTCTTAATCCACCTTCTCTATTAGTAATTAGGGGGTATATGGAATAATGATGTGGTTTCTATCATATATATGAATTTATGGAGTCAAAGAATATTATTGATGGGTGATTGGTGAAATGATAAACTTTTTCATGGTATGGGATTCTAATGATTATTTTTTATGTGTGATGAGTAATTTTTATATAGTAAATTGATAAGGTGATGGGTAATTATAGTAGATGATGCTATAATTAATGATGAGTTTGATAAATGTATGGGATATTGAGGGTGTGGAAGTAAATTTTATATGGAATAAATTTATAATGAATATAATGGTAATTATGGTTATTATATTAGAGAAATTAGATTGGAATAATGTTGTTAATAG
This sequence comes from Viscum album, assembly GCA_963277665.1. Taxonomy (NCBI): domain Eukaryota; kingdom Viridiplantae; phylum Streptophyta; class Magnoliopsida; order Santalales; family Viscaceae; genus Viscum; species Viscum album. The sequence goes on from OY728164.1 coordinate 1,269,328,206, forward strand.
AAAGGGACAAAATAATCAATGTAATGGGAAAGTAATAAATGGTTTTTTTGTTGAAACTTATATTGAGTAATGGTAATATATATGTATATATATATATATATATAACTTTTTATTATTTGAGGTGGTGGTTTTTTTAAAGGTTGTGTAGTGTGAAGAATTGTTAAACACATTAATGAGTGAACTGGATTTTGTTGTTTTGATGTAGATGTACTGTAGGGTTAGAACCCATACATGAAAACCAAATTATGTATGATATAATGTTATGTTTATGTGAGGTGGTGATGTACTAGTAGGTTATGTGGTTTTTTTATTGATAATATTGTTTGATTTCTTAGGGACATGTTGTGTATCATAGACATTGGGATGAGTTTGTTGAGGAAAAAATAAGTTATTATTGACGTTTTATTTCAATTATTATTTTGTTTTATAATATAGATATGTGTTATGTTTATATAGTTCCTTTTTATGCATACTATATAATGTGATGTGGATGTTTTATTATAAAATTATTCCATACTTTATTGAAGGGTTGTGATTTGGTTATTGGAGGTATGTAATATTCCTTTATATTTTTGTGATGTTAGGGACTTAATGATGAAGAGGAGGTTGGATACTATATTACCATCATAGATTCATGTCTTGCTGTTTTTTTGTTGTTTGATCCCGATTATCGAAAAATTTATTATTTCTTTTATATTCACTTTCATTGGAGCAGTAGAGAGTGTGAAGTTACAACTGGTATTTATGGGTTTGTGGATTTGTTGATATAGATGCGGTGGTGGATGACATGTGGTAAAGGATTCATTACTCCATTGTTCCAATTTTTCATAATTAGTAGATTTATATTTATATTTATCACTTATTGAGGACTTAATATGAATGTTCACTTAACACATGAGAGATTAGAGGAGGAACTATGTTGGTATACTTATATATTAAGCCAATTTGACTATTATTTTCTTTATTTGTAGGTTCATGTTGAGGTTATTTTCTGATGCTTTTAGATTAGGCATGAGGTGATCTAGTTGGAGTAAAAGATTCCTACAATAGAGTTCCATTTGGCATAACATTAATTTTTTCAAAATATATATTTCAATTTTATCATGTATTTATTTATTTGTGTTATCGAGAGCAGTTTATCTTTTTAATATATAGGTGGTAATTTATTAGAATTAAAATGGGATTAAAATAGTCCATATTAAATATTTATACACAGGGAAACTATCATTAATGAGTGTCCTATTAAAATTTGGATTCAAGGATCACTCATAAAATATAATGTTTTTAGCCACCTCTTAGTCTAATTTTTTGGATAAAGGTTGGTCACACCCTAGTGAGCTCTCCCACCGTTTCCCTTCCATTATGAGCTTTTTATTTTTTCATTTCAAGTGGTTCTTCTATGTTAGCCCATTTTTTTCTCTTGTTCATTATTTCTCTAATCCCAAAAAACATTTTTCCACTTTGTTTTTCTCTCAAAAACACTAAGGTATGATACACTGTAATTACTATTTTTGATAGGTTTAAATTGATGTATCGGATGTCCATTGATTATTGTAAATGTATTCTTGCTTAATTAGGTCTCTTCCTTCCACGGTGAATAATTTTAGTTTTATTATGCTTGATTGTATGAATTTTATTTTTTGAATTTGTATTAAATGGCATTCAATTTAGTTATTTGTGTAATATAATAACTTTTTTTTCTATCACTACAAAAAAATATGCGACTAGTGGTGGTTTTTATATGATGGTGATGGCTTAATCTGACAACTTATGGTTCTGTGATATTATTTTAAAATATATTATAAAGTATGTTTTAGAAACCAACTACAATCAAGTTAACCAAATTAGCAATAGTTTTAGGGAAGTTTCACATAATGATTTACAGTGGTGGTTATTTCATTTTTAGTGATGGTTTTCCACTCAGGACTACCAAGGGTATCAGAGTGGTTAAAACCCTAATTATATTTAATAATTTATAATGGATATATAAACTACCATTAAATATTATACCATATAATGTAGTGATTTAAATACCCTTTATATATTAATGATAATAAAATTGTAGAAACTGAATCCCTATAAAATTTATATGAAATAGATGGAAAAAAAAATAAAATAACACAAATAGTAAACAAGAAAATTTATTCATGTAATTAAAATACAAAACAATAAATATAAAGTAATTATGGTAATTATAAATAAATCAACAAGGAATTGGATAATACTGGAATAAAATATTCATATTGATATTATGAAAACTATAAAATATCAACTATAAATGGAGTTTCAATTAAAAAATAGTCCAATATGATAAAAATGTATGCTCGATTCAAATAGATACATTTCATTAACTAAATATGAATTATTATATATAAATTACAATAATTGGAAATTTAAATCAATATTAACGATATAAATAGTGTAAATATAGGCTTAACCAAGTACTTGATATCAATAAAAAACATAGTTTTAATATGCTAAAAACTAATATATAATAATGATACATTGAAATATAATTAAATTTCCACAATTACACGATTAATAATAAAATCTAATATAAATAGATTCTAAATTTCCTAAGTCAAGGAAAACTAATAATTAATGAAATACCTTATCATAAAAAACAAATCATTAAAAAAATAAGATTTGGTAAAATCAACACACTGCAACCTCATCATGTTTCAACTTCATCCATGCTTACTTATAGCCAAATTCCGCAATATTACCACATCACTATATAATGATCCATAATCATGTTACCCCAACAAATATATATAACCGAAAACTTCATTTCACAACACCACCACCTTTAAATATACTTTTCCCACCACTTTTACATTCCCCCACAAATCATCATAAATTGTTACCACATTATACTAAACAAATTCCAGGACACCAAAAATAAAAAATAACATAAAATCAATTACAATAACAAAATTACAACAATAAGGATTCCAAATAAAAAGAAAAAAATGAATTAAACAACCATGATCTCATTTAGGATTCTTCCATGGATCCCTAAATTCTACCACAACACCACAGTCATTCTAGGAACCACACAACACATCCCTTAAAACATAAATATCAGTGATAACTTGAGAAAAAAGGCATAAAACCCAAATCATATACACCCATAACATACATTTAACCTCCTCATTATAGGGGCCAACTAAACTCTCCCTCATAAAATAAGGCTTCAAAAATCATTTCATTCATTATAGTAATCATACATTATCCATATTGACTATAATATACTATTTATGAAAGGTAAAAAAATCATCAAACTATAATTGAAGAATTTTAATTGAATAATTTAAAAAATAACCCAAATAGCATAATAATGATATATATAAGAAAACTTTTAGAAGAAACCTTATAAAATAAACCATAAAAATAGATTTCATGAAATGAAAGAGACATATAGATATCTCCAAACTCTGAACACAACATTTTTTCTCAATCAGCATATCATTGTGTTTTTAGATCACAAGTTTAGTTACACATCCATCATCATGAAATCCAAACTCATCCCTTGTCACTACCCAATGAACTAAGATCGAAAACATCTCTTTCTTCATCTCCACTACCTGTTATCAATATCTATTTTAAAAGTTCCTTAAAAATTAAAGAATTTTGTATAGTTAATGTTAAACATAAATCCAATAAATTATTTTGTAAAATATTATTAAAAAGTTGTGTTATTTACTAACTCACTCAAACCATCCATTAATGACATATCAGCAATGATATATCAATTCTTCTTTTGATTTAATTCAACAAATTATTTCTACGAAGAAATGAGACATTCCTCTTATATCTGTATATGAGCCCCCAATTACTAGATTGTGGTACCATGATGATTTATTGTTCTCTATATTAAAATAAATTTCCTTTTATACTATTAAAGTATGGGGTACCAACAATTATGATTAGATGCGGAATCAATCACTTATTCCCTGCCAAATAACTCAAAAGGTAATGTCTAGGAACCAATTTTAGGAATGTGACAAGGATGCTCTTTCCCAAGGATATAACAAAATGAAACATATTGGGAGACTGAGATGGAATTTATGGGATTATCATACCATAGTTGTTTTATATTTACCAATATATAAAATATAATTAATATTTAAAAGATAAAAGTATAAACAAAGTGACAACTCACAACAGGATATTACAATGATAAAGGGATTAATAACCCAACATCATTACTAGGATCATTTACATTACTCCCAAGAGATATCATATAAAAAACCCGAAAAATGTTGTATTTGGTACACTTGGTTACCAAATATTTTTTACTATATTATTCAAATATAAATACAAAATTTAATATTGGAAAACAAGAATTTAATCGTCTAAATATTTAAACTAATGATAATATTACCACAATCGATCTATTTATTGTAAAACTCATTGAATAGATAGTGTGGGGGAAGCATTTTTTTAGCTTGACTGGATTTATTTCTTCTTCAAATGTCATAAAATAAATAACATTTCATTTAACAGTAATTTTTAAATTTCATATTCTTTTCATATTCCTGTATATATATAAAATTATATTAACATATAACATAATTTTAAGTAATATGTGCTTCTTAGGGTGAAGGCTACAAAAAATACATTCTAATGCATCATATGTACCCATTGGGGTACCTTATCATACTTTTACTGATTTTTCAATAATGTATCATTGAATCCTTTCCATAATAACTATTTAAAGACTTTTTATTTCTTACCAATGTTATTCATCATACTATTTTATATGATAAGATAAACAACAGTAATGTTGAATAACATTTTTAAAAAGATATTTATTTATAAAATATTATTATATACCTAAATAATGACATTAAATTGATTAATAATTTATTAAAATTATCATTAACTATGATTAAATTCAATCATTATTTCAATAATGAGGCATGTTCTCTTATAAGAATATGTAATAAGAACAGTAACCAGATCATCATCCAAAAATCATAAAATATGGCCAAATAATTCCATTACATAATCTATTTGGTTACCATGAAAATGAAAGAGGACAAAAAACTTAAATCCATTTATATTCTAGACATCTGAACTACCTATATTTTTGTTACTATTAACATAGTTTCCATAATATATGAAAAACTAATTATTATTATTAAAAAGTGAAATTAATTTATTCAATTATAATATTTACCTATATTAGTCACCCTATAATATCCTCAAGAAGAGATAGGTGTGACCACCTATTCCTTCATTATAGAGTCTTAGTATGATGAACATGATGAATCTAGAGGTAATGTGCTAGATGATAATGATATAGAGAAGGAGGGTTTTCCAGATGCAGATGAGATAGGAATGGAGGATATATAAAATACTGACTAGGGGAAGATGGATGGTATCCATGCTTCTATATTGAGTGAAAAATAGATCATCTAGTGTCTATACTGTCGAGTGAATGAGAAAATGGAGTCAAATAAGATTATTGAAGAACTTGTTTCTTAGAAATCATATCACTTAATCAAGTTAATATAACTTAAGAAGATATATTTAAAAAAATTCGCGCATAAAAATAAATTTATAAATGATAACATATGAACAATACTAAAAACAGAATATACATAGGTATAATAATGACTGACAGAACATACAAACAAATATAAAATTTACTTTTTCAAAATTAAACAACTCAACATAAAAAACAATTTAAATATTATTAAAAATCCACAATACTAAAAATGAATAAAATATAATATAATATATTTTTAAGTTAGTGGGTGACTACACATAAAATAAATCTTTCGATCAATCATGTCATTATCTTGCTCCGTCATTACATCATCTACTTTATCAACACATATAAGATTAATATATTGAATATCATGATGGATAAATAAGTCAGTTTCATATTGTTGATGGTATTTCATGTTAGATACCAATTTTCCCACTTCATCAACCATATCATACATGTCTATTTATTTTATGTTAACAAGAAAACTCCATCATTCATTAATGGTATCTTCCATATAATATAGAATTTTAACTTGCTATGAGATGATATAAAGATCATTTAATTCACGATGAACAACATCCATCACGTTAAATACAAAAAAGTAATTATATTGAATGGAATATCTTTTAATACCCCTGGAAATATAGACCCACTTTCATTTGAATAAAAAACTGAAAAATTATTATGGTGGTTTAATTTGATAATATTAGTCAAACATAAATGGTATCACAATTTGGAAACTATCAATCTACCACTATTTTCTATTATTAATCGCTCTTCTGGATTGATTTTATAAAATTTAGTTCCATTCACATTGTAAGAGTCAAAATTTATTGCCTTTTTTAGAGTACCTTGATCCAAAAACATCAAATAATTTAACGAATCAACTCAAAAATCTGTGATCAGGATCTAAAAAAATGTACATTATTACATTAATAAAATATTTGTACAAACATAAAATCCATCTTGATTCAAATATTTATCTACATACATGACTTGAAAACCATTCTAAAATATCTTTATTATCACCATTGGTTATATACATCTCATTTCATGTTGAATTATCATTCTTTTCCATGTTTTTTATCCAAATCTCTTCAATAAATGAATCTACAATTTAACTATTTAGTTTCCCATATCCATGTGCCAGTAATAATTTCATTGTTTCAGTGTAATATATTAGATCATCCCAAATGTTCAAACAATATAATTATGGATTTTTTTTATTACATGTGTTGTTGAAATTTAGTTTATTTATTGTCAACATATCTAATTTGAATTAATCTTATGTCAATATCTTCTAAATTTGTAGAAAAAATATAAGACACTCTGATGATAAATAGCATAAAAAATAGACCCCTCTATATGATCATTATTTTTTACAAATGATTTAAAATAACGAATGTATCTATGAAATAAAAAACAATAATTTATTTAATTAAATTACACCAATTATATAGATAATATGAAAAATAAAATTATGTTACCACTTAATTTGTTATATCCATAAATAATGTACATGTCCTCCAAATTTTGTTTCCTCAGCCAAATGAGTATCTAAATTTATCATGTCCATAAAAAATGTTGTAGGAAATATCACATCCATTACACAAATTGTCGATGCAAATATATCTTAATTTTTTTGATGATCAATTAGTTTCGGATCTTTCCCACATTTTCATTTGAATAATATGGGATTTTGGAGTACAACTATAGTAACCTTTTCAGGTAAAAATGTATGAAATTCCAAAGGTAGTAATTACTATGAAAAAATATGTCAATCATTAATATTCCATCCATATAACTTATAATGAATTATAATAAAACACAATGAGAAGTTACTTGAATACCCATAATATAGTTTCACATGTTTTAAAATTCCATATAATGTATCATCATCCCTATTTCTCACTGCAAAAAATTACTGGATCATAATTTCCATTCACATATAACCATTAATCACGCATTATAATCATTTATTTTATTTCATTCTGAGAATTGTGATGGTCTTTCAGTCTTCCATTCACATTATGTATTGTAAATATCAAGTATCCAAAAAATTATTCTCCAAATCAATAACATTGTAATTGTGACACAATAAATTATATTCCAAATACATAAGATTTGGGAATATAATTTGTTCTCCCAATATTATGTTTCAATATCAATTGATATGAACATCAAACTATTTTCCCACTATCATTTAAATGGTGCATCTTATCAAATTTTGATTCAACATTTACTAGTTATGCCAATATTTTAGAACTTTTCAATTACTTTTTAGGTGGTCTATGATTAATATACCAATCAAATTTTGACTTGTTCAAACAAAATATTTGACATGCATAGAGAAATATATGATGAAACAAAAATAAATAGTTTTTACTATAAACATTTTGTTCAATATAAAAATCAATGTTACTAACATGATAAGAAAAACTCATCTAATTATTTCAACTAGATAATTACCCAAGTTTGTGGAATTCACCAACATTCCATATTAGAGTAGTGTGCATTTTGAAAATTGTTCTAGAAGATGTATCATATGTATCAATATCATTACTCAGTAAATACTTTAATTATTAAATTTAAAGAATAAATTATACATCAATATCATTTACATTCATTTTTTATAGGAATAATCATCGAAATAATAAAATATTTTTTTATGTAAATTTCTACAGCTATAGATTTAATGGGATCTAAATAACAATCAATTTGATATAATGGGTTCTAAATGTCATAAATAGGTTGAATCCATTGGTATCAAATCCCAATGAAATTTTCATAGGGTTAGATTATAAATGTTAATGTAATGAATAAAATGTAATCCATGATATTTAATCTCATAGATTTTCCATCAACCCATCATTTTTATTATCTATATAATTCCACTTCATGTGCTCCATGGTTTTCTATTACATGAATAATCTATAAAATTGTGGATTTAAGGGGAATTTTCATAAAACCTTTGTAGGTGTTTTCATTTTCTTCTTATTCATAGTAGTATGATTAATTATGCTTCAAAAATCACCCATTTACTATTATATATAATAAGAACATTTTTAATAATCCTTTCCACTCGAATACTCTCCCAAATAAAGCATACAATCAGTGGGACAACTGTGTAGATTTATATATTTCATCCCATGCTTCTTAAAAAATCCTATCATAAAATGAGATAGGGATCTAATCTTTAAGAAATGAATCACACAAAAATTCCAATATCATATATATAAACTTATTTGTAATCCATCTTAGACATTTGATATGGTACACCTTCAATAAAAAATCATTTTTTTAAATTTTAGAATCCACGATACAAATAATGATTTCCATCAACAAATAAATCCAGAAAAACATTTTTTAACTCAGTTATGTCCTCTTTTACATTATTCTCTGCAACTACAAGAGGATGATAAAATGATATTGTATGATCTTTATATGGTTATCTTGTATTTCAAGAAGAATTATTTACTATGTAACGAATTTTATCACCCTAAAATGGTTGTTTTGACATATTTTGATGTCAATTATATTAAGATTCAGTGAAAAAAAAGATTATATGGTTTTTATTTTAATATTACATTATTGATGAAGATGGGATCTCATTTAATTGATTGACATTAGTTTGAAAACATTATATAATGTTTTATTCTTCATTAAAAATTGAACACAAATATTAATCAGGGAATTTCTTTATTACCAAGTGTTCACAAATATAATGTATCATGAACCATCTTCAAAATTTACATTCAGGTAATGGATATATTATTTCCCCATTTATAGATCAATTTGAAATTGACAAATTTAAAAACTCCTAGAAACCCTTTGCATAATGATGATTCATCATTGATAATGTGATCTATCTTTTATCTATATATCACAATATGAATACACTATAATAATGGAAATTAAAAAAGATAATAAATATTATTTCATTAAAAAACCAATATCCAATTTATTCTAAATCTAATATATAGAAAATCATTATACATGTTAATTTGGCTATGTTTCTGAACAACATCACTTTTCATAGATTTTAATTCGATTGGATATAATCCATCACAAAATGAAATCTTTCATATAATTATGTATCATGAATTGAAAATGTAAAATATTCATGATAGTATGATGTTAATAAAATTAAATAATTTATAAATAACATTACAAATGGGGTTGAAGAAGTTTTTCACTATTAAGGGATAAATGTTGCAGTGGGTGAAATAGAAGAAAGAGATACTAGGATTTTGAGGACAAGGGATCAGTAGATCGGCGATTAGGCCTATTTAGTGAGGGATTGATGGCTAGATGGAAATAGCTAAAATGAAAAGGGGATTATTTAATAAGGATAAGAGATTGGTTGTGAGGGGTTGGGGAGGCACTATGACGATATGAATGATCAGGGATTCGCATCTTGGAGAGGATTGGTGGGGGATCAGGGAGGGATTGGGGATCAATAATTGTGATGGATAAAAAATATGTGGTGAGGGTTATGTTGGGTGTGGTGGAAATGGGGAATGGGGAGTGTCATTTAACAAATTTAGAGTGAATTAGTTGGGGGGAAGGTAAGTGGCATAGATGACATAAGGGATTGGTGATTTGGGTGAAACGATGATGAGGGAACGAGGAGCGGCGCTGAGGGATCAAAAAAGAGCGGTGATTACAGGGGAAGGGGAGGAGTGGAAATGCGGAATGGAGAGTGGCAGTGAGGGATCCAGGGAGGGGTCTTGGGAGAGAGTGGGTAATTTTGGGATACTTTCTTTTTTATGAAATTGAATAAATTTATCATCGGTTTTATAAAAAACCACCTCAGACAATTTTCAGCTTCATTTAGTGGTGGATTATTAAACCACAACTAATAAACAACTATTATGTGGTTTATTTTGAGTATTTAAAATCATATATATATATGATTTTTATTGTGTTTATTTCAAATGTTTTATTGGATTGATCAACGATCTGAATTTTTTTAATGATTTTCCTAGTTTTTTTAATATTGTTGACAACTATGTTTAATGGAATCTTAAGAGGATTGTTTATAGATAATTTTATAGTTAGATTATTTATGTCTCATTTTTCTCATGTAATATAAATAATTATGATTTTATAGGTATTTTTTGAATAAAAGGATTTTGTTGACCTGGTTAAATGGTTTTGAATTACGTGGGGTTGATTTTGAATGTTTTTATGAATGGTTAATCAATGTATTTATATTAAGGAATTTTTCAGAAATTATGATTTAAAAATGCATTTCAAAAGATAATTTCCATGATTGAGTTTAAAAATAGTGGGAATTGTTTTGGAACTCCCTACTAATTTTGGGAAAAAATACTTTTTTATGACTTTATCATGACTTTTCAGGTTATATGTGGGTCCCTCATTGAGCCCCTTACTTTTCTACCACTTGATATAAATATTTATCATTGAGGGGGATTTTGAATCTAATTTTTATATTTATTTATCATAATGCATGTGAAACGGGTTGTTTCATGTGGTGATGTGGATGTTGATATATGATTTTTACTTATTATGTTTTATTTTTAATTTTGAGATGAACCTTTGAATTTATTATCTACTCACCTGTATTTTAGTTATATTAAGTGAATTCAAGGATGTTATTAGATTTCATATATGATTTGATTCAATTTCATAAATTTTGTACTAATAGATGATGGTTTCCAAGTTAGTGTATGTTAGATAACATGATATATAGTAGGGATTATCGTATCCTATTATATCCATAGATAGATTATATAACATGGGAAGTTTCGTAAGACTTTTATGATGTTGAAAGATTTTGTAGTTCTACACATGGGTTCCAGTTACTAGTTTAGGACCATATTAATTTAGTTCTAGGTAATTTACTATGATTATGTATTCCCATTGTTGATATTTTGGTGAATTTGTTGTAAGACTTTTCTAAAACCCATATATTTTGTTTTTTATGTCACCGTTACAGTGGTTATATATATGTTTATGTTATATTATAATACTGGTTTTTATGTGTGTTTTATTTCTGTTTTAGTTATGGGTTTTCATTATATTTCAATTTGATTTATAAAATTATTCTAAAAGTCTTATTTTTGTAGTAATGTGGTAAAAAATTTTATAAAATATATTTGATAAGTTCTTTATAATGTATAAATTTATTTTGATTCTCATTAATACATTTCTTAAAATATTGTACTTATTTAGTTTAAATGCGGTCTATTAAAAATGGGGTTCCTTCCTCCCTTTCTTACACAAAGAAGGGGGATATTTTATAATAATTATTGATGTGTGATATGTGGTATCATTTTACACACATATAAAAAAAATTAACTATTTATAAATAATGCTAGAGTCAATATAATATCTTTTGGAAGAAAAATACATGAACACTTTTGTGGAATCCAATTTGAAATGGTTTATTTCACACCCTGTATACACCAATGGATATATAAATATTCTCATGAATTTTTTAGAGTAATTGAATTTTATATATTTATTGTTCTAATTTTTTTAATGATGGGTGATTTTTATATATGGTAAGTTTTCATTGGAGAAATGGAGATGGTTGATTTTTTTTGTTTTTCTTTTATTTCTTTTTTGGTTTGGTTATGTACCAAAAATATAAGATTCTTTAATTTACTGTCTTATTTTTATATGTAATTTATTTCTTATTTTCAATTCATTAATTTAATAATGTTTGATAGTTATTTTATTTATTACTTTTACTAGTCATTTCATTATCATTTTTCTTTATTATTACCAATACCATTTATTTTATGCATTAGTCTAAGATAGGTAGATCAGTTTTTCCTAAATCATGGTAAATTTTTTAATTATTATTTTATTATAATATTGGGGATAAATATTTATTATATGACCATTATTCATACTAATGTTCTATTTTTCAACCCATAAGGATCTTAAAGACACATTGGTCCTATTGGCGTACCAATTAAGGTGACATGTTAGGTCAACTCGGGCCGGTTTGTTAAAAATGGCGAAAAAGCATAGGATTTTTAAAATCATATAATATTTAATATCTAGATTATTATTTTGGATATCTAGTATTATGGATATGGTAATGTTATAATTTTATAGTTAGGTGTAGGGTGAACCTAACTAGCACTTTCTCATCGTGAGCCTTGAGTTTCCATGCTTAACAAAATTTAGTATGAAGATCTATATATTGTTTCATATTATTATCAATATATTTTGATTCGTATTGAAAATAATTTAATCATAATTAGGTATAATTTTTTTAGGATATCCTTGATATTTTAAGGTAAAAATATATGAATAAATTATGTAATGTGGTTAGATCACGCAGTCTATTAAATAATGAAGAAACAATTTGATTGGATCTACAAACCATTACAGGGGTAGTTGAATGATTGTCTCATGGTTCTCAAATATATTGGAAAAACAATGTAATGTTATATTAACCCAATAATTTTTTCCGTCCATTTCATACTAAATTGACTCAAATAGTGACTGTAATTTGGATGATGTTAATTAAATGAATTTTTTGGTGAATTATAACAACCCGAAATTATAAAAAAATAACATTATATTCAACAGAATATGTGACATGAAATAGAAATAATTGAAGATAATAAAAAACCTCATTTACTTAAAATATATTTATTTTATAACCTATTTAATTTCTTGGACAGCTCATGATACATGAAATAATGTGTTTTTCCAATAGGATTTGTTACAAGAAACACCTAGTTTTAAAGAAGAATAATATACTATTAATAATATTATTTAATATGATAGTTATTTCTTAGATTATGGAATATTTGGTATTTATAGTATTAATTAAATAATTAATATATATAGTCTAAACATATTTATTAGTCATATTTTTATTAGTAATGACGTTTTAATCATCTAGAAAAAAATAAATGTTATTTAAAAAATGTATTTTTATAAAAGAAATATTAGTTACACTTTGAACAGATAATTAAAAACTAATTTTTACCATATTAAGAAACATTATATAAACTAATAAACCACATTTTTAATATTGTAATAAAAATTAATCTTATGGTGAATTTTTTTTATATTTTTTGAAAAGATCTATTTATGATGAATAGTAAAAAATATTTGATTTGATTGTATACAATATTTTCATTCAATAATTTATAATGATAAAATATATTTTTAATTTATTTATAAGTTAAATTAGTTCATTTTTAAATCAATTAATCTAATTATTTCATTTTAATTATTCTATTATTTAATTTATATATAAAATCTTTTTATGTTTTTTACATTTTTTACTTTAAAACTCGCTTTCTCATAATGCCAACATGATTAAATTTAAATATTATTTTCACACTTATGTTAATTTCGATTATAAAAATGGACCCCATATTTTTTTATGAAAATTAATTATTATTTATAATATGTTAAAATTATTTTTTTACTAGAATGTATTGTGAAAAAGGTAAAAATGAATTACAATGGTTATGGTCAAAATGGGATTACTATAGGATTAAACAGTAATGATATGGGTACAAATGACATATAAACTTTTATAAAAACTATTTTATGGAGAACATTCATCCATTAAAGCTCTATGGTTCAATAATAGACCATTTAATGACCTTTTTACATATAGAAAATGTGGGAGCCCTCAATTATTATCCACAATTGATGTATGTCCTCTTCCCCTCTTATAAAAGGTCACCCATCTCCTCTCTTATTCACACCTTCAAATTTTTCCACCAATACCTCACAAAATAACTTCCAAAATTACCTTATATAATCAAATAATTCTTATTTTTTTTTACAAAAATCCAACTTATGAAGAATTTAGTGCAAACCTAAGGAGGATACCTAGAGAAAAAGTAATGTTCTTCAATGAGCGTCATTATTTTATTTATTTCTAAATCGCCTTCAATTAAAATAAAACAATGATGAAAAAAATAAAATTAGTATCTTAAATATACTCACATTTTTTTAGAATAATTTAATGACCTATAACGCCATCAATTTTATAAAATCAATTCCACAATTATTATTCTTGTGTACGGTAGACTACAACCTCGTGAACCGATGTCATGCATTCTTCCATTGTTGTTGTTCACTGTTGGATATGATTATGAATATAAAGTATATTTATGATATTTATAACATATATATACCTCTAGATACATTATATATATATATATATATTTACTTTTCATTCCCTAGGGTATACAATAACATCACTCATGTGTACGATGGATTATTGCTTCACGAAGCGATGTGAATCGTCTTTCACTAACACTTTACATGGAAGGTAATAAGATTATTGTTAATGATTATATGTGATATAAAGATCTTAATTTTGGTATTAATAAAATATTTATCACTGTGTAAAGATAATATATATCATTTTCCTTCTTACATTTTCACTCACTTAAAGATGATATCATCATTCATGGGGACTACCGCCTTCATGAAGCGAGGTGACTATCTTTTATTCACCACACCACATTGATAATATATATATGTTATGTTATATATGATATTATTAAAATTGTTTAAATAGAATATATTACTTACATTATATTCAAAGTGATGATTAAAAAATGGAAGTGTTACTCATGTGTACGTATGAACTACCGTCTCTATGATCGCAATGTGGTTAATTTTTCGAAAACATCATTGATGAAAGTTAATAAAATTAAAATTTATATAAAAATATTATAATTATTTCATTATTATTATTTTATAAGTGATTTAAATATATAATATGTTCATGAAAAATATCTTCCATGATGAAACATGCATGAGAAAACAAGGCAATCAACACCCGAAACAATGAAAATTATGAATTTTTATTAATGAATCGGTGATAAGATGTTATAAAAATAAAATAAATGATATGATAAATATTAAATATTTTTTTTATAAGTTAATTACATATCATAAAAAATATACAAGATTCTAAATAATATTCCACCAAAAAGATGTGTATGTTATGGGATTTCAAAACACTATTTCTATTTATTGGGTAAAACATCTAGTTCATTGATTATGTCATTCTATGATTATTTGTTTAATGATATTTTATTATGTTATAGTTTATTTAAAAAATTATATTTTTAGTTTAAACAAATAATATAATCATTTATTAGTTCTTACATCAATATTATAATCATTATAGTAGTTTATTTGACAATTTCATTATAATCGATATTGTTTTTTCTTGAATTTCAGTTAAAGGAAATTATTTTACCATTTTATATAATGAAATTTAATTTTATTCCTATATTGGTTATTCTTAGTATTTGAAACTAATAGTACTATTTTTACACTTTTATAATTATATTAATTGAGAAAATGTTTTAAAAAATATTAGTGTATTTCACTATTTAGGAAAAAATCAATCTTCTTCCAAAATCATATCTTCTAAAAATGTTTTCCAAAATGTTTATAACATTCTCAAAATTATTAATTCATATAATTTTCAACATTTTTAATTATAAAATATTTCTTTTAGTTAAATATAGAATCCTTTTTAAAAAAAATGTGAATGTTCATTTATAAAAATAATGTGAAAGGAATATTATTGATTATTTCCAAACAAGGAACATTCCTAAAATTTATGAAATGAAAAAAGAATTTTCTTTCGATTTTTTTTTGGAATTTATGAAATTACCAACTATCATTACCATCATCACATTGAATATTAATTTTTAATTTTTTGGGTTATCTTTTTGAAAAAAATGTTTTTAAATATGATCTTCAAGGAAAAGTATTTTCATAATGTTTTTTGTTTTAACAAAAAAAATTTCAAAATGAAAATAATATTTTCCTCAAGAATTTTTTTAATAAAATTTTTACTATATTTCTATACACCAATAATATCAACCTTTTATGTTCCATATGATCCCTTGGGACTATTTATTTCATATCACTATTATTTTTTATTTGGAAAATTGAAGATTAGTTTTCTTGTGGATGTGCTATTAACATATGATTTTCATCATTTCTTTAAAGACTTTGTAGTTTTGTTTATTGATTGGGTAAAGAATTAAAATTTCATATGATAGTTTTTGAGTATTAATAAATATTTTTTTATTCTTATAATATAAAGATTGAAATAAAATTATTTTGTGATAGGTGGGTCGAAACATTATATATCCCCTTAATGCATTGATAGGTCTCATGAGAAGAATCAATTGGCTAAATCGTGTGGGTTTCTACACAAATATTTAAATTATATTATGTATAGATCTTGGTAGTAACTATCATGCAGATATATCAGGACAGTTAAATCATATAAAGTTATGTATTCCATCCTTATTAATTCAATTATTGTAATTCAATGTGATTATTTGATTTGTTAGAATATTTATGGTTATGTATTCAAGATCATGTGATTATTTACATTTCACTACATCATCTTCATTTATATATTCTATATTATGCTAATGTTATTAATTTAATGAAATGTTTTTTAGATACATACATTTCCACGATGACTATTATTGATTTATGATTGCTTCAGATATACTTGGTAATTATTAAGAATTTGTGATCACACAGTCATTTTTTCCATTATTTTAGAACACATGATATGTACAAGGTTTTGAGGGTATTCTAGAGAGAATAAGTTTTTCCAAAAAAAATATAATTGTAATTTGTGATTTAAAATATAATATATGAGCGTTGTATATATCGAGATTACCAATAATACAATAATATTTGGCCTTTTGGGAAAAAATTTAATGCATTTTATCCCAATTTAATATAGATATAATTGACTCTAAGAAATTATGGATAGGTTCATTACATGAATTTATTTTAATGAGTGATTTCTTGATAGATGATTTTGCGCTTGTTTGGATATTTGTTTTAAAAATCCACTTTCCTATTTAAAAAATTGGTTATTGATGGAAAATGATATTTTACAGTGTGATTTATTTATAAACCTATTTTTAATATTTAAATCAATTTAATTTTAGTATCTAATAAATATTTTAAAATTCATGGGACTTCCTCTTCATTTTTACTCATAAGATTGGATTTCAAAAAAACTAAGGATTTTGTCATGACTTTTGTTTTTTTTTTAATTTGGTGTTTTAATTTATTTGTAAGGATTATTGACTATTTTTATTTGATTTGAATGTTTTTAACTTCATTATTAAGCTAGTAAATTTTTTTGGGAATGAAATTGGTATTTCATAAAAATGTTTCGAAATGAATATAAGATTCATGAAGAGTTATTTTTTATGATAGATCTCATGGATCCTATAAAAAACAAAAAAGGTCATTGAAAATTTATTGAGTTTTTTATTTTAATTAAGTTCATTATTTTGATGAATGTATTTATTTTTATGAAATGAGTTTTTAGGATCTTTTTAAAATATATGAGATTCATGGATTTTTTTTCCATGAGATCTATAATTATAGTGAATGTTTTTTCAAATGCGTTTAATGTTGTCAAATAATTATTACTATTGATAAATGAGATTGAGCATCCTTTTGAAATATAGTATGGTCTAAAGGGAATGGAAATTTTAATGATTTTTTGTTGCATGATGTATCTTTGTGAATTTATGTAGTTGTGTTTTTTCATTATTGTGTGTTGGTACTATTTCGTTTTCATTGTGAAACTTGAAGGGATTAGACTCATGTTCTAGGATATTTATTTGTGGTTCCTAGAAATTTCTAGAGAGAATTTGGACAGTAATCTTATTGGATGTAATATATGGTAAAGCGTTTCTATTATTTAGGTGATTATTTTTTCTCATGGACTATACTATATATATGACTGCAGTAGTGGAGCCAAAATCTTTATAGCTTCAGGACGTAATAAATCACCATCTTCCATTTCATGGTGGTGTCCTGTAGAGGGTTTTAAGTTGTTATTTTTTTTATAATTCCACTA
Source organism: Viscum album (assembly GCA_963277665.1). Lineage (NCBI taxonomy): Eukaryota > Viridiplantae > Streptophyta > Magnoliopsida > Santalales > Viscaceae > Viscum > Viscum album. The sequence goes on from OY728164.1 coordinate 1,269,346,589, forward strand.
AATTTCAATTACTCAGTGTAGTCTTGGGTGATTGTTTTTTTAAAAAATACTACCACTGAGTTTAGAGTATATTGAGGATTTTGAGATTAATTTTTCTAGATATTATCATTAATGATTATTTGGTTCCTCATTTATTATTTTTTTATTATCGTAGTCATGTATAATCCCCGGTGTCTTGTTATTCTCTTCGGGATTTTTTGAGAAACAGGATATGGTTGGGAAACAATAGTAATTGGGTGAGTGTTTCAGATGATTTGGAATGGAAAAGGCACTGACTACAATTATGGATGTGTTGATTTTTCTTTTGATCATATTGGATTCTCCATGAGATGGTGTTCTTGGTTTGAGTTCTTAGATCTCCCATTCCATTTAGTTATATAACCCAAAGTTAAATACCTTATGTTTTATTTCTAGGAATATTTATAATTAAGTTATATTTTCCTCTTTGGTGAAATGAAATGTAGTTAATTGAATGAAATTGTTATATAATAATCAAAATGTTCTTCAGGTTTTTATTCATATTTGAATTTGAGTTTGACTATATGATGATTATCATGATTTTTTTCATTGGGATCTTCATGGTAGATTGTTTTTTTTTTGTATTTTTTCTCTCTAGGGAGTTTTTATTCAATGTCTCACCACTCTATAATAATGAAAATTAGTAGGGATACATGTACAATTTATTGTTCTTCCAACAGCTCTATATTTGAATGTTGTGAGTTGGATTGAGCATGGCGATTTTTTCTGATTTTGGAGGATTGGTTGTGAGGTTTTTTGGAGTTGTATGTTTATCCAGTGTTCCATTCTCACAAACCCTATTTATAAATTCATATATATTCCATATCTTGTGTAGGTGATTATTTTTTCAGTTCACAATTTCTTTATATATTTTCATTGACTTTATTGGGGAAGAAAATGGCATAGTGGGGACAATTTTGAAACCTTCATTAAAAAACTATGAATGTTTTATAACTTTTTTTATTTTTTTCGACATTAAATGTTATGATTGAAGAGTTGATTAGTAGTTCCAAATACATTAGTCCTTAAATATTTGATTTTACAAAATTATTACTTCATTGGAATAATTGAAGAGTCAAAATTTATTATTGACTTCAAAATAGAGAAGATTTGTGGTTTATGGTTTGGGTATGTTGGATTTCAAATTCGTTTTACATTTGTAATTGTATTTTCATTAATGAGAAGACCTGAATTTCATTTACAATAATTAGAAATTTTCAATGTATATTCATGTTGGGCCATACACACACAAACATCGAGCATACACATGCTCGCCCTAGAAAACTTGACCCCTTCTATATATGGGAACCCGAAGGTTCAACAACAGATGAGGAGATTCGAATGGGACAAGAAATCATGTGGCATTATGGGAGGTTGAGCACGCCTATAAGGGTTAATGAAAGTAGTGATAATCCATCATGTGAAGAAAAATGATGACAAATGGGAGTGCATGCATTGGGTGGTTCTTGCATGGAAGGGGATCATAACAAAAACTAATTATAGTTAATATAATATGCTCCTTGGTGTCTAAGGAAGTGAAAAAATAACCACTATTTCAATGAATGATCTTGAATGTAGTGTTCTATAGATGCAAATTAAAAAAAAGGGAAGGTTGATTGATGATTTTTTCCCAATATTCTGATCTGATCATTGAGCTTGGCTTTAACCATAGCATCACTAATCTATACTCTATGTGTTGAAGCTCCATAGTAACAACATCATCAGATCAAGTCAAGGATTATAATCATCATTTAATTATCCTAAACATCTGATCATGGTCTAAATAATATGAAACATGGTTTTATTGGTTAAAAAATGATCAAATCATTGGATATTCAAAATGTGGAAAAAAATTAATCTATGAAAGTCACATCAAATGAAGCACAACCAGAGATAGTTCATGGGATGAAATGATGAATTAATAGATGGATCTCCTTGATTTTTATAGTGATGCATAAGTGTGATAGTTCAATATAAATACTTGATAGAGGATCATTTTCTGTTTTTGATTTTTTCTCTTATCCGAGGTTATAATGAGAGAGAAATAGAACATATTTGGTGTTTTTTTAATAATGTTTCATGATTTCATGTTACACATATGCGCTTTCATGATGTTATTATGAATTTTCACAAATTTGTTTATCAATGAAGAAGATGAACCCATGAAATATGTGAGTTTTCATGAACCAATTCTAATATACAAACTATTATTATCTGATGAAAATATAATAAATGAGTATATGTGCTGCATGAATATTCAATGCATCATTTTGATGAACGAATATTTTCATGAATTATTATTCTCATGAACTAAAACTGTTTCATAAAGAAAATAAGAATCTCATCAAGAGTATATTTAATGGGAAGTAAACACATGATGTATTTTACTTTTGTGAAGATGATATTGGTTTGGATTAACCTTCCAAGTGACATCCTTATATGAATATGATTTAATTAATGTAGATTTTTATTAATTTTTCATTATAGAGGAAGTTATTAATAATGACTATATTGTCATGTAATACATTTCTAAATCGTTGTTGTAAATTTTCTATGTTTTATGTTTCACATAGATGAAATATGAAGTAAAAAATGAGCAGATACATAAATACTGAAGATTTAAAAACTAATATTTGTGCAAGAAGTAAAACAATATAGTGACACATTAGATTTAATTTCATATGTAAGCAGTTTTACACTGTTAAAGAATTAGTGTATTTTATGAGTTCGATTTATCCAAGTGTATATCCAGAAGAATTAGTTGTATGAATCTGTTTTCATAAAAAATAATTTGTTGTAAAATATATATATTCATATTAATAGACACTAGAATATGAGAGAAAGTGAATTATCATCTTATTACCAAGGGTCAAAGTGAAATACAATGTTTGTGTTGAACGAGAATCATAGAATCATTCTCATATTCGTTCGGTTTTTTATGTAATCTATTATAAACCAGTACAATCAATTTAGTTAAGAGACATTGTATTGAGAAATGTTGGATACCTACCCGTTATAGTTTTAAGGTGATAACTGAGAAAACAACTATTATTTTATGAATGATTTTTAGTCGATGATTAGTGGATCATATCAAACTGACCCCATCAAGGATGTAGTAACCCATCTTGTGGGTAAACAATGAAAAAAAACATGTGGGTCATTTGAACCACAATATAATAAGTCATTAGATGTTTATTTCAGATAAAATAAATTATAATCTATTGTACCACTAATGCACCCCCCCCCCCTTAGGGGTACAACTATTTCCTATACATTTAAATTTACATCAGTCAATGTTACATATGAAAGATCTTTTTTAGTAGTGATTGATAATTTGAATTCATTTATGAATAAGTGTGTCATATGTTTTTATAGAATGAATCCTCATATATGGATGAACTCAATACTTTTTTTCAAGAATTCATAAGAATAGGATATTTTTACGTTGTCACTATTTGATTTCCTCCTCTTGAAAAATATTTCTAAATGAATTTAGGTGAAAAAATTATTATAGTGGTTGATGGAAAATCCAAAAATAAAATATTTTTCATAAATAAGTATTTATTAAGGTAATTTGACTTAAAATATCCAATGAGTAGGGGGAAAACATAAAAATATGTATTAAATTAATTTCAAGATCTAATGTATCGCAATTGAATGTTTGGAGGGAAAAAATTATTGATATCATAATGATAGAAGACATGACATTGGATGATTATTTTACCAGAGTTAATGAAGTTTTCAGCCACATAAAAATGTTTCGATAAAATATGTAAGATTATACAGTTGTTAAAAAATTAATTTGAAACATTATAGATAAATAAAACAAGAATATTCACACCCTGGGAAAAAAATATCTCAATATCAGTTGTACAGAACTTTACTCAAATATTAGATGAAGAAGGTTCTAGTATTTATACAAAGGAAAAAAGAATAAATGGATTTTTAGGCCTTGAGTGGAAAAAATATCAAATAAAAAAAATAGACTCTGGTATATCTGAAGACGAAGAAGTGAAGGATAATGATAATAAGAAAATTATGTGTCTTATCTCAAGATTCATCAAAAGGGGAATGGGTAGGTAAAAAGGTAATCTTCCACTAAAATGACTCAAATGTATAATAATTGGATATTTTTAATTTAAATGTCTAAATAAGAAAATTTTTGAATATGAGAGTGATTCTCATGATGAAATAACTCAGAAATATATATAGGGAAAGTATTCAAAAGATTATTCAATAACATCTGGGAATAAGAAAATGTCCAACAAAGGAAAATAATAATCTTATTATGTATATAAAATGAACAATACTCTTCCTTACGTAGTCTCTTTGAAGAAGAGGTTCCATAAAAATATAGGATTTTTATGGCTCAAATTGAGAAGCTTGAGGAAACATCAAGTGGTTGAGAAGAATATGATGTAGTTTTTTTACATGAAAAATATGTTAAAATCAGAACAAAAATCATTCCATGAAAAAAATAAAAAAAAATCTAGAAAGAAATTAGACAATTTTAGAAATAGAATAAAATTAAAAAAGCATACATTGATGAGATGATAAATCAAAAATTTAAAGTTGAAAGGAAATAAAAAAAGTTGAATGATATTTATGAAAACTAAATTTAAGGGATAAATAATTGGGTTATATCCATATAGAATATAAAAAATTGAATTTTTTTTGAAGAAGATCAATGAGGATTTTTAAAAAGCTATAGAAGTTAAAGTAGAATCATCTCAGTTAAGAGGGAAAATTTTCTCAAAGATATTGGTAAAATATTCTTTCTTCTAAAACTCATGTTAATTCTCTAATTTCTAATAAATCGGGTTATATTGTTAATAAGGGGAAAATATTTGTCACTAAGAACAATTAAAAACACTTATCTGCAATAAATAAAAATGTGGAAGCTTCATAGAAAGTTACAACCTCAAGACATAAGGAATCATAATATGGGGCGGTACAATAACTACAGTGTCCTGAACAAAATATTCAATATTATGTTAGATATAGATATAATTTTTATTACTAGTATTGCGTAATTTTAGGGCACAAAGCCTACTATTTTTGTATAACATGTCACTTCTTGGATAAGGTATGAAATTATAAAAAGATAAAGAAGAGACCAATCAATAATAAAACAATCAAAAAGAACACATGAAATATATCAATTTAAAAAATATTTGATTATTTATAAGAAATATGTGGACGATGTGATTAGCATGGTCAGCATTTTTATGATTTTCTAGATATTCTTCTGTGACAAAATTCCAATGATACAATGGTAAAATGAATTGATAAATCGAATATGGATGAAAATATTATTGTTTTTTATGTTGATTTTAAGGAAATAGATAAAGGTACACCATGGATTAATAATATTTTATGTTCCACTAATAAGACATTTTATAGAAAAAATTTAATAACATTGAAGAACACAATGGGGGAGAATTTACTTTTTGTAATGAATTATCTATAAAAATAAAATCTGATGGTACTGATGAGATTGAAGAACATAAATTGAAATCCACATATTTTTTTATTATATGGATTAAAAAAAATTAGTTTTGTGTGTGAAAAATATTTGATGGTGAAAATTAAGTAATTTTAAAAATTATTCATGAATTATATTAAATGTAATAGATGGAAGAGTTATCATTAAAGGTGAATGATTGACTGGTAATATATTTAAAATTGGAAATCTGAAAAATTCTTGTTAATTGAGTTTGGAATATAAAATCAATATATGAAATAAGAAATTCAATTCCATCTTCATCTAATAAAAATGCATAATATTTCAATTTATAATGTGGTAATAGATCATCCTCATTTGAAGAGAGAAATATAAAATACCTATTAAACATGTCTAAACAGAACTCTTGTGTAGTATATTCATAGAATATTATAGATTTTATCTATCGGAGAAAATTATCTTATTATTTATAGTCTTTTTGGACATATGAGACATAATTATAACATTAGAGAACTATTTTTGATAAAATTAATTGATTTTTCTCCCAGATAATGAATTCCATGATTCTTTTTTGCAAGTAATAAGAAATATAATTGTTCATGTTTTATAGAAGACAAGTAGAGAGACACAAGAGTTTATATCAAAAATAATAGAACAGATAATTGTTGTGAGTTCACTTGTAATTCCTTCAAATCATATCTCATAATTTATATAATGGAAAATCATTATAGTACTCCTTATAATCCTCAATAAAATTGAGTATTACAGAGAAATAATTGAATTCTGGTTGAAATGGGTAGAAAAATGTAAGTTGGACATAAAATTTCAATCTTCTACTAGAGTGAATAATTGTTTATAATTATTTATATACAAAACATATTTTTACTATGTCCATACTCCAACATGAATCTATATGATATTTGGTACAAAAATAATCAAATAGTGAAATATTTTAATGATTTTTTAGTCCATGTTTCAAATAAATAAATAATGAAAGTCTAGGAAAATTTCAAGAGAAAGCTAGAGAAGTGTTCTTTATGGGATATCATTTAAATAGATGATTGTATAAATGTTTTATCAAAAAAATTCACAATTTTATAGAGTAGTGTTATGTGAATATTAATTTAAAAGAAATCCATCTCTAACTCAATGCATATAGTTGATTTTGAAGACAATGATGAAAAAAATGCATATTTCTGGATGAGAGAGTGAAGAAAATAATATGAATAAACTGGAGACAATTAATATTGAATCAGATAAGGCAGGTTATTAGGATAAAATTTATAGTGTTTATGATATAAAGAATCATAAATTGAAAACCCATGTATATTCAAAAAATTATTATTTGAAATTAGTAATCACTAGTATAAAATAAATGAATCATGGAGATTGAGAATCTGATAGCACTCATTAATATTATTTAACAAATATATTTTTAAAATATTTGGAACATGAGGACTGGGTTAGTGCTATGAATGAAGTGAAAAATCATATTAATAAAAATAACACCTGATATTCTGTTCCTATACCTGACGGAATGAATTTAATTTTAAGAAAATATTTGTTTAGAAGATAAGTTAATGAAGAAGGAGAAATATCAATAAATAAAAATTAATTATTCTATAAGGGTTATTCACAAGTATAATTTTTACATTTTTTAAAAAAAAATCTCTTATGGAACAGTTTGTGGTTATCAATATTTTTCTTACAGTTTCATCTCAGAGACACTATAAAGTTTATCAGAATGATGTGATGTTTTCATTACTGAATGGAGATCTCAATGATGAAGTTTTTATTGGGAATACCAAAGGATTTATTCTTTATGTTTATGGAACTAATGTTTGCATGCTAAATAAACACTTTTATGTGATAAAATATGCTCCTTGATCTTGGTATTAGAAACTAGATAGTTTTCTGAATAAATTGTACATTACAAAAAGAAAAATTCATAGAAAAATATATGTGAAGTAGATGAAAACAAGTAATATAATTGTTATTATATTTGTTAATGATATTTTTTTTGAAGGTTAAAAGGAATATTCATTTGAATAATTTTCTAATCAAATAAATATGAAATTTTAAATTACAATGCTTGGTGAGATGAATTATATTATAGGATTACATGTTGTTCAAAAAATTTATACACATTTTATTCTCAATAATAATATTCCAATGAGTTGATGATGAAATTTGACATAGAAGATTCAAAAAATCCTCCAAACCTATCATAGTTTGTTTAAATATCAAAAAATTTGAAATGAAATTTACTACTAATCAAAAATATTTCATAAAATTTATTGGTAGCTTATTATATCATATGAAATTAAGAGAATATATTTTTAATCTAGTAATATTATTTTAGCCATAAAATTGATAAAAAATAATCATAAATGAGGGCTTATAAAATAAATCTCAAGAATATAAAAGGAACATATTTTTATTGTTTGATGTAAAAGGGAATTCGAGATTTTAATATAAATGGAGCAACTAATACTGATTGGGAACGATATTTCAATGACTATAAATCATTATTCTGAGTAACATCATTCCTGGGATAAATTTCATGTAAGTTGGTATGGAAAAAATTGATTTTTTATCATTAATTTTAGTTAAAGATGAGTATATTGTTGATATTATTTCTTATACTCAAATTTTATTCATTAAAGTACGTTTTGATGATTTGAAGGTGAATGTAGAAAGACACTAGAAAATTGTCTATGGAACTCTTAGTGAAATTAATCTCTAAAATGACCGTCTGAAACACTATAGATCAAAACATATTTATATAAAAAATCATTTCATCAATCAGGTAGTATCTAATAGAGATGTTATGTTGGAAAACATTTTTAAAAAAATATCATATTGATGATATATTCACTAATGTTATACAAATAATAACATTTGAGGAACATAGGATGAAACTCCATGTTCAGCGTTCCACTATCACATAGAGTGTGTTGGGGATTCACCCACAATGATTTGGATTCTGATCTCAATAGAGAGAACAATACATAATTATCTTCTATTATTTTATGAATATGGAGAAATGGTTATTGAAAAAATAGTGAGTAAGTGAACGGTTTGTGGGGGAGATTATCTATATAATAACTAATTGATGGAGTTATATTTCATATTATTTCTATGATTTAACTTCTTTTGAAAATTATTTTTTATGTTAAAAACCAATACAAAGGAGGGATTGACGAACTAATGATGTGTTTTATTTTTATTTTTTTTCCAACATAAATGTTATTATTGCAGAGCTAATCAATAGTACCAAAGAGTTGTGTGTATTTGTTGTTTGAGTTGAAACAATGTTACCAAAAATGGAAAAATTAAAGAGATATAATTTAAAAACAAATTAAAAATTTATAATTATTTTTTTATAGGGTTTGAGTAAGTTTTTTTGTAATTTTTTGGTATTTATGTTGGAATTTTAATTATTATTAAGGCTTGATTTTCATTTAGAATACGTATATTGTTTCAAAGTATATTCAAGTTAGCCTTTACTCAAAATTTAATCCATCACACTAAAGTGGGCCCTAGACATCTTGATCCCTACCTTATGTGGGACCTTAGAAGGTCAACCATGTATGAGGGAACCAGCCTGATCCAAGATAGCATAAAATATAATTGGAGGGGGAGCGTGCACATAGTGTCACATGTGAGACGTGGTAAGCAACCATGCGAAGTGGAATGGTGGGGAATGGGAGTGAAAGCAATGGGAAGTGCCAAAAATGTAGGGGATCATGTGATTAACTAATTATAGATAATACAAAATGCACATATTAGTACAAGGAAGCACAAAACCATGCCTCATTTCGATATGGGATGTCAAACCCAATGTAATGTAACATTGCATTAAAAACATGGAATTAATAAAAGTGATTTGGTCATTGCTTCACATCCATCTGATCTGATCATCATTCTTATAGAAAACCTCATTTTTATCCAAGTATTCGTCATTTAATTAAACTTCATTGAAAACTTTTTACAATATCATTCAATGTTTTTTTTTCTATATTAGAACATCCAAAATATCTGGTCATCTTTAAAATCGCATGAAACATTGTTTACATGATTAAATGAAGATCAAACCATTGAATATAATAAATGATAAATATAGTTTTTACATCCACGATGGTGATATGACATTATCCATAACATGAGACAGTGTATTTTATGATCTAATTAAATAATTTAGGGCTCTCAATAATTTTCAATGTGCTACATCTGTGTGTAATTTCTTCATATATACCTGAGATCATATCAATATTTTGGTGTTTTTATCATTCATCTATAGATTTCTTGGGATATAAATATACAATATCCCAAATTCTATTTTTTGGAAGAATTTTCAATGGGGTCAACTTCCAAATATGCGAATACATGATGATTTTTTGCATTTTCATGAACCTCTTATTCCAAGAAGTATGTGAAACCACCAAACATGTGAGTTTCCATGAACTAGTGTTGATATACACACTGTTTTATTCAATATATAACAATATTAAAAAATATATGTTCTTACGTGAACATTACTTTTTAAATTCTTGAGATGAAATATTCTCACGAACTATTATTCCTACGAACTAAACCTATTACATAAATGATATAAGACTCCCTTCTTGATTCTAGTGTATGGGATATAAAAAGATGATGTATTTTACGTATGAAAAGATGATATTTAATTTCATGCAATATTAATTACATGTCATTATGTGAAGCTAATTTACATGAAGTAGAAACAGGTTCAATTATGTGAAGTAGTGGAAGGTAGTTATAGTGTATACACAGTTATGTGATACTTGCATGAATATCTATGGTATAATGTCTCAGTTTTAGGATATTCACAATTAAAATTTTATATCAATTTTCATCTGATACACAAATATAAATGTTGTGAAAACTGTAATTTGTGATGTAAGTAAAAGAATAAATTTAGTACTTTTGATATAAACTCATAAGGAAGTACATGTACTTTTTTTTGTCCCAAAATATTCATTTTTCATGAGTTTTTGAATTCAAAGTGTATATCCTGAAGATGTAGTAGTATGAATCTATTTCACTAGACATTGGTGTGTTGAAGTATATTGATATTCATCTACTAGGACTCTGGAATCAGTAAGCAACTACGATATCATCTTATTAATGGGGATCCAAGAAAATGTTAATTTTTGTGTTGCAAGAGTTGCTTGGAATCTTTCTCATTGTTGTTTGTTTTTTTGGTAAACTGGTATAAACGAGTACAATCATTCATGTCTGGATACATTGTATTGGAAAATTTTTGATACATACACTTCATAGTTTTAGGACAACACTTGACTAACCCACTTTTAATTTGTGATTGATTTTTTGTAGAGAATCTGTGGCTCATATTAAATCCACAAAAACAAGGATGTAGTCACCCATCATGGGGGGGAACCATGTAAAAATAAGTTCGTTCCATTTGTATTAGACTATAATAAGTCATTAAGGGATTATTTAAATGAAATTAAATTATTAACTATAGTACCATTGATATAAATCCCACTTCATAGTTGTAAAAATCATTCATGGATACCACAGTTGGTATAAGATCATTTAACCTATAAGGGATCCTTCCTAAAGAAATGGGGGAGAATTTGAATTCATCCAACAACTAGGATGTTGTTATTTTCTACAGGAAGAATGTTCATGGCTGGTTGAACTAAATTCTACCATTATTTCTATCACAAGGATCATAGGATTATGATGTAGTGATTTTTCTGATTTCGTCATGAAAAAGATGAGTAGGTGACTTTTAGTGACAAATAAAATATAGAGGACGATGGAAAACCCCAAAATACAATTTTATCATCCTTGTATAATAAATATTTTTCAAACGATATGGGTCTTTAAATATCCAAGGATATGGGAAAAAATTAGTAAACATGCATACATGGAATATCAATAGAAAATTCCAAATTAAAAATTACTAGGGATAAATTTGAAGATATCATAACGTTATATTATGAGACCATTAATGAATATTTTACCAAATATAATGAATTTTTTATCCATATTAGAGGGTTTAGATATAATTTGATGGATTAAATAGTATTCAATAAATTAATGAGAAACATTCCAGATAGATTTACCTAATTATTTCATCTTTGTATGAAAAATAAGATATATCTCTTGATGAGTTATACAATAATTTACTAAACTGTGAGATAATAAAGGCTTTAGTATTCAACAAAAATGGGAAATAAGAACTGTAATTCATGTCCATGGGTAGAATAATGGTCAAAGAAGAAGAAAATAAAGGCTCCAGTGAATCTAAAGATGAATCAATGAAGGATGGTGAGTATAAAAAAATTGTGTCTTATATCTCAAGATACATAAAAAAGGTAGAGGGTATTTACAAAGGTAAGATTCCATTAATATTTTCTTTTTTGGTTGAATTGGGCATTTTTCAATTAATTATCCATAGAACAAAAGTATCAAATATGACATTGATGATCATGATAAAATATCTCAAAAATAAATATTCAAAATATTAAATAATACATATGATAATAAGTAAATTATTAGACAACTTAATATAAGATTCTTTCTGAGAAATGAAGATGAATAAAAAACTTCCTCATATAGTCTTTTTGAATATAAGGTTCTATAAAATTTTACAAACAAAATTTCTCAAATATATATGCTGGATGAAAAATTATTTGGGGTTGAAGAAGACGATGATGTTTCGTACATTGAAGATATGTTAAAATCAGAACTGAACCCAACCATGGGAAAAATAAAAAACTCTAGAATGAAATTATACTATTTAAGAAAGAAATTTAAAGATAATATGCACACATTAATGAGATTTGATATATATAGTTGAAATTTGTAGAGGAAGGAAAAATTTTGATTGATTATTTTTAGAAACTGAATTAAAACGTTAAAAAATTTGAGAAGACCATGATAGATTATTTAAAATCCTGAAATTATATGAATAATATCAATAAGTATTTCATAAAAGATTTAGATGTTAAATCTGAGACATACAATTCAACTGATAAAATTTTCTCAATGAAATGGGTTACATATTCTTTAAAATCACTCAATATAAATCAATCATTTCTAATAAAGAAGGATATATTGAAAAAATAGTAAAATATATTGTTTTAAGAAAAATGTGAAACATTTCTATGAAATAAATAAATATATGGACACTTGATATAATTTTATCACCTCAATATAGAAAGAAACACAGTATGTGGTGGTACAATACAAATGTATCTTGAATTGAATCTTAAAATTTATGGTAGATATAGATTTAATGGGAAATAGTTGTGATGTATAATTTTAGGGCATGAAGCCTATTTCTTTTGGTACAACATGTCACTTCCATAGAGAAATTATGAGTTGAGTGGTAGAAATTATGAATAAAAACATAGGGGATCATTCAAGAAAAAAATCAAGAAGAAGACAAAAAATATTCCCATTTAGAAAATATTTTAATTTGTATAAGAAATTTGTGAAAGAACTGATCAATAGGATCATTGTTTGGATGAATGTATCGACTTTTGGAACCATCGATTTTTAGATCAATGTGGGTATCGTCTGGCGTAGGTGTGGAATGTCTGGATCGAGTGAGATTTTGTCTCCGGCTACTATTCCCAGTGTTGACACTCCTCGGTGGTCTTTTGGTGGCTGTTTCGGAATGTCTCTTTTTCTGAAGATGATGTCTCATCGAAGACACCTCTATAATTCTTAGGAGTTTGATTCAGAGTATCCAACCCCTTCCCTCATCGACATGGATTAGTGAGGTTTGGCCTACTGGGTTCAGTGCATCTCGGCCTTTAGCACTGACATAGTATATCTGGATCGGTGAATCATTTGGGACCTGGTGATGCCTTCGATGGGTATTCTATGTGGCTTACAGTTTGATCTCCAGTTCCCCCGGGGGGAGGCCTTTGGTTTTGTTTACTGTGAGTTTTTTTGGTCGTTTAATTTGGTGATCTGGGATATCATTTGTTTATCTTTTATTTTGGTGGTATTTGGGTGTTCTGTTGCATGTTCTTCTATATTTTCATGATGATTTTCTTTTCACCGGGCCACCTTCTTTGGAACTTGGGGAGGGTTCATCCGTGTTATGAATGTAGAATTTCCATACCTGAAGGGGTGTTTCTAGTTCAGGATGACCCGGAAACCCCCATCAGCGGTGTTACCTCAGCACAATTATGGGTTGTCCAATCCATGTGATGATGGATTCATCTTTTTTCACTTAGAATGTCTTTTGGGACCTATAACAGTGGTTTTGAGATGTCTTGTGGAGTGCAGCTGGATTCTCCCATGATGACTGTTGATGATGGTTCCTTGGACAAGGGTTGTATTTTTTTGGGGAACCCATATATTCTACATGGAATTGCTTCAGATGATGATAGAGCTAGTTGCCTTCACCATTCATGAAATTTCAAATTTTGAAGTTTGATACGGTATGGTGCTTCCATCGGTATTAAGACTGTGCATTTTTTTCTAGGACAGCTTACTGAGTAGCCATGCTCTAGTGGAGGTGGGCCTTAATGATGTCAATGATGATAAGGGGTTCTTCTACATGGCCTGTTTGTGGGATGAAACCTACTAGGTTTTTAAATTTTGTTTATTTATCTTTGTACTTGATATCTTAGTTTTCCCACATTTACCCTTAAAATGTGGTTTATCCATAATCAATAAAAATATCTGCATTTGGGCCATTCAGTCATTTACATTTAGGAACAAAATATCTTTGAAAATCAAATGTGTAGGTACTATTGAGATTAAATCCCATAAAATGCAATCCAATGAATTTCTATTGGTTTAAGGTATGGAAGACAATTTATTTATTTTGATCCATATTTTTTATGATGGAAATGAATTTATTTTCAAAAAGGCATCATGCATCATAAAACATTTGTATGATGGAAGAGTTATCATCAATGTTTAAAGAAAGATTGATAATCTATTCCAATGCTATGATCCTAGAAATTCCAGTTATATGTGTGAAAATGATTAAAGCAACATGTGTCAAAGAAGGCTTGCCTACCTTGGTTAAAACAATTTGGTAAAATGTCAAAGAATAATTTTGTAACAAATCCTCTTCATTTAATGAGAGAAATAATAACGATTAGAGAAACCTATCTAAAGGGAAATCTTATGCATGATCTTCATAGAAGAATAGAGATTCAGTTTGTTAGACCACGTGAGATTATTCATTTCAATAATGGTAGACCTATAAGACATAATTATTCTGTTGTTGAACACTATTTTATAAATTTGATTAATTATTTAACAAGGATTTATAATGTCAATTTTATTAGGTTCAATTTCTAAAAAACTAAAAAGTTCATGTTTTGAATAATTCATGTAGATAGAATGATATGAGATTTTATATCACACAACTAAGAATAGATAATTGTGGAAAGATCACTAATAATGATTTTGAGTCATAACTCTCAAATCATCTAATTAAGCATTAATACTATACTTCTTATAATCGTAAAAAAATATTTTAGTGGAGAGAAAAAGCTGTTTTCTGGTTGAAATGGGAAAAACAACGATAACTGAACATGGTCATTCAAACATCTACTGGAGATATGCTGTGTGTACAATTTTTTATATTTGGACCAGATGATTACAAATAATATACTCTTACATGTCTTTAGATAAGATATGGTATAAAAAATAATACAACAGTAAAATATTTTGATGTTTTTTGTATTTAATGTTTAAAAAAAATCAATTATGATAATCTAGGAGAATTTGAGGACAATGATGAAGAAGAGAACATCATGGGATGTCATTCAAATGGTAGAGGACATAGATTATAGAATAAAAAATTACACGTGTTGGTAGACTATTGTAACGTGATGAAATATGAAAATCAATCCAAATTAGACTATAAAATTATAGAATATTTAGAAAACAATGTTGTTGAAAAAATACAGATTTCTAGAGGAGAGAATAAGGAAAATATTGTACATGAACCAAATATAGTTAAGGTTGACACAGGTAAAACATTAGTTGAGGATTAAATTTATAGAGGTGAAAAAAAATCTCAAATTCATTTTGATTCAAAAAATATTAATAGATAATATACATCTACAATACAGACAAGAAAAATACTACGAATTGAAAATCAAATAGATCGCATTTCTGAAATTGAACCAAATTAAGTTCGAGAGTCTATCTAACATGAAGAGTAGATATGTTCTATGAATGATGATTTAAATCATATTCAAAAAAAAATCATATCTTGTTCCTAGGATTGAATAAAAATTATAATAGGAACCAAATGTGTGTTTAGAAATAAACACAATGTGAAAGGTGAAATCTCATGAAATAATTCCATATTAGACTATATGGATTTTTTAGAAGGGTGTGCTCTATATTAATAGTAAACATTTACACATGTGGAAATATTAGAGGCTATGAAATTTTTTCTCATAGTTTTATCTCATATACATTATAATTTTTATTATATATATGTTCAGATTGCATTCATGAATATAGATATTTTAGAAGAATTTTCTATTGAGCAACCTGAAAGATTTATTCCTAATGTTGATGGAACTATGGTTTGAAAGATAAATAAATCCTTGAATGGGGTAAGTGAGGATCCTCAACACTATAATTCTAAACTAGATTGTTTTATGAAGCAATTGAATTTTTATAATTGAAAATTTGATAACAACTTATATATAAAAGAGTTGAAAACATGTTCCATTATTATTACTGTGTATTTTGATGAAATAATTTTTTCATGTTACAGGGAATATTAATGTGAATATTTCATTTTAAAATGATGAATGAATTTGAAATGTTAATTCCCATAGAGATGAATTTATTTCTGGGACAATAAGTTATTCATATGAAAGGCTACATATTTCATTCACAATAAAAATGTAACATCATGTTATGTTGAAAGGGTACATTTTTTCATCTCTCTGAGTCCCATTGCTGGCATGGAATTTTTAGGTATAGATTTATGTATTTTCAACAACATACATAAGAATTTCATTTGGTAAAACTATGTTACATGATGTGTAATTGGTAGCTGGGTGCATACCATGAGAATGGTTCACATTGTGAAGGCTTACACGACGTGATGAGAATTTACACATCGTGACTTATTTTAAGGTAAAACTTTAATATGAGGCAACAGATTTTTAAGATTATTTTGATATTGTTAATTTCAAAACATGTAATAGTATAAAACATCATTGAATTTCACAAGAAGGGATTTTTCATGTGTTTTTTGGGTTTTTGGGTGTCCATTCAGTCTCCAATTATCCTTTTCTTTTGATCCAAGGTTCCTCTCTTATGATTTTTTAAGACACCATTCCATCTTGATCGATTCTTTCAGTGTTCAATGTTTATTTTGGTTGTAGTGCATCTCTTTAATTGATTTCTCTTTTCTATTCTACATTTATAATGATTTTGGAAGCTCCCTTGAGATGCTTCATTAGATTCATTTGTATGAATTTTCATTTCTTTGTGGCTTCTTCTGAATGTATTGTTTGATCTCATTCTAAAACACATTATTTTGATGGTTTTGGTGTTATAGTTTTTTCTTATTGAGGTATAAGGTCTTCCTTCATTCTTCTTAGCCCCTTTTCTAAATCAAGTTCTTCTGAAAAATTGGATTGGACTCTAGGGCCTTGGTAAAAATTGTTGGGTTTTCATTATTGGTGTATCCAGTTGTGAGTATGTGAAACCCCCTGTTTCGAGGTAGTTGGTTCTATCTCTAGCTTTTGTTTATGAACCTTATTGTTCTTGTTATATAAATCCATTTATAAAAGGAATTGGCCCAATTTTTGTGTGTGTGTTGAAAAGTGTTTTAAGGGAAAGATGTTTTCTCTGGTTAATGATAAATAGAAACAAATGTGTCATTTTCACAGAATTGAAATATATTTCTAAAATTGGTTTGAATTGGATTTCAGAGAATTAGAATTATTTCTGGAAATAGAACACGGCTAACCTTGGGTACTTAGGTGGAAATTTTATCTTTAGGCCATCATCCATTGTTTTTGATATTCTAGAAGTTTTCTCAAGGGACATTCCTCTATTTCCTAGGATCATTCTTCCATGGGAATGAAATTAACATTTTTATGAGAGGTTTACTCATGTGGTGTTCCTATTCTTCTTCATCCAGCATTCTAGTAAATATATTGTGCAATATATTTAATGTGTTATGAGTATTCTACTATCCTATAATATTTTATTACAATGTCCTTTGATTCATGTGATGCTAATGTTGTTTTATATTATATGAATTTGTATTTTATCCTTGATATGAATGTTGATTCTTGTGAAATATTATATCAAAAATGTTCTTAGAAATTGTTATTCCTTTTTGTGGAAATGTGGAAAACGGAAATGGTTAGCATGTTTTTTATAAAATATATTTACTGCTTATCATGCCATGTTTTATTTGAAATGATAATAAATGAATAGTTATACAGACATTGTTATGGAACACCTAGAAGGGATCCTATTGATCAAGTTAGCTCACGCCATGCACACCCATCCGGTGGTTTGTAGAGAATTGTATGTCTTTCAATGTAAGAAAATGGAATTCTTTGTAGTTTGGTAGTGATGATTCATGTCAGTTTAGTTGGGTAGCTGGTGGTGAGATAGTGGGAGTTCGTCCACACTATCACATTGAGTAGATATTTGGTTTTGGTGATTTTTAGTTGGACCTGTCTTCTGGATATTAGTGAGACATCTATAGATGTTTTTTCCACTGTTTTCTTATAGTAATAAAATATATAACTTTGTATTATGTTATTCCTTCATGATGCATATATATATATATATATATATATATTCCATTAATTTTATCATTATTTGAAAAATAAATTCATTTATTATGTTGTTAAATCCCCATTTCTTTTCACCATCCCTTGGGTATCATATAAACCCATTTTGTATGTGATGGAATGGGCTAGGTGATACGTTTGAGGGTAACTCGGTTTGTGTCATTAAAATTCCGTATCAATTGTGTCGTGCCCTCAACAGTCATTGTCTTGGAATGTCTCTTAGATTTGAGATATGATTGTCAGAACATTAGTGGAATGTTGCGATAAGTGTTTGGACAAGATGTTTCATGATGAGACCCATGATTTTATAGAATGTTGGGATATGTGTGTCTAGTGCTGGTTTTTATTTTAAATATAAATTTCATCTTATAGTTTCTCTCATTTGAACTATGATTTATTTTGTTTTATGATCATTATTTTGTTTCAGTGGGTTGCATTATTCCTCCAAGATTTCATCCATCAGTTCATCAAGAGGGTACAATTTATTCCCATCAAGGGATTCTACCTATAGATCAGAATATAATGGAAGCTATAGTATGGGATGTTTTTTTTTGTCGATCAGAATGTACCACTACTTAGGAACGCAGTTGTTGAGGTACAGTCAAGAACTATACGAGAGAGAGATAAATTATAGGAATTCTTGCTTAAGAATCCATCATACATTAATGGAAAAAATGAACCTCAAGAGGCAGAGGACTGGATAAATTAGATTGATAAATATTAAACAACTTAGAGACTAATGAGAATATCATGGTGAAATGTGTAGAATTTGGGCACAAGTGCTTTTTATATGAGATAATGGGATTCCATAGTCATGGAAGATAGACATGTGGACTTGAATTAGAAGGATTTCAAAACTCTATACATTTTTTAGTTTTTATAAAGTCACTTATGTTCAAAATGTATATGTAGTTCCACTCATTCCATTGGGGAGAGAGTTCAATGCCATTGTACACAAATTAGATTGTATAGTGTGTCCATTTCTCTCTAGATATGGAAAATAACAAGTAGTTAAAGTCACAAAATTACATATAGGTTTTTTGAATGGATATCAGATCATTGGTATTTATATAAAATCATTTTTCCTATGTAGATATGAAGGATAGAGCAATGATGTTAGATATTATCATATAAGGGAAGGTTATCTATTCTATATATTCTCTTTCATCCAATGGCATCGTCTGGGGTGCACATTAGAAGAATAGAAAGTGTCATGATCATAATAGGAGTGGTGGTGGTGATCCTCAGCTACGAGCTACCTATAAACTATCTTCTACAACTATAAATTTTCCTCTTACTTGTAATCGTTGTGGAATGATCATACACACAAGTCCTTCATTTCCTATTATCGTGAATACATGCAGTAGGTGTGGATGCATTGGTTACATACAATGCTTCTATTAAACTAAGACTATGCATCATTATGATCCAGGTTCATTGAATCCAAGGGCTACTATGAGGTAGTAAGATTCTTCAATGACTAAAGGTAACCAACTAAAAACCTCAAGTGTAATGAAATTTCAAGTATTAGATGAACTTCTAGCTATGACTGATGTAGATACAACAACAATGATAGACATTATTTTACTTAATCATATATCTAAATTTTGATATTTCATACGGGTACCTCCAACTCATTCTTAGTTACATGTTTTTTTAATATTATTAGACATCAGATAGAAATTATTTTTATTGTAATGGAGTTAGGGATATGTCTTGGTAAGATGAAGGTGCATGGGTTTCAATTTCGTTCTTGTTCATTAACGATAGATGATACATAGTGAGTCTATGATTTTCTTGTTCTTCGGACAATCATTTTTTTATTTTATAAAAGCCGGTTTAAGGGTGTCTGGTTCCCATCATTCAACTCTAATCAATTTTAATAGAACCAAAACACCAAACAACACAAAACAAAATAGATTTAAACATCATAATAGCACTAGTCATCCTCGTATCCCATACAGGATTCGTCTTCTCCAGTAGCCGATTCCCATTCCAGATTTCACCAAAAAATTGCACTTTAAACCCTATTTATAAGCAGGTCCTGATTAGTCATAACTGATGATGCCTTCTTAACCCCACTACTCATTTTGATAGCAAGAACCACCTTGATATTCCTTTTGGAAGCAGATCTTGTCTGCATTGGACTCGAGTGATATGAGTAGTCTTTGTGTGGTCTCCTTATTGAGGATGTAGATAAAGTAATATCACCTGGATACCCCTTCTGATTCCCATTTTGAACAATATCGATAAATGAATGTCTGTCAGGGGTACTCTAGTTCTCTATTGCTCCCATAAATCTCTCCTTTCTCACACCAGACTGTTCCTTCAACCCAGCCTCATGAAATCCAGCGAAGTCGCTCGGCCTCTGATCTGAAGGGTTACTTTCCATCCAGGGTTGTTGCCCCTCCTGTAGGGGAAATTCTTCCCCAGCCATCACATCTTCCTACTTCCCTTTACCCTCAAACAGAATGTCATCATATGTCTTATCCCCCCCAAACAAATTTCACTGAAAAAACTTTCTCATCATTCTCTTCCACAGGACCTACAAACAGTTCATGCCCCATGCGATCCACCTGTCTATCCTCCGCAATCACAGCATCACCCTCACCCCCAATAATGACCTCCTCCTCCATACCCTCAGCCAAATTACTCTCTGTAAGGACTTCAAACATGTTTTTAAAAGCCATAGATGGTTTATCTAGAGGGTCTATACCATTAGCCTCCTTCGGTATGTTCGTGTTAACCACCTCCACAAAACTGTAGCTCTGATCCTTTTCAACCAGTTCTAGACCCGGAACATTAGAAGGCTGAAAAGCCCTCTCCTTATCGTGATCCATCCCAATGATGGTATTTACAACTGTATGATATGGATATGTTTTACATCATCATCATTATGGATCGATTTGTCACTCATACATCTAGGTTTTATTGTTATCATCACCATGTTTGGTTTCTTTCAATTGATGGGATATCTCAGGTGCTTCAAGGGGAGTGGAACGCGATGTCTAGTCATGAAG
Organism: Viscum album; assembly: GCA_963277665.1. Classification (NCBI taxonomy): domain Eukaryota; kingdom Viridiplantae; phylum Streptophyta; class Magnoliopsida; order Santalales; family Viscaceae; genus Viscum; species Viscum album. Next base: position 1,269,367,906 of record OY728164.1, read on the forward strand.
GACCATCCAACCAAAAGGTCTATAGACTTTCTTCTTCTTTTTTGATTGATCTCGAGGATTTTTATTATATTGTTGATATTTTCAATATTAGATGGTACTTTTATGATATTTTCTAAAAATAATTATCAGGTCTACCTCCAAAGAGAGTGGTAGAGTTTATGGATTTGAAGAGTCAGATATTCCATCAGTATCTTGAATCTTTTGTGGAAGTGTTCAATTATGATATTTTCATTTACACTAAATGTTATCATGAACAAGATTATCATCTAAGTTTGGTTATAATAATTATAAAAAGATGCTATTTGTATGGAATGATTTGTTAATGTAGTTTATAGATTCAATAAGTGACGTTCATAGGGAATGATATTTCTGAATATTGTTTATCAGTTGATCCAAAGAAGGTGAAGGATTTTTTTTAATGGAATAAACCACAAAATGACTTTTCAAAACTATAATTCCATGGTCTAGTTGGATATTTCCTATTTTTTATTATGGATTACCCTATGATAATGTAAAATTTAATATCTCTTACAAGGAAAGAATTTCAATTCAAATTTCATTTAAAGTTTCAGTCTTATATAGATTATATGAAACAACTTCTAACATCGAATATTATTCTAATCATAGTTTAACCTAGTAAGGGGTACATAATGTTTTATGATACTTATGGTTTGTTTTGGGATACAATCATATGTAGAATGAATATTATGTACCTTGCAACGCTCGTTAAGATGAATAACAAATGAATAATTACCCCACTCATGATTTAGAGCTTGATGTTGTTATGTATGTGACTAAATGTCGGTGAAACTATCAATTTGGGGAATGGTTTAGAGTATATTAAGATTATAAGAGTTTTAGTTATATATTTTCTCACAAATATTTGAATATTATATAGAGATTATGGGTGGATTACTTTTAAGAATTTGACATCAATTTTTCCTACACCCTGTTAACGGGGAATGTCATTGTAGATGATCTTATCAGTAAATCATCAATAGAGGATGTTCTAAAATCAAAGGAGGAGAAAAAAATTATGGTTATTTTCACTCAGTTTCACCTGAATGATCAGTAGGATGTTTCAGGTATGCTTCTGGCAAGTGTTATGTTGATATCATCTCTCATGGAGTCTATTTTCAGAGTCAAAAATACGATGAATATTAAAATAAAATTCCTGATAGAATTTATGGTTGGGAGACCATTTTCAATTGGTCTCTATCTTCATATGGCATACTCTATATTGGAAAGATGGCTTTAATCCGATCATCTATGAGGATTTTATTCTTTTTTAATTGTCACATCTATTTTTGATCATTTTATTTAGGAATTATGAAGATGTATTATAACATAAGATGGGGATTCTGGTGGGTATGTATGAAGCATGACATTGTATATTATATGTTTCATTGTAAAACCTACCAATGGATAAGGATAAAGAACCTAAAACCCTTTGGTTTTATTCAGACTCTTCCCAATCCAGTTCCAAAAATGGGATGTGGTATCCATGGATTTTATTGTTGGATTACCACAAACTCTTAGGGGGAAGAATGCTATTTGGGTGGTTATTGATCAGTTGAATAAGTATGCCCATTTCATTACGATCAAATATACCAATAATGTTTATGATTTGGTTGAGCTGAATGTGACGGGAATTATATGGTTAGACGGTATTCCTTCTGCCATTGTTTGGCATTGGGATCCTAGGTTTACCTTGAGGTTCTGGAGGAACCTATATGAGGCAATGGGATATTAGGTCAAGTTGATCACAACCTACCATCGATAGAAATATTTTTAGAGGGATAAAGTGATTCATATAAAAGGGGATATAGTTTTTATCTTTGTATTAGATTTTGGTGGATCATGGTATAGCCATCTAAGAATAGATGTGTTTTTTTATTACAATAGTTGCCCATCATCAATCAGAATGGATACTTTTAATCCGTATTATAGATTCTAGTGTAGATCACATCTTTGTTTGAATGAGGTGGGAAAAGTATATTTACTTGGATCAAGATTGGTCCATGAGATGTTAAAAAATACTCAGGATGTACAACAACATCTACATACATGCCATTGTTGACAAAAATTGTATACAAATCGGTGGCATCATCATTTAGAGTTTTCAATTTGTTAATACGTTTTCTTTTATGTATGTCCTCAAATAAGACTCCACTATCTTGGAAAACATGGAATGTTTGCTCTGAGACATTTTAGACCATTTTTTATTATCACTGAGCGTTTTGTGAAGCTTACTTATCGATTAGAATTTATGATTCAGTTTAAAATTATTCATGAGGATTTCTAAATATAGAAACATTTTCTGTATCATCCTTATCTCACACATATTATGAGTTGTGGAGAAATTTAGTTATATCTAGTTGTTTATATTTTGGAGAAAGCAATTGGGATCATTTACTATCATGTGAATGTCTTCCGTGGGAAGTCAATTCCTTTAGTCAGAGTTTTCTAGCGTCACAGATCTAATTCTTATGAGACATTGGAATAAAATTTATTGATGGTGGAGAAGTGCCCTTTACTTTTTCCATTGCTTACATAAACCACATGACTTCTCAGAGAGGAAAAATATTTTTGGAGGGGACTTTTTAATATAATGTTACCTTGATTGGATACATTTTTCCTCTCTTGGAGTTCCCTTTTATCAAGGAGTTTTTAGGTGTTTCTTTATAGATAATTTTTAGGTTGGAGAATAATTTCACACCATGTAACTGGGATACAACGTGTGTAATTAGTTGTTGGGTGAATTCCATGTGAATTGTTCATGCCATGAAGGGTTGCATGACGTGATGAGAATTTACTCATTATATGTTATTTTAAGACTTGCTTTAATTCCAATGTGATTGATTTTTTAGTTTATATTGACATCATGTATTTCATGACATGTTATAGTGTTACACATTGTTTAATTTCCCATAAATGGATTTTTAGGTAGCCATTCAGTTTTTTGGGTGTCCCTTTAGCTGTTAATACCCGTTTTCTCTCAATCCTTTGTTCATCTCCAACAATTGTTTGAGACATTATTCCATCACAAGTGATTCATTCTTGTTAAGATATTCATTGTTGTTGTGGTGTGTTTTTATGAGTTATTGATCTTTCCATATCCTCATTTCCCTGGATCTTGGTAGTTCCCTTGATGTGAGTTATCATATTCAATAGTATGAATTGTTTTTTCTTCATTTCGTCTTCCTAATCTATTGTGGGATCTTGTTATGGAGGTCATTTCTTTTTTGGTTTTGGTTAAATCATTGGTCATTCATGAGGTATGTGGGTTTCCTATTTCCCACTAACCATTTTTTCTTAGTTGAATCTATCTCGATATTTTTATTATATTTCAGTGACTTTGTACACATTATTGTGTTTTCATTTTTTGTGGATCCCATAGTGGGTCTATGCGACCTGAGTTTTGAGGTAGTTGGTTATGTCTCTAGACAATGTTGTTGAAGCTAATTTTTTTTATAAAATAATTTATAAATAAAAGTTGAATGATTTTACTATGTGTGTTGAAATGTTTTTTTAAGGAATGATTTGTTTTTTCCCTTATTGTTGATTAATGTAATGAAATGGGTATTTTCAATGAATTGAAATGGATTTGAGAATTGGTTTTAAAATCATTGGAATAAATTGTGAAAAAAGTACATTGGTTACCATGGGTACATTGTTTCAAGGTTTAACATTAGTTTGTCATCCATTTTATATTATCAAAAGTTTTTCACATTGGGATTTCCTCTATTTCCAAGGCCCATCAATTGAGGGGATCATTATTGACATTTTTAGGGCGTTTACATATGGTTCATTCCACTATTTCTTAATAATGTTTTCTATGAATTAAATTGGGTGCTTTATTGATTTTGGTATAAGTAGTTTTCTTGCCCGACCTATTGTATTATTTAGAGTTGTGATAGATGTGTTGTTACTGTTGTTTTGTACATCATGGATCTGTTATTTTAGCCTTTATATACATGTTGATGATTGTGGAAGATGATATATAAAATGTTCATATAAATTGATATACCTTTTTTTTAGAATTGTGAAAAAGGGAAATCGTTGCCATGTTTTTTATAAAATTTCATTAATTTATATAATTTCATGTTTTTTTAAATCAGAATACAATAAATGTCATATATATACTTGTTATAGAACACCTAGGTGGGATCTTATTGAGCATGTTAGCTCATACCCTATCCACCACTTCAGTGGTGCATAGTCCATTGTATGTATTCCAGTGCAGGGAAAGGCAATGTGCCATAGTGAGGAGGAAATGATTCATGTCTGGTGAGTTGGGTAGCTGGTGGTGAGATGGTGGGTGTTTATCCAAACTATGACATAGAGTAGTTGTATGGATTTGTTCCTTCTCAATTAGGCTTGTCTCTTGGTAGTTTTGGATACACTTATATTCATCTGGTTTTTTTTGTGTTCATACAGTTATGGAATATATTCATTATACGTTTGTTGTTCATTCCTATTATATTTATATATATATTTATATATATATTCCTTGTATTTGTTCAGTATTTTAGAAATCATTTTCTTTGGTTTTTAATCAATGCTCAAGTGCTTGTCACAGGCCCATTGGGCTCAGGAACTCCCATCATGTATGTGATAGGATGGGTAAGGTACCAGTTTTGAGGGTCTCTCAGGTCAGGTCAATAAAAAAATTATAAGGATTTGTAGAATACATTTGGCACAGATGATTCAAATGAATTCTATACACTGATCACCGTTGAATTAAATATCAGAAAAGATAAACCAGGAAAATGTGTTAATCAGAATAATTTCATAAAATAAATATATAGATTGCTATATATTATGGGATCAAGACAATATATTTTTTATGAAATAACATTTTCTTCTATATATCAAATTGATCAAAAAATCACTTGCAACAATAGCTAAAATAATTATTAGGTAAATCAAATGTACATCAAATTATGCTTTCAAGTATAAGGGAAGTGGATATTTGAACTCACTATGATTCACATATACTGATTATGTGAGAGATTTAAATAAACAAAAATAAATATCTGGAGGAACATTCTTTTAAGTAGAATGTTGTGTAACCTGGCATATTTAAAAAATATTTCTGTAAATTTATTTACAGATGGAGTCGAGTAGCTTTCTTCTATTAATTCATGTGCTCAAATATTATTGATGAATCTAAAACATGAATATTTAATTGTGAATATCGAATTAACATTGAAAATTTCTTTTTATTCACTAAATATATTCCAATATAAATATTTAAAAAATATTGGAAGAAAAATCATGTTATACATTCCACTTTCACATAGATAGTGTTGGGGATTACCCCCTACGACTTGGATTATGATTTCATGGTCGATTAGAATACATAATTCTCTTCTTATATTATGGGAATATGGAGATTTTATTATTTAATAAAAAAGACTATTAGGTTCATGGTTTGTGGGGGATGAAATTTGAGTCACCACCAAGAGATGGAATTATATGTCATATTATTTATGTGATTTAGTGTCTTCTGAAGAGAATTGTTTATGTTGAAAAAAAACTCTAAAGGGGGATATTGAAGACCCATAATGTTTTTTTGTTTTTTTTTCAACCTCAAATGTGAGGATTGAAATGATGATCCGTAGTTCCAAAGACATTGGTCATTTTTTCCTTTGAGTTGACAAGGTGTTTACAATATGGTATGAATTTAATAGTTAGAATATATGATCGAATTCCAAATAGGGAAGAATATTGGTTTTGGATTTTAGTACATTGGATTTGGAATTTTTAGTTTATTTGGATTGGTATTTTTAATATTGAGAAAGCTTGATGTTAATTTTTAATACATAGATTGTTTCAATGTATATTCAAGTTATCCCTTTGTTAAAAAATAATGCAACACACAAAATCCAGCCCTAGCTAGCTTGACACCTGCATTATGTCGGGCCTCGGTGGGTTAACCATAGCTGAGGGAACCACCTGGTCAAAACCAATATTTGAAAAAATGTGTGGCGTATAATTCCCATAGGGGTTCATGAGATCAGCGATTAGGTACTATGTAGGGTGCCACATCGGTATATAGTAGTCCAAGCATGTGTTAGTTCTAGAAAGTGATTGGATCGGACTACTATCTAGTTCTAGAAATAGAATATATGTCTTTTAATATAAGGAAGAACACAAATAAGTGTTGATTCAAAGTGGGAACTCAAATATAGTTTCATGTAGATATCTATAGAAAACATATAACGAATATATATTCATGAAAAATTTCTTCCCAACTATTTAATATTATCTTTGAGCACATCTTCAACCTCATTCATAGGAAAATATCATGTGTTTGTTGAAGCTCTATTTCAATGTCCTCATAAGATATTTTAGAGTCTTATGAGCTTCTTTATGATCCTAGATAATAAATTGTGGTCAAAATAACATGAACCATAGTTTTAATGATAATATTAAGAACAAACCATTGAAAATATGAAATGAGAAAAAAAATTTATCCATGATGGTTATATCATGCGAACCATAACCTAAGATAGTATAATGTGTGATATGATAAAATAATTGATGGATCTCCTTTATTTTTTGGAGTTATAATTCAGTGTTATAGTTTTGTATAAATTTAAGATAGTGGATCATTTTTTTGTGTTTTAATCACTCATATGAGGATTTAATGAGAGATAAATAGGGCTTATCACCCATTATATTGTTTCCATTAACGTTCAATGCATTAGAGTTCCTCATATATGATCGAATGAGGTTTTTCTTTGATTTTTCATGAATATTTTCTTGAAGAACAATGTTAAACCCTGGAGAATGTGTGTTTCAGAAAAAAGTGTTGATATACACACTATTTTTTATGCAAATAAGACATTAGTTTATAATATATATTCGTTCATAAAGAGTTCACATTACATTCTCATGAACTGATATACATGCGAACTAAACCTGTTATGCGAAGGCTATAAGAGTATCACCTTCGAGCCAAGTTTATGCTAAGTAAACACACAATTTATTTTACTAATGAAATTAATGTAATGGTTTGAATGAACTATTTACATCATGTTCTTTTGTGATGTTTACTTGTAGGATGTAAAACCGGTGTTCGTTGTGTGTAGTGGACGAAGTCAATGAATGTTTCTAAAAATTACATGATACATTCTTGAATATTTCTGGTATAGTGTCTTAGCTTTAAGAAATACATAGTTGTAATTTTATATCAATTATTGAATGATATGTGAAGATAAATGTTTTTGAAAACAATGATTTTTCTATAATGTAAAAGATTAAAGTGACTTCTGTGTATTTAAATTCATAAGGAAGAAAATTAAACTTATTTATTCAAAAATCAATGTATTTCATGAGCTTAAGTGATCATAGTGAATATACAAAAGAATATATATTATATATTAGTTAAACAAGATATTTTGGTGATGTGTTATATTGATATTTATTTACAAGGACTCTAAAATCAGTTAGAACGTGTAGTATCATCTTATTATTGATGCTCAAAGAGAAATATAATTTTTCTGTTGCAGAAGTTGCATCAAATCTTTCTCAATGTGGTATTTTTTATTTATAAATTGGAATAAAACATTATAATCATTTTAGTCAAGAGACATTGAATTTTGAAATGGTGCATATACACTCTTCATGGTTTTGGGTAGAAACCTAAAAAACCCACATTTAAGTTTTTTGTTTTTAGTAGGGAATTTTGTTCTCGGGTAAATCCAACCACAACAAGGAAACAATTACCCATATTGGGGGAAAATATTATAATAATATATTATTTCATTGGGACTAGAATCTATCACGTAATCTGCATTTAAATTTAAATAAATAAAATTATAAACAATAGTACCACTGATTCAACGCCCCACCTCCTCAATGGTACATCTCTTTCTTGTATAGTTCACCCATGTCATTATTGTTTTATATTTTATTATATATTTTGGTAATTTAATTATTTTTAAATTTCATAGTTGAATATTTTGAAATTAATTAAATCTATTTCTATTTTATGGTCTGTGTATAATGTTTAGATAAACATTATGCCAAAATCATGTGCAATGTTATAGGTATCGTCCAATGGCTCCCATGTGGTGGTCACCCATTTTGGTAAATCATGCATCCTAACCTTGAGAGCTACCAAAAAATCATTTAAATGTGATTTTAAACATCATCCCTTTTGGTTTTTTTTATTCACTACGTAATTATCATCTTATTCTGCCAAATATAGGGAACACGATATGGATCTCTCTCTCATTTCTCCTTATATTTTAAGCTTCCCCTATTTAAATTTCAAGTATTTCCTGAAATTTGAGCCCAAAATTTTCTTTTATTTTATATTTCTCATCACCAATATAATATTTTCTCCATGGTTTAGTTGTACCACATGATCTCTATTGCTTTTTAAACCCAAATTTGTGTTTGGTTTGGTAAGAAATATAGTTTTGGGGGATAAGGGTTTTAAAGGATGTTCCCTCACTTAGTTTGGCCTCCACCATTGAAGTAATATCCAAACGCCCAGATTTCCACTTGATTTGAGGTAGTTATTACTGTGATTCTTATGTATATAATATGACATTCATTTCATGGTTCTCTCCAATGTATTGTTTTTATAAATTAAATCTATATCTGATGGTTATTATTGATTTATATTTTTTTGTGGTAAGATAATATTTTATAATGATATTTCATGATTTTATTTTTATAAATTATTCATTTTTAATTCTATGTGTTTTTAAAGTATTCCAGTGATTATTTTTAACTTGAATTTTTTTTGTAGGCTTTAATTCCCCATCGGGTCACTAAAATTATATTTTTATGATTTTTTATGGAATATTTTGAAAAAAAAAACTATGTTTGATTTCATAAAAAAAATTGAAGGAAGTGGGGTTGAATTTAAATGTATTTAGACAAAAACTCCATTGAGAGTATACCAAAGAATTTTTTAAAAAGATATATTTATAAAATAATTTTAAAAGATAATTTCCATGCATGAGTTTACAAAATAGTGGGAAATGTATTAGCATTATAAAATGATTTTGGAATGATATTTACAATTGGAACATTATAATGTCTTTTCATTTTATATATGTGTCCCTACTAGATACTCATTGTAAAGACCTGAAAATTTATGAATAAAATTCCTCTTTTAATTTAATTAACTATTTTTATGTAATACAGTTATAGAAAACGCACGAACATATTTGGATTTATTATATCCTATTGGATTTAAATGACTGTTAAGAATCATTACCTTTGATAATATAGTCGTTTAATAGTGATCACATGATTAGTATAAATATAGGGTTTAACAAATTCAATTGAAACATAAAAATGGTGTGATGGACTAAAAAAATAAGATCATACTGTATGAATTCCATTTTTCAGAGCGTCCAAGGGAGGTAGAATATCTAGGATTTCCCTTTGAAAATCCTAATATTATATCCAACAACCTAAGAATGAGTGAAAATATTTTTGGCAGAATATCAAGATAATCAAGGTCATGTCCCAAACCATGTATACCAACTATTCCATCAAAATTTCATGGTCACAAACATTACCCATAGGGAGATTTGTGGTGTATTAATGGGATATGTATCCAAGCCCTATAAATATGAGTATGTACATTATTTGTTATATAATAATGATTATATTTTCAACCTGTTTTTATTAATTTAAAAATTATTATTATCATGATTCAATAAAACAAAAATAGGCTTTTGTGTAATATTCAAATTCAATTAAGGTATTTATTTTGATGAATTAGTAGATTTTATATATAAATATTAGTTTAATAAAATATTTTTAATAAATAATTTTTATCATATATATATGATGATTCGTTTTTTATGAATTCAAATTTAATTCATATAAGGGTTTGAAAAGTGTTATTAAAAACCCATCATTTTTAATAAATATGAATTATTATGTTTAAAAGTGAAAACCAGTTATTTAAAAATATAAATTAATAAAATGATTATTATTTTCATAATTCAAATGTAAAAATTATCTAATGGTGATTTTTTCATTCTTTTTGAGATAGTTTAATGTTCAAGTTAAAAATAAATTCTTTATAAACATATGGTGTGTATTATGACATAATAATGATCGATACATGAACAAATAAATACAATAATGGATATCCATGAAAAATATATGTTTTCCATATAAAATAATGTGATTTATTTTTATTTTCATAATTTTATAAATAATTTATGAATCCTTCCAAACCATTAATATATGTAATGGTTTTGAAATCATTTCTTTTAGAGTATGAAACACATCCACGTAATGAAGAGTAACATTTTAATATTTTCGGCCCTTTGAATTATAAAATAAGGAAAACCACATCCATTTGGTAGAAAAAATTTGAAAAACCATGTTAGTTTTTTTTCTATTTATTTGATTATATAGTGTCCAAAACATATGTTTGAGAAATAATAAATAATTCCCCACTCATTTCCTATATAATCCCACCCATGATCCAATTTATCTTCACTAAAAAACATGTAAAACGTACATACTCTTCCCTCCACTCTCAAGAGTCCCCCAAGTATTCCCACAAGCCCTCAAGAATCTCCTCCCAAGCAATTGGGGTTACACACTAATGAAAGGGATCCTCTCACTATCATTTTTGATAATTTTACTCTACAATCATATGTATTCTATTTCCACTTACTAATGTTGGGATATGTATTTCTATTTCCCTATTACTATATGTTTTATTTTAAAATTCATAGAGACCCCTTTCTCTCAACTTAACCATTTTATGATTTTCATGTTACGATGTTATTCTTTTGAAATTTCACTTTGATTTTACATGATAAAACATGAATAGTGAAAACCCATACACAATTATTTTCATGGGTGTTCCACTTTATAGACACATACATATTTGATTATGGAATTTTATTTTTTATTCTAAACATTCTAATCATGGAATAAAATTTGATGAAAAATGTTTTCATTTTGTGTTATCTATGTGGCACACATAAGAATGAGAATTAAACGAAATATACGGGTGTGACCCAAATTATATAGCACTCCAATTCCTTGGGAAATGTTTTAGTTTCACGATACATCATTAATTGAATTAGGGAGAGAACCTAATCCATCATGGGAATTTGTCCATCATGGTGGCTTGGTAGTTCACCATAACCTATGTTTATGATGAAGTGTTTTAGTTTGAATCCAAATTTCGAATGTTTCCTTTATGTTAGCAACTAATATCATCCCTCATTGTTCATGTTAATGGTTATCACCCATCATATGACCCAGTAATATGTGTATGTTCTAAAATGTATTAAATATTCATGTAATTACATTTTTGTTCAATTAATGGGCTTTATAGCTCACCCCTTTTGTATGTATGTCCTCGGTTTATCCCATGTAGTTTTAAGTGAGAGCATGTTAATGAGTCTTTCAATAAAGATGATGTTTTCATATTTTATGTTATTAGGTTATTTATATAATTCCAAAATAAACTAGGATTGTCAATAGTATGGGTTCTATTAAGTATAATTTTATTTAATAAATCATGAATCAATGTGTAATAAAGAGAAGTGTATTCATTCTCACACTTTTTTAACAATTGATATAAATATTGTTTCTTGAGGGGAATGTAATATATCCATGTAATTTTTATTGGTGCTTATACTTGTGAAAAACAAGTTGTTTAAGGAAATAATGTTGGAGGTGAGATGTGAGATTTATTTATTTCATTTTATGGTTGATCATGTGAGGAATCTTCAAGTCCATTATATACTTACCTCTATTTGAATTATATAAGGGGGTAAAAATAAGTTAGTGGATTACATAGATGAGTGAAATCCCTATTGTGGACTGGGTAGTTACTAGAGAATGATTCTCAATTATAATGGATGAGATGACAATATAGATTATGTATCCCATGATTTCATGAATTCAACCAAGATATATTATATGACTCGTCTAGTTCTATGGGACAAAAAAGAAAATTATAGCTTGGTTAGTATCATCGCAGGGTTCCAATATCAAATTCAGTATCATATTAATTTATTCTAATGATGTTTTCCATGATCAATTTTTACCAATAAAGATATTTTTTTTATATTATATTATATTACTTCTCTTTATCACCTATATTGTGATTGGGTTTCATGTATCCATGCCTTGGTTATCTTTCTATGGATGTCGTGGTTTCTTTATGTGTTTTCATTCCATTTCAGTTATGGTTTTGGTTTATTGTGAAATTTATATATACAATTATTTTTAAATGTGTAATTTAAAAATTAATATGTATGTGTTTAATAAAACATGTTTGATAAGTGATTTTGTAAGATGAAATGTTTTTGTATTGGTTTTAAGAAATTGAAAAAAGAATTATATTTCTATATTTTCAAATAGTACTAATAAAAAAGTTTTTGGTTTTTCCATAGATTACCCTAAAACGGGGGATTTATTACAAAAATAAATATGCTGTAATATTTTTTTTCATGGTAACAAACTGTAAAATTTGTTCAATTTATAATTAAAACTATAATTAAAGAAATAAAATATGAAATGAAATTGGAATAATACATTAGTGAAATCCTACTAAGCAAGTTTATCTTCCACATATAATTTAATAATGAGGGTATATAGTTATTTTATATTATTTCAGATTCTAATGATTTTCTCTAATTTAGGGTTTATGTTTTTTGTAAATGGTATAAAATATTGTGATTTTTTGAGTGATTGTGGCTCACAATGAGACATTTGGTTTTTTTATTTTTCTTTTTGATACATATGATGTACCCTTATTAACCTGGTCCTTTCTTTAGATTGTTTATATATGTGATGTATTCAAATTTTTCCTTTATTTTCATTTGATACATTTTTCAGTTATATTAATTTTTATAGTGATTTCTTAATTTTTTTGGTTTCTTCATTATTAATGAAACTATTTATTTTATGCTTGAGCATCAGATACATGGATGTGGCATGTTGGATTCTTGGTAAAGTTTTAGCTACATGTTTTTATTATTATATTATGGTGAAATAATTCCAAATTTTTAATTCATGATAATTATGCACAAGTTTCCAACCTAAGGGGATTGAGAAATATCATTAGTCCTAGCTGTGTATTAGGTCATGTAATCTATTAGGATAGCCTGAGCTTTTTCACTATATATGGGGGATAAAAAACATTATATTTTAGTGAATTTTATAATATTTATATTTGGGTATGAAAATTTTAAAATCATATGTGTTTGTATAATTAACACCATTTTTAAAAATTGTATGTTAGGTAACCGGAGGCAGTCACCTTAAGTACAGAGGGCCCCTGTAAATATTAATACAGTCTTTATTAGTTTATAGACTGTTACTAGAGGGTGGTTTAGTTTTGGTATGTTAGTTATATTGGATAGGTTCATGCATCATATAGTGATAAGAAATATTTACTTCATATGTTAATAAATGAACAATTCATTGTGAATGATATTGAGGTAGTATGATTAGGTATATCCACATTATGCCTAATCTAAAACATTAAGATTCTATAGTTATGTTTCTTATGTATCAAAATTTTGAGTTAAACGAATATATGTTATATGAGAAACATATAGTAATACATTAAAGAAAATACCATATTGTGAATAATTCATTGAGAAAAACCATAGCGGTTTTTTAATAGTATAAATTTAAAATGAATTTCCATTTATAAAAAATAATTAATGTGAATGTTAGAGAAAGTAGATATTTCATTTTAGCTTCCCCAAATAGTTATGTATAACTTTATTCTATTAGTAATGACCATTCTACATCGAAAATCCTATTAGTGTTGGACCTTGTGCATGTGGGATCATGATATATATATAATTAATTGAACATTGTTTAATATAAGTTATTGGATGTGTTTTAGGATCCAAAATCATCAATGAGAGCAGTAATAAGAGTTAAAATATATTTAGAAGATGAAATATTTTTTTCATGAGTATGGAGTGAGGTCATATATTTTGTTTCTGTATTTATCTCAATGTTATATTTTATTAGAAATGGATAAATCAACACTTTGAGAGATGAATTTATCTTGATATCTAGTACGTCAGTCCATTTATTATGAAAATTTCATTTAAAGTGCTGAGAATGGAAGAGTTCATTGTGTAAATATTGGTGTGTATCTGTTAAATGTGAGGGAGGAAAATATACCTTCACATCAAATAGAACAATATGAAGGATCCCTTTAGTGATAGGATAACTAGTTTATCGTATTATAACCCATTATTCATTATTAAGAAGAGTGGGTGGTTTATTCTCCTATGTTATTAGTAGTGGTCTGATATATTATTCTTGTTTCTGTATTTGGCATTGATAGATTATGCCTAATTTATGTTTGTAATGTTATTAGAACCCATATTATGGTCCAATGGTTGATAATTCTCCTAATAAACCATAGTATACAACCCAAATATTTTAGTAGTACAATCTTCACGGCAACACGTCATCGATGTAGGGTGGTGGTGGTAGAGGTCAGCACTATAATAGAAATCATCCTTTTAAATAGGGAATTGTTTAAAGGTGAGAAGGTGGTAGAAAATAATTAAATCATGGAAGAGTATTTGGCCATTGGAAACATTATGAAGTAGAATATGGTGATCTATAAGGGCCATAGGTGGTGAGTTATATAATATGTATTCTCAAGACTCATTCCTCTACTTTATTAAATTTACATGTATTGTATTTATTATATTCCACTAATAATTTGTTATTTTGAGAGATACCATGATGAGGGTTACTAAATCTCTAATGTTATCTTTTTCAGTATGAAAACATTTGAGGATAATTGAGGAGGTTAAAGGGTTATATTTGTGATACAATTGACTAGATAAAATGGGATCTTATTTTGTTGACCATGAAACCATAAAATGTAACAATTAGAAACATTTGGTTATATTTTCTACAATTTAAACCTATCAATGGTGGGTGGATTATTCAAATAATGATATATAACTCTTGTTGTTAATTGGATAAATGTATTGGAGGAATATATTATGTTGTATTAAACCTTAATAAATTTTACATTCATGTAAAAGGATTTTTTCACCTAAAGGAGAAGTATAGGATATTATTAAGGTGGGGAGGGATGTTATTAATATTTTACCAAACAAGATTGTATGTTTCCACCTTGTTAGGGGTCGAGTTAGAAATTATGCTATTTCCAAGTACATATGTTATATCTATGAATAATTATTGGATACCACATATTGAACACCGGGAATTATTACTTAAATTGAATGATTTTTAAGTAAGTGTTTCATTCATAATAGTGAATCTCAATAAAGAGACCCATTTTCATTTTATATGAAGGTTAATTTTGGTTTTAAGTAGTGACTTTATTACTTGTTACTAATCCTAGTGTTGATGAAGAATAGGTATATTTATCAAGGATTGATGATTTGTTTTATTAGAGATTTATGCGTGTTTATTAATAAAGGTAGATATTTTTTCAAGATAACCTCAAATTCGGATAATGGATAATTATATGAAAAAATTTTATTTTAGATATTGATATTGGAATTTTGTTTTTTAGTTCTAATTTGATTTACCAATGCACTGACCAAGATTATTGGTTTAACTAATTAAATGTATTGAATTTATTTTGATATACATGGGGTGGTTTTATCAATGACATATTGGTTAACATAATTATAGTGGATGTGAATGTTGATCCTTTTAAAATGATTTTAGATATCCTTTCACCGCAATAGCTATACGAGAATAGATCAAAGTCTAAAAACCATAGATTTACTATATATTCTTATAAAATAAATAATATATTAAATAGATTATTTCGAACAATATACCAAAAAAATTAAAAACCGTGATATATTTTAATTATTATATATTATCGGTAAAACATATCCGTCAAATTACATGGTATAAATTGAAGTAACCATATTTTAAAATCAATAAAAAATCTGTAACAGATAAAATTTAGACGCCTAAGAATTCATAATGAACAACATTATTCAATGCTCAATATTTTGGGATATTTACTAAGGGTTTCCCTCAACCAATCCCATGACATCATTGAGAAATAATTTTTTGATAGAAAAAATTACAAATATGACAATTTGAAGCTCATCGAGATTCGTATAAAATCAATGCTATTTAAACCACAACATGAAATTATAATGAGAGATTTAATGATGATTAAATCATTCACATAGATCATAAGGGGTTATTTATTTTTTAATTAAGAAATTATAAACATTTTATAAAAAAATATTTGTATAGATATAGCATGAATTCTTATAATATTAAAATTTTAATTATTTTCATTTCATTTTATGCTAAAAATGAATTTTTTGAAATTTGAATTTTATATCAATGAAATTAATTTAATTATGATTTAATAATAAAAATATATGTTATTACCATAAACAATAATTTAACCCTATACTAATAAATAATATTTTTCAAAATCGATAGTTAATATTACAAATTTTATTTTCCTATAAAAATTGTTTTCCAAATTATTTTGACATTTAATTTTAAATTTTAATTTATAAATATTACAATTTAAATATAAAATAATTAAATTAATTTTATTATATATCATGTAAATATAACCTTATAAAATATTTTTCATATTTTTCTTAAAAAAATCAATTTAGGTGAATAGTTAAATAAAGGCCTTTTACAAATACTGTTCCTTTTATGGAATTATTATTTTATAAAAATTGTCCACAACTTTATGAGAAACATATTTTGAAATAAAAAATATTTTATAAGTTATATTATGAATATAAAAATATTAATTATAATTTACAAATCAATATTTAATACTTTATAACATAAATAATATTTTTCTTAAGATATTATTTTTAATACATTATATACGTATTATTTTGAAATTATTTTTTATCACATTTAAAAATTGAATAAAATGAAATTTATTTCAAATTTATTATAATTATGTATATATTATATAATAAATACCTTTTTTTCCATATTAGGATGAACAAATTGGGTAACATTTGTCGTGGTTATAGTATGTTACGTGTACACGTGCTTAACATTGTGGAAAATGATAAAACATGATAAAAACATGTGTTCTAATTTGGGGTTGAATACCTTATCAACCTTATCTATTTTGAACTCTGTAATTTATAAATTTTTTATCTACATTCCATGATATTTACTTCCCATTAATATGAATTTATGGTTATACAAAAAAATGTCATTACATTTCACTTATAAAAAGATCACTCCATTTTTCACTTCCCCTCACTTGAAAACCCACTTGTGTTAGACCAAACTACAACAACACCATTACTAAATATTTTTATCCAGATTTAATAGGAAATTTTATTATCAAAATTCCATCCCTATAAGTATAAATCCCTTTTGAAATTTGATAATCCAAGACGTGAGATATACATTTCTAACCACTCATTTCCCATTCCTATAACTATTTATGTGCACTTATTCTTCTTAAAATTACATCAAACTTATTTAAAATGATAACATAAATATCATTATTATAATTATTCTATTATAATTAACCTCCTTTACCAATTCCATTATGGAAAATGAAAATTTAAATTATGCGTACATGAAAACTACAACCTCCATGAAGAAACTTGTTTACTTTTTCTTTACTGCATAACCAGGATGGTAAAAAATAAAAATAAACTAAATATGATTGATATTTATAAATATATATATATATATATATCATATTTATGTAAATTAAATTATAAACTATTTTAATTCTTTCTTACTCTATTCATGAAATGAAATCATCACCTATGCGTACGTGCAAACTAATGCATCCATGGAATAATGAATTCCATTTTTCCCTACCTCATTAATGGATGGTTTTATGTTGTATTTGAAGAGTATACATGATATATATACGTAATATATATAATTAATATGTTTCTATATATATAATACATAAATTATTGGTCGTTATTTTGTAATACATCAATAGTAGTTAATAAACTGAAACTAGTTCATCATTATTTTCATCTTTACAAATAGCAACTAAATATATGATTTAGTGGAATTAAAATTTTATTTTTTATTATCCAAATCTATTTTTTGAAAAAGTGGGAAACATTACATGTAGAAAACATGCAATCATATAACTTGATAATATTTAATACATGAAGTTATTTTATATCATTTTATCTTTTTATGAAATACATTTTTATTTATAGCGGTTATTTATAAAAATTGAATGATTTTATAATTGGTTTTTTATGAGACCCAATTTATTTCCATGGGTCTTTTATTTTTTTTAAATGTGAATTGTTGTTATCTGTAACAGATAATTATGGGTGAATGACTAGCGAGGGCTTATTTGTCCCTCAAATTCATTGGGTGTGATTCTATATATATTGAGATAAGTATTCATGACTACATGTTAGTTAATCATAAGAAAAGGATCTTGTAGTGTAGATCATGAATGAAATGTTTCCATAAACTAATGTATGTTCCACAATTTAAGGTTGTTATTTTCTATGATATTATGCTCAAATTATTCTAGGTTTACATAAAAAATTTTAAGCTATGCTAAATTTTTCATTATACAATGATGATATTTTTTGGCATTATTTTCTTATTCTATGAACTTTGAGGCTCACTTATGTCATATGATTATCACTAATGATGTCATGAGACTTCACTTATGCTCGTTATTTTCATTTATTCTTATAATATCATCCATTATTAAATGATTTTTTATCTACTAATGAGTGTTTAATATATATACTTTATTAAATTTTAATTCCTTTGAGGTTGAGGATAAATATTACTAATGAGATTTGTAACATCCCATTACCTCCATTATGTAATCTCTCAACTCTCTTTTCATTCCACACTTTACAAGGGTTCATTTCGGGACTCCTATAGATGGAGTGTGTTTTCTGGGGAAAATAACATAATGTTTGGGATGTTTTTTAGAATAAATGGAGTATTAGTATTAATTTATAAAATAATTTACAAGGTTCTCCCTATATTTGGATTACACTATATATAGTCTGGCTTTTTTGTGGAATTCGGTCTATCATCTGTCTTCTATAATTCTTCAAGTGATGATTGGTTTCCAAGATTTAAAACTTTTCTTATACTGAATTCATGAGTTTGGATCATGGAATGAATGATTTACATTATATGAAAAGTGTTCACATCCAGAAATAGGCAATAATCATAATTTTAATCCAAGGAAACATGCCATTCAGTGTGTTTTGAATTTTCAGATTTCACATTATGAAATGGGGATTCATGATATATAATTCTATGGATTTGTTTAGGGTTCTTAATGGGTGATTGACTATTCATTGAACCACATGATTTTTTTCATTGAAATAAGAGCTACAAATGTGATTTTGGGGATATCTCTTCCTTTAATATCATTTTTTTCAGTGATTAATCTCTATAATGATTTCAATGTGTTTCTCAATGTGAGTAATCCTTTCTATTATTTATTGTGATTCATCATGCCTGTATTATTTGTATATTTTTATGGATCTATTAATATACTTTGATAATATCCTTCATCATTTCAAGATATATTGTGTGATATTCTATTTGAGGTTGACCTTCATGTTGGTTGTGGTATTTCATTCGATTTTCATCTATGTATGTTGTGATATTTCTTCCTTGCTGACCATTTCTCATGTTGAATTTATTTTGAGATGTGGGTATTGATTCTATGGAATCCATTTCTATTTTAATTTATTCCTTGTTGTTTAATAACGTTTAGGCCATATATGACCTATGTTTGAGGTTTTTGGCTATATCTCTAGCATATGTTGGATGAAAAATATTTATCTCTTTTTATAATTTATTTAATAAATAAATTAACATGATTGAATTATATGCATGGAAATAGGTTGTTGCGAAAAGATGGAATTCCCTTTTTTTGTAAAAGATAATGTGTTTTCAATAAATTTTGAAATGATTTTGTGAAATGTTTTTCAGCGTATGGTTTTGATGAAATACGGTGGAAAATGTAGCACATGGGAAGCCTTTTCCAATTAGGTTAATGGTGAAGTAATATAAATAGTTTGTTGATACTATTGGGGGGGTCACTGATGGGATGTTCCTCTTATTGTAAAACCTATTGTTATAGATACATGTTAAACAATTTTAGGATTTTCAATTTCTAGGGTGTTCATGTAGTCACTATATTTAATGAATATATATAGAGACTGGATGATCACTGATATATATCATAGGGATGGAGCATCCATGCAAGAATGACCTAGTGTAATCCTTGGGGTGATATTACCAATGCTTTGGCTTCTAATATTTTATCTTCTACATCCCTGAATTTCATATGATATGAAATACATTTGTTTATTTTATTTGAATTATATGATGTATATGAATTGTTTTGAAACTATTTTACTTGGATTATTTGTTAATTTGAAAAAATAGAAAATGTTTTACTATGATTTTATATAAAACCTATTTAAATTTTTATCATGAATTATTTTTCATAATCTTTAACACTGTTAAGATTATTTTATAGTGACATGGTATTGAACACCTGGGTGGGATCCTACTGAGACTATTATGATCACACCCTACACACCCATTAGGTGGTGCATAGAACTTGTTATATATTTTGATTATGGGAAAGAAAAGGTGACACAATGGGGATTTCAGGGATCTGTCAGCTATGTTTTGGTATATAGTGGTCAGATGGGGGGAGTTTTTTTAATCTATCACATGGATTATCTCTTTTGGATTTAGTTTTCCTTTGTTGTTGGACATATTAATTGAAGATTGGTTTACCTTTTTTGAGTTTTATTGTTCTTCAATGTTCTTTTTTATATGAAATATATTATTTATTTAATATTAAATTGTTCTTATCATTTTGTATACGTATATTTCATGTTGTCTAATATAGTTTGGGATAAATTTTTTCCTCTAGATTTTGTTGATTCCTATGTTTTATTCACTTTCCTATGTGGAATAGGAATTACCTAAAAATATGTGGCATCTCAGGTCATGTTTCTGTTTAATAGGGTATCTGGTTTGCGTTTGTCACTATTATTGATTTGGTCATATAACATTATGGCAGGTAATCAAGGTCAAGTTATTCACGTTTTTTTATCGTTGGGATGTTTTTCATCAAGATTCTTTGTCTTGGGAAATCATGTATACTAAGATAGGATTTTAGGAAATTGAATGGAAGATTGTGGTGACTGTCTGGCCAAATATTTCCATTACGAGACTCAAGTTATGATGGGTTGTTAGGATTTGTGTCTCCTATTTTGAGTTGATGATATCGATATTTTTTTATATTTTTGTAGTTTGAGCTATGATTACATTATTATCATTTCTTCTCTTTCATTTTGATTGGTATTCGTCGATACAACTTTAAAAGGATCCTCATGAGGGTATAATGGATTAACCTTAGTGTCATTTTACTCTATATTAGAATCATATTGAGTCTATCATGCGTAATTTTCATCCTATTGAATGATGTTTACTATATGTTATAATGAAATTATCATGGTACAACCAAGAGTTAGAGGATATAAGGATCAATAACATGAGTTTTTATATAAGATTCCACCATCCATTAAGAGTACAAATGAATCTCATGAGATATAGGAATTGTTGGAAAGGATTTATATGATCTTTGACTTTTTGGATACAACTGGGAGTATCAATATAATGTTTTCTGTTTCTAGAGTTGAGGGTCCTAGCATGTGATGGTGGGAATCCATGGTACACATGGATATGCATGTGTAATTGGACTAAAATAGTTTTAAGTAACTCTTCTTGTAGTATAATTTTATAGATTCCCTTATGATGTCAATGTCTTTGGTGTTACCCTTCTTATAGTAGGGTTAGATTTTCCTGTCGGTATACACAAATTAGTGTTTGGAGTTAGTTTATTTTTTTATCAAATTAGTAAATAATGAATAGATGAAGGATTATAAATACATTCAGGTTTTTCATATAGATATTAGATTGAGGGTATTTATGTTTTTTATTTTGACCCACAAAGAGATGGTATACAATGAAATGATAATGGATATGAATATAAAAGACATGGTTGGTTATACTTCTGATTCTATTTCAGCTAATGTAATATATAATGAACCTAAATAGAGAATGGGGAGGAGGCAAGATCATTATAGGTGTGGAGGGGTTGGGTGGGGGTGTTCTTTACATCATGTCTTCTCTAAACCTTATGTTTTAGATAATAATGTACACCTAACATGCTATCAGGGTGGAATGGATGGGCATAACTAACATTCTTATTTGGGCCTATGATGATTCACAACAGTAGTGGATGTAAAAGTTATCTATACAATTTCTATTAGGATATTTACATGCCTTGTTATGGTTTGGGATCATCATCTCCAAAGGCTACTACGGTGTAGTCAGATGCATCAAAAACTAAATCAATCTATCTATAGGCATTAATAGTAAAACACCATCACATAGTGGATGAGATACGTATATATATAGACATGCGTCAGGAGAAAGTGAGATGTTCTATATTTATTTCATCTCTATTAGTTACTGATTTATTTGATATATGTTCCTCTCAGTCCTTTATATCTGGTTATATTGTAGATATAATTGAACATCCAATGTAATTCATGTCCATTGTTATGGATTTAGAAACACCTCTTAGAAATATGAAATAAAAGGGGTTCTGTGTCCTTATTTTTATATATTGATAGATGATGTGAATTTATAGTTGGATTTCCTCATTCTTGATATATGTATATTTAACATCATCATTGTGATGAATTATATAGTCTCTCATCATGAAGTGGTTGATTGTTCTCATCAGTGTGTCATGTTTTTGGCATCTAATGGGAAATCATGAGTGTTTCAAGGAGATTGGTATATGAGGATTGGTAATACTGGACCTTACCACCTTGAGATCTGGAGTTTGTTTTCTGTTTTATCCCTTTATTTTTTTGAAGATTCATCCATTTTTTATCTTCAAATATTTTGGGACCTTCCTAACATTTTTCAATAGAATTTATATCGTATTTCTCCAAAGATGGAGTTTGAGTTTTCGATTGATCTAGTTCTAGGTAAAAAAACCAATTTACTTGACATATTATCATATGAAACCAGTGAAGCTACATGATTTCAATATTTAATTGGATGATATAATGTGAAATGGTTTTGTTCACCCTAGTGGTTCACCATGGGCAGCCCTTGTGTATATTTCCAATAAGGTATATAGTTCACACTAATTTTTGGTAGAATATGAAAATTTGAAATGGGTAATAGTTAATATAAGTATCATTTTCCTCATGTGGATGATTTATTATACTATTTAAAGTGGAAAATTGGTTTTTGAATTTTTATATTTGCTCTAGTTATCATCATCTCTGTGATCAGAGGTCTAATATACAAATGATGGATTTAATGACTAGTTATGTCGATTCTAAATTTCTTGTGATTACATTTTTTCTGACTAAAACTCTTACAATATTCTTGTAATTAATGAATCAGATATTCTATGAGTATCTCAAAACATTTTTGGTAGTTTTCATTGATGATATTTTGGTTTATCCAAGACCCAATCATGAGAATCATAAAAATTTTATATTGGTTCTAGAAATCCATAGCAGTCACTGTTTGAATGGAAATCTTTTGAAATGTGATTTATGGATTCAAGACCAAATGTTATTAGGATACATGATTTTTATTAATGGATTATTAGTAGATCACAATTAGTAAAAGGCTATTTGGTAATGGGAAGATCCATGTCACATCTTTAAGATTCATAGCTTCCCTTTTCATTATGTATACTACCAGTGGTTAGTAAAGAGTTTCTAAAAGATAGAATAACCATTGATTACTCATATATAGAATGTGGTGAAATTAATATGTGATTAAAATGTAGACACATTTTTATACGAGATGGAATAACTTTTAACATCATCTTCTATCTTTATCTTTCTTGATCCCGATAAGGGTTATGTGGTTTTCTATGATTATTCTTCTGATGGTTGGGGTTTCATTATTTTACTGGATGATTATGTGGGTGATTACAACTTATTCTAGAATTTAACTCATGAGAAAAAGTACCCCAATCATTCATTGTAGAATGTCGTGGTTATACATGCTCTAATATATTGGAAACAACATCTTATTAGGGATTGTTCTCGGTCTATTCTGAATATAATATTTTGAGATATATCATTCCATATAAATACATGAATATTTGATTGAAGAGGTGAGTATAATTCCTTTAAACATTTTAGTTTAACATCTCCTATACCACTATGAATGGAAAATGTTGTATTAGTTTCTGTAAGTTGGAATGGACCATAATAGGCTGTTTAAAATTGAAGGAATAGTGTATCTCTATTGGAATCATCACTCAGTTTCACACAGAAGATTAGAAGGATGATTTAGGTGTCGTTTTCACCAGAATTTAGTCACCATCATTTCTCATTTAGTTCATTCTATGGGTTCGGTAGTAGGATAATTATTTTAGGGTAATCAAAGATGAATTTTTTGATGGGGAGACCATTTCATGTTGGTATCTCTCATAATATGGTGTTCTCTATTTTTTGGATCAATTTTTTGTACAAGAATCTATGAGGAACTTAGTTCTATTTAACAATAATTTTTCATTGTGGTACATTAATCTAGGAACTACAAAGATGTATTATGACAATATACGATCATTATAGTAGCCAAATATGAAACATGACATTGTAGATTATGTGTCCCACTGTCATAAATTCCAAAAAATAAATTCAAAACATATGAAACCATCTTTGATTCCCTATGTTCCTTAGGTTCGAATTTAGAAACTCGATGAGGTGTCCATGTTATTTTTTGTTGGATTAAAATAGACTCAATATGGGGGGATTGTTATATAGGTTGTGATTTATCAATTGAAATGTTATTATCAATTCATTGAAATTAAGGCCACCAAAAAATATATAGATCTATGTATGATTAATATTTAAGAGGTTGGAAGGCTACATGGGTTACCATCTGAATTCTTTTCATACCAAGATCATAGGTTTACCTACTGGTTTTGGAGGAGTTTTTTAGAGGTGATGAGGACTCGTGTGAGGTTGAGTATAGATTACCATCCACAGAAATATGATAATAATTATCATGGAATTCATATCCTAGATGATATATAATGTTCCCATGTATAGAATTTTATGGGTCATGGGATAACAATACAGAACTCAATTAGTTTTCTCATAACATCAGTTATCACCCATAAAGCTAAATGGATCCTTTTGGGGATTTATTTTTCATCCAATACCGGTCACCACCTTTTTGGGAAGTGGTGGTAGATGCCTCTTCTGTAGGAAAAAGTTGTAACGCCCCGACCCCAATTACCCAGAGTCGGTGCATTATTACATCACATTGGCATGATCACAAGAACGATCAAATCTTGAAAGACATGTTGGTTTAGTAGCCTTGGAAACACTAGATACATTCCTAATGTTTTACATTACATCATAAAAATGAAAACTACAACAACATAGTGTCTATATTCCTCACTCTTATCCCCTCATACAATCCCTATAGGTCATTCATAATTTACTTTTTCACATCCTGGGAAAAATAAAACATAGAAAAGGGGAGAGCTCAAATGACTAGTAAGGATAACAATATAGCAGAAACTTTCGTAAATAAGAATAAACAATTAAGGAAATGTATAACTAAAACAAAAGCCTTTTAAACTTGAACTTAAACATAGTATGGAAAAAATAAAATGAAATAATTCCATTTACTTATTCACATGGATATTCTACTAATCGAATAATCACATGCAATATCAATAACCACTTTCATAATGATGGAATGCATAATGTCATACTATCATAACCACATAGCCAACCCCTCGTGCCAAGACTAAAAATAAGATTTTGTCAAGGACTTGTGCCAAGACACTAGTTTGTCTCATTAGACCTACCGATGCATCGAGGAGCTATAGCAGGCTCCACCCGTCACATATTAAGTCCAATGCATTCCCATATGAAAAGGTTTAAACATAACAAACACATTCTTATTAAAACTAGCATACGAAATGTCAATACATTCACTATAAACCATGAATGTTATAAAAATAGCACATCCACAGTCAAACATATCACAAAACCTTCATTGAAATTTAGATGTTTTGTATCATAATAAATCAACTTCAAATAATCATAAAATCCATTAATGGATATTGACATAGATGAAATCAAAACTCTTTTTAGATAAATATATCGTTCTATTTTAAAATCATTTAAGAGTCATATATTTATAAAATAAAACATTTTCTTTGAAAATATTCTTATAATCTTGTAAGAGAAGCTTTGATGATTTTATAACATTGGAAAATAGCCGCACCCACCGTATAAGTTTAAAAAACCTTCTTACCTTAATTCGGTCGAAAAGGTTAAAAGCACCTTGTTTGGAAAATGACGGAAAGATTCTTTTATAAACCACTTCTAAAAATTAAAACAAGGGTATAAATGATTTTAACCCATATTCTTGTAAATAGTATAAATGTTTTGAAAAAAAATTTAAGAAACATGGATGTTGATGATAAAGAGATCCCAGTATATTATAACGTATAAACAACCTCGAATAATGAAGAGATTGCGAAATAAACCCTTACCTTGTACTTTTCCTTGGTTGGGGTATGTTAACCTCCTATATAATGGTGAAATAATTGTTATTAAATTATACAAGAATCATATATATTAATATGATATCATATATGATCTTTTAAAATTGTTTTGTTAATAATATCTTAGTATTATCGTCGTTTCGGGTGTTAACTTACTAGTTTTCTTTAATATGTTTTGTTATGTAAGTCATGTTTTTCATGGATAGGTTGTATATTATTCATATCCAGAATTATATCAAGTCCTTAAAAATTATTTTTAAATCATCAAATGATAATTATACTTGAATGGATATGATGGAGAATGAATCTCATCACGTTCGTGTAAACGGTAGTCCGTACGTACACACGAGCGACAATATCATTCTTTTGATATTAAAATACTATATAATTGGATATTATATCATATATACAAAGTCATTATCATGCTATATTTATTATTTTCTTGAGTTACACATAATTATTATACCCATCCAAATAATAATATATTGAATAACAATTACACAACGACGTGGAGACGGTAAGCCGTACGTACGCACGAATGGTGACATGTTATTCAAAGGGAGGATAGAATACTAAATATGGTTGTACCATATTTATAATAACATCACAATATATATAAGATTCTGGTGTTATTATTTTAGAATGGTAATAACAAATAAAGAAGAAGTAGAAGAAGAAAGGAACATGGAAAAGGGTGGTGAAATCATTACCTCTTCTTCTGGTTCTTCCTTTTGATTTAATCAAAAGGGATCCTTAGGTTGGCTTTATGATCAAACTAAGGCCTCTAGGTTGTAGTGAGGGAAGTTGGGAGAGTATTTGGGTAGAGTTTGGCCGAACCAAAAGGCTCTAATGGTGTAAATAAATGAGAAGGAAGTGTGCCCATTTATAAGAGGGGTGAGGGGCACCTTTGGAAAAGCTAGAAATATTATTTTATAATAAATTCATATTCGGTTTCTAATGGATCCAAAGTTGATTATTCAAAGTTTAATGTGGGGATAGGTCTAAAACCATTAAACCAATAGAATTTAGACAGGTTTGGGTTACTATATTAACCTTATCTTTTAGTTTTAACT
This sequence comes from Viscum album, assembly GCA_963277665.1. NCBI lineage: Eukaryota > Viridiplantae > Streptophyta > Magnoliopsida > Santalales > Viscaceae > Viscum > Viscum album. The sequence goes on from OY728164.1 coordinate 1,269,395,587, forward strand.
CTTGGTTAATTAGTTTGACATTTACCATGTCACTTTGTATTTTTATATTATATAGTTAATAAACATACTATATACATACAAGAGACCCCCAAGTGGTCCATTAATGATACACCTATCATGATATAAGTCTGTTGGCCGAACCTTATATTTTTATAAATTTAATATCAATTAATAATATAATATTGTTTTTAAAAACTCTTTTATGTCGATTATGACACTATTTGGAAAATTGAATTTTGTGAAACTCATAACAGAATTATTAGTTCGAAAAAAGTCAATTCAATCAATCCTAGTATGTCATATTATCCTAGAAAATTAGTGTAATTCATTAAAACTCTCAAATTATATTTATTTTCTTTTTTACAATATCAATTATTTTAATTTTTTACTATTATGGTAATTACTGCATCATCATTGTGTCATAAATAAATTAACATATTTAATATCTAAAAATTATAAATAAAATATCATTATGTATGAAATATTTTTATATTTCTAATGAATATTTATAGTCGAAAATCAAACATATATAACCCTATGTTAAAAATGTTTTTCTAAAAGATATATGCTTGTGTCATTTTTGTATTCATTTTAACTTAATTAAAATAAAGTGTCCCTATCACTTACAAGTGGCACCATGGGGTCCCAAAATCGACCCAATGATGCCTATGGTCGAACATGTATCAGCCTATAAGGTTAGGACACGTTTTAGGTTAATTTTTTATTATTATAATATTATTTGTTAAACCCTTATTTACCGGATTTACCCTTAACCATGGTAAATAAAATATTTACCGCATTAATTATTCAAAATTTCTAAAAATAAAAATTACCAATTTACACAATTTGAACATCCTGATTCTAAATATGGAATCCATTTTTCCAAATTCAAAACACAAAAGTGGAAGAAATTAATTTAAAATTAATTCCCGTTGTTAAAACAAAAAGCGTGTTTTTAAGAGATATTAACTATCAAAAGATTCACACTTGTTTATGTCCGATTTAATTGTAAAATTATGTACAATGACCAACATTGAATTAAATGGTAAAAATATATTCTATATATACTTTAAAACCACTCAAATTCATAATTTATCAATATAAATTATTTCTATTACAAAAGTTGTTTTTAATTAAAATTTAGTAATTTTCACTATTCATCAAAATATGAAAGTTATCCGAAAAGTACAAAAATTTCACCTTACGCTAAATTCGATACTCCTAATCACAAAATGAAGTCCATTTTGAGAGATAAAATTTCTAAAATTTTAAATGGTAGGTATTACTATTCATAAAGGCTAGTTTGATTGGTTGTGGTGTGTTAGAACTCGGTGTTTCATAAAACACATGCTATCACATTATTCAAAGAGAAGTGTACCGTAGAAGCATGGGGTGTTACATTCTCCCCTCATTCAAATAATTTCATCCTCATAATTTCTAGAATATTATCACATGAAAAGACTCGGGTGGTTCTTCATCATAAGTTTCTCGGGTTCCCAGGTTGCCTCTTCCATTTTATGGTTTATCCACAAAACTTTTACCAGACGCATCGTCCGGTTTCTCAGCACTTGTTCTATCGTATCAAGAATTCTGACGGGCTCTTCACAATAAGACAGATCGGGTTCCAGTTCTAATTCATCGTAGGTGAGTACATGCGTTGGGTCAGGCATGTATTTCCTCAATAGAGACACGTGGAACACATCGTGAACTTTGGAGAGACTTGGCGGCATTTCCAATCGGTAAGCTACAACCCCAATTCGTTCTAGAATTTCGAAAGGTCCGATGTACCTGGGACTCAATTTACAATTCTTACCAAAATGTATGACTCCCTTCCATGGAGATACCTTCATGAAAACATGATCACCGAACTGAAATTCCAAATCCTTCCTTCGATTATAGGCATAGCTCTTTTGCCTACTTTGAGCTACTTTGATGTGATTTTGGATTACCATCACCTTTTCCATCATTTCCTCCACCAGTTCTGGACCTACAAGTTTTCATTCACCAACGTCATCCCAACAGGTTGGTGTGCGACATCTCTTTCCGTATAACGCTTCATATGGTGCCATCTGAATACTCGAATGGAAGCTATTGTTATAGGAAAATTCCACCAAAGGTAAATTTCGATCCCACATACCATGAAAGTCAAGTGAAAAAGATCTCAACAAGTCTTCTATGGTTTTAATAGTCCGTTCTTATTGACCATCTGTCTAAGGGTGTTATGCAGTGCTCAAATGAAGTTCAGTGTCCAGGGATTTTTGAAGACTATTCTAGAATCTTGAAGTAATACAGGGATCACGTTCAGAAACAATCGATAGGGGTACTCCATGAAGTCTCACAACATCTTTAATATATAGTCTTTCTAGACGTTCTAGTGGTAGATCCTCTCTTATAGCATGTGAATGTGCTTAATTGGTAAGACGATCAACAATAACCCATATTGAATCATTCCTTCTAGGAGTATTTGGTATTCCAATGCCAAAGTCCATCATAATATTGTCCCATTTCCACTCAGGTATGGGAAGAGGTTGCAATACTCCACCTGGCTTTTGCCTTCCAGCATTCACTTGTTGACAAACCATACATCTTGACACAAAATCGGCAATCTCCCTCTTCATGTTGTCCCACCAAAAATGTTCCTTCAAATATCTATACAATTTGGTGCTTCCATGGTGTATAGAGAAATTAGAACTATGAGCATCATCCAACAATTCCCTTTTTAGATTAGGTATATCGGGAACACAAAGCCTCTTCCGGAATTTCAAAATTCTATCTTCATACACAAAATCTCTCAATCTCCCATCATTCACAACATTAATCTTCTTTTTAAATTATCCATCATCAGTCTGAGAACTCTTAATCCTTTTTAGTAAAGATGGTTTGGCAACCACTTGAAAAAGCATTGATGTTTCACCTTCCCTAGTTATTCCCATGTCCGTCTTCGCTAGATCTATGAAAATTGGATCCCTTTCATTTCTCATGAAGTTCAAAACTCCATGGTCTTTTCTGCTCAAAGAATCTCCCACCTTGTTTTCTTTCCACGGGTGGTACTATATCGTACAATCATAATCCTTGAGTAAATCAAGCCATCTCCTTTGCCTCAGGTTGAGTTCTTTTTCTGAAAAAATATACTTCAAACTCTTGTGATCAATATAAATCTCACATTTTTCACCATAGAGGTAGTGCCTCTATATCTTCAAAGCAAACATCAAAGATGCTAACTTGAGATCATGAGTACGATATTTTTGTTCATGAATTTTCAACTGTCGTGATGCATAGGCAATAACCCTATCATTCTGCATAAGGACACAACAAAGTCCTTTCATCGATGCATCACTATAAATAACGAACCCATCAATCCCTGATGGTAGAGTCAATATAAGAGCATTGACTAATCTTCTCTTCAGTTCTTCAAAAAATTATTCACACTTTTTTGTCCAAACAAATTTAACCGCTTTATGTGTGAGCTTCATTAATGGGTTAGCCATTCGGGAAAAAATCTGGATGAGACGTCGATAATAACCTGCTAAACCAATAAAACTACAAACCTCAGTTATATTCGTAGGTGCTGGACATTCTTGGATTGCCTTGGTATTAGAAGGATCAATAAGGATTCCATATTTAGAGACAATATGGCCAAGAAAAGAAATCTCCTGAAGCCAGAATTCACACTTGCTAAACATCCAATATAATTCACGTCTTCTCAGAGACTTCAAGATAATGCAAAAGTGATTTTCATGATCTTCGTAGCTTTTTGAGTATACCAAGATATCATCAATAAATACCACCAATAATTCATGGAGATATTCCTTGAAAATTCTATTCATCAGATCCATGAATACAGAGGGTTAATTAGTCAATCCAGAAGGCATTACTGTAAACTCATAATGCTAGTACCTGGTTCGAAATGTTGTCTTCTGAATGTCTTCCTTCTTCACACACAACTAATAGTATCCAGATTGAAGGTCAACCTTTGAAAAGTATTTAGCTCCTTGAAGTTGGTCAAATAAATCATCAATGCGAGGTAGGGGATACTTGTTCTTTATTGTTATAGCATTGATCTCCCTGTAGTCGATACATAACCTCATAGATCCATATTTCTTTTTAACAAAAAGAACATGGGCTCCCCTTGGAGAAACACTAGGGCGAATAAATACCTTATTACTCAATTCCTCTAGTTGTTTCTTTAGTTCAACTAATTCTACAGTGGCCATTCTATAAGGGGTCTTCGATATAGGCCTTGATCCATGAATTAAATCAATAGAAAACTCAACTTCTCGTTCTGGAGGATGTCCAGGTAAATCATCCAGAAACACATCTACATATTCATTAACAATATGTACATCCTCTATTTGAACATTCCTTTCCTCACCCTCTATAATTTCATCCTCTTCCTCCCCAATAATTGAATTTTTTTGAGCTACTGGGGGTGGATCTAGATAAGAATTAGGTGGTGATGATTCTTCTCTAAAGATAAGGTGTTCCTTATCATCATCATCAATAATCGTAACCTATTTATTCTTACAATAAATCTTTGCATCATAGTCTGAAAGCTAGTCCATACCAAGGATTATATCAAACTCAATCATAGGTATGACGATGAGATCAATACATAAAGAACATTTATGTGCTCTAATGGGGACTGATTCACAAAACTTTGTTGCAATGATACTTCCCTTAGGAGTTTTAACTGACAAATCCCTTGTTAAATAAAATTGGAAATATATAATTTTCTTAGAAAACTGGGAAGATATGAAACAATGTGATGATACAGAATCAAATAATGCATTTCCTAAACTTTAGGAAACCATTAAATTACCTGCCACCACGTCTTTCGGAGCTTCTACCTCAGCATTAGTGATAGCATAATCTTGGACTTGATCCCTTGGAATTTTCTGAGGTATGTTCCCCTGACGCTTAGGACATTCATTTGCATAATTCCCCATCTCCCTGCAATTTTAGCACTGAACTTTTCTAGCTTCCTTCTTCCCTTTGCAATCATGAGCTTGGTGGCATTTTTCACCACACTTGTAACAGACTCATGTTCCCTTCAGGCAAGTACCGGGGTGTTTCTTGCCACATTTACCACTGGATGGATATTCAAAATTTTCATTATTCCGCTTATTTCCATTCCCAGATTGATCAGCAGATCTCTTCTTCTCTTGATTTTCTTTAAAGTCATAAGACTTAGAGAATTCATTTTCGGTCTTGATAGCACATGAGACAATGTCTTCGTACGAAGAGAAGGATTGGGATACTAATGCTCAGCGGAGAAATGGTTTTAACCCATCAATGAAATGGTCAATCTTACTTATTGGGTTACGTATATAATCTCCAGCATACCTTTCAATCCTTGTAATGTTGGCCTCATACTTTGTGACATTCTCATCCTCCTTTTGTCTGAGACTCAGAAAATGCCTTTTTATATCTTCTTGATGGTCGCGAGGAAAGTATTTTTATAAAAACAGATCTTTGAACTCCTTCCATTCCATATTTTATACTTCATCATCTTCCTTCGTATTTTGAATCAATGACCACCATTGATCATCATCTCCAGTGAGGCGGTAAACTGCCATGATAACTTTTTCCCTTTCACTACTCCCCAAAGCCTGCAATATTTCCATTAGGGAAAATATCCATTGCTCAGCTACTAAGGGATTTTTACTCCCATTGAACATTGGTGGTTGTTTCCTCATGAAGCGATCTAGCATTGATCCTCCACGTTGTGGATCCGGGTGCTCTATACGGGTAAGGTTATTATTCATAACCTGAGTAAGTTGTCCGAGTATGGTGATTAGTTGATCGGCACCAGTTGCATCACTAGCTCCACCATAATTATCTTGAGCATGACGGAAATCCCTACGTGGAGTCTGTGAATTGATACAGTTTCCATTTCTTCCACTAGGAACCATTTCTAAACAATGGCATAAACTAGATCGGTTTATGAATCAAAATACATAATCCCATACTTATAAAAAACTTAACATAAATTGAACTATTTATGGATATAATACATAATAATACAAATGTTTTCTTTGAGGAAGTATATACTCATAAACACTTCATAATGATTTGTAAAGAAAATGATAGTTATCCTAAGCATATCCCTCGGGAGTGTCGTAACCAAGAGTGCAACAAGGCCCGTTGTCGTGCACCGGTTCCTGTTCGAGTCTATCTCAAAGCGGTGTTTTCGGGTTTTACCCCTAGGTACATCTGTGACAGAGCCACCTCTACCTGCTCGTATCTAGACATGGATGTATTGCTCAGAAAACTCAAAAAATCTCTACAATACCAAAATTCTAGGAAGTTCTTCTATACTAATCCTAAATGTTCATCTTAGGTCTATGTGCTCAAATCAGAGTTTATCTAAATCTAGCTTCCAAGGTTTGTACTAAACTTCTTCTGATACCAACTTTAAAACCCCGACCCTAGATACCCAGATTCAGTGCATTATTACATAACATTGGCATGATCACAAGAAAGATCAAATCTCGAATGACCGATTGGTTTAGTATCCTTGGAAACACTAGATATATTCCTAATGTTTTACATTACATCATAAAAATGAAAACTACAACAACATAGTTTCCATATTCCACACTCTAATCCCATCATACTATCCCCACAGGTCATTCATAATTTACTTCTTCACATCCTGGGAAAAATAAAACATATAAAAGGGGTGAGCTCAAATGCCTAGTAAGGATAACAATATACCAGAAACTTTTGTAAATAAGAATAAACAATTAAGGCAATCTATAACTAAAACCAAGCCCTTTTAAACTTGAACTTCAACATAGTATGGAAAAAATAAAATGAAATAATTCCATTTACTTATTCACATGGATATTCTACTAATCAAATAATCACATGGAATATCAATAACCGCTTTCATAATGATGGAATACATAATGCGAGACTATCATAACCACCTAGCCAAGGCCTCGTGCCAAGACTACAAATAAGATTTTGTCAAGGCCTTGTTCCAAGACACTAGTTTGTCTCCTGAGACCTGCCGATACATCAAGGAGCTATAGCGGGCTCCACCCGTCACATATTAAGTCCAATGCATTCCCATATGAAAAGGTTTAAACATAACATACACATTCGTATCAAAACTAGCATACGAAATGTCCATACTTTCACCATAAACCATGAATGGTATAAAAATAGAACATCCATAGTCAATAATATCACAAAACCTTCAATACAATATAGAAGTTTTGTATCATAATAAATCAACTTCAAATAAGAATAAAATTAATCAAAGGATATTGACATAGATGAATTCAAAACTCTTTTTAGAGAAATATCTCTTTCTATTTTGAAATATTTTAAGAGTCATATATTTATAATATAAAACATTTTCGTTGAAAATATTCTTATAAGCTTGTAAGGGAAGCTTCGATGATTTTATAACGGCAGAAAATAGCCGCACCAGCCGTATAAGTTAAAAAAACCCTTATTACCTTAATTCTGTCGAAAAGGTTAAAAGCACCTTGTTTGGAAAACGATGGAAATATTCCTTTATAAACCACTTAAAAAAATTCAAACAAGGGTATAAGTGACATTAACCCATATTCTTGTAAATATTAAAACAAATTTGAAATACATTTTTAAGAAACATGGATGTGGATGATAAAAAGATCCCAGTATATTATTATGTATAAACAACCTCGAATAATGAAGAGATTGAAAAATAAACCCTTACCGTGTAATTTTCCTTGGTTGGGGTAGGTTAACATCCTGTATAATTGTGAAATAATTGTTATTAAATTATAAAAGAATCATATATATTAATATGATATCATATATGATCATTTAACATTGCTTTGTTAATAATATCTTAGTATTATCGTCGTTTCAGGTGTTCACTTACTTGTTTTCTTTTATATGTTTTGTTACATAAGCCATGTTTTTCATGGATAGGTTGTATATTATTCATATCCAGAATTATATAAAGTCCTTAAACATTATTTTTAAATCATAAAATGATAATTATACTTGAATGGATACGATGGATAATGAATCTCATCGCGTTCGTGGAGACGGTAGTCCGTACGTACGCACGAGTGACAATATCATTCTTTTGATATTAAAATAATATATAATTGAATAGTATATCATATATAAAGAATCATTATCATGTTATATTTATTATTTACATGAGTTACACATCATTATTATTCCCATCCAAATAATAATATGTTGAATAACAATTACACCACGACGTGGAGACGGTAAGCCATACGTACGCACGTATGGTGACATGTTATTTAAAGGGTGGATAGAATACTGAATATGGTTGTACCATATTTATAATAACATCAAAGTATATATAAGATACTGGAGTTATTATTTTAGAATGGTAATAACAATGAAATAAGAAGTGGAAGAAGAAAGGAACTCGGAAAAGGGTGGTGAAATCATTACCTCTTCTTCTGGTTCTTCCTTTTGATTTGATCAAAAGAGATCCATAGGTTGGCTTTCTGATAAAACTAAGGCCACTAGGTTATAGTTAAGGAATTTGGGAGAGTATTTGGGCAGAGTTTTTCCGATCCGAAAGGCTTTTATGGTGTTAAGAAATAAGAAGGAAGAGTTCCCTTTTATAAGAGGGGTGAGGGGGACCTTTGGAAAATCAAGAAATATTATTTTATAATAAATTCATATATGGTTTTAATGGATCCAAAGATGATTATTAAAAGGTTACGGTGGGGATAGGTCGAAAAACATTCAACCAATAGAATTTAGATAGGTTTGGGTTACTATATTAACCTTATATTTTAGTTTTAACTCTTAGTTAATTAGTTTGACATTTATCATGTCACTTTGTATTTTTATAATAAATAGTTAATAAACCTACTATATACATCCAAGAGACCCCCAAGTGGTCCATTAATGATACACCTATAATGATATAAGTCTCTTTGATGATCCTTAGATTTTTAGGAATTTAATATCAATTAATAATATAATATTTGTTTTAAAATCTCTTTTATGTCAATTTTGACACTATTTGGAAATTGATTTTTCTGAAAATCATAACAGAATGATTAGTTCGAAAAAAGTAAATTAAATCAATACTAAAATGTTATATTATTCTAGAAAATTAGTTTAATTAATTAAAAGTCTCAAATTATATTTATTTGGTTATTTACAATATCCATTATTTTAATTTTTCACTATTATGTTAATTACTGTATCATCATTGTGTCATAAATAAATTAAATTATTTAATATCTAAAAATTATAAATAAACTATCCTTATGTAGTAAATAGTTTTAGATTTATAATTAATATTTAAAGTCAAAAATACAACATATATAACCCTATTTAAAAATAGTTTTTCAAAAAGATATATGCTTGTGTCATTTTTGTATTCATTTTGACTTAATTAAAATAATGTGTCCCTATCACTTACAAGTGGCACCATGGGGTCCCGAAATCGACCCAATGATTCCTATGGTAGAAATTGTATCAGCAAATAAGTTGAGGACACGTTTTAGGGTAAATTATTTATTATTATAATATTATTTTTCAAACCCTTATTTACCAGATTTACCCTTAACCATGGTAAATAAAATATTTACCGTAGTAATTATTCAAAATGCCTAAAAATAAAAGTTACCTATTTACATAATTTGAACATCCAGAATTGTAAATATGGAATCCATTTTTCCAAATTCAAAACATAGAAGTGGAAGAAATCAATTTAAAATTAATTCTCGTTGTTAAAACAAAAAACGTGTTTTTAAGAGATATTAACTATCAAAAGATTGACACTTGTTTATGTCCGTTTTAATTGTAAAATTATGTAAAATGACCAACATTGAATTAAATGGTAAATATATAATCTAAATGTACTTTAAAACCACGAAAATTATATATTTATCAATATAAATTCTTTCGATTAAAAAAGATGTTTTTAATTAAAATTTAGTAATTTTCACTATTCATCAAAATATGAAAGTTATCTGAAAAGTACCAAAATTTCACCTTAGGATAAATTCGATACTCCGAATCAAAAAATGAAGTCCATTTTGAGAGATAAAATTTCTAAAATTTTAAAAGGTAGGTATTACTATTCATAACGGCTAGTTTGATTGGTTGTGGTGTGTTAAAACTCGGTGTTGCGTACAACACACGCTATCACATTATTGAAAGAGAAGCGTACCGTAGAAGCATGGGGTCTTACATAAGTCATGTTTAGGTTATGTAAGTGAGGATTTAGGATATAAATATAGATCTAAAAATTGATCTATGTTGATATAAAATTAATGTGGATTACTGGGATCATCCTTTTGATTTTCCATTGTTGACCATGTTTTCATGAATTTTTCTCTTAAATTGGGTCACCATTTACCTGGAATACATGGAATGATGGATATGATATTTTTTATACATTTTATGGTCACATAGTGTCTCCGGAAGTTTTATAATTATTTTTCATTTATTGTACATTTGATGGTAATTCATGATGTTTTCCAAATCTCATAATTGAGGAAATACCATTTTTATACGTCTCATGTTTTGAGATGGGAAGAGATTGAGTTAAAGTTTGATGTTTATGTTATAGAAAACCCAAGGGAGATTTTTGTATCTCATGTTAAATTATTTCAGGGGATTTTAATTTCATTTTTCAGAGTATTCTGGATACACTGATCATATTTTCATGAGGAATAGGATTGAAAAATATTGATGAGAGATAAATTTCCTCACCTATTTCCAGACATCATTATTACACATGAATTCTCATGGATAGAAAGTATTATGTTGGGTATTTTTTAACATCCCTAAATCATTTCAGGAATTTATATTCTCTTTCTTCATTTCCCTTGTTATTTTGGTCTATTTTGTGACTCTTGTGGATAGAGATCATTTTCTATGAAAAAATGGCCTAATTATTGGTGAGGTGTGTTTGTTTTAATTATTGGAGTGTAGGTATAAATGTGTAAAAATCATTAATAGGTTTTACCAAATATTTTAGAACACAAAAGTTGGGTTGGGTTTTTTTAGAATTTAGTTTCTTTATTGTTTCCCATAATTTATCATGTTTTAAATAATTTACACAATGTGAAACTTTTATTGGGTATATACATTGAATTCTGTTTATCCAATGAATGGTTTACACACTATGATAAATGTTCACATCATGAAAGATCCAAAATACAAATTTTAATACGAGGTGGTATGTTTTTGACATGTTTCTCATTTATTTATTCCACATCTTCAAATTGGGATACCTAATATGTAATTCTTAGGGTTTTTGTTTTTTTGTGTGATTCCTGGGCGATTGATTATTCATTCAACAACAAGATTCTCCTCTCAGACCTAGGATCAATTTTAAAAGATTTTAAATATATCTTCCTTATATAGGTTATTTTATTTAGTGATTTATATAATTTTTAATTGTTGTGCATCTTTCTAGGGGAGTAATATTTCTTCTTCTTAATTTCTATTTATTGCAGTAGAACCATTTCCCTATGATTTTGGATTTATGGATTTGTTATAATTATCTTATTGAAACTTTGAAAAAAATTGATCTAACATTGAAGGTTTACCTCCTTAAACGATGTGGTTTGGAGTGAGAGTTTCTTTGAGTTTTGTTGTGATCTATCATAGCCTTTAATAGTTTTCATGTTTATTTGCTTCTAATATGTGATGACTGATTCCAGGGCCTCTATTACTACCATTTCATTCATCCATATTGGTTTATCATGCTCTAGGAATGTGTGACCCTAGTTTTAGGTTGGTGGTTTCATCTTTATCAGACATTAGATAAACAATATTGATTTGGTTTTAAAAAATATTTTATAATTGAATTGACATGATTTAATTATGTGTCTAGAAAAGTGATTCTGAGAATAGTTGGTTTTCCCTTATTTTGGTAAATAAAATGTATTTTCTTATATTTTTAAAATGAACTTGTGAATTTGTTTTTAAAGAATGTATTGGATGAAATGGTTTAGAAAATTTATCACAAGGGAAGCCTTGGGTAATTACATGGAAGGTAAAGTAATAATCATTATATATTGATACTATTATGTGGTTTAATCATGGGGTATTTCTCTTATTTCCTGGCCTTTTGTTCTAGGGAAAAGTTATACATTGTTGCGATGTTAACTTTCTAGGGTTATCCTCTATTCTAATGATTCAGTGTATATATCTAAAGACATGATTCACATTATTGTCAATGTCTAAGTATGAAGATTCAAGCTATCCAAATATATTGTGATCCTTAGTGTGATGATACCTATGATTTTAATAGTACTATTTTATCGAGTACTTCCATGGATTTGATATGATATCCAATAAATTCATTTCATTGATTTTACTGAATAGATATATATGAAGTTAAATTAAACTATTTGACATTGAACGTTTCGAACAATTGAAAAAAGATAATGTTTTACCATGATTTGATGTAAAAACTTTTTAAGTATTTATGAGGACTTATTTTCATTAATGTTGTGAATTTTTCAGATTATTGTACAAAGAATTGTTATAGAATACATGTGTGGGATCCTACTGAGCTTATTTTTCTCACACCCTACAAACCCCTTCGGTGGTGAATTAACCTTGATATGACTTTTGATGTTGGGAAAAGGAATGATTCACAATGAGGAGAAAAGGATTCTATCGGATTTTCCATTGAATCTGACGGTTAGATGGTGGGTCTTTTCCCACGCTGTCACATGGAGTAGCTATTTTTCTTATAGTTTTTCTTTGTTATAGGACTTGTTCCATAGCGATTGTTTTTCACATTTTGTGTTGTTTTGATTCTATTATTTCATTTTTGACATAATATGTATTCATTTTTTCAATCTTCCTCTCTTCTACCCATTGTGTATATATATCATGCTTTCTACTTCATCATGGGATAAATCATTCCCTATGGTTTTTTTGATGATCAGGTACTAGTCATCAACCTTTGTGGATTAGAAACACCCATAGGGTATGTGACAGATTGGCTCAGCTAATAGTTTGATATGGTATCTAGGCTAGGTTCATAATAAGTTATCTAGAAGATAGGATCGTATGGGTCCTTTGAGGTGAATTGGTCATGATTTTTATAAAATAATATTATTATTTAGTAAGCCATAAAATACATTAAAACTATATATTATCATTTTATTATTATTGATGTAATTTAATGTCTTAATTTTTAGGTCAGAATAATAAAAAGATAACCCACAAGGGGGTGAATTCTATCTTTTTGAAAAAAATCCTCATATTTTGGTTTGTAAATCAATTTTTGATTTATGAATATATCAAAAAATTTATTCTATAAGAAATATGAGTTTTGGATAAATAGAAATAATGAACACAAAAATATGATAGTGTTTAATGGCACAGAGATCACATAGACCGCTCCACTAATGCTCCCTCTATGAGCTTGGTGAATTTAACTAGAATGGCCCTTTGATAATTAGATATTCAAAACCACAACTGATTGTATGATGTTGACACCTATAAAATTATGGCTAAAAAGAATCTTATGGTTCATTAAAAAGGAACATTTTATCCACCACTTAGAACAAAATCTGATATTTAAACCACAACTGATTATAAGCATTGAAATTCCAATAAATAAAAAGAGTTATATTTTTTGATTGTTTTTATAGATCGTTATAAAGAAAACAACATCAATTGATAATAGATTGATCTTAATCTTCATAAAATAAAATTCCTCAAGAAAGAATATCTCAAAAGTGATATTTGATATAAATTATCATCAATAATAATATCATCAAACAATAGAATTAATCTTACAGTAGTACAAGGTTGAAATAGGAATATCTTGAATGTGTATCGTCTTCATAAAGTAACAGATTCGACCATTCGTTGCAGTAGAACTATAAATGATATTAACAAGAATCTACTCGAATATGTGAATGTTTTTAATCATCATTTTTTTAAATGATACATAGGTTCAATATATAATATAAAATTCATGATATAATATTTCAGATCCAAGAAAAACACCTGATAGGTCATCAATAATATAATTCAAAATAATACAGGGTATTTATAACTTCTCCTAATAAGAGGATTGATTTTGTCCATAGATTACAACTTTTGAATCAATCAAAATTTCCTTTAAATCAGTCATAAACAGGATTTTATTGGCTCATTAATTATGTCTACACCGTAGTATAACTCTTGAATAAAAATCATGAATTTAAATATTTTATGTTGAATAGTAAAACATAGCGTTCCTTCATAAAAATAAAAAAATACCAAATGTCGGGTTCAACTACATTGCATTCATTCTCTAAATGTAAGGTTTCCAATTTAAGGTCGATAATAAAATTAAGGTTAATGAACCATACTTTTGTCTCCTAAATGTAGTGTTCCTTACATACGTGGGGTTCATTAACTATACATTATTCTTTTAACAAACATAAGGTTCCCTCCAAATGTAATGTTTTTTAACAATAATTTTCTAATGATATTGATCTGATGATCCATATGTATAGTTCTAAACCAAGGGTTCATTCAATATTTTCTATTTTAAGCGTAGGATTCATTCTTTATGTTACATTTAAAAAATTAGGGTATGAAGAGTTTTCCATAATACACATTACAATCCATTCCAAAAAATCTAAGAAATAATCCATTAATATTATAGCATAAAAAATATTTTGACAAATATTACTTTTCAAAAATAAACATAAAATAATATCATTAGTAAATAAACATGGATATTTGTGGGAATCAAAATCAATAAGATTTATAGATTAATTTTGATATAATATCCACACAATAATCTTCCCCATTCTTATTATCACAAACCCATACGAAATTTAATAAATTTTATAAACACTAAAGAAGTAATATTTAACATTATCAAGATAATATTTTTATTTCACAAAACTATTTCAACAAAAAATTCAATTTTGAATTTGAATTTTGTGTTTAAGAAATATTCTAACCCTTTTGGTGATATAAAAAATAATGTATATTTAAGGGATTATAACACATTAAACATTTCATAGAATAATATATAAATTTTTATATTGTACTATTTTGATAAATTGGATCGGGATTCTGGAATTTTATATTAAAATAGAATAATAATGAAAAATGAATAACAATATATAAAAATAATAATTGAAATTCTCTTATTATAAAAATTATAAAAATACATGAGAGGGTTTTTTTTGAATAAATAGTTTAAATAGATGGTCTGGTAGAAGGTTAAAGGGTTTGGTTAGGACTGGTTTATATTATTAGGTCTGGTGAAGCATGAGCCACTTGAAAAAAATCCTTTCTATTCTAATAACTGATCTTGTAACTTTACTAAAATATTATCTATAACTTCAATATAAAAATACCTAAATCTTGATAGAATTCATTATTTTCAGTCACATTGACTTTTAGATTGTCCAGAAAATTATTCTCACTTTAGATAAACATAGATAACTTGTAATTGAACAGACTGAGCGGCAACCAGATATCGCGTCCACTAGAAGTCATTTTCCAAAAAAACATTGATTATATAATAGAACTGATATGGGTTCACTACTATATTGATGAATTTGAATCCTCTAAATCATAATTTCCATTATTGATGTGATATATTAGGACCTTCTGATTAGATCTAGTGATGTTTCATGTGTACATGTAGAATAACTAGGCTAATTAAGGGTCCCATTTTCCAATTAAAATTGGATTTCTAAATACCATTTTAAATCGGAAAAATATTATTTAGAAATAGATTCAGATTTTAGAATACCAAATTGGTCCACTAAATCCCACATAAACGCATCAAAATATATTTTAGATATAGAATATTCTTTGATATTTTTAAGATGAGTTTGAACATATTCTAATTCAAAACATTGAAAAAAAATACATTCTTAAATCATCTATATAATTTAGCAATGCTTCCAGATCCTATCGATGACTAGTCTCCTCCTCTTAAACACTGTAAATTTTTAAAATTAGTTCTTCTATCAGATTTAATTGGGAATAAGTAGTTCCATAATCTAAATTTTTTGACTGAGCTAGAACATCCATAACCACTTAGGGATTATCCTAAGACCTATCAGTATATTTTTCACTTGAAAAATATAATCAATAAATGATCATTCTATTTTCTCCATAAAAATATATTTTTCCTCATATAGAATGAACATAGGGAGATGTATCATGAATTTTACAAATCATTGTGGATGATTTCGAAACTTTTCGTTGACAATGAGAAAATTTCACTTAGTGATCGTGTTGAGGAACATCCTAAAGTTCTTATTCATGATTTATTCCTTGATGATCTATAGCCTGATATTGTTCTTCAAATTCAATAAACGAGTTGAAACTTCAAATCGTATCATTTTTCCCTTCAGCTATAGTTCTTCTTTATTCTATGAACTTATAAGAAGTTCCTCATGATTTATTTCTTTTGAACCTTTTTTATAATGATTCATATCATCATATTGAAACTTTATTTTTGTATTTTGAGAAAGAACTTCTGTTCTAGATGCCCTAATTTCCTTATTTCTTAGGAAAACTAAACCTACAAACATAACATTTCCCTCTCTCACTGAAAAAATATTTTATTTCTATTATAGTTACAGGTAAATATTTACCATACACTAAAATCCAAAAGAATCCAAACTTCATTAACGTACCTATACTCAAAACAATACCATGCTTAAATTTGATTGAAAAATCAAAAAGATGAATCAAATTTTTATTTAATACAATAAGATATTATATCCTCCCATAATGATAGAATGACATCCTTTCTTTTAAAGAAAATAATAACTCAAATATATCAGCATATATATTTTAATTTTCATCATGATGTCACTAATAAATTATAACATGATATACATGTCTAAATATAATACTTTTTCCATTTTAGCAACCCTATGAGCCATAACATTTTGAATAAATGTTATCATGAGATTCTGCTCAAACTCAACATCTTTATAAACATTTCCTTATATTTATGGATAAAAACTAAAAATTCAAAATATCTTTTGATTTATGATCTTTATTTTCAATTGATCGAAGATCAAAATGGAAAACCACTTCATGTGGAAATTTCAAAAATGATGATATTTATACTAATAACATTAAAAATATCATATCTAATATTTAGTAATATGTCTTGTCTTCTGTTGCAATGAAACAAAATTGAAATTTTCTATAAAACTGTTTTAAATCAATCTCATAAAGTAAATTATTATTTTCCACATTGAATATAATGTAAAAACATTAAAACTCCAGGGCCTATTTTAGTATTAGGTTCATATGATACATCTAATCGAAATCAACAAATTTTACATGAAGAATTTTTCTTATCTGGACATGTTGATACATTGGGACACTTGGTTCACCTTCATATGTTCTCTTGGGCTTCATCATTATTATGAATCTAAAGGATGGAGGTTTTAAGATTCTGGGGTTCGAAAGAAAGAAGAGGGTTTTGGGATTTGAAATATGTCAAAAATGAAAATGTATCGAATCTTAATAGGTTTTTTGACAGATGATGACATGGCCTAGTTTCTAGTACTGGTTATATGAATAATCATTAATTTTAGTTTTTTTAAAAATGTGGATTAAAAAAAAATTCCAAAATTTATATAATAAAATAAATTATATACTAATTTGATTGCTAGGATAATGTAAATTAAAAACAAATAATGAAAATAAATAAATTCAACTAAAATAAATTGATAAATAATGATTTAATATTAACTGAACCTAACACCCCCTTTATAAAGTAAAAAATGTATGTGGGATGTGGTTTAGTAAAAATAAAAACTAATTGATATTCATTATTTAAAACTTCTAAAGAAATTTTTTTTTAAGAAACATGATCCCATCAAAATGATATATTATATCAATATGTTTAATCCCAAATTGACTTATAGGAATTTTGGGAATATAAATATCACAAGTATTATCACATAAATTAGTTGTGTTTTTAAAATTTAGTCCAAAATCTTTTAGTTTTTTTAACTATAATACTTGTGCATAGAAACTACTCGTAGACACATATTCCACCTCATCTATTTATAGGGAAACTGAGGGTTTTTCATTACTAGACCACGATAATAAATATTTTTTATAAAATTGATAGGTCAATATGGTGTTTTTTATATAATCTTAAACCTCCATTGTTAGATTCTGATTTTGAAATTAAATTAAAATTAGCTGTTTTTAGGTAATGAAGAGATTGAAAAATAATTCATTTTAAATATCTAAAAATTATTTTATCATTAGTAAGATGAGCTTATTTTTTGTTTGACTAAAATCTATCAAATAAACATACAAAGATAATAATTTATCGTCTTATAGATGTAATATATAATAAAATAACGATCATAATTCTATATAACTTTCATTCATTTTGTTTTCCAACATCATCCAAATTGTTTTTTATATTGGTACACACAAGAGTTGTATATGTCTTATTATCTTCAGGTCCAAAAAATTTTCAATAAATCAATAATATATTTTTTATCATTATTAACATTTAGGTAATCATTTGGATAATTTATAAATTAGTAAATGAAATTAATTTCTCCCTTCATAACCATTTGAAAATCAGTTTTCTTATATTTGAAAAATCATTTTGAAGAATTTTTTTGATGAACCAAAAATCACATCATTAACATAAAATTGTACTAATAAAATATAATAACAAATAGTTCTCTTAAAAAGAGTAGGATCAAATTATCCTATAGAAAATATATTTTATAACAAAAAAGAGCATAATCATTAACACCAATCACAAGGTTATTTTTTAAGGCCATAATGAGATTTGATATGTTTAAAAATAGAATTTTTTTATAAGGGTTTAGAAAACTATAAGGTAGTTCAACATAAAATTCCTTCATTATTTATCCATTTAAAAATCTAATTTTGACACCCATTTTATATAATTTAATGTTTATATGAGATGAATATGATAAAAATATTCTAATGGATTCTAATGTACGAACAGGTGAAAAGGTTTCATCATAATCTATATCTTCTTCCAGATTAAATCCTTTTTTTAGTAATCTAGATCTTTTTCTAGTTATGATGCCTTGATCATCATGTTTAAATCTATAGAACCACTTAGATAATATTACTGGATAATCTAATGGTCTTTACACTAAATCCTAATCTTCATTTCTCTTGAATTATTTTAGTTATTCATTCATAGATAATACCTAACTCCAATCTTTTAATTATTCTTAAATAGATTTAGGTGATAAAAAATATAGAAAGGTAAAAATTTCAACTAAGTTTCCTATATTTAATCTACATCCAATTTCGGTGTTTATCTCTTTTATGACTGTTTTTATAGGATGGTTCTTTAAAGATCTATAATCTCTTGGTATGGTGCATTCGGTTTCTTCAGTTTCATGTTTTTCAAAACTAAACTGAATTTTATTTACATAATTTTCAAAATTTTGTTTAGGGGGGATTTAAGTATCATGATGCCAAATGAATTATTAATTTCATTTTTTTGATCCTTCTCTTTAATGAAATTGATAGTTTCATTAAAAATAACATCAACGTATTCTTCAATAATCCTTGATATTTTATTATATTCTCTATAGGATTTAGAAGGAACAAATATCCAAAAATATTCCATCATCAACTTTATGGATCTAATTTACTAAGGTTTTACATGGTATTGAAGATATAAAACATGCATAATAATATATTAATGTACATTAATTTAGGTTTTCTCTTATTCCAATGTTCATAGGGTGTCTTTTTTAAAATAGGACTTATTGAAAACCTATACATGATATAGTTGGTTGTGTGTATAGTTGCTTCCTATATGTGGGTAGGAAGACTTTATTCATTCAACATAGTCCATTCTATTTAATGAGAAGATCTATTTCTTTTTTGAAAAATTCCGTTTTTAGGTGTTCTTGGGGAAGTGAAGTTGTCGTTAATTCCTAGGATTGAGAATAAATAATTAAATTCTTTACTCTATAACTCTCCACTATGATCACTTATCTATGAAATTATTTTAAAATATTATTTTTTTTAATAAAATTTACAAAAACATTCAAAAATAGTAAAAAAATAACTTTTGAGTTTTAGGAAATATACCCAAGTAAATATAGAAAAACCTTCCACTAAAACATAAGCATATAATTTTCTATCCAAACATGGTTCTCTTGATGGTCCAAAAAAATCCATATGGTTAGGTTCAAATATTTTGGATTTAATAATTTTTTTAATTGATTCAAATGAATATTTAGGTTGTTTTACGATTTAACATGCATCAAAGAATGTATCATCTTAAAACAAAAGACTATGAAAATCATAAAATAATTGTTTTTTATAAAATTTATGTAAAGAATATATATTGAAGTTACCAATTCTTCTATGCCAGATCGATGAATTGTTTATTATTGTAGTAAAAAATTTCCCCTTTTTTTACATAAGTAATTTAGATCAAAATTGTTATAATGGTCAGTTCTCAATGCTCTATATTTATAGAGCTTATATTTGAAAATAGAGTAATAGTTTTTAGAAAAATCAACATAAAATCCATCATCACAATGTTGAAAAACAATTATCTTTTTTTCCTTAACTAATGAACATATAATACTTTTTTGAATGTTATAGTCATTGGGTCTCCATCCATTCATAGTCCTACTATATTTTCTTTTAGATTTTCACAAAAAGTTATTAATCCTCTATTCAATTGAGTCATTTTATGATAATTTTATGAATCACCACTCATTCTTCTAGAACATCCCCTTTTCATAAACTATGTTTCCTTTTTGTTCCTATTGCCTTTTTTTATAGAATAAATTAAACATTTGTTTAATTTGGTACCCATATTTTCTTTGGTCCAGTAGTGTTTATGTGAAATGATCTAAGAGTCTTGATTTTTCATATCTTTCCATAATTCATTTTAATTTGTTCAGTGATATTTATATTAATAAAATATTTTTTAATACAATTAATTTGAGGATATGTCAAGTAAATATTTTTTGTGTAATGACCAATTATTACACAAAAATAAAAGCTACTATTTTTTAAATTGGGTAAAAAATAATTTTTATATAATTTCTGGTTTTAACCCATACATCATATTCCAAATCTATATCTTTTAATAACATTATTTCTAGGAATCACAATCAAATTATTTCCAATTTTTTAAAAAATATAAAGCATCACTTTTTTTACAATTCAAAATCATAATGTAATTATTTTATCCTTTTTTCATTATCAATATAGTGTGATGTACAAAAATTAAAATTTTAAATTAATTCTTGATGTTGTTTTCGAATTGTGTCTGTTTTACCGAAGACAACATTTTGAATATTTTTTAATAATTTTTTCTTCTTTAATAAAGATTAATATTTATCTTCCAACATTTAATAGTAAGCAGTCATTTTATTAGTTGAGAAACTGTCAACATGAGATGGAGAAGAATAATAAGTTTTTTCCTCCTAATATTTTTATCCACAAATCACAAATTATCTTCACGATTGTTTTTCTATTTCTATGAATCATATTTTAATAAGTTTATAGAATCATCAGATACCCTCCACCTGCCATTCATGGCACATTTTACTTTATAATCATAATCACCAATATTTTGTTATTTCTTTTCTTTCATCTTCATTTCATCTATCAATTGGGTGAAATATGTTCTGATGTGACCTAATTTTTTTCATTCAAAGTATCTTACTCCACAAGGTATTTTTTATCCTTATTTATAGATTTTATGTAGCCAATTTTTCATTGTATAATCACTTAAAAATTATAGCTATATGTATAAGGCCCCAACCTAAAACATTACTTAATCCAGAGTTATTACAAGACTACACATTGAGGATCTTTTCAGGTTTAGAGTTTTAGAGAATTAGATCATAAAGCATGCATTACATTCCACATTTAAACAAAGTGGTTACATAAAAGATAGTAATATTTTTTTCCAATCAATGGAAACATATTTAAAACAAAACATGGATTCTTTCATGATACTTCCTTGACCCTATCATCACATCATGTACCTTTCCTTTGACCTATGAAAAACATCTCAAAAACATTGGATGAGCATAAAAAGCTCAGTATGGGATATAAAAGTACGAAATGAAAACATTATTCCATGTATGAAATCATACTTTACTCATAAAACATAAGAATTCTAACATACCTCATCAAATCATGAATAAATTAGAGATATCATAAGACATAAAGGTATCTTGAGACATTCATAACATTCTTATGCAGGGAGTAACCCTCATGGAAACGTTTAGAAAACCCATCACGATACATTCCCTAAATCTCTTCGTAGAAACCTTAACATTTAACCCCTTCGCATTACCCAATGCATTGGAGAGCTATATTGGGCTAAACCTCCCTTAGTTTATCACAGAACCACCCATCTTCATAACAATGCCCAAGAACCATAACGTACACGTATCACATAAAACATGCATAATAGAAACATAACATTTCCACATTTCAATCACAATATATCAATAAAAACATTGATATAATAAAAAAATTATGAAAACCATTTTCAATACCAAAATAAAAGAAAAGAAATACATGGTATTTATTTTTTCATTTAAAAAAAAGGTTATGGCTTGTAGAGGAAGCCGAAACTCAAATAATGGTCACGACGGCAGAGAATTCATTATCGCCACATACGTATGACAAAAAAAACATTCCCTTTTGTATTTTAGTAAATTATTCATATAAAAATATTCATTTTGAATAAACGTAAATTTCAAATGGGTTTATACACCGTATAAAATAAATTTTTTTATAAAATAAAATATGCCTCAATGAAAGGAGATTGAGACGAAGTCCCTTACCTTGTATCCAACTTGACTCGATCGATCTTTAATCTCCTGAATAATAGACTTGATATAATTTATACTTGATTAAGAACCTTTTTCATGATCATTATTCTTTTTATATCACTTATTACCATTTCATTAACACTATGTAATTATTTAAGTTAACAACGGTCGTTTTAACGATCATTGGTACTTGAGTCAAAAATAAACTCTTTATAATTACAAGTTGTTCATGTATTAATTATATACATATATATATTCATGATTTAGATATCATATAGATCATATATATCCAGTATATACATGCATTTATAATATTACATGACATTTAGAGGTAAAAAATGAAATGCACTGTTCGTGGAGACGGTAAGCCGTACGTACGCATGAACGCTACATTCATTTATATTTCGTATTTTATGGAATGGAATCATAATGATATAATGGTATATTATAATTACAGTATAATATCATACATTATATCATTGACTCCATCCTTTATACTTCCCACATATGGAATTTACGAATCAAATCACTTTGAGGGGGCGCTAGTCCGCACTTCCTAAACTAAAGATTTCGCGTTTACCCATAATGGAAAACATAATGGTATGCCAAAAATGAAAAATACAGAATCATAAAGAAACATAAACATATTATATATCATATATTAATATAGTTTCATCTTAATGGCCACCTTTGAAGGTGTTAGATGAATATTGAACAATCATCGTTTCGTGAGGCAAAAATTCTCCATCCACGGAAACAGTATGATCTTTAACCATTAGATGAAGGTGTGTGTAAGTGTAGCACGCATACTTCTTATAAAACATCTTAGTATATTTAAGATACCGTTTTTGTTACAAAATAAATGAATAAAAATATTTTAGGGTGCTGGAGAAGCACAAAAAACAAAAGAACATTAGAGAAGTCTTTACCTTTAAATCAGGTAACTCTTCTTGGTTTGACACAAAATGGACTTTTAAAGAGATTTCTGCCTAAGGTAAGGATTATAGTATGAAGAGAGTTATATAGAGAGATAAAATGTGAAAATCTTGTCCGAGATAAAGGCTTGAGATGTGTGGGTAAGGAGGTAGAGGTGGGGGCCTTTTATAAGAGGAGAGGAGGGGGACTCTTGGAAAGGTATAAAATGTTACTTTATTTTCAAATGATTTTCGGATTTTAAAGGTCCCACATTGATGTATTTCTAGTATAAGGTGATAAGGGTTATAAATATACTGATAAAATAGGTCTTTGACAAGTGTAAGTCTTTGATTTTACATTATCTGTTCATTTTATTTAAATCATTCATTAATGAGGTAATCACTGCATCATCATGATTTAATAAATAAATTAATTTATTTAATGTCTAAAAATTATATAAAAAACTACTATGATGTAGGAAATTATTTTAGCTTTCCAATTACTATTTATAGTCCAATATATAATTTATGTATACAAAATTAAAAATGTTTTAATGAGGTGATACATTCTTTGTTATATTTACTTTCTTTAAAAATAAAAAGATAAAAAGTCATTATCACAAAAAAGTGATTCCACGGGGTCCCCATGTTTGGAAAAAGGAATCCCATGGTAGGCCATGACACAACCAGTAGAATTATGACACATTATGGGGTCATTTTTTATTATTATGACATTATTTTATTATCCTTAACTACCTGATTACTAATTAATCAAGATAATTTAAGATAATTACCGTCGTTACTAGTCATAATGTCCGAAAACAAAAGTATCTTGATTAAATAATTTGGAACTTCTAATTAAAAATATGTAATCCATTTTACCAAATTCCAAACACATAAATTTCATTAATTAATTTAAAAATAATTCCCGTTGTCAAAAAAATAGTGGGTTTTTAGAAACAATATCTATAAAACGTTTGGCACTAGTTTATGCCCAATTCAAAAGTGAAATTAATCCCAATGACCACCATTGGATTACATGGAAAAAATATATTCTATTTACAATTTATAACCAATTAAAAAATAATCTATCAACATAATAAAATTAGATGATAATGCAGTTTTGATGTAAAATGCAGTATTTTTCACTATTCATTAAAAAATGAACATTGTCAGAAAAATACCAAAAAAACTATCCAATGTAAATTTAAATGTCCCAATAATACAGAATATGTTTATTGTGACAAAAATATCTTATAAAATTGTCAAAATATTGATTTAGAAATGTTTTTTCATCAAAAGACAGTATAATAATCTTTTAAAAGTAGTAGTGTATTACATGCTTAAGATTGGATTTATTCTCATTTTAAGCCTCTAAAACACTATAGAATTCATAAATAGACATAGATAAAAATATATATTATTAATTACTCACTTGGGATGTTACATCCTTCGCCCCTTTAGAAAATTTTGTCCCCGCAATTTATTTACTTAACGAATAAGTGGGGGTATTTATCCCTCATTGCATTTTCAGATTCCCATGTTGCCTCTTCACCCATGTGGTTTTTTAACAAAATCTTTACATGATAAATCACCTTATTCCGCAACACATGCTACCTGTGGTAAAGAATCTTGATTGGTTTTTCCTCATAAGATTGATTCTCTTCCATCTGAACTACCTATGGACTCATAACATGAGATGGATCTGGCATATACCTCTTTAACATTGAAACATGAAAAACGTTATGTACCTGAGATAAACATGGAGGTAAATCCACTCGGTATGCAACTGATCCAACTCTCTCTAGAATTTCATATGGTGCAATGATCCTTGGACTCTGCTTTCCTTTCTTACCAAATCGCATCACACTTTTTCATGGTGAAACTTTGAGAAAAACATGATCACCAACCTCGAAAGATAGATCCTTCCTTCTATTGTCTGCGTAACTCTTCTTCCTACACTGAGCTGTTCTCATGTGTTTCTATATCAGCTGAACTTTTTCTGCCAACTCTTCTACCAATTCTGGTCCCATCATCTTCCATTCACCCACTTCATCCCATAAAGCTGGAGTTCGACACTGCTTCCCATATAATGCCTCAAATGGTTCCATCTGTATGTTGGAATAAAAAATGTTATTATAAGAAAAAAACTCAACCAAAGAAATATATTGGTCCCAACTTTCCTGATAATCCATCGAACAAGAACGTAACATATCCTCCAAAGTTTGAATCATTTGTTCTGACTTCCCATCTGATTGAGGATGAAAAGACATACTAAATTTTAATTCAGTACCCAATGACTTTTGAAGGCCTTTCCAAAATTTAGAAATGAACCTGGGATCACGGTCAGAGACAATGGAGAGAGGAACTACATGTAACCTGACTATCTATTTAAGATACAAATGGTAATGTTGATCTAGAGAAAAAGTATCTCGTATATCAAGGAAATGAGTAGATTTAGTAAAGTGATCAACAATAACCTAGATTGCATTATTACCTCGAGGTGTCTTCGGCAATCCCACAATGAAGTCCATGGATATATTCTCCCATTTCCACTCTGGCACTGGTAAAGGCTGAAGCATCCCTTTTGGTAACTGCCACTCTGCTTTAACCTGTTGACAAGTCCAACACTTCATAGTAAAATCAACAATGTCTTTTTTCATTCCGTCCCACCAGTAATACTCTCGAAGATTTCTATACATCTTAGTACTTCCCGGATGAACTGAAAATGGAGAACTATGAGCTTCACATAATAACTCTCTCTTTAACTGTGAATCACACAGAACACACAATCCCTTTTCAAATCTCAAAACACAATCATTATCAATGTTGAATTCAGGCAACTTACCCTTCTGAACTAGCTCTACCTTTTTCTACAACTGATTGTCTTGCTTCTGTGCTTGCTTAATTGTGTCTGATAGAAATATATTTCACTGATACATGAAAAAAACAGAAGAACATCTTGAACCAACAACGTCTATTCCATGTTTCATAAAATCGTTAAACAAAGGATCACGTTCCAAACACAACATTGTTAATGAAGCATTACTTTTTAGACTCAAAGCATCAACCACTTTATTTTCTTTTCCATGATGGTAATGAACTGTACAATCATAATACTTCATTAATTATAGCCATCTCCTATGTCTAATGTTTAATTCCATTTGAGTGAATTTATAATTTAATCTATTATGATCGGTACATATTTCACACTTTACTCCATACAAATGATGCCCTCAAATTTTTAAAGAAAAAACAATAGCCGCAAATTCCAAATCATTTGTAGGGTAATTTACCTCATGATTTTTCAACTGATGTGAAGCATAAGCAATTACTAAATCATTCTTCATTAGGAAGCAACCAATTCCTTTCAATGAAGCATCATTGTAGGTAACAATCTCACCATTCATGGAGGGTAGTTATAAAACTGGAGCATTCACCAATTTTCTTTTCAATTCCTGAAAACAATCATAAAATTCTTTTGTCCAGATAAACATAACACCCTTCTGAGTTAGCTTAGTCACTAGACTAGATAAACGTTAAAAATTTCTAACAAACCTTCGATAATATCCTTCCAAACCAAGGAAGCTACAAATCTAATTTACATTTGTGGGTCTTGGCCATTCTTCAACAACCTTTGTTTTTGCAGGATCAACAGTTATCCCATCTTTATAAACAATGTGACCAAGGAATGAATTTTGTTGCAACCAAAACTCAAACTTTCTAAATTTCCCATACAATTTCTTTTCTTCTATGGTTTTCAAAATAACCCTTAAATGTCTTTCAAGCTCCTCTTTACGTTTAGAAATCCACAAAATATCATCAATGAAAACCACCACAAACTTATCCAAGAACTCATGGAAAATTATATTCATAAGGTCCATGAATACAACAAGTGCATTAGTTAGCCCAAAAGGCCTTACTACAAATTCATAATGGCTATATCTTGTACGAAACATGGTCTTTTGAATATCTGCTTCCTTTACCTTCAACTGATGGTACCCCGATCTGAGGTAAATCTTTGAAAAAAACTGAGCTCCTTGGAGCTGATCAAAAAAATCATCGATATGAGGCAAAGGATATTTGTTCTTAACAGTGATTTTATTCAAGGCTCTATAATCAATGAAAAGTCTCATTGGACCATATTTCTTTTTAACAAATAAAACAAGAGTACCCCATGGCGATGTGCTAGGTCGAATGATACCTTTCTCTAATAAATCATGCAATTCCTCCTTCAACTCTAAAAGTTCAGTTTGAGCCATTCGATAAGGAGGTTTTGAAATTGGCTTAGCATTAAGAACTAAGTAAATAGTAAATTCAACTTCCCGATCTGGTATTATTCTAGGAAACTCATCAGGAAAAACATCACGATACTCATTTACCACTGACAAATCATTAATCTGAACAGTTCCCTTTTTTCAAGGATAAGTGCTAGGTAACATTCATTTCCATCATTTACAAGTTTCTCGGCCTCTTGATATGTTATCAATAGTAAGGGTTCATTCTTGATCACAAACTGAAATTCTTTCTAAAAAGAAACTTTTTCAGCTCTACTGTCAATCTTAGCATGGTAAATTGAGAGGCAATCCATACCCTGGATAACATCAAACTATAATAGAGGTAAAACAATAAGGTTTTCAAGTAGGTTCTTTCCACGGATAAGGATAGGAAGATTATTATAAATTATCTTTGCCTCAACATTTCCCCCAGGGGTTTTTACCACAAGTTCAGGAGTCATTTCTTGAGATGGTATTCCCATTTTACTAGAAATGTTTTCAAAGATAAAAGAATGTGTAGACCCCGAATCAAACAACACACTGATATAATCTGAAAAAACAAACAAAGTACCTGATACCACTTCATTTGATGGCCCAACATCTTCTGAAGTAGTTGAAAAGGATTTCACCACCCCTTTCTGCTTGTAGTCTAACTGCTTCCCGTCACTCGAGCTCTTTTTCAGACACTCGTTTTCCTAGTGACCCATCTCATTGCACTTGAAATATTTCACTAACTATAAATCAAATTTGTTCTTACCATCGCCCTGATCTTTTTCAGTGAAATCACAAGACTTATGTCCCATCTTACATCATAGGTAGCACTTTCCAGAATTCAGAAGACATTCCCCAGAATTCCCTTTACCAAATTTATCACTAACTGGAAACTTAGTTTTCTTACCATCAGACCATTTTGAATAATTCATCCCTTTCTCCTGCCACCTCAGTCTCTTCTTCTGTTAGTTGTTATAGAACACTTGATCATCGGAAAACTCAATTTCCACCTTCTCAGATCATCGAAAAAACTTTTCATAACATTTGAACTCACTAGAAGCCAATGCCATTTTATATTTTGGCTTTAATCTTGAGTAAAACTTATTAACTTTACTATCAAGGTCTCGGATAAAATTTGGAGCATACCTTTCCAATCCAGTGAACCTCTTTTCATAAGAATACATTGAGCCGTCCTCTTGCCTCAATTCCAAGAATTGTTTTTCCATCCTAAGTCAAATAGCCATAGAAAAATACTTCTGAAGAAACATACCATTAAATTCATCCCAGTCGAGAGCATCAATCTCATCAGCGTCCCTGATATTTTTAACCATCGACCACCACTGATCTACTTCACCCTCCAAACAGTAAATAGAAATACTAACATTTTGATTTTATGAACACCCCATGACATCGAAAATCATCTCCAGTGATTTAATCCACTCTTCAGCTAGCACAGGGTCAGACGATCCTCTAAAAGATGGGGGATGTTGCCTCATGAAATGTTCCACCACTAACATGTTCCTCTACGGTTGATCTGGATGATCTCATGCATGGATACCACCACCATTTCTCGCTTGAGTCAATTGTTCCATTACTGCAACAAACTATTCAGTTCCAGTTCCGACCATCTCAGGATGCTGATTCGGAAGGTCATTTCCTTATGTATTCCTTCCTAGCACCGCTTCCCTGTTTCCTCTACAGAAAACCATTCTGAACAAACATGTCTTAGATGAAGCAACATGGTAATCTTCAAATGCTATATAATTTCAATTTTCACATAACAAAAAATATTTTTGGATAATCATTTAATTGAATTCTAAATCATAAAGTTATCTAAATTGACCTTTGATACCAACTATAAGGCCCCAGCCTTAAACATTACTTAATCTTGAGTTATTACAAGATTACACATTAAGGATCTTTTCAGGTTTAGAGTTTTAGAAAATTAGATCATAAATCATGCATAACATTCCACATTTAAAAAAATTGGTTACACAAATGATAGTATTCATTTTTTTCAAATCAACGGAAACATATTTAAAACAAAACATGGATTCTTTCATGACACTTCCTTGACCCTATCATTACATTATGTGCCTTTCCCTTGACCTGTGGGAAACATTTCAAAAACATGTGATGAGCATAAAAAGCTCATTAAGGGATATGAAAGTAAGAAATGAAAACATTATTCCATGTAGGAAATAATACATTACTCATAAAACATAAGCATTTTAACATACCTCATCATATCATGAATAAATCTTAGAAATCGTAAGTGGTAAAGGTAACTTGAGGCATTCATAACATTCTTACGCAAGGATTAACCCTCATGATTATGTTTGGAATACCCACCATAGTATATTCCATAAATATCTTCAGAGAAACCCTAAGGTTTAACCCCTTCGCGTTACCCAATTCATTGGATATCTATATCGAGCTAAATCGACTTTAGTTCATCAAGGAACCACCCGTCTTCATAACAATACCCAAGAACCATAACATAATCGTATCACTTAAAACATGCATAAAGGAAACATAAAATTTCCACATTTCAATCACAAGAGATCAATACAACACATTTATATAATAATAACAATATGAAAACCATTTTCAATACCAAAATAAAATAAAATAAATACATGGTATTTATTATTTCATTTTAAAAAAAAGGTTCTGGCTTGTAGAGGAAGCCGAAACTCAAATAATGGTCACGGCGGTGGAGAAGTTGTTGTCACCGCATACGTACGACAAAAAAACATTCCGTTTTGTTGTTTAGTAAACACTTCGTATAAAAAGATTCCTTTTAAAAAATTGTAAAAGTCAAAGGGGTTTACACACTGTATAAAAGAATGTTGTGTATAAAACAAAATATGCCTCAATGAAAGGATATTGAGACGAAGTCCCTTACCTCGTATCTGACTTTACTCGATCGTTCTTTAATCTCCTGAATAATAAACATGATTTAATTTATACTTTCTTAATAATCCTTTTAAATTTCATTATTCCTTTTATATCACTTATTATCATTTCGTGAACACTATGTAATTATTTACGTTAATAACGGTCGTTTTAACGATCGTTGGTACTTGAGTCAAAAATAAACACTTTATAATTACAAGTTGTTCATGTATCCATTATATACAGAGTTTTATTCATGATGTAGATATCATATATATCATATATTTCATGTATATACATGAATTTATAATATTACATAACATTTATAGGTAAGAAATGAAATGCACCGTTCATGGAGATGATAAGCCGTACGTACGCATGAACACTACTTTCATTTCTATTTCATATTTTATGGAATGGAATCATAATTATATAAAGGTATATTATAATTACAGTATAATATAATACATAATATCATTAACTCCATCCTTTACACGTCCCACATATGGCATTAACGAATCAAATCACTTTGAGGGGGCGGTAGTCCGTACTTACTAAAATAAAGATATCGTGTTTACCCATAATGGAAACCATAAAGGTATGCCAAAAATTATAAATACAGAAGCTTAAGGAAAACATAAAAATAACATATATCATATATAAATATAGTTTCATCTTCATTTCCACCTTTGAAGGTGTTAGAAAAATATTGAAAAATCATCATTTCGTGGGGCAGAAATTCGCCATCCACGGAAACAGTATTCTCTTTAACCATTAAATGAAGGTGTGTGTTAGTGTAGCTAGAATACTTCTTATAAAAACATCCTAGAATATTTGATATACAGTTATTGTTACAAACTATATTAAAAAAAGTGATTAGGGGGTTGGAGAAGCAAAATAATCCATAAGAACATTAGAGAAGACTTTACCTTTAAATCGAGTAACTCTTCTTGGTTTGAACCAAAATGGTTTCTTGAAGAGCATTATTCCTATGGTAAGGCTTATAAGATTAAGAGAGGATTGTGGAGAGATAAAATGAGCAGATCTTGGCCGATCCAAAGGATTTATAAGTGTGGGTTTGGAGGTAGAGGTGGGGGCCTTTTATAAGAGGAGAGGAGGGGCACTTTTGGAAAGGTATAAAATGTTACTTTATTTTCAAATGGGTTTCGGATTTTAAAGGTCCCACATTGAGGTATTTCAAGGATAAGGTGATAAGGGTTTTAAATATACTAATAAAATAGGTCTTTGACAAGTGTATGTTTTTTATTTTACATTATCATTTCATTTTATTTAAATCATTCATTAATGAGGTAATCGCTGCATCATCATGATGTCATAAATAATTTATTTTATTAAATGTCTAAAAATTATAAATCAAATACTATGATATAGGAAATATTTTTATCTTTCCAATGACTATTTATAGTCAAATAGAACATTTATGTAGACAAAATTAAAAATGTTTTACTCAGGTGATACATAATTTGTTATATTTACTTTCTGTAAAAATAAAAAGATAAAAAGTCATTATCACACAAAAGTGACTCCATGGGGTCCCAATGTTTGGCACAAGGCATAAAATGGTCGTCCATGACACAACCAGTATCATAAGGATACATGTTGGGGTCATTTGTTATTATTATGATATTATTTTATTATCTTTAACTACCCGATTACTAATTATTCAAGATAATTAAAGATAATTACTATCGTTACTATTCATAATGTCCAAAAACAAAAGAGTATTGATTACATATTTTGGACCTTATGATTCCAAATATTTAATCCATTTTACCAAATTCCAAACACATAAATTTCAATAATTAATTTAAAAATAATTCCCGTTGTCAAAACAAATAGCGGGTTTTTAGAAACAATATCTATAAAATGATTGGCACTTGTTTATGCCCAATTCCAAAGTGAAATTAATCTCAATGACCACCATTGGATTACATGGTAGAAATATATTCTATTTAAAGTTTAAAAACAATTAAAAATATAATATAAACATATAATTATATTAGATGATAATGCAGTTTTGATGTAAAATGTAGTGTTTTCACTATTCATTAAAAAATGAACATTGTCAGAAAAATACCAAACAAATAATACAATATAAATTTCAATGTCCCAGTCATAAATAATAAGCTTATTTCGACAAATAGAGATTAAAAAATTATCAAAAGTTTGATTTAAAAATTGTTTTCCATCAAAGGGCAGTAAAACAATCTTTTAAAAATATTAGTGTATTTCATGCTTAAGATTTGATTTATTCACATTTTAAGCCTCTAAAACACTGTCTAATTCATAAATATACATAGATAAAAATATCTATTATTCATTACTTATTTGGGATGTTACAAGATGATCCAATTCTAATTCATAATATAGGTAGACTAAATGTATGTTTGTCTCGACGTCTTGTTTTTATTTTCAATTATGCTTCTGATATTTCACATTGAGAGAAATATTTTCCATTTTTACTAAAATATTGTGATCTCCAGTTTCATCTTTAATTTTTTATTCATACATCATTATTGTTCCAATCCATCCCATAATTTTAAAATTCATGATTTTTGATTATTACCAAATAGCCACATATAGGCCATTCCATTTGGAGGGCAGTACTCTAAGTACGGATAGTTCTTGATCAGATTGATTGATAGAATCTCCAAAGGTAGTAATATTGATGAAAATATTTGTGAACTATCCATTCATATGTGTCATGACTTCACCAACATAGATTCTAAAAGTGTCAAAATCTAGTTTGGTAGTACAATATATCATCTCTCTAATTTTATTTATTACTTTATATATAATAGTTATCATCTTGTACATCTCCTCGGAAATTGAACACTATAATACATGATTACATTCATCTAGTCTATGTCCATAGATAATAACATTCAATTCATTTGGGTTCATATCATATTCAACATTTTCCTCAGTAATCCAATTATCTTGTTTTTTAAAAATCACACAAGGATTGACGATCATTTAAAAAACATTTAATCCCATATTATTTAGATTAATGGTAATATGATATTTATGGTATCTATAGTTGTCACCATTGAATAACAGAACATGAACTATAGACAATACTTCATTCAAATCATCCATTTGGAACTTCTTTGTATAGACCTTATTATTTTTAGACTGCAATATATTAATGACAAAAATAACTACTTTGATATAAACTGTTAGATCAGAATAATACAAAGATAACAGAATAGGGGGGGTGAATTATGTCTTTTTGAGAACTGCATCACATTTTGGTTTGTAAATAAGATTGTAATTTATGAAAATATGTAGTGTTTTATTATTCAATAAATATGAGCCGAATATAAATATAAATAATGAACACAATAATTTTATAGTGGTTCGGGGCACCAAGATCCCCTAGTACACCTCACCAATGCTCTCTCTAGGAGCTTGGTGAATTTCACTGGAAATATCCTCTTATCACGAGACCATAAATCCATAACTGAGTGGAGTCAGTTAATACCTATATAAATAAATCTAAATAGATCATTACGGGCCTTTAATAGGGAACCAAAATTCCAAATATTTGAACAAGAATCTCATACATAAACCACAATGGATTACGAGTAGATGATACTCCAATAAATAAAAAGGCATTGATTTTTTGATTATTTAGGTTGATATTCACAATTACCAAGGTACATTTTGATATTAGATGGATCACCTTCTTCATAAAATAAAATTAATCAAAAACAATAACTATGATGTGATGTTTCTTTAAAATTATCTTCAATAAATAAAAAAATAAATAACATTAATAATATTACAACAATACGATGTTGAAATTTGAATGTCTGAAAAATGTAGCCTCTTCAAGAGAATAACCAATTTGATATTTCATTCCATCATCACTTTAAAATATATTCATAAGAATATTTTCATATATGTGAAGCTTTTTATCTATATATTTTGAAAATATACACAAGTACAATATATAGTATATACTTCTTGATATGGTATTCTAGATCGAAGAAAAATGAATGATTGATCATTGATTATCAAATTCAAAATAATCTTGTGTAGTCGTAACCTCCCTTATAAATATGAGTGATTTTATCCATTGAAAATAGATCTTGAATAGATTATATCAAGGATTGAATATGTCATAAATGTGATAAGTTCATATCATTTATTCTATCATGATCATTGAAAAAATATTGGATAAAATTGTAAATTTAAAAATCTCACATTGAATACCCAAACATGTGGTTCCTTCATAAAATGAAAAAAACAAAATTAAGGGTTCAACTACACAGTGTTGAATCATAGAACATAATGTTGAAAATGTATTTTTGATCATAAAAGTATATTTGAAAAACAATTCAATTGTATCTTAAACATAGGGTTCCTTACTTATGTATGGTTCTTTAACCATACATTATTCTATTAACAAACGTAAGGTTTCACACAACTATAAGGTTCTTCAACAATACATTTATGATAATGAAGGGTTGATAATACATACATGTGGTTTTGAATTAGGTTTTATTTTTTAAATGTTGTTCTCAAGCATAGTGTTCATTCAATATGTTATGTTTATCAATTAACTATATGAATAGTGATTCCAGAATACACTTAAGAATGTGTATTTGAACACATTAACAAAAATTCCATGAATATTAGTTGAGAATAAATATTCCAATTGTAACATCCCGGTTCCAGAAGCCACCCAGAGGCACCCCATACCTAGGTGGTCACATGACATCAATAGCATTTCCATGAATGCCAGAGACTGCCGACTAGCAGCGAGGGCCATGGTGTGATAGTGGGGAGACTATAACCTCAATGGAAGAGTACACAATGGAAGTAACAACACATAAAACATATAAAATAGTGAAAAAAGAAAATATACAACAATAATAACCACGGAAGACTTGTAAATAAACCACTGGAGCTAAAATATATTTCAATGATTCATGATACATATATGTCTAAGAAAACAGTCAATCTAGTCACAACGTTGTATACAGTACTAAACCAAAGTACAAAAGAAAAACAGATGAGCAAGTCCTCTGCATCGCAAGCCTCAGATTGGTCCAATGCTCACCAGATTCAGTGCAATCAAGAACCTGAAGTAAAAGGGCACATTCCCATATATATAATTGCAACAATATGATCTTTTTGGGCCCAAAAGAATTACCCAAATAGCATGTGAGATAAAAATCCTAGTAGGCAACCACCCGGAGATTTTTCCCAAATAGTCAGTGAATATATGGAAGGTAAAAGTATAGAAATAGTAAACAGGATGGCACTCAGCAGCAAACAATACATAGTTCCTTGCATATAATTTACAAAGAGATAAGTAGCCACACGAGAAAGTAGAAAAAACCTGTAAGCAGCCATAAAGGCATGAAAAACAAACAGGTAACCCTCTGGGTAGTTATCATAGCCTAACCCATATAGTTTAACCTACAAGCACTACCAACCCTCTGGGAGGCACAAAAAGTATCACCCCTCTGCTTCACCTAAATAAATAGACTCTCTAGGGATGTACTCACTGTCAATTCCCTATATAGTCTCTTATCATTCTAATGGCACTTTGGGGAAGCACTCAATGTCTCATTCCCCCTATGGCCCGCATCGAAGAAATATAGACACTTTGATTAAGAACCCAACATCAATTCCACATGTGGTCATTCGTCTTATTATAAAGAGACTCTGGAGAATCCCTTACGTCCATTATCCCAATGGTCTACTACACTATGTTCTCACAGCCCTGTGTAAAATCAGCATGTATCGCATCGTTTAATGGCCAAAGAATCTTAAAGAACTACAAGGCTAGAATCTAAATCATCTCAGTATGGAGGAACAGTCATGAAAACCTACAAAAAGGCATGGAACTTGCAAAAATCCTAACAAGAAAAAATAGACCAAACGACCATAAATAGGAAAAACATACATGTGCCCAACATCCAAAGCATAGTAAAATTACCCTATTCACAAAAAATTACCTCTACTCAAGACTATAATCAACGTAGGCAATCAGCAAGGGAAAATAGGAAACACACAATACCTCGTTCAAGGGTATTGGTTGAATTTGCACAAATACTCAAATACTTCCTATAGAAAGGCACAAAACACCTACCTCAACTTTAGGAGATTGGTATAATCGACCCTCGAAGCATGAATCTCCTTGGAATGTCGTAGATCTAAGAAAAAGTCCAAAATTCTCAACCCAAGATAACATGAGAAATATGAGGAATTGGGAAACTAAGCTCTAGGAGAAGGAAGAGCATAACACTGTGTTTACAACGCAATCGATGATGGTAGATTTAGAGAATAGACGGATTATTGGGGGTTCATCGAAGATCTGAAGCCATATGAAACACTCTTGGTTGATGAAGTTGTAGAAGAAGACGATTACGGGGTTAAGACGCGACCCTGGTGTGTTTAGTGAAAAACAAATAAAGTACAAGGTGTATACTTTTAGAGTACACGGTGTGTACTATGATTTTCCATACTTTTCTATAGGTTGCCTCCAAGTCACCCCTACATGGCTGTGTGTGTGTGTCCATGACACGGTAAACACACGGCCTTGAGCGGAAATGAAGTATATGATGTGTACTCAAAAAGTGTATGGCGTGTACTTAAAAAATTTCGGGAAACTCCTCTTTTCTCAAAAACTCTTGAAAAAGGAAAAACATACCGTAAAAGAAGGACTGGGTTCATAGAAACTTCCCCCATTAAAGAAATTTGTCCCCGAATTTCACTAGAGAATCATAGAAGAAGAAACCATTAATAGCTCTGGCCACTGCAATCGTACATCGACATCCCTCTCCCAAGTCTCGTCATGTACTCGCCCATGCTGCAATAGCACCCGTACCAGAGGAACAGACTAGCCAAGGTGAACCTCCGTACTGCTATTGACAATCCGGATATAATTCCCCTCAAATTATGCATTCTCTTCGCTCTCATCCTCATCAGGTTCGAGGACATGAGATAGGTCTGAAAAGTAACGCCAGAACTGAGAAACATGGAAGATGTTGTGCATCACCTGGTACCTCTGAGGTAACTATAGCCGATAGGAAACCATCCCAACTCCCAAAAACACCTCAAATGGCCTGAAGTACCATGGTGAACGCTTACCCTTTCTCTAAATACTCTTCTATCCCATCCTCGGTGCGACACACAGGAAAACCTGATCCCCGACCTCAAACTCCAGAGGTCGTCTTCGCTGATCATCATAAGACTTCTGGTGAGAATGAATTGTAGCCATCCTCTTCTGAATTAACACTATATTCTCTGAGGTCTCTTGAACAAGATGAGGTCCTAGAAAAGCGGCCTCTCGCTCCTCCAGTTAGTATAAAGGTGATCGGCATGTCCTACCGTACAAAGCCTCGTAAATTTCCATATGAATAGTAACATAAAACTGTTGTCGTAGGGGAACTCCAAAAGAGGTATATGCTTCTCCCAAGAACCTCCAAAGTATATAATGAATGATTGGAGCATATCCTCAAGTACCTGAATCGTATGCTTGGACTGGCAATCGATCAGGGGATGGTATGTTGTACTCAACAGTACATGTGTACCCAAATCCTTCTGAAACCCCTTCCATAACTGAGATGTAAAACGCACATCCTTGTCTGAAATGGTGGAGTGAGGAACTCCATGTAGACGTACAATCTCTAGGATATACTACCATACCATATCATCAACACTGATGGTCTCCTTGATCGACAAGAAGTGATAAAACTTCATGAGTCTGTCAATGACAAACCATACTGTGTCATTCCCTCAAGGTGATCTCTGCAAACCGTTCATG
The DNA here is from genome assembly GCA_963277665.1 of Viscum album. Classification (NCBI taxonomy): domain Eukaryota; kingdom Viridiplantae; phylum Streptophyta; class Magnoliopsida; order Santalales; family Viscaceae; genus Viscum; species Viscum album. Next base: position 1,269,434,261 of record OY728164.1, read on the forward strand.
AAGTCTATCATGATGTCATCCCACTTCCACTCGGGAATGGGAATCTGCGGTAAAAGACCTACTGTTTGCTGATAATCTGCCTTCACCTGTTGACTAGTGGAACACCTTATGAGAAAACTAACAACATCTCTCTTCATACCTGGCCACCAATACTGACGGTGTAGATCACGATCGATCTTGGTGATGCCAGGATGAACTGACCAAACTGAGGAATGAAAGTCCCACATCAGCTCCTTGAGTATGCCTTCTCTCACCCATACTAGTCCCCGGAAAACCAAGATCTCATCCTCACCCACTGCCCATCAAGAAATAGGGTCCTCTCCTGACACACTCTCTCGCAGGACTAGGCCTTCCGAGTCTGATAGCTGCCTCATCCGTACCCAATCATGAAGTGTAGAGGAAATATTTATAGAAGATAGGAATGTCTGCCCCTGTTTGTCATGTACCTCCAAATGCATCTCAGAGAATAAATCCATAAACTACCACTCACTTCTGGCCTCATGAACTACTTATATCTGATTCCTACTGCTCAACACATCATCCACTTCATTGACCTTTCTCGTCGTATAGGAAAGCTCAATGTCAAAGGACTGAAGATTCTCAACCAACCTATGTTGTCTCAGATTCAAATCAGGCTTGTTGAAGATGTACTTGAGACTCTTGTGGTCGGTGAAAACCAAAAATTTCTCTCCTATAAGATAATGTCTCCAACAGCATAATGCATGAACAACTGCCTCCAACTCGAGATTTGGCATCGGGTAGTTCCTCTCATGTGGCCTAAAATGTCGAGACCAGTTCACAACTTCTCCATCCCCCTGCATATGTACAGTTCCTAGCCCCATACCTGAAGCATCACAATAAACAATATAGCTCTTTCCCAGATATGGAAAGACTAGTATTAGTGCTGAAGTCAATCTCCCTTTCAGCTCCTGAAAGGCAGACTCATAAGAATCTGACCATAAAAACTTTTCCCCTTTCTTGGTCATACATTTCAACAGAGCATCTAAGCGTGAAAAGTCTTGTGTGAAGCATCTGTAGTATCCCGCCAGCCCAAGAAAACTCTGCACCTCAAAGATGTTTTTGGATGCTCCCCTGACACCACTACTCTCACTTTCTATGGGTCTACTAATACTCATGTCTCTGAGATAACATGACCCAAAAAGTGAATTTGATCCATCAAAAAGTGTAATTTCGAGAGCTTAGCATATAAATGATGCTCTATTAGTGTACTCAGAATGATCTCAAGATGGGTAACATGGTCGTGTCGAGTGTGAGTGTACACCATGATATTGTCCACCAAGACCACCATGAAAGATTCTAAGTATGGATGGAACTCTCGGTTCATCAGTGCCATGAAAACTGCAGGCACATTTGTGATGCTGAACGACATAACCGTATACTCATATAGACCATACCTACTCTTGAAGGTTGTAATAGGTATATCTGATGGTCTAACGTGCAATTGATGATAACCAGTTCTCAAATCAATCTTCATGAACACCCGGGCACCTCTAATTTGATCAATGAGATCATCAATCCTAGGCAAGAGATATCAGTTCTTGACCATCAGCTGGTTCATCATCCAATAATCCACACAAATCTCAAGGGTTCCCTCTACCATCCTCGCATACAAGACAGGAGAACCCCAAGGATAAGTACTAGGTTGGATGAAACCCATCACCTGTAACTCCTCCAACTGTTTCCTGATCTCTTGTAGCTCGTGTGTCGCCATCCTACAAGGAGGAATGGACACCGGTGCTTCTCCTGGCACGAGCTCAATTGAGAATTCTACCTCACTTTCTAGAGGAAAACCTGAAAATTAATATAGAAAGACATATCGGAAATGGTCCACCACTAGAAGAATGTATAACTATGAAGTCCCCTGGTCATCCAAATATAGACTAGAAATCGAGGCTGTAACTCCTCCTATTCCATGGTGCTCAGGTCCTGCTTGACTAACCCGGACATCCCACTTTCACCGATGATGAAAAGATCCACCCTCTGGTGATATGAAACTCACCCTACGGTGATAAAAGATGACGACCTTATGCAAGGGAACTAGCCAATCCATTCCGAGAATGACATCATAGCCTATAATTTCTAGGATATAGAGGTTCCATAAGAAGTGACACCCCACAACCTGAAGAGGGAACTCTCTCTAGTGACACACACAAGTCTTCCTAGTTCCCAACGGTGTTTACAGAGTAAAAGTATCTATAGAAGAAATGATACAGAGACCTAGAATGTCCACAACTGAAATAGAGATAATTTTATTGGAAGCCCTTGTATCGAAAAGAGCAGAAGATAAAACTGAGGCTACTGAGATCGTACCTCGAACTGTAGAGGGTCCGGGATCCTGCTCCGGCATGGATTTCTCCACTGCAAAACCCTAACCTGTACCACGACCCTATAACCCTGCCTGACTGCTCTGAGCTTATCTGCACTGCTATTGATGATAGACTGGTGACTGACCACCCTGTCCACAACCTCCGCCCTGGCATGAACAGCCAGAAAAACTTCAGTTCCTAGACTTGTGAGAAACTGGTGCCCCTGCTCTTGAACGAGGATTCAAGGATGGACCCATGTCACCAGCTGTTGGTTAGGAAAACTGGCAGAAGCGCTGAAGGTTACCCATCTTGCTGAAATATTGAAACTCTAGTGGGTCTCTATGGTATTGTGGCCTCGTATGCCCGGACCTTCCACACTGGTATCATACCACCTGGCTACATGAAGATGTGTCTCACCACCTCAGATCACCGCACGTAGACTCCCTACGGTGCTTCCTGCTGTCATCTGGTGAATTAATAACACTGTAAGTGGAACCGCCCTGGATCTCAACTCCGGAATCTCTCATATTGTGCTCTCCAATCAGTGCATGGTTGACTATGGAAGCGATGGATGTTAGCCTGAAGATATTCACCTGTGATCCGATCTCCCATCTATGGCCATCCTCAAACTTTTTTGCCAAGAACAACCCATCTTCTCTCTGGTGGGGTGTGAAACGCAAAAGCTCAGTGAAACAAGATGAATACTCCATTTCAAAAAGTTTACCCAGCTCTAGGCTCATGAATTCCAGGGCTCGATCGGCCCTCAGGGTCCCCAGATAGATGTAGTTATAATAGACATGCTGAAACTCCTCCGCCACCATAACCTATTGATGACCCGCCTGTGAGATCACGTCCCACCACCTCTTGGGGGAGTCTCGTAGCATGTAGTTACTGAGCTTGACCCGCCTTTCTGGAGGCATCTCCAGATGATCGAAGATATTCATCATTTCCTTTAACAATGACTCTGTAGCCTGAGGTCCTCCTTCCCCTGAAAAGGTGGGAGGATGCTGCTGCTGGAAAACCCGCGTCAAGTTCTCCATTGACGTGGAAGAAGGCAGAGCTCCCTAGAAGGTTTTTATCATGCTCAAAAAGCCTTCAATAATCATTGCATCGGCTGCTCTAATAGGTATCAGTACTTGTGTAGTAGGATCTATGGGAAGTCTCTGATCATCCATATCTGGTGTCTAATCACTAGCTAGAAACTGGCGTGCAACCAGAGGACATATCAGTGCCATGACTCTACAAGGTCAAAAGCACACTTTAGATCACATTAACAGGGACCTAAAACTAGGATCATAAGAAGGAAACTGGGAAATAAAGCTATCAAAATTTACAAAACATGACTACATAGCGTGTATAAAGACTACACAACGTGTACTTCTACCTAAACTAGTCATGTAAAACCACAAACACACGGCGTGTTATCCTAACACACAGCGTTTACCTGAACTCTATACCCCTACCTCACTCTCCTTAAACGGTTAAGCCACAAGGCTCCTCTAAGACAAAACTACATGGCATGTTATGGGAATGCATGTTGTGTACTATACATGCCTTCACAGGCCCGTGTTATTAGTGACACGACGAGACACATGGCTGACACTTCACAGCGTGTTTCAGATGGACACGGCGTGTACGTGGAAGGGTAACACTAACCCGTGTTGTTTGTGACATGACCTGGGTACCTGTTTCCTAATACACTGTGTGTTAAACTAGTAAACGGCGTGTTCCTAAAAGATTTTTCACAACCCAGTGTCCCTGCTCGCATAGTTAGTTACATGGCTATATACTACATGGCATGTAACCATAAAGTAAACGCCATGTATTCTGGGTTTTTCCAGATAGTACCCTCAGTAATAGCTCCGGAGCCCAGAAAACATATAAAACCAGTGTTAAGGTGCCAAATTTGGATCCCTAAGGGCCCATACTCCCAACGATTCAGTGTTTGGCATCTTACACAAGTTACAAACAAGGTAAACAGGTCAATGATCCTCCAAATTCCGGTCCATGAAGGCCCACATCACCTCAAGAACAAAATTTTTGTATCAATATATGCAAATCACTATACAAAAAAATTACTTATCATATATTAGAGATTCTATCAAAGAATATATCATAACATCATGCATATTCTACACAATATCTATCACAACAACATGAAATTGCTAATGCATCCTACATGACATGGCAAGAATGCATGAAATGTGATTTCTAGGAAGTGCTTATTTGATGCATGAGATGGAATACCCTAATCTCATTGGTTTGCGATAGAAATTTTACCGCAACAACAACAAAAGTAATAGGACAAAGCATGTGAATCACCCAATGGTAAAATCAAATCAACTGTAAAATTGTAAACCTGTAAAATTACAAATAATGAGGTATTATGGATTTTCCCTGTACATGGGTTAGCTACTCTAGGACAAAGCTTATTACTAAGTGCCTATTCTATCCAATCTCTGGATATAGGCTCCAAATAGTAAGTCAAGAGAATATAAATCCCTCTCATACCACTTTGTAACATCCTGATTCAAGAAGCCACCCAGAGGCACCCCGTTTGTGGTTGGTCACATGGACTCAAGTGCATTTCCTTGAATTCTAGAGGTTTCTAACTAGCAGTGAGGGCTTTGGGTGTGATAGTGAGGAAAACATACCCTCATTGGAAGAGTACACAGTGGATGTAACAACACATACAACACATACAACAGTGGAAGCAGTAAATATAGAACCACAATAATAGTGGAAGACTGATAAATAAAAAACTAGAGCATAAATATATGTAAATGATGCATGATAAAGATATTTCTAGGAAAACATCCAAACAAGTCACAATGCTAAATACAATACTATAGCAAAGTAAAAAAGTAAAACAGATGAGAAACTCCTCACCATCGCAAGCCTCAGCTTGGACCCATGCCCTCTAGTTCCATTGCAATCAAGAACCTGAATTAGAAGGGTGATTTCCCTTATCTATACCCGCAACATTATTATATTTTTGAGCCCAAAAGAATTACCTAAACAGGGTGTGAGGTAAAAATCCCATTAGGAAACCACTCGAAGATCTGTGCCTAACAATCAGTTAATACATAGCAGGTAAAAGTACAGAAACAGTAAAAAAGAAGGTACAAAACATCAAACAATCCACAGTTCCTAGCATATAATTTAAAAATAGATAAGCAGCCACACGACCAAGTAGAACCAACAGGTAAGCAGTTACACAAGAAAGTAAAACAAACAGTTAACCCTCTGGGTAGTTCTCCCAACCTAACCCCTATGGTTCAACTTAAAAGCACTAGAAACCCTCTAGGAGGAACACACAGTATCACCCCTCTGGTTTAGCTAAAGAAATAGACTCTAGGAATGCACTCACCATTGATTCCCCATATATTCTCGTAACGTACTAAAGGCTCTCTAGGAAAGCACTCAACGTCTCATTCCCCTTCTGGACCACGTCGAGGAACTATAGACACTATGAGGAATCACACAACCTCAATTCCCCCTATGGTCTCTCATCGTATTATAAAGACACTCTGGACATCCCCTTATGTCCATTCTCTCTATGCTCTACCACACTAGATTCTCACAGCCTTTTGTAAAATCAGCAAGTATTGCATTATGTAACAGCCAAATTATCCTCAAGAACTACTTGGATATAATCTATTGTATCTCTTAATGGATGAACAGTCATACCATCCTATAACTACGCATGGAACTGGGAAAAATCCTAACAAAAAAAACTAGACCAAACGGCAAAAAACAGACAAAACATGCATGGGAACAACATCCAAAGCACATTTAAATTACCAAATTCAAAAACAATTATCTATACTCAGGCTTATAAGCAATGCAGTCAATCAACAAGGGAAAAACATGAAGCACACAACACCCCATTCAAGGGTATTGGTGGAATTTCCACAAATACTCAAAGACTTCCTACAGAAAGGAACAAACCACATACCTTGAGATTAGAAGATTGGTATACTTGACCCTTGAATCATTGAATATCTTTGGAATGTCGTAGATCTAAGAAAACATCCAAAATTCTCAACCCACGACAAATTGAGAAATAAGAGGAATTGGGAAGAGAAGCACTAGGAGAAGGAAGAGCATACCTCTATGGTTCTAACATAATAAACTATGGTCTATTCGGAGAATGGACTGAGGCTCAGGGGTTCAACGAAGATCTGAGGTCATATGGAATGCTCTCGGTCATAGAAGCTAGAGAAGAAGATGGTTTTGGGGTTAAGACGCAATCCTGGTGCATTTTGTGAAAAAAATAAAGTACACGACATGTAATTTAAGAGTATGTGGCGTGTACTAGACTTTTCCGTACTCCTTTTTTGGCGGCCTCTAAGTCAACCCTTCATGGATGTGTGTGTGGACAAGACACGGGAAGCACACGACCTCGAGCAACAACGAAGTACACAATGTATTCTCAGAAAGTACGCAACGCATACTTCAATGATTTCTGGAAACTCTTTTTTCTCAAAAACTCCAGAAAAAGGAAAAAAATACCTGAAAAGAAGGAGAATGTATTGAAAATGTTGGAGAAAAGAATTTTTTATTTACTTCATTACAAAAATGTGGTAAGAATCACTATGTATAATGTATTGAAGGAATTGAGATTTTTTTTTGTGTGGAGAAGGAGGGAATATAGAAAATAGTTTTTGAGGAAAAATAAAGAAATTATATAACATGATAAACAGAAAATAAGTGCACACAGTCATACGTAAGATATTAAGGTATGCACATCATTTGAAAATATTTCTTATGATATGCGTTTCTTTTAGATACCCTTAACTAATTTTATTAGTTACTGATAATTAAAATTATGAGTGCACAATTTTATTAAGGGTATGAATGTAGCAACCTGATATTTCATAGTATATTATCCTTAAATAAATAATATATTAAACTTTCTATTTCATACACTATAATAAACTGAAATGAGAAAAATTCATATATTTTTAATATTAAATATGACTATTAAAACACAGATATTAAATTAAATGATATAAATCTAGGTAATCGTATTACAGAGTAATGAATGATTGTTTGAAGAAATAGAATCCAGAAATAGAATTATTCTTTATAAAGCTCATTTTTATGATAATAGAAGATAGGTATCTTCAAAAAGGCTTAACCTTGATCATTCCCAAGTATATCATGAGTATTTATGATTTATGAAAAATCTCATACGAGATATTTTCAAGATCATGATGATTTTAACAAGATCATTTCTAGCTAAACCACCACCTAAAACTAAAAATATAGATTGTGATAGTTTTATATATTAAATTTAATTCATAATGGGTTATGTATGTATAAATTTATATTACATCAACATCTAATAAAAAATTTATTTACATAGATGTATGATCATTTTTAATACTTTTCAAAATGTAATTTTTGATTAATTCATTTTATACATAAAATGAATTCTAAAGAAATAATAATTTTATTTAAGGAAACAATGTTTATTATTATTGAATACTAAAAATTTATATTGACCATAGAAATAATAATTTAATAGAAGATAAATAACTAATTTATAAGAAAAAATAATATTAATTATACCAAAATTTGTTTTCCTCTAAAAACAGTTTTCCAAAATATTTTAGGATTTTATTTTAATAACAAAATTTTAAATTTGAGGGTATGAATTTTAAAAAAATTACTTCATTTTTTTATTTATCATTAAAATATTACCTAAATATGAATTATTTATATTTTCTGAAAAGGTGATTATTTGTGAACTGGGTAATATAATTTTTTTACAAAAACCGTGAAATTTATGGAATTAATAATTAATAAAAATGATTCAAAAATTTATTAAATTATATTATATAGAAAATATTATTTTTATTATTTGTATTTTAAATAAATTTAATTGATAATATATTATAGATAAATATTTAATGTTTTAAAACATGTGTACTATTTTTTCAAGTATTTTTTTATATACATTATATACATATTATTTTGAAATAAATTACCACATTTAGAAATTGAATAAAATAAAATGGATTTATGTATTGGACTCAATAGGTCCAAATTATATAATTAGGGTCAATTTATTTTTATGCATAATGGATAAATTTATTAGTTAAAAAAAATTCCACTGTAAGGGTATATTTGGATAAAATGGTTTAACCTAGAGAAAAATATAGAAAAAAGGTAAAAATAGGTGTGATAATGTAAATTTTAGGAACATATCAACCTTATATCTTCCCTAGTCTATTACGTTGCATTTTTTTTATATGTTCCTAAAGGGGGAAATCCAATAATTTAAAATTTATGGGTATTTACAAAAATCGTATCCCTTTCTAATAATCAAAGGGGAACTACTCTTCTGAAATTCCCTCACACCACAACCCAAATAGATAAAATTAAACTCTACCTAAACCAATTAAAAACATAAAAATCAACCATTTATAGGTTTTTTTTCTTCTCAAAAGGCTACCCCTCAAATGTTTAACCACATTTTAAAAACAGAAAATCCATGATGTGATGTATGAATATATGAAAAATAATTTCTCATTTATTTTTATTTATGTGAAATTATTCTTAAAAATATCACATTACATCAACTTATAATGATAAAATCATTATAATTATCATATTTATATATTATTTTAATTATTCTACTCGAATTAAACACCTTGAAATTTTATTATAGAAATATGAAATCACGAATCATGCTTACATGGAGACTAATGGCAGTGTTTTATTTTCCTTCACCCCCAAAATTGGATTGTCCAAAAGTGGTATTAATATAATATAAATGACATATATGTAATATTTATGTTCATTAAATTATAAACCATGTTACATATTTCTTCCCAACTTTCAAAAATGAAATCATAATCCCTACGTACATGCAGACTACCATATCTATAGAACAATGCATTACATTTTTCACTACAATTGTCATAGATTATTTTTTTACATTTGATTAGTATATATAATATATATAATTAATAAATATCATTAATTTTTTTGTTAATGTATAATAAAATATTATGAATCATTATACGTTAATCCATTGATATCAGTGAATATCCTGAAACCGGTTCATCGCCATTTTATTCTTCATGAAATGATTTTAAAACTGTCATATAATGGAATTGTAACATTATAGATATTTATAAATATCAATGAAATTACCTATAATTATTTTTAATGATTATATTTTATATAATAATTAATATCAAAATAAACATTACAATCCACATTCAAAATATTCTAGATTATTTACACCTGATGTTGAAAATAGATTATAAAAATATAATATATGAAGATAATTATTACTAATGAAGAGTATAAAATGAAATGTTTTTGATGTAGGTTATGATATTGGTAATTAATATTTTTTTCTTTATGATACATGAGGTTATATCACTTTTATGGAAGCCAAGGGAAAATGTATGGGACTTGGTAACTGAAACTACATTTTTGAGTTATACAATTTCTTATTGGACATTGTTCATAAATTACTCTCCATTTTGATTGATATTATCACTTTTATTTATGGGGAAAATGTGTCTTTCATCCAAATATATTTCCATGAATTATATTTTTCTATTTTAAAAAAATAAAGGGTTATTTTAAAAAAAATTCTCATATATAGGACTTATACAATGAAGAGAACAAAATGATTTCACAAAAAATTACATTTCATGATTTATTTTTCATTATCTTCAAATGACCTATCTAAAATAGAAATTTGTTTAAATTTTACACCCATAATTTTTTTTTATTATGTGATTATTTTCATAGATTATTTTTTTAGTATCAATTGAATAAATACACGATGTTATTTTATTCTATTTGGATGTTTTATGAAACACATTTTCATCTCCATTGGGTTTTTATGAAAATTCAATAATTTTTATTTGAATGTTTTATGAAGACCATTTTATTTTCAATTATAATATAATATTTGAAAATTGATTTGTTGTATTTATCACATGTATGGATGGATGAATTATGGTTGGGGTCGTATATCTCCCTCCCATTAATTAGATAAGAGTACATATTTCATGAAATAGGTATTCCTGAATTCGTTTTAGTTTCTCATTTGCATGGGCACTAATGTTCTGGATTATGAATGTAATATTTACCTTTGTTAATGTTTGAACCAAATTTAAATAATGTTACTCATTATGAACCTATACGATACTGATTCAAGGTTTATATCAAATGATTCTATGAAATGTGATATATAATATGCTTCCATGTTGATATTTTATGGATTTAAATTTATATGCATTGTATTTTTCACCTCACTTATGTATTTTGATATATAAATTATGCTCATGTTTTTTATTTATTCATAGAAACATATCCATGATAAAATTTTTATTCACCCCTTACAAATCATTTATGCTCTCCCATTTCATATTTTTTTTCATTCCCATAATATAAGGACGATTCATACTAATGATATGTATAGAATATGTAGTAGTATGGTGAATTTATGGAGAAATTATTAGAAGTTATTCAAAATAATCTTATTATGTAATTTGTCTCCAAAAATATTAAACCTTTTAGTTCATGTGATATTATTTTTTGCACAACGTAATGTCTAAATAATGTAATATATATAAAATAGGACGTTTTTATCTTCTGTATATATAAAAGGTTCCAGATTTTGGTACAGTAAGTTCACTTCCATGAGCATTTTGTTTTACATACTATTGTTGTTATAGATCTATCATTGATAAAGGTAATTGTTTCTTGGGATGTTTCAAATATTGTATATATATGAGGTGCATATATTTCTCAATTTATCTATATATTATTAGAGTTTTATATTTAATTAATATTAAATTTCATTATGTTTTTTAGAATTTATCAATGCTCAAGCCTTCATCAAGATGTTGTGATGTTAGTTAGTACATAAGTACATAAATGAGAATCTTATTATCACCAATACACATTGCATACCCGAGGAATGAGTTTTATTTTAGTATTATATTGATGTTTCGCATTAATAATTGGGGTATGTATTTATGGATGATTGGGGGATTATAACATATATGTTTAATAATTTTTTATCTAATTAATTCAATAATGTTATTACAGTCCCACGTTAGTGTCTAAATTGCTTTCTTCATTTCCATGGATACATTACCTACTTGGAGCATGTTTTTTTGTGATCACTTTAAAAAATATTAAATTATATATTCTATTAGAAATATCTAAATGATTTTAATTTCTGTGGATATATATACATTTTTATTTTGATTTAAAAATATTATAAACATTAGTAAAAGGTAATTTGGTAGCTAGTTTACTGAAATAAAAGGTATATTGAGACATTTATAAGGTTAAAAGTAATGAATGGATGATATTGTAATATCATATAGACTTACATTTGGAATTGTATGAGGTTATCATTAGAGGTTAACTATATTGAATAAAAGTTCATGATACCTTTTTTAGTCAGTGGATGATTTTTAACTGGAGTACCCTGAGGTGGTGGTGTGGAGATATTATATGTTTAATAAACATTCTTGTAATGGTTGGTCAAACGAGAATGAGAATCAGTTATATTTTGACGAAAATCTTGTATGTTCATTAGAGAATGCATGAATCAATTTTATATGATTTTAATAAGATAACTTTGGAAACATATATATCATGAATTAAAAAGTAGTTATTATGTCTTGGAATGATTAATTTAGTGGTGGAGTTCATTTCAATATTTTTTCCCTATCAGCTCTCAGAAATTGTTCTTAGTAAACATACCTAATTCTAAAATTTTTTCATCCACAATACCTGAAGAAGTTTTTTTATTTAAATAATTTTTTGATAATCACCAATGGTATTAAATTTAAATAGTAGTATTTAGTTCACCCTTAAAATAATGAAACCATAGATTGGACCCAACCCAAAAATATATTCGGAGGTATCCAAAACTTTGGCATCCATGTAAATTATTAAAAAGATTAAATAAATAGAATAAAACAAAAAATTGTATAACAATACATAAATAAAAAACATAAATAAATCAAATTATAAAATAAAAGTAAACCAATATTATAATAATATATATAAACATGAACCTCAAATAATGACAAGCTCAGGTAGACCAATATATAACAACACTAAAATAATTATTCAAGGGTTCCCAAATTGCTTCATATTAGCTAAATCATCATCACTTATGGTCACTACCTACCATCATACCATTAATGATAAGAGACCTCAAGAAGTCCCACCATGAGATGTGGATCATTCCCTTTACATACATCAGGAAAAATGATGTCTACACACACCTAACGGATGTCTTTAAGGTGGGAGAAAAAACACCCAACATGAATCCACCAGCAATCAATATAGTTTCATTCATAATGAAAATCATTTGTAATAGTTTGAAAATAAATTTTTAAAATATTCCATTTTATAAACTAACTTTTTTTTCCTAAAATAATAATTTGGAAATACTTTTTTCAAATCCCTTATGTTTTAAATAAACTTGGAATGTATTTTTAAAGAAATGGAAACATGGAAAGAATAATTCATATCCAAGGAAGAAAATATATAACATAAATAAAAAAATGAAAAATCATATATCTTAAAAATTATTCATATAAATACCTCACATAGATTCTAACCATTGGTACATGAAAATAAAAGAAAAATGATAAATGGTTTGAGGATCCCCAGACTTGTACATACAGGTCTTGTACAATAAAACAATAATTATATACTAGATTCAATACAAGGAGAGATTACGAAAGATAAAAATGTATTAATTTTACATTATTCCCATAATATAAACATCACATATCAAAAATAATCTCATAATCAAAAGAACATATGTTTTAGTGCCTTTGAAAATTAGCTACATAAAAAATGTGTTATGAACATTTATCCAAAATAATATGACATGATATCCCATTCTAGATATATCTAAGGTTTCATTCATCATCATAACATAGAGAATGAAAAAATAAATAAGAATGTAGTGATCTAAAAGTCTTAGTTAATGAAAACTTATCAACATTTCATTATTATTTATTTCATCACATGTGATAAAATAAGAGCATGATCAAAATATATTGTTTAAAAAACCTGAAATATCTAGAGTTGCCTATAAATAATAATATAAGGATTAGTAATATGTTATGATATTAAACTATAAAAAAAGTATTTGATTATAATATAACACCCTAATCCACTACATAATAATAATCCATACATGTGTATGTCTTTTAAAAATGAAAACATTTATATTTCCAACAACACAAAAATAACCCATAGAAAAAACATGAATTCCATAAATATAATAATATTATATATTATAATCCATCCTATAGAAGAAGGTGGATATTATCATAAGAACATATCCAAATTATAAATAAGATAATGTTAAAGTGTGTTTACAAAGACATAATAAACCATTTTTAAGATTATTTAATAATTTACTTTGAAAACAAGAAGAAATTTGCACTTTTTGGATATTCATGATGTTTAAAAATGTTTTACTTAAAATAAAGGACATTGTGCAAGTTATTTATATTAAAAACTACTTTTTAAAAATAAAAAAAACTTTTATTCAAAATATATATATATATATAAACGAATTGTTTTTTTATAAACATTTGTTGAAGAGACATTAAAAAACGAATTATTTAATTCCTAAAAGAGCCTTTAAAATAAATTTTAAGATCAAAAATTCATTTATTAAATAATCAATCCAAATTTAAGAAATATAACAATTTTCACTTTTCTTTTCAAAATAATTATGAACCAAAATCATTTGGAAAAATACTGTTAAATATGGAAAATAATCTTCATAAAGAAGAATTCTCAATGAAATGAATGAATGTGTTCACATAGAAAATATTTAAAAGGGTTTTTTTAAATGTATAAATAATTATAAACATTATTTTAACATTTTTATAAGAATATATAATATTATAAAATTACCTTAATCAAAAAAACTAATCATGGATAAGGAAATCCATAATATGAATGTCTATATAGAGGATTAAGATTTTGGACAAAAAATTCAATGTGGTGTCATTTTTAAATAGAAGTCTCACATCATGTATATTATTTAAAAAAGGAAATTAAATTGATATAATAATTTTAAAAACATAAAAATAACTACATTAGAATAAAATGGTTTGGGGGTTCTAGATAATGTTCATATTTTTTCCCTAGATGAAAATTCAATCATAATAATCTAGATTATAATGTTAGATTAAATGGATACCCTAATGAATTTGATAACACAAGAACCAATATGTATTGGAAGAAAGTAATTGTGATAGAAATATAATCACAATTAAACTCAATGATATTATTATATAAATATATACATGGGTAGTATATAGAGTATGAAAAAGAAAAAAAGTGGTGGTTATGTCTTAAATCATAAAGATTAGAAATTAAGAAAAGAAACCCATTACTTTAATTATTATCATAAAAAACTAAATTTGACCGCATTAATAATAAAAATAACTTTCTTAATAACATATTTGATAAAATTATACATATATATAACACTTTTTAATCTCGTTTATAAATAAATTTTATAAATTCGTTAGTTAGGTTATTTTCATTATTGGATGTTGTAAAAAAATTATTTATTACATTATTTGTAATAAGTATGTTGACAAACATTATTTAATACAATTTTATTCATTTATACATTATAGAATTTATCAACTTCATTATTTTTAAATTATTTATACATCCAATATTTAATCTGATCGGAACTATGGACATGGTTTGAGATAATGAGATCTATGATGAACTTATTTTAAGAAATCCAATGAAACCAATGGATTATCTCATAATAATATTCAATATATATGACATATTTTATAAATTATATTCATGTTATTTATGAATACATGATATCAAAAAAATTTGAAATTACATTTTTTATAACTGTTTGAGTAAGGTATTTATGAAGGAAATACATCACTATATATATACGGTAGTCGGCACATAAACATGAAAAATGTTTTCATTTCCCATGTAAAAGAAAAGGTTATAAATTGAATTTTATTACTATAATATATAAATGGTTATAAAAATTATATTAATTTTTTAAATACACTTTTATAAAATTTTATGTGAGTTAGTGATGAAAAATAAAATACATCATTCATGGAGGCAGTAGTTTGCAGGTACACATGGACGACATTTTAATTCATCAAAGGAGTAGTGATGAATGTTGATAATGTATTTTACATAATAAAATTATTTAATGTACTAATGATACTATCTTTAATAATATATTTTAGTATAATATAAATTTATGCTGAAGAAGATGACATAATGAAATTGAAATTAAAAGTAGTAATTTGGGAATTTTTACCATGTTGGAATAACACCTTTGAAACATGGATTAAGGCATTGAGAGGTGATATTTTGAGTATATTTGTAACTCTAATATGTTTCTAGGGAGTTTTTTCTATATTTTTATTAAAACAAAATGTCTTGATGGTGATTATAAGCGGGGTGGTGAAATTCACATTTTATAAATGTGAGTAGCAAATTTTGGTAATAAGAGGTGCACTGTTCAAAGGAAAGTGGATAAAAAAGTGGAAGATAATTTATAGGGGAAGAGTGTGGGTTACTAATACCATTATACATGTGTATAGATATATTTATTAAGGATTTAGAGTCTTTTTTCATCGTTTTAACATTTATCATAATTTTTTTCCACAATAACTCATTTTTTACCCTGTGTGACTTCATTATACAAATAAATATGGAACAAAAATTATTATATAAAGAGGTAATTATTATTAAGAATATGAAAACCATTTCAAGAAACTAAATTTTTTTAAGTGGTATATATTATTTTTTAATTAATAAATGGTTGCATAAATACTGTTTTTGAGAAAAATATTACTTAAGTTATAAATTTTTAAATATAATATTTTAAATTAAAAATAATATTTGGAAATGAATTATTTTATTGTTAATTTTATATTTTGTCAATAAAAATGTATCATGAATTGTAATTTATGCTTATTAACTACTGATATCTTAAAAATTCATTTTATTTTTCATTAATCAAATAAAAATTAAAATTTTCTAAAAAAATAATCTAGAGATAATATTCTTACGTTTATTCTAAAAATTAATTTATTTATGTGAAATTAAATGTCTAAAATTATGTAATTTAACGTTTAAATAGAAATATAAATTATAATTAAAAAAATTTTATTGGAAAATGACTGTTAAAATTTTAACTATTTTTATTCCTTTTTTCTATCAATTACTAACTAAATTAGTTTTAATATATTTTTCATAAAAATATATATATTTTTTCATCATTAGGTTTTGATATATTTATTTTCATAAAATAATAATTAAACATATCACCTAAAAAAATTTATAGAAAAAATAAAATTTAAAAATAAAATGTTATCTATAGTTTTTTAGATACATTAATTGAATTATATCAATGATATGGTATTAAAAATGAACTTCTAATTTTATAAATACATATATTTGAAAATAATTTTACTTTTATTTATACCTACCAATTCAATCACTGCGTTCCTTTGGTCACATTTGATGCATATAATTTTATCTTAACAAAATTTATTTACGTTCATTTTAGTTCAATGTTGTGTGTGTAGAAATATATTCAATTTAGTATTTAATTAAAAAAATATGTAATAAAATATTACGGAGTAACATGGATCTCTCATGTTAAAGACTATTTATTTATTTGAACATGAAACAATTAACTATAGTCTTCCATATTATTTTTCTAGAGTCATATCCCCTAGTGGGAGAACAATCATGACTATGTCACTAGCCAATGAATAACGTACACTATTATAGGACACATAAAATCACAAATATAAACCCATGTTTCCCATGTGTAACTCATATAATACTTGTAACAAAAATTATGTCATATCATATAAGAATCTCAAAGATAAGATCAAAATCATTAAGGAAATTTTGAAATTGTAATGAACATTATCCTTGAACAAACACATCATCTAAAAATAGTGCTTCACATTATGATAAGGATTAGAATCAAATAAAAATATTTTTTAGAAGATTTTTCCTTTCAAAAAATCATTTTATAAATCCTTTTAATGTTAAATAACTCTTTAAAATATGTTATCAAACTATTTATAAGTGTTAAACTGGTATTTAGAGAAAGAATATTTTGAATTATATATAGAATGTTCACATTATCCAATATAAAATAAATTAATGAAAGGAATAAAAATAAAATAGTACTTAAAAACTGATTTCAACAATAATTTATAAAAATAATTCTAATTAATTTTATTAACCAAATGTATTCTAAGGTAAATATTCATTATATGGAGACACCTACCTCATGTCTGATGAAAACTTGTGGCCTTCAATAAATAACACAATGGAAGAGAAAATGTGGTCCACACAAGCCTAAAAATAAATAGATTAATTTATAAATATATTAATAGTAATGGTTTTATCCATCATAAAAATATGGTGATATATAATAATAAGAAACAAGAATAATTAGAGATGAGAAAGTTATGAAGAATAAATTCATGATAAATCAACATTTACCATGATGTATTTTAACAACCACTCGATATAATTATAAATGGATATTGTAAGAGGATATCCATAACTAAATAAGGGTTATAGGTCAACCAAAATTATTAAAATTGAAAATATGTTGTTAAAAATAAAATATGTATAAATGTAACTTCAATTTTAATATAAAATATGAATGGTTTCATGGTTTGGATGCATGGTTTTGGAAAATATACACCAAAAGTGCACTCTTTAGTGGAAGATAACCTAATAAAAGGGTTACATGAAATATTTTTAAAATTATGCACCAATTTCTAGAGCCCTGCTAGAAACTATATTCCCCTAATGCATTTTTTTAGTGCACAATTATCACTATCTTTCTGATAACGTGAAACCCCTCTAGTTACCCATATTATAAATAATTAAAACATTAAACTCTATTAAAACACCATTATTTAAAAAAATAATCACAATAATTATATGTAAATACTTTCAAATTACATTGCAATGTCACTCTTCAGCACAACATTCCACTTTCTACCCTAAAATAATTTCTCAGTAGTTCTCATTATAGAAAATGTAAGGGTATTTATCTCTTACAATGGTTGAATGCTCCAAAGTATCATGACTATCACCATCATGTTATCATATAACATGGACCAAAGGATTATAAATACCACATATAACATATTTTAATAATCGATAACATTAATAAGATTCTCAAGTATGGTGTATTCATGTACCACATCATTGTCCTCGCACTCAATCACATGAGACATGTATGTAAGATTCACTTATAACATGGATAAATGGAATATATCATGATTAGAAGTCATATATTATATTTAAGAAAACCATTAGTCCACTCTCTCAGGTAAATCTATGATACCAAATGAACTGAAATTATATTAAATCAACAAAACCCTTCTTTCCCAACTGATGATTTCCCAACTACGTAGATTCTTTAAAAAAATATATCATTGTTCAAAAAATCCAATGGATAATTATGATGGTTGGTAAAATATTTATAATGGATCAAACTATCACCATGTTTTTCTAAAACAAATTTATCTTATTAATTATATTATGGATGATTCTAGGTACCAAAAAATAATTCTCACCCAAATACAACTAGAAAAGTGTAGACTACCATTTTCTAATTTACTATTCAATCAAAGAGTTCCATATTTATTGGGGAATTAGTGTTAATGTTATAAAAAACCGACCTAGTGAGATATGTTTCTACAATGAGAAAACAAATTCAAGAACATAAACATTAAGAATATCCAAAATATTCTAAAAATATTGATCAGTCTCATTATTTATTTTTGAATGATATGTGATGATTATCCTTAATTGAGAACCCAACACTTATTAAAACCTCTTCTAGAAATAAAAACATTAAATAGGGTCTTGAAAAAATAAAATCCCTAAGGAAATTTTATAAATCATCATAATAATATGAACGTATATGATATTATGATCTGACACCTTCACCAACTACTTAATAAGAAAAAACTAAGCTAATTCCATTAACAAGTAGATAATCACTTATCTCGTATTCTTCCCATATAGTAAATCATAAAATCTAATGTTCGTGTCAAAGGATATATCGTCCCACTTCCACACTGAAATTGGAATGGAATGTAATATTTTTTTTATGACTCTTATAATTGATCAAATGATATATAAGGAACTGAGAAAGAAAGCTATCAACAACCAACATTATCTTAGGTCCACCATTAATAATTCATGAGATCCTAAAATATCTTTGTAATCAAAAGGTTAATATCAAAAATGTAATAGTTATCTGCTTATTTAACCTCACACCTCAAGGATAAAAGAAAACGTAAATTGATTTCTGAATCAAATATTACCATTGAGAGATTGAGACTAATTATATGAGGTCTCCTTTCTATTTAAAAATCCATTAATACACTAACTATTATGATCTAGTACCTTCTCAATAAGAATCCTCTCATCCATTGAGTGTGTTACTTCACACTATCCAAGAACACCTCATCATCATCTTTATTTATATACATATGCATATCATTAAATAAAATCACTAAATTCTACTAATCCTATGATTATTTTGCTAATTTTCATAGAAACTTCTATCTCAAGGCATCAACCACAAAATTTCCCTTACTAGGGGTATATTCAAAATAAATTATTAAATTACTACAAATACTCCACCATTTCCCTTACATGAGATTCATATACCTCTAATAGATGATTAAATTAAAACATTTATGATAAAAATTTATGGTGAACTTATCCCTAAATATATCATGGAAGAAGTCTATAAATCATACTCACTACCACCAATTCTAGATCTTGGGAGGTGTAGTTTCTCACATGTGTGTGTAACTACTAAAATTTATCTATGAAAATGCGATCAAATGACATCAAAACACACCCCAACCCAATACCAAATATATCAAAACACACTATTTATCCTCTAATGAATTCTAAGATATGAAATGTGAGAACTAATGATAATCGGTTCATTATCTCCTAAAATGATATTTGGAATTTTTTATCCCAATAAAATCAAATCCCACTCAAGGTTATGGTCATTAAGGGAGATTCCACAAAGACAAATTAGTAACAACCCACGTGTAATATCTAGTTAGTCCCAATAAACATCTGATCCTGAAAAAATTTCAAGGCATTTTATAATATGATATTTATTATATAATCTCAAGTTCTATATAAATTCCTTTCATCAGACACATGTGACCTAATAATTTCACTTCCCATATCATGAAATAGAAAAAAATCATAAAGGAGATGTTTATTTAAATAATCCAAGACAACATCCTGATAGTCTACAAGGTCCTACCAAATCTTTCACTAAACCATTATATAAAAAAGAATCAGAAAATAGTTTCTAGATATTATTGAAATATTTAGTTCATCAAATCCATGAGAACAATAGGGGTATTTTTATGAAAAAAGTCCATAACAAGATATTAATAATTCTAATACCTTTTCTTGCAAGTGTTCAAATGTGAGATGACTCAAATTATTTGTATAATATTTTTGGATATTATATAGATTATTTTCGAGAGAAGAAACTGAGATAATGTGTGATTCCATGGTTTGGTTTCCCCTAGAATGAATTTTTGAAATATATATAATATATTAAATACAAAAATACATTCAATTTTCCATAAAAAGTATAATAAATTTTGAACGAGCGATCTGCTTAGAGATCAAATAGTACTATTGAGTGTAGAATGTGAGTTTTTCCCTAGGTGTGACATAACATCTGTCAACATAGGGAATTTATGAAAAAGGAGCTGCATGCGTTAATTAATAAAAAACAAAAAAATAATTTTATTAATTTATTTTTTATTTAGTGACCACTTCCTTCTGTAAATATACAGTAATGAGGATTTACTCAAGGTTTTTTTCTAATACCATAGAGATATAGAAAACCATGAAAAATATTCCATGGAAAATTATGGTGGATCAGGACAAGATAGTGGATCATGGTGACAAATGAGCTTGAAAATATTATAAGTTATGGCGACACGCTATCATTCAATATAATCAATTGATTCAAAATCTAGGTTTGATGTTTATTTTTTATTTCCATCTTTTTTATTAATCCCATATGGATGTAGATCAAATAAATGAACATAATTTATATTTTCATCCTTAGTATATTTAAATGGATGGAATTTTATATGTTTTTTGTGATTTATTCTTCTTAATTCATCTTCTTCAATAACAATCAATAAAGGCCAAATTAAAGATGGATAAGGTAATTTCATCACATATTATAGATTATGGTTTTTATCCCCCATTATTTGCATGTTCTTCACAAGACTTCCTTTTGGATTATCTCTCTATGAATATCTTGTATTTGATCACTGTATGACCTTTCATCGATGAAAAAATTGTTATTGTGGGTGTTATTTATTTATAATCAGTTTGATTGAGGTGAAATGATAGTGGTGGATGATCAAAGATGGATCAGAAGATATTTTTGGGTTCTCTTCTTCCTAGTATTTCCATGTGATGATGAATGACTCAACATAATGTTATCCAAGAATATTGAGGACCCATATTAAGATTGGTGGTAATGGAAAGGCTCATTTGACCCATTATATATAGGTTTCTTTGTGGGTGATGGATTAAGAAACACACTAGATGATGCAAAGTAGGATCAGAATGAATTAGAAAATCTAATTCAATGGGGCATCTATTTTGAGATTATACATCGTGTGGG
This sequence comes from Viscum album, assembly GCA_963277665.1. NCBI lineage: Eukaryota > Viridiplantae > Streptophyta > Magnoliopsida > Santalales > Viscaceae > Viscum > Viscum album. The sequence goes on from OY728164.1 coordinate 1,269,456,356, forward strand.
ACCTCGTAGCTGTGGTTCTAGGGTATTAGGTTTAGTTAAGTGTCAATCATCGTATGATATGGTAAAATAACTTGTGAACCACCCATGTAGGGTAAATGAGTTTTTTGGAAAGTACATGGACATGGCCAAAAATAGCATGGCCAGTGGAACACTTTCTTCTCAGACGTGAACATGGCCACCTACACATGGGTTCAGGAATGGGTAGGACAGAGTACACAAACATGGAAATCAGCCCATGGGTATTATTTTTTTGATCTCTACTTTTCATTTACTATTCTTACATGATGTATTTTTTTATATTTATATACCATATGAGTTTTTACTACATATGAAGAATTGCGGATAGATGGATATGTGTTGTACCCCCAATTACATGACGTGTACCCCTTACAATGGTGTTTGTAGGGTGTAGTTATTAGTCTTGACCAGTATTGGTAGGGTGTGTTCCATTATTCTATTCCCTCTAGTGTATAGTGTGACATTACATCCATATCATAGGATTGTGATCCCCTCTAGAGAATGAGTCTCTAATAGAGTTTTTGGTATCCCTATGTGAGACTGGAGTGTGATCGTCTGTCGTTTTTATACCATAGGTGGGGTTTGAAGAATTTTTATGTCCTCTTTAAGGAGGTAATTGATCCTCCATCTAGAAGGATTTGTGGATATGGTTTATGGTATCATTGGAATATGATCTCATACATAGAAGGTTAAACCAGATTTGGTTCATGGGGACCCTTGTAGTCCTAGGTGTGATCCTATTTGAGTATCAGGGTCTTCTTAGACCATGTATATTTCATGTGTAAGGCATAACGACCTACACCTCTTTGATGAGAGTCTCTAGTTATATGATGACTCGTGGAGTGGATTCTCATAGAATGAGTATTTAATTGAGTAGAAATTTATGACTAGTAGTTTGTGGTGACCGTCTAGTTGAGTTCTTTCTTTTATAAGTATATTTGGTGGTTTTTTGTTATACATTGATAGTTGTATTGTTGTATTGACCATGATGTAGTTAATTATTTAAGTCTTATTGTTTTTGGGGTTTCTTACTGGGCACTGTTATACAAAACTATGTATGATATCTTCCAAAATGTGATGTGTATTATTCATATGATAGTGCTTTTTATGGTGTCATTGGATGATGCAAAGCTGGTGGAGCATATTTTGAGTTTTTTAGGACACTGTGACTTTCAAGAAATTTCATATGATCATATTCCTCGTGCATGGATAAGGTTGGACTCTTTACAGATATTATTTTGGCCTGTATTTGGAACCCTGTTCCACTTTCATTACAATACTCTCATATTCTGGTTATTGTATTATAGATTTATTCATGCATTGGTTTCAGCTGTTTTACTTTTTCGCATTGTTTGGGGTTGATGATGATGTGTGTGGGTATGAGCACATTTCCCTAATAAATCCCATTTTTGGGATATACCTACTAGGCACTGGTCTCCGGCCCATGGCCTATTAAAATTGGGCTTGGGGTAGTCACTAGTTAGACCTTGGTAGATATAGTCATGAAAGAGTGGTATCAGAGGTTTCACTTCTACCATAGGACCAAATTTGTTGAGATTGGTTTTGGAAAACTGTGTTTAGTGTTTCATGTTCGAATTTCAGGTTAGGAAATCCAGTTTTGGTAGTGAAATTGATGTATTAATAAACCAGGACTCTAGTCACCTACTTTTCGGCTTGGTACATGTAGTTAGTGGTAACAGGAGAACACATCAGAACATGAATCATAATGTAATTGTTTTTTCTATCTATTTTCTTATTTATAATTCTCCCAATATCCACTCATTGATCATGGAATATCATGTTCTCAAGATCCCAATGTGAAGAAAACTATCTAGGATTTCACAACGTGATCATGAGGATGATCTTTCATGTAATGAGGATTCAATATAGGGTCATATCGGAAGATATCACCTCTGTGTGGTCTACCATCTATACCAGCACAAGTTGAGAAGTAGTTATAACTGGAACTGCCAGTAGAGAATCCACATATGCTGAGTGCACCACATGAGTATTATAGGCGTTGACCTCCTAGGATGGTGTGTAATACATACCCCTAGGTGAATAAGGTCCTGATAGAGGTGATCACTTTAACATTATTTCTTGAAAAAATGATTGATGATTTGATGGTAGTCTTCATAGAGAACCTTCTTTAAGGATATTCTAGGTTATGGTGGTCATTAGTGACTTAGTCACATGAAGAGACTACATTATTCTTATCATTAATTGATAGTCTTTCTAGGGAGGACTTTTATTTATCCATTTCGAAATCAATGCGCATTTATGCGCTTCTGCATCACTTTTAGGAATGTTTACCATGGTATAGTACATGGTGATGTTTTTTATCTCTAGAATTAATCCATAAATATGTTTCATAATCTGTTGGTATGCGCATTGACCATTGAGAAGGGATTAATCTAAGAACATAGGGATATAATGGTATCCATTTTCATTCACACATATTTTGGGATTCCATAGAAATCTGTGGTGGTTCATAGATTTTTGTAGAGTAGGTACCGACCGTGGGCGTTGTTAGTGGGTGACCAAGAGATAAAACCCTTGAAGCAGCTATATGATGGTAATTATATATATCCAAGTGTGTCATGAAATTTAGAAGGTGATCGCATGACACATGGTCAAGAATGCAGGGCTCCCAGGGTGGCACACACTGGCCAAGGGAGAGGCATTTTTTCTCTTCTCATGGTCAAGGACATTTGTATTGAGATTTATAGCCTATTTTAAAACTAATTTGGAGATTTTATAGAGAATGAAGTGGACAATATATTTAGAGGACAAGGGACGTTGATAGAGAAATATATTTGGTGGAGGGGATGAAAGAGTTTCAAGAGATGGTTGAAGGTATGACATATTACCACCACAACCCCAAGTTGTTTTATTCCATACTAATGGTATTAGTGATTAAGGAAGAGTCAAGTTGAAATATATGGAGTCCTACAAACACAAGGATTTATGTATAATATGATGTGTGATTTGTGTCTTTTATACATAAGTAGTATTAATGAAAGGCATTGGTATGATTCATTCATTTCTTTTCTACTTATGTAGTTCGAATCATAGATATTTTTGTTGAGCCATTAGATTGAATATTATAATTATAAACTCTGATAGGCAGTGACTTAGCGATTAAGCACTTATTATTACAATGCAATACGATGCATGGAGGTGAGATTTTTGTGTGGGATATCTTTGTAATAGTGATTAGCCATTATTGTGTCATCCTTGGTATGGGATTTTTATTCAGTGTTCATGTCCAAAATGTCAATTTTAGGTATAGGATGTGGTATGTTCATTGTGATGAGACCGAGTTTTCCTTTTTTGGTTGAAAAGGAACAATGTTGGAGTATGAGGAGATGAGTCCTAGGATAGTGTAGTTGATTGCACAATTGTTATATATAAAAACACTTGGAGTTGTGGATTCTTGGGACTATCAGTTTCATATGGTGATGGAAGTGTATGAGGATGTCTTTCTAGATGGTATACCATGATTACCTCACCATCGATATATATACTGATGAACTAAAATACACCATGGGAAAACCCTGATATCTATACCATCATATCAGAGATCTCCCACATTGTTTCAAGATCAAATGATGTTGTTGGAGGAAATAAAGTAGAAGGTATTTGTGAGACATAGAATATCCTTCTAGATTTGAGAGGTTCACTTTTTGGGACATGTCATCTCAGAGGGATGAGTAGTAGTGATCCTAGTAAAGTTTGATGTCGTGATTTATTTTGATCAACACAAGATCATTCTTATCGGTTGGATTTTGATTGGTTTCGGAGAGTGAAATTAAATGTTTGTACCTAATTTATCTATAGTGGTAGCAGCATTGAAAACTTTAACCCCTTAGGGGAAGCCCTTCTTGTGGATGTAAATGTCCCAACACTACATTCAGGATATGAGGTATAAGTTGATGAGTTCTCCAATCATGATATTTTCATAAGATGGTGTCATGTATGTAGTGTTCATCTAGTCTTCTGGGACTAGACATGGTAGTGTTCTGATAGAGAGGCATGAAATTATTTCCTAGAGTTCACGTTAATTGAGAACACATGAGATGAACATAATTAACCAAGATGTTCAGTTATTTGTGGTTGTATTCACATAAAATATGTTGAGACACTACCTGATTGGAAAAAAATTTATCAACTACTCTAACCACAAGAGTCTCAAGTACATCTACTCATTGAAAAATATTCTGTTGAGGCCAAATTGATTATTGGAGCTACTCAAATAATGTTACTGCATGTTTTTTTATACTCATATGATGGAGGATGTGGTCATAGAAAATGATCAAAATTGACTTTTCTCAGTTATTTCCATAATTGTTAGACCAATTATCTTTATAGTAGTTGTCCTTATTGGATAAGGATGGTGCTTTATATATTTAGTTGATGGTGGTTAACCCACTACTTCTATAGAATGTTATGGATTCTCAACATAAAGATACTAACTATGACACCTTGTGTACTAAGATATCAACCAGAGATAAACCTGATGGATAATCTAAAGGTGTGGAGAACACTATCTTTTCCAATGGATGGACGATGGTACCTTTGACATTGTGGGGGAGGTAAATCATGTGTTTCGTATATCCTCATGGAATGTATATATAGTTGTGGAAAATATGTAAACTATCAAGGAATAAAAAAGGTAGTTATTGTGTTTGTCTCTTGATGCATTTCTTCTGAGCAACTAAAGGTTGAGCACTATGTCCCAATGGGTTTAGCTCAACACCATGAGGTGGTAAATTAGAAGTGTGATGGAATTTCTAGGTACTTATTTATGGGCTTACCAAATACATCTGGGGGAAATGATTCCAGTAGGGTGATCATATTCCAAATCATGAATTCATCCCACATCATAGATATTTTAGAGAAATGGTTAGTAGAGAGCTCATGATTCCTTAATGTGTATGAGATATTCTAAAACCATGGAGTCCCCTAGATGATCATTTTAGATCAGTACTATCACTTATAATCATAACTATAGATAGGATTGTAGGAGAACTATGTGGATAAGTTATGTTTGAGCATAGAATTTCTCCCCCATACTGATGGCTAGATAGAGTGCCCCATTTAGGTATTGGAGGACATATTGATGTCTTACATGAAGGACATCAGCTATATATGGGAGGATCATCTACTCTTGGTGGAGTTTTCGTAAAATAAATACTACCTTTTCACCATTGGTGTGACACCCCTAAGGTATTTCTATAAGAGAACCTATAACACACAAATTTGTCTTACTAATCTAGGTGAATCAATACTCATGGTCCCAGAGTTGGTGAGAGTTATTATAGAGAGGGATTAATTCCTATAGCATCATAGGAGGACTACACGAAGCCATCAAATGTATTATGAGGAATGGAGATGAAGACTTATGGAGCTCAAGGAGGGATATAATGGGTTTCTTAGAGTCTCACGATGATGTAAATTTAAGATATTTATATGGTGTATTACGTCATCTAAGAGATAAATCGGTCCCTTCTAGATATTGTGTAGGGTCTAAGAGGTGGCATATCACTTATGTCTACAACCGCAGTTTGATCGGGTACATGATATCTTCAAGATTTTATATCTAAGGAGGTGTCTGCATGTACTGTCACACATTATCGATTTTGGAGAGATATATATTGAGAATGTATATTCCTTTTAAGAGTACCTAGTGGTGATATATAATAAGAAAGAGATGATCCTTTATGGGTGATAGTGTCACCTATTTCATGTCTGATGAAAACACATGAATCTTCTGAAAATCACCTGGAAGTGGACGATCTAAATGTGATCCTAGTACCATTATATTTTTGAGTATATTTTTCACATCTTGAGATGAAAACAACAATAGTGGAGTAAATTTTATTATTTATATTTTACGTGAAATATATCAAGATATTATATGAATTATTTGTTTGATCAAGCATTGTGGAATCATGTGATTCAGAGGACGGGTGTTCCTGGAAATAATGTTTTAAATATATTATACATATTAAATAACATGTATGTGTATGTTTAATGAAAATTAGAATAACTATTGAAAAGGGGACCAGATTCAAATTCAATGGAACCATTGAGTTTAGAATACGGGTTTTACCCTAGGTGCAACAAAACCATTTTGAGTGGGGGGAGTTATCTAAAAAGTCTTTATGAGTGTAAATTAATACAATTAATTAATTAGTTTTATTTATTTTTGATGTTGTGAAAATTTAATCCTATAACTATGGAGTTATTATGTTCTCATCATGGTTGATTACTCAAACCATGGAGATCTAAATGACCATTGAATAACATACGTGGTGAAGGTTGATGTATCAGGACTAGATCTTTGATCGTTTCACTAGAGGATTTTGTGGATATCATAAGAAATAGAAAAAAAACAATTCTTCATAAATTATGGATCTAATAATTTTTATGTAATTTTATTTTTGTTTTCCATCCTGTTTCTTAACTTAGGATGGATGTGAATCAATTCAATGAGAAGAGTCGATATGTGCATCGTCAGTATATTTAAATTGAGAAAATTTTATATGTTCATTTTTATTTATTCATATTCATTTGTATTCTTATATGGTAATGAATTGGGGCATAATTAAAAAAGGTCTATTTTTTTCCTCACAATTTATGAATTATAGTTTTCTTCCTCCATTTTCACATGTTCATCGTAGGAATTTCTTTTTCCCCATGGTTTAGTGAATACATGGTATTTAATTATTTCCCAACAATTATTTAGTAAAATGGATTGATAACATGGGTGAAGTTATTAATAAATGTTGTGATAGAGGTGTAAAAATGGCAGATTATGCTTAGAGGTTGATCAAAATTGATTTTTGGGTTCCATTCATCCCAGTTTTTATGTGCTATGACGAATTTCTTGACAGATGGATTTCTAAGAAGATCGAGGACCCGGATTGCAACTTTCGATGATAGATGGTCTTGGTCACGACTAGATATATGTGTTTGAAAAATAGAGGCAACCTTTCAAACATGTATTACAATACATTGGATGATCTGAAGGAACAAGAAAATCCAGATCAATATAGTCAGTATTTCAGGATTACCTATTTTGTCGGACCCCCTCACTACATTTCTAGGATTTTGGTTTATGTTATGTATCACACATCATGTAACATTTTCACACACAATGTGAACATTCCTTATAGGATCGTTTTGTGCTTCATAATGTATATAGAAATTTTTATAAGTACACATATAGTGGAACAACATGTACTCAGAGATGAACAGAACCACTTGTACATCGGTTGGTACATCGGTTGGAAAATTTACACGGACATGGCCAACAACACATCGGAAGGTGTTAAGTGATATCTACACATTTTTTACTAATCCTATAAACTTTTTATTTTGATAATTTCATGTCGTGTGATGATTTACAATATTATCATACATGGGAAGAGATAGAAACATCCTAAACCCCTAGTTCACCCCATGTAACACCTTCAAGGGTGTTACATCACTTTTTGTATTTATTCTAGACCAATCTTCGTTGATTGTTTTCCATTGGCCCATTCCCTTGGGGTTACAATGAGAATTTATATTCATATGAAGGATTATCGTCCCCTTTGGAGGATGAGTTTCTAATAGAGTTAATGGAATCCCTTCATGAAGCTGGAGAGTGATCCTCTACCATCATCATACCCAAGGTGGGGTTTAAGGAATTTGTAGGACCACATTGAGAAGGTTTTTTATCCTCCATCTAGGGGGTCATATTAGTATGGTTCAGGGAACTGTCATAATAAGATTAAATATGTAAAGGGTTGATATATATTGAGATTATGGTGTCCTCTAGGGGCCCTGGAAGTGATCCTAATCAAAATATTCAGGTAATATATGACTAGTGACATTTCCTAGGTTGGACCTAATTACCTAGACCACATTAATGAAAGTATCTGGTGATAACATGACTTGTGGAGTGTATTCTCTTAGATAGAGCATTTCATTGAGTAGAATCATGTGGATGGTAGTTGGTTGTTATGTCCTTGTGGCATGGTGTCCATTATAAGTATATATGGGAGTTTTATGTTATAAATTGATAATTATAGTCTTCTATGGATTTGACTATAAATCCAGATTCATTTTTAGTGTTCTCTTGGTGTCCTACTATGTATTTTTAATCTCACCCCTACATGGGATCTACCAATACATGTCATGTATCTTGAAGATGGTGATAATTTGGATGATGTACTTGGAGTACATGGAGATGGTGGAGCATAGATTGATCTTGTCAAACATAGGTGTTTTATAGAATCATTCATTTGATCATAGTCCATGTCCTTGGAGCAGGTTGGAATCATTATAGTTTTTGTTTGGGCTTGAATTTGGCCACTTTACCACTTCCAATAATTTATTTCATACTATGGTTAATGTATAATAGATGTATTCATGCATTAGTTTCAATTTTTTAACATTTTATCATTGTGTGTGTCTATATATGTGTACTTGTGTGTAGGTACATGACGCTAATTCCCCCCATTTGTGGGATATGCCTACACGACACTGGTTGAAAACCCCTGCCCTATTAGAGGTGGGATTGGGGTATTCTTGGGTCGAACCTTCGTGGTTATGGTGATGAGAATAGGAATATATGATTACTTTATTATCTTAAAGGGGTATCCTGATCTAAGGTCTATCTTTTAAAAAAAATTCTTCTTCGAGATGTTCATAGAGATCCTCAATTTGAGGCAGAAAATAAATATTTTTTATTATCACTTAATTGATTTTCTATTAATCATTAAAATTAAATAGAATAACATTCTATTTCCATGTAAAATAAAATTGACGATTCCTATAGTGACATGATCTATGGAATAAATCCATTATCATAAAAATCATTCAATTTTATTTTCCATTACATTAATTTGGAAGGATTTATTCAATATTATAGAAATAAAATGGGGCTCATTCTAGGGAGTAATTAAATAGGGAACTCTACCACCCACTGGGGTGGAACTGAGAAAAATCAGAAAGCAAAGCATTGGGATATATTTCCCCCACCATTTAGAACTAAACATGTAATATAATTTAAAAAAATTAAAATAAAATAAAGTATATTAAGAGAAATCAATATAATATATGAAATAATAGGTTCTAACCTACATAAACTCAGACACTGATCACCATAGATGATGCAAGGTATTCCATTGGGATAATTAAATGAAACTATCTAATGGTAGTATTTAATTACAAATTTTGTGAAAACCATCCAAAAAATACAAAAATAATATTAAATAAATCATGATCAAGAACTATGAAATCTCATATTATCCCAATATCGAAAAATATTACAAAACAGTTGGGGAACATGAATCCCTACTTCTTAATTCTTACTAAAAAATGGAAAAAATAATCATATATAACAACAATATAGATCGAAACCCCTATACATAAATCAATTTTGATGAAATAAAGGAATTATATGAAACTGTTTCATATAAATCCACGGAAATTGAAGAAGAAATTAAAACCATATCTATGACAGTTTTTATCCCAATATAAAATTCCATAAGAAAATGTCATTCCATTAATAAGCATCAAAATTTTGTCCCATTATAAGACTTATTATTATAATTAGAATATCCATTTATCATAGGAAGATTTCTTTCTCCTTAGATACATCTGATTGAAAATGAAAGGCTTTTCTTTATGAAGATAATAAATTTATTCTTTGAGGAGGATTCTTATAAATGTGTTAAATATGACCCTATCACACACACTTACTAAATAATTGGGAATATAATGAAAATATATTTTTTTATGACCTGCCTTTTGATATAAGAATAACACCAGTAACCTAAACCTTAAAGGTGTTATAGGTGAGAGTCTCTATACTTCCTATTCGAGCTATATGAGGAACTTTAAATCAATCTTAAAAATGTAATGGAACAAATTAAACAAGTTATCCCAACCATATCTATATTTTCTATTCCATACTTGTTGGACACCTTTTTATAAGTCGTCAGGAAGAAAAGAACAAACATTGATCTCTTCATGGGTATCAAACCATTTTTGAACCATGCATCATTGACAAATTCATTTGTGAGGATCATTGGGGTATGGTGAACTAAAAAGAAAAACAATGAACATATTGAAACATAGAATGATTCCCATACTCTATAGTCATAGAATCTCCAAACATGACCACACTACATAAATTTTGGAAAAACAATTATTTGTAAATAACCTAGAACTTATCCCAAGTGATAACCTCATAAAACTAAACTTGCAAAATGGATTACCATTGTTTATAACATAATCCTTCAATTATATTAGTTTCAAGGCTGTCCGTGGATGTCTCAAGGGTTTGAAAAAACCAATGATTCATTATCATTCATTCCATGAGTTCATTAGATCTCTGGTCACCACAAAACAAATCTATATTCTACTTAGTGAACCCCTATGAAGGGTCCCCCAATTGATATAGTTCACCTTCCTAACCCACGGTTGGATAGTTAAAAGAATTTATTAAATTTATAACAATATAGACCACATGAGGGTTATACTATGTGGTATTTATTGCATCTAACCTATTTAGTATTCAATGAATAACTTCTAGGAATCATTATCTCTAAAACATGAAACATAAAATTTAACCAATAAATAATTAAACTATAGATGACCTGAATTAAAAATTAATCTTTTCCATATAAGTCATAATTAAGTAAAATTAATGATGTTATTTATTTTAAATAATAAATGGGTGAAAAAAATTTCAAAATATTTCCCATGCACATGGTTTGTCCAAATGATTTATAGAACAGTGTTTCAATTGAGTAGGTTCATCTAGTGCACTGCTAACCACATGGTTATCATATTATTTTCCAAACTGTGTACCCAAATAGTGAACCTTTGGTTTTCTTCCCACATCCACCCCACATAATTAAATTTTCAAAAATAAAACTTACAGTATTATCTAAAAACATATAATAATTGAGAATAATAATAAATCATACCAAAATAATCAATCATAAATCTAAGAAAAAATATAATTTCCAACTAACCATAGTAGCATGATATTTAGAATGATGATTAATTGTACGAACCATATCTCAACCCACATTGTTAGATTCAATGGTCTAAATTCTTGTTACAATACTTCATCAGTAATCAAGAGGACTTTGATACCATCTTGTAATGAAACAAGCTAGGTCAACCTACCATGTCACCCGATACATCCTTTCACAAGGATCGAGGAATTTTATATATCATGATGGCATTTATGTAACCATAATGTTTATCAATTAAGATCATTCAGAATACTTATAATCTTAAAACAAAAAACAACCGCATAGATTCCACCAAAAAATACATAATGAGGTATCCATAACATGGACATCAATTCACACCAATAAAATTATACAATAAATGGAACACAAAAATTGACCATAACACAAAAAATATTAAAAACATTAATACATCACTTTTTTTTAAAAAAAAGTAACTAGGTAAACCAAATAATATACACAAAAACATAAATGGAAAATAAATTCAATTCTAGAGTGTCCAATACAACACAACACTAAAATTACTACTTCATATTCCCTAAAATTATCTATATGGTCAAATTAATATTTATATTTGGTAACCTATTACAATAATACCCAAAAGTATAAGATGCATCAATAATTTCCACCATGTGATATGGATCTTATCCCTTTACCTGTGTTAGAAAAATTAAGTCTATATACAACCGAAAAATGTATGTAGGGTGTGAGACAAAAAACCTTGTATGATAAAACCATGAATCTATATAATATTTTAACAATGAAATATGTTAAAAATTTTTCAAAAATAGAGTATATAAGAAAACCCTTTTAAGAAACCGCCAGTATTTTCCTAAAATAGTAATTTTAAAATTTCATTTTAACATTTCTTTTGTTTTAAAAAGAAATCTATGTTTTTAAAATAAATGGAAACATTAAAATTTTTCAACATAACCGATGGAAAAATTTTGTAACATCAATATAAACATCAAAATGGATTATCTCAATTATTCATCATATCAGTACCTTACACATCCTCTAACCATTGTGACATAAAAATAAAATAAAAGGGGACTTGTGGGCCTCACCCATGAAATACTCAAACACAATGTGAACCTAACAAATTCAACCATGGTTAACCAACTTAGTCTTTTTGCGTGACATTCCCTAATGAGAGAACAATCACGGTTAGGAGAATACCCAATGTAGAAGATAAACTATAGTAACACTCATCCAATTAACTAAATATATACTGGTGGTTCTCATGTAAAATGAATACAAGCCTAATCACATTATATGGATAACATCATATAAACATCTCAATGAATACATTTAAATAAATAAGGTGAATTTTAATAAATAAAAGAAGATATCTTCAATAATCACATATTCAAACACGACTTCACCAAAATATGATTCATAAAATTGAAGAAAAAATATTTTATAAAATGATCCTATTTTAGAAAAATCTTTGAAAATCCTTTTAAAAATAATGTATTCTTAAAAATAGAATATCAAACACCTTATATGACAAAAATTGGTTTTTGAGAAAGAAAATCATGAATCCAGTGGAGAGCAATCAATTTATCTAACATAATACCAAGATACATATGTAATAAATAAAAAACCTTTTAAAATAACATATTTTAATCGTAATATAGTAAAATGATCAATAAAAAATACATAAGTAATGTTATTCTATACAAAATATTCATTATGTAGAATCACCACCCTCAAATGTGATGCAAACTCATCACCTTTTTTAAATTACATAATATAAGGGAAACAAGGATCCTTTTAAGCTAATAATCAATAATATTTGACAACAAATTTGTACTTAGTCGTTGTCAAGGCCTTAATGGCTGACTATGGAAAGAAATTAAGAAGAACCCCAATGAACAAGAGACTATTTTAACTGGAAAGATAAAATCTGAGAGAAAATAATATTTTACTCAAATTTCACCCTCAAGAAAACTAGACAATGACCATAAGTGCATAGGGAAGGAGAACCATGGATTAAAATAACTTTTACGTTAGAATAATGTTTAAAAATTAACATTAAGGGGATAAAACTATACAATATTTTAAATTTAAATTCAATTTTTTTTGAAATATTGGAAGGTTTTATTGTTTGGAAACATAATTTGGGACATTATACACCAACTATGTGGTGGACACTAGTAGCTACATATATGTAAGGGTGACTTGCACTATTTTCCATATTGTTTATAAAACCATGTGTGAAACTGGAAAGCCCCATTGGAAACTGCCCATGAATTTCTTAAGGAAGTAGTTTTCCCTAACTTCGTGCTAACCATATACCCTATACAGATTCCCCTTTTTCATAATTTTAAACCTCCAACTCTAAAGATTAAAAAATTAAAGGAAATAATAAAAATTAATTATATACCAGTGACCTAGTTGGGACACATTTTTGAGTGCAATTTATGTGATAAATTATAGAATAGTTATTACTATCCCTGAATTTTTTACAATAGAAGTCGAAATGAGACTCTTTATATTTTGTGATTGTCTTACATGAGGAATTTGTTTCTCAGTGGAGGGTCACATGGAATTTTGGGGACCAAATAAACAATTATGAACATATTTATTATTCAAGAGAAATGGGGCCCAATAGACCTAGATAGAACAGATTTAATAAAATTTTATTCCCCCTTACATTTATATGAACATATGAAAGAATTTTTTATTTTCAATATTTTGATTAGAAGTGTCAATGAGAATCTTTTATCATTTCATGGATTTTCTCTTATGGTTATTATTTTGTTCATTTAATTGAACTTTTCATTTCCCCATTCTTTTTAATGTGGATTTCATAAAAATAAATACAGAAATATAATTTTGCAGTAAGTTTTACTCAAATAATTAAAAGATTATGATTATATTTTTGTGGTGGTTGATTGACTTATATTATCATATCGTTTTCTATAGATTGTGTAATTTTACTTAGTGTATTTATGGAAATGAGTTTATTTAGAGGTGTTGGTGAGAGATTATGAAGTCTTAGGAACGTTTATTTCAAACCATGATCCATATTTTATTTCTTGAATGTGTATGGGATTATAGTTTGATTTTGGTACATGATTTTTCTACAAAACTGAATTCCATAGATAGTAGGATAGTTAAATTGAGTGAAAAATCGATATATCTGATTATATAATGAATGTGTGCATTATGTTTTTTTGGATAATAAGAAGATAATTTTTTTTAAAAAATGAGTTTACCCATCATAATAGTTAACATTCCCAAATTTTAAAATCACCAGATTTGTAATTTTATAAGATACCTTGCATATCAAATTTATATTGTACTAGCGTTGGAAAGAAGATTATTTTCTGACATGAATTCATTAAGGATATGATGGAAGGTGTACAAGGGTATCAATGGGAAATTATTATTATTATGGATCATTATATAAAATTTATTAATCAAATGAGGATTTAATAATATTTTTATGATAGTTACATGTCATATATTTTTAATGTAATAATGGTTCTTTCATGTTTTTTTTGAAGATTTCAAGGTGTTTTCAAATGTGTTGGATGTAGAATATTGTTTATCACTTCAAATATTTTAAAAAATTTCATTGTTCATTCTATGTGTTGGATCCTTGGAGATATATTCATGATATCCCCATTTGATCAACTAAGGAGTGAATTATATTGAAGAAGATATTAGTTTTTTTGTGTAGATAGTGGATATAAAACATTGTTAAGGGAAGACACTACATTGATAACTAATTTCCTTGGTTTTAATTCAGTGGGGTAATTTTTCAAATGAAAATATTATATTAGTTTAAAATACACATAAAAGAGTTCAATATTTATAGTTTTGAGTTTTGATTCATTTCAATTTAGTTAAAACAAGAATTGAAATTAAACTTGTTATTACTAATTTGGATCAAGTTAAAAATATCATGGTTGAGTCCTTTGAGTAACAGAGGGAACTTTTGAGTTTTATTTCATTCTTTGGTCATGTTTTTTAATGAGTACAATGTTATTTTAATTTATGTTTTAGATTTAAAGGATAATATTTTTATGAGAGGTAACTGATGTGATGGATTAGATTTTATGTAGTGTACTTTGATTTATGATTTATATATTCCATAATAAAATCATTAAAATATATATAATGTAAATGGTTTATTATTATAGGTACTTTTACATTTTATGTAATTTTAGGGTGTTATAAAATAGATAGGGTTATAAGTGTAGAATTCGGAGAAAAATTAAGCCTATCATGAAAACCATCCCATGATTTAGAATAATTAATTGAGGGTTGTTCATGTAGTAGTTGGTTTTACTAAGTAATAATAGAATAAAAGTGTTGAAGATTTATTAATATAACTAGTCAATATGAAATATGAGTTAAATTTTCGTTTCATGGATTTTGTTAATGTTTTATAATTAATTTCATTATTTATAAACATGGTTTATACAAGAATAGTTGAAGATATTAGAGATTTGGAAGTATAAAACCACAATGTGGATATATAAACAATGTAATATTTGGCTGTAAATTTTGTTACTATATTGGATTATAGATAAAATAAATTGATTATATCATTGTTATAAGCTATAGTTTTTGGAGTTTTCAGAAAACATTATGTGGTTTTATAAACCATGTAATATTGGAATATAAATATATATGAAATAAAATGGAAGTATTTTTATGATTTTTTGGGATAAGGTAGATTATGATTTAAATATTGGATATATACTATTGCTAAAGGTAACATGGTGTGGTGTAGGTTTCCTTTCATGGATTTCTGTTAAAAAAATTATAATATTGTGAAAAATAAAGAAATATCTTTATATTCTAAAACAACATCACTGTTACCCTTTTATTAACTACAGGAAAAAACATAAGATATTATCAATGATATTTGGAATCCTTTTATAAAATTTTGAATGTGATAAAATATATCAAATATTTGATCGAAAATAAGTGTGATTCATGATATTTATTCAAGGGCTGAACTATATGAATCTTATTCTCATCTTTCTCTCTTGATAATTATGTGTGAATCGATGAATTAATAGTTTTATTCAAGGATATGGATTTTAAAAGATGAAAAAATTAAATGATGGAAATATTATACAATGATTAATATTTTTCAAGGTGAGAGATTATAGCCATTCTATTTTATGCATTTGATGTAAATTTATATAGGTGATTAACATGTTGATAGGTAATTAGTGTAAATTACATGATAATTAATTACTTTAAACTAAATTAAAAGGATATATATGGATGTAGTTGTTGTATTATAAATATATAAATACATAACTGAGAACATATAAATTGAAATAATTAGATTGGGGGAAAATGGCATGAATTATTATTATCAATGAAAAGAGGGGAAATGAGTGATGATGTAATAGGAAAAAATTGAGATTTCATATGTTTTTTGAATTCTTATGTGGTGTGTAAATATGGTTATGAATTTTTTTTATTTTAAGTAGTGTCCTTGGTAAATTAACTTTATTATAATGATGTGTTAGAAAATTTTTGGGTGAATATAATTACGTTTTAGGTGGTGTTGGTAACATAGTAGTGTAACATATGGTTGAATATGAAATGACGTGGTATATTGACGGGTTTTTG
Organism: Viscum album; assembly: GCA_963277665.1. Taxonomy (NCBI): domain Eukaryota; kingdom Viridiplantae; phylum Streptophyta; class Magnoliopsida; order Santalales; family Viscaceae; genus Viscum; species Viscum album. Next base: position 1,269,473,020 of record OY728164.1, read on the forward strand.
TTTATATGAGGTGGTGATTTTTTAATGGGGTATGTTGTTTTCTTATAGGTATTTGGGTTATACTTCCCATGGATATTTTGATATATAGAGGATGTTCGAATTGGTAAATTGAATTTTGATTAAGATGGTTCGGTTTCTAAGATGTGACTATTATTGTGTTTTATATTGTGTTTATCTATTCTATGGAATTTTAGAATATTTATTATTTTGGGAGATTTTTATGTATATTTTTTTATTTTTTTTATTTTAAAACTAATTTTTAGGTCTATGAAGTGGTTTTAATGAGATATGTTGTCTCACCATATATTGATACGATGCAGTATATGAGGTATTCCCTCATATTTATATAATGTAATTATATAGCATTCCTATATTAGAAAAAATGGTTATTGTTTTAGTAATATTATATTTTTTAAGGTGATTGATAGTTATTATGGTTTTAGTCTCTGTCGTTAGTTGTTTGGATAGAGTAAGGTGATGATAGATATTTTGGTTATGCTATTTTGGTTGTCATGATGTAAATATGATGGTATATGATATGGAGAAGAGGGTTTCTTATATATTTACCTCTATTTTTATTATAACTAAATTATTTATATTTAAATAAGAAATTATTTAAGGATGTACTATATTTATCTACTTGACATAAGAGATGTAGGATGAGGAACCAACTATATATATATATATATATTGACCCCATTATTCTCTATTATTTTTAATATTTACTATATTATATTGATGGTGGTGTCATATTTAATTTTTTCAAGGGTGATGTGATATAAGTGGGGAAAGAGGATTCATGTGTCGATGATTTATTTGTTTTTAAATTAATCCTAAATTTACTGATTTTAATTGATGGGAATGGTTAATGTTTTAATAGTGGATGTGGTAGGTTTTTTACAGAAAAAAATGTAATCTCCCCAATATTAAAGAATTATAACCATAGTTATTAAATCTACCCACATCTTTTATGTATAATTTTTACATCATTTGTATTATAAACATGCATAATAATACAAATAAAAAAACTGAATGGTTTAGTGTGTTGAGAAAAATAGGTTCATACAAAAATAATATAAAAAAAATTCATTATTTATATACTTCTTTATATTTCTCTAATAATTTTTTCCATTGTCTATTTACCTCATGTAATCATTGAAGGAAGAACATAAAATAAAGGGTGAACTAAAATCACATTAAGGGAATGGATAATAAGAAAATAACAAAAGACATAAATCAAAATTGTGTATGAGTGTGAATAATCATTATAATTATATCATAAGCAAATGATCATAATCCTAAGAAAGAGGAAATCACGTGAAGGATACATGGAATGAAACAAAAATAATAATAATTAAATATCATAACATTATTTAAAAAATACATTCATGGAATGTAAACAAAGCAAGAATCATATTCATGGAAAACTTAGGTTTACAAATCCCATTACATAGGAGGTGAAAAAATATCGATTTGTGTCCCTAAATAATAATATCCTGAGATATATTACATTAACTAAAAAATTAATATGTATATATAATTCTTATCCCTCCCATCCTAATGTAATATGCTCATAATAATTCATTATATATAGGAACAAATCATATTCCAATCAAAAAAATGAAATAAATCCATGATAAATAATGGGTTTCTTAATAGCATCATGAATCATATAATGGTGAGAAAACATTGAATCCCCCAAATAAAGAAATGAATTCATTATCATGTATTATTAATTAAAATATTATTTTTCCAAGAGATTATATGAATAAATAGAAGATGATTGGATATAATATATTGTAAAAAATCCTTCCTCAAAAATCATTAGGATGTCTAAGAATGTATCCAAAAGTAATAAATGAATTATTATCCACAATAAAAGAAAATTTAAATTTTAAATTAATACATTTATATGTGGTCTCATAAGAAATATAAGTAAAATATCAATTAAGATAAGAATATTAGAAATTTTTTGACCTGATTTCCACGAAACAGTGCCCCAATCTTGTTTGTTATGTGACCAAATGCGTGCCTCCCTATATGCCAGAGGTAACTGACTAGCAGTGAGGGTATAATATTCAATTCTAGTAGACTATAAGATCATTATCAAAGTAGAATATTTGAATAAATAAACAAACAATTTCCAAATGATAAAAAACAATAACCTTGATATTACTATAATAAATAAAGACCAATATAACATAATATTACTAAAATGAGGAAAATGACCATAATCCAAAATAGTAGATATGTCATGTCATATATGTTTTACATGTCAGATGGAAACCCAAATCAAAGGCAAAATGAAATCTGCCTAGAGGGCCCTGACATCATGCCTAGTTCATTAATGCATCTTCCACCCAGATCTGAACTTATCTATCATATATAGGGCTCTTACCCTTATCATATCCTTTATACATAAAGCCTATTTAGATACTGATCAGGAATATAGAGTAGGATGTGAGTACAACTCAATATGACATCAATAATATCATATAAAGTAATATCTGATCTATAACATTGTACTATGTTGTATAAATAATAAACATAAAATGAAAAATGTAAACTATTTTCATAATTATTTTTATTTCATTAACCACATTAGCCCCTATGTATATTATGGCGCCTAAGAATCATACATACGTCAGCCCATGATATATTATGAACCATGCATCATAGGAAAATTGGAAATCATTTTTTAATGGTATTTCATTATTTATTTAATTCAAATTTCACATTCATACATCAGGGTCCTAGAGTAGTGTTATGGGACACCATGGGTATTTCGGGCATCAGTCTCATACCCACACCTCATGGGTATTTTAAACATCATCCATGACTATCACCTAATTGTTCAAATGGATGCATTGGGACATGGGCCATCTATTTGAAACCCCATTGGTGTTTTACTCATTATTCCCTAACCCACACCTCAATATTCAATCATTCAAAATAATCACATAAATATCAAGGTTCAACATTAATAACCATATTATCAAAAATTCTCATCATTGTGAACCATTTCATTTACCAATAAAAATAATGGTTCATTACTTTAACAACATGGAATCATATGAAAAATTCACCATTAATCCATTTATCATAAATTAATCCCATCTCATTAAACTTTTAAGGTTAAAAAAATCAACCCTTTAAATCCCACTATCCACTAAGAAATAAGGATTTATTTCAATGAGATTAACCCCTTATTCCTTTTTCTACAATTAAAATATCATTATTTCAAAATTATTGGAACACCACTTGGGTTTCTATCATGTTCAGTATCAAAACTCCAACAGTACAATGGAATTTGTGAAGGGCCCCACAACCATATAGGAATCAACTATTTAATCTAATTTAAAATGGAATTTAACAATTTCAAAAATAAATGTTACAAATAAAAAAATCATAATCAAGACTATTTAAATTATGAATTTGAATTCCTAACACATGATTTAAGACAAATTCTCACTAAACTACAACCATTAATTCTATGTAGATTAGTTGAAATCACAACATTAACGAATATATAGGACTAAAACCTTGGATCAAATTCTAATGAAAAAAGATTCATAAAAATCTAGATCTAAACCATAAAAATTAGAGGAAATTAATTCTCTTTCAAATTTATATTTTTACAATAGTGAGTAAAATATAAAAGGGGCATAAATTATATACTATAATGGGTATCATTTCATTCACCGGGATCATCCATTCACATCAGAAAAGGTTTAAGTAGCATCAGAATCCTCTAGGGGGCATCCAAAGGAAGGTGAATTCATTTTAGGTCATACGTGGGTGATTAGTGTTGTACCTCTCGTACCCCTCGTGGTTTGATTTTCATGATCACAATCACCCTCTCATTTATCTAATATTGTTTTCAAGTGTTTGTGTTGTTAGGCATGATTTCAGGAGCAAGAAGTGGCAAAGGAGTTAACTTGGACTATTTTCAGTCCACCGGCGAACTGGTGGAATGACACCGGCCAGCCGATGGACCATTGACAGAAAGGCTCTCCACTGTCCAGAGCACCGGCCAACCGGTGGCCTCAGCACCGGCCAGCCGGTAGAGCCCAGACCAAGAGTCCAGCCACTGTCTCAGCACCGGCCAACCGGTGGCCTCAGCATTGGCCAGCCGGTGGAGTCCTACACAGAATGGCAAGCTACTGTCTTGCCACCGGCCAACCGGTGGCCTCCTCACTGGCCAGCCGGTGGCGCCTGGACAGAAACCCTCCTCCATTTTTCACACACCGGCCAACCGGTGGCTCTGCGCCGGTCAGCCGGTGGAGCCAGTCAAACTAGCCGTTGGGCTTTTGACCAGCCTGTCCACTTGGCCTCCAACGGCTCCGAAAGCCTCTCCAACGGCTCCAAAGGCCTCCAACGGCCATATGAGGGTTCCCCCTCTATAAATAAAGGACTAGGAAGCCCCGGAAACTTAACCAAGCCATACGGAAGCCAACGGACATATTTTTGATCATTTGGCGAACCTCCGGCGGATTGCTCCAAGGGAACCCCAATTGCTCCAACACAATTCCACATCCAAGGAGCATCACCAAAGAAGCTTGGGAGTGCACGTCATCAACTCCAATCATCCATTGGCGCCCAAGGCTTCTCCCAATACGGTTTTTCATTGTTTATCATTTTGAGCTTCATTTTGGGTTTGTGCCTACAAACCCCATCTCTTTCTCATCTCCCTTTCTTTGGGTTCTCACACCACCTTCAAGGTGTGAAGAGGTTGGTCAAGCCTTACCTTGTAAAAGGCTTGAGACAAAGGTGAGCTAGCCTTCACCTATTAGAAGGCTAGTGGGTTCTTCCTCAACCATTGAAAGCAAGTGGGTTCTTGCATAACCATATAAAATCAAGCTGTAATAGGTTCTAGACTACCTGTAAAGTCTAGTGGGTTTCTTGCTAAACCATTGAAAAGCAAGCGGTAGAATCTCTCAACGGTTGAGTTGGGAGCGGAGACGTAGGCCGGGTTTTTGGCCGAACTCCGTTATCAATTCTTGTGTCTTGCCTCTTTATTTCCGCTGCACTTTCACTTTGATTTTTAATTTGTCAATTAATTTTTAAAAGGCAATTCACCCCCCCCCCCTCTTGCCATCACTGCCTTTCTTTCTCCGCCCAACAATTGGTATCAGAGGCAAAATTTGAGTAATACCCTAACCGGTTTCAAATTTAAGATCTTTTGTGATGGCCTCAACCTCTTTCGCCCCCGAAGGCTATTCATTGGGTCGTGCTCCATTTTCTGAGGGAACCGACTACACTTATTGGAAAACCCGCATGACCGCTTTTCTTAGAAGCATTGGCTATCCCATTTATAAAATTGTCATGCAAGGTTACACCCTCTCTTACCTCGATGAATCCAAATGGACCCAAGCCGATATTAGAAATTTCGAGCTTGATGGAAAATCCATGAACGCTCTACATTGCGGCCTTGACAGAAATGAATTCAATCGAGTGTCCACATGCACCTCCTCACATGAAATCTGGAAGCGTTTGGAGGTTACCCATGAGGGGACCAACAAAGTCAAGCATACTCGATTGGACATGTATCGTCAAGATTTTGAGTCTTTTACCATGCATCCATCTGAATCTATTACTGAAATGTTTACGCGTTTTACTGATGTTTGCAATGGGAGAAAGTCCCTTGGTGATGATATTTCCGCAGAAACTATGGTGAAAAAGATCCTATGGATCCTACCAAGCTCATGGGCTCAAAAAGTTACGGCTATCCGAGAAGCGAAGGACATCAAGAACATGCCGGTCGAAGAGCTCATTGGATCCCTCATGACATATGAAATCACCATGAGGAGGCAAGCTGAAAAGGGAGGCAAACCGATCAAAATCCCAAAGAACATCGCCTTCAAGGTACAAAAAGAAGAAAGCTCATCCTCCTCCTCATCTTCTTCCTCTTCAAGCGGCGATTCCGAAATGGAGAATCTTGCCCGCAAGATGCACAAGTTTATGAAGAAGCACAAGAAGAAGAAATCTCGCAAGGCTCGCCAGGAAAAACACGACGAAAAATCCGAGCCTAAGGTAACATGCTATGGGTGTGGCGAGAAGGGCCATTACAAGCCCGATTGCCCACTCAATAAGAAAAAGGCCAAGAAAAAGGAGAAGAAGAAGGCTTTCAAGGCCACATGGAGTGATAGCTCCACATCCTCCTCCTCCTCCTCGAGCGACAACGGTAACAAATGCCTAATGGCATTTCATGAGGTAACATCTTCCGACTCCTCATCCTCTAGTTCTTCCAATTCTTCTAATCACATGTCATATGAGGATCTCCAACATGCGAGAGACCAATTGAAGGAAGGTTTTCACGAAATTTCTTCCAAGTTTGTTGCTTTAAAAAAGAATTTTAAAAAACTCTCTTCCGAAAAAGAATAACTTCTCAAAGAGAAGGAAGAGATGTCCCTCAAAATCAAAAACCTTCCCGATATTGATTCCATGGAATCAACTATAAAAGATCTAAGGGAAACTGTAGCCAAGTTCACCCAAGGTGAACAAAATTTGAACAATTTGCTTGGTTCCCAACGCGTATCCCGAACCACCCAAGGGCTTGGCTATTCCAAGAAAGCTTCCTCTTCCCCTGCACCTACTGTTTTTGTAAGGGGGAGCTCTCAAAACAAATTTTGCAATTATTGTAAAAAAACCCGGTCACTTAATCTATGAGTGAAATTGCAAAAATGCCCGGTATGGTAGGCCCAAAACTATTTCCTTTAATGATGAATTTTATAGGAGAAGACCCGCCACTAGACAAGTATGGATTGAAAAATCCCTTTTAGCGAGTCTCTCCGGGCCAAAATTTGTCTCGGTTTCAAAAACCTCTCCCCGGTGATGTGTTGTTTTTATTTTGGGGGAGTTAGGATCGTTTAATCCCTTTTGATTTCAATTTCAAAATTTTCGATTCAAACTTTCAATTTCATCACTTGGTATCAAATTTTTAATTCTAAACTGTTTTTCAATTTTCGATTCAAAACATTCAATTCAATTTTCTTTTCAAAACTTTCAATTCAAACTGTTATTCAATTTTTCATTTCAAAATTTCAATTCAAAACTTTCAATTCAAAATTTCAAAAATTTCAATTGGTTTAAAATCTCCATTTCCCTCAATCAAGTTTTATGCCCCGTGCTATTTTGATAATCACAAAGGGGGAGAAATTCTTGGTTGATTGGGGGAGAAATCTTTTAAAGCATGCCTCTCATTTCAATCTTTTACATTGTTTGTTTTGGTGATTGTGATCATCAAAATAGGGGGAGATTGTTGTACCTCTCGTACCCCTCGTGGTTTGATTTTCATGATCACAATCACCCTCTCATTTATCTAATATTTTTTTCAAGTGTTTGTGTTGTTAGGCATGATTTCAGGAGCAAGAAGTGGCAAAGGAGTTCACTTGGACTGTTTTCAGTCCACCGGCCAACCGGTGGAATGACACCGGCCAGCCGATAGACCATTGACAGAAAGGCTCTCCACTGTCCAGAGCACCGGCCAACCGGTGGCCTCAGCACCGGCCAGCCGGTAGAGCCCAGACCAAGAGTCCACCCACTGTCTCAGCACCGGCCAACCGGTGGCCTCAGCACCGGCCAGCCGGTGGAGTCCTGCACAGAATGGCAAGCTACTATCTTGCCACCGGCCAACCGGTGGCCTCCTCACCGGCCAGCCGGTGGCGCCTGGACAGAAACCCTCCTCCATTTTGCACACATCGGCCAACCGGTGGCTCTGCACCGGTCAGCCGGTGGAGCCAGTCAAACTAGTCGTTGGGCTTTTGACCAGCCTGTCCACTTGGCCTCCAACGGCTCCGAAAGCCTCTCCGACGGCTCCAAAGGCCTCCAACGGCCATATGAGGGTTACCCCTCTATAAATAAAGGACTAGGAAGCCCCGGAAACTTAACCAAGCCATACGGAAGCCAACGGACATATTTTTGATCATTTGGCGAACCTCCGGCGGATTGCTCCAAGGGAACCCCAATTGCTCCAACACAATTCCACATCCAAGGAGCATCACCAAAGAAGCTTGGGAGTGCACGCCATCAACTCCAATCATCCATTGGCGCCCAAGGCTTCTCCCAATACGGTTTTTCATTGTTTATCATTTTGAGCATCATTTTGGGTTTGTGCCTACAAGCCCCATCTCTTTCTCATCTCCCTTTCTTTGGGTTCTCACACCACCTTCAAGGTGTGAAGAGGTTGGTCAAGCCTTACCTTGTAAAAGGCTTGAGACAAAGGTGAGCTAGCCTTCACCTGTAAGAAGGCTAGTGGGTTCTTGCTCAACCATTGAAAGCAAGTGGGTTCTTGCATAACCATATAAAAGCAAGCTGTAATAGGTTCTAGACTACCTGTAAAGTCTAGTGGGTTTCTTGCTAAAACCATTGAAAAGCAAGCGGTAGAATCTCTCAACGGTTGAGTTTGGAGCGGAGACGTAGGCCGAGTTTTTGGCCGAACTCCGTTATCAATTCTTGTGTCTTGCCTCTTTATTTCCGCTGCACTTTCAGTTTGATTTTTAATTTGTCAATTAATTTTTAAAAGGCAATTCACCCCCCCCCCTCTTGCCATCACTTCCTTTCTTTCTCCGCCCAACAATTAGGGATTACAATCAGTTGTTTGTGATTTTTTAAACTAATTTTTGTAGGATTAAAATCTTGCATGAAGTATTTCTAGGGTGGGGATCATAGTATTACAAATCGTGCACCATAATCATGCACCCCTACTTATGGGGTGACGGTTAGTATTAGTTGGACACCAATTTTGTAAAACCATGTTGCAACCATAAAATCCCTTTTTTCTGTAACACCCCAGCTAAATAAAGAATATGACATTTTCAGATTTATCCATATTTTTGAAGAAAATATTAATATTACTTTAAAGGAGACGCTATGCGTGATGGCGTACCCAATATGAAACAACGAGTTTCTTGGGAATCTTACGTTGCACTATAATAATAAAATAATATTATTTTAAATGGTAGTTAATGCCTAGCCATTGTAATGGCAGGAATGAACAAAACTAACTAAAAAATTATTTTATATGTTTGTCAAATATTTTTACTCTTTACAATAAATTTTAGAGAATTAAAAATGCGAATGAATCCAATTTTAAGTGTAAACATTCTAATATTCTTTAAAAGGTCGATTAACCGCCTTTTTATGGAGAACCTCTTTTAAATCCACTTTTTGAAAATTTTATGTGTTATATTTGACAAAATAAAATTATTCTATGGAATCGGGACATCAAAATTTACATTGTGTAAATTTTTGGTATTTTTCTGATAAAGTTCATTTTTTTAATGAATAGTCAAAAATGTTGAATTTTAATTCAAAACCACTTTTTAATCTAATTTATTTATATGATTATATTATCTTCCGAATTGGTTTTAAAGTGAAATTAGAATATATTTTCACCATTTAATCCAATAGTGGTCGTTGGAATTAATTTCACTTTGAAATTGGACTTAAACTAGTGTCAATCTTTTGATATATATTGTTTCATAAAAGCACGCTTTTTTCATGACAGCAGGAATTAATTATTAAATTAATTAATGTAACTTATATGATTTGAATTTTGTAAAATATACATCATTTTTGAATTTGGAATATCAAATATAACATAGGGTGAAGCATTGGTATTATTTGAAAAACATCAATTTTTGATGAATAGTTAAACCACTAAGTGGTAATTAAAAAACTGATTTTTCATTTAAATGAATATTTACCACTTCTGTGTCTTGAATTTCAAAAATCTGACATACATTGTTTTCATTAAGAAGTAAAATTTGGTTCAATGGGATTAAAATAATTTTTTGATGAATAGTAACTGTTATGTTTTTAATCGCGATTAGAGGTAATTAGTGTAATTTAAGGTAGAAATAATGTTTTAATAATATGAAATGAACATGACACATGTCCCACCCTCATTAGATTTGTCATGGCCGACCAAAAAAATCCATGGGTCAACTTGGGGACCCCATGGAGCCACTTTGGATGGAAAAAGACATAAATATCTTTTTATTTAATGTTAAAATTAAAATGTCACAAACATGAGATGTTTTACTATAAAAAATTTAAATGGGGTTATACAAGTCATATTTTTTACTATAAATATTCATTATAAATCTAAAACTATTTCCTACATCATGATATTTTTTTTATAATTTTTAGACATTAAATAAATTAAATTATTTATGACATCATGATGATGCAGCAATTACATCATTAATAATGGATTTAAATAAAATGAAAAGATAATGTTAAAACTATAACATACACTTGTCACAATCCTATTTTATGGGTGGATTTCGAACCCTTACCACCTTATCCTCGAAATACATCAATGTGGGACATTTAAAATCCGAAACTCATTTGAAAATAAAGTAACATTTTGTAACTTTCCAAGAGAGCCCCTCCTATCCTCTTATAAAAGTACCCCACCTATACCACCTTACACACACCTCTAAAGCCTTTGGCTCGGCCAACCCCGGCACATTTCATCTCTCCACATCCATCTCTTCATCATTGACGCCTCAATTTGGGTAGAATCTTTTCTAAGGAAACATTTGAGCTCGAATCAAAAGAAGTTACCCGATTTAAAGGTAATGTCTTCCCTTGTGTTCTTTTGTTTTATTTTTATTCTCCAACCCCCTAAACTATTTTTATTCTTTTCTTTTGTAACAAGACCAGTATATTCAATATACTACGATGTTACTATGTGAATGATTCGAGCTACACTTACACACACCTTCATCTAATGGTTAAAGAACATACTGTTTCTATGGATGGCGAATTACTGCCTCACGAAATGATGATTGTTCAATATTTTTTTAACACATTCAAAGGTGGCCATTAAGATTTCAATATATTTATATATGATATTTAATATGTTTTTGTTTTCCTTAAGCTTCTGTATTTTTCAATTATGGAATACCTTTATGGTTTCCATTATGGGTAAACGTGATATCTTCATTTTAGGAAGTGCGGACTACCGCCCCCTCAAAGTGATTTGATTCGTTAATGCCATATGTGGGATGTAAAAAAGATTGAATTAATGGTATTAATTATTTTATCCTATTGTAATTATAATATACCTTTATATAATAATTATTTAATTACATTAAATACAAAAAAAAAAGAAATGAAAGTAGCGTTCATGCGTACGTACGGCTTACCGTCTCCATGAACGGTACATTTCATTTCTTATCTCCAAATGTTATAAACAATTATAAGTACACATATATATAGTATATATATGTAATATATTACATCTAAATGATGTATATCATTCTGGAATTATAATATATATATCTATCATTTTGTTTTAATTTCATTAATATGACACAAAATGAAAGTAGCGTTCATGCGTACGTACGGCCTACCGTCTCCATGAACGGTGCTTTTAATTTTTTATCTCAAAATGCTATGGAATAGTATAAAATCAATATATAATTGATATATATGATATTTAAAACATAAATACTATTCTGGAGATGATGTATCTATCACTGCATGGAAAATTCTTTTCCAACAAATTCAATTTTTACTCATGTACTGAACATCGACAAAAACGTCTGATATGAACTCACTTTATTAACCAATTATTATAACATTATAATATGTGATATGAAATGAATAATAATATTTAAATGAGGTCCTTAAGAAATTATAAATTGACCAAATTTTATTATTCAGCAGATTAAAGAACGATCGAGTCATGTCGGAAATGAGGTAAGGGATCTGACCCCTCTCTTTCTTTTAAAGTACACTCTTTTATGTCATTCCTTTTAATCTCATATTTATTATGATTGGGATGTTATTTTATATTAATTGTACTGTACTTTTTATGTTCATATGATGATAGACCCTATTTTCTCTCATCAATCCATTTTGGAAGTTTTGATTGGTGCCGTTAGGCTGCCGAATTTTCGTAAGAGATCCAACCTCTCCCTTTCTTTTTAAGTACTCTCCTTTATGTCATTTATTTTAAGATCCACGTTTTCATGTTGGGAGATGTTATTTTATATTACTCATTCTGTAAATTTTATGTTAATATGGTTAGAGACACTATTTGATCCCATCAATCCATTTTTGGATGTTTTGAAGTGGCGACGTTAGGCTGCCGAGTTTTCGTAATGGATTTTTCATCTCACTTTTATTCCCGTGAGATTCATGCTACATTTTCCAATATTTCCTTTTGAGTGGTGTATATACTCTACATCATTATACTCTTTGGGTGACATTCTTTCTTTTATGAGTATTTACATCAATGTTGTATAGTCCTTCTTTCATGGGGTGTACGTTTCGAAAGTTACCCAAATCGGTAAAGGAACCTTTCACCCACCTCTTTTTAAATGAATTCATTTGTTATGTCTTTAAATTTTCATCTTATTATGTGGGGATATGTTATTATATATCCTTATTGTAGTAAATTTTTTGTGCAAGTGATCAGATACACTTTATCTCTCTCATCAACTCTTTTTCTAAAATTTGACGTGACGGCGTTAGGCTGTCAAGGGAACTTCTTAACCCAAATTCAATTTCTTTGGGTTCAACATGTAGTTATTTAATATGTCATCCTTTTAATATGTGTGAATGACCATTGATTGTTTTAAACTTAATATTCTCTTATATTGGATGTATTTATATTTGTCACACATAATTATGAGATTGATTTATCCTTAATTTAAGGATACCTTCTTTACAGGGGATTTCATGTCATTGTACATTTCTATTGAGACTTCATTGTTGTTATGCACCAATTCACTCTTATATGGTGTATATACATTCCTTTGTAATATTATATCATGAATTCATTTATTCTCATGATATTATAATGTTCTGATTAAATTTTATTCCTCAATTATTGTATTCAAGTGTCTCACATTTTGTTAAAAAACCCTTTAACTAAAATATGGTTTTAAATGTTTTAATGATTTATTCTTATAAATATTTCTAGTTAATATCCATGTTTTCAAAATTGTTTTAAGTATTTATTTATATGGATATTAATGGTTTAAAATTTTAAAATCGTCAATGTGGTATGGGACACTTTGATTCAAAGATCTCTTTATTAAATGTTTTATATGGTTTCAAAAATGGTGTTTAGAATGGATTTATTATTTCAATATCTTTAAATGTTATATTGTTATTGCAATATGGGAATGTTATATTTCCTTTATGCTTAAGTTATGTGCTATGATTATGTTATGGTTCTTGGGCATTTTTTATTAAGACGGGTGGTTCCTTGATAAACTAAGGGCAGGTGAGCCCGATATAGCTCTCCAATGCATTGGGTAACGCAAATGGGTTAAACGTTATGGTTTCTCCGAAGAGATTTAGGAAATATACTATGATGGGTATTCCAAAAGTAACCAAGAGGGTTACTCCCTATGTAATAATGTTATGAATGCCTCAAGTTACCTTTATGTCTTATGATTTCTATGATTTAATCATGATTTTATGAGGTATGTTAAAGTGATTATGCTTTATGGGTAAAGTATGATTTCATTCTTATGTATATATCTACTCATGTTTCCTTTCCATACTTTTTATTACCCTTACTGAGATTTTTAAGCTCATCTGATGTTTTTGAAATGTTTTCATAGGTCAAGGGATTGGTACAGGATATGATGATAGTGTCAACGATGTGTCAAGAAAGAATCCATGTTTTATTTTAAATAATTTTCCATTGATGGGAAAATTAATACTATATTTTATGTAACCACTTTGTTTAAATGTGGAATGTAATGCAATTTTTATAATCTAATTCTCTAAAACTCTAAACCTGAAGAGATCCTCAATGTGTAATCTTTTAATAACTCAATATTAATTAAGGTTTAAGGCTGGGGCCTTATAGTTGGTATCAAAGGTCGGTTTAGATAACTTTAGAGGTTAGGGTATTCTTTAAGCATAAGTGACATTACCATAATGGTTAAGATTTTAGAAAGAGTCATAGTTTTTAGATAAATTGAATGAGTAAGTATATCTTCTTTATTAGTACATGATGGTTTTGTTGATATACTCACACTGACATTTCTGTTTTTAGTGAATGGATGGATCTAGCAGGCACCAAAGTAACAATAGGTTTGAAGGAAACTATAGTGGTTCTCTGATTAAGAGACTGGATGAAATGGGGGATTCAATGAGGAAACTCGTGGTTGTTCTAATCCAACTATCAGGGAGTCATGATCAACCACTTGAACCTTGGTATGTTCTGTAATGTATCTTGTACGAGATGACCAATCGATGTGGAACTTCAGGTATTAATTATAAAGGTAACCATTAGGGTTTATATGATCCTTACTTTTGAGGTAATTATGGGTTATTATATGTTATGATGGAAAATGAATGGCATGAGATAAACTTGAGCTTAAAATATGTTATGATTATTTTTGAAGATTTTATCTCGTTTTGGGGAATGTTTTATTAATTATATAGTTTTGGAAAAAGGACAACACGCAGACCGTGTGACAACCCGTCGCGTCAGAAAAAGCTACGGGAATCAAAACGACAACCAAAGTGCAACTGGTATTTATCGCCAACCACTGGACTATGTGAAGTCCCTAGTTAGTTTGACTAATTATTTTATGTTAGATGATTTTAGGAATCATGAGAAAGTTTATTTTTGGTTATCTATGGAAATGATTAACCTATCATGGAGGATATGTGATTAGGTTAATTACTTTTCAATATGAGAATTTAAGAGCAACTGATGTTATTTGGAGATAAAATTTAATTTGTACCTTAGAAGACTATGTGATTAAATCCTTAAAATATTTGGGTTTCAATCTTAGTTTGGTTTACTTTTAAGAATTTTATGGACAATTGTTTATCGAATGGTCTTCGTTGAACCTTGGGTTTTTTTGGGACAAATTTTGGAGATTAAGAATAGATTTTATTTTTATAAAGGATTATACTTTTGTGGATTCTCTGACCTCATACAAAAAATTTTGGTTTTGGATTTTGTCTAAAGACATGGGAAATATATAGTTCTCTTTTGTGGATTAGGTGATTCTCAACAAGTTGATTATAGTACACTTAATGCGAACAAGTCTTCCTAAATACTCGTCTTTTGGAGAAAATATGAGTTTGATTAAGTAATCTAGTAAATGTTGAAAGTCTACGTGAAAAGTAAGTATGTTTCTTTTTGATTTATTTAAGCTAAAAAATAAATTCCTCTATGAAGAGTAAATTAAAACAAAAATGTTGACTGTTAAATTTTCCTACTGGGGAATTGAATACCGTTTTACCCATCGCAAGTTTGTGATTTTCTTATGGTTAACTTTCTCCTAGACATGTTTACTATCACTCTCCATCAGAAAATGACCCTTTATTTTCTCCTCCATATCCATATTTTCATACATAGAATCCTAGTATGGGTTAACTTGGGTGACCTTTGTACGTCTCATTCTTTATTTTAAGGTGATTGTTTTACTGACTATTGTTCTGAGGTGGGATTTTCAATGATGTTTCCAAGCCCAATTTTAAAATTGCGAGGATGCAATACCCAAAAGGGGGGAAGGATGTAACACCCCAGGTAAATAAAGAATATGAAATTTTCACATTTATCTATATTTTTGAATAAAATATTAATATTACTTTAAAGGGGACTCTATACGCGATGGCGTACCCAATACGCAACAACGAGTTTCTTGGGAATCTTACGTTGCACTCTAATAATAAAATAAAATTATTTTATGTGGTAGTTAAACCCTAGCCATTGTAATGGCAGGAATGAACAGAACTAACTACACAATGATTATATATGTTTGTCAAATATTTTTACTCTTTACAATAAATGTTAGAGAATTAAAAAAGTGAATGAATCCAATTTTAAGCGTATACATTCTAATATTCTTTAAAAGGTCGATTAACCGCATTTTTATGGAGAACCTCTTTTAAATCCACTTTTTGACAATTTTATGTGTTATATTTGACAAAATAAAATTATTCTTCGGAATCGGGACATCAAAATTTACTTTGTGTAATTTTTTGTTATTTTTCTGATAAAGTTCATTTTTAAATGAATAGTGAAAAATGTTGTATTTTAATTCAAAACCACTTTTTAATCTAATTTATTAATATGATTAGATTATCTTATGAATTGGTTTTAAAGTGAAATTAGAATATATTTTTACCATTTAATACAATAGTGGTTGTTGAAATTAATTTCACTTTGAAATTTGACTTAAACAAGTGTCAATCTTTTGATATATATTGTTTCATAAAAACACGTTATTTGTAATGACATCGGGAATTAATTATTAAATTAATTAATGTAACTTATACTATTTGAATTTTTTAAAATAGACATCATTTTTGAATTTGGAATATCTAATATAGCTTAGGGTGATGTTTTGGTATTATTCTGAAAAACTTCAATTTTTGATGAATAGTGAAACCAGTAAGTGGTACTTAAAAAACAGATTTTTCGTTTAAATGAAACTTTACCACTTCTGTGTTTTGAATTTCAAAAATATGACATACATGGTTGTCATTAAGTTGTAAAATGTGGTTTAATGGGATTAAAATAATTTTTTGGTGAATAATAATTTTTATGTTTTTAATCGCGAATAGAGGTAATTAATGTAATTTAAGGTAAAAATAATGTTTTAATAATATGAAATGAACATGACACATGTCCCACCCTCATTAGATGTGTCATGGCCGACCAATAAAATCCATGGGTTAACATGGGGACCCCATGGAACCACTTTGGTTGGAAAATGACATAAAAACATTTTTATATAAAGTTGAAATTAAAATGTCACAAACATGAGATGTTTTACTAAAAAAAATTTAAATGGTGTTATAAAAGGCATATTTTTTACTATAAATATTCATTAGAAATATAAAACGATTTCCTACATCATGATATTTTTTTATAATTTTTAGACATTAAATAAATTAAATTATTTATGACATCATGATGATGCAACAATTACCTCATTAATAAGGGATTTAAATAAATTGAAAAGATATTATTAAAACTATAAAATAAACTTGTCACAAGCCTATTGTATGTGTGTATTTAGAACCCTTAACACCTTATCCTAGAAATACATCAATGTGGGACCTTTAAAATCCGAAACTCATTTGAAAATAATGTAACATTTTGTAACTTTCCTAGAGTGCCCCTCCTCTCCTCTTATAAAAGGCCCCCACCTTTACCACCTTACACACACCTCTCAAGCATTTGGCTCGGCCAACCTCTACCCATTTCATCTCTCCACATCAATATCTTCATCATTGAAGCCTCACTTTGGGTAGAATCATTTCCAAGGAAGCTTTTGAGCTCAAATCAAAGGACGTTACCCGATTTAAAGGTTATGTCTTCCCTTGTGTTCTTTTGTTTTATTTTACTTCTCCATCACCCTAAACTCTTATTATTCTATTTTTTGTAACCAAAAAAGTATCTTAAATATACTAGGATGTTTTTATGTGAAGGATTCGAGCTACACATACACACACCTTCGTCTAATGGTTAAAGAACATACTGTTTCTATGGATGGCGAATTACTGCCTCACAAAACGATGATTGTTCAATATTCTTTTAACACCATCAAAGGTGGGCATTAAGATATCACTATATTTATATATGATATATAATATTTTTATTTTTTCCTTAAGATTCTGTATTTTTCATTTATGGCATACTTTTATGGTTTCCATTATGGGTAAACTCGATATCTTCATTTTAGGAAGTGCGGACTACCGCCCCCTCAAAGTGATTTGATTCGTTAATTCCATATGTGGGATGTATAAAGGATGGAATTAATGGTATTACATATGTTATACTACTGGAATTATAATATACTTTTATATAATTATTATTTTATTCCATTAAAAAAAATGAAAGTAGCGTTCATGCGTACGTACGGCTTACCGTCTCCATGGACGGTACATTTCATTTCTTATCTCCAAATGTTATGAACTATTATAAGTACATATATATAATGGATATATATTTAATATATTACATCTAAATGAAGGATATAATTATTGAATTATAATATATATATCTCTCATTTTGTTTTAATTCCATTAATATGACAAAAAATGAAAGTAGCGTTCATGCGTACGTACGGCCTACTGTCTCCATGAACAGTGCTTTTAATTTTTTTATCTCAAAATGCTATGGAATAGTATAAAATGAATAAATACTGGATATATATGATATTTTAAACATAAATACTATTCTGGAGATGATGTACCTATAACTACATGGAAAATTCTTTTCCAACAAGTTCAATTTTTACTCATGTACTGAACATCGACAAAAACGTCTGATATAAACTCACTTTATTAACCAATTGTTATAACATTATAATATGTGATATGATCTGATTAATAATATTTAATGGATGACTTTATGCAATTATAAATTGACCATATTTTATTATTCAGGAGATTAAAAAACAATCGAGTCATGTCGGACACGAGGTAAGGGATCCGAACCCTCTCTTTCTTTTAAAGTACACTCATTTATGTCATTCATTTTAAGCTAATAATTATTTTTATTGGGATGTTATTTTATATTAATATTACTGTACTATTTATTTTCATATGTTTAGTGACCCTATTTTCTCTCATCAATCCATTTTGGATGTTTTGATTGGCACCGTTAGGCTACCGAATTTTCGTAAGAGATCCAACCTCCCTCTTTCTTTTTAAGTACTCTCTTTTATGTAACTTATATTAAGCTCCTCTTTGTTATTTTGGGAGATTTTATTTTATATTACTCTTGCTGTAAATTTTATTTTAATATGGTGAGAGACCCTATTTGATCTAATCAATCCATTTTTGGAAGTTTTAAGTGGCGTCGTTAGGCTGCCGAGTTTTCATAATGGATTTTTCATCTCACTTTTATTCCCGTGAGATTCATGCTACATTTTACAATATTTCCTTTTGAGTGGTGTATGTACTCTACATCATTCTACTCTTTGTGTAACATACATTCCTTTATGAGTATTTACATCAATGTTTTATAGTCCGTCTTTCATGGGGTGTAAGTTTCGAAAGTTACCCAAATCGGTAAGGGAACCTTTCACCCCCCCTCTTTTTAAAAGACTTCTTTTGTTATGTCTTTTAATTTTCATCTTATTATGCGGGGATATGTTATTATATATCCTTATTTCCGTAAATTTTATGTCAAAGTGATGATAAACCCTTTATCTCCCTCATCAACTCTTTTTCTAAAATTTGATGTGACACTGTTAGGCTGTCAAGGGAACTTCTTAACCCAATTTAAATTTCATTGGGTTCAACATGTAGGTATTGAATATGTCATCATATGAATATGTGTGAATGAAATTTCATTGTTTTACAATTAATATCCTCTTATATTGGGTGTATTTATATTTGTCACACATAATTATGAGATTGATTTATCCTTAATTTAAGGATACCTTCTTTACAAGGGATTTCATCTCATTTTACATTTCTATTGAGACATCATTGTTGTTATGCACCAATTCACTCTTATATGGTGTATATACTGTCCTTTGGAATATTATATCACGAATTCCTTTATTCTCATGATATTATAATTTTCTGATTAAATGTTATTCCTCAATTATTGTATTCATGTGTCTCACATTTTGTCAAAAACCCTTTAACTAAAATAATGTTTTAAATGTTTTAATGATTTATTCTTATAAATATTTCTCATTAATATCCATGTTTTCAAAATGGTTTTAAGGATTTATTTATATGGATATTAATGGTTTAAAATTTTAAAACCTTCAAAGTGGTATGGGACACATTGAGTCAAAGATCTCTTTATTAAATGTTTTAAATGGTTTCGAAAATGGTTTTTAGAATGGATTTATTATTTCAATACCTTAACATGTTATATTGTTATTGCAATATGGGAATGTTATATTTCCTTTATTCTTAAGTTATGTTCTATGATTATGTTATGGTTCTTGGGCATTGTTTATGAAGACGGGTGGTTCCGTGATAAACGAAGGGCGGGTGAGCCCGATATAGCTCTCCAATGCATTGGGTAACGCGAAGGGGTTAAACGTTAAGGTTTCTTCGAAGAGATTTAGGGAATATACTGTGATGAGTATTCCAAAGGTAACCAAGAGGGTTACTCCGTACGTAAGAATATCATGAATGCCTCAAGTTACCTTTATGTCTTATGATTTCTATGATTTATTCATGATTTTATGAGGTATGTTAAAGTGTATATGCTTAATGGGTAAAGTATGATTTCATTCTTATGTATATATGTACTCATGTTTCATTTCCATACTTTTTATAACCCTTACTGAGTTTTTTATGCTCATCCCAAGTTTTTGAAATGTTTTCACAGGTCAAGGGATTGGTACATGATATGATGATAGTGTCAAGGAAGTGTCAAGAAAGAATCCATGTTTTATTTTAAATATGTTTCCGTTGATGGGAAAATGAATACTGTATTTTATGTAACCACTTTGTTTAAAAGTGGAATGTAATGAATGTTTTATGATCTTATTCTCTAAAACTCTAAACCTGAAAAGATCCTAAATGTGTAATCTTGTAATAACTCAAGATTAATTAATTTTTAAGGCGGGGTCCTTATATTTTCTGAGGGTTCACAGTTTTGGAAGGGAGGTGAAATAGATTATTCAAACTGTGCTTCAACACCAATGCCTCTAAAAAGTTCACACTATTTCATATAGCAATCCACACAATTTTTCCTAACCATGCATCAACCGTGCATAACCCCATGAGCTTACAAAATTCTACATATTTACCTAAAACAACCCCAAGTTCAATCCCAACAATGTTATTTTAATAAACGGTAAATGAATACCTAAATACAATGATAATGAATCTATAGAATGGTCAAGCTCTTAAAATCACCCCACCTTATAATAATTCATCTTAAAGATTCAATCCCAAACATCATAAATCCTCTGAGTGAAAATGGTTATACCATTGAGCCAACATATCGTCTTTCCTATCCCATGTTTCTTCCTGAACACATCCATATTTCCACAACACTTAAAAAAATACAATATCAATCCCCACAACACTTTCTTTTTTTGATCTATAACATGAATTGGAAGGTCCTCAAAGGACGCATTAAACTCAAGTTCAACATCATCAATATCAATTACATGAGAAGGTTCATGGTGAGACTACCAATGTCATGAAACATGAAAAATATTGTGTGAAACACTATAATTATATTGAAGATCCAATAAATATTCCACCTGTCAAATTCTCTCCACAAACTCATGCAGATCTAAAAACCTGGGCAAGAACTCTCCCTACCTTTGAATACTATGGGGATAGAATCTCTATGACACAACATGGGACATAGATTCACCCACTTTAAAGTCAAGGGGTCCATGATATTGATCAATATATTACTCCTAGAAACTATAATACATAACCATACTTTTCTCAATTAGAATAACATTATCTGATGTCTCCTACATGAGACTCAGTCCCAACAACTTATAATCACCTCCCTCCATCCATCACAAAGGTGTTCTTCATGGACTACCATAAATTTACTTATATGGTTCCATATGAATACTCTCCTAATAATTTTTTTTAGGTGATGTCAAGGAGATATAAGTGATTATCCCATGATACACAAACATCTTGGAGGCATTATATTAGCCTATCCTCTAACACCTATATAGTATGCTCTGGTTATCCATCAACATATTGGTGAAAATATTTACTCAAAAACACCAAGGAACCCAACACCTTCAATAATCCTTTCTTGAAGTAAGATGTAAAGTGAAAATCATAGTCTAAATCTATATATCAGGGAATGATATGAAAATATAATATCACATGAACATACATATCCCCCAACTCATCAACATTGAAAGTATCTCATATAGGAGAAAATGGTTTACTTTTATTAATCGATCCAAAATAACCTAAATCAAGTCCTTCATATGAGGGATCCCAGAAATTCCCACCCTAATTTCAATGGTAACTTATTTCCACTTCCATTTCAGAATGAAAAATGGATCTAGTAAACCAATATGTCTTTGATTCGTGGTATTAACCTACTAAGGGGTCTAGCCTCATGTCATGAAACCTATAATCTACATTTTCATGACCTACTGCAAACACTTTAGATATAAGTCATGGTACATTTTGATAAAACCAGTATGCACTACCCACATCAAATCATGAAACTCATGAATCATATACTCACACATAAATGTTGGAATAAAAACATGGTTATTGACAAAGATGATATCATTCTTAACTATAGTCCAACCAAATAGTGACTCCCCACCTTCAAGGTGTTCCCTTAAAGACAAACACTCAAGATCTTCATAGTTTCTCTCCATGATCTAGCTCAGAAGTGTGGATTCAACTGATAAGGATATGATGTTCATTTTCTCTTAGCCCACATAATCATCTATGTATATCTCAGCTAGCAAGGTCATCATCTTCCACTTATAACTAGATACCTGGACTTCCTGAGACTGTGTCTCCCAACTCAAAGTGTTAAAAATAATGTTTCCCTTTCCAAATGTATAGTCTAACTCAAAATCATAGGATGTTATATAATCGAACCATCTCTATAAATGGAGATTCAAATCTCATTTTGAAAAGATTTATTTCAAAATTTTGGGTTTGGTATACATTGTAAAATTGTTTACCAAAAGGAAATGGGACCAATGATTTAAGTAATAAACCACTAGAGCTATCTCGAGTTCATTCATACCGTAATTATATTCATTTGAACTCACATTTGGTGACCCATTTTCCAAAAATAAATCTCCATCCATCCACATTACACCACCAATGACTCTATATGGATCAAAATACAATGTATACTCCTCACTTTTCTTAGGTATGATAAAATCAATATTTTATTCAAACACATCTCCAACTCCTGGAAAGCATTACCACATGTTCCTATGATTTGAAACATGACCCCCTTCACGTTAATGCCCAAAAATGGTGATTATAAATAGGAAAATGACTATATGAATCTCTGATTATAACATGAAAATCCAATAAAACATCATATATAAAAAAATTATAATTCCCCTAGTAAACAACAACATTATCATTTTATTGGTCCAATGATACACCTTCCATAGAGATGATGTGACCCACAAAATATAGCCTATATATCTTAAATTAACACTTATATAACTTGTTATATAACTGATGCTCTCTTAGTGTACAAAATATGACGTTGAGAAGTTGTTCATGATCATCGTGAGTCTTGGAGTACTCAAAAATTCCCTTGATGTACATGGGTTTTCATATCATTTGTATAAAATTTTATTTACTCTAAATTAATTTTATATCTGATTATTGAGTTTTAATGTTATATTTTATGTGATTTATTATTAATTATTTTTATATTTTAGTTTATTTTATATTAATATTACTATTATTTAATTATTTAATTATTTTATTAATTTTTAATTTATTTTGGTTTAATAAATTATTATTTTGGTATTCTAATTATAATTAGTTTTTTATTATTAGTTTAATTTATTTATAAATTATAATAATTTATCTTATAAATACAATTTTAGTTTGTTATTTTTATTATTACTTTTATTATAATTATTATTTAATGCAATTTGATAATTTGATTTTTGAATTTCAAATTTGATTTCCATTTTTGAATTTGATTTTTTCTCATTTTTGAATTCGCCAATTATCCCTCAACCACCCGCCTAATTCTCATTGACCCAATCTCTCCCCTTTATCACGCTGTTATCCCGTACCAATCCTAGGACACTCCCATTTTCACTAGTTGACCCCACCGCTCCCCTCCCCCACATTTATCCCACGAGCCCTACCCACATCCTATTAATTATTCCCTACCCTTCCTCATACTACTCCCCCTTCCCTATTCCCCCACCACCCCTACCCACCCCATCCCTCCCCTTCACCCCCAGACCCCCTCACCTCTCTATCCCCCTACACCTCACTTCTCAAGCATGTTACACCCTACCCCACTTCCCCACCCGCTCACATCCACTATCCTCAAACCCTATAACAATATAGAATACTTTTTTACTTCCACCAGGATGAAGAGATCACATCTCTACCATAGCCTAAATTTTTATTCTACTCTCTTGTTGTAGATCACCATAAATATTCAACCGCACAAAAAATTCATATTTTAGGTGTATAATGGTGGTTTGGGAAGGATTTCAGCGTTTTCGCAAGGGTTCTCTTGTATTCAGAGACCCGTAAGACTCACGTTTCATCAAAAAGTGAGTGTGGAGACTGATCTGATTATTGTTTTGGTAATAAGGTTTTATTTTACAAGAATTGAATCTTATTTTAAAATTTTTTTCATTCATGATATTAGGGTAATTTGGTTTGTGTTGGGATGATGATGGAATAATTTGTCTATTGTGCTTTCCATGTGATGTTTTTATTTTGTGATTAATTATCAAATTAATTTATTCTCATTTTAATTTTTATCTCAATTAATTAAATATTAAATAAATTAATTTCTAAAAATTATATCTAGCCATTTTTATTAATATTTAATTTGGTTGATTGAGAAGGTAAATTGTATTGACACACTATAGTGAAAACAAGTGGTACAACATTGTTAGAAATTTATTCTGTCATTTTTCTATTTAGTCTGGTACACAAACATGTCTTCTAGATTCTTTAGAACACCATATAATGAGATATTAAATAAATAATGATATTATAAAATAAATCCTCCAAAAAGGACTTTTGAATTTTTTTAATCATTTATAATTGATTTAAATAAATATTGAATCATATAAAAGATTATTTTACATGGATACATAGTATTTTGATTATGATGTCATAGTAGTAGTCATAATTCCTTCATTAAAAGTTCATCTTAATTTTTAATTTCAATTTACTTAATTTATTTCACTTTCTCAGATTTTATTTTAATAAAAATAATAATAATAATAAAATAATTCCCTCAATTGTTTCTCCATCTGAACATCATCCAATGAAATATTTTTACTGAACATGATTTCATGCACTCTATGGTTCAACCCAACCATCTCTTTTAAAGTATCCATTTGTTTATAATATTTAATAAATGGATTCTTTTCAATTAATGTACCAAATTTATGGTTCCATTACGGGGGTGCACAAGCACATATATCATTATGAAAAATTTTAGTGGGCCTTGATTTTTGAATCAGTCACCTAAATGGTAAACACCCTTAATTTGGATATATAAAAATATGATCCAACCCTTGATCAAAAATTTCAACATACATGAAATGGAATATTTTAAATTGGTACCTCTATCTTAAAAAATATTCATCCACTGGAGGAAATCATTGAGACTCACATTCCTACCCTTTATAGTGGACAATACCACCAAATTTTCCAAAACCATCTTGATAATCAATTAGCACTATGTACCATGAGAAATGAATTAAGTCCAAACATAGATAAATTCAACTCAATAATTAAACATACCAATAATTTAAGAGAGGCATTTTGAAATTATTTCATCGATTATAAAACCACTCTAACAACATTCACAATTTCATGGATTGAGTAGCGAAGACCCATATATGAATGGGAAAAGTTTTCTCAATTTATTTTACACATTTAAATATAATGGGGTGAAGGATGATGAATTTATAATATAAATATTAACATTTTTATTACAAGGTAAATTTTAGGACTAGTTGGAATGTCTTGAACGATAAACAGTTTTTACTTGGGAAGTGCTGAGAAGAAAATTTCTTGATCAGTATTACACAACTTCAATATCTTTGAAAAATAATAGATACATATCATCTTTTATCCAAAATGAAAATGAAAAACTAAAATAAGGTTGGGAAAGATCTAATTCTATATTAAGACACTTTCTTTATAATGGGATGAAGATAGAAAACTAGATGCAAGCTTTCTAATATAAACATAAACTTGATAGTAAACCTTAAATAGACATAGCTAATAGAAATGTTCTTATAGAAATGGTTCCAAAATATCTATACACATTAATTCAAAACAAGGCATAACATAATTAATAGAAGAAAAAATAATTTTAAAGAAGTTATTTGCGATTGAACCGGGTTGATTCTCAGACATTCATGGTTTCACAATTTGAATCTCTCAATATGAGATTGAAAACTGTACAGTAAGACCACCTAATCCAATCCATGTTTTCATTTTGGGAACTTCCCATACTGTGGTGTTCCTAATTATATTTTTTTGTACCCATATAAAACATATGAGAACAATATGTTCGAAGGTCTTTTCCATAGATACAAAAATAGTAATTACGGAAACAATTACAAAAAAAAACTTGAAATGAAATAAATAAAACCAATGTTGGATGAAACTAGTGGCTACTTGTCCAATGAACCAAAACATGGGTCCACCTAGGTTCCCTACTATGTCATCCTTTAGTTTCTCCATACAATCACAGGAGAAAGGATACCAACAGAAATATCATGCACTATTTTATCAACAACAATAATATAAGTTGGTAAAGGAAACAACATACCTGGACCCTTCTGGAACACAAGTCCAATAGGAATGGGGAGAAACTATAGAAAAATTAATGAATTCCAATCAGTCAAGGTTTGAGTTATTGGAGATAGAAACCCAAAACATGGATCAAAGTACAGAACACAATAATAAAAACACAAGAAACTTTCATGAATCCATGTGCAACATTGAAAAACAAATTAGTCTGATAACCTCCAAATAAAAAACAAACATCAAGGAACTCTACTAGTTAACACAAGAGTTAACCCAATAGAAGAGTAAAATAATACCACATTATATAGTGGCACATATTCTCAAGTTCACCAAATTCATGATGTTCAAATAATAGAAGAGACACATACACCTGCCATTGGGAATATCAATTATACAAATAAAGAAAACCAAATTGAATATAAAGAGGAGGAAGATAAAAATTATCTTGAAAAGACTGAAAAGACAATAAAATTAAAGAAAAATGAGTCCCTAAACTTATGAGTGACATATCACCTACAACCTACTCCATTTCTACAAATACTCATGTAATGGAAGATGGATGCTCAATTTGTGATATTCATAGAAAATTTTGAAGAAGATTACATGATTATTCCTTTTAGAGAAGCCATGACATAGATACCACAATATGATAAATTTCTCAAGGATCTTATGATAAAAAGAAGAAAAATAGGTTATGTGGGAATAGTCATTTTTCATAAAGAATGATCAAAAGTCATACCTAGATCCATACCTCATAAACATAGAGACCCTATAAGTGTACTATTCCATGCAATATTGGAGAATGTCAATATAGAATATCATTGTAAAGCAATGTACCTAGTTTAAATCTCATTCAATATTGAGTCCTTTAAAAACAATGAATTAGAGAATTAATGTCAATAAGGGTTGTCATGAAAATAGTGTACTGATCATTGTTGAATCCTTGAGGAAATCAAGAGGACATACTTGTCAAGGTTGATAAATAATACTTTCATAATGATTTTATTATCCATGATATGGAATAAGATAAGTAAATCCAACTAATTTCTGGAATACCATTAATAGAATCAAAAAGAGTGGTGGTTGATGTCCAAGAGGGAAATTGTTTTTAGAATTGTCAATTAATGCATGATAATTGACATTGTAAAGGCTATAGAAAAACCCTATAAAATTGATTTTCATTTTATGGATATTATTGAAAAAATGGATGAGTTAACAAGTGATGATATGTATCTTGAGTATTTACATATTGAAGATGACAATTTAGCTAAATAAATTAAGGAATTAGATTTCATTAGAAACATAGTCGAGCCTTTGGATATACAAGAGTTCATGTCTTTGACTCCATCAGTTTAAAATCCTAAAATAAATTAGCTTAAACATATTCCACCAAATCTGAGATACAAATACTTGGGGGATTTAAACATCTTTTTTGAAATCATATATTTAAATCCTTTAATATAACAAGAAATAAAATTTTTTAATGTCATCTCACAAAAGAATCTATCAATAGGTTGGAAAATTGCTGATTAAAAAGCTATAAGTCCTACCATTTTCACTCATATAATAAAAATGAAATATAATTCAAAAACCTATAATTAAGTACAATGAAGATTAACACGTCCAATGAAAGAATTAGATATGAAACAAGTAATTAATCTTCTTGATACTAGTCTAATATTTCATATCTTTAAAAGTTATTTTGTCTGACCATTATAGGTGGTACTTAAAAATGGTGGGAGTGTCTTGATGGAGAGTTTAAATCAATTAATGAAATATTAATGATGCCACCAAAAATTTTATCCTTCCATTACCCTTTATTGATCAAATCCTTGAACGATTAGTAAGAATATATTTCTATTGTTTTTTGGACAGGTACTTTGTCAATAATCAAATAGTTGTGAAACTAGATAATCAAGAGAAAGTTTTAGTCCCTTTCATGTATGGTACTTTCTTCAATCAATTTTTTTTGGGAAGTGCAATGCACTAACAACATTTTAAATATACATGCTGGATAATTTACATTTCATGATTAAAGAGTTTTTAAAAATATTCATGGATGACTTCTCTATATATGGGGATCCTTTGAAGAGTTTCTAGAACATTTTGATAATGTTTAATAGATATTTGAATAAAATAAATTGGTTACCAGTTATGAAAAATTGAACTTCATGTTATAATGTGAAATAGTATTATGTCATCAAATATCTTAGAAATGAATTGAAGTTGATGATTCCAATATCGGTATAATATCTAATCTAACCATGGCTACTTAAGATCATTGAATTTGAGGTTTTCAATGGATTGTGAGATTCTACAGATGTTTCATTAAGTATTTCGCTATTATTTGAAACCACTTACCACCCTTTTGGGAAAATATTTCACATTCCAATTTGGTCCATAATGTCCAAAATCATTTAAATTGTTAAGGAAACATTTTTTTGATGCATCTATTGTGATTTCACCATGTTATGGGAAAAAATTGAGTTAATGTGTGATACTAGTGATTTGGAAGTTGGTGATACCTTTGTAAAAAGTACAAAAAGGATCTTTAGACTAATATATTATTCTAGACACACATTTAATGCGGCTCAAAATAATTACACCAAATCTGAAAAAGATATTTTTGAATCTGTCATCTATTTTCATAAATTTTGATCTCATCTATTGTTCTCTAGTATTGCTTTCTATATAGGTCATGTTTCCCTGCAATAACTGATGTCCAAGAAAGATAAAGAAAATATAATCAAACAATAGATATTGAAACATTTTGAATTTTACATTGAAGTCAAGGGGAAAAGGGAATTGAGAATGAAATTTTATATAATTTATCACACCTCAACATTGACACATGTAAAATCAACATGGAATTGATAAATGAAACATTTTCTTATAAACACCTTTATTCCTATGAGAAAATCACACCTTGTTATGATGATTTATTGAATTATTTATCATTAGGTGTGGAACACCCTGATTTATCAAAGGGTTGAAGAAAAATAGTTTTCAATGAAAGAATCTATCACTATTGGAATGATCCATTAATTTTCAAGGATTGCGCAGGTATAATGACCATATGATGCATCCGAGAAGAATAATTTATTATTGTTTTGACCTTGTTCAATGCAATATAATTTTTAAGAGACCATGGAATTCCAGGAATAATCAGTAGATTGTAATAAAGTAGTTTTTACTGTCCTACCATGAATCATGATATTAATTTTTTCATATTGAATTGTGATAATTTTCAAAAAAAATAGGGCGCATAAGATGAAATCATTATATTACACAACATTCCATCATGCACATTCAATTATTTATTGAAAATGGGTAACTGACATAATGGGTCCTTTTCCAAAATATTTTATATAAATAAACATCCTCATATGTGTGCACTATATGTTAATGTGGGTTGAAGCAGAAGCATTTGTAGAAAATATTACTCCATTTTTTGTTAAATATTTAAAACAATACATATTATCCTTCTTTATAATTCCAAGGCTCATCATCATTGAACATGGTAACAAATTCAATAATGAACTAATTTAGAAGGGAATGACTCTCCATAAATTTACCCACTATACGATTACCCCATACCATCCAAAAACCTTTGGGGAAGATGAGCATTCATATAGAGAGAATGATGGAATTTTAGAGAAAACTGTGAGTATATCTCAAAAATATTGGGCCACCAAAATTGAGGATACAGTTTGGTATTATTTTATTTAATAAAAAAACATATTCGAATTTTCTTGTATCACTTGGTCTTTAAAAAACCATGTCACCTCCCAATATATTAGTAGCATAATTTTTAATAGGATATGAATAAGATGTATTTTTATTTCAAAACCTCCCAAGAGAATAATGTTCTATATATTACTGAATTAGATGAGATTACGAGAGAATTTTATGATAATTATATGATATATAAATATAAAAATCAAGCCTGACTTGAGAAATCGTTCCAAAAAAAATTTCACCCGGAGACAATGTTCTACTCTTCAAATCAATACATTGAATCATGGAAGGAAATCTCAAATAATTGTGGTTGGGACCATACACTATATCAATGTTTTAACATCTAGGTTTTGTTGATGTTTCTTGATGGGAAGATTCCTCCATTTAAGCTTAATGGTTTATGCCTCAATCATTATCACACTTCTCATACAATAGGTGTCATTTGATGAATTCCAATTACAATGACATTTTATCTATTTGTACGATGATTATAAACATAGTGGTAATTGGGAGGCACCTTGACTACTTATACATTCACTGGTCTTACTTTTCTTACCCTCACTTAATCTCTATGTCTCTTTGTGGGTTTAGTTAGAACAAGAATTCCTAGATCTTTTTCCTCTTCTATAGCCATCGATGTGCATGTTCTATCAGCATCTAACCCCATATGCTGGGTGACTAACAATTTGTCTGATGTTGAGTAGCATCTTGAGTATTTTTAATTATAGATTCATGTTCAATAGTCATAACCACTATGATGGTCATATATTCTATTCCATCAATTCTTGATTCCAAAAACAAATGCTCTTTATGTGGTTAATCCCATAATGTATACTTATGAGCTCGATAAAATGTCCACCATTACTTGCATTAGGTAGAGAGTTTTTAGGGGATGAACAAGATAATTGACCTTTATCTATCCATCTTTTTGATGATTTAAAACATAAAACTTATTTGTAGGAAACTCATGTTTTCCAGTTTTTCATATTTTTCAGTTTGTGGTTCTAGTTTTTTTAGGAAGTAGACCATGAATGTGATATACATTTTTTATACATATGAAATTTTTTGGAACCTTTTTTATCCCAAATATATATTTTCAGTTTTATGATTATTGGTGTTATCTTTATGATATAATGAGGATATGTGATGTCCTTGAGCTGATTTTATACGTACATCTTTTTTATAGCTTCATCAGATACAATCAACCTTTTCATTTAAATATTTACTTACTCATGAATGTGTTTTATTTTTTTATATTTCATACATTAAAAAACCATGTAAAAAACTAACTAAAAAACAAAATATTAAAATACAAATTAGCATTCCTATCATTTATTTAAACTAAATGAAAGGTGTTGTATTTTTTCATTACACGATTAGAATAATTCCACATGTATCCTTGGTAGTTCAATAAAAATATTCTTATTTTAAATTATATCATTATTCATACCTATATTTAAATGATTGCTCATATTATTCCTTTCTTTGGAAATATTTTTCTCTCAAAATCATTTTAGAACCTTATTTTCACTCATTCTCATCTACGTTGTCCAATATTTTATTTCCAAAACAATGAGTATTGTAGAATCTTTTTTTCTCATGTTATTTTTCTCTATTTTTTTGGAATAAAAACCATGTAATGTATTCTATAACATTCAATGATTTTCTATCAAAGTGATTGGAATTTTTAATGTTCCACAAAAATGACTGAGGCATTTTTTTTATTTCCATTCCCATTGAACAACTAATATAATCATAAATTTAATCAATAATGTGTCCCTTTATATTCCATAAATAATCCTTTTTGGGATGATCCAATATTCAATACCCTTTCCTACACATTTATTTACATTTTTAATGATAATTTTTAATATAAGTGTGCGGGAATCATTTATTCTTGGAGAATGTTGATTGAGGGGAACTAAGGCCTTTGATGCACATGGATTGAAATTATCTAATCATGATTTGATGTGATATATTTCACAGTTTCCACATTCATTAAATTTTTTATATAGGAATATAGATTCTTCTTTTATCCAACAATGTGTACTTATGTGGTCTTTATGAAGTTACCCTCACATTTGGGGATACCTATAAAAGTGAAGATCTATTACTCTTGAAGATGGATAGTTATCTATATGACCTAGATTCAATGATTTTCTATCTAATAAGAGATAATTTTTTACTTCCTTTGGTGTTTTTTCTAACATTTATCTATTGGGGGTTTAGAGTTAATACTCGACATTTTTCATCACATCCTATTTGTGTGATCTGTGTTCCCCCCAAATATTATCATAGGCTTAATGACTCAAAATTTTTCAAGTATAGCGGAGAGATAGTTGGAGGGAGACATTTGGATTTCCACATTTCATGTATTTATTTCAATATTTAACACTCATTTTTAAACAAAATCAACACAATTTTATTTATGACATAGTTCCCCATAACCTCAAAGTCGTTTGATCCTAATGATAATTCCTTGATAAAAATGTTTTATTTTGATGTCCACTAGTTGGGATGTGAAATTCATGGAATTAATATTGTAGTAATTCATGTGTATAGGAATTATGAAAAAAATTGATCAAATTGTTTAATAAATAATATTTCTACTGAGGTATACCAAATGATACATGAGTACACATACTTGTTTTGGATATAATGTGAATGGAAGGAAAATGGTTTTTAAAAAATTTAATTTGAAAATGATGTATAATATTTTGTGGGTTAACGAGAATGCTTTCTTTTGAAATTGTAATAATGTTGTTTTGATTTATCTACGGGACTACTTGAGTTTTAATTCTTCTTTTTTCCCAAGAGTGCATAGGATTAAGTGTTGGGTATTTCCAATACATGGAATTTTCTATCATTTTTATAAATTTTCTATTTTGTTTTAATTAATTTTCAAAATGATTCTTGTTTTTTATGTTATTTTTTATTTTATTTTTTATATTATTTATTTCTTTAATTTTATTTGATTTTATATCGATATTATTTATTTTTATATTTTTATATTTTATTATTATTTAATATATTAAATTTTTATATTTAATTATTTTTAGTTTCATAATTAATATTTGTTTTTTAGTTTTTTTATTAACAAATTATATTAATTATCATATAGTTATATTTCAATTTTATAGTTATTATTATTACAAGTTAAATTAATATTATATAGTATTTAACTTAATGGGATAATTGGATTTGTGAATTTTAAATTTCATTTTCATTTTGGAATTTTTTTTGTATTTTTCTGTTTTTTTTTGAATCCCTTAATTTTACCCTCATTCACCAGCCCCCTCCCCCATGACCCTCCCCTCCCCTTGATTTCATTTCTCTCCCCCCACCTTACCTAGACTGCTCCCCATTTCTCCAGCCAACCCACTTCTCCCCTCCCCCATATCTATCCTGCCCCCCTTTTGACAACATGTTACCCCGTGGATCTCCCCCACCTCCCCTCCCCCTACAACTCCCCTCCCCCTACCACTCCCCTCCACTTCACCTATCCCCCACACCACCTCGTACATCCCCTATTCATCATTCCACCTCACCTTGCTAGTCCCGCCCACCTTTCGAGCCTTCTATCTTATTCCCCCTTCCCCACCCACTCACACCCACTCTCCTCATGTCCTGCATCAAAGATGAAAACATTCCTATGTTAACAAAGATGATAATCTCCTATATCCTCCAAGTCCACCTTCCGGCCTCCACTCTCTTGCTGAAGATCACCACCAGAATGCTATCGTACCACACAAACTCCATTTTGGTGCACAACGGTGGTTTTGGAGTGATTTCAGTGCATGCATGGAGGCTCCCTTGCATTCAGGGACCTACGAGACTCATGTTTCATCATACAACAGATGTATATTATTTTTCATTTAATTTTGTTTTATTTTACATGAATTTTCATCTTATTATGATGTTTATTTTCTTTTTCAGAATTTCGAGGTAATTTTTTGTTTCGAGATGATGATTGAATAATATGATAGTGTGCATGCTATGCTATATTTTCATTATATAAATAAGTGTGAATATAATTTATTTTCATTTGAATTTTTATCTTCTATCAATATATTTTCATCGAACTAATTTCATTAAATTAAAAATGGTACTTTTAATTCATAGTTGATTCATTGGTCTGAGAAGGTAAACTATTTTTCTTGACTATAGTGAAAATAGGTGGTGCATCTATGTGAGAAATAGGCAATTCCATTTTATTGTTTTGTTCGGTAATCGAACGCATATCCTAGTTTTTTTATTACACTATAGATTGATAATTTAAATAAATTTGGAGACAGAAAAATTAAATCCTCTAAAAATATATTTATGTATTTTTGAACTGGTGATAATTGAGTTAAATAATAATTTGATCAGATAATGGAATATCTTGCTTGGTTGCATAGTATTTTTATTATGACACTTGTATCGTAGACAATATTCCTTGATTCATAGTATATAATCAATTTTAATTGAATTTTATAATTTTTTTCTTTATCAATTTGTAGTTTAATTTAAATAATAATAATAAAATAATTCCCTCAATTGATTCTCCATATGAACATCATCCAATTAAATAATTTTAGTGAACTATATTTCACGATCTTTGTTGTTCGAACCTGATACCTGCTTTTAAAATATCTCGTTGGTCATAAAATTCACAAATTTTATGCGCTACCATTTACATACAAGTCATCAAATATTTAACCACAAACTAGTACAGAAATGGGTGAATGGTTTGGTTCATCAAGACCATAAACATAGTTAGCATGATTTTTATCCTGAATGTCTTCAAGAAGAACACATATAGGTTGTACCTGCATCTGAAAGACATCCATGGTATATCAAAATTCATAACTCTCAACTAATTATACTTTGATCTCATGTTAATCTTGGGAAAAAACAAGCTCTAGACAACTATTCAAAGAGATTTTTTGTACACTAAATAGGATTATTGCTTCTTTATATTCATCCAGTTCAACATCCAATTGTTGAAATATAAAGATAATTTCCTATCATAAATATTAGTGAAAAAAACTAGTTAACCCCAAAGAAAACATAGTTACATGAAAAAATAACTTATCCATCAATTATTATTGCTCTGTCTTAAGTTATTGATGCTCTGTTAATTCCATTTTCTATAGTGGAATGAATACTAGTTCATCTCTTGGAATGATCCTAATTGCAAACTCAACATCTCACTCTAGTGGAATCAGTGATAATTATTCAAAAACACTTCATAAATCTGTTTCACTATGGGTGGAAAGACATTGTGCTTGACGTCCCCGTCATCCAACAAAAGAATTGTATCTAGGGCAGTGAGCTCTCTTGGTTGCTCTTGAACTGACCCTATAAAACCTTCATGGATATCTCATTACCCATGATTAACATAACTGTCACCCTAAAGAGTTGTAAAGGTCACTATCATGTGGTAATAATCTAAGTGGGCTTTGTATGATACCAACCAGACCATACCCTAAATAATGTCAAAACATGACATTTCATGTATTTAAAGATCCCAAAGAAATAATACTCACCAACATCAAGAGAACAACCCTTATATAAATTGATTTCCCCCATCTTTACTCCAAATAGAGTGTTGATCATCATAACCCCGCTAAAAATCCAATTTCAGACTCAAACCATTCACAATATGATAAGATATAAAATAATATGGGGATCTTGTATCAAATAAATCCCTAGAATATAAGTGACATGAATAGTATCTCTGACTATCGAAAGCATAGGCTCACTATCCAAAAGTTAATAATTAGCTTAATTAAATTATTATTTACTTATGACCTATACAATATTATAATTACCTTGTGTAGAACTGTTTTACTAATATGGGAACTATTTTCCTGATGTACCACATCCACTAAATCATCCAGAATGGCCAATAGTAGTTTAAGTACAAGACTGTTGTGGTGTAGAAAACCCAATTACCATAATTTGGTTCAGTCTATCTCCTCCATAACTACCCATATGTAGTTGTTTTATATATAGATTTTTTAGATTCCCCATAATTTCACAAGATCAACACTCCATTAGTGGTCATGGGTACAGTCTATAAAAGTAACCAACCAATGCATTGATGGAAAATCACCTGAGTATTGTCTGAGGTAACTAATCCTTCCCCATGAACACTCTTCTTGAAACTGATATTGTTAATATTTTCATAGTTATTCTTCCGACCCATGGAATACATAACTCTTAGTCATCTAGTATACACCACGTATCCTCCACTGGAAGCCTTATTTAGGTCACCCCTAGGAAATAACAGCCTAATTCACTACCTCAGTGACTTATTCAAAGTAATGATCATATCCTAATAATAAATATCATATTTTAGTCCATCCTAAAAAACATTTTTCTTCAGTTTACTCATCTCCTACCAACCCAGGAACAAAGCATTTAAAATCATTAATGAGACAAACATAGCCTATAATATACGTACTCTCCTAGTTCAACTGTTTAAACCGAGCCTCCTTATCCTACATGATAATCCCTAAGTACAGGTGATCTATTAACTTTTCTTTGAATTCTGTCAATACCATGTTCTCTAGCTTGTCATCCTGAGCCTGGATATCCCACCAGCTCTTCACTGATTTCCACAACATATAAACAGCCTACTCGAATCGATTATTTGTTGGAGTATCTAAATGATCAATATTCATCTTGATATACTCAATACAGAACTCAACTACCATAGGTCCACCCACTCGGATGAATTTTGGGGGTTATGCAACTTGAACTCCCATTTCAGGTAATAGATATTTGGTATAGCCTATAGTGAGACACTATCCATGAAAATTATAAAATAAGTGAAGTTATAATGGAACTGCACCCCCATTCCTTTACACATATCTATCAGAGCCCTTGGTTCCACTACTGATGGATCATATACAATAATACATTCCTTTCATCCTACTAACAAATGATATCATGGTGGATAGCCACTACAATACCAAACACATGTACTATGACGCACAACACAATATTAACAAATTTTCAAGAGAGTTTCACATAAATCCATAACAATTCATCGCACACACACCACCAAATGGTCAAAACCAAGGCACTATCACTAACCTTAACCATCCCTCACCTGGTTCGTGGTTAACATGGGTTAATCAACATTCCACCTCATAAGATCCCATTAATCATCAATTTTTTTGCATTTCAAATTCCCACATTCATCATCGTTATCAATTGTAAATTCCTTTTTAGAAACCATTTCATGTTAAATTTATAATATAATGAAATGAATTTTCATTTCCCCAAAACCCGCTCAATATATTTTTTATGTGTTTTCCTATCATTATACATGTCATTTAAATTTATGTTTTCTTATAATGATGAATTTATTCTAAAATCATGCCTCATACTAGGCCATGATGAAAAATGAAGAAAAATAATAACATTACCAAACAAGTGCATCACCCAAGGTTAAATAACATTTATCAATTACAACAAACATTATGAACAATAATCCCACCCAAAGTTCTTGGGTCTTCCCATATATATGATTGATCTACTCCAAGGAATGAGTTCATGACCAAGGCTTCAACCATCATAGTCTCCTTTATACCATTCCCAAATAGTAATACAGCTAAAAGAAAATAAAACTCCCCTAATACAACTTTGTAACATTCCATCCAGGGTTCTACATACCGATTCTCTGAGCGGGTTCATTATGTGACCATATGACTGACTCCACAGACTCCAGAGACTACCAACTAGTAATGAGGGCTAAGAATGTTACATGGGGATACTATACCATCTTTATCAAATAACCACAATAGTGAAAATAAATAATCAATATGCACATGATAAAAAATAATAACACAGATAATAACATACTAAAAAAAGACCAATATCACTTGATACTTCAAAAATATTGAATATCAGCATGAACCAAAGAAACATATATGTATTTCCATATAAGTGTCTTGTGTTAAATGAAAATCTAAAATAAATACAATCTAACATCATCCAATAAGTTTTTGACATCATGTACGGTTCCCTTATATATGCTTCATCTCGAATCCCAACTCAACCATCTAACATATGACACTTTCCGTTATCCTACTATGAAAATAAGTATTCTATTTAGGTATCGCCAATTTCTTTCCTTGTAGGTTTTGTTTATAACATAGTAGGGAAACACCAACGGTGTCAGAAAAAATATATATTCTATAATAGTATATGCAATTCTATAAAAAAATAAAGATCAAATTAAAAAAGAAAAAAAATTACACTTATTATTCATAACTTAACCACATTTTCCATGGGGTCACGATTATACCCAAACCAATCATACCTGTTTATTCTAATGCAAGAGTCTAAACAATATACCATTGAAATATCACAAATAATTATATCATGGCCTTTCATAATTTAATTTAATTACAATATATAATTAAAATGTTGGGGTCCTATAGAGGATGTCGAGAACCCCATGGGTATGTGGAGCATCCGTCGGAGACCATATCCTCATGGGTATTTGTAGCATCAATCCATGAACAACAACTCATTATTAAAATGCATTAATCATAGGCTTGAAAAATTAGCGGAGCACCCCATGGGTATTTGGGGCATTAGTACTTGACTAACAACTCATTGTTCAGTCAGTCATAATTATCACATAGATATCATGGTTCAACTTCATCAACATACTTATCAATCATTCAAATCATTTTACAGCATTTAATTTATCAGTCTAAATAATTTTTCATTACATTATGAACAAAGAATTATATGAATATTTCACCATTAATACACTAATCGTCAATTATTCAAAAATCATTAAAACTATAATTTTTATCCAGGAAACCCTTTAAATCTGATTACTAACCATGAAATAAGTAATTAGTTCAATTAAATTATACCATTATTAGCATTTTTATAATTTATAAAGCATCATTTCAAAATTTATGGCACACCCCATGTGTTTCCAACAAGTCCAATATCAAAATTTGAATGGTTCAATAAGATCTATGCACGATCTCACAATCACATGTGAATCAATTCAATAATTCAATTAAAAATTAAATTACCCAATTTGGGAAAGAAAAGGTACAACATCAAACACACATATATTAATCAAAACTATGAAAATTAACAATTAGACTGTATAACTTATGATCATTTAATAAATATCACAAAAATGTAACACTAAATACAATCTTGATAGATCAAATTCAGAACATTGAGGAAATTCTAGGACCAAAAGCTATTATTAAGTTCCAAAGAATGAAAATTCATTAAATAAAAGATATAAAAAATTTTTAGTGGAGGAAATTGATTCATCTTTAAATAGAGATAAAGGTGGGATATAGAGGTAAATACATGTGGAGAAAATTACATTCAACAATGGGTCAAATTTCATCCATTATACCATTGATTAACATTGTAAGATGTTTTAGGAGCCTAGGAATCCACTAAGGATCCTCAAAAAATGTGGGAATTAATTTTAGGTCGATAATGGGTGATTTGGAATAATAATTGGTGGTTCAAGATAATTTAATTTAGCATTTGGTGGTTTAAATTCATATGTTAATGATTTATTTGGTGGGGTCCATAGTTTTCCAAATCCTACACCCTAATTATCTACCCCTAATTATGAGGTGAATTGTTACTCAATTGTGTGTGAAAATTAAAAAAAGAATCACTAACCATGAAAAAACCCTCTATCAAATGGTGCACGGTTTGGGGAAGCTGGCCATATGGTTTTCTCATAACATGTGCCACCTCATACACCTCCAAAAATTGTTTCATTGTTTCTTAGGGAAAATTGCATGGTTTTCCATTACCATATGACAATAGTGAATAACCCCATGGGCTTCAAAAAATCATCTAAATTTACACTAAATTATCCAATGTAAAAAAACCAACTAAGGTATAAAAAATGCTTAAGGAATACATTAAAATGAGTACAAGGAATCTCAAAAATGTTTTGGATCATACATTATCCCAAAGAATTAATACGGTTTAGGATTCCACATACCCAAGGTCTTATTTATTTTTCATCACATCTATACGACATCTGTATTGGTGATTACACCCTTTATGTGGAAGTAAGTCATTAAAGGAATATATTTGAATTGTACCATAATTTCAAAAAATATCCTATGATTATAATGAGAAAAAAAATTGGTTTGAGATTGAGAAATGATAAATTCTTGGGAATTGAATTACCAAGGGATTGGGAGGAAGAATTTATGTGTTAAAAATGCATATTTTCGTCAAACTATTTAATGAAATATTATTTCAAGAACAGTACATGTAATAGTTGTTTTTATTTGAGAATATAAATTTTATTTTATTATAAATAAAAGTATTCATGGATTTCAAACCACAAAAAAATTTGTAATATTAAAAAATAAAGGAATACAAAATAAAAAAAATCATTGGAATTCTATATTTGTTTTGACATTGGAAAGTACATTTTTGGATTTGAAATAAATATTATAATTTTTAAATAGATAATTTATCTTTTAAAATCTGTATTTAGATGATATAAATATTTTCAAATTTATTATGTCATTTTTAAATTTTTATTATGTCATAAAACATGCAGTATTTGATAAAAATATATTTTTACTATTATCCTAAAAATTATTGTGTATTAAAGATAAGAAAAAACCCACTATTCAAATATATAAATGTCGTCATTCACAAACATAAATTCAATTTATATAAATTAATTTATGAAAATATTAATATTAATTATTAATTATTAATATAAAAATTATGTTTTTAAAAAAATTAAAATATTCTTTTAAAAAATATATTATAAAAATATATTTGAGTTTTCTAATTTAATTATTTGCAATACAGAACTAAAATACTTATATTTACTTATTTGTATTTATACTAAATATTATTTCCAATAAATTTTATTATTCTATTAGTAATGCTATTATTTTAATGATATGGTTGTTATTTTAACAACAAGGTAACTATTCATAAAACCATATAACAATTTAAATAGTCATATTGGGTTTATACTTCATATAAATAACTCATATGTACATCAATTATTATTCAATTATTTTTATAAAAATGATATATATATATATATATATATGTATATATATATATATATTAACATCTATAATAATATTCCAAGTCGTTTGTCTTTTGTTTATAGTGTTGGTCATAGGTGTGATATTTTTAGGTGGCCACAGTCTAATGGATTTTAAAATTCTACTTATGTTATTTATTTATTTTTAGACTCTCATTATAATATTTTTAATTTTATAGACTTTATTAATTTCCCATATATAATTTATTAAACCGATGGAATAAATTTTGGTTAGTTTTTATATTGTGTGGTTTATCTGTTTTCCACTATACCATATATCTAATTATAAATCATGTAAATTTTGAAGCAAAATCTCATATAGAATAGTATGAGATATTAAATTCTTCCACATTTTATAAATATCATCTATAAAATTTCAACTCATATCATCATTTGGGAAACGTTATGGGAATTTTTTTTTCATTCCAGCCAGAGGTTCCTGTATTCCCTCTTCTTAATTATGATTTCAGTAATGTTATTTAACATGGTTAGTTTTCTTATTTTATAGAAAAAGTGTAATTTTTTATAATACATTTAATATTTTTTCCACATAAAATAGTTCATGATGTTGCGATAACAACTATGGATTATAAAAACGAGGGGGGACCATGTATATACTTTCTAATATGAGATATGTTTAATGCATCATTTACTTAATCCATGATTTGATGGAAGAGAAAATTGATATGTCAAATCATCTATGTGGTCAAGAATCATTAAGGGGCCAATTTACCTAGGGATGAGATTTCCTTTTGTTCTTAATCTTATGGCTCTATTCTAGTGTGGTTTTTTATGGAAAAAAATATCTCTAACATCAAAATAATTGTGTCTTTAATTCTTATTTCTTTAACACTTCTGTAGAATTTTATATAGTTTGGTGTTCCAATAAATGGCTGGATCATTCTATATCATCTCTTGCAAAATTTTGGGATCTAGTATTTTATAATAACAAACACAATTATATAATATTATAGTTCTATATATCATATAATATAGAGCCTTATATAGGGATACATGAATACATGCGTTGAAATTATAATATTATGTGAATTCAATCGAGAGAATATATCGATTCGAGTCATAGATTAAGTCCATTGATAAATCTCATAGATTTTATTCAAGTGTATAGATGGTTATTTCAAATTAACCCTTTGTATGAGTGTAATATGTTATAATAAAGTACAAATCAATATTCATGGAATGTTGAAATGTCATCCAAAACATAGAGGTGAACCATAGATCCCAATATGATATGATTAAAAGTAGTTCATCATTATAGCTCATCACATCCTTTACACATATCTTAGTATGTTCATTAAGTGATAAATCTTACCAAATAGTTAGTAAGTGGGATGTCCTGTTTAGTGGATCTACTAATACCCATATGGCATAATTTACTTTAGATATAATTTGTATATTCATGAAATTGTTTGTGGCGATCTTATCTTATTCCCAATTTGGTATGTGTAACGATTCAATAATCTCATTATAACTCTAATACTCAACATTAATTATTTTCATAACACATACATAGTTATGTACATCGAAATTTATTTCTTCATATTGTACCACCATGTGTTTTCTCAAGGATGTTAATATATATTAGAATTTATAGGGTGTATGGAGAATGATGAGTTATGTGAATCATTTAATATCTCTTTATATATCTATGTGGTTAATAGTACATAAAATATAGTTTTAGAAACAAATAAATACATCCTTATCAATACATAATTATTGAAGCTTCACTTCCTTTGTTTATATCTCATTCATCTAAAGTTCCATTTTATCCCTTTATACATCCTTGATTTTGTATTGGATAGATATCCTGACAACCATTTTGGAAAGGTAAGATATTTTTATTTTTGTTGTGATTTATATATCTATAATTTACAAATTAATTAAGTGATGACCTTTCTCGATCCTCATTATGGACAGATATGTATATTCCTTTTTACTAATTGTATAATAAGCCTTATTATCATTTCAATATGGTATTATATCAAGAAATCAGAGTCATTTATTAACTCAAAGTATCTTCGTTGATTATTTTTCAGTTCTTTTTTTGAGAATTTATAATCAAAAATATTATGATTAATATATACATCATACAATTTTATAGAGACAATTCCTCAAAATATTCAATTAATAGATCATATATTCTAACACTAGATCATTTTTTGAGTATTCATTCTTATATATAATCAATTATCATGAATTATAGGCGATCACTTTATCATATTACATGAGTGATGTAACTCAATACATTCTTTAAAGAATCATTATATGTCATAAACCGCATATTCACTTGAGATTAGTGTGAGTATATTTATAGTGGCTACCCTCTTCATGAAATATTAAAAAATATATTCATATTAGTATTTCTATATATTGTTTTCCACCTTACTTATTAATTTCATTATTGGGATAGATAATCCTTAGAAAT
This sequence comes from Viscum album, assembly GCA_963277665.1. Classification (NCBI taxonomy): domain Eukaryota; kingdom Viridiplantae; phylum Streptophyta; class Magnoliopsida; order Santalales; family Viscaceae; genus Viscum; species Viscum album. Next base: position 1,269,516,708 of record OY728164.1, read on the forward strand.
TTATTAAAACTAATTAGTATCACCTAAAAAATACATGAAAACTCTGAATTTGTGTGACACATATGTGTCTTGATCATCCATGAATTTAATTTTTATTTTAATGGTTCGTGTAAATTATTCACCTCTGATCACATAACCCCAAAATTTTACATGATGAATCAAAAATTCATACTTTCTATGTTTAGAAAACAGCTTATTCCTCTTTATTATTTCCAAGAAAATCCTTTGGTGCTCCACATATTCTTCAATACTATTAATGAATGTGAAAATGTATTCAAGAAAGACCATTATAAATTTTTCAAGGTAATAAATAATGAATCAAATCATAAAACTGTTAATGATTTTTGGGACGTATATAAGTCCAAATAGAATCAATATGAAATCATATTTTTTACATCTTGATTAGAATGTTGTCTTCTAGATATATTCTCTATTTACACTTTAGCTGATGATATCTAAAATGATTATCCACTTATGAGAATTATTTATCTCCAAAAATTAGATCGAACAAGTCAATAATCCTTGATAGTGGATAATTTTTATATATATAGATTTTTTTGAGATCTTATTAATTGATAAAATGTAAAGACCCGCAAATTTCAAGGAAATTTTTTTCTTAATTTTCTTTGGAATTTTACAAGAGCGCAGCTTCAGACGGCACCTGATTCCGAGGCCCGGTGTGCCCGGAATCAATTTCCGAAGTTTGGCTCGGGTACGTTCAGTGAACGGACGAGCGGGTTTTTCTATCTTTTGAACCGGTGCCCGGAATCAAATTCTGAGGGCACCGATGAATTCGCAGCGCCGGTATTTGCTTAGAAACGCCTCTTCCGGAGTTGCGTTTGCTCAGACGTGGTTTTTAAATTTTGCGGCTTTAAGTCAGAAATAAAAATAAAGTTTGTGCGACAACTTTATTTTATTTCACTTAAGCTGCTTGGAAGCCACTTGAAGTCACTTTAAGACGGCTTGAACTGAGTTGAACTGGATAGGATGCTATCCAGAAATATCCTACCCCCTTGGTAGGATATTTGTGCGGTGGGGCCCGCACGAGCCCCGCCGTTTCTTTCGCTAAGTAACGCACCCGCGAAAACCCGTCAAAGTAACTGAAAAGTCAACCGACGCGTTTTCTTTAATTCTTAACAGACCATTTAATTGGGCGGTTTATTTCGTGAATTAAATGGACTGTTTCTTCGTGAATTAAATGGGTCGTTTCTTTCGTTGAATTAATTCAACGAATTGATGGATCGTTTCTTAACCGGTTTCGTGTGTTGGCATGTTTATAAAATAAGACCAACCCAAAAATCCTTGGAAAGGATTTGAAAGAATCTTCGTTCCCCCACCCTCTCCGCGAAGAACGCGAAGAACGCGAAGAACGCGAAGAACGCGAAGAACGCCGGCGACCGGAGTTCGACGACGCACACCAAGATCTGCGACGTCGACGAGATCTACCCGCGACGTTCTTCGGCGACGCCTCTTCTTCCGCGGCCGGCCCTCGTTCGGCAACAAAGGTGAGAATCGGATCTTTTCTTCTCCCTTTTTAATTTCAATATCAACGGATTTAAACTAATTAAATCCGTTGATCTTGATCCGGAGATTGGAGACGCGACGAGCGATTCCGCGACGACGCGGCGATCTCCATCTTCCGCGACGAGCAATTCCGCGACGACCCCTCGTCCGACGACGACGATAAGGTAAGGGTTGATTTGAATATTTTCCTTCCCGTGATTTGTTTCTTTTAAAGTAAAGAACTTGATCTTCGAACAATTTTAACATTTAAAATTGTTGTTGATTGTTTTATTGTTCCTCCCGTGGATTATGACTAACGCGGAGGGTGCGGGTCTAACGAACAAGACCCGGCAACCCTCCGCCGATCTATTTTTGTTGTGCGGATTTGGCGGACGTCGACAAACCGTGCGGCAAGGGCAATTTGTTGGTTCCGCAGTGAAGATCGTCCCCCGGGAGGAGCATCGGCGCAGACGGGAAAGAAATCGGGCCACCGGAGCATCTCCGGCGGCCCGCGGAAGGAGGCGGCGGCGCGGGTCGCCGGCGCGGCGGCGCCGGCGACCGGAGGCGGCGGCGCCAGGCGCGCCGCCGTGGAAATCTTCCGCCGCGGCTAGAGCCGCGGCGGCGGCGGCAGCCGGTTCCGCGGCCGCGCGGAACCGGGACGGACGCGGCGGCCCGGCCGCGTCCGCGTGACAGGCGGCCCCCCGCGGGGCCGCGGTTTCTCTCAAGCCGCGGGTTCAACCCCGCGGCGGCGGCAGTTCGGCCGCTCGGCCGAGGCCGAGCCGGCCGGTCCGGTCGGCCGGGCCGCGCCCAGGCCGGACCGGACCCGGCCGAGCCAGTTCGGGCCGGGTCGGGCCGACCCGGTTCGGGCCGACCCTGTTCGGCCGACCCCAGGGGGGGTTCGGGCCGGGTCGCCCCGGGCCCAGTACCCCCGTTTCGGGCCCTCTTCGGTCTTTCGCCCATATCTTGGCCCTGGGACCTCCGATTGACGAACCGTCAGCGGCTACGCGATCCTTGGATCGAGACGGTCGTTTCGGTATATTATACTCAAGGTTTCGGAAGACTTTGGGTTCGGCCGGGTTGGTTCGTACACGAAACCAACCGGGCCCTCGGAGCGGAAACGCTCATAACTTGGGCTACGGACGTCCGAACGACGTACCGTCAGCTGTGGTAGTTCCTCTAAGTGAGACGGAACTTTTGGCATACTCCGCTCGAGGATCGGATACAGGCGGAGCACGGTCGGGTTGGTTTTGCCCTAAAAACCAACCGGGCCCCTGGGACGAAAATGCCAATAACTCTCAGACCGGGCGTCTGATTGACGCGCCGTCTGTCGCGTTGAGATCCTGTTGTCGATACGGAACTTTTGGATACATCAACTTCGGACTACGTGTCAGTTGATGTATCAGCCCCTCGGCTCGTGGAGCGGACCCTCCTAAACGAGCTCGCTTCGTGCGGGAACCCTAGTGCTGGCTGTGACCTCGACGACAGAGCAGAGATCCTCCGTGGACTGCGACGACGGCAGAGCAGAGATCCTCCGTGGACTGCGACGACGGCAGAGCAGAGATCCTCCGTGGACTGCGACGACGGCAGAGCAGAGATCCTCCGTGGACTGCGACGACGGCAGAGCAGAGATCCTTCGTGGACTGCGGCGACGACTGTGCAGAGATCCTCAGTGGACTGCATCGACTACTGCACTCAGCGATCCTACGCGGATCAGTGCCCGATCCTATGTGGGTCCTACTACCGGTTCTGTGTGAGCCACTGCCTACCGGTTCTGTGTGAGCCACTGCCTACAGGTTCTGTGTGAGCCCGATCCTGTGTGGGTCTACTGCGGGGGTTAGTACCTATCGATCCTTCGTGGGTCCGACGACTTAGATGGATCAGTGATCATCTTTGACGTCATCTGAAAAAGTATACCTGGTTGAGCTGAATCTTATGTTACTCTCCTTTGTGGATTGTGTTGAACCATCCTTTGTGGATTTACTGTTTACTCTCCTTTGTGGATTTGAGTCTTGCTTTCCTTTGTGGATTGAGTTGTTCTTGAGCTCGTGAGCAGAGCTAGAATTGGGGACTTAGGTATATGTATGGGCATATACCTAAGTCGAGTCGGATGTTACTTCGTGATTGCATCTTTCTTTTGTGCTATATCCTTTGTGGATTTCGGGAGACCTTCGGGGGTCTCGGGGTCCTTACTGAGTAGTTGTACTCACCCCTGCACGGGCTATGCCCGCACCTTGTTGTGTTGGTTGCAGACGACGGACAGCGCTGATCACGGTTGGGGCGTGGAGCAGGACGGTACCTGGAGGTGGACCACTAGTCGGGACGTACTCGGAGGGGACGTGGGACCCGAGGAGCCTGGAGGCTATCTGTACCCACCCTTCAGGTGGGATTGCCAGTGGACGACACGAGGCCGCCGTCTTTTCTTCAGTTGCTGTATTTTTCTTTTCAGTTGTACTTTACAGTTGGGCTTGTATTTCCGGCCCCCTTTACTTTTCTCCACTTTACTTTCCGCTTGCTGACTCTGTGTGGTTGTTACTTATAAAGGCAATGCCTTCCCTGTTTACTGGGATTTTACGCCTTGGTGCTAGTCGCCAGCCCCTGGCCTATGGAAGGCGGGCTTGGGGTAGTCACGGCACGGGCCCCGAGGACGGGTCGTGACAAATTGGTATCAGAGGCGGTCGGTTCTACCGCAGACTCTGATCGTCCTTTCTTTCTATGTGAAGCAATAGTGTTTAGTGTATTGAGTGTGGTTATCAGTTCAGGGAGCCCAGTGTTGGTGCGGCGGCCGACGTATCCGTACACCAGGACCCTGACTCCTGATTTCCGACTTAATGCATGAAAACATTGATTGCGTGTGTGTTTCAAGTTTTCTTTGTGATTGCTTGTGTCAGCTCACCGGGTATACTGATCTGCTTTATGAAAGTCTCAAGTTTTCCTTGTGATTACTTGTGCCAGCTCACCAGGTATACTGTTCTGACTGTGGTGCTCTTGTTCTCCTTTTCAGGATGGCCCCGCGACGACTGCCAGCTAGGGTTCCGAGTGTAGGGCGCGACGGCAGCCCACCGAGCGGCGAGGCTTCGGTGCAGGGCCCTTTGCCAGCAGTGGCACCGGCGGTAGCCTTACCCGCCGAGCCACTGATGCTACCAGTACCAGACGCTGACGATGCACGTCGCCTCAGGGCACTGCATGAGTTTCAGAGCCAGCGACCGCCCAGGTTTCGCGGCGAGGCGGACCCCCAGGCCGCCGAGGACTGGCTAGAGGCGGTGGTACGGATCTTCAGGCTAGTGAGGACACTAGCGGATCTCATGGTGATCCTCGCAGCGAGCCTCCTGCAGGCGGTGGCAGGACGATGGTGGAGCCTGATGCTCCAGGTTCACGATGAGGCATCCTTGCTCTGGGCGGACTTCGAGGGCCTCTTCCGCTCTGAGTTCGTCCCGGCCACCCTCCGAGCGGTGCGCATCCAGGAGCTTCTCCAGCTGCGCCAGGGCAGCATGACGGTCGCTCAGTACGCGGCAAGGTTCACGGACCTATCTCGCTACTCGACCGACATGGTACGGGACCCCTTCTTCCGGGCCCGGACCTTCGAGCAGGGCTTGCGACAGGAGATTCGGGCGTCGCTGATCTCCCTCAGCATTCCGACCCAGGCGGGAGTGCTGGAGCGAGCCCTCCTGATCGAGAGCTTCCTGGCAGAGCCTTCTTCAGCAGCGAGACCTAGCGCAGGGCGGCAGGTAGCTGAGTCTTCGGCAGCAGGTAGCCGACGGATGGCTCACGGGTCCAGGCAGACCAGACCCCCACGCAGACGGCCTCAGGACACCAGCTCAGCAGTACGAGGCACACAGCGGAGTGTCAGCCTTTCAAGAGGCAGGCTGTGCTACTCCTGCGGCGGGCAGGGTCACATGGCTCGTGACTGCCCGACTCGCCGACCAGAGGAGCAGCAGACGGTGGAGGGGCCACCCAGGCAGAGGCAGAGGGTCGACCGTGGCGGTCCGCAGGGAGGAGGCGGACGAGGCAGAGGAGATGGCCGAGCAGCGGGTGGTGGGCGACGCTTCCAGGCTCTACCCCCACCACCACCAGGAGGGCCACCTCGACCACAGGGAGCTGGCGGGCAGGGACAGGCCCAGCTCCAGGCAGTGGAGGCCGACGACCCCGACATGCCAGAGATGATTCGAGGTACGATCTGTGTCTATTCCACCCTTGCTGCAGTACTTATAGACACAGGAGCGAGTCACTCTTTCATAGCCTCTGCCCTTGTTCGGAGCTCGGAGATTCCGACTGAGCCGTTGGCTCGATCCTTACGGCTAGAGACTCCTACGGGAGCAGACTCGACGATTACGCACTGGTGCCGGCAGTGTGAGCTTACTCTAGGAGGCGAGAGCTTCGGCTGGGATCTCCTTGTAGCGGCGTCGAGGCCTTACGACGTCATCTTGGGCATGGATTGGCTATCCACGGTTCATGCCCAGATCGACTGTTTTAGGCGCAAGGTGCGATGTGTTCGTACCGACGGGAGCATGTTTACCTTCACCGGCGAGAAGGGAACCTTTGCAGCACAGGATGGACTTCCGCGGAGAAGAGTGCAGCCCATCTCTCATCAGTTGGCTAGCCTCATCCTAGGAGCAGTGGACGTGCGGAGTCCGGCTTTTCCTGCAGTGGTGGACCAGTACGTGGACGTCTTTCCCGACGACGTTCCAGGGCTACCTCCTCGTAGAGAGGTAGACTTTTACATCGACTTGTACCCCGGGACAGCCCCGATATCTACTCCAGCATATCGGATGGCCCCCGCCGAGCTTCGAGAGCTGCGGGTACAGTTGGAGGACTTGCAGAGCAAGGGGTTTATCCGACCCAGTGTTTCACCCTGGGCTTCCCCGATTTTGTTCGCCAAGAAGGCGGACGGGAGCTTGCGACTATGTGTCGACTATCGTCGCCTGAACCAGGTGACAGTGAGGAATAAGTATCCGCTGCCACGGATTGACGACCTCTTCGATCAGCTCAAGGGAGCGCGGTGGTTCTCGAAGATAGACCTCCGGTCAGGCTATCATCAGCTTAGAGTTCGAGACGAGGACGTGCAGAAGACGGCCTTCAGGTGTCGGTATGGCCATTATGAGTTCTTGGTTATGCCGTTCGGCGTAACCAATGCTCCGGCAGTGTTCATGAGCCTCATGAACAGGATCTTCCAGCCATACCTCGACCGATTTGTCGTTGTCTTCATTGACGACATTTTGGTATACTCGACGACTGAGGAGGAGCATGCCTACCACCTGCGAGTTGTGCTAGACATACTCCGAGAGCACCAGCTTTATGGCAAGCTCTCAAAATGCCAGTTCTGGTTACGTGAGGTCCATTTCTTGGGGCACGTCATTTCTGAGGTGGGAGTTGCAGTGGATCCCGCGAAGATCGAGGCAGTGCTAGCTTGGGATCCACCCAAGAGCGTGACAGAGGTGCGGAGCTTCTTGGGCCTAGCGGGATACTATCGGAGATTCGTGCCAGACTTCTCCAGAGTTGCAGCACCACTCTCAGCCTTGAAGAAGAAGGGGAAACCCTTCGTGTGGTCAGACAGATGTCAGCAGAGCTTCCAGGAGCTGAGACAGAGATTGACCAGCGCACCTATCTTGAGGTTGCCTGAGGAGGGAGTTGGGTACGTAGTTTACTGCGATGCATCAGGGACTGGACTCGGGTGCGTCCTGATGCAGGAGCGGGCCGTGATCGCCTACGGATCACGTCAGTTGAGGCCGCATGAGCAGAACTACGCCACTCATGACCTGGAGTTAGCAGCAGTGGTCTTCGCTCTGAAGACTTGGCGGCACTATCTGATGGGCGAGCGCTTCACAGTCTTTTCTGACCACCAGAGTCTCAGGTATATCTTCTCTCAGAAGGACCTGAACCTGAGACAGCGGAGATGGCTTGAGTTCCTCCAGGACTATGACTTTGAGATAGTCTATACTCCTGGGAAGGGGAACGTGGTAGCCGATGCCCTCAGCAGGAGAACGGGCATTCAGCTACTTGAGGAGGCGACGGAGCAGCTAGCCTCCTTACAGATATCCTTCGTGGATAGAGACGGAGCAGCCTTTCTTCAGTCTCTCACAGTCTCTCCTCCACTTCTACAGCGGGTTAGAGAGGCTCAGCGTGGGGACGCTGACTGTGAGACCCGGCGTGCACTGATATCCTCAGGTCAGGCGCCTGATGGCTTCTCCCTTGGAGCAGAGCACGACATCCTTTTTAGAGGACGTACCTTCGTACCAGTCGCCTTACGAGAGGAGGTGCTGAGAGAGTTTCACACTTCTCCCTTGGCGGTACATCCCGGAGTGGCGAAGATGTACCAGGATCTCAGACGACAGCACTGGTGGCCGGGCATGAAGAAAGCTGTGGCAGAGTTCGTTTCACGATGCCTCACCTGCCAGCAGGTGAAGGCAGAGCATCAGGTACCAGCAGGCTTGGTACAGCCCTTGGAGGTCCCGGAGTGGAAGTGGGACAGCATATCTATGGACTTCGTGACTGGACTTCCACGTACTTCCAGAGGTCACGACTCCATTTGGGTGATTGTCGACCGACTCACCAAGTCGGCACACTTCTTACCCATCAGAGAGCAGGGCTCAGTGGAGAGCTTGGGACGTCTTTACGTCCAGGAGATCGTACGGCTTCACGGTGTGCCATCGTCTATCGTCTCCGATCGAGATGCTCGTTTCACTTCCCGGCTTTGGAAGGGGTTGCAGGAGGCGTTCGGGACGCGGCTCCATCTGAGCACAGCCTTCCACCCTCAGACGGATGGTCAGACGGAGAGGACCATACAGACACTCGAGGACATGCTCCGTGCATGTGTTCTCGACTTTGGTCGCAGCTGGGAGGACCACCTACCCTTGGTGGAGTTCGCGTACAACAACAGCTACCACTCCACCATCAGGATGGCACCATACGAGGCGTTGTACGGCAGACCCTGCAGATCACCGTTGTGCTGGACAGACCCTGGGGAGTCAGCACTCGTGGGACCAGAGATGGTCCGAGCCACGACAGAGAAGGTCCAGATCATCCAGGAGAGGATGAGGACAGCTCAGAGCCGGCAGAAGTCATATGCTGACAGGAGGCGGAGGCCACTAGAGTTCGAGGATGGCGACCACGTCTTTTTGCGTGTCTCACCTCGACGTGGTTTACGGAGATTTGGCCGAGGCGGAAAGTTGTCTCCATGCTTCATCGGGCCTTTCCAGGTCCTCAGCAGGATAGGAGAGGTGGCTTATCGCCTGGCTCTACCACCTCAGTTGCACCGGGTGCACGACGTCTTCCACGTGTCTCAGCTGAGGAGATACGTGCACGACCCGACGCACATCATCGACTTTGGGGAGCTGGACGTGGACGATGGGGCGACTTTTGCGGAGGTTCCAGTGGAGATCGAGGATCGACAGGAGCGGGTCCTACGTGGGCGGTCGATTCCTCTTGTGCGCATCAGATGGCAGCACGGGAACCTCCAGGAGAGCACTTGGGAGCGGGAGGCTCAGATGCGTGCTCAGTACCCCCATTTGTTCCCCTAGTTTTTGATGTATCTTTACGGGGACGTAAAGCCCTGAGGTGGGAGTAATGTAAAGACCCGCAAATTTCAAGGAAATTTTTTTCTTAATTTTCTTTGTAATTTTACAAGAGCGCAGCTTCAGACGGCACCTGATTCCGAGGCCCGGTGTGCCCGGAATCAATTTCCGAAGTTTGGCTCGGGTACGTTCAGTGAACGGACGAGCGGGTTTTTCTATCTTTTGAACCGGTGCCCGAAATCAAATTCTGAGGGCACCGATGAATTCGCAGCGCCGGTATTTTCTTAGAAACGCCTCTTCCGGAGTTGCGTTTGCTCAGACGTGGTTTTTAAATTTTGCGGCTTTAAGTCAGAAATAAAAATAAAGTTTGTGCGACAACTTTATTTTATTTCACTTAAGCTGCTTGGAAGCCACTTGAAGTCACTTTAAGACGGCTTGAACTGAGTTGAACTGGATAGGATGCTATCCAGAAATATCCTACCCCCTTGGTAGGATATTTGTGCGGTGGGGCCCGCACGAGCCCCGCCGTTTCTTTCGCTAAGTAACGCACCCGCGAAAACCCGTCAAAGTAACTGAAAAGTCAACCGACGCGTTTTCTTTAATTCTTAACAGACCATTTAATTGGGCGGTTTATTTCGTGAATTAAATGGACTGTTTCTTCGTGAATTAAATGGGTCGTTTCTTTCGTTGAATTAATTCAACGAATTGATGGATCGTTTCTTAACCGGTTTCGTGTGTTGGCATGTTTATAAAATAAGACCAACCCAAAAATCCTTGGAAAGGATTTGAAAGAATCTTCGTTCCCCCACCCTCTCCGCGAAGAACGCGAAGAACGCGAAGAATGCGAAGAACGCGAAGAACGCCGGCGACCGGAGTTCGACGACGCACACCAAGATCTGCGACGTCGACGAGATCTACCCGCGACGTTCTTCGGCGACGCCTCTTCTTCCGCGGCCGGCCCTCGTTCGGCAACAAAGGTGAGAATCGGATCTTTTCTTCTCCCTTTTTAATTTCAATATCAACGGATTTAAACTAATTAAATCCTTTGATCTTGATCCGGAGATTGGCGACGCGACGAGCGATTCCGCGACGACGCGGCGATCTCCATCTTCCGCGACGAGCAATTCCGCGACGACCCCTCGTCCGACGACGACGATAAGGTAAGGGTTGATTGGAATATTTTCCTTCCCGTGATTTGTTTCTTTTAAAGTAAAGAACTTGATCTTCGAACAATTTTAACATTTAAAATTGTTGTTGATTGTTTTATTGTTCCTCCCGTGGATTATGACTAACGCGGAGGGTGCGGGTCTAACGAACAAGACCCGGCAACCCTCCGCCGATCTATTTTTGTTGTGCGGATTTGGCGGACGTCGACAAACCGTGCGGCAAGGGCAATTTGTTGGTTCCGCAGTGAAGATCGTCCCCCGGGAGGAGCATCGGCGCAGACGGGAAAGAAATCGGGCCACCGGAGCATCTCCGGCGGCCCGCGGAAGGAGGCGGCGGCGCGGGTCGCCGGCGCGGCGGCGCCGGCGACCGGAGGCGGCGGCGCCAGGCGCGCCGCCGTGGAAATCTTCCGCCGCGGCTTCAGCCGCGGCGGCGGCGGCAGCCGGTTCCGCGGCCGCGCGGAACCGGGACGGACGCGGCGGCCCGGCCGCGTCCGCGTGACAGGCGGCCCCCCGCGGGGCCGCGGTTTCCCTCAAGCCGCGGGTTCAACCCCGCGGCGGCGGCAGTTCGGCCGCTCGGCCGAGGCCGAGCCGGCCGGTCCGGTCGGCCGGGCCGCGCCCAGGCCGGACCGGACCCGGCCGAGCCGGTTCGGGCCGGGTCGGGCCGAGGCCGGACCGGACCCGGCCGAGCCGGTTCGGGCCGGGTCGGGCCGACCCTGTAAAGACCCGCAAATTTCAAGGAAATTTTTTTTCTTAATTTTCTTTGGAATTTTACAAGAACGCAGCTTCAGACGGCACCTGATTCCGAGGCCCGGTGTGCCCGGAATCAATTTCCGAAGTTTGGCTCGGGTACGTTCAGTGAACGGACGAGCGGGTTTTTCTATCTTTTGAACCGGTGCCCGGAATCGAATTCTGAGGGCACCGATGAAATCGCAGCGCCGGTATTTGCTTAGAAACGCCTCTTCCGGAGTTGCGTTTGCTCAGGTGTGGTTTTTTAATTTTTACGGCTTTAAGTCAGAAATAAAATAAAGTTTGTGCGACAACTTTATTTTAAATCGCTTAAGCTGCTTGGAAGCCACTTGAAGTCACTTAAAGACGGCTTGAACTGAGTTGAACTGGATAGGATGCTATCCAGAAATATCCTACCCCCTTTGGTAGGATATTTGTGCGGTGGGACCCGCACGAGCCCCGCCGTTTCTTTCGCTAAGTAACGCACCCGCGAAAACCCGTCAAAGTAACTGAGAAGTCAACCGACGCGTTTTCTTTAATTCTTAACAGACCATTTAATTGGGCGGTTTATTTCGTGAATTAAATGGACTGTTTCTTCGTGAATTAAATGGGTCGTTTCTTTCGTTGAATTAATTCAACGAATTGATGGATCGTTTCTTAACCGGTTTCGTGTTGGCATGTTTATAAAATAAGACCAACCCAAAAATCCTTGGAAAGGATTTGAAAGAATCTTCGTTCCTCCACCCTCTCCGCGAAGAACGCGAAGAACGCGAAGAACGCGAAGAACGCGAAGAACGCCGGCGACCGGAATTCGACGACGCACTCCAAGATCTGCGACGTCGACGAGATCTACCCGCGACGTTCTTCGGCGACGCCTCTTCTTCCGCGGCCGACCCTCGTTCGGCAACAAAGGTGAGAATCGGATCTTTTCTTCTCCCTTTTTAATTTCAATATCAACGGATTTAAACTAATTAAATCCGTTTGATCTTGATCCGGAGATTGGCGACGCGACGCCGGATACCGCGACGACGCGACGATCTCCTTCCTCCGCGACGAGCGATTCCGCGACGACCCCTCGTCCGACGACGACGTCAAGGTAAGGGATGTTGGAATTCTTTTAAAAATCCCGTGTTTATTCTTTTGAAATATAGAACCCGATCACGAAACAATTTTAATTTATTTAAAATTGTTGATTGGTTTCTTTCTTGTTTCTCCCGTTGAATTATGACTAACGCGGAGGGTGCGGGTCTAACGAACAAGACCCGGCAACCCTCCGTCGATCTTCCTTTGTGTGCGGTTTTGGCGAGCGACGGCAAAAGTGCGACGCAAGGGCCATATGTTGATTCCGCAGTGGAGGACGCGTCCCGGGAGGAACAACGGCGCAGACGGGAGGCAAATCGGGCCACCGGAGCATCTCCGGCGGCCCGCGGAAGGAGGCGGCGGCGCGGGTCGCCGGCGCGGTGGCGCCGGCGACCGGGGGCGGCGGCGCCCGGCGCGCCGCCGGAGGAGTCCGCCGCGGCCGAGCCGCGGCGGCGGCGAGCCGCCGGACCGCGTCCGCGGTCCGGCCTTCCAGCACGCGGCCCGCGCGGGCCGCGTTTTCTCCAAAGCCGCGGGTTTGACCCGCGGCGGCAGCACATTCGGCCGCTCGGCCGAAGCCGAGCCGGTCCGGTCGGCCGGGCCGCGCCCAGGCCGGACCGGACCCGGCCGAGCCGGTTCGGGCCGGGTCGGGCCGACCCGGTTCGGGCCGACCCGGTTCGGCCGACCCCAGGGGGGGGTTCGGGCCGGGTCGCCCCGGACCCGGAACCCCCGTTTCGGGCCCTCTACGGTCTTTCGCCCATATCTTGGGCCTGGGACCTCCGATTGACGAACCGTCAGCGGCTACGCGATCCTTGGATCGAGACGGTCGTTTCGGTATATTATACTCAAGGTTTCGGAAGACTTTGGGTTCGGCCGGGTTGGTTCGTACACGAAGCCAACCGGGCCCTCGGAGCGGAAACGCTCATAACTTGAGCTACGGACGTCCGAACGACGTACCGTCAGCTGTGGTGGTTTCCTCTAAGTGAGACGGAACTTTTGGCATACTCCGCCCGAGGATCGGATACAGGCGGAGTACGGTCGGGTTGGTTTTGCCCTAAAAACCAACCGGGCCCCTGGGACGAAAATGCCAATAACTCTCAGACCGGGCGTCCGATTGACGCGCCGTCTGTCGCGTTGAGATCCTGTTGTCGATACGGAACTTTTGGATACATCAACTTCGGACTACGTGTCAGTTGATGTATCAGCCCCTCGGCTCGTGGAGCGGACCCTCCTAAACGAGCTCGCTACGTGCGGGAACCCTAGCGCTGGCTGTGACCTCGACGACAGAGCAGAGATCCTCCGTGGACTGCGACGACGGCAGAGCAGAGATCCTCCGTGGACTGCGACGACGGCAGAGCAGAGATCCTCCGTGGACTGCGACGACGGCAGAGCAGAGATCCTCCGTGGACTGCGACGACGGCAGAGCAGAGATCCTTCGTGGACTGCGGCGACGACTGTGCAGAGATCCTCAGTGGACTGCGTCGACTACTGCACTCAGCGATCCCATGTGGATCAGTGCCTACAGGTTCTGTGTGAGCCCGATCCTACGTGGGTCCTTACTACTGGTTCTGTGTGAGCCACTGCCTACAGGTTCTGTGTGAGCCCGATCCTACGTGGGTCTTTTTGCGGGGGTTAGTACCTATCGATCCTTCGTGGGTCCGACGACTGAGACGGATCAGTGATCGTCTTTGACGTCATCTGAAAAAGTATACCTGGTTGAGCTGAATCTTATGTTACTCTCCTTTGTGGATTGTGTTGAACCATCCTTTGTGGATTTACTGTTTACTCTCCTTTGTGGATTTGGGTCTTGCTTTCCTTTGTGGATTGAGTTGTTCTTGAGCTCGTGAGCAGAGCTAGAATTGGGGACTTAGGTATATGTATGGGCATATACCTAAGTCGAGTCAGATGTTACTTCGTGATTGCATCTTTCTTTTGTGCTATATCCTTTGTGGATTTCGAGAGACCTTCGGGGGTCTCGGGGTCCTTACTGAGTAGTTGTACTCACCCCTGCACGGGCTATGCCCGCACCTTGTTGTGTTGGTTGCAGACGACGGACAGCGCTGATCACGGTTGGGGCGTGGAGCAGGACGGTACCTGGAGGTGGACCACTGGGCGGGACGTGCTCGGAGCGGACGTGGGACCCGAGGAGCCTGGAGGCTATCTGTACCCACCCTTCAGGTGGGATTGCCAGTGGACGACACGAGGCCGCCGTCTTTTCTTCAGTTGCTGTTCTTTTTCTTTTCAGTTGTACTTTACAGTTGGGCTTGTATTTCCGGCCCCTTTACTTTTCTGCACTTTACTTTCCGCTTGCTGACTCTGTGTGGTTGTTACTTATAAAGGCAATGCCTTCCCTGTTTACTGGGATTTTACGCCTTGGTGCTAGTCGCCAGCCCCTGGCCTATGGAAGGCGGGCTTGGGGTAGTCACGGCACGGGCCCCGAGGACGGGTCGTGACAAATTGGTATCAGAGGCGGTCGGTTCTACCGCAGACTCTGATCGTCCTTTCTTTCTATGTGAAGCAATAGTGTTTAGTGTATTGAGTGTGGTTATCAGTTCAGGGAGCCCAGTGTTGGTGCGGCGGCCGACGTATCCGTACACCAGGACCCTGACTCCTGATTTCCGACTTAATGCATGAAAACATTGATTGCGTGTGTGTTTCAAGTTTTCTTTGTGATTACTTATGTCAGCTCACCGGGTATACTGATCTGCTTTATGAAAGTCTCAAGTTTTCCTTGTGATTACTTGTGCCAGCTCGCCAGGTATACTGTTCTGACTGTGGTGCTCTTGTTCTCCTTTTCAGGATGGCCCCGCGACGACTGCCAGCTAGGGTTCCGAGTGTTGGGCGCGATGGCAGCCCACCGAGCGACGAGGCCTCGGTGCAGGGCCCTTTGCCAGCAGTGGCACCGGCGGTAGCCTTACCCGCCGAGCCACCGATGCTACCAGTACCAGACGCTGACGATGCACGTCGCCTCAGGGCACTGCACGAGTTTCAGAGCCAGCGACCGCCCAGGTTTCGCGGTGAGGCGGACCCCCAGGCCGCCGAGGACTGGCTAGAGGCGGTGGTACGGATCTTCAGGCTAGTGAGGACACCAGCGGATCTCATGGTGATCCTCGCAGCGAGCCTCCTGCAGGCGGCGGCAGGACGATGGTGGAGCCTGATGCTCCAGGTTCACGATGAGGCATCCTTGCTCTGGGCGGACTTCGAGAGCCTCTTCCGCTCTGAGTTCGTCCCGGCCACCCTCCGAGCGGTGCGCATCCAGGAGCTTCTCCAGCTGCGCCAGGGCAGCATGACGGTCGCTCAGTATGCGGCGAGGTTCACGGACCTATCTCGCTACTCGACCGACATGGTACGGGACCCCTTCTTCCGGGCCCGGACCTTCGAGCAGGGCTTGCGACAGGAGATTCGTGCGTCGCTGATCTCCCTCAGCATTCCGACCCAGGCAGGAGTGCTGGAGCGAGCCCTCCTGATCGAGAGCTTCCTGGCAGAGCCTTCTTCAGCGGCGAGACCTAGCGCAGGGCGGCAGGTAGCTGAGTCATCGGCAGCTGGTAGCCGACGGATGACTCACGGGTCCAGGCAGACCAGACCCCCTCGCAGACGGCCTCAGGACACCGGCTCAGCAGTACGAGGCACACAGCGGAGTGCCAGCCTTTCGAGAGGCAGGCTGTGCTACTCTTGCGGCGGGCAGGGTCACATGGCTCGTGACTGCCCGACTCGCCGACCAGAGGAGCAGCAGACGGTGGAGGGGCCACCCAGGCAGAGGCAGAGGGTCGACCGTGGCGGTCCGCAGGGAGGAGGCGGACGAGGCAGAGGAGCTGGCCGAGCAGCGGGTGGTGGGCGACGCTTCCAGGCTCTACCCCCACCACCACCAGGAGGGCCACCTCGACCACAGGGAGCTGGCGGGCAGGGACAGGCCCAGCTCCATGCAGTGGAGGCCTACGACCCCGACATGCCAGAGATGATTCGAGGTACGATCTGTGTCTATTCCACCCTTGCTGCAGTACTTATAGACACAGGAGCGAGTCACTCTTTCATAGCCTCTGCCCTTGTTCGGAGCTCGGAGATTCCGACTGAGCCGTTGGCTCGATCCTTACGGCTAGAGACTCCTACGGGAGCAGACTCGACGATTACGCAATGGTGCCGGCAGTGTGAGCTTACTCTAGGAGGCGAGAGCTTCGGCTGGGATCTCCTTGTAGCGGCGTCGAGGCCTTACGACGTCATCTTGGGCATGGATTGGCTATCCACGGTTCATGCCCAGATCGACTGTTTTAGGCGCAAGGTACGATGTGTTCGTACCGACGGGAGCAGGTTTACCTTCACCGGCGAGAAGGGAACCTTTGCAGCACAGGATGGACTTCCGCGGAGGAGAGTGCAGCCCATCTCACATCAGTTGGCTAGCCTCATCCTAGGAGCAGTGGACGTGCGGAGTCCGGCTTTTCCTGCAGTGGTGGACCAGTACGTGGACGTCTTTCCCGACGACGTTCCAGGGCTACCTCCTCGTAGAGAGGTAGACTTTTACATCGACTTGTACCCCGGGACAGCCCCGATATCTACTCCAGCATATCGGATGGCCCCCGCCGAGCTTCGAGAGCTGCGGGTACAGTTGGAGGACTTGCAGAGCAAGGGGTTTATCCGACCCAGTGTTTCACCCTGGGCTTCCCCGATTTTGTTCGCCAAGAAGGCGGACGGGAGCTTGCGACTATGTGTCGACTATCGTCGCCTGAACCAGGTGACAGTGAGGAACAAGTATCCGCTGCCACGGATTGATGACCTCTTCGATCAGCTCAAGGGAGCGCGGTGGTTCTCGAAGATAGACCTCCGGTCAGGCTATCATCAGCTCAGAGTTCGAGACGAGGACGTGCAGAAGACGGCCTTCAGGTGTCGGTATGGCCATTATGAGTTCTTGGTTATGCCGTTCGGCGTAACCAATGCTCCAGCGGTGTTCATGAGCCTCATGAACAGGATCTTCCAGCCATACCTCGACCGATTTGTCGTTGTCTTCATTGACGACATTTTGGTATACTCGACGACTGAGGAGGAGCATGCCTACCACCTGCGAGTTGTGCTAGACACACTCCGAGAGCACCAGCTTTATGGCAAGCTCTCAAAATGCCAGTTCTGGTTACGTGAGGTCCATTTCTTGGGGCACGTCATTTCTGAGGCGGGAGTTGCAGTGGATCCCGCGAAGATCGAGGCAGTGCTAGCTTGGGAGCCACCCAGGAGCGTGACTGAGGTGCGGAGCTTCTTGGGCCTAGCGGGATACTATCGGAGATTCGTGCCAGACTTCTCCAGAGTTGCAGCACCACTCTCAGCCTTGACGAAGAAGGGGAAACCCTTCGTGTGGTCAGACAGATGTCAGCAGAGCTTCCAGGAGCTGAGACAGAGATTGACCAGCGCACCTATCTTGAGGTTGCCTGAGGAGGGAGTTGGGTACGTAGTTTACTGCGACGCATCAGGGACTGGACTCGGGTGCGTCCTGATGCAGGAGCGGGCCGTGATCGCCTACGGATCACGTCAGTTGAGGCCGCATGAGCAGAACTACGCCACTCATGACCTGGAGTTAGCAGCAGTGGTCTTCGCTCTGAAGACTTGGCGGCACTATCTGATGGGCGAGCGCTTCACAGTCTTTTCTGACCACCAGAGTCTCAGGTATATCTTCTCTCAGAAGGACCTGAACCTGAGACAGCGGAGATGGCTTGAGTTCCTCCAGGACTATGACTTTGAGATAGTCTATACTCCTGGGAAGGGGAACGTGGTAGCCGATGCCCTCAGCAGGAGGACGGGCATTCAGCTACTTGAGGAGGCGACGGAGCAGCTAGCCTCCTTGCAGATATCCTTCGTGGATAGAGACGGAGCAGCCTTTCTTCAGTCTCTCACAGTCTCTCCTCCACTTCTACAGCGGGTCAGAGAGGCTCAGCGTGGGGACGCTGACTGTGAGACCCGGCGTGCACTGATATCCTCAGGTCAGGCGCCTGATGGTTTCTCCCTTGGAGCAGAGCACGACATCCTTTTCAGAGGACGTACCTTCGTACCAGTCGCTTTACGAGGGGAGGTGCTGAGAGAGTTTCACACTTCTCCCTTGGCGGTACATCCCGGAGTGGCGAAGATGTACCAGGATCTCAGGCGACAGCACTGGTGGCCGGGTATGAAGAAAGCTGTGGCAGAGTTCGTTTCACGATGCCTCACCTGCCAGCAGGTGAAGGCAGAGCACCAGGTACCAGCAGGTTTGGTACAGCCCTTGGAGGTCCCGGAGTGGAAGTGGGACGGCATATCTATGGACTTCGTGACTGGACTTCCACGCACTTCCAGAGGTCACGACTCCATTTGGGTGATTGTCGACCGACTCACCAAGTCGGCACACTTCTTACCCATCAGAGAGCAGGGCTCAGTAGAGAGCTTGGGACGTCTTTACGTCCAGGAGATCGTACGGCTTCACGGTGTGCCATCGTCTATCGTCTCCGATCGAGATGCTCGTTTCACTTCCAGGCTTTGGAAGGGGTTGCAGGAGGCGTTCGGGACGCGGCTCCATCTGAGCACAGCCTTCCACCCTCAGACGGATGGACAGACGGAGAGGACCATACAGACACTCGAGGACATGCTCCGTGCATGTGTTCTCGACTTTGGTCGCAGCTGGGAGGACCACCTACCCTTGGTGGAGTTTGCGTACAACAACAGCTACCACTCCACCATCGGGATGGCACCATACGAGGCGTTGTACGGCAGACCCTGCAGATCACCGTTGTGCTGGACAGACCCTGGGGAGTCAGCACTCGTGGGACCAGAGATGGTCCGAGCCACGACAGAGAAGGTCCAAATCATCCAGGAGAGGATGAGGACAGCTCAGAGCCGGCAGAAGTCATATGCTGACAGGAGGCGGAGGCCACTAGAGTTCGAGGATGGCGACCACGTCTTTTTGCGTGTCTCACCTCGACGTGGTTTACGGAGATTTGGCCGAGGCGGCAAGCTGTCTCCCCGCTTCATCGGGCCTTTCCAGGTCCTCAGCAGGATAGGAGAGGTGGCTTATCGCCTGGCTCTACCACCTCAGTTGCACCGGGTGCACGACGTCTTCCACGTGTCTCAGCTGAGGAGATACGTGCACGACCCGACGCACATCATCGACTTTGGGGAGCTGGACGTGGACGATGGGGCGACTTTTGCGGAGGTTCCAGTGGAGATCGAGGATCGACAGGAGCGGGTCCTACGTGGGCGGTCGATTCCTCTTGTGCGCGTCAGATGGCAGCACGGGAACCTCCAGGAGAGCACTTGGGAGCGGGAGGCTCAGATGCGTGCTCAGTACCCCCATTTGTTCCCCTAGTTTTGATGTATCTTTACGGGGACGTAAAGCCCTGAGGTGGGAGTAATGTAAAGACCCGCAAATTTCAAGGAAATTTTTTTTCTTAATTTTCTTTGGAATTTTACAAGAACGCAGCTTCAGACGGCACCTGATTCCGAGGCCCGGTGTGCCCGGAATCAATTTCCGAAGTTTGGCTCGGGTACGTTCAGTGAACGGACGAGCGGGTTTTTCTATCTTTTGAACCGGTGCCCGGAATCGAATTCTGAGGGCACCGATGAAATCGCAGCGCCGGTATTTGCTTAGAAACGCCTCTTCCGGAGTTGCGTTTGCTCAGGTGTGGTTTTTTAATTTTTACGGCTTTAAGTCAGAAATAAAATAAAGTTTGTGCGACAACTTTATTTTAAATCGCTTAAGCTGCTTGGAAGCCACTTGAAGTCACTTAAAGACGGCTTGAACTGAGTTGAACTGGATAGGATGCTATCCAGAAATATCCTACCCCCTTTGGTAGGATATTTGTGCGGTGGGACCCGCACGAGCCCCGCCGTTTCTTTCGCTAAGTAACGCACCCGCGAAAACCCGTCAAAGTAACTGAGAAGTCAACCGACGCGTTTTCTTTAATTCTTAACAGACCATTTAATTGGGCGGTTTATTTCGTGAATTAAATGGACTGTTTCTTCGTGAATTAAATGGGTCGTTTCTTTCGTTGAATTAATTCAACGAATTGATGGATCGTTTCTTAACCGGTTTCGTGTTGGCATGTTTATAAAATAAGACCAACCCAAAAATCCTTGGAAAGGATTTGAAAGAATCTTCGTTCCTCCACCCTCTCCGCGAAGAACGCGAAGAACGCGAAGAACGCGAAGAACGCGAAGAACGCCGGCGACCGGAATTCGACGACGCACTCCAAGATCTGCGACGTCGACGAGATCTACCCGCGACGTTCTTCGGCGACGCCTCTTCTTCCGCGGCCGACCCTCGTTCGGCAACAAAGGTGAGAATCGGATCTTTTCTTCTCCCTTTTTAATTTCAATATCAACGGATTTAAACTAATTAAATCCGTTTGATCTTGATCCGGAGATTGGCGACGCGACGCCGGATACCGCGACGACGCGACGATCTCCTTCCTCCGCGACGAGCGATTCCGCGACGACCCCTCGTCCGACGACGACGTCAAGGTAAGGGATGTTGGAATTCTTTTAAAAATCCCGTGTTTATTCTTTTGAAATATAGAACCCGATCACGAAACAATTTTAATTTATTTAAAATTGTTGATTGGTTTCTTTCTTGTTTCTCCCGTTGAATTATGACTAACGCGGAGGGTGCGGGTCTAACGAACAAGACCCGGCAACCCTCCGTCGATCTTCCTTTGTGTGCGGTTTTGGCGAGCGACGGCAAAAGTGCGACGCAAGGGCCATATGTTGATTCCGCAGTGGAGGACGCGTCCCGGGAGGAACAACGGCGCAGACGGGAGGCAAATCGGGCCACCGGAGCATCTCCGGCGGCCCGCGGAAGGAGGCGGCGGCGCGGGTCGCCGGCGCGGCGGCGCCGGCGACCGGGGGCGGCGGCGCCCGGCGCGCCGCCGGAGGAGTCCGCCGCGGCGGCGGCGAGCCGCCGGACCGCGTCCGCGGTCCGGCCTTCCAGCACGCGGCCCGCGCGGGCCGCGTTTTCTCCAAAGCCGCGGGTTTGACCCGCGGCGGCAGCACATTCGGCCGCTCGGCCGAAGCCGAGCCGGTCCGGTCGGCCGGGCCGCGCCCAGGCCGGACCGGACCCGGCCGAGCCGGTTCGGGCCGGGTCGGGCCGACCCGGTTCGGGCCGACCCGGTTCGGCCGACCCCAGGGGGGGGTTCGGGCCGGGTCGCCCCGGACCCGGAACCCCCGTTTCGGGCCCTCTACGGTCTTTCGCCCATATCTTGGGCCTGAGACCTCCGATTGACGAACCGTCAGCGGCTACGCGATCCTTGGATCGAGACGGTCGTTTCGGTATATTATACTCAAGGTTTCGGAAGACTTTGGGTTCGGCCGGGTTGGTTCGTACACGAAGCCAACCGGGCCCTCGGAGCGGAAACGCTCATAACTTGAGCTACGGACGTCCGAACGACGTACCGTCAGCTGTGGTGGTTTCCTCTAAGTGAGACGGAACTTTTGGCATACTCCGCCCGAGGATCGGATACAGGCGGAGTACGGTCGGGTTGGTTTTGCCCTAAAAACCAACCGGGCCCCTGGGACGAAAATGCCAATAACTCTCAGACCGGGCGTCCGATTGACGCGCCGTCTGTCGCGTTGAGATCCTGTTGTCGATACGGAACTTTTGGATACATCAACTTCGGACTACGTGTCAGTTGATGTATCAGCCCCTCGGCTCGTGGAGCGGACCCTCCTAAACGAGCTCGCTACGTGCGGGAACCCTAGCGCTGGCTGTGACCTCGACGACAGAGCAGAGATCCTCCGTGGACTGCGACGACGGCAGAGCAGAGATCCTCCGTGGACTGCGACGACGGCAGAGCAGAGATCCTCCGTGGACTGCGACGACGGCAGAGCAGAGATCCTCCGTGGACTGCGACGACGGCAGAGCAGAGATCCTTCGTGGACTGCGGCGACGACTGTGCAGAGATCCTCAGTGGACTGCGTCGACTACTGCACTCAGCGATCCCATGTGGATCAGTGCCTACAGGTTCTGTGTGAGCCCGATCCTACGTGGGTCCTTACTACTGGTTCTGTGTGAGCCACTGCCTACAGGTTCTGTGTGAGCCCGATCCTACGTGGGTCTTTTTGCGGGGGTTAGTACCTATCGATCCTTCGTGGGTCCGACGACTGAGACGGATCAGTGATCGTCTTTGACGTCATCTGAAAAAGTATACCTGGTTGAGCTGAATCTTATGTTACTCTCCTTTGTGGATTGTGTTGAACCATCCTTTGTGGATTTACTGTTTACTCTCCTTTGTGGATTTGGGTCTTGCTTTCCTTTGTGGATTGAGTTGTTCTTGAGCTCGTGAGCAGAGCTAGAATTGGGGACTTAGGTATATGTATGGGCATATACCTAAGTCGAGTCAGATGTTACTTCGTGATTGCATCTTTCTTTTGTGCTATATCCTTTGTGGATTTCGAGAGACCTTCGGGGGTCTCGGGGTCCTTACTGAGTAGTTGTACTCACCCCTGCACGGGCTATGCCCGCACCTTGTTGTGTTGGTTGCAGACGACGGACAGCGCTGATCACGGTTGGGGCGTGGAGCAGGACGGTACCTGGAGGTGGACCACTGGGCGGGACGTGCTCGGAGCGGACGTGGGACCCGAGGAGCCTGGAGGCTATCTGTACCCACCCTTCAGGTGGGATTGCCAGTGGACGACACGAGGCCGCCGTCTTTTCTTCAGTTGCTGTTCTTTTTCTTTTCAGTTGTACTTTACAGTTGGGCTTGTATTTCCGGCCCCTTTACTTTTCTGCACTTTACTTTCCGCTTGCTGACTCTGTGTGGTTGTTACTTATAAAGGCAATGCCTTCCCTGTTTACTGGGATTTTACGCCTTGGTGCTAGTCGCCAGCCCCTGGCCTATGGAAGGCGGGCTTGGGGTAGTCACGGCACGGGCCCCGAGGACGGGTCGTGACAGACCCGGTTCGGCCGACCCCAGGGGGGGGTTCGGGCCGGGTCGCCCCGGGCCCAGTACCCCCGTTTCGGGCCCTCTTCGGTCTTTCGCCCATATCTTGGGCCTGGGACCTCCGATTGACGAACCGTCAGCGGCTACGCGATCCTTGGATCGAGACGGTCGTTTCGGTATATTATACTCAAGGTTTCGGAAGACTTTGGGTTCGGCCGGGTTGGTTCGTACACGAAACCAACCGGGCCCTCGGAGCGGAAACGCTCATAACTTGGGCTACGGACGTCCGAACGACGTACCGTCAGCTGTGGTAGTTCCTCTAAGTGAGACGGAACTTTTGGCATACTCCGCTCGAGGATCGGATACAGGCGGAGCACGGTCGGGTTGGTTTTGCCCTAAAAACCAACCGGGCCCCTGGGACGAAAATGCCAATAACTCTCAGACCGGGCGTCCGATTGACGCGCCGTCTGTCGCGTTGAGGTCCTGTTGTCGATACGGAACTTTTGGATACATCAACTTCGGACTACGTGTCAGTTGATGTATCAGCCCCTCGGCTCGTGGAGCGGACCCTCCTAAACGAGCTCGCTTCGTGCGGGAACCCTAGCGCTGGCTGTGACCTCGACGACAGAGCAGAGATCCTCCGTGGACTGCGACGACGGCAGAGCAGAGATCCTCCGTGGACTGCGACGACGGCAGAGCAGAGATCCTCCGTGGACTGCGACGACGGCAGAGCAGAGATCCTCCGTGGACTGCGACGACGACAGAGCAGAGATCCTTCGTGGACTGCGGCGACGACTGTGCAGAGATCCTCAGTGGACTGCATCGACTACTGCACTCAGCGATCCTACGCGGATCAGTGCCCGATCCTATGTGGGTCCTACTACCTGTTCTGTGTGAGCCACTGCCTACCGGTTCTGTGTGAGCCACTGCCTACAGGTTCTGTGTGAGCCCGATCCTGTGTGGGTCTACTGCGGGGGTTAGTACCTATCGATCCTTCATGGGTCCGACGACTTAGATGGATCAGTGATCATCTTTGACGTCATCTGAAAAAGTATACCTGGTTGAGCTGAATCTTATGTTACTCTCCTTTGTGGATTGTGTTGAACCATCCTTTGTGGATTTACTGTTTACTCTCCTTTGTGGATTTGAGTCTTGCTTTCCTTTGTGGATTGAGTTGTTCTTGAGCTCGTGAGCAGAGCTAGAATTGGGGACTTAGGTATATGTATGGGCATATACCTAAGTCGAGTCGGATGTTACTTCGTGATTGCATCTTTCTTTTGTGCTATATCCTTTGTGGATTTCGGGAGACCTTCGGGGGTCTCGGGGTCCTTACTGAGTAGTTGTACTCACCCCTGCACGGGCTATGCCCGCACCTTGTTGTGTTGGTTGCAGACGACGGACAGCGCTGATCACGGTTGGGGCGTGGAGCAGGACGGTACCTGGAGGTGGACCACTAGTCGGGACGTACTCGGAGCGGACGTGGGACCCGAGGAGCCTGGAGGCTATCTGTACCCACCCTTCAGGTGGGATTGCCAGTGGACGACACGAGGCCGCCGTCTTTTCTTCAGTTGCTGTATTTTTCTTTTCAGTTGTACTTTACAGTTGGGCTTGTATTTCCGGCCCCCTTTACTTTTCTGCACTTTACTTTCCGCTTGCTGACTCTGTGTGGTTGTTACTTATAAAGGCAATGCCTTCCCTGTTTACTGGGATTTTACGCCTTGGTGCTAGTCGCCAGCCCCTGGCCTATGGAAGGCGGGCTTGGGGTAGTCACGGCACGGGCCCCGAGGACGGGTCGTGACATAAAAGGTTTCATTGACACATACTTTTAATAAAAAAACCATTGTTTCACCCCAATGTGATACATTAGGAAGTATAAAAAATTATTTTTAAATATTCTTGTAGACTATTAATTAACACCTCTAGTTCTATTAGAGGCATAATATAGGGGATCCTGGATATAAGTATCACAATATGTATAATATCTATTGATAACTATACCTCACAATTAGAGGTAATGATAGAAAAAGTTTCATGCAATACATTAGTATATTCCCTTAAATTGGGAATGTATTCAAAGTTGATGATTTACTTTTTCTAGTAAATTTTATCATGATATACTTATTTTTTTGGTATAAAAACCCATACAATTGAATTATTATCTAAAATATATTCTTAATGATCCTCGAATTAGTATAAAATCATAAGATGGTTCATGATATGGAATGATATTTTATTATCCTAAAATTTGATGTGCTCTCTATTTAGTGAGATCTCACCCATGTTTGGAATAGTGTAAAATTATAGAAATAAATAATTATGATATTTGATGGAAGAATACATCCACATATGTTTACTAGGAATATTTCCAACACATAAAATCTTAGTGAATAAAATACTATGGTTTTCTACAATAAATTCATTTTTAAATGTATCCTAGTGTTGATTTAATAGTTATAGAAAACATTTAGGATATTAATGAATGTATAGAACCTAAATCTATTAAAAAAATCACTATTAATGGTTGAATAGAATGATTGAATTGAACCAATTGATTTTGTTTATTTACCTTAGTAGTGATGATATTTTATGATTTATATTGATCTATTTGATTTGTTAGTTACAAATATTGATTACCCTTAAAGACCCATACTTTGTTGAATTATTTTATATAGTTCTGCTATTACATGTAGTTTAATAATAATACAATGTATTTTATATTACATAGTTCATTTGGTTACTTCATCATATTAGTTGGATTCTTCATGTCTCTTCAACATTCATGAGCATCATGCCATTGATTTCAATACTTAATGTCATTCCTCAATCCTTTGACTTATTTTACACATTGTTAATTACTACATATTTAATATGTGGGTGGTTGGATCTTCTTATATCCTTTTTCATTTGATCCCCATGGGTGAAAATTGATCTTTTATTAGATATCTTAAAACTCCAACACTACTTTCAGAGTACACATAACCACTTCTTTATAACTCCAAAAGTCTCAAAATAGTTACAGATGTTTTAAGATATGGTTTAAAAAAATAATGAATATATATATATATATATTCATATCATGGTTGATAAAAAACCTTAGGTGTGCCTAATGGTCGTTTTGTAATTATATTTATAAGTTATAATAGATTAATTCTCCATTTTCATAAGCCCTATAAATTTTATCTCTATATTATCATGAATAATTCATGAATAACTCATTTTAAGAAATATTTTCTTAATGTGTTTCCACTTGATTTCTCATCTTCATAATTAAAAATTTTATTAGTGATCAATTTATACTATTTGACAACTTATCCTTATAAATTATAAAATAACAAAGTAATTTTTTTCCTCCTCATAACAATGGAGAATGGAAAAATAATTCAAATTGATTTAGCACATTTTTCCACAACAAGTGTTTCAAAATATACACTAAATAAAGATTGTAATTTTTTCATAGAATAATTAGTTAAAAGATTCTATATTTTTGGTTAAGGAGTATGTCACACATGGTTCATATTATTATTCATAGTTTGGGATAACTTGGTATGTACCCCAATGTGGTTTTTACCTCCACATGCAATTACATTAGGAATCTCATTTAGATAATCATTTCCTTGTCCATCCTAAGGGTTATTATTATGGTTTCTTTATGTTAATTGTATTTTATAAATAAAAAAGTATCTAAAAATATATATTTTAATAATCCCTGAGTAAATAAAACAATTTCCATAAAATTTAATTTTTTTATTTCCCCCATTTTAAATTAGTTAATAGGGGGAACCCTTAATAATGGTAGAATGGTCGCCCCATATTATTCCAATGTTAACTATGATTAATATAGGTTATTTTTTAGCAACATAATTAAAAATTTAACTAAAAATTTCTCTAATACCAACTATAAAACCTCAATGAATTCATAAATATTTATTTTATGATTTCTATGATAAAAATACATCAAAATAAAATTCATAAAATTAGGTGGTTATGTAATATCCAAGCACTCTGATGAATAAATAATACCTTATTAGGTTTTCCATGTCACCATAAGTACACCTCATCATATTCAAGAGGCTATTTCCTAGTGATGTTGTTCTAATGGAACCGCATATGGTGGTTAATCACTGACGATTCATTATAGGCCTTCACATCCAATAAAATAATACTCATAAAAGGAAACAATAAGATGATATCAAATGAATTTATAGTGACAATCAGACCATAAATAAATAATATTTACATTCTATAATAGAATATAACTCTTGTAGGTAATACAACCATACATCAATGTAGGATTTCATAATTTGATAATTAATTACATTACATGAGTAAATTAAAAATAATAAAAGTAAGAGTCACACGCACCTAGGAATCACCACAGACCTATCCACACACCCACTAATCTTCTTATTCTCATCCACCAGTACCAAGACACAACCCAAAACATCATATAAACCATAAGGTCTACATGTGCATTAGATTTCCCATGAAGGGTTTTAGCAAAAAAACTCAATAGGCCACCACCATTGGTGTCTCTAATATAAAACAGTATATATATATGTATATATCATTGTATATATGTATATATATATATATTAATGAATATATTAATCAAATAAAAAATGATTAATAATATTTTAAAATCACTGTCACTACGTATGTTATACCATGGTTTCATAATAATCCACCTTGATGTTTGACTCATACCTGGTTTAGCCAGTGCAAGGTTATAGTCTGTTAGTGGTTCTAGATAATAAGGTTAGATCAAATACAATGGAACAAATAACAATCAGTTAGGAAGAAAAACATCCTACCCAAGTAGAATATCCACGTATAAGATATATTACATGTAACACCCCAAGGTTTAAAAAAATAAATGAAATGAATGAAACTTTGTTTTATATATATATTTATATCTAGCCTTTAAACATAATTTCACTACTTCTGTGTTTAGAATTTCAAAAAATGATCATCTAAAATTTTGATCAGTATGTTATCACCAATATAAATTGTTTGAATATTAACATACCCTTATGAATAGTAACATAACCTTATGAATATTAACATACACTTATGAATAGTAACATACCCTTATGAATACTAATGAACCCTTTTGAGTAGTAACTTGACCCTAATGAATAACAACATACCCTTATAAATATAAATTTTGCCCTTATTAATAGTAACATACACCTATAAATTGTAATCTAACTAATGATATTGTATATGTAAGATTTCATTACAAGCATGGTACACCTATATCTTCGAATAATTAAATAAATTCTTTAAAATTTTTATTTTCCGAACAAAGTATTGTTTTATTTAAAAATTAATTATCTCATATTTATATAATTATTTTGATAAAATGCTGTATTTTTTATTATAAACATAGAAAAATGTTTGGGGTGACTTTTTGGTAATTTTATGAAATACAAGTTTTTTTTAATAGTATCGTTTTTGGTATTGGACAAATAAATGAATTTCTGCATCATAGAGGTTTCATCGATGATGTGGTGTTCATGTAAGATGAATATCACGAAATCACATTCCATTATTAATGTTATTAGTCGTTGAAGACTCACTATTTCTTGTCATGAGGAAAAATAATAAAATAATAATTAAAATTATGTGAAATCTCTCCCCTCTAACACTATAAATATAACCCATTTTCCCCCACGTCCTCCCACATCTCTAAAGATTTGAGCATTGTCTAATTTCTGCTAAATTCCCCCCACAGTCTCCTTCCCCACGTCTAAGACATTCATGGACTCAGTTAAAGGCAATAATCGAAGGCCTAAAAGAGGATCTAAAGGATAAGAGATCAAGAGGTAAGAAATCATCTTTCTTTTTCATGAGTTTTCCTTTCTTTTCCATTCTTCTTGTTAAAGTCTATTCCCTCCTCTTATACACGAGGAATGAAATATCTAGAAATATTTTATATTCTCTATGTTCTAATTTCCATGAAAAATTCATCGTCATTCTTTCTCTCCTCTCCCACTTATTCAAGGAAGAAAAACATTGTCTGTGATCTGTCGAATTTCCGACATCATGGACGATGCGATTTCAATTTTCCCTAATTCTTTCAAGTATGTTCTGGAAACCATTTTTATGGTTAAAACAGGTTATAATATATGTATTATGTCTTATACAGGGTTATATAATCCTTTTTTACACATGGTATTAATTTATAAAACAAAATGATGTTGTTATTATCAAAGAACCAAAAAAATGTTCTAAACGATCCTCATTAGTGGTTTAACTTATGAATCATCCTGATTTAAGAATTAAAAATATAAAGAGTATAATTTATGGTTCTTTAAATATTTTACTACCATTCCATTATAATTCTATAGTTTCACATCCAATGGATAGAAACATCCATCATGAACCGATCATGGAAAACATGTAAAGAACGCACCTAAAACAATGGAAGGAACAAAATACTAATAATTAAAGGATGAAATGGTTTTAATAAAATGATAATATAAGATGTTATAAGAAATAATATGTATATTTAAGATATTAATAACAGTCTTTTAACCATTATACATGTGGATTAAAAAAGTTTTAATTAAGTCAAACCTAAGGCAAGGGAATTCTTAAACTAGCTTCCATTCTTTGGTTAACATTCTATATCATTATTTATGTGGTATTAATTTTTTTTGAATGTTTTTGAATAAAATATGTTTAATTATGTTCATTTCCAGTGTGTATACATATTCCAAATAGTCTAATAAGTCTCACTTAAATTATATGATATTTATAATGGACATTCCATTTAAAATACACATTTAAAATTCTATTTTACAAAATTCCAATGCAATGTTTTTATGAAATTATTCATGTATTATGATCATGTTTTGGTTCTTGGGAATTATTTATGATTAAGGGTGTGATCTATATCTCCCTCGGATTCATTGTTTATGTTTATGTTGGAGGTCAGATGTATAGTTACTCCAAGTCTAACTACAATGGTTACACAAATTGTAAGGTAGCTGTGAGGGTTGCTGATTATAAGGTAGGTGAGAGGGTTACAAGATTGTGTATATAATTCCCAAAGATACATTTTTTGTTTCTATTTATGTTCTTATGTGCTGTGGGAATCTTGTATAAATATCATGTTTTACAAAGCATGTTTATATGTGTTGCAAGTGTGTCTTCTGAAAATGATTTCATATGTTACATGTATTCATGGACTAATGTGTTCTTTCTTTATTTTTATATCCTTTACAGAGATTTTTGTCCCCATACCAATTTTTTAAATTATTTTCATAGGGAATAAGTATGTGTAAGAAAAATAAGTAATCAATGATACATGTTTGGATAATTTTCACAGAAATCATGTTTTATTTGAAATGTTTTTTAAATTGAATGAAATGAATTATTTTTTTATGGTATCCACTTTGTAGTATTGTGTGATGTTATGCATGTATTATTTCTCAATTATATAAATCTATAAACCTGAAAAGATCCGAAATTTGAACAGATGTTTTTTCTTGAATAATTCAATATTATGTAATGCAATAAGTATGAGTCCTTATAGTTGGTATAAAAGGATGGTTTAGATTACCTTAAAGGTTAGGATGATGTTAATATATTACCATAAATGTTTTTAACTATATATTCATTTTTAAATTATAAATACGTTAATGAATACAATGTTTCTTTGACTATGATATGTTTTTTCCGAAGGGTTTTTAGTATAATAAATAAGCAAGCTGAGGAAGAGAGGCACCGAAGGAATGACATCCTTCTGAATATGTAGCTCGTAATGGTAGGGATTGGAACCGAGCAGTTTGTGATAGTAATAGATCCGCTAACATATACAAAAAATGATGGTGCCAATCATGAAATAGAATGACCATTGGTACCATAATGGAACATGACAATATTGGAATATTTTATGATACAGCAACCTCTTGCTTTCTGTGCATCTTGTGAACTAGTAGTGGCTGAATGATGGATTAAAGCCCTTGAAAAGATATTTGATGTAATGAATGTTTTAGATAATCCAAAGGAATGTAATTCAATTTATGATTTCCATGTTGAAGATAATTAGTAGTGTTCAATGTTAAGGAGTATGAGGGATAGAGAGGATATTCATTCCTTAGAGTGGGATGAATTTAAAAGTATTTTCTTTAAAAATATTTTCCTAAGGTGGTGTGACTTTGGATGGAGAATAAATTCCTTGAATTAAATCTAAATGAGGAAGCTTTAGTTGTTTTTTATGAAGAAAACATCACCATGAATAGCGAGGTATTCTCCATATATTATTATATATATTGACAGAAAAACCATTGCTTTTACTTAGGACTCAAGACACTGTATCTTAAAGCACTGGCCTCCCGTGAATTCAAAAGATACAAGAGACATGTTCAATGTGTTGAGGAGCTAGAGATGGGGTTTCCTGATGATCATGTTCATTTTGGAAACCAGGGGAAGAAGAGGTCCAGATGGAAATTGATGGGTACAAATCAACAAAATAAATCTAATTGTAAGAAAATCAAGTTTCCAGTTATTGAAACATGTGGACAGAAGAACCTTGCGAAATATATTACCAATACAGTGAAGTGATTTAGATGTGGTGTGTTCTAAAATGGGGCCCAAGATTGTAATTAATATGAACTAAAGACTAATCCTAATATGAAAATAGTGAATTGATTTAAATATGGTGAGATGAGTCATTATGGAAACAACTTACCAAAGAGAGACCTCATGGATGAAAAAAATCCAGACTATAAGAAGAAAGGTCTAGTGGGATCCTTTTCGACTAAGTTAGAAGATGTAGATCCATACAATGATGTTATATCAGGTGCTTTGTTTATTTACAAAGTTTTTTCTAATGTTTTGTTTGATACAGTTTCTACACATTCTTTCATTTCGGATAATGTTTTGGGTAAAATGGAAATATCACTTTAACAAATGAGACCAAAACATGTTGTTAAAGCACCAGGGGGAATATTATAGCAATGAAAAATTATAAGAATATTTCTATTATGGTCTATGGAAGGACTTTACCTACAAGCCTTGTTATTTTTCCCTTAGATGAGTTTGATGTTATTATGGGAATGGATTGGATTTCTGCTTATCATGCTATGATTGACTATTGAGCTAAATAAGTTTTTTTAGAAAGTGTTTCAGTTTGTATATAAGAACGAACCCATTAAATTGATAACATATCAGGAATATGAGAAACTATTGAAATATGGAAATGAATTTTATCGTGATAATATTGATGAAAACAATGTAACTATTCATATTAATGATTTTCTAGTGGTAAATGAAAAACTTGATTTTTTTTCTTGATAACTTACCTAGTTTCATACCTAATCGGGAAGTCAAATTCACAATTGACTTAGTTCTTGATGATAAAACTATTTCAAAAATCCCCATATCAAATGGATCAAATAAGGAATCTAGAATTGAAAAATCAATTGTTGGATTTTCTTGATAATGGTTTAATTCGTCCTAGCACTTCTCCATGGGGAGATCATGTTTTGTTTGTTAAAAAGAAAGATGTTTTTATGAGACTATGCACTGATTATAGAGCTTTAAATAACATAAAAAATTAAAAACATGTATCCTTTGCCTCATATCAATGACTTAATTGATCATCTCCAGGGAGCTCAGTACTTTTCGATGATTGACAGAATATCAAGATACCATTAGCTGAAGGTTAAGAGGGATAACATCTAGAAAAAAACCTTTCATTCTAGAAATGGGAATTATGAATTTGTGGTAATTCCATTTAGGTTAAATAATGCACATGTTGTATTCATGAATATTATGAATATAATATTTCATGAGTTCTTTGATATTTTTGTGGTTGTGTTTATTGATGACATTAAGGTATTTTATAAAAATAAAGGGGAGCATTAAAAAAATCTAACGGTTTTTTTACCACCCTTAATCTGAAAGATACTGTATGGAAAATTTATCAAGTGTAATTTTTGTTAATGACAGATTTATTTTCATTGGAACATTGTATATAAAAATGCAATAGCAATTGATCATGCCAAAATATGTGTGGTAGATGAATGGAAAAGAGCCATAAATTTTATAGAGATTCATATTTTTCTCAAATTAGTAGTTTATTACCGACATTTTGTTAAGAACTTTTCATGGTTATATAGTATAATAAATATATAAATGTAAAAAGGTGTTAAATATTTTTGGATGGAAGAATGTGATGTTTTTTTTCAGGAACTGAAGAAGAGATTGGTGAAATATATGGTTTTAACCATTGCATTCCCAAAACAGTGAGTTTTTCATCTATAGTGATGCTTCATTGAAGGGACTTGGTTGTGCTCTGATGCATAATGATCAGTTAGTTGTATATTACTCAAGACAGCTAAACCCCCATGAGTTAAATTATCCCACCCATGACATGGATTTGAAAGCAATGGGTTTTTCAATGAAAATATAGAGGCATCATTTATATGGAGCCAAATGTCAAATATATAATGACCATAATTGTCTAAAGTATATATTCACTCATAAGGAAATAATAATTAGACGGATAAGGTGGATTGAACTGATAAAGCACTATTATTGCACGATCAATTACCATCTGGGAAAAGAAAACAAAGTTGCAGATTCCTTGAGCCAAAAACATCATGCATCTTTAATAATTTTCTATTTTTAAAATGATCCCTTAATTAATTATTTGATTAAATTTGGATTATAAGTTTTTGTTATGGGGAAAAATCTATTTTTTTAGGTTTCAATGCAATCATCATTATTAGACAGAATTAAGCAATCACAATATACAGACTGTGAGATACCAAAAAAGGTTGAATTGGTTAAAATGGTTAACTTTTAGTAATTTAACCTTGATAAAGATTGTGTTTAATGATTTTGGAAAAAGGTTTTGTGTGCCTTGGGATTCCATTTTGAAGAAATATTTCTTTTCTGAAGCTTATAGTTCTCCATTTTCATTTCATCCTAGTGGAATTAGGATGTGCAGAGACCATCGAGAGTATTATTGGTGGGATGGAATGAATAGAGATATTTTTTATTTTACTGTGAAATGCTTGACATGTCAATAGGTTAAATTAGAGAGTTAGTTACCTAATGGGATTCTTAAGCCTTTTCTAGTGCCAGAGTGGAATTGTGATAATGAATCCATGGACATTGTGGTGGGACTACAAAAGACTTATCAAGGTACTTATATGATTGGGGTTGTGGTTGATAGGCGAACAAAATCTTCACATTTTTTTCTATTAGAGATTCAATGTATTTGGATCAGCTTTCTCAACTGTACCTCAAAAATATTTGCAGGTTACATGGAGTTCCTCATTACATTGTATCTGAGTAGGATACCAAGTTTACTTCTAACATTTGGCAGGGACCTCAGATGTCATTGGGAACAGAATTAAATTTTAGTACAAATTTTTATCCTCAATCAGGTGGGTAGTCAGAATGAATGATTCATACATTGGAGGATATGCTTTGAGTATGTTCTATGGACTACTAGGGAAGTGGGGATCAACATATTTCCTTACTTGAGTTTTATTATGATAATGGTTTCATTCCAGTTTTCAGATCGTGCCGTTTGAAGCATTGTATGGGATGCGGTGTCATACTACATTTTTTTGGGATTAATTCAGTGAAAGAAAGTTTTTGGGCCAAAATTAGTAGATAAAATTCATGAGAATGTGAGATGATCCTACAGTACATTATGATAACTCAGAGCAGGCATAAAAGTTATGTAGATAACAGAAGGAAAGACTTCTCATTCAAGTTCGGTGACCATGTATTCCTTAAAATATATCTTCGAAAAAGTGTGATGATTTTTGGTAAGAATGTAAAACTATGCCCACGATTCATCGGTCCTTTTGAAATCCTAGAGAATGTTGTACTAGTTTCATATCGATTAGCCTTTCCACTGAGTTTGTCTCAGGTACAAAATGTTTTTCATGTTTCACAGTTGAGAAAGTATTTATCATATTCAACTCATGTCTTGAGTGCATAAGTAGTTCATCTTGATGATAACCTTTCTTATAAAGAGAAACCAGTTCAGATTCTTGATCTAAGGAAAAATCTATTGTGGAATAAGGTAATATACTAGGTAGAGGTTTTTTGGAGAAACCACATTGTTGAACAAGATACAAGGGAATCTAAAAATGATATGAGGGAAAGGTACCCTAATTTGTTTAATGAGTAAATAAACTTTTGAGGACACACTTTCTTGAAGGTGTGGATAATTTAACATCCAAATGTTTAAAAAAAATAAATGATATTCATGAAACATTGTTTCATGTAAATATTTATAACAATCCTTTAGACATAATTTTATTACTTTTGTGAATATAATTTCAAAAACGGCCATCTAAAATTGTGATCAGTAATTTATTTAGAGTCTTATAAGACCAAATTAATTTTTATAATAGTAAAATAACCTTAGGAATAGTAACATTATAAGGCCCCGGCCTTAAACCTTACTTAATATTGAATTAAATGAATAATTCACATTGAGGATCTTTTCAGGTTTAGAGTTTTAGAGAATTAAGACATAACTATTACATCTCAAAAGATTACAAAGTAGACACTTCTACTAAGTTTCCGTAGAATTAAAACTCTTAAAAAGAAACATGTCTAGTTCCATGTTTTATATAGAATGACTTTCCCTTGATCCCATCCTTAACCCTATTCCACATTAATTCCTACGAAAAACATTCCAAAAAACTTGGGGTGAGCATAAAATGCTCAGTAAGGGATACACAAAGAATGAGAACTGTTAGTTAATCAAAACAACAAGTAAACCATGTATACATTATCAAAGTAATAATTTTCACCTTTATGAATTAGTAAGTACTCTTCACTGAATAAAAGATCATTACATACCCTTTTATAACCAAAATATTACCATAAATCCCATATAAAGATCACATAACATATAAAGGTAACAAGGGACATAAACATACTTAAATGGAATAACCACACGGTTGACTTCCACACATATCACTTAATGGAATAGCCATACGACCGACTTCCATACCCAATGCATTGGAGGTTATGACGTAACCACCCATCCTGGTATTCACGGCACCACCCGTCATATTGTTTATCACATAACCACCCTTAAAATTTCCAAGTACGATTATAAAATCCTAAGAGATAAAACAAATATAATGGAAAGAAAACATTTCCACACTTTGATCACAATATATCATTTAAATATATTGACATAAAAAATCCATTATAAAAATAAGTTTCAAAACCAAAATACATAAAATATTATATGGTATTTATTTCATTTTAAGAACATTACGACTTGTTGAGGAAGCCAAAGACCAAATAATACTCGCGGCGGAGAAAAAGGTCATTGTCACCGCATACGTTAAAGGAAACATTCCTTTTTGTCATTTAGTAAAACAATTCGTAGAAAAATATTTCTTTTGTATAAAAGTTAAATTCAAAGGGTTTTATACACCGTATAAAAGAAATATGTGTATAAAACGAAATATGCCTCAATTTAAGGAGATTGAGACGAAGTCCCTTACCTCGTGTCCGACTTGACTCGATCATTCTTTAACATCTTGAATAATAAACATGAGTTAATTTCTACTTGCATAAGAACCTTTTTCAAGTTTATTATTACTTTTATATCACTTATTACCATGTTATAAAAATTATGTATTCATTTAAGTTAATAATGTTTGTTTTGTCGGTATTTGGTTCTTAAGTCGAAAGTGGACTTCTTACAATTACATGGTGTTCGTGTGGTCAAAGGTTATTTATATCTAGAATGATATTCATTATTTGGATATCATATATATCATATATATACATCAGATACATGTATTTATTATATTAAATAACCATTTAGAAGGTAAGAAGTGAAATGCACCGTTCATGGAGACGGTAAGCCGTACGTAAGCAAGAACGCTACTTTCATTTCTATATCATATTAATGGAATTAAAACTAAATGATAGGTATTTATATTTTAATTCCAGAATTATATTCATCATTTATATGTAACATACATCATATATATCCATTATATATATGTTATTATAATAGTACATTACATTTGGGGATAAGAAATGAAATGCACCGTTCATGGAGATGGTAAGTCGTGCGTACGCATGAACGCTACTTTCATTTATATCTCATACTTTAATGGAATGAAATAATATTTATATAAAGGTATATTATAATTCCAGTATATAATCATGTATAATATCTTTAAATCCTTCCTTTATACGTCCCTCATATGGCATTAACGAATCAAATCACTTTGAGGGGGCAGTAGTCAGCACTTCCTAAAATGAAGATATCGCGTATACCCATAATGGAAGCCATAAAGGTATGCCATAAATGAAAAATACCAAATCATAAAAAAACATAAACATATTATATATCATATATAAATATAGTTATATCTTAGTGGCCACCATTGAAGGTGTTAGAAGAATATTGAACAATCATCGTTTCGTGAGGCAGAAATTCTCCATCCACAGAAACAGTATGTTCTTTAACCATTAGATGTAGGTGTGTATAAGTGTAGCTCGAATGATTCATATAAAAATGTCATAGTATATTGAAGATACTTTAGTTGTTACAAAATAAATTAATAAAAAGAGTTTAGGGGTTTGGAGAAGAAAAATAAAACAAAAGAACACAAGTGAAGACACTACCTTTAAGACGGGTAACTCTTTTTGATTTCATCTCAAAGGCTTCCTTGGGAAGACTTCTACCCAAAGTGAGGCTTCTAGGAGTAAGAGAGGTATGTGGAGAGAAAAAATGGGTAGGTTTTGGCCGAGCCAAAGTCTTGATAGGTGTAGGTAAGGGGGTAGAGGTGGAGACTTTTTATAAGAGGAGAGGAGGGACACTCTTGGAAAGTTTTAAAAGGTTACTTTATTGAAAATGAGATTCGGTTTTTAAAGGTCCCACAATTATATATTTAGAGTATAAGGTGATAAGGGTTATAAATATTCTCATAAAATAGGTATTTTACAAGTGTAATTATTATATTTTACATTATATTTTCATTTTATTTAAATCGTTCATTAATGAGGTAATCGCTACATCATCATGATGTCATAAATAATTTAATTTATTTAATGTCTAAAAATTATAAATAAAATATCATGATGTAGGAAATCGTTTAATATTTCTAATGAATATTTATAGTAAAAAATATGACTTGTA
Organism: Viscum album; assembly: GCA_963277665.1. NCBI lineage: Eukaryota > Viridiplantae > Streptophyta > Magnoliopsida > Santalales > Viscaceae > Viscum > Viscum album. The sequence goes on from OY728164.1 coordinate 1,269,554,722, forward strand.
TAACCCCATTTAAAAATTGTTTTATTAAAACAACTCATGTTTCTGACATTTTAATTTTAACATTAAATAAAAAGTTATTAATGTCATTTTCCTACCAATGTGGCTCCATGGGGTCCCCAAGTGGACCCATGGATATTCATGGTCGGCCATGGCACATCCAATAAGGGTAGGACATTTTTCTAGGTCATTTCATTTTATTAAAACATTATTTTTACCATAAACTACACTAATTACCTCTAATCGCGATTAATAAACATAAAAGTTACTATTCACCAAAAAATTATTTTAATCCCATTGAACCCCATTTTATATCTTAATGAAAAACATGTATGTCGGATTTTTGAAATTCAAAACACAGAGGTGGTATAATTTCATTTAAAATGAAAACTCAGTTTTTATAAGTACCACTTAGTGGTTTCACTATTCATCAAAAATTGATGTTTTTCAGAAAAATATCAAAACTTCACCATAACCTATATTTGATATTCCGAATTCAAAAATTATGCCTATTTTAAAAAATTAAAATCATATAAGTTACATTAATTAATTTAATAATTAATTCTCACTGTCATGACAAATAGCGTGTTTTTTTGAAACAATATATATCAAAAGATTGACACTAGTTTAAATCGGATTTCAAAGTGAAATTAATTCCAACGACAACTATTTGATTAAATGGTAAAATTATATTCTAATTTTATTTTGGAACAAATTCAAAAAATAATCTAATCATATAAATAGATTATATTAAAAAGAGGTTTTGAATTAAAATACAACATTTTTCACTATTCATTAAAAAATGAACTTTATCGGAAAAATACCAAAAATTTACACAAAGTAAATTTTGATGTCCCGATTCTAAAGAAGAATTTTATTTGGTCCCAAAGAATGTATAAGAGTGACCAAAACTATATTTAATGATGGTTCGCCATCAAAAGGCGATAAGTGGACCTTTAGTGAAAAATTAGAGTATATATGCCAAAAATTGTATTCTTTTCGTATTTTAAGCATTTATCCTTTATTGGTTAAATGTAAAAACATTTAACAAAAATATATAATCATATTTTAGTTATTTCTATTCATTCCAACCAATACAACATCTACGTGTTAACTACCATTTAAAATAATATTGTTTCATTACTAGTGTGCAACGTAAGATTTCAAAGAAACTCTTTGTTGCGTATCAGGTACGCTATCGAACATAGCAACTCCTTTAAAGTAAAATTAATTTTTAATTCGTATATGTTAATAAATATAAAAATTTATTATTCTTTATTTAGCTGGGATGTTACATCCTTCCACCCTTTTAGGAATTTCATCCTCACAATTTTATTCACTTATTAAAATAAGTGGGGGTATTTATCCCTCATAGAATTTTTCAGATTCCCACATTTCCTCTTCAACCATATGGTTTTTTCACAAAACCTTTACCTGGTGAACTACCTTATTTCGCAACACTTTCTCTCTTCGGTAAAGAATCTGGACTGGTTGTTCTTCATAAGAGAGATTCTCTTCCAACTGAACTACCGCTGGGATCAAAACATGAGATGGATCTGGCATATTCATTCTCAACATCGAAACATGGAAAACATTGTGTACCTGAGATAAACTCGGAGGTAATGCCACTCTTTATGCAACTAATCTAACTCTCTCCAGAATTTCATATGGTCCAATGGACCTTGGACTCATCTTTCCTTTCTTACCAAATCGCATCACACTTTTCCATGGAGAAACCTTGAGAAAAACATGATCACCTACCTCAAAAGATAAATCCTTCCTCTTGTTGTCTGCGTAAATTTTTGTTCTGCTCTGAGATATTATCATGTGTTTTTGAATCAACTGAACTTTTTCTGCCATCTCTTCTACCAATTCTGGTCCAATCAGCTTTCTTTCACCCACTTCATCCCATAAAGCTGGAGTTCAACACTGCTCCCCATATAATTCCTTAAATGGAGCCATCTGTATACTAGAATGAAAACTGTTATTATATGAAAATTCAACCAAAGAAAGATGTTGGTCCCAACTTCCCTGATAATACATAGAGCAAGCTCGTATCATGTCCTCCAAGGTTTGAATTGTTCGTTCTGACTTCCCATCTGATTGCCGATGAAAAGATTTACTAAAATTTAATTCAGTACCCAATGACTTCTGAATGCCTTTCCAATAAGATAGAAGTAAACCTGGGATCACAATCAGATACAATGGAGAGGGTAACTCCATGCAACCTAACTATCTCTTTAAGATACAACCGATCAAGTATATCTAGAGACAAAGTATCTCTAATAGGAACGAAATGAGCAGATTTAGTCAATCGATCAACAATAACCTAGATTGCGTTATTATCTCGAGATGTCCTTGGTAATCCCACAACAAAGTCCATGGATATATTTTCTCAGTTCCACTCTGGAACTGGTAGAGGATGACGAATCCCTATTGGTAACTGACGCTCTTCTTTATCCTGCTCACAAGTCAAAAACATCATAGTAAAATCAGCAATTTCCCTTTTCGTTCCATCCCACCAGTAATACTCCCGCAGATCTATGTACATCTTAGTACTTCCAGGATGAACTGAAAATGGGGAACTATGAGCCTCCCATAACAACTCATTCTTCAACTATGAATCACTAGGAACACATAATATCTTCCCAAACCTCAAAACTCAATAATTATAAATGTTAAATTTAGGCAACTGACCCTTCTGAACCAGCTCTACCTTTTTCTGCAACTCACTGTCTTGATTCTGTGCTTGCTTGATTATGTCTGATAGAGAAGATTTCACTGATACATGAAACAAACCAGAAGAACTTCCTGCACAAACGACTTCCATGCCAAAGTTCATCAAATAAAAAACCAAAGGATAACGTTCCAAGTGTAGCATGGTTAATGAAGAATTACTTTTTTGACTCAAATCATCGACCACTTTATTTGCTTTTCTCAGATGGTAATGAATTGTACAATCACAATCCTTGATTAATTCCAGCCATCTAATCTGTCTCATGTTCAATTCTTTCTGAGTGAATGTATACTTTAAATTTTTGTGATCAGTATATATTTCACACTTTACTCCATACAAATGATGCCTCCAAATTTTTAGAGCAAAAACAACAGAAGCTAATTCCAAATCATGTGTAGGGTAATTTACCTCATGAGTTTTCAATTGACGTTATGCATATGAAATTACCTGATCATTCTTCATAAGGAAACAGCCAAGTCCCCTTAATTAAGCATCACTGTATATATCAATCTCACCATTCCTGGAAGGAAGTGCCAAAACTGGATCATTCACCAATCTTCTTTTCAACTCCTGAAAACAATCATCACATTATTTTATCCAGATAAACTTAACACCCTTTCGAGTTAGCTTAGTCATTTGACTGGATAACCATGGAAAATTTTCACCAAACCTTCAGTAGTAACCTGCCAAACCAAGGAAACTATGGATCTTAGTTAAATTTGTGGGTCTTGGCCATTCTTCAACAACTTTTGTTTTAGCAGGATCAACAGTTATGCCATCTTTTGAAACAATGTGACCAAGGAAAGAAATTTGTTGTCACAGAAACTCACACTTGCTAAATATTCCATACGGTTTCTTTTCATTTAAGGTTTGCAAGATAACCCTTAAATGACTTTCATGCTCCTTTTCACTTTTAGAAAACACCAAAATATCATGGATGAAAAAAACCACAAACTTATCCAAGAACTCATGGAAAATTCTATTCATAAGGTCCATGAATACAACAGGTGCATTGGTTAAACCAAAAGGCATAACTAAAAATTCATAATGGCCATATCTAGTACAGAACATAGTCTTCAGAACATCTTCTTCATTTACTTTCAACTGATGGTACCCTGACCAGAAGTCAATCTTCGAAAAATACTGAGCTCCCAGGAGCTCATCAAACCAATCATCAATATGAGGTAAAGGATACTTGTTCTTAATAGTAATATTATTCAAGGATTTATAATCAATGCAAAGTCTCATTAAGTCATCTTTCTTTTTAACAAAAAAGACAGGAGAACCCCATGGTGATATGCTAGGTCGAATGAAACCTTTATCTAAATACTCCTACAATTGTTTCTTTAACTCTAAAAGTTCAACTTGAGCCATTCGATAAGGGGGTTTTGAAATTGGATTAGAATCAGGAACTAAGTCAACAATAAATTCAACTTCTCGATCATGAATAATACCAGGAAACTCATTAAGAAAAACATCAAGATACTCATTTACCACTGGCACATCATTAATCTGAACAGTTCCTTTATTTTTGACATTATGTGCAAGGTAACATTCATTTCCATCTTTTACTAGTTTCTCAACTTCCTGATATGTTATCAAAAGAAAGGGTTCATTCCTGTACACAAACTGAAAATCTTTCTGAAAAGAAACCATTTTAGCTCTGCATTCAATCTTTCCATGATAAACAGAAAGCCAATCCATGCCCAAAATAACATCAAACTCTACTAGAGGCAAAACAATAAGGTTTGCTGGTATATTCTTTCCACACACAAGGATAGGAAGGTTCTTATAATTCCTCTTTGTCTCAATGTTTCCTCTTGGTGTTTTTTTACTATAAGTTCCAGATTCATATCTTGAGATGGAATTTACAATTTACTAGAAAACATCTCAGAAATGAAAGAATGTGTAGACCCTAAATAAAACAACACATTGGCATAATCTGAACCAACATACAGTGTACCTGATAATACTTCATTTGATGGCCCAACATCTTCTAAAGTAGTTGCAAATGATTTCACTACCCCTTTATGCTTGTAGTCTGGCTGCTTTTCCCCGGTTGAGTTCTTCGTTAGACACTCATTTTCATAATAACCCATTTCATTACACTTAAAACATATTACTACTGACTTTTCATTGCCTGGTTGATCATCTTCCTTACAGTTACGAGCAATATGAACAGACTTACCACACCGAAATCACTTTCCATACTTGGATAAACATTCTCCAGGATGCATTTTACCTCACTTCTCATAGGATGGATATTTGGTTTTCTTACCTCCTTGTTTCATGGATCAATTCTTCCCCTTTGTCTGCCAACTGGACCTCTTATTCTATTGTTTGTCAAAGAACACCTGATCATCGACAAACTCCATTTCCAACTTCTCCGCATATCGAGCAAGTTTTTCATAACTTTTTAACTCACGAGAAGCTAAAGCCCTTAGATACTTTGGCTTTAACCCTGAGTAAAAACGGTTGATTTTACTATCAAGATCTCGTATGAATTTTGGAGCATACCTTGCCAGTCGAGTGAAATTTGCTTCATAAGCAGCCACTGAGTCATCCTCATGCCTCAATTCTAGGAATTGGTTTCCATCCGAAGACGAGCCACCTTAGGAAAATATTTCTCAAGAAACATACCTTTGAATTCATCCTAGTGAAGATCATAAATCTCATAACTATCCCTGATATTTTTCACCATCGACCACCACTGATGAGCTTCACCTTCAAAATGGTAAACAACAAGACTATCCTTTTGTTGTTATGAACACCCCATGACATCAAAAATCTTATCCTGTGCTTTAATCCACCCTTCAGCTAGCACAGGGTCAGATGATCCTCTGAATGGTGGGGGATGTTTCCTCATGAAATGTTCCACCACTGACATTTTCCTCTGCGGTTGATATGGATGATCTCGTGCATGGATACCACCACCATTTATATCCTGAGTCAACTGTGCCATCACTGCAACAAACTGTTCAGTTCCAATTTCGACCATCTCAGGTTGCTGATTTGGAAGGTTGTCTTCCTCCTGATGTCATCCCAACATAACTACCTTGTTTCCTCGACGGAAAACCATTCTGAACATAGAAATATCTTAGGCGAAGCAACATGGAAATCATTAAATGCTATATCATTTCAGTCATACCATAAATTAATTTATAATTTAACCATTTTCTAACTGCTAAAGTTGTCTAAACTGACCTCTGATGCCAACTATAAGGCCCCGACCTTAAACCTTATTTAATATTGAATTAAATGAATAATTTACATTGAGGATCTTTTCAGGTTTAGAGTTTTAGAGAATTAGTACATAACTATTACATCTCAAAATATTACAAAGTAGACACTTCTACTAAGTTTCCATAGAATAAAAACTCATAAAAAGAAACATATCTAGTTCCATGTTTTATATAGCATGACTTTCCCTTGATCCCATCCTTGACCCTATTCCACATTAAGTCCTGTGAAAAATATTCCAAAAAATTTGGGGTGAGCATAAAATACTCAGTAAGGGATACACAATGAAAGAAAACTATTAGTTTATCAAAACAACAAGTAAACCATGTATACTTTATCAAAGTAATACTTTTCACCTGTATGAAGTAGTAAAAACTCTTCACTGAATAAAGGATCATTACTTACCCTTTTATAACCAAAATATTACCATAAAACCAATATAAATATCACATAACATATAAAGGTAACTTGGGACATAAACATACTTAAATGGAATAACCATATGGTCGACTTCCACACATATCACTTAATGGAATACCCATACGGCCGACTTCCTTACCCAATGCATTGGAGGTTATAACGCAACCACCTGTCCTGGTATTCATGGCACCACCCGTCATATGGTTTATCATGTAACCACCCGTCAAATGTCCAAGTACCATTATAAAATCATAAGACATAAAACAAATATAATGGAAAGAAAACATTTCCACACTTTGATCACAATATATCAATTAAATATATTGACATAACAAATCCATTATAAAAACCATTTTGAATACCAAAATACATAAAAGATTATATGGTAATTATTTCATTTTAAAAACATTACGGCCTGTTAAGGAAGCCAAAGACCAAATAATACTCACGGCGGTGAAAAATGTCGTTGTCACCGCGTACGTTAAAAGAAACATTCATTTTTCTCATTTAGTAAAAAACTTCATAGAAAAAGATTCCTTTTATATAAAATTAAAATTCAAAGGGGTTTACACACTCTATGAAAGAAATTTGCGTCTAAAACGAAATATGCATCAATGAAAGGAGATTGGGACGAAGTCCCTTACCTCGGGTCTGACTTGACTTGACCGTTCTTTAACGTCCTGAATAATAAACTTGAGTTAATTTATACTTTATTAAGAACCTTTTTCAAGATCATTATTACTTTCATATAACTTATTACCATGTTATAAATATCATTTAATCATTTAAGTTAATAATGTTTGTTTTCTTGATATTTGGTTCTTAAGTCGAAAGTGGACTTCTTACAATTACATGTTGTTCATGTGGTCAAAGGTTCATTATATAAAGAATGATATTAATGATTTAGATATCATATATATCATATATATCCAGAATATACATGTATTTATAATATTACATAATCATTTAGAGGTAAGAAATGAAATGCACCATTCATGGAGACGGTAAGCCATATGTACAAATGAACGCTACTTTCATTTCAATGTCATATTAATGGAATTAAAACTAAATGAGAGGTATGTATATTTTAATTCAAGAATTATATTCATCATTTAGATGTAACATTCATCATATATATCCATTATATATATGTACTTATAATAGTACATTACATTTGGGGATAAGAAATGAAATGCACCGTTCATGGAGATGGTAAGCCGTACGTATGCATGAATGCTACTTTCATTTCTATCTCATAATTTTATGGAGAGAAATAATAATTATAAAAAGTTATATTATAATTATAGTATAAAATCATATATAATAACTTTAAATCATTCCTTTATATGTCCCATATATGTCATTAACGAATCAAATCACTTTGTGGGGGCGGTAGTCCACACTTCCAAAAATGAAGATATCACGTATACCCATAATGGAAGCCATAAAGGTATGCCATAAATGAAAAATACCGAAGCTTAAGGAAAACATAAACATATTATATATCATATATAAATATAGTGACATCTTAATGGCCACCTTTGAAGGTGTTAGAAGAATATTGAACCATCATCGTTTCGTGAGGCAGAAATTCGCCATCCACAGAAACAGTATGTTATTTAACCATTAGATGTAGGTGTGTGTATGTGTATCATTAACGATTCTTATAAAAAAATCCTATTATATTTAAGATACTATATTTTTTACAAAAGAAATGAATAAAAAGAGTTGAGGGGGTTGGAGAAGCAAAATAAAACAAAAGAACACAAGTGAAGACACTACCTTTAAAACCGGTAACTCTTTTTTATTTGAGCTCAAAGGCTTCCTTGGGAAGACTTATGCCCAAATTTTGTCTTATAGAAGTAATAGAGGGATGTGGAGAGACACAATGGGAAGGGTTTGGCCGAGCCAAAGGCTTGAGAGGTGTGGGTAAGGTGGTAGAGTTGGGGGCCTTTTATAAGAGGAGAGGATGGGCACTTTTGGAATGTTTTAAAAGGTTACTTTATTATAAAATGAGATTCGGTTTTTAAAGGTCCCACAATTATATATTTAGAGGATAAGGTGATAAGGGTTTGAAATATACTCATCCAATAGTTCTTTGACAAGTTTATGTCTTAGATTTTACATTATCTATTAATTCTATTTAAATTGTTTGTTAATGTGGTAATCGCTGCATCAACATGATGTCATAAATAATTTACTTTATTTAATGTCTAAAAATTATAAAAAAAATATCATGATGTAGGAAATATTTTTATATTTATAATGAATATTTATAGTTAAAAATATGGCTTTTTTAACCCCATTTAAAAATTGTTTTAGTAAAACAACTCATGTTTGTATCATTTTAATTTTAACATTAAATAAAAAGTTATCAATGTCATTTTCCTACCAAAGTGGATCCATGGGGTCCCCAAGTTGACCCATGGATTGTATTGGTCGGCCATGACACATATAATAAGGTTATGACATGTTTATAGGTCATTTCATATTATCAAAACATTATTTTTACCTTAAACTACACTAATTACCTCTAATCGCGATTAATAAACTTAAAAGTTACTATTCACCAAAAAATTATTTTAACCCTATTGAACCACATTTTACTTTTTGATGAAAACCATGTATGTTGGATTTTTGAAATTTAAAACACAAAGGTGGTAAAAGTTTAATTAAAATGAAAAATCAGTTTTTATAAGTACCACTTAATTGTTTCACTATTCATCAAAAATTGATGTTTTTCAGAAAAATACCAAAACTCCACCCTAAGCTATATTTGATATTCCGAATTCAAAAATGATGTCTATTTTACAAAATTCAAATCATATAAGTTACATTAATTAATTTAATAATTAATTCCCGATGTAATGACAAATAGCGTGTTTTTATGAAACAATATATATCAAAACATTGACACTAGTTTAAGTCCGATTTCAAAATGAAATTAATTCCAATGACCACTATTTGATTAAATGGTAAAAATATATTCTAATTTCACTTTAAAATAAATTCAAACGATAATATAATCATATAAATAAATTATATTAAAAAGAGGTTTTGAATTAAAATACAACATTTTTCACTATTCATTAAAAATGAACTTTATTAGAAAAATACCAAAAATTTACACAAAGTAAATTTTGATGTACTAATTCTAAAGAATAATTTTTTTGGTCCAATAGAATGGATAAGAGTAACCGAAACTATATTTAATGATGGTTTTCCATCAAAAGTTGATAAGTGGACCTTTAGTGAAAATTAGAGTATATATGCCTAAAATTGAATTTTTTTTTGTATTTTAAGCATTTCTCCATTATTGGATAAATGTAAAAACATTTGAAAAACATATATAATCATATTTTAGTTATTTCTATTCATTCCTGCCAATACAACGGCTACGTGTTAACTACCATTTAAAATAATATTGTTTTATTACTAGTGTGCAACGTAAGATTTCAAAGAAACTCTTTGTTGCGTATCGGGTACGCTATCGAACATAAAAACCCCGTTAAAGTAAAATTAATTTTTAATTCGTAAATGTTAATAAATACTAAAATGTATTATTCTTTATTTACCTGGGATGTTACAAACATGCCCTTGTAAATAGTAACATGCCCTTAATAATGGTGATGTATCCTTATGAATATAAATAAACCCTTCTGAGTAGTAACTTGAACATAATGAATAGTATTGTAAGCTTATAAACAGAAATTTTGTCCTTATAAATAGTAACATACACTCATGAATAGTAACATACCCTATGATAGTATATATATAAGATTTAATTGTATGTATGTAAAACCCATATCTTCGAATAAGTAAATAAATTCCTTAATATTGTTATTTTCTGAATAATGTATAATTTTATTTAAAAATTAATTTTCTCATATTTATAAAATTAGTGTGATAAAATGGAGTATATTTTTGAATTCTACATGTTGATAAATGGTTATGGTGAATTTTTGGTAATTTTATGAAATACATTATTTTTTGGTGATTTTTAGATTTTTGGTATTTGACAAATAAATGAATTTATGTATTAAGGTGGTGTCATTGATGATGAGGTGCTAATGTAAGCCCATTATATCAAACTAACATGAAATTATTACAATTTTTAGTTATAGAAGACTTCATATTTCTTGTCATTAAGGAAAATAATATCATAATATTTAAAATAATGTGAAATATATCCCCTCCTCAACTATAAAAACCAAACCTTTCCCCCTCTTACTCTCACACCTCTCAATCCATGAGAAATGTATAATTTCTACCAAATTCCATCCCCATTATCCTTCCCCACGTAAAAGACCTCCTAATCTCACTCAAAGGACAAAATTAAAGGCCTTAAGAAGGATCTTGAGGAGAAAAGATCAAGAGGTATGTAATCATCTTCATTTTTCACGTGTTTCCCTTTCTTTTCCTTTCCTTTTATTGTAGTATCTTCCCCTCACCTTATCCAAGAGGCATGAAAGATCCAGAAATATTGTATATTCTATATTTTATCATGCTTGTGGAAAATTCATCATTATTCTTCCTTTCCTCTCCCACTTATTCAAGGAATAAAAATATTATCTGTGATTGGTCGAATTACCAACATTGTGGACGATGTGATTTAAATTTTCATTAATTCAATCATGTTTGTTCATGAAACCTTTTTTATGGCTGAAAAATGTGATAATATTTGTATCATGTATCATCCTTGGTTTTATAATCCTTTTTTACACATGATTTTAATTTATTCAAAAAAATGTTGTCATGATTATCAAAGTACCACAAAAATGATCTAAACGAACATCATTAATGTTTTTAACTTATGAATCAAACTCATTTCAGAATTAGAAATGATTAATTGTATAATTTATGGTTCTGGAAATATTTAACAACCATTCTATACCAATTCTAGTTTATTACTTCCAATCCTCCGGAACATTCATCATGAACCAATCATGGAAATCATGTAATGAACGCACCCGAATCAACAGAAGGAACAAAATACTAATAATTAAAGGATGAAATGATGTTATAAAATGATAATATAAAATGTTATAAATTTGAATATTTTTTCATTCATATAATAAAACTTTTTAAACATTATAAATGATGTTTAAACTAGTTTGAATTATGATAACCACGATGAAAGGGAATTTTTAACCTGATTTCCATTCTTTGAGTTAACATTCTACATTATTATTTATGTGGTATAAAAATTGTTTGTGTGATGGGTAATGTATATAAAATATTTAATTATGTGTATGTATAGTGAGTATACATATTAAATCCACTCTACTAAGTCACATTTCAATTATATGATATTTTTAAAGGAATTTCCTTTTTAAAATCCTCTTTTAAAATTATGTTTTACCAAATTCAAAAGAAATGTTTTTATGATATTATTCATGATGTATGATTATGTTTGGGTTCTGGGTCATTGTTTAAGATGAAGGTTGGAACCTATATCTCCCAAAAATTTATTGGATATGTGTATCTAGGTGGCCAGCTGTATGGTAACGCCAAGTCTAAATATGATGGTTACACAATTTATAAGGTAGTCGTGAAGGTTTCAAATTATAATATAGCCGAGAGGGTTACAAGATTGTGTATGTAATGACCCATGATACCTTTATGGTTCTATTTATTTTATTATGTATTGTGGAAATCTTGTGAGAATCTCATCATTTACAAAGGAAGTATATATTGGTGGAAATTATGTCTTTTGAAAATGATTTCATATGTTATAAGTATTCCTGGAAAAATGTGTTCCTTCCTTTTTTATCCTTTACTGAGCTTTTTGTGCTCATCTCAAGTTCATAAATGATATTCACAGGAAATAAGGATGTGTAATATCAAGAAATATTCCTTGCTAAATGTTTAAAAAATGGTCAAATAAATCATTTTTTATTTGAAAGTTTTTTTATTTTTCATGAAATAAATTCTTTTTTATGGTATCCACTCGGTAATATTGTGTGATGTTATGAATGTATTATGTCTAAATTCTCTAAATCTATAAACATGAAATGATACTCAATGTTAACTGATGTTTTTTCTTTACTAAATTTAAGATTATGTATTGTAGTAAGGTTGGGTCCTTATAGTACATCCCACCAAAAATACCCAAACATTCTGGGAGGAATAACAACCAACTGACATCATAGATATCATTTGAGGCATCATTTACAAACCATGTAACCATAATCTCAAGAGGCATCAGTTGAAACCCATATGTCTCCGAGGGTAAAAATATATTATTATAGGAATAACTCAGGGGGAAATACATCCCACCTCATGATATCTCCCCTTGGTAACATGCCCCACCAGAAATATCCCTCAGAAGGCAGTATATTCTACCCAATGATGTACCCTAGGGGAAGCATGTCCTACCAGAAAAATAGTTCAGGAGGCAGTACATGCCGATTTGAAACCTCTCTTAGGGGAAGAATAACCCACTATAAAGATCCATCATGAGTAGTAAATCACATATGGAACCCTCTTCTAGGGGAATCACATCTTACATGAAACATTTATTATGGGAAGTAAATCCCACATAATCATATATCTCATGGGAAGAATTACCTACTAGAAAAATACCTTATGGAATGCAAATACCACCTAAGAACATCTACTATTGGTATCATCTACCACTGGGAATATCACTCTACGGGTAATATATCTATCCTCCAAACCTTATGGAGTTGAAGAACATCCTACCAGAAGCATCCCTCAAGGGGTAATACCACCGACCTGAAAAACCTATGTATATAACCAGTTGTCTTATAATCTACATCATTTTTTCATGTATCATCATAATCACTGGAGTTTTAACGTACCCATTGTTATTTAACATAACTTAATAAATGGTGAATATATCAATAATTTGATTACATATCTGAATCAAACAACACTATGGAAATGGTAAATATTTTCTCACCACTGTATTTAGATCATTTAAACCAATTATCTTACTAATATATAGATTTCCATTATTTAGTATACTGAGTATCCACATACAGACCTTGATCTTCCCTAATATGGATTAATTCTCCTATAACATATCCATGTTTTGGAGGACATACCATCAAGGAACATAACATTCCTATGTATAAAAAAATATTATAACCCTCACATTATCTTAACAAACACCAGAGTTTCCAACACCATAACCCAACCAAGTGTTCCTCTCATGGATCAACACCCAATATATGTAAAACAAGACCTCTTATAGTTCCCATCCCATAGAATCTTATCACTCTCCAAGGTGACATGGCCAGTGAAGTCCATCAGTTAAACACATCATGTTCAAGGGACATATCATAATTTAGATAGTACATAATCATAGTACGAGAATCATGTAAATAAACATTAGTCTCATTTTGAGTCATCCTCACATGTATGTCCATTATTATACCTCATACTCCAAATTTAATATCATTTAATTGGCCCACCAAAAAATATCATTATAGATGAGAATCACTTACCCAAAAAAACATAACTCAATAAAAAGATACATAATTCAATAACGGATTCCCTAATTGGGTCCCATTTAACCTTAGGATAGTCTTTTCACATGGGAAACATAGATATCAGGGGCTATATGATTTTTCATGGTGCTATACAATAAGTTATAACAAATACAATAACTCTATCATGCTTCTAATAGGGATAATAATCATGAATCATATACGAGTAACTTAGACACTCTTACTGATTCATACCGTTAATAAAATATATTCACAACAAGAAAATGTGGAAACCGTATGAACAAACCACCTAAAAAATGAAATTATCCTCTTATTAATTCTTTATCAACCCCTTATCCAACTCAACCAATCCCACTGCAACCATCATTCATGTATATGAGACCTATCTACAATAAAATTATACTTAGTTAATTTTATGAAATATAATTAATTAACAAATTTTGGTAAATATTAATTTAATTACGGATAACTCATAAGGTCTTGTAATGATTTCAATACCTTAATTAACGTGGTATAGATCAATATTAGAAAATCCCTGATTCTACTGCCTAATATATCCGAAATATTTAATATTAATCTACCTATTGAATTTATCTTCATTTGAAGAAAATTAAAAAAATAAGGAAGTGACCTCATGATAGTGAAATAATTTCAAACCTCATTGGTTTATCTTATACATGCTTTATCTAACCTTCCACAAAAATCTCATTCATAGTGACATGATTTAAAAGTTACTTAACAGAACAGTCATAAAAAATCATGACATAACCCTCTAAAATTTATATAAAAACAAGGAAAATAAAGATAGGAAAAGGAATAAAGAGATTTAAACCTTATATTGTTGATGAACTATGATTTGTGGTCACTAGATTAAAAGGGGAACAATGTATATTGGAGTGGGGGAAGGGTGATTGGCTTACCCACTATTTATGGTCCAAAAATGAGGACCCTCAACTGTATTAATAATTTCCAAATGGGTAATGAACACCTTTACCCTTAAAAATGAGTCTGAGTAGCACCTTGTACATAGTAAACTCCCATCAAGTACCCATTGAACTTTATTGAAGGTAATCTCCTATAATGATTCCATTGGGTACTTAGTTCATCAAGAATGGGTAACTCATGAACCTTTGAATCAACCTATCTGTAATTTTTTTAACACACTATGTGTGTGTTTTATTCATTTGAAACCACCTACCTACAATTTTTGGATTGTGGTGATGATCATTCCAACATGTCCCAAATGACCTATATGTCATTTTCTAATGGTATGAAAACAATATTATAGTGTTTTGTTGATTTTAAGTTTGTCACTTACGGTTTTTACTAAAATTTCATTTTAAACTAGAAACAAACACATTGAGTAATACTGGTCACAATAAGTGTCAGTACGATATGAACATAATTACTACATGACCAAAATGTATTATGAATAATTTTTCTAAATTATCATGAAAATATTAACATATTTCCTTAGATTTTAATGAGTGAAACTTATTGAACTAAAAAGTAAAATTTAAATTGATAACGAGAAATTTGAATCATACCAAGAACATCATGTATTAGATTGAAGTTCAACAGATTCCCACACACCAAAAATTACTTCTAAATCATTTTAGTAAACAATAAATATAACCAAAATTAATTTTCATTTTTTTGAGTATTTCAGTTGTCTTAATGACCATTTTTAATAAAAAGGCATGCATGGAGTCATATCGACCACACTAAGAGTCAGAAAGTGGTGTGAAAGATTCCTAAATATCCCAAATGACTTATAGATCATCATCTTAATGTATCTAAAAAACCCAAATGAACTTTCATTATTTCAAGTATTCCACTTTTGTTCTTTCTAAAATGTCATTTTAAACTAGCACAAACTTTGAGTTATACGGGTCACAAAGCCGGTTGGTTTGACATGAGATTAATTCTTACACATAAAAATTTACTTATCAATTTTTTTATAAATTATCAACACAATTTGAGTTCATTTTTATAATTTTTCAATGAGTGAAATATTTTGAACTAAAATGTTATTTTATAAATGATAACGAAAAATTTGAGACATATTGGGATAATAGTGTATAATATTGAGGTACGAACGATTCCTACATATCAAAAATGACATTTGGATCATTTTTCTATAGTATACAAAAAAATATGAATTATTTTTTTGTTTGGATTATGTTAGTTGTATTTTTTTTAAAAAAAATTCATTTTTAATTAAAAATACATACTTGGAGTCATATTAGACCCAACATGCACTTGATTGAGGTGCTTCTGATTCTTACATGTCCCAAATGAAATACAAGTGATTTTCCAAAAGTATGCAAACAATATGAATGTGTTTTATTGGCTTGAATAATGTTAGTTATCTTTTTTACTAAAATTATTGTCAATTTCAAAGAAAAAGACACACTTTGAGTAATGATGGTAACACAGTGCATCAGATTATGGTGTGACTGATTTTACACACACCAGATTAATAACAGTTCATTTTCCTAATATATAAATTCAGTAAAAATTTATATTCTTAGTTTTGAGCTTGTAAGAACTATTTTCACTAAAATTAATGGAAATTTTAAATAAAAACACAAACATGGAGTCATACGAGTCACATCATACATCATATTGAGGCGTGACTAATACCTATATAAAAAATGCCGTGTAGATCCTTTTTATGATGTATTAAAATAATTAAAATCAATATTTTTTATTTTTCATTATGTCAATTTTTTTATTAAAAATAATGTCAATTTTAAATTCAAAGATACACTTAGAGTCATACCATCCACACATTGTATCTAATTGAGGTGTGACTAATTCCTAAATGTCCAAAATAACTTAAGGATGGTTGTACTAAATTATAAACAAAAATATTAATTCATTTTATTAGATTTGGGTTTCCAACTAAAATATAATTTGTAAACTAAAAACATAGAGTCTGTGTAATAACATGTACACTGTGTATCAGATTGATTTGCTGCTAATTGAGTATGTGATATTTGCTTTCATTCAACTATCAAAAAATATCTAGAAAAGGGAAAACACGGTCCATTTTGATAGAAGAGGAGACCTCATTGTCATAGGACTTTGGCTTCACAAAGCTCCAGTGTGGAGCCTTCAAGGTGTAAGGGGGTATTCTACAACACTTTAGATTATTATGAAATATTCAAAAAAAAATAGTAGAGATAAGGACATTTCTTAAAGGATATTATAGTACCACATCATGATTCCTATTATCCATGTGGTGGGGAGTGACATAATTCTTCCATGAACACATTACATTTTAGGGAGAAAGGGGGTTTCTCCTCAATCAAATTGAAACATTTTTCTTTCCATCTATCACAAGAATGAAAAACATTGAACAAACCATCAAAAATCAAGAAAAAGAATCCACCTATATTGTTTTAATCTATGATTCCATACTATTAGACTATCGATTCACCCACTATGGATACATATATCATATTTTAGAAGCTCAATCACAAAAATATTATATATTTAGCCACATTATAATAACATAACATTCTTGTATTACAAAAAAATCCCATAAAAACATTTATCTTTTTAGGTTGGTGTAAAAATCACATATAATCACATTCCTTCATATTCGCTAAAATAACTAGCATAAGACATTATATGTTCTTGGAACATACTAAAAATTATTATATATATATTTTTATTCCTATAAATCATTAACCATTAGTGTAAAGTTATTATAATTCATTTGTTGAACTAATATAAATATTTTTATTTGAATTTTTAGGGAACGTAATAAAATAAATCATTATCTTTCACCATTATAGAGTGTAATAAAATCCATGATAAACCATTTACCTGATCTGATGGAAAAACTACAATGATACCCAATATATATTTCTAGATGATAATAAAATCCACTATATAATTTTTATCCCTTTTTGAAAATACATAACATCAGTATAGCCCTTTATAGCATCCATATGACACTAAAATATGGAACATCTATTAAGTACTCATATATTTTTATATTGAATAGCATATACTTTTCAATATTCAAGGTGATCATAAATACCAACATAAAATAATAATTTTTTTATCAATATAGAACATATATATTCTCATGTATTTTTTTTATTAAGAATGATGATGAGTTCTTAATCAATGAGCAAGTGAAGATGGATCATTTTATATAATAAATGTGAACATGTATATTAGTGAAGAAAAATTGGACACATTTTTTGATGTCGAGCCGGTGAACAATTAACTATATGAATAATTAGGATAAGTTAAACACCTCTAATCATTTTATAATTGTGATATATTATGTCATAAATATGTGAGATTATTTAATTTCACCATATGTGGATTCAAAATAATCATTTTTAGTAAATCCATTTCACTAATGTAAATATAATGTGTTACTTGTACGAATTTCACAAGAAAATTTGATATTATACCATGAATCTAATTGATGATGGAACCACCCACATACTTCCACAACCCTCTAACGTAAAACCAATAAATCATTATTTTAATTTAACATTTACTACCACAAATTATGGAACACTAGAGATGGAAATAGTCTGATTTTATTCTAAAAATGATAAGGAAATTAAATAAAAAATGTTGAAAAAATTGGAGAAAATCAACTAATTATATAGTTGGAAGTGACCTTTTCATGATTCCAATATAAATTATGATATAGTGTTTTAAACTCATTTTAAAAAATATAGTATCATCCATTATTCTTTTCCTTAAGAGAAAAAATAAAAAATAATATATAATCATTAGGATAGTAATTCTTCACACCCAAAATATATTTTGAATGCTATAAAACATAATAGATATAAGAAAACAAGTTAATCACTTAAATATGTTTTTTGTAAACATTTTGACACCATGTACATTGCAAAAACCTATCTATACAAATTTACTGCTTATTTTGGGTATGAATTATGTTGAAAATCATGGTAGTGATGAGAAAATATTGTCACAAATGATAAATAAATATTTCTAATGAAATTTTAATTACCCATGAAAATTTCATGTTTGAGGATAGTGGTATTTTCATTGTTTGTTGTCTCTCTCATACATTTGAATATATAATATCTATTATTGTTTCTACTATTTAACATCAGACACAATTGAAAAATTTTCTGAAATAAGTTAATTTTTTTGAAATTTGTTTTGACAGATAAATATTTCACTATATACCACAATTTGATTCTGTTTTATGTAATACATAGGTTTTTTATATTTATTTGATAACATTATTACATGATTTAGGCTATATTTAGAGATCTCCAAATCAAAAAAGTCTTGATAAACACATACTAAAATATATAATTTAATTTTTATCTACAAAATTTTAATTGAATTGTTTTAAAAATTCACAATACACAGCATGTGTGTTTGGTTTAACGGATATAAATGCATTATATTTAAAAAATAAATATTTTGGAAATCCCAATTATGTGTGATAATCACCAAGTTCTTCTTGAAAAAAACATATAATAATTGAAAAAATATTTAATTTATATTATTTGATTTTAGAGTTTTACCCCTACATTGCACTAATCAAAAAGAGTCATCCATCTTTTATATTTTTCATAAACACATCACATAACTCATATTTCTACTAATAAATTTTCCAATATCAATATTGTTTGAATATATGATATAGGGATTAATGAATCCCAATAGTGATTTTATGGATTTAGCTTTATATAGTAGAAATATATACTCTTTAAAAAAATATGAATACTTATAAACATTAATGAACATATTATATAACTATTGGGATTTAGGTATTAAAAAATTATACCTTATGTATGTATTCACAAATGTGGCATTGTGCCATTCAAACCTGATAATCTCATTTAAAATATTGAGACCAACAAAGTCTATAATTAAAGTTCCCAATACATCTTATTCAATCGAAATGTAAATAATATTTTCATCTTTAAATGTGGCATCTTTCTTATTTTGAATGGTCTATAAATTTTTATGTGGAACTAGTCAGGAGAAGGTAATCCCAAAAAGTACATTTGATTTCTTGGTAGATTCAATATATTTTCTTGATCCAACCTATTTTTTCCCTATATATTTATCATTATATAATTACATACCACAGTTCATGCCTTTTTTTCAATTTTTATAGGTTTTCAAAAATAAAATTTTTGTTAAAGCCATACGTCATGTATATTTTTAATATTAGACGTCCGTGATATTATATTTCCAAAAACATCATTAACAACTGTAATATTCGGATCATCAAGTGTAATAGAAAACCCAATAGTTTACTCCTGAGATACCTCAATCTCTAATGTCATGTGATCTTTTGGGAGTTATTTATTATGTATCTGGTCTCCTTGGATATTATAAAATATACGCCTCACAATAAGGCAGTGTGTGGGTGTTGACATATTGAAATCACATACAACACTACTGTGTATATTTTTAGTAATATTAATTTATTAGTGGGTTTTTTATTCACATTTAGGAGAAATTGTAATGAATAAAATTATTAACATAGGTAAGATCTGTGGTTGAGGGGAATTACTGGCCTTAAAGATATCAGGGTCAGTTGGTTCTTCATGTCTGGATATTTTTTCCTTATCCAATTTGATTGGATCCATAATAATATATTGGTCTACCAAACAGGACGAAAAATAATACCTTGAAAATCATTAATATTTCCTAAAATCTCTTCTTAATCTCATATGATCTTATTTTGGTTTTATATTATTGAAATATACTCTATGAGACTCTCAAAAACATACTCCTCTAAGGTGACCATATTGTTCCAATCACATAAAAGCTACTGGAAGTATTTTTTCTTCTGATATTGTCACTACCACTTCCTATGTCTTAGACATATAATATAGATATGATTAGAAATATAAATTATTATGTAATACTATTATAAAGAATAAATAAATACTTTTCATTCATAATTACACATGTTTCCCATACTGCTTTTTTCTCATCGACTAGTTTACCCTCCTTATTTATGAAATCCTCCTTCCATAGCACATGACATCGGAAGGAAGTGGATAAAGATTTTGATTAATCAAAATGCTATAAAAAATTAAAATATGTTGTTTCATATCACCTAAAAATATATTTTTGATTTAAAATACATACCAGGTTCTTATCTAGTGATGTGTACCACATCCTTACGTTGAGAAAGGGGTATAATTGTTTTAATTCCTTTTCTTTATTTTCAACAATATTTTTCAATTTCATAAATTTAAATTGTTTAAACGAATTGGATAAATTAAATAATGTAAAATAATTTATTTTTATATATAATTCACCTGAAATAATTTATCTTCAGGAATAATGATGAAATTATTCCAAGATTCCATCTTTATAATGTGTGTATAACTAACTGGTGGGTGTAAATTTACATTCCTCATATCATCCATGAGATACAACTTCATTAGTAGTGTTTAGAAACCTATTTGGGCTTTTCCAATAACATTTAGGACAGAATTATTATAGAAATATTCATAAATAAATTAACTCTAAAAGGAATAATAAAAATGAAATCAACGCATAATTATATATTTTTTAGTAAAATGGAGAAAGTATATCTTAATATTACCTTTATATCCTCCCCATTGGGTTTCTAAGATATAGGATAGACATAACACCATTATTATATTTCAATCGACATATTCATCATCATTGTAACCCCAACAGAATTAATGAACATTGACTTGTAGGGGTCAATAGGTTGGCCTCATTGATTGTCGCTAACCACAGATTTTATACGCCTACTTATTGCCTTGATAATTTTATTCAACAATATGATATTGTGTCATTTTTTTCACATCAACAAGTTGCAGATCTTTTAATAATTCATCTGTTTTGGAATCCACCGTTTCTTATTCTCCATAATTAAAAAGATTATCATGTGTAGAATACATTTTTCTCATGAACAGAGAAATATTTAATTTATTTTATATTACTGATGTTGATAACAAATAATATTCTGAGAAAAATAATAGTATATTAAAATTTACTTTAACCTTATCATTGAATTCTCTTTAGTTTTTAAAATTACGATGGGATTTTTCTCCTCCATCAATAATAAATACCATCTATTTGTGGTCCCCTCTAACATTAAAGACATTTTTTACACTGCGACACACATGAACTAATCATGATATCCTAATGAAAGGGTCATTCTAAAATAAACTTTCATCCCACCCCATATTAGTTTTAGTCTCTAATAACGCAATTGACCAATTATTATTATCTAGATCTAAGATATAAAATAATTTCAATTCATCAGATCACATTATGATAGGCTCGTCCTTTTACCATACTACACTGACTTTTACCTCCATGAATCCCATTTCATTAACATTCACTACAATCCTATTGTCAACCAATTTGAAATAGAAAATGAGTACTTGAAAATATATATATTCAAACTTGTACATATGTTCTTTAATTCTAAAATATGAGATATTCACATGAATTTGATTTAGATTCATGGAAATAGATATGTTCATTACTTATATATTAAGCGTAATGCCACTATTTTACATCATATTGCATTTATCGTGCTCCTTAGTATAGAACATGTAACCAGTGATTATAAAATTGGTGTAAGAAATTTAATTTTCCTTTTAAACCATGGATAGCCATTTTACGTAGTTGAAAATTGAAATCATATATTTAGAAAACTCCTTATAAATTTTATACTAGAAATATCATATTAACTATTAATTATGTGTATTTTTTTCCATCCTTTAGATTCAAATATCGATGAATTTATTTTTTGGATTCAATTTATGGATCAACGACATCAATATTATGTAACATGTATAGGTGCATATTCTCTATCTCTTTGATGGTAATTGTAACAAAAAATCTTCATAAAATCCCATCACCCATAAATAATCAACTATGATGAGACTTTGTAAGTCCAATGACATCAACATCTGATAGGTAACGATACAAAATTCATCTTCTTATTCAACAGTATATCATTCTTCAATTCAAACTTCTACCCACCTTCAATTCATGAAATTCCCATTCAAAAACCTCATATACCACTCATTGGGGTACATCCATCTATAATAGTCTAGACCATATAGGTGAACCTCTCTAAAAAATTAAACCATATGGTAGACCATTATATCAAATAATGATGGTGGGAAGAACATCTAGAATTCACATAATATCCCAAAAAACACATTTTTATGATTGAAAAATTCTTCGAGTCTATAAATTTACAGCATATGTTCTTGAACATGAAGTTGAGTCTAGTTAATTTACTTCATAAATATTTAGTCAGAATGTAATTTGATAAATTGGGCATCAAATCACTCAACAAAACATGAAGTTAATGTGATATTATTCTATGTAACATATAATTATTCATTGATGTCAAATTTTTGTTATCTGATGAATATACCTATATACATTCAACACCATTATTGAATATTGAAAATATTAATTTTTCCTATTTGGATTAAGTGTAAGATACTATAAGAATATAATTCCATGCTTTACACATCAACATTAAAAAGTCTTTTATTATCACAATGTCAATTATTTTAATCCTATCCTTAATGAAATTTTTGGTTTACCTAGTAACATTTAGTAACATGCTAATAAAATTATTGAATAATTTATTTTCTACATTAATAACATCAATAAAATGTATGATGTACAAACAATTCCAATGTGGTAATGCAAAGAAAATTTATCCATTTCTACCACATGAGATTTTAAGGTTTTTAAAAAATGGTTTACACAATCTGAAATCATTTTCTTGGTTATTGTTATGTGATTCTTTCTTTAAAATAAATTGGAAATTATATATTAAAAAGAGACACTATGAATCATACTAGTCACATAGTGCATCATATTGTGGTTTAGATGATTCTTATACATCCCAAATTTCTTATGTATCTTTGAAAAAATATATGAAAACAATATCAATGTGTTTGATCAGTTTTAGGAATGTGACTTTTGTATTTTTACAAAAATTTTGTTTTAAACTATATAAACACACATTATGTCATATAATTTAAATAATGTGTTGGTTTGATGTGATACAAATTCATTCACGCTACAAATTTCTTATGAATACATTTCCTAAATTATCAAGAAAATTCGATAAAATTTCCTTGGTTTTTATTGAGTGACACTTTTTAAACTGAAATGTCTTTTTTTAAATGAGTACAAAAACATTGAGAAATAATAGGAACATTTTTTAAATATTTACATATATATAATTTCCTAAATCTAAAAAATAAATTATGGATCATACTTCTAATGTATCAAAACAATTCTGATGTATTTTTTTAGTTTTCATAATGTCTATTTTTTTAATAAATTTGATGTAAATTTTTAATAAAAAACACACTTAGAGTCATATCATTTGTACCATGAATATGATTGAGGTGTGACTGTATCCTATACATTGAAAATTAATTATTCATTATTTTCCAAATTTATCAAAAAATTAAATTCATTTTATTGGTTTTTAGTTTTCTAATTGTGTTTTCTTTATAAAATGTAATTTAAAACAAAACACATGTACATAGAGTCATATAATTAACATTGTGTGTTATATTAATGTGATAATAAATTCTATTCGTCAAAAATTACATATGAATGATTATACTAAAATATCAAGGTAATATTTTCAGGTTTCATTAGTTTTCTTTGACTGACACTTTTAGGACTAAAATATTAATTTTAAACCAGTTATAGAAACTTTGAGTCAGACCGGAAATATCATGTGTCATATTGAGGAGAATCTATATAGACAAAGCCTTAAACATTGCATATTCCATAGTTATATCAATAATTTAAATTGAGAACCTATTTTGTTTTAGATTTTTAGAGAATTTGAACATATCTCTTACATAAGAACTCAAATTTATACAAACTGTATGCCACTAAAATAGTATCCATTTAATCCACAATTTAAAACTTCTAAAAGTAAAGATGATTTATTTTTCTTAATAAAATTATTCTCGAACTCTTACTTTCTCTTACCCATCCTTATACCATGACAAAAAAGTTTAAAAACATGGGATGAGAACGAAAATTTTAATAAGGGATATAAAATTTGAAAATAAAAATTTTAGTCCCTGAATATTTATAAACCCATGAAAACATAATAATATAGAAAATATTCATAGAAAATATAAATAATAAAGTTAACGTAATGAATCCATATCAGACATACATATTAGTTTTTACATCTATATAGAAAGTAACATTCATGGTTGCATTGGAATACCCATCAGAGTATATTACCTATATCTAATATGACAAAACCTATTGTTTAACTTCGTCTCATTACCCAATCCCTTAGAGAGCTATCATGGGCTCACCAACCCTTACATTATCATTGAACCACCAGTATACATAAGTAATTTCCAAGTACCATAACAAAATCATTACAAAAAAAACCATGCATAATAGAAAAATAAAATTTCCACATTGAAATCATTAGATATCATTTCAAGATATTTATATAATCATTTCATTATCAAACCCATTTTCAATACCAAAATAAATAAATAGGGAATTTGGTATTTATTTTTCTTTTCAAAACATTATGACTTGTGGAGGAATCCAAATACCAAATAATGGTCATGGCGATGGAAAGGTAATTTTCCCCGTATATGATATAAAAAATTCATTTTGTCATTTAGAAAATACCTTCATATAAAAAATATTTCTTTTTGAAACAATTTGAATGAAATTAAAATTCATATTGGTTGATTATAAATTTTATTAAATAATATGGTGTATATTATCAAAATATTCCCCAAATAAAGGACATTAAGACGAAGCCACTTACCGTGATTTCAAATCATCAAGATGAATATTTTGATTCCTAAATAATAAAAATATATTAATTTTCAATTTCATGACAACCTTTTTAATGTTTATTATTTCATTTATATCACTTATTACCATGTTATAAAAATTATATAATTATTTAAGTTAATATCACATATTTTGTCGATATTTGATACTTGAGTCAAAAATGAACATGGTTTTGATGTCACAGTACATGTGGTCATATGTCTAGTATATCTACAGTAGTATTCATGATATAATAACCAATTTAATTCATTGACCATAATTTTTAAATATAACTATTAATAATGGTTATGAAAATTGAAAAATGTTATATTTGTATATATGGTAGGTCGTACATATGCTTGAGTAACATTTTCATTTTTATTTGATCATTATGAAAATAAGGTAACAATTATTCATCTTCCCATAATGATCATAAAATTATTAAAATTATTATACTAATTTAAATATACTTATATATTTAATAAAATTCATATGGAGAATGAAAAAGATTTTCATCACTTGGTAGAGGTGGCAGTTCACATATATGCATGAACAACATTATGTATTTTTTTGTCATATAAGGTAAGAACATAATTAAAATATTATTAATTTAAAAGGATATATATGTCACTAATATAACATATGAATATTAATTTCATCATTATAACTGATCTTGATAGGCGGTAATGGAAAGTGAACTAAATCAGTTTCTGAAGATGATAACTTAGACGTAAGTATGAATAATTAATTTCATTCCCATTTAATAGATGTAGAGACAGATTTAGGGGATGATATTAACATAATAAAATCTCATTATAATGAGGATAATATAGTATTTATTTCATCTTGGAAGAAGATGATTTATAATAATTGGAAAAAAAGAAAAAGAATATTTTAATAATACGATACCTCTTCTTCAATTGATCACTTATTAAGAACAGATTAACACTTATAATAAAGGTGTTATTCCTAATATAAGGCCTAAAAATGTGGGTAAGGATTCTAAGAAGTTTTTTGGGAAGGTAATTTCATATATAAAATAATTTTTAAGTTTGACAATGAGATTAGGGAGGGCACCTTTTATAGGAGAGGGGAGGGGAATGCTTGGAAATTATTAAAATATTAAATTAATTTAACTAATAATTATAATCACATTGATTACAAATGTAATTATGTAGAAGATATGATTATGATAATTCTAAATCCTATAATCTTATAAGGTTTAAATATATATTGATTTTAATTTAAACCCTTTTGTTTGAGGTTTACAATTAATATTTCTCTTTTATTTTAATTGTGGTAAGAGTATTTTCAGTATTAAGAGGCTATAAATATTACTTATATGATATCAATTTCCCATAATTGGTAAAATAATTAAATTTAATAACTTATAATATCAAATTTTGGATTTTAAAATATTTTTACGTGTTTTAAATAATATAATAAATTAATATTTTTATAGAATATAAATTAAGTCAATTTATTCACTATAGTCTTTATTTAATTTTAATAAAAAAAATGAAGAGATAATATACAACCAACACTTTTAATAGTATAAAATTTAATATTAACCTATTAAATTAGTGTATTAAAAATATTATGTCACATAATATTTATTTTAATATTTATAATATCATTTATTTTACTCATTCATTAATAATGAATCACTCCATCATCATTGTTTCGTAATTAAGTTTAAGTAGTTAATAACTATAACTTAAAAATTATATATCATTATATAGGTAACATTTTTATATTTCAATTTTATATTAATATTATAATTTATAACTTACATAACCTAATATTAAAGTTGTTTTAGAAATAAGATTCATGTTTATGATAATTTTTCCTTTACATTAAATTTAAAGTTATAAATATAAAAATCACTTATAAGTGGATTCAAAAGGCCAAATTTACATCCCAAACGTATTTTTGGTTGTACATATCTCATAAAAAGGATTTCTATAAGTTTTATAGTAGTTTTATATTATTATAATATCATTTTGACCCTTCATTACATTATTTTACCCTTTAACGATGGTAAATAAAATACGAATATTACTATTCACCAAAAATTTATGTTCATCCTATTGAAACAAAATTTTCATACTGATTACAACCATGTATGTTATTTTTTGAAAATTTAATTCACATCAGTGGAAAAATTATTTTAAAAATTTATCATGTTCTCAGAATGAGAAAATGAGTTTTTAAAAGTAAAAACCATGAAAATATTAATGTGTGTTTATATTAAATTTCATTGTGAAATTACAAAAAATGTCTAAAATTATATTAAATGATAAAAACGTACTCAAATTATATATTAAAATGAATTAAAAGGATAAAATAACTATATAAGTAAATTATAATAAAAATTAGTTATGAATTAAAGTTCAGTATTTTTCACAATTCATTAAAATATTATTTTTATCATATAAATAGAAAAATTAAACAGTTGTAAATTTTTTATGTTCCACTTCTAATGAAGAAGTGTATTTTTAAAAATAAAACATATAAAAGATTTAAAAAATAGAATTGAAAAATCATTCTCCAACAAAAAGTGGAAAAAAATATCTTTTAGAAATATTAGAGTATATTATGCTTTAAACTAAATTAATTCTCATTTTAAGCCTCTATAATTTATTAAATGAAAGTAAAAACATTTCATAAACATCATTAAATATAATATAGTTATTCTTTTCATTCATTCCAACACAACAACTAGAAAATAAATATGACTTAAAATAAGAACACAAATAATGTATAGTTTTTTGGTATAACTCAATCTTGTGTGCAATAGAAGATTTTGAATAATCTAGTTGTTGCGTGTCAAGTAAGCTATCATAAATAGTGTCCCCTTTTATGTAAACATGATATCTAATTCATAAATTTTAATAGATATTCAATTTTATTATTTTATAATTACTTGGTATGTTACACAAATTCCCCCTTTTGGAAATTATTTCCTCACAATTTTATTCATTTATAAAATAACATGGGGTATTCCTACTTCACAGTAGTTTAATATTACCATGTTTTCTCATAAACCATATGGGTTTTACATAAAACCATAACCTGGTGAATCTCCTTATTATGCAACACATTTTCTATATGGTCAAGAATCTAGACTGGTTGTTCCCCTTAAAAAATATTCACTTCTAACTGAACTAATTAAAAACTAAAAACATGAGATGGAACCCATAAATAAATTCTCAACATTGAAACATAAAACAAATTATTTACATGGGATTAAATCAGAGGAAAGGCAACTATATAGGAAAATAATCCAACTTTCTCTAGGATTTAACTGGGTCAAATAATCCATGGACTCATCTTTCCATTCTTACCATATTCATTACACTTTTTCCTTGGTGAATCATAGAGAAAGACATGATCAATTATCTTTAAATAAATATACTTCCTCCAATTATCAGCATAAATTTTTTTCTTACTCTAATTTGTCCTCATGTGCTTC
The DNA here is from genome assembly GCA_963277665.1 of Viscum album. Taxonomy (NCBI): domain Eukaryota; kingdom Viridiplantae; phylum Streptophyta; class Magnoliopsida; order Santalales; family Viscaceae; genus Viscum; species Viscum album. The sequence goes on from OY728164.1 coordinate 1,269,583,898, forward strand.
TGAATCAACTGATCATTCTCTTATATCTCTTCTACCAATTCTAGTCCCATTAACTTCATTTCACACACTTAATCCGATAAAAATATAGTTCGACACTGCATTCCATATAATTACTCAAATGGTGAAATATCTATACAAGAAGGAACATTTTTATTATTAGAAAACTCATCCAAAGAAATTTGAAGATCCCAAAATTATTGGTAATCCATTAAACAAGCTCATAAAATATCCTCCACGGTCTAATTTTTTTGTTCTGACTTCCCATCTGATTGAGGGTGAAAAGATGTATTGAAATTTAATTCACTTCCCAATGACATATGAAGGCCTTTCCAAAATTTAGAAGTTGAATTGGGATCACAATCAGATACAATAGAGGTAGAAAGTCCATGTAACTTGACTATATATATGAGATACAATCTAGAAAGTTTATATAGAGATAGTGTATCTCAAATACAAAAAAATGAGATGATTTAGTCAATCAATAAAAAATATAAAAAATCAAATTATTACATAGAGAATTATTTATAAATCTAGCTATGAAATCCATAGATATATTTTCCAATTTTCACTCTGCTACTAGAAAAGGTTGAAGCATCCCTTTTGAAAACTGTCATTATTCTTGCACATGCTTATAAGTAAATCAATTCACAGTAATGTCATTAATATCAATTTTTAGTCCATCCCACCATTAACACTATCGAAGGTCTCTATAAATCATAGTACATAAAAGATGAACGAAAAATGAAGAACTCTGAGATTCAAATAAAAACTCCTTCCTCAATTGTGAATCACAAGTCACAAATAACATCTTCCCAAATCACAAGATAGACTATTTAGAAATGGTAAATTTAGGAAACAAACCCATTTGAACTAATTATACCATTTTCTACCACTCATTATCTTCTTTCTGTGCATGCTTAATTATATCAGATATAGATGATTTCACTGACGCCTAAAACAAAATAGATGAATTTCTTACACTAACAACATTCTAGCCAAAATTCACCAAATCATTTACCAAAGGACCATGTTCCAAAAACAATAGGTTAAATGTATAATTACATTTATGACTCAAAGAATCAGCCACATTGTTTTCCTTTCCAAGATGGTAATGAATCGTGAAAATATAATCATTGAATAGTTCAAACTATATTCTTTATCTCATGTTGAATTATTTCTGAGTGAATACATAGTTAAAACTTTTTTTGGTTAGTATATATATATCACAATTTACTCCAAATATATGGTTCATCTATATTTTTAAATAAAAAAACTGCATCTAATTTAAAATCATATGTACGGTAATTTAACTCATAAGTATTTAACTAACATGAAACATTAGATATTACCTGATCATTCTACATTATGACACATACAATTTCTTTCAACAAAGAATCACTATAGATAAAAAATTAACCATTTATAGAATGTTGTGCCAAAACTAGAGCATTCACCTATATTCTATTCAATTCATGAACAAATTAATCACATTCATTTGTCAAAATGATCTTTACACCTTTTCAAGTTCAATTAGTTAGGGAGAAAGATAACCATTAAAAATTTTCAAAAAACCTCCAGTAATAACCTGCTTAACCATGATATCTAATGATCTTTGTTATACTTTTTGGCCTTTTCCATTCTTCAACAACTTTTGGTTTGGCTGTATCAATAGTTATTCCATATTTAGAAACAATTTTACCAATTAATGAAACTATATGTAACCAAAACTCACACCATTTGAATTTTCCATAAATTATCTTTTCTTTTAGTGTTTGAATGAAAAACCTTAAATGAAATTCGTGCTCTTATTTACTTTTATAATATACAAAAAAAATCACCAATAAACAAAACAGCAAATTTATTCGAGGAATCTTGGAATATTCTATTTATAATATCGTTGAATACAATAGGTGAATCAGTTAACCCAAATGGAATAACTAAAAATTCATAATGGCCATATATAGTATGAAACGTAGAATTCTAAATGTCTTATTCCTTTACTATCAACTGTTAGTACCCCGACCTCAAGGAATCCTTCAAAAAAATATTTTTCTCCTTGGAGCTGATCCACAAAATCATCGATATGAGGAGAAGGATACTTCTTCTAGAGTTTCTGACGATTTCGCTTAGCCCAAAGGCTCCTGATCATTACCTTGGTGATCCTCAGTTGTTGGTATCTCGCCTGAAGTTCTAGGAAGTGTCGATCCTTCTTTATTTAACACTGGTGGCTCGTTTTAATCACAGGTGGCCCTCGGTTGATGAATTCGATTGTTTTCTTTCTATAAAATGGGACTTAAAAGACTATGCGGTTGTTAGTCTTCTTGATAAGAATCACTGTATGGTCTGGTTTGCTTCAGAAGGGTATTTTTTTCGAACTTGGTCTAGTGCCCCTCATCATTACAATAGATTTATGTTTTCCCCCTTTTATTGTATTTTGATTTATGTATGAACCATGATCCTTCCACCATCGAGGCATGGGTGAGTCTTCCTCAACATCCTCTACCGTTTCAAAACCATGCGATTATCCACATGATTAGAAACATGGTGGGCCGCTACCTCTATTCCGATATCCGAACCGCCACGGTAAGTCATCCAATTAATCCATGTATCTGTATAGAGGTGGATGTCACTAAGCCTGCAATGGAGTGGATATGCATCACCATGGGTGAGGAATTCTAATGGAATCAAGCGGTTGTTTTTGGGAATTAGGTTGGTTACTACACTAACTGATACCAATTGGGGAACATCCTCTCTAAATTTTAATGTGAAGCAGTGATCGGATGGATTTCTGGTCCGAAGGAGAAGATATATAGGTTTCTTGGTCAGGTACCTAAAGCGGGCCCCGTCAATGGCATGGTGAAACAGATAGCATTGTGTGAGGGGGAAGAGCTCCCTAATCCGTTGGTTTCATCAGTGTTTACTCGACTTTGGAGTGATCTGGTTCCATGGGTTGGTCAGAAGTGGGCTACTGGGGGCCATGGTTCTGGTGACATGCTGGAGCCATCAGGTGTAAGTGTTATCAAGCCCTCACAACAAGAGGTTTTTCTATTAGGGGATGCTAGTGGGAAGGATGTGGGTCACTGCAAGGAGCTGGAGATTGTGATTGAGGCTCATGCTGCATGTTGTGAGATTTTTCATTTGGAGGTGTTGGAGGTTTTTGATAGGACTCAAGGACAGGATATGAGGGATGAATCTATGATGACTACAATTGATAATGCAAATATGTTCTATGGAGTGGAACAGGTGAACACGAAGGAGGATGTTCAAATTGATGAAGGTGGCAGTGTCAAGATGGGGATCACTTCTCCATAGGGTGGAATTAGGAAGGATGTCTTCCGGCAGGGGACTATAGAAAGTCTTTAATTATTGGAACAAATTCAATGTTTAGCCCTGATTGACCCTAATAGTTTATCTCATGAAGTCCGTGGAGGGGAAGATGGCATCCATGAGGTCCATATTTCTGGAAAATGGGGGGACTACTCGAATAATGGCAAGGAAAATGGCAGAGGCTTGATATGGCCCTCGTTTAGTGAGATAGTTCAGGGTTGGGGCTAAAGATGACCGAGAATCAGGGAAGAATGAATACTCAATCATGAAGAAGGTTGAAGAGGATTACACCAACTTTCCAAAGACGATGCCCACCAGGTCATCAGTTGGTAACATAAAGATACTATACAGGGAACGAATAAACCTGTGAAGGAATTATGCGAAAGTTATCAAACATTATGAATGGTCGGAATGGGAATCGACTACTACGGAGGAGACATCTCATCATGGATGTTATGACGGGTTTGGTTTTTTTTTTATATGTAATCTTTTCCTTCAGCTTGAGGTAGTTTTTTACTGTCATTTTCTTTTTATTTAATAATTGGCCAGGGGGTTATCCTCTGATAGCGTTTCTAGTATCATTTAACAATCTTTCTTGATTGATAAAGTTGTTTCAAAATTAGATTCACATTAGATACTAAATGAACAATAATTTCATCTTATTGATAAGGTATAATCCCAGGTAACTCATGAGGAAAAACATCAAGATACTAATTAAGCACTAACATAATTAATCTAATTTTTTTTTCAACAATATTTTTAGTGTATAATTAATTTCTATCTTATAGTAGTATCTTAGAATCTGGATATGTTATCATAGGTAAGGGTTCATTATTGTATAAAAACTGAAACATATTAAGAAAAGAAGCATCTTTAGCACTATATTCAATCATATCATGGTAAAAAGAGTGTCAATAAATTCTTGGAATAACATAAAATTATAATAGATTAAAAACAAAAAGTTTTTGATGTAAATTCCTTCCACAGAAAAGGATTGGAAGAATATTGTAACTTCTTTTTCCCATAACATTTCTCTTAGGCGTTTTTACCATACGTTTTGGATTCAGGTGTTTTGGTATAATTTACAATAAAAAATTCATATCTGAAATAATTTGTAGTCCCTAAATACAACAACACATTGGAACAATATAAATAAAAAAGGCACATGATTCCACTTCATTTGATGGCTCAACATCTGCTGAAGTTTTATAAATGGATTTCACCACACCTTTCTGCTTATTATCCGGATACTTCCCATCATATGGGTTCTTCATCAAACAATAATATTCATATTGAACTATATCACTACATATAAAACATCTTACTAACTATAAATCATACTTTTTCTTACCACTATCATTATAATTTTTATTGAAAATACAAGCCCTATGTCCTATTTACAACATCAGAAGCAATTACCAGAATTAAAAAGTAATTACCAATTATTCTTTTTACCATAATTTTCTAAAAATATAAACATAATTTTCTTACCATCAATATTTTTTGATGAATTATTCCCTTTCGCCTGCCTGATCGACCTCTTATTCTGTTATTTCTCAAATAACACCTTATCCTTTGAGAATTATATTTCCACCTTCTCTACACATCGAACATGTTTTTCATAACTTTTATACTCATGAAACTCCAATTCCCTTGGATAGGTTTGATTTAATCCTGATTAAAAATAATTAATTTTTCTATCCAGATCATAGATGAAATTTGGATCATACCTTGGCCATCGAGTAAATTAAACTTTGTATGTAGCCACTGAGTCACCCTCCGACCAAAATTCAAGAATTGTTTTTCCATAATAAGTCAAACTTCCTTAGGAAAATATCTCTCAAGAAACATACCTTTAAATTCATCCCAATACAAATCATCAAGATCCTCACTATCTCAGATGTTCTTAACCATCAACCACAACTAGTTTGATTCTCCATCAAAATTGTAAACGAAATGACTAAACTTTTGATTGTATGAACACCCAAATGAATTTAAAATCATTTTAGTGCTTTAATGAACCCTTCATCTAGAATTGGGCCATATAATCCTATGATTGATAGAGGATGTTGCCACATGAAATCCTTTACTACCAATATGATTATCTATGTTTTATCTAGAAAACCTCTTGTATTGATACCAATTCCATTTATAGCCTGAGTCAATTATTCCATCACTACAACAAACTATTTAGTTCCAATTTTGACCATCTCATGTTACTTGTTTGGAAGGTTATGTTCCTATTGATGTCATCCCAGTATAGCTGCCTAGTTTCTTCTATGGAGAACCATTATTAATAGACATATAGTTGATGAAGCATCAAGGAAATATTTAAATGCTATATCAGTTCTATTTGACCATAATGTAAAAATAAATCTTGGTTACACTATTAACAATATCATAACCCCTATCGTTATCTAAACCTACCTCTAATACCGACTGTAAGGCCCAATCATTAAATATTTCATAATCATGAGTTAAGTCAAGAATTCGAATTGAGTATATTATTAGGTTTAGTGTTTTAGGGAAATAGGACATCGCTCATACAGAAAAACTCAAATTTATACAAATTTGATACCACTACAACAATATCCAATTATTCCACAATATAATTTTTTTAAAAGTAAACATGATTTATTTTTCTTGACAAAAATATTCTTGGAGTTATTCCTTTCTCTAACACATCATTAAACCCAATGAAACCTTTTTTTAAAAATCGGATGCACAAAAAAATATCAATAATTGATATAAAATAAGGAAAGAAAATGTTCATCCCTCAATATTTTTAAACCCATGACATCGTAATAATCATGATAAAACATTATAGACATAATAAATCATAATGGTATCTTGTGGTATCCCTATCATACCTATATTTTATCATTCACAACTATATTGGGAGTAAAATTAAATTTTACGTTGGGAATAACCATAAAAGTATATTCCATAAATCTATTAGGAGAAACCTTATTGTTTAACTCCATCTTATTACCCATTGTATTAGAGGGCTATCACAGGCTCCCCCGCCCTCGGATTATCATGTAATAATCTATATACATAATAATTTCATTGGAACAATAACATATTCATAACACATAAACCATGTATAAAGGGAGAATATAAATTTTTATATTGAAATTATATGATATCATTTCAAGGTATTGATATAATCAATTAATTATAAATAATATTTTAAATTACAAAAGACATTAAAAAGTAATATACTGAGTCAATATGGTTTTCTTATGACTTTTCCATTCCTTCATGTTTTGAAAATCACAAACACTCTATCTTAAGGGAAATTTTATTTTCCCTAAGATTATTCTAAATTAGTATTATTTTCCATCCCCAAGGAAAATTTATCCATACCTATTTTTCATTGTTCATATTTTCATCTAACTCTTTTTATTACTATGTGAAAATTCAGTTTCACATCTAAAACCTCATAATTCTATAAATACTTAGATATAGAATAATATTTTTCAGGATCTGAATTCAGGTTCTGATTCTCTAAAATTTAGACTGTGAATTCCATGAAATTCAGAGTCCGAATTCATTGAGATTTATAAGCTAAATTCCATGAAATTCGAACTCCAAATTCCTTAGAATTCAAACTCTGAGTTCCTTAGAATTCAGACTCCACAATCTATTGAATTCTGATTACAAAATTCCTTGCAAAACTGAATGTGTATATCCTTGTAACATAGTCTCTGAAGGATTACTAGCTTAGGCTCCGGATTATATTTTTGATTAGTCTCCAAAAAATTGAATTTGGTTGAGCAACAATATTTTACTTAATTTCGTTTGAGTTATAAAATGAAGTTTTCATTATATTACTAAATAACTATTGTTTGAGTGAAGCGTGTACATGTCCCTCCAAAATTCAAATAAAAATATTATCATTGGGGGAGGGTGCTGACCATTGATGATGTTTCTATAAATAGGAACTCATTTTAATGAGCTCACAAGGACCAAGAAACACATTGATCAATATTGATGTGATTTCTAGAGAAAGACATTAATAGTTTGTTTGTAATGATCATCATGTTCATAATTTCATTATATGACTCTAACAGTTTCTGAGTACATTCAGGGGTTTCTGGGGATAGGAAGACAGAGGTTCCAACTACCCAAAAATTCAAGGGCTTGAGGGGATAGCAAGACAGACATCGAGATTCATAATGAGGGCTTACCCTGGTGTGGATAAGGCAAAATTTCTTGAATGTATAAATCATGGGACATTTATCCAAGGCTGTTGGATACCCTAAACTTTGGGTTAAAATATTTCTTACTTGTTACTTGTATTGAATCATTTTTGTTTTCTTCTGAATTTTGATTGATAAGAAAAGTATAACTATCATATAATTTATTATACTTGTACACTATAATTTGTATGTTTCTATATGATTTAATGTAGAATATTTATCATTGTAAAATATTCTTAAGTTTTATTTCCAGAACCATATTTTCTGAATCAAGAAAGTTTGTAGAACTAAGAGGTCTTGTGAATTTTCCTTGTTTAACTTTGTTAAAAATTTTCATATTTCAAAGTTCTAAAGGAATTTTTTAAAGTATACAATTAACCCCCATATTGTATATTGAGCATAAAAATAATTATTTTGATCCTACAATTAGTATCATAGGATATATCAGAAATAATTATATTCACATATATGTTTTCTTGCCCATGTTTCACTTTGTTCTATTTTTTCCAAGCATAGGATTTCTTTTCTTGTTTACAAACTTTTATTACTAACAAGTTTGTGTGGAATGATTTTGTCTTTAATATGGAAAGAATGAATGTTGGTTCAATTGAAAATATTAATCCTACTAGACCACCTATATTTTATTGAATGATTATGAATATTGAAGAGATCGTATGGAGACTTTTGTTATTAACACTAGAGTTGAAAAATTTGTAATGCTTACTATAGATTACAAGATTCCTGATAAGGAAGTTAGAAAATTTAATAATCAAAAAAATTTAGAATATAAACATAACTCTAAGGTATGAAATACATTGTTGTGTTCCATGAACATGAATATATATAGCCAAATTTCTTCTTTTGAAGCTACAAATTGTATTTGGAAGATGCTTGAAGTTACTCCTTTTTGTACATCCGAAGTAATTGAAACTAAAAGAGATATGCATAGAGCTTAGTATCATTGTTTTTTATTTCCTTATGGAGAACCCATATGTATGGTACAACATAGATTCGTTACTATTTTCAACAGATTACAATCCATTGGGGAAAATGGTTTAGATTATGAGGAACTTTTGGACAAGATTATAGACATAATGCCTAATGAGTGGGAATCAAAGAGAACAATTGTTTCAAAATAAGACTATAATGAAAAGAGACGATGCAAATGATAAGAAGAATAATGGGAATGGAAGTGTTGCTTTTACAGATACATCAAATAATATGAAATTCAAGACTCCTGAGAGAGTTACAAGATCTAAATCGAATAAGGTCACTCTTTTTTTCTAAATCAAGTGAATGTGAACATTCTAGGAATGAACTATCTAAGGTTGCTCGAAGGATGGAAAAGATTATTGGGAATAAATACTTTCATTATAGATATGAGAAGAAATAATGAAAGGAAAAGAATGACTCTGAAGTCACTTGTTATGAATGCAAAAGAGCAGGGCATATAATGCCATTTTATCTGATGCTTAAGAGAAAAGACAGAAAGGAAAATCATTCTCAGAGGAATATAAAGAAATACTACAAGGCTAAATCGAAGAATGCTTTGAAATCCAATGACACCTGGTGTTCCAGTGGTGGTAACTCTTCTGAATAATCATCAGAGTATGAATTTTCTAGTTAGAAGAATCATGGTTTACTTGCCAAGTTACCTATTGAAAATCATTGTTTAATGGCCATGGTACACAATGATGAATACATCACCAATGTATCCTTGAATGATAATTATAGTTATTGAAAATATTATGAATCGTAAAATGAAGAATCTTCTTCTGATGAAGATAATACTTTACCTACTTATAATGATGTTTCTAGGTTTTCTCAGCTCATTGAAATTGAAAATTCTGATGTTAATAAAAAGTATGATAAGGAAAATTCTATGATTTCTATTATTACTAAGAAAATATCATATCGTTTTAATGATCTTGATAAGAAAACCCTTTATTTTTAACGTATTCCAAAAAAACCATGAGGAAGTTAAATTTGAGAAGGATAAACCTACTAAGGATCTAAAAAAGTAATTTCAAATATAAATGTTTTCAAGCCAAACTCATGTGCTGAAACTAATTTTTTTGAGGATAAAAACATAGTTATTAAGCTAAATTCCGAAATATTTTTCTTGAGATTGTGTTTGTCAAACATTATCTTCGGTAAGTAAAATTTTGATTAGATGTATTCTTAAATTCGACCTCTAAGGAATAATTCTGGTTTTGGTTATACTAGTTCAAACCAATTTTTAGAAATAATTAGTATTTTCTTCAAAGTGATCCATTCTAAACTAAGTGTCAGTGTGGTGGGAAATGGGATAAAAATTTCTTAAACAAAACTCAGTCTTTAAGTTTTTATAAACACGATTTTTTTACGAAAATGTGGATTCCTAAAATTTTTATTTCTAATGTTTCCAGATTCAAGAAAGTTGGGGTATCAAAAGTTTAACACTCTTGTTTTTAGGATAGTAATGATATTACCCAAAAAAATACATGGTAGATGGATATTGGATGTTCCTGACATATGACTAGTAACAAAAACATCTTTTAAAAGATTATCATGACGAAATGATGAAAAGTAACTTTCAGAGAAAATGGTCAGGGAAAATTATTCATATAGGTAATATTTTATTTCTTGAAAAAACATTGATTTTGAATGATTTATTTATTAAGGGTATTAAGCACAACCATATTATCATAATTAAATTATGTGATGAAATTTACCTTGTGAATTTTAGGAATGATAAGTTCTTAAAACACAATTCGAAGGAAGGGTTTATTCTTTCTTTTCGTAAGAAAGAGAATGTTTACACACAAAACATAAAAGGCCTTAGGAGACAAGATCTACTTTTTCATAGTGAAATAGAGGATCATTATTGGTTGTGTAATTGAAGGTTAATACATTGTAACCTTAGGAACCTGTGAAAACTCTATAAGAAAAGACTAGTTAAGGATCTACCAAAGCTTAGATTTGATTCTTCCAAAGTTGGTGATCCTGGTCAACACAGAAAGCAACATAAATAAAGTTTCAAATCAGTTTCTAAAGTCTCAATCGCTGATGCATTAATGATGGTGCATATGGATCTTTTTGGACCTACAAAAACTGGATGCATTTGAGGAAAATATTATGTATTTGTCTTAGTTGATGATTACAATAGATTTACATGCGACTATTTTCTAACAAATAAATATGAATCAGTTTCTTATTTCAAAAGTTTTAGAGCCCAAGTGAAAAATGAAAAAAAAACATCCATTGATAACGATCCATAGTGATCATGTTACTGGTACCATGTTGAGTGAATATTTGGTAGCCAAACATTTTTGGGCTGAAGCTGTAAGAAATTCTTGATATACTATAAATCATGTTTTGATTAGGACTATTGTTAATAAAAAATGTTATGAGTTATGGAATGGTAGAAAACCTAGAATTTACTACATAAATGTTTTCAGTTGTAAGGTATTCATTCTTAATACTAAAGATAATGTACACAAATTTGCACCAAAATCTGATGTCGGAATTTTCTTAGGCTACTCCAAAACTTCTAAGGCTTACCGATTTTTCAATAAAAATACATGAACTATTGAAGAAACTGTACATGTAAAATTTGATGAAACCAATCCTTTTATTTTTTAAAAACCTCCACCTACATCTTTGGATGTGTTTTCAAAAACTGATTATCAATCCTAAATAAAAGATCCTTCTAATAAGGAAAATTTCTAAGAAAATTTTTCTGACGCATTTACCCCAAAATACTTCCTACCCTATGTTGATGAATATGTTTTAAAAATCCCAAAGCAGTTGTTTCTAAAGAATCATCCTTCTGATAGTATCACTGGAGATGTAAATCAACCTGTAAGGTATAGAAGATACTTAAGAAATCAAGTAGAACATATAGCATTTCTTTCCAAATTAGAACAAAAAATCACTGATAATGCTATAGGTGATGATGATTGGATAAGATATATACAAGATGAGAAAAATGAATTCGAAAGGAATACAGTCTGGACCTTGGTTGAAAGACTTAGGAAAACATCTATTGTTGGAGTAAGATGGGTATTCATAAATAAATGTGATGAAAATGGAATCATTATATGAAATAAATATATATTGGTCGCAAGGCTATAATCAACAAGAAGGAATATACTATAATGAAACATATACCCCTGTAGCTAGAATTGAATCTATTCGTATTCTACTTTCCTTTCCAACATTCTTCAATTTCTAAATTTTTCAAATGGATGTTAAATGTGTTTTCCCTAAATGTTATGTTCAAGAGGATGTTTTTTTTGAACAGCCTCCTGGTTTTGAAGATAAAAAACATCCTGAATATTTTTTCAAACATACCAAAGCTTTGTATGGGCTCATGCAAGCCCCTAGAGCATGGTATGATATACATACATGGTTTTTTCAACCGAACAATTATGTTAGCATAAATGATAATCAATACTTTTTTATAAATAAAGATAATAAATTTTTCTGATTGTTTAAATTTATGATTATGACATTATATTTGATTCCACACAACAATCATTAACAGATTCTTTTGCGGATATAATAAAATATGAGTTCAAAATGAGTATGATGGGTGAGTTAAAATTTTTTCATGGTTTTCAAACTTATCAATAACCTGAAATAATCTATATATCCCAACATAATTATATTAAATATCTTCTTAAAATTTATTGATATGACAGAACTAAGAGTATAAGTACTCCCATTAGTACTTTAAATTCACTTGATCTTGGTGAAGTTGGGAAACCAATAGATCAAAAATCTATTATAGGTAAGATAGGAAGTCTACATTGCATGACAGCAAGTCATCTAGACTTAAAGTTTTCAATATGCTTTTGTGCAAGATAACAATCCAATCCAAAGGAATCTCAATAAAAGGTAGTGAAATTAATTATTCACTACAAAAATGTATCCATGGATCTAGGACTCTTTTATACTTCTTCTAATGATTTTTCTTAAAAGTTTTTCGAATGTTGAATTTGGAGGACATATAATTGATAGGAAAATCACTTCTGGAGCCATTCATTTCTTAAGAGATTCATTATTTTCTTGGCAATGAAAAAGAAACACTCATTAGCACTTTATACTGTCGAATCTGAATATGCAGCAGGTGGAAGTTGTTCTGCTCAAGTGTTGTGGATGCAACACACACTCACAGACTATGGTAAGAGTTTTACCAAAAAAAAAATATTTTTTGATAATACTAGTTTCATTGCCTTATGTAGAAACCTTACACATCAATCTCATGCAAAACACATAGATATTAGGACTCACTTTTTTATGGATCACACACTAAAATGAGATATCATTATTCAATTTATTGGAACCAATGATCAACTTGCTGATATTTTCAGAAAATCGTTCTCATCTAATAGATTTGAATACATCAAATAGAATATAGGAATGATAACCATAAATTAATCATCCTTATTAACTTCTTGTTGAAACCGATCTCCTTAGAGTAAGATACAGTTTTTCATAGGATAAGTACATTTTATTGTTAGTTAAAATTTTTGTAGTCGAAATATTCATAGTTAAAATTTTCATAGCCAAAATTTTCATAGTAAAAATATTCGTAGTAAAAATTTTTGTAGTCAAAATTTTCGTAGTTAAAATTCCGTAGTCCAAATTTTTGTAGTACAAATTCATTTTTGTAATCATAATTTTTAGAATCTAATATTTTACAAGATTAATTTTTCCTCATTATTAACAATCATTATAGTAATCTGAACGGTATGTTTCCATTCCAAACTATTCGTAATCCTTTTTTCCCGTGCTGGTATTTTCTTTTGGTTTTAAATTTTTTGGATTCACTTTTCCTTAAATCTGAATGATTTATCTTAAAAACCTCAAAAGATCGGAGTCTATCAAAATCCTTCTTGGGATATCATCTCAACCGTTATATCTTCTCAAGATGCTTTCAATATTTGTATTAATCTGGGAAACCAAGCCTTCACTTCGATTTTCTATATAAAAACCCCCAAGGGATGTCCCGCATCAAAATTCAAGAATTTTCATGCTGAAGCTCTGCCTCTGTTTTAAAAATCCATTCGAGATCTTCATTATTTCCTTACTTCTGAATGTCTGCAAAAGCCTCTTCTCAGAAAGAGAAGCCAAGTGTTATGGAAATCTCTGAGTGGAAAATCTACCAAGAAAGGCTAGTCGATCCGATGTTTTATGCCATGTATGATTCTGTTGTGTCTAAGAATATCAAGCTGAATAGTTGGGAGACTATTTTTGTATCGAAACCAAGAGCACATGATCCAGTGTATCCAAAATTTCTTATTGAATTCTATGATACAGTTATATTTTTTCAATGAAGGAGGAAGATATAAATTTTCATTCATGAGCTATGGAATGAATTATTCTATTTATTATAACATGGAAGCAAATCTGATAGGAATTCCTTATGAGGGAGAAGTTGAGTTTTTCTCTCACAAGCTACCTGATGTAATAGAGTCCTCTAATAAGAAAAAGTCTCTATCTTGTCTTGGTCTTGAAGAAGTGAAGACTCCAAAAATTATTCATCTCTCTACAATTCATTGAATTCTTCAGCTATGGGTTCAAGGTTTTCTAAATCCAGGAAAAGTGTACAAGGATACCCTAAAGAAAAGTGATATTTATATTTTGGATTTTCTAGAGAACCTTTGAAAGATAAACCTAGTTAAGAATTCCTTGGTTACAATTGAGAATATACAGAATAGAAATCTAAAGTCTCATATTATCATGTATCCATCCATTATTTTAAAAATCATTGGTCTTTGTCTTTAGTCATTCACGATTCCTCACAGTTCTAAGACATGAAATTGTAAGGTTATGATTTTGAGTGATGATAATCTAAGGAGGATAAAGGTTGGATGTAATAGTCAATCAGGACAATTTCATTATTTGTCAGAAGCAGATGTTGAAGCTCTATCAAAGATGCCGAATGTGACTGAAACTTCTAAAAATGGTGAATGAAATAGGAAGTAGAATTTACTAGAAGAGAAGAAAAAAACCCCAGTGTCTAAGGAAACTCAATCTGCACCTCCATAGCTAAAGAAGAAAAAACGAATAACCTGAAGAAGTCATGGATAATTGGAGAAAATATAAAAAGAACATGAAGGAAGGGGAGCCTAAGTTTGTCTTGGACCCTGCTAAAGCAAAATCATTGATGGAAAAGACTATTGAGAATCTAGAAAAGAAAGAAAGAGAAAAGAAGAAAAGGAAGAAGATGTCTGAGGCTAAGATAGTGAAATCCTTTCTGAAGGTTGCTAAGAAAGCCTCCGAGAATATTCTAGTACCAGAATCATTTTTGTTTGAACCATTACCACAAACTCTAGGAAAAAAGTTAGTGATTTCAGAAAAAGATCAAGTCGAAAAAATAGGGCATGAAGAATAAGTAGAAGAAGAAGAGGAAGAAGAGAGTGGTGATAACGCTGATATCATAATGAAAGTAGAAGATTATCATGAGAAGGAGAGTCCCTTTGAGAAATTATCTATCTGATCATCTGCTGTCGAGTATTCAAAACATGGTACCCCTAGAAAAGAGGAGAAGTGTAAGGAATAAGTGATTAAGTTGTCTAAAAATGAGAGTATCAATCATGATTTCATTCACCCAGAGGATATTGAGGCTGGAGCTGAGAAGGAAAAAGTTGATGAAGTCAAAATGTTTCTGCTATCAGATAGTGAACATTAATCTACTGATCAAGAAAAAGTCATTCTAAGAGATAATGAGGGGAAACTGGTGGTTGTGGATACACCTAGAAATGCTATGGTAAAGAAGAATGAATTTGGTCATTCATCCAAGAGAATGTCCATTAAATAATAAAAATAATCCTCAACAACCGAAATCTCAGATTCAGAATCATCCTCTCATGGAAATGAATTTTTAGTTCAGTCTTTGAAAAAGCTTGTTGGGACTATTCCAAAAATTCTTAGTATGGATGCCAAATGCCAGATACATCAGAATACATTAAATCAAAAATCAGATTCAGTATCCATGGTAGTGGATAAGTGTGTCAAAATGAAGGAAGACATCAAGACATTCCTCATTAGCTCAGAGGATCATTTAAGATCCTGAAAAAAGATGATAAGCTGGTCAAGGAATCCAATTAAAGAGATGGGAATAATTGATGAATTTCAAAAAAGTTTCATGGTTTCCATTGACACCAAAGATGTGAATATCAAGTATCTCACTAATAGTATTGAGTAAAAGCTAACTCTAGAGTTGACTTCTCGGAAGCAAGAAGTTAAGGATTTTAATGGGAAGATAAACTCAGTTGGTCAGAGTTTGAAAAGGTAAAGGGATCTCAAAATTTAGATTGAAGAGAAGCTATCTAAGAAAGAAGAATTTATGAAGGCCCAGGTAGAATCTCATAAGGCTTGTGAAGAAAAAAAATTAAAGCCTTAGATAAGAAAACAGAATATCAGGATCATTTTCTCAAGCATGAAGAAGAGGATCACAATGAGCTCATGAAGCTAAATACAATAGTAAAAAAGATGATTCCGAAGGAGAAGGATATTGTTTTCCAAATCCAAACCATTGTTGTATTTTCCAGTTTTAAAATTTATTTCAATCATAATTAAATTTTAGTTTCTCTACAATTTCTTTTGGTTTCTTAGTAAAAATATTTCTGGTACGATATTTCATTTCCATTCCCTGTATTCCTTTTTTAGAATCACAATGGGGGAGAAAGTAATGTAAAAAATGAATACTCAGTAAATAATAAATTTCCTTAAGTAAGTGGAAGTCCATATAAGGGGGAGTTTTCATCATGAAGATTTTCGTATGCAAGGAAATGAAAAATCTCATTCCGGAAATTGAGAATACGATCCTTAGTGTTTCCAAAGCTTAAGGGGGAGTTAGTCGTATTCACTTTGATCCATAAGTAATCGGAGATATTTTTTTATTTAAAAGCCCTTAAAAATATCCATTTCCTTATATTATTTTTTGTAAGGATGTTTCTGCTTTCCAAAAAGGGGGATATTGTTGAGTCAATAAGGTTTCCATTTGAATTTTACATTATTTTATGTTTTGAAAATCACAAACACTCTATCATAAGAATATTTTCATTTTCCCTAAAATTTTATTTAATGAGGAAAATTTTAATTCACTAAGGAAAATGTTTCCTTACCTATTTTTCTTTATCCATATTTTAAAGTACATTTTTTTATTCCTAACCAAAAATTTGGTTTCACATATAAAACCTCAGAATTTTATAATTACTTAGATATATAGTACTCTGTTTTCAGGATCTGAATTTAGGATCCAAATTCATTGAATTTTAGACTCCAAATTATCTAAAATTCAGAACTCGGATTATATGAAATTCAGTATCCAAATTTTATGAAATTCGGACTCCTAATTCCTTAGAAATCAAATGCTGAATTCCTCAGAAATCAGACTCTAAATTCATCCAAATTTAGACTTCAAAATCTATTGAATTCAAATTCTTAATTCCTTGAAAAACAGAATATATATATCCTTGTTACATATACTCTGAATGTTCACAATATTAGACTCCAAATTCTACTTTTCCTTAGACTCTGAAAAATTGAATTTGGTTGAGCAACCATATTTTGATTACTCTTATTTGAGTTATAAAAAGATGTTTTGAGTTTTGTTACTAACAATCCATTTTTTGAGTGACAAGTGTATAGGCCCCTATGAAATTCAAGGAAAAATATGACAGTTGGAGGAGGGATCTGACCGTTGAATATGTGCCTACATATAAGAGCTCATTTGGATGAGCTCAAAATGACCAAGAAACATGTTGATCAATCTAGAGATTACATTCTACAGAACAGATTCCTATAGAGATTTAATTTAATTATTTTTGTGTACTAAAAATCTTGGTCAAAATTTATTTGTGCGACTCTGAATATTGCTGAGTACATTCAAGTGATTCCGGGGATAGGAAGATAGAGGTACCGAATACATTGATGTTCCAGGGCTTTTGGGGATTGCAAGACAAACTCAAATATTCATATCGACGACTTACCCTGGTATGGGTAAGACAGATTTTCATGAATGTATAAATCAAGGGACCTTCATCCAATGTTGATGGATACCCTACTCTTTTAGATAAATGCTCTCTTACTTGTTACATGTATTGTTTGAAGTTTGTTTTTCACTGTAGTTTGATTGATAAAGAAAATATAACTATCTTATAATTTAATATACATGTATACATTGATTTGTAAGATTCTATATGCATTAAGGTAGAATCATTTTCCTTGTAATCTTTTCCTATGTTTCTTTTCTGGAACTATATTTCCGGAATCGAGCATGTTTGTAGAACTAATAGGTCTTGTGAATTTTTATTTGTTTGGCTTTACTAACCATTACCTTCTTTAAAAGTTCTAAATGAACTTTTTAAAGTATACAATTCACCACCCCCCCTATTGTATATTGAGAATCTAAATCATTATCTAGATCCTACATACCTCTTATATATTGAGCATATAAATCATTATCTAGATACTATATAATATAGTATTTAGTTTTCATTTAAGAACATTACATCTTGTAGAGGAAGAAAAATATTGAATAATGGTCATGGCAGTGGAGAGGTCAATGTCGCCGCATACGTTAAAACAATTCGTTCTGTCATTTAGTAAAACACTTCGTATAAAAATAATTCCCTTTAAAAACCAATGAATGAAATTATAATTCCAAGGGGTTTCATATATATTCTATAAAATAAGTTGGTGTATATTATAAATATATGCCTCAAGGAAAGGATATTTAAACAATGTCATTTTCCATGAGACCGATCATAACATACAATATTTGAATTCTATAAAAATAAACTTAGATTAATTTCTCCTTTAATGATGACATTTTTCATGTATATTCTTAATTTTATATCACTTATTACCATTTTATAAAAACTATATAATTATTTAAGTTCATATCGAATGTTTTGTCAATATTTGGTACTTGAGTCGAAAATGAACATGATCTTGATGTCACTAGACCATGTGGTCATAATTTCGTAATATCCAAAATAGTTTTAATTAAATAATCAACACTTTTATACATTAATCATACTTTTTAAATCATACCACTAATAATGGTTATAAAAAAGGAACAACATTATATTCAACGAGACTGTAGACTATATGTGTGCATGGATAATGTTTTAATTTTTCATTGATCAACATAAAAATATGGTAATTATTATTTAGTACTTAAAATAATGATGAAATTCCTTTAACATCATAATAATAATTTAAATATTCTTATATATATCATACAAGTGATGTCCGGAATAAAAATGATTCACATCACTTCTTGGACATGATTGTTCACATTTACACATGAACGATGTTATTGTTTTTATATGCATGGAAGGTAAAAAAATAACTGATAAATTATTATATTACAATGAAAAATATTTCATAAATATAATATGTTAATATTAATTTTATTATTTTAACCAATCTTGAAAAATGATAATAGAAATAAACTGAAATAGTTCTTGGAGGTGATAGTTCACACGTACACCTGAAAGATTAATTCAATTCCCATTTAGTAGAAGTAGTGATGGGTTTATGGGATTATATTAACAACATTAAATATCAGTATATAAAGTAAAATAGATTTATTATTTATTATTAGATTATGAATATTTAAATGAAGTGGAAAAATTAATAAAATAGAAACTCTTAAAAATTCATACCTCTTCTTCAGTTGGTCACCTTTGAAGAACACCTGAAAACCTCTAAGAATCATGATATAACTAAATTAAGGCCTCAAGAATGAGGGTATGGATTCTAGGAAGTGTTTTGGAAATATCATGTCTGATAAAAAAGGAATTGGATGTGTGAGTATTAGAAAAGAGTGGGTACCTTTTTATAGGAGAGTGGTGGGGAACCCTTGGAAAAACATAAAATATAAATTAATTTTTAATAAAAATGCATGAAAATTAAAATATATATAATATAAGATGAGTATTAATTTAAATCCTCTCATAAAATAATTTTTATACATGTATTGATTTTAATCGAAACCATATATTTTTAGTCTACCCTTAATTATTCTCTTTTAATTTTAATTGTGGTAACAAAATTTTAACTATCAAGAGGCTACAAATTTTCATTACATGTAATTTTAAAATATTTTTATGATTTTTTAATAATTTAATAAATTAATATTTTTATAGGATATCTATTATGTAAATTTTTACACTATTCAAATTATTGAATTTAAATAAAACCCAAAAAAGAGTTATATCATCAAAAAATCAAGGTTAATTGTATTATAAAATTTTATATTCACATATAAAATTCCTGGATGACATAAATTATATCAAATAATATTTATATAAATATTTATAATATCTTTTATGTGATTCTATCATTAATAAGGTAAACACATCATCATCATTGTGTAATAATTAAATTTAACTATTTAATGTATAAAAAATATAAATAAAAAACTATGATTTAGGTAATATTTTTATCTTTTTATGAATATTTATAGTCTAATATTTCAATTATATAACCCCATATTAAAATTCTTTTAGTAAAAATAGCCATGATTATGAAAATTTTCTCATTACATTAAATTTGAATTTATAAATATCATAATCGCAACCAAGTGGGTTCCAAAGAAAAAATTTTAATCCAAATGGTTTTATTTTTCATCCATATCTATTCAAATATTATTAAGACAAGTGTTTTGGTAGTTTTAAATTATTATAATATTTTTTGCCCTTATTTACCAGATTTACCCTTTAAATGTGGTAAATAAAATACTAAAGTTACTATTCACCAAAAAATTATTTTGATCATATTAATCAATATTTTTTAAACTTATTACAAAAGATTATTAGAGTTTTTTAAAATTTAACTCTAAGAAGTAGAAAATTTAATTTAATTTAAACCTCATTGTCAGAAAGAAGAAACATGTTTTTAAAAATAAAAAACGATCAAAAGATTGACATATGTTTATATCAAATTTCAATGTTAAATTACTTCCAATGAACAATATTGTATTTAATGATAAAAAATTATTCCAATTCTATATTAAAACCAATTAAAATTATAACCTGAAAATATAAATAAATTAGACGAAAAGGATGTTTTGAATTAAAATGTACTATTTTTCACTTTTTATTAAAAAATGATTTTTATCATGAAAATACCTAAATTCAATAAAAGTAAATTTTTATATCCCTATTTTAAATAATGAGTTTATTTTGAAATATATAACAAATAAAATTGAAAAAAAACTAGATTTAAATAGGGTTCTCCATCATAAGGTGGTCAAACTACCTTTGAAAAATTTTAGTGTATCTCATGCATAAAAAGATTTATTGTCATCTAAAGTTAATGAAATTCATTAGATGAATGTAATAACATTTAATAAACTTGCGTAAACATAATATAGTTAGTTTTTTTATTCATGAAAATATAATGTATTGGAGATAACTACCATTTAAAACAATATTACTAATTATGTAATATTTTTTCGTATAAATGAGTCTTGTTTGCAATATAAGAGTTTAGAGAAACCCATTGTTTTGTGTCAAGAATTATATTTTACAAAGTGACCCCATTTAATTAAAAATAATATCTAATTCATAAATATTAATCGATATGAAAATGTCTTATTTTATAATAACATTGGATATTACATCAACTAATGCATACACATCACAATCGAAATATGGATCATTTTACTAAATTATAAAAACAATACAAATGTATTTTTTGGTTTTGAGTATGTCAATTTTTTAATAAAAATTAATGAAAATTTTAAATAAAGAGACACATTTGGAGTCATACTGGTCATATGATGTATCAAATTGAGGTGCAATTGATTCATATACATCAAAAATGACAACACTATTATAAATTCATTATATAGACATAGTTTATAACTATTTTATTAGACAAAGAACCATGGATATAGGTTATATCCCTGGTTTACTAAATAGTTATTGGTATTTGCATGGCTTAGGGAAAAGCATATAGCGACAGTTGAAAACTGAGGATGAAGTCGAAGACACACAGTGGAGATATCCACGGTTTAAAACAGTGGTCGTACGAATATAGACATGGGTAAAACTATGGGTATATTTAAACCATGGATGTTGGGATATATCCACAGGTAAAACTATGGATATATCCTTGTTTCCATGTTTTAAAACACTGACAACCCCCCCCCCCCACACACACACACATTAAACAAAAAATATCCCACTATATCTTCAGTTGCATCATTAAATTGTCCCCAAAAACTGCTCACTGCATCTCCAAATCTTCCAAGCTACATCATCAAAACATAAATGGATGTAGAGGTTTAAAATAGTATCAAGGAAACAGAAATTATATATTTTAAAAAGGTATCATAATAATTTTTTCCCATATATCATAAATGTTACACCCAAGATTTTTATGAGAAATGTATTGTTATTATGTTATATACATCATCAAAAAGAATATTTCACTACACACAACACTAGCTTGGCTTTCTTTACACGCAATCGCGACCTTCCTCGATAGCTTGTGTCGTACGCAATACCGAGCTTCACTAAACCATGATATGCTATTAAAATATTATTAAAACTAGCCGTTATGAATAGTAATAACCATTTTTTTAAATTTTTTAAATTTGATATTTTAAAATGGACTTCATTTTTGGATTTGGAATATCGAAATTATCCTAGGGTAAAATTTTGGTATTTTTCTGAAAACATTCAAATTTTGATGAATAGTGAAAACACTGGGTTACTAGTTAAAACCCGACTTTTTTAAAAAATAATTATTTTTTTATTTAAAATTATTTTAGGTCAAAATTGATTCATAATACCTATATAAGTTCAATTTAATTCATTAGAGTCATTTTATAATAATGTTAGATATATAAAAATTTTATTGAAGTTTTCACCGTCTTTTACCCACCTCCTAGAAAAATTTTCAAATTTACATAAAATATAGTATTACCGCTTATGTTTGAGGAATTTAAAAAATACGAGAGAAACGGTTAATATCAAAGACTGAAATTTGGTTCAATGAGATGAAAATAATTTTTGGGGAATAGTAACTATTTACTTTTTTTAACCACGGTTAAAAGTAAATAGGGTAATTAAGGGTAAAAATTATATTATTATTACCCTAACACATGTCCTAATTCTATTGTATAAGTTTAATTTGACCAAAAACAACCTTAGGAATAAAATATGACCATTTAGGCCCACGTGGATTAGATTTGGACATTTAATATTATTTTATTTAAAGAATAGTTAAAATAGTTAAAATCAATGTTTAATAACTAAAAAAAATTTAATATAGGGTTATACAAAAGATAAATTAGACTATAAGTATTAATTAGAAAGATAAAAATATTTCCTATATAATGGTATTTTATTTATAATTTTTAGACATTAAATATTTTAATTTATTTATGACACAATGATGATGCATTATTTATCTTATTAATGAAATATTTACATAATTGATGTTATAAATACTAAAATAAATGTAATTTGATACTTTTTATGAATTACAATAATTTTCTAGGATAATATGACAATTTAGTGTTGATTTAATAAACTTTTTTGGAACTAATCATTCTGTTCTGAGTTTCACAAAAATCAATTACCAAATAGTGTCAAAATTGTCATAAAATAGTTTTTAAAACAAATATTATATTATTAATTGTTATTTTATTCTTAAAAATTGAAGGATCATCCAAATGACTTAAATACGGTTATATATATTAATAATAAACAACTTTGGGGTCATTTGGATTGTTATAGTTTCATTATCAAACTATAGTGTAAGAAAACAAGAAGACACAGTAAAAGTAAAATTATTTAATTTAATGTTAAATCTAAATGATAATGTTAAAATAGAACACTAAAATTGTCTAAATTCTATTTTATGAGAGTATATAGACCCATACCCACCTTAGATTTGAAATAAATCAATTTGGAGCAGTTAAAACCGAATATGACTTTATAAAAAAAATAATATTTTACGTTTTCCTAAGGTGCCCCTCTCCTTCCTTATAAAAGGGCACCTCCTCCCTCTCTTCCTCACACCACATTGAGCCTTCATGCTCGGCCAATCCCTGCCAATTTCACTTCTACACTTCCCTAGAAACATCCTATAGGTCTTTTTATTCTTCAAAGACCATATTTTGTTCCCTAAGAGGAGGTTAAGAAGAGGCGCTTCAAAGAAGAGGTAATGTCTGTTACCAATTTTTCAACATTATTTCTTCCTCTACTTATTCTTATTTAGTTGTTTCATTATGAAGTAATAACATAAGTATCACTAATATAATAATATTTTATTATAAATATGAAACAACCCTATTTCATCATGTATCCATCCTACGGAAAACAAAATCACCGCGCATGCGAACGTATAGAATATCGTCTCCACGCCGTGGTGTTATCTATTTTCCACCACCACCTTACTTGGATGGGTATAATGGTGTAAATAATAACTATATATGATTATTTTAAAGTGATATTGATTCTGAAATAGTATAAATATACTCCAATACAATTCCACTATCATGGGAACGGTATCATCGCTCGTGCGTACGTACAGAATACCGTCTCCACGACGCGATGAGATTCATTATCCATGTTAACCATTCATGAATGATTATAAAGTATATATAATAAGTAATCATGACATATATGACATAATAATGATACCATATTTATGTATATATATATATATATGTATGTCATCTACTTAATTCCATTCAATTCAATAAGGAAACGAAAACAACGTTCATGCGTACGTACGGCCTACCGTCTCCATGAATGGTGTATTTCATTCCATTTATCGATCTATCCTATATATATGTATATACTGAATATATATTATATATAAATAATGGTTTACATTCTTTAATTATGTAAATCAGTATATAAGTAATAATATCAAGAACAAGAAGTCCAAACACGTACGATAAATAAAACAATTTTACCCAAAACGCTGCTTTAACATGGAATTTACAAACGAACGGGTAATATAAAGTCATAATTGAACCATTTATGACATCATAACAATGAATATGATTCTATAATAATTCAATGACATTATTCAAATCATTATATAGGAGGTTCGGATACGTACGAAGCATATCGGACCGAAGGTAAGGGATAACTTTTCCAATCTTGTTTTTATCTAAGATTGTTTATTCGTAAATATTTACTGGGGTTATATTTATCATCCATGTCAAAGATTTATAAAAATAAATTCTTGTATTTTTAAAGTCCTTTTTACTAATTTTTTACATTTACTACATGGTATGTAAGTAATCTATTTTTTTGTTTACCATACGTGGTACTTTTTGACTTTTCAGACAAAAGTATGAGGAGAATGTTTTTTTAACTTATACGGCATGAAAGGATTTTTAGGGTTTCATAACGCCCCATTTTCATGAAGCATACTATACAATATTTCATGATTATTTTCAACAAAACCCTTTTCTTTTTAAATTTCATGGCATTTTGTGAAAATAAAATGATTTTGAAGAAGAAACGATATTTTCCCCAAGATTTCATTTCAAGTGTTTTATCAAAACTATTTTCCATCTAAGATGAAATTATTTTGTATGATTATGTTTCAAGTATAATATATCCATTATTTAAATGGTTTGATTCTTCTTATGATATATGATATACATTTTTTATGGATTATGTTATGAAGGGATGTTGTTTATGAAACCCGTTTTATACTTTGGGTAATGAGGAATAATTTATGTTCATGTTGTGGAACAACTAAGAATGATTTCATTATGAGATGAGTGGGACCTATATCTCCCACCAATGCATTGGTTAATGATTTATATCTCATGATATAGACATGGCTGGAACCGTATGTTAATCCAGTTCAGTGATACATGACTGGAATGAGGAGTGAACTCGATTCAGAAAGGGACTTTGTCCACTAAGATGGTCTTAGCAGCAATGTCTTGGCTACTCTGGAAATCATAACAAGTGATGAATGGTTTCCACAATTACATGATTTCTTCCCATTCTATTTTATCAATATTGATGTTCCTTTTTGATATATGCCTCACGTACTTCCAAGATTTATGTCTTTTCTCATGATTTTGCATTCAAATTTTTATGGATTGTTTTATGTTTTCTATGCTTACCATTACTGAGCATTTGATCTCACCATTTTTTTGTTTCTTTTCCCCATGATATGAATAATGGTTTTAGGTAAGGAGAAAAGGTGTAGGATCTTTATGGGAGAATTTTAAGATCTGTCACCATGATTAGAAGATTAAATTCTATGTTTCCAAAGTCACTAAACTATTTCGGTCCTTATGCGTCTGTGTTTGTTATGTATTAAGTATTCTGCAAATGTAATGTAATGTCCATGTACGTCATGCTTTTGGTCTCTACAGTTTCTATTAGAGGAAAGTTTTAGTCATCCTTTGGAAACTCGGATTCAAGAACATTAGTGAGATCCGTAGATATATTTCTAAGGTATGTCTAGGGATGTCCCTAAGGTTAAGTATAAGTATAGGTTATAACCCTAGAATTATGGTAACGATAATATAATTTAGCCTAAGATGTTAGATATTGAAGTTAATCCCCCTTGATTATGATTTTGGCCTAACACACTATTTTTTTGGGTTTTAGAAAATGGCTGGGAACAAGAAGATTCACGATAATGGAGGATATGATGGACAATAGAATTATATTCCCCATGAGCAACCGAAGAAAATTGGATCTGGATGTCCACATTTTGTTATTATGCCTAATCAGCAATCTCATAATATGATCAATAATATCAACTTTGGTAAGTTTCCAGACGCATCAAATAAGAGAAAGATGGAGTTTCATGATGATCATAGAGGAAGGAAAGTTCAATTTCTATCATGTAAATCATGTGGGAAGATGCATCAAGGAGAATGTTTCAAAGGAATTGGAAGATGCTTTGGTTGCGGAAAAGAAGGACAAAAATCAAATAAGTGCAAAGGAAAATGTTCGGTTAACACTATGGATAAGGATAATGGTATTGCTACAACATCAACAATGATTAGATGTTTTAAATGTGGAATGTATGGGAATTATGAAACCCAGTGCCCTAAGGGAAAATCTCATGAAGAGAATCAGCATGGTCATATGGGTATTATTTATGTGGATGATGACGAGGAGACTAAAAATGATATATGAGATGAAATAAGTGTTGAACCTTGGTCAATGGTTTAAGAAGTTAGTGGAATGATTGTATGTTTATCAAGAGTTATGTTCTATACGTAATTTAATAGTACTATGGAATAAAGAAACATCTAGGGATTGTTACACTATTTGTTTCCTAAAGTATTTGAAAGTATATGTTTAATGGTACTGGTAACCATGACAAGTTATTCAGATATTTTTGGATAGAATATTATATTCACATAATGAATGGATAATGAGGAAATAATATGTTTGATAGTATTCATGAGCTCATGATTGTTATAAGGACCAAGTGATATCATGGGTTGAGTATACAGAATTTTGGGATTTTGGTATGTGGAATGAGTTACCTTTTGACAGCACTCATGTTTTCACTAAGGATCAATGGGTATTCATTTTTCAATAGAATTCATGATTCCGGACTTCAAATGTTTGGTATGTGACCAACATGATATATCTTATGGTATATGGGGATCAACGATGGTATTAGCATGATTTTTATATGAACTCTCTGGTATTAATTTTCACTATAATATGAGATTGGACAGCAGGATATTGGATAAGCCTAAAGATTGGAATGGATTATGTTGGACATAAGTTAGTATTGTTTAAAGCTATAAATTTTTTGATATTATTGATGGAAAGTTATAATAATGTTGTTTTAGAAAAAGGAAAACCTGCAGGATGGGCGACAACCTGTTGCATCAGACAAGGATGTGGGAATCAAACCCACAAATGAAGTGGGACATGCCTTTATCACCTACCATCGGCCTACAGGATGTCCCTGTTTAATAGAAACGAGTTTTATTATATTAATCAGTATGATATATGAAGTGTAAGTCCATTTTAGGAACCATATTTGATTAATCTCACTATAGATGGACTTATGTATTTTTGATAACTTTTTATAACCTTTTGTTTGAGACAGATGGGATGACCCATCATTCTATCACATGATCTGCTAACACTTCACGAATGACAAATTCAAATTCATTTATTTAAGATATGAATTGGAAATTATCCAAGGAACGACCAATGGTGAGACTGTACCAAAATGAAGAAAGTATTTCTTCTAATTCCAATTTCTTCAACTTTAGTGAAATGATCTTGAAAACCCAAAAAAGTTGTCTTATTTCCCTTATATCTGATGAATCAGATGGTACCTTAGATCATCACAAATCTATGGCTTTGTGATTTTTGGCTTTTTCATAGCCATGTTCTCTACCACTCTCCATCAGAACACGATGGTTAGATTTCTCTTCCAAATCCATATTTTCACCTATGTTATCCTATGTGGAAACCCAATGATTAGTTAATTTGGGTAACCATTATTTTTCATACATTAATTTATAAATATTTGTTTAGGTATTCCTTTTTACGATGTGGGTTTCTATTAAAGAAACTTTCGAGTAGTAAACCATTTGTAACCCCGATGAATTTCGAGGGCAAAATTCATTTTAAGGGGGGTAGAATGTAACAACTGATATTTTAATGAGAAATGTTTTGTTTTTATGTTATATACATCATCAAAGGAATCTTTCATTACACACAACACTACCTTGGATTTCATTACACGCAATTGCGACCTTCATCGATAGCTTGCGTCGTACGCAATACCGAGTTTCACTAAACAACGATATGCTATTAAAATATTATTTAAACTAGCCGTTATGAATAGTAATAACAACTTTTTTTAATTTTGAAAATTTCAACATTCATAATGTACTTCATTTTTGGATTCGGAATATCGAAATTAGCCTAGGGTGAAATTTTGGAATTTTTTTGAAAACATTCAATTTTTTATGAATAGTGAAAACACTGGGTTACTATTTAAAAACCGAAATTTTTTTCTATAATTATTTATTTTATTTAAATTTATTTTAGGTCAAAATTTATACATAATACCTATATAAGTTCTAAGTAATTCATTGTATTCATTTTATAATAATTTTAAATATATAAAAAATTTATTGAACTTTTCACCGTCTTTTACCCACCTCCTAGGAGAATTTGAAAATTTACATAAAAAATAATTTTACCGCTTCTATGAGTGGAGTTTCGAAAATCTGAGAGACAAAGTTAATATCAAGGACTAAAATTTGGTTCAATGAGATGAAAAGAAAATTAGTGAATTGTAACTTTTTACTTTCTTTACCACGATTAAAAGTAAATAGGGTAATTAAGGGTAAAAATGTTACTATTATTACCCTAACACATGTTCTAATTCTATTGGATAAATGTAATTCGACCAGAAACAACCTTAGGAATAAAATATGACCATTTAGGCCCACATGGATTAGATTAGGACATTTAATATTATTTTATTTAAAGAATAGTTAAAATAGTTAAAATAAATGTTTAATAACTAAAACATTTTAAATATTGGGTTATACATTAGATAAATTTGACTATAAATATTCATTAGAAGGATAAAAATATTTCATACATAATTTTATTTTATTAATAATTTTAAGACATTTAATAATTTAATTTATTTATGACACAATGATGATGCATGAATTATCTTATTAATGAAATATTAACATAATTGATGTTATAAATACTAAAATAAATGTAATTTGAGACTTTTTATGAATTAAAATAATTATCTAGTTTAATATGACATGTTAGTATTGATTTAATTAACCTTTTTCAAACTAATCATTCTTTTATGATTTTCAAAAAAATCAATTCCCAAATAACATCCAAATTGACATAAAATGGTTTTTAAAACAAATATTATATTATTTATTGTTTTTTTATTCATAAAAATCTAAGGATCAGCCACATGTCTTATATAAGGTTATATATATTATTAATAAACAACTTGGGGTTCGTTTGGATTGTTATAGTAAGATTATTAACCTTATAGTGTAAGAAAACAAGAAGACACGGTAAAGGTAAAATTATTTAACTTAAAGTTAAATCTAAATGATAAGGTTAAAATAGAAAACTAAACTTGTCTAAATTCTGTTGTATGAGAGGATTTAGACCCATCCCCACCTTATCTTCGAAATAAATCAATTTGGAGCTATTAAAAACCGAATATGAGTTTATAATAAAATAATATTTTAAGTTTTCCTAAGGTGCCCCTCTGTTCCCTTATAAAAGGGCACCTCCTCCCTCTCTTCCTCACCCAACATTGATCCTTAAATCTCAAAAAAACCTAGCCAATTTATCTTCTCCACTTACTTGGAAACATCCTAGATGTCTTGGTCTGCTTCAAAGACCATCTTTAGTGCCCTAAGAGGAGGTTAAGAAGAGGCGCTTCAAATAAGAGGTAATGTCTGTTACCGATTCTTTCAACGTTATTTGTTCTTCTACATCTACTTCTTTAGTTGTTTCATTATTAAGTAATAACATCAATATCACTCATATACTGATATGTTTTTATAAGTATGAAACAACCATATTTCACCATCTATCAATCCTACGGAAAATGAAATCACCACGTGTTAGTACGTACGGAATACCGTCTCCACGCCGTGGTGTAATCTATTTTCCACCACCACATAACATGGATGGGTATAATGGTGTAAATGATAACTATATATGATTATTGTAAATTTATATTTATTTTTATGTAGTATACATACACTCCAATACATTTCCATGATCATGGGAATGATATCATCACTCGTGCGTACGTACGGAATACCGTCTCCACGACGCGATGAGAATCATTCTCCATGTTAGCCATTCATGAATGATTATAAAATATATAATAAGTAATCATGATATATATGACATAATAATGATACTGGATTTATGTATATATATATTTATGTCATCTACTTAATTCCATTCAATTCAATAAGGAAACGAAAACAGCATTCATGCGTACATATGGCCTACCGTCTCTATGAACGGTGTATTTCATTCCATTTATCGATCTATCATATATATATATATATACGTATATACTGAATATATATTATATATAAATCATTTTTTACATTCTGTAGTTATGTAAATCAGGATATAAGTAATAATATCAAGAACAACAAGTCCAAACACGTACGATAAATAAAACGATTTTACCCAAAACGCTTCTTTAACATGGAATTTAAAAAAGAACGGGTAATATAAAGTCATAAGTGAAGCATTTATGACATAATAACAATGAATATGATTCATTAATTAGTCAATGACATTATTTAAATCATTATAGAGGAGGTTTGGATACGTACGAATCATATCAGACCTAAGGTAAGGGATAACTTTTTCAAATCTCGTTTTTATTCGAGATTTTTTATTCGTATGTATTTACTGGGATTATATTTATCATCCATGTAAAAGTTTTATAAAAATGTTTTCATGTATGTTTAAAGTCCTTTTTACCCATTTTTTACTTTTACTACATGGTATGTAAGGAATCTATTTTTTTTGTTTACCATACGTTGTACTTTTTGACTTTTCTGAAAAAAGTATGAGGAGAATATTTTTTTAAATTATACAGAATGAACGGATTTTTATGGTTTTATAACCCCTAATTTTCATGAAACTTACTACACAAGATTGCATGATTATTTTCATAATAACCATTTTTTTTTAAAATTTCATGGCATTTTGTGAAAAGAATATGATTTTGAAGAAAAAAGGTTATTTTCTTCAAGATTTCATTTTAAGTGTTTTATCAAAATTATTTTCCACCTAAGATGACATTATTTAGTATGATTATGTTTCAAGTATAATGTCTCCATTATTTAAATGGTTTGATTCTTCTTATTATTAATGATATCCATTTTGTTTTTTATGGGTTATGTTATGATGGGATGTTGTTTATGAATCCAATTTTATAATTTGGGTAATGATGAATGATTTATGTTCATTTTGTGGCACAAGTAAGAATGATTTAATTATGATATAGGTGGGACCTATATATCCATCCAAATCATTGGGTAATTATTTATATCTCACGATATAGACATGGATGGAACAGTACGTTAATCCGGTTCAGTGATACAGAACTGGAACGAGGAGTGAACTCGATTCAGAAAGGGACTTTGTCCACTAAAATGGTCTTGGCAGCAATGCCTTGGCTACTATAGAAGTCATAAAAAGTCATGAATGATTCCACAATTACATGATTTATTCCCGTGATATTTTATCAATATTGATGTTCCTTTATAATATATGCCTTACGTACTTCCAATATTTATGTCTTTGCTTAAGATTTTGAGGATTAGATTTTATGTTCAAGCTTTTGCATTCAAATTTTTATGGATTGTTTTATGTTCTCTATGCTTACCCTTACTAAGAATTTGAGCTCACCCTTTTTATGTTTCTTTTCCCGAGTATATAAAAAAAATTTACGTAAGAAAACAAAAGGGAACGATCTTTATGGGAGAAGTTGAAGATCTTTCACCACGATTAGAAGATTAAATTTTGAGTTTCCAAAGACACTAAACTATTACGGTCCTTGTGCGTCTGTTTTTTTTATGTATTAATTATTCCTAAAAAATAATGTAATGCCCATGTACATCAAGATTTGGGTCTCTAAAATAAAAAACATATTAAAAATTGAATTGAATGTTTTAAATCAATAATAACCAACACCCACAACCTAGAGAACCTCGATCACCACCCACATTAACCTCGATGAACCATGTTTCCTTATAGTCACATATGTTACATACATAAAATTCCCTAGAAGCCACAATATGAATCAATTCATTAGAAATAATAATTTAAACACATTATGACTATACTCAAAATCCCCAAGCCATTATGAAAAAACAGGGCACATACTATGTATATCCCACAGATTCCATTATGAGACTACCCATAGGCATCTCCTAAAGAGAACATAAATGTTGAGTTTTTCCATTCCAAGTTTCATACAAGACCCTACCCATGTCTATAATATACACATTTCAAAAACACATGTATATAGTAAGAAAAATTTAGGCAGCACCTACATAGAATTTTTCAAGATCTACTGATCAATTATCACTGAATGATTTGAATTCAATCAGAGGAAATATATAATCCTAGCAAAACATTATTTTAGGGGAAAGAAATTAATAATGTAAAATCATTGAGAAATCAATAAAATAGTTTTCTAGGAGTAACTTGCCTTACCCGCAATGAGACATTACAATTGAAGAATCAAAGAATATTCTATGATCAAATGAGATCCCACAAAGGGTAGAGGAGAAAATATGATAAGTGGAAAATTGATATCTCTCTAATTACAATGTCCAAATGAGGCTAACTACTCAGTTTAATTATTAATTTTACCAAATATGTAAAACTAAAAACATAGAAAAATGGTTTCTTATATTATGGAATCTTTTTTTTGGAATAGAACACCATGTTCTAGTTGCATCCAAGTAACCCATCTCTCATACCAAGGGTAATATCATGAAATAACCATTCCATTTACAATGATGTTCCCTATATTATCTTGGATTCACATTTTATTCTCCCACTTCCTGAGTGAAATCTCCCATGATAACCATTCTTTAATCTTGAATAGGTTATTTATGGCACAAACCTCACCCTCTATGGTGAAATCCAAAAGAAACGCCAAAAAGAATGTAATAATCACAATATATAAATTTTTATTCACATGAGACCACTTGCCATTATATAATTTCCTTGTCTATAGTGTGGCCTTATACCTAGTAAAAAATTTCTTCTTCAAGCATAGGATCACTTCTTAAAATTTATTATTTACCTATATCAAAACCTATACAACCTCAAATACCAAATTTCACACCCCAGCACCCCTGCACAACACCACCCCCACCCTAAAACAACCCACCCTCACCCCACCCCACCCTTCACCCCCAATACCCCCTCCAACACCCCACCAGCACCCCCACCCACTCCACTATACACCCCCTCTTCATTCCCCCCACAACCCCCCCCCCATCTCACACAACAGCAGCACCACCATTCCCCAACACCCAACCATACACCCCCTCTTCCTCATGCAGCACACCACCACCAAAAACTACACTAGCACCCTACCACACATACAACCACCATGAACCCCTCTTCCCACTCTATAAAAACATCACCCCCACACACACACCCTACACCCCCTTCCCCCTGAACAAAAAAGTGAACCCCACACCACCACCAACACAACACCAACAACCACTAAAGCTATCAAAACGAATTTATTAATAGATGGTTTTTTTGAACAAGAACCATGAACACTGACTATACAAGTATATAGTAATAAAATTGAAGAAGATTAATTAACAAAAACAAATCAAGGAACAATTGAATTATAGTTAGGAGTTGTAACCTTCGGATCCTTGACTTCCTAACAAAAGAGAGATACAGTATGAAAGACATGTTCACACACTTCAACCAGTGAATCAAAGAAACCTTCTTCCAATAGGTGTGATTTGTATAGGTGAAGCCTTTACATAGACCCATTTAGATTTATAATGGTCACTATCATTTCATGATCATCTCTAATAAAATAAAACCCAATGTATAAATAGTGAGAAGGCATTAAGGGAATAATATAAGGTAAATTGATTAAAAAAGAGGCATTGCAATGGGAAATCAATTCACTGGTAAACAATCATATAACATGTGTACTATGAAATTTTTATATATTTAATAAAAAAAATAGTTTATACAAATTTTATGTGAGAATCATTAACTCATTTAATAGTATAAATTTTTGTTCATTCCCAAAATAAAAGGCTTTTGTTTGAAGAGACTAAAAAAAGAGCAACATGTTTTGTAGATTAGATCGGTGTTACTATAAATTGACACCACAATACACAAACAGATTTAATAACTTTTGGTTTGTAGTTTATAATATTAGTTTCAACTGAAAATAGCTTAGATCAATGAAAAAATGTTAATCCTTTTAAAAATACTTGGAAATTCTATTGACACTGATCATATAATATCCTCATGAAAATAACTCCATAAATTGTATTATAGAAGAAAAAATCTAGAAATTTTTTTTTACATAAAACTGATTACTATAAGTCCAATTCAGATATCTAGTTGGGTGGACACAATCATTTTCCATTTAAATATTTTTAATTTGGACATTGAAAACAAAATAACTGAATAAATTGAAATATATCCATCAATTTAGTCAATATAAAATCAAATGATAGAGCCCAAACATATGGTCTCTCCTATAATGATGGTATTATAATATTAGTCCAATTCATCAAAACATAAACTCACTTAGCAATACAAATATAAATGAAACTATTAGAAAAATAAATAAAAATTCAAAAGAAATTGATTCTTACATAACAAAAAAAATCCAAAGCTCTTTCTGGGTTTTTAAAGGAAGCACATAGGGTCTGATTAATACGATCACATCCCATATTGATCAGCACTGGTTAGATCAATAAATAATCCCCATGAATTCTATGATTAAATAATTTAAACTGTATAACACAACATTTCTAATGTAAGAAAATAAATTACATAGCATCCAAGAAGAACACATACTTAAGTCCCACCCATATTCATGCATGATTCCACTCAATAATTGAACGGTAACGTCTATGCCTATTACCTTATGGGATGCTCATTTGGATAATCCCTGCATAATCCACAATTTTCTCTCATTTTTGTGACATGATAATCATTATCATGTGATGTAAAACTATGTGGTACATTTGAATGAACAAAAGGTCATAATAACCAAAAAAAATTATATCACTTCTCTCACTAAAATAGTAGAAACCAAGGACATAGCCAATGTTAGGTGTGAAAAAAATATAAGAGATTATTAAAAAATTAATCATATAAAAATTCAGACTAAAATGGTGCTAAATAAAAGAGGAAAATGTGCAAAGAGTGAAGTTGAGTTATTATAAGTGTTATAACTAGGCTTTGTTAAGTAGAAAAGATAAGAAAATGTTTTAGAGGGGAGTTTAATTAAAATAACTCACAATATGTAGGTTTTTTTAGGGAATTGGTGTAACATAATAAGAAAATTAGACTAATAAAATTTATTATATTCAATAACGAAAATATGAGTACCACTAAATTAAAACATGATCTCTTTCATGATAAGTTACTCACATGATCATGATAAATGTAGGGATTTAAAGATAATTCACAATATGTACCATTACACACTCATGAATTTATATTCCTTTTTAAATAATCCTCTAAACTAGTCGTAAAATACCCTTGAAATTAAATTTTAAACTACTGTGACAATAATTTTCTTCTATCGATAATTCAACCTAATTTGAGAAATATATCATAGTAAGATTTAACGTAGGGATAGATTAACACCAAGATAGAAGTAATCAAAAATATAGAATTCGGTTTCCAGAATTATTTTCAAATTTAAAGTCAATCTCTTTTCTTATAAT
This sequence comes from Viscum album, assembly GCA_963277665.1. NCBI lineage: Eukaryota > Viridiplantae > Streptophyta > Magnoliopsida > Santalales > Viscaceae > Viscum > Viscum album. The sequence continues at coordinate 1,269,619,907 of OY728164.1, forward strand.
AAGCTTCGTTTTTATTTCATTCATCCAAATCACCATCATAAAATTTAATTTCTACCTCCTCATTCGGGTTAATTTATTTTTTATTTTCATTATCAGAACATGGAATCCCATTATTTAATTAATATCCTACAATAAATTGATGATTGCTGACATATTTTTATCAAATCATCTCTTAATAAGTCATGTGACTTCTGATGTCATTCTTTGTACCTCCACAATGGCAATTATTATGAAAATTCAACACTTGTGATCAAATACAACCATAAAATTGATATCTTTGTACAAAATTATCCTAATCACTCATAGAATATAGACATACTATATTTTTACTATGATTAAAAATTATTATCTTTAGGTTCCTCAATTGGCCACCTTCCTTGATTCCCTGTATCATCACATGGATAATCAGTTGTTCAATTCAAAATTCTTCTTAAAACTAAATTATAGCGAGTATCACTTCTTCCAAGATAGAACCTTTGTCAGTTATATGTTTTCCTTATATAAAAATAATTCTTTTCCCACTTCACTATCTTAGTTGCTCAAAAATATACCAAAACTACATTGTGTATGGGTTCCCTGATTTCAATAATAAGCTTTTATTTGTGGGTGGACCAGGATTTAGATAAAATTTATTATTCAACTCATCCATTATTGATTGTACATGTCCTTCATTAGATATGTTGGTGGAATGAAAACATATATAGAACAGAAAATGGCTCCTAAAGAGTCCTAGAAGGATCATACATTGGTTACCTTTATTGAATTTTCTTTTCCCAACTCAAAATTTATATTCTATTTATAATTCATCTAGGAATATTAAAATTAACTCCTTCCGTTATAAAATATTTATCCCACTATTTTAAATAATAATTTCATCTATCAATATAAATATTAGACTTGTATAGAATCTCAAATACACTGGGAATCTAAACACACTATTCATATATCTTTAACCTCCAATCATATAATAATTTTGATGTTTTTACTACAACCATATCCAATTATATAATATCAGTCATAGGGATAACATCCATATCCATAGAAAAATTCAATTAAATAAGGAAAATCGAAATCAATTATTTATTATTGGGGCTACTCATAAGGTTTCAAACACTTCCAGACACCATTTCCATTATTTGGGACATCATTTGTAAATGTAATGGTAGTCTTCTCTTCTTATTTACCCATATTTCTTGTCTAAATGTCTTGTTTTCCTTTGGATGGTCTAATCTTAATCCAGTACCCATTTCTATATGAAATATATTGACATTCACAATGATGATGAAGATAAAAATAATCCAATGTGAACAGAAAACATATATATTTATGACATTCTTTGGTACTATACTAGTTAATATGGAAAACACTTTCATAGTTTTCTATTTCATGGAAAATTAAAGAGAAATATCGATTGTATAACATTTCTGTGAATTGATTCCAAAAAACAGAATGCTTAAAACATCCAACCTATTTCCATAGAATAGTCACACATTTGTTCTCAATAATATATTTCTATAGGTCAATTATAATAATCTTGGATGAAAAATGTGAATATTATCATAGAAGAAAATGAAATTTCAAATCAGAAATAAAACTAATTTATGAAAGCTTATATATTTGAAAATAATTCCATAAACCTATGTTTCATGCTAAAAAAACATACCATTATAGGTGCTCTAGAATGGGTTCACTTATTCAAGAAATTAAAAAGATTGAAAATGAGTGGGAGATACTATCAGTAGAAATATAAAAGACTAATAAAAATATGGAAAACGAGACTACCAACCATCTGTGGTGCACTAGTAGAGGAAAAGGGGCTTCCTCAGAGCAGCATCCGTGAGGAGGTATGATGGTCACATCGGAGACTGATACTTTTAAATGTAATAATAAATCATAAATAATATAGAAATAAAGATACATTATAACAAAATAATTCAATATATGTAGAATCATAAAGAAAACCCATAATAAATTAAATATTAAAATAATAAAACATCATAGTGTAATAAAATTACACACATTAACAACCAAGAAAAATACACTTTACATCAATAATGAGTATCAATATCATTATCATCGTAATCATGATATCCATCATCATCATATCTTATAAAAACACCATCACCACCTCTCACACCCCTAGCATCATCATTGACATCAACATTGGTACCGACACTATCAATGGCACAATCTATGGATCCGTAAAAAGAATCTATATTACTAGAAAACCTTGACATAAAACAAGAATAAACCTCTACTTCCTCTTCTGGTGGAAGTATAGAAGAAAGGGAATACATAAGTTTCATCATATTTTATACTATTTGCTTTTCATATTTTTATGCATCTTCTTAAATTGTGTAATTTATTTGTCCCATTGCGACCAAACTACAACCGATACTCAATGAAATGTTTTTGAATGACCAGTATCAAGATGGAAAAGCCTTCTTACCAGGTCAAAAATGCACCCAGCCTTGATGCTCATCTCCTAATACCTAAGGTAGATGATCATTCTAGCTCAAATTATCAGGTTCTTTTTTTCATACAATGTATCCAAATAATTCTATTCATTGATATATAACATAAATTAAAATGATAAAATTATATGATGAATTAAATTCAAAAATAATAAAAGAAATTTAAATATAAATACAATCTACATTCCGATGTCAGTATAAAAAAATGTTGCGTGGGGAACAGAAATCTTGATATTCAATGGCTATCTTTAAAAAAACTATAAATAAAAATTGAAAGTTAATCAAATTTCACTAAACCAAGAAAAATATTTTAAATGTTAAATTAAATTCTCTTGCTCATGATCTGAGTGTGAATTGTCTCTTGGAGTATAGACGTGTTTCATTCTACTCTTATTTCATTTATTTTTGTCTTGTTTACAGTTAAAAAAATAATTTTTAAATTTAATTAACATAAATAAAAAAAGTAATTTATACTTTAAATATTGTTTTCAGATATATAAATGAAAATACATAAATAAATTTAAGAAATATCTTAAACATAGGACTCTTCCAATAACCACTCATCCCTTTGTATTGTGATATTGGGTAGTCATTATCACCGGTATTTTATCAAAAATCGTTCAAACTCTCTTTTTCAGCCAACATATAAGTGATACATATACGCTCAACACATTTATCCTAATTCCATTAACCTTGCAGCATGGGAATTGTATATATCGGGAAAATTATATCAGAGCCACAATGGTAAAAATATTTTTTAAAATATATTATAGATTAATATATATATATATATATATATATATATCATTATTAACGTTACTTACCCAGATACCTTCCAATAAATTTTTTTATTTGTTCTACAACTTTCCTCCATCTTATTGGATGAACTGGAATTATATTGATATATCTAGCGACTATTCCCATTACACATTTATAATCCGTACAATTTTTTTCAATTATAGGATTGTATTTATTATATTCAACCATGATTTGCATGTGTTGATTCTAAAACATTCACTTTTTTGTGAATACTCATCATCAGTTAGAAGCTTGAGATAATAATTAAAAAAAGAAAATAATATATATGAATTTATCATTAATAAATAATAGTAATGTTAAAACACATACCAGTAGATATTTTATCTAATGACCCCTGAAGTGAACCATCTAGAGGAGGGTGAGTTTATTATGTGGTCGATGTGATATCTACAATAGTAGAACACTATATAGTAGATGATAAAAATAGTACTGGTGGAGGGAGAAGACTTGTTGGATAACCCAATACAGATGAGGGTGGATATTGATATGGATATGGTGGTGGGATATATGGTTCAACAGTGCCCTTTACAGTGGATGGTTAGAATGGTAAATAAAAAGAGATGGAAGTCTGATAACTACCATCTGATGTGGGTGTATGTAGAAAGGGACATAGAAAAGTTGGGTATGGATAACATGGAGGTGGAATAATGTAAGGATGGCCTCCGGGTGACTCAAGTAGCATAGTAGTAGGATTAAGTGTAAAATCAGTATCAAAAGAACCCCCACTATACTATTAGCCTCAGTGAAAAAATCCAACAATATCATCAATAATGTAGCCTAAAATAACCTAGATTATCAAATAAAATGAATGATAACAAGATAATTAATATTAAAGACCATAATATTCAAACATAAATTTTACTTACAGTGGTGCCTAGTGGAGACCTATGATGTTCATTTCTCTGTATTCTTATAATTCTTCCAGTATCATCATAATTGGATATTTTTACCTACAAATTTAAAATAATATTCTAAAATAAATTGAAATAATGAAAAAAATTAAACAATACAATTTTATTATGAAGCAATGAGATACCTTTTCATGTGTGATACTTATATTGATAAAATACCAAAACATTCATATGTTCAATAGTTATAAGAGTGGTGCTTAAACATTAATTGGGAAGGCTATTAATAGTTTTTTATTCAAAATGGTACCAAATATACTAGTTAATTTGATATCATGTATGAATGATAAAAAACACATACAATATTGAGATAAAATCAGGTAAATACTTATAAATGTGTCAGTACTATATGTGCTCTATGAAAATTTCTGTGTCACAATCTATTCTAACAATTGAATAATCATTCTTATAAAAATAAATATTCAAATAAGTGCTGACTATTTCATCCAAAACATCATTTTCATTCATGTCTTCATCAATAATATGTCTTGGGACAATGTCATCAACAACACCAATTTTTTTTTGTAACATGTCAACTACTGAAGAAAAACATGTCTATCTTGTGATGAAAAAATATAAATTTCATCAGTATGAAGCTAGCAGTTCATATCAATTACTTCAAATCCACAGTTATCAATATGAATTCCCTAACGTGCTATTGAATCAAACCAATTTCATTTATCATTACGACATGAATAAGTTCATAGTAATCAAATAAAATGATTACTTCAACAAGAACATAATATAGTATATTTTCTAATTGAAGTCGTCTGTCTGATTCACTCGCATAAAAATCTATTGTGGAACTTATTTTGACGCCATTATGTTGGGTTTCTATTTTTTCACTAATATTGTTAACATATTTGATTCCATTGACAACCAAATCCTTAAAATCGCATGCCACATCATATGGACTAAAGTACAATGCTCTTACTTCATCTAATACTACATTCATTGGTAGATTTTATACCTAAAAGATACCAAAATTGAATATTAAATAGTGAAATGTGATTATGTTGTGAGAAGAAAAAAAATAAATATATTATCTTTGACTTTAACCAAGAAGTAAATTCTTTGTTGTGTAATAGTTCCTTCCTCTTAATAGATAGAGAGAAATATCTTTTTTTTATAATTTCTAAATTTTCTGTATAGATATAAAAGCATTAAAATGTTAGAAGATATGGAGAAATCAGAATATAAAAAAATAAATATTTATTAGTTTACTTTATTTATATAATCAACAATCACACAACCATTAAATAATACCACACGATTAGCTATTTCCCATTGATCCAAGAATAAAGAACACAATGAATATGATCCAACCCCCCTATTTGGGGTAGTAAAGGAAATGTAGTCTAAATGGGATCATATTTCTCATATTTTGTTCTCATTAGTTGATTATACATTATAGTGACATTATCTATGTATTAATAACAAAAATAAATGTATTCATGTGCTAAATATCATTTCTTAATAGAGACTTTGGGGTGATATTTATTTCTCACAAAATATTTAAATGTAAACATCATCCTTTATAAAGGATACATCTACTAACTCAATATAGGACTTCCAAAAGTATATTATAAGGAAATATGATAAATAATATGTAACATACATGTGAATAATGATGGTGAGGAAATTTTCTCCAAGTCACAAAGAATAATTGGTTCTTCTCTCTACAATTTATGAACAAAAAATTTTCTTAGTATTTTGGTACAAAGGTCTCGGTAAAAATGACATAACATAATCACAAAAACTCTAACATTATGTTTGTGTAGTTTTAAAATAGAAATGGGAATAAAATTATGTAACAAGACATGGTAATAATTGGTTCTAAGTGATTTTAGTTTCACATCATGTGTATTCAATCATTTTGAAATATTACATTAATATTCATTTGGAACCATAAACATTCCATGACCTAGTGAAATTGTTTCTTCCCCATATTTTCCATCAAATAACAGGTAAAAAGAAATTTTCACGTATTTTAAAAATTAACTTGTGATGAAGTCTTTCTATTATACCATAATCCATAAAATCATGATGAAAGTATAAATTGTCTTTAAGTATTCTTATTACATTCAAAATAATCAAAAGTATCATCTTATAAATGTTTTTAGCGATAAGCATTATATCCAAAAAATGATGCACTAAAATCTATGACCAATAAATAAACAAACAAAATATGCCTTTAATCTCCAATTTCTATTGGAATTCAAATTAAAATTATTTATATTTCAAATATTTTACTTAATTTTTTAAGAAAATAATTAAAATATTCGTGTTCCTAAACAATATTAGTCCCTGCCATTCATTGAGGTGTCCCATCTATCTCGACTGCATTTTCGAACTGTCTTTGATTTTTCTTGAATGGATGTTCCATCAGTAAATCTTTTTGATGACCTATGAAGCTAAAAGTTCACCAAAACATTAATAATTGAGAATAAGTATTTTTTTACAAATTCTAAAGTAAATTTTCATTTTATTACTCAAAATAGACATTATCCCATAATTATGTAAATCATTTATTGTCAATAATAAATATGAACAAAACATAAATTAATCTTTCCTGAATTCACCTTATACATGTGCCGAAACAATACAAAGCTACTTTAACTCATATATTAATGGCTTCAAGTATATATCAATTTCATTTAAAAGATCAATTGGTATAGATAACAATATACTTATGATAGAAAATATATTATTCATACACAACCATGACATAAAGTTATATTTTTGAATGAAAAAAGGTCATGTACCGTGTGTAGTTTTCATTTGGTGAACTGGGATGAAACCATCATAAAATAATCCCAAACTAAATGTTTGTGGGTCATCTGTAAAATCAAGAGGTAAACTATCAAATTTCATCCAAGAAAACCCATCTGTAAGATGCACTATTTCATTATTATTCTTATTTCATTCTTCTTTATGCAATCTCATATTCATTTCGATTTGTTCTGACAAATTTTTTATTTAATCCGGAAAATTAAAGGGAAGTACCGCATCACATTGTATTGTATATGTGATTTTGTTCCTTCTTTATTAGTCTTCCACCTTATTGTGCCACACCATTTTCACTGACTCAACTCTACATTTTCATTCTAGAATAGACAACAAGATATGTGGAAATAATGAATCTTAATAGATAAAATTCCAAATTGGTCAACCAACATTGATGACATTTAATAATTTTCTAGAATACATGCATCATAAGGATATAAATCTATAATAAAAGTAAGAAGATAATCCACTACAGTATTATTAAATTAATTCATTTTTTTCTATTATATAATCTCATTAAAAAATAATGTATTCTCATTTTTACACATGTTGGATACAGTGGGGTATTAGAATATTCCAAACCCTTTATAACACTCTCATCTTCATCGTATTGATCAATAGATTAAAACTATGTTCTGGTGTTCATTTCCTCTTGCACCGGTCAAGATGAGGAGATGTCTTCAGAAACAAAAGGAATCTGATCAAAAATTAGAATTTTCATACCAATCCATTCTGCTAAATCGATGTCATTCTCCACTTGATATTTTTCTCCATTGGGATACCACACATGATAATTTTTTTAGGAAACCATATTTAGTGATATGGTAACTCACTTCGTCATGATTTTATGAGAGTCTTCCTAAAAATCAAAATAATGGTATCGAATCAATCTTCCATCTGAATCATTAGTTAATGCAATGGTCAAAAAATATCATAACTCTTTCTGAAACTCATCGGTGATCTGATCAATGTTATACATCCATTATCTACACATTCTAATTAATATAAACATATATTAAATAAATAATCTAGATAATGACTTACCATGATATATATGTTTTCATAAGATAATAAGTAATCAATTATAACATACTAATAAAACATAACAAATAACATAAAAATATTGTTTTGGGAAATCATAAATGTTTTAAATTATAAAGAATAATGATTGGTCACAATGATGTTCCAATAATGGGGAATGATTATAGTAAAAAGACATTATATGAAATCTGATAGATAATAATAATCAAGTCCCAAAAGTGTTTGGATGGATTCCAAATGAGTTTTGATATTTGGAATTAATTCTATCAATATTTATTCCAATTTAGATTCATTTTGAAAATATAAACCTTATCATATTCAATAGTTCGATTAAGGATGCAAATATACCATTTTTGTTTTGAAGTGAACTATTCTAATATTGATTTTTTATCATGGAGTATAACACCGAAACATGGTAACAGAGATTAACAACTCTTTATAATATTCTATTATCATACCCAACAACCAAATAAACAACCTACCATTTTCACACTTCTGTGTGGAAGGATACAATTCCATTTTTTAGTTTAAATAATGGATTATTACACCACTTCACGCTGGAGAAGATTTATAACTCTTTATAATATTTTTAAATCAAACCCAACAACCAAAACAAACCAACCTAATTTTTCACTCTTTAAGGAAGAAACCACTATCCTACATTTTTAGAGATAAGGTATAACCTATTAACTAATATTTTCCTAGGTTAGAATAACCAATACACTACCTTTTAATGGAGGCACAACCATGTTTGGGTTGAGTGATTACAACTTGAAAAACCATTACATCACAATAAAAATCTATCATAATGAAAATAGAATCGTTAAACCAATTAATGTTTCTGATGATTATTACAAGTGAATAATAAGTATATTTGTCCCCTCACAAAGTATATATAGAAAATTTTAGCTTGGGCATTCATGCAAGAGAAATGTATAAATAAAGGCTTTCAACCTTTAGCAGTACTTTTGTCCTAAGAAATGAATGTGTGTCAATTTCTATAGTATTGTTTTTGAATAATAATATAATAATATAATAATATGGTTCTCTATAATTGTATCAATAATCTCAAAAAATATTAAAAAATATTATCAGATGGTCGTGAATGATAATCTCTAAAATAATTATCACCCAGATAATCATTCATGTCATGCCTAATAATAAATATTTAAAAACCTTAAAAATTTGTGTAATCATGTGAACCAAAGCCTTAAAAATAACTCAATAATTAAATTTTTAAAATTTTTAAATAGTTTTTTAATTATAAAAAATGATAGATAAGAAATCATAAATAAGGAAAAATAATATTCCTTGAACTGATAAAAAATTCTTCCAAGGCTTGATGATTGTCTCATGACGTATCTTTTTTCTATAAATCTTCATGTTTTGTATAATCACAACATGAAATGATTTATGTTTCAAAATAGCCTAAAATTTAATCTCATGAACTAAATTCAATCTTCATTTTTTGAATATGAAGATATGATTTTTTTGATTCCTCTATTATCTTCATATCATATTTTCTCATTATTAAATAATATTAGTTTTCATAGAAATAGTTAATATATAAAAGTAATATCTAGTATCCATGTACTATGTTAGTGTAAATAATCAAATATGTAAAAGTATTTTTCTTTCATAGGTAAAGGAAATTTATTATTACATAAATGTAAACATCTCTAATTACCTCATACAAAATAATAAACAATCAAGGAGTAAAATTCAATACATGATATATAGAATTAATGACATAATATACAACATATTCTATGAAAATGGTTGATATAGAATTATGAACTAGATATGTGAGGTTCATTATATTTTGAAAATCCAAAATTTTGAAATTTATGACTAAAATATCACAATTCTGATTTTTATAAATTTCAAAAAAACAAAGTACATTACACAAAACAATTAGAAACATATTAATAATTCTTGGAAAGTAAATAGAAACATAATAATTATGAAATATTAAATAGATAACCGAATAATAAATATATTAAACAATGAATACTAGAATACCATATTACTTAAGAGAATGAGAATGAAATATAAACCATGAAATACCAGCGAATGATAGATCAAACAATAGTAGTAAACAAATAAGTGCCAAAAAACTGTTAAAAATAAACATAAACTCCTTAGATGGACTCCTCCTACAAAATGCATACTCTTGAAACAGAATGACTACTACAATATATATTAAAAGAATCCAAAAAACATGAGACACAAAATTGTAACGTATGAAAACAAAGATAAAATGAATTCCGAAAATTAGGAGCCATAAAACAAAAACTCATCCTTCAAATAAAAACATAATGAATACTGCAAACTACTCCATCAAACAGAAGGGATCCAAAAATAGGTTAACACTACTTCAAAGAGAGTGAATACCGCAAACCAGAGTCAGAAAATAGAATGAAGTTAAATGGTACAGTCAATGCACCGAATGGAGGAGGAATGCCCATATAAGGGTATGGATGAATGGAGGAATACTCGAGGGATGGAGGAACCTTGAATGGAGATGAGAGTGAGGAACGAAGACACCACGAATGGAGATTCCGTGAATGGAGAAGTCATGGAGCAAATGAAAAAACCATGGTGAGGGACATATGAATCAAAGATGGAGAGGATGAAAGAGAAGGAATTAGTTCGGTCGATGATCAGAAGAATGTCGTGAGGAAGAGGAGAAGGGTTTCTAGGGTGAGCAGGTGAGAGAGGGAGAGGAAATCCATGAGGGAGGCAGAATTTGCATGGGTATATCTCATCTAAATCCGCCATATTTTAATATCCCTAGAACTATCTTAACCAATATCCATGGACCAATTAAACCATGTCTATAGATCTATAGTGAGAAGTCATTTTTTAGTAGTGGTTCTGGATCATTTTACTAATTTTAGAAAAATATTAAAAATGTTTCTTCTCCATTTTGAGTATGTGTGTTATTTTTTTACTAAAATTTCATTTCGAATAGAAAACACACACTTTGCATCATACAAGTCACGTTGTGTGTCAGTTTAATGTTAGAATCATTCATATAAATTATAAAAGTGTCTTATGAATTGGTTTAATAAAATATCCAGACAATAAATACTTATTTTATTTTTTTAGTGAGTCACACTTATTGACCTAAAAGGCCGATTTTAAAAATATAATAGAAAAAGCCAGTAACCTTGGGAACATCGTGTATCAGATTGAGGTATAACTGATTCCTACAAATCAAAAATAACTTATGGATCAGTTTTCTAAAGTATCAAAATAAGAATAATGTTTTTTTATCGATTTTGAGTATATTATTTGTCAATTTTACTAATATTAATGTCAATTTCAAATAAAATGACACACTTGGAGTCATAATAGTAAAACCATACATCAGATTAGAAAGCATGTGATTCTTACACATCCCAAACAAAATAAATATAATTTTACTGAAGTATAAGAAACAATTTGAATGTATTTTATCAATTTTATTGTTTTTCACTTGTGTTTTTTTTACAAAAATGTCATTTTATTATGGAAACATGAACTTTAAGTCACACTAGTCACATCGTTCATTGGTTTTATGTTAGACTAATTCACACATATCACAAATAACTTATCAATTTTTTTTTCTAAATTATCATAACAATACGAGTATTTTTATTCATTTTTTAGTGAGTGGATCCTTTTTATCTAAAATTTTAATTTTAAACTGACAACTAACACTTTGAGTCATACTGGGCATATCATCATTTAGATTGTGGTGCAGATGATTCTTGAAATAAAATATTACTTATGGATCATCTTGCTAATGTATCAAAATAATATGAATTTTTTCTCTGTTTTGAGTTTTCCAGTTGTGTATTTACAAAAAATGATGACAATTTTGAACAAAAAACACACTTTGAGACATACTCCTCACACAGTGCATTAAATTTTGAGTCGACTAATTTCTACACATACCAAATGACTTATTTATTATATTCATTAATTATCAAAATAATCCAAATGTATTTTTCTATTTTTTTGATTATTTCACTTTTGTTTTTTTACTAAAATCTCATTTTAAACCGGAAACACACACACTGAGTTATTACAGTCATACCATGTATCCGTTTTATGTGATAATAATTTATATATTTCAAAAATGAATTATATAATATTTTACTATATTATCAATATAGTATAATTGTGTTTTTTGGGTTTTCAGTGAGTGAATCTTTTTGAACTAAAAATTCAATTTCAAACTAATAACAGAAACATTGAGTTATACCTAGCTCACCCTGTATCAAAACATGGTGAAGATGATACCTATACATCAAAAATAATATATGGGTACTTTTTAAAATGTATAATAATATCTACATGGTTTTCAATCAATTTTCATTATTTCAATTGTGTTGTTTTCTAAAATTAGTATAAATTATAAATAAAAAGACACACATTTAGTCATACAGGTCACACCGTGTATTGGATTGATTCAAGGATGATTGAAAAAAATTATAAAATAACATAGAGATCCTTTTTATAATGTATCAAAACAATCTAAAGGTGTTCTCTTTGTTTTTATTATTTCACTTGTGTTTTTTACTATGATTTCATTTAAAACAGGAAACACACACCAAGAGGCGTACCGACCGCCGCACGTATCGGTTTGAAATGATAATAATTATTACCTGTCCAATATGACTTAAGGATAATTTTAATAAATTATGATGAAATTATTATAATATTTAATTAGTTTTCATTGATTTGTTGTTTTTGGACTAAAATGTCAGTTTTAAACTGATAACAACCACTTTGACTCATAATAAGAACATCTTATATTAGATTAAGGTGCAGCTGATTCCTATGCATAAAAAATGACTTATAGATTGGATTATTAAAGTATCAAAATAATCCAAATTAATTTTCTCTTATTTGAGTATGTGAGTTGTCTTAATTTTATTTTTCAATAAAAGGACACATTGGGAGTCATATCAGTCACATTGTGCATCATATTGAGGTTCACCTAATTTTTAAATATCCCAAATGAGCTAAAAGTCATTTTAAAAAAGTATCCAGATAGACTAAAAAAATTTCTTACATTTTAGAATATCACTTGTTTTGATTCTAAAATTTCATTTTGAACTGGAAACAAGCACTTTGAGTTAAACCAGCCACATCGTGTGTTTGTTTGATATGAGAATAATTCTTACATATCAAAAATTACACATGAATTTTTTTCATAATTTTCAAATTAAATACAATTTCATTTTATCATTTTTCAATAAGTGAAATATTTTGAACAAAATAGTTAATTATAAATAGATAATGAAAAAATTTAGTCCTATGAGGCGCATTGTATATCATATTGAGGATTGATTGACTCCTAAACATAAAAATTGAATATCGATAATTTTTCGACAGTATCAAAACAATATGAATCGATTTTTTTGTTTTTTAATTTTCTTTTTTACTAAAATTAGTTTCAATTTTAAATTAAAATAATCACATGGTTTCAAATCAGTCACCTCATGCAATGGATTTTTGGTGCCTGATTCATACATGTATCAAAGGACACATGAATAATTTTTTAAATGTATCAAAATAATCTGAAAGAATTTTCCTTTGTTTGAGTATGTTATTTTCTTTTGTTACTAAAATTAATTTAAATTATAAATAAAAATACACACTTTCAGTCATGTCAGACAAAAAATGCATCAAATTGAGATGTGGAGGATTCATACAGACATAAAATGAATTGTGGATTGTTTTCCTAATGTATCAAAACAATATGAATGGGTTTATTCATTTTTGACTTCTTAAATTGTGTTTTTACTAAAATTAATTTCAATATTAAATAAAAAACACACTCTTGTAGTCATACAAGTTGCACTATGCATCGGACTGAGGTTTAGCTGATTCTTACACATATAAAATGTGGTATGGATCTTATTACTAAAGTATCAAAATAATCCAAATGAGTTTTATATGTTTTTATTATTTCATTTTTCCTTTAGTAAAATCAATATCAATATTAAATAAAAATACACAAATGAATTCATACAATTCATAACGTGTATCCTATTAATGTGTGTCTGGTTCCTAAATTTCATAATTAATTTATGGATGTTTTTACTAAATTATCAAAACATTGATAATTTGTTATAAAAAATGTCAATTTTGAACTAAAATGTAAATTATAAACTTAAATCATAGTGTTTGAATAATATTAAGCCCATTATGTATTATATTGAGGTGTGGCTGATTGAGTATGTGATATATGTTTTGCTTTAAACTATCTAAAAATTATAGATAATAGAAAACATTTTCCATTTTTAAGGAAGAGAAAACCTCATTGTCTCAAGACATGACCTTCCCAGAGCTCTCGTACGGAGCCTTTAAGGACCAAGGGGGTGGTCTGAAATACTCTATAGAATTTTAGATTATTGAAGAACCTAGTATATACTATGATATTTCTAAAGGATTATAGTGTACTTCATCACCATTCCATCTCTCCATGTGGTGAGGAGTGACATCATACTTCCCAAAAATCTTTACATTTTTTGTGGTATGGGGATTCCTTATCCATTGGATAGGAAAATTTTATTTCCAATCTATCATTATCATAAAATAATTTGAGCAAACCTCTCCAACTGAAGAAAACTAATCTAGTTGTATAATAAAAATTTCTTTAGATAATAATAATGTAAATAAATATATTAAACATTAATATGAAATAATTAATTCCTAATCACATTGTCTAAAACTATGATTCCAATCTATAACATGTTCTATTCACCCATAGTGAATACATATTAGATATTTTAGAAGCTCAATCCCAACAACATGATATATTTAACTACATTAAAATAACCTGACATTTTAATATTACAAAAAATTCCCATTATAACTACTACCCTTTTTTTTTTGGTGTAAAAATAATATATTAACATTTTCCTTATTTTTTTATACAAAAAACTATAATAACACATTATATATTATAGGTTATACTAAAAATTATTATATCCATTTACTTATTCCTAGAAAACATTAACCATTACTATAAAACTGTTATCATTTAATAATTACACTAAAATAAATATATATATTTTAGTTTTTACAAAAAATAAGAAAATCAATATTTCCCATTAACCGTTATAGAGAGAAAAAACTCTATTATAATTCATTTACATTTTTTGATGGAAGATACTTCAATGTAAACCATTTTATATTTTTCAGAATATATTTAAATGAATTATAAATGTTTTACCCCTGTGAGAATATTTAACATTAGTATAACCCTTTGTAGCATCCAAATGACACTAAAATATAGCACATCTGTTATGCCTCTTTGTATTGTTCTATTGATTAGTATATCCTTTTCAATATTATAGGTCATTATAAACTATAACATAAAATAATCATTATTTTTTCATCCAAATGAGAACATCCATATTCTCACATATTTTTTATTGAGAAGGATGATGTGTTTTTTATTAACGAGATTCGGATCATTGATCATTTAACATAATGAATGTGCACATGAATATTAGTGAAGAACTGTGGAAAAAAAATTTGATGGTGATCCATTTAACATGTATATATATGCATAATAATGATAGGATAAACACCTCTTCTATTGTAATGATAGTAATATTTTATATGTTATAGTGGTGAGATGATTTAATTTCACATCATGTGCATTGAAAATAATCAATTTTAGTTAATTCATTTCACTAATTTAAACATGATGTATTAATTTTATGGATTTCACAAGAATTATTTCTATTATATCACACATATAATTGATGATCAAAAAGCCCAAATAATTCCATAACCCCCAAATTGAAACCATTTTATTATTTGTTTCTTATATAATTTACCACCACTATGATGGAACACTAGAGAGGGAATTAGTCAATTGTTATTCTAATTTTTTTTGGAAATTAACTAAAAAAATAGATTGATTTATGAGAATATTAACTAAATAAGTAGTAGGATGTCCCCTATTTTTTATTCTTGTATACATCATGAAACCATATTTTCTACTCATTTCATAAAAAATTGATTTCCACAATTTTATTGATTTGTGAGAAATAGAAAAAAAATAATATATAAGCATCATGATAATAATTATTGACTCCGAAAATATATTTTTAAATCCATAGCCCATACTATATCACAATCATATATGGTAATCATATAAATTTTTTTCAGTAATCATTTCGAGACCATGTACGTTACACACTCATATTTAGAAAACATTAGTTCATATTTTCAATATGAATTATGTCAAAAATCATGGTAGTAATGAGAAAATATAGAAAAAACATTATTAATAAATATTTTTAATTAAATTTTTATTACCTTTGGAAATTAAATGATTATGGATAGTTCCTTTTTTTTGGGATTATGATCTCTCTCATATATTTTCAAACATAATATCCTAGATCATTTAAATAATCTTACTTTACACACAATAAAAACAATGGAAAATATAAGTAAAATGTTTTGAAATATGTTTTGATATTAAAATATTTCTATATATTATATAATATGTTCCCATTTTATGTAATCCATAGGAATTTTATGTTTATTCACTATCCTCATGAAATGATTAAGCCAATAATTAGAGATCAACATATCATAAATAAATCTTGGCAATTTATATAATAAACTATATATATTTCGAATAAAATTTATCATATTTTGATTAAATTGTATTCTAAATTCACTACAAACATCATTTGTGGTCGGTTTTTTGGATATCTAGGCAATGGATAAAAAAATAAATATTTTTTTATCCAAATTGAGTAAAATCAATACCCACTGCATATTAAAAAATTAAGCAATGAAAAAAAAGTATGTGATTAGATTATAGAGTTTTACCCTTGAATTTTAGGAAAAAAAGATCGTGTCATCTATTATTTTTCTTCTCAGACAAATTTAACAGCTCATCTTTTTTCTTATCAATTTATTCCTTCTCCAAAAAAATTCACCTATAAATGTTATAGGAATTAATGAATACAAATATTGATTCTCATGAATTTATCTTTATGAATTAGTAATATAAAACCATATTTAAATATGAATAGTTTCTAACATTAATGAACATATTATACCACTATTAATAAATATGTATTATAAAAACATACCTTATGTATGTAATAAAAATTTAGTATCCCAGCCATTCAAACTAGTGTTTCCCATTTATACTCTATAGACCAACTAGGTCTCTAATGAAAGATCCCAATACTTCTTCTTCATATGGAATTGAATAAATATTTTAAAACATAAATTTTTCCTCCAAATTAGTTTATACGAATAATAAATGTTGATGTGGAGCCGTTAGGGAGAAGGTACTCCCATTAGGTCCTCCCAAAATAACCTATTTGATTTCTTGGTTGATTCACTAGATTTTTTTATCCGACCTTTTGTTTCCATGTCAATTTACCCTTTTTTAATACCATACCACAATTTATAACTTTTTTCAACAAGTTTTATAGATTATTAATAATAAATATTTTTTAGAAGACATACCTCACGTGGGTTTTTAATATTAGATTTCTATGCTATTTTTGTTCCAATAACATAATTTGGAGTTGTAATATCAAGGACATAAAGCGAAATAGAAAAATCAAAGGTTCTTTCTTGAGATAGATTAATACCTCATCTCATGTTATATTTTGGGAGTTATTTATTGTGTGGTGTGTTTCCAATGATATTATATATTGTACCCCTCACAATAAGGCAGTCCATGGTAGTTGATATATATAAATCACATACAGCATACCCTACATAATTTTAGTAATATATAGGTTTCAAATGTTTTTTTATTAACCTTAAGGAGAAAGGGTAATGAAAAAATTTCTTATCTCAGGTAAGTAATGATGTTGAGGTTAATTACTAGCCTCAATGATCATGGGGTAAATTTTTTCTTCATTTGTGGATATTTTTTCCAAAACTAGTTCACATTGATCCTTTCTCATTCTTCATTATGGAAAACCAGACTAAAAAATAATACATTTAAAAGAATCTATTAGTCAATTAAATCCATTCAGAATCTTATACTTATATTATATTTTTTTTATCTTCTTGAAATATATTTCCTGAGACACTCAAAAACATACTCCTCTAATATGACCATATTGTTCTGACCGCTTCAAAGCTACTGAATGTAGTTTTTCTTCTTATATAGTCACTACCAATTCTTATGTCTAATCCATATAAATGAAATATACAAAAAAAAATTTATTTAATACTATTATAAATCATAAATAACTTATTATATTTCATACTTACACATTTTACCCATACTAATTTTTTTTTCATTAACTAATTTATCGTCTTTATTTATGTGAGCCTCCGTCCATAGAATAATACATGAGAAGGTTGTGGATTCTTATTTTTATTCATCAATATACATATAAATAAAGAGACATATGTTTTTTTAAAACACATAAATCAAATTTTATTTATTGGAAAAAAAAATTTCATCTCTAGTGAATTGTACCATATCCTTTCATTGTGAAAGGGGTATATTGGTTTAAATGAATTTTATTTAATTTATGATCACTTTTAATGTTTCATAAATTAATTTTTCTAGTCAAATTAGAAAAAAAAATGAAAATAATAAATAATTGATAATAATATATTATTGAAAATATTGACCCTGAAATTATTTCTAATCATGAAGAATTATGAATTAATTCTACGTTTTCTTCCTTATAATGTATTCATAATGAACTGGTTGGGGGTATTTACTTTCCCCTTAGAATCCCTATGATGTTATTTTATAAAGAGGGTTTGGAAGCTTTTATGGGATTTTCCAGATGCCATAGATAAATATTTACTATGGAAATATTCTAAAATAAATGAACAGTACAAGGAATAATGAAAATTCATTCACTGTTTAATTATATAATTTTTTTAGTAAAATGGGAAATTTTTGTCATAACAATTCCATTATATCTTTCGAGAGGGTTTTCATCATTATAGAATAGAGAGGATGATAATTATATATTTCAATCGAAATATCCATCCTCATTGTGTCCCAAATAGAATTAATGATCAGTAACATATTGGGGTCAATAGTTTGGCCGCATTGATTCCATCTAACCTCATATTTTATACACTTACTTCTTACCATGATATTTTTATTCATCACTTTGATGTTGTGTCATTTTGGTTTTTTCATCAATATGTTATCGATCCCCTAATGATGCTATAGTTTTAGTATTAAGAGTCTATTCTACACCAAAATTGGTAACATTGTCATGTGTAGAAGACATTGTCTACATGAGTAGTCAAACATTTCATTTATATTATATTAATTATTTAAATAATATTTTATATTATGACGAAAATAATGGTATATTAAATAATACATTAACCATATAATTGAAATCTGTTTAATTTTTAAAATATAATGGGATTTTTCTCTTCTATCAAGAATCCAAATCCATTATTTGTGGTACCCTCTAATCTATAAGGAATTTTTTAAAATGGGACCAACCTGAATTCATCTGGATCTCCTAACGAATGGGTCATCCTTAATTAGATTTTCATCTATCCCAATAGTTATTTTAGTCGAAAACATGACAATTGAAAATTTCTTGTTTTATGGATCTAAATCATAAAATACATTCCCTACTTGTAAATAATTTATCAATGGATCATACGTTTCCCCTTCTATACAAAAATTCATCTCCATGAATCCCATTTAATCAACTTTAACTAGACTCTAATATTCAACCCATTTAATAGAGAAAATCAGCAATTCAAAAGCTATATAATCTAACTCATAAATCTATTTTATAATGCCAAAATATAAAAATATTTATTTAATTTGGATTTCTATATTTAGAAAAAGTTATGTTCATCAATTATTCCATATGCGTAACTCCACGCTTTTACATCGTGCTGCATTCATCATGTTCTTTTTTATAGAACATGTAACAGGTGATTCAAAACAAGTGTAAGATATAAAATTTATACTTCGTCCCATAGTTATCCATTGAAGTAGTTCGACAATTGAAATCATATTTTTAAATAATACATTTTAAATTTGATATTGGACCTGTAATATTAACTACTGATTATATATATTTTTTATCCATCCATCAGCACTTGATGGATTCAAATCTGGAATAATTGATTTGTGGGATTCTTTGTATGGATCAATATATTCACTATCATGTAAAATGTAAAGGTGAAAATTATCCCTCTTTGTGATGGTAATTGTAAAAACAACTCTTCCTAAAATCCCTTTACCAAAAAGGAACCTATTAGGATGAGACTTTAGGATACTGAGTCAATCATCATCATGTATGTAATTGGTGTATAATTCAATATCTTCTACAACAATATATCTTTATTCAATACAACCATTTTTTCCAACATCAATTATTCTCATATCCTTTAAAAATATTAATATATAGTTTATTGGGGTATGTCGATCTGTGAAGGACCATACCAAATATTTAAACCTCTCTTACAATGTGAAACATTAGGTATACCATTATATCAAAAAACGATGCTGGAAGAACATCTAAAATTCACATAATATGTCTGAAATATCCTTACTCGTGATTGTAAACATCACTGACTCTATATATTTGTTTTTTATAGATTTGGAAAAAAGCAGTCTAGTTCATATATTTAATAAATATTTTTAAAAAATTAAATGTAATGCCTCGGGCATCAAATCTTTCATCAAAACATAAAATTCATGTGATTTTATTATATGTATCTTCAAATTAGTCATTGAACTATCATTGCTGATATTTGAAGAATAACCCTATAGAACATAAAAACCATTAATTAAAATGGATAATTACAATTTCTCTTCTCTGGATAGAGAGCAATCTACTATAGTAATAAAATTACATCATTTACCCTTGATTGATTCCAACTCTTATATTATACCCATGTCAATCATTTTCAACCGAGCCTTGATGAAATTTTGTTCTATGAACATTTTGTAATGTTCCAATAAAATTATCGAATATAGTTTTTTTACATGAATCACATCAAGAAAATGGTCTCCATACAAACAGTTCCAATATGGTAATTGAAAAAAAATTGATTTCTTTCTCTAACCTAATTAAGAACAGTTTTTAGATTATGGTTTACCGTAAATTGTGTTAAAATAATTTACTTTGTTAAACATTTGATCATCTGCTAGTGGATATGGTGTTGTACCTCCATTGGTATTCTCATATAATTCTTTCATCCTATATGAGGATTTATTTTATCCAGTTACAAATTCTTGATTTCTAAAAAACACAATCTTCATGGAATGTTTCAACTGAATTATGTGTCTTCATTCTTCAAAAATGGGACACCCCTCATTCCATTAATGTAATATCCTAAAAAAATACATAAGCAGGAAAGACATTTATCATCTTATAAAACATGGTCCTCAATGTGAATTATTCATTTATTTGATAATAAAAAATTATAACACTTGTATCCCACAACAATTTCATGTATTCAATCTATGGGTAAAAATAGACATAATATCATTACTAGGTTCCATTGGTATAAATATAAGTAGAGATAATAAAATTTATTTTCACTTCATGCATAATGATGGTGGAATGTTATAATTTACCATCATTATGGTCCATGAACCGTGGGTACAACTTTGTACCCCAAAAATATTTATTATATTTATACATTACATGAGATGAATTTTTTTTGGATCTTTTCCAAATAAAAGACACTCATTGTCAATTTTCATCCAAAATATAGAATCTTCTCGATGATGCAGGTTCCCATTATAATTCATTTGTCTGTATTCCATGTCAATTTCTCCATGGTATCCCTAAATCTATATATTCTTCTAATATAAATAATGATAGGAATTTACCATGTTGATTTTTTAGGACTTGATTCATTTTTCATGTATCGATCCACACCACACATAGGGAATTTAATGAGTGATTCATTTTCCTTGAAAGAAATAAATCATTGGGAAAATCATATATTTTTTAGATATCATTCATATTGAACTTAGAATTTTTTAGCACTATATGTTTTACATGGAAGTATATTTTCTTTTTGTAACATATCATTCATAATACCAAATTGTTCTTTAAAGATGTTTCTAGTCCTTCCACTATAATCATTAATATTATATAACATCAATATAGTAGAAAATGTTTTTTATTTAGTATAACATATATATATTTGTCTATTAGAAAATAATTAATTTCATATTGAATTTTAATTATCATTTCTTCTACACGATCTCTATTATAATTTACATTGGTATTTAAATCGAATGATACATAATCCATAGTTTCATCCTAATCGGTATGCATGTTTATTTTATCCCCCTGTTTATTATATAATTTATATTTTTTATCTATTAAATGACATATGAAATGTTCTTAAAACTAATACAGACTAATTTTAATTTAATAAATACAATTTAAAAATGGAAAAATTATTTGAGAAGGGTCATATTCATACTCAATTGAAAACTATAGGAATTCTTTAAGGAAAAATTCATAATATTTTGACTTAAGATTTGAGTGGAACCATTTTCTATTCATATCTTTATTATTAGGTTTAATAAATATCCATATTATATAAAATAGAAATAAATACACATAAGATATTCATTATCAAAGGTGACTGTTATAGATAATTCTAATAAGGGGAACAAAAATAATTGATTCTTTCAAATAATATCAGTATGATTTTAATGAAATTGTAAATTGAATTTTAAAAAATAATTACTCTAATATAGATTATTTTATACTCTGAGTGTATCCAAAATTATCAATTACTCCTAGTATATTATGACTACTAGTTATAATAGTTCAACCAATATAGGTTCATGTCCACAAGAGACGAGGGATGAGTCTTAAGAAACAAAATGAAATAATAGTTGTTCATGACATGAAGTTGATGAGGATGATAGTTGTCTCCATAGAACTTTTTAAATTACCAAATATTAATTTAAAATATCAAGCCTCATTTGAAATATACTTTAAAAAAATAAAATGATTCCTTTTGAATTTTCAAACCCCACTTTAAATTTGATTATTAAATATTACACAAGAAAATGACCAATTTTTTTAAAACTCATAATAGGATAAAATAATCATTTTATAGAAAAACTATTATTATCATTTGAAAAATTTCAAAATCAAATTCAACAACCATTAATAATATTTTAAAATTATAAAATTGTTTACATGAAAATAGGTACACATTGAACTATTTAAAACGTTATAACTTCACTTTGAAATAAGTTCACCACTTTCTAAATACTGAATCCATTTTAGTTCATTTTATAGAGAAAACATATTTTTTCATTTCAAAATCCACTATAACATTTTAAAACAAGAATCATTTTTCAAAAACAAAATTTAATATAGGCCTAAAAATAATAATGATTCATAAAAAATCTCTCAGTCTAAATAAAAAATGATTATTAAACATTTCCCAAACATTTTATATTGTTGACATGAATAAAACTTTTTTTTAGGGTAGTATTAAATTTTAAAGTTAAATCTACACATGATTGTCTTTGACTACCAGCATAAATACCGAGGTATCCATGGGATTTTTTCAAAATTAAATTAAGGGACTATTCATTTCGGAAAACCAAGTTTCATAAAATATCATACAAGGAGCCATAAATCCAATCTTTCACATGCTATAAATTTTATTCTAGAATAAACATCAAGAATGTTCTAAAAATATTCATGAAATTGAAAACTATTTTCCAAAATATCATGAGGTGTTATATGGAGACTTTGTGTTATATCGAGCTTTAGATTGATTTCAATTTAACTATGTCTGAGTATAATTATAGTTACTATAGTACCCATGGTTAGAGAACAATATAGGATTTTGTTTTTGTTTTTTCAAAGGAACCATCATAGAAGTCACACCATGTTTGGAGTTTTTATATTGTTTCAAGTGTTTGGAATATCATGGGATTTTTTTTAGTAATTTCAATATAGTGAGGAGATAGTGAGGTGATGGGTGAAACTAATCATTTCTAATAAAAATATAACTAGAGGAGGACTGAATAATTTGTTTTAAATATTTTTGATATAAAGTGATGAAAACCACATCACATGTGTTTTTAATGTTAAATAATTATGCTTATATTATTGTGAAATGTTTGTTAAACAAGTTTAAATATTTTAAAACTATTTATTCTTTGAAATTAATGTTTGTACTTGGGTGATTTAATTATTTACATTATTTCATTTATATAAGTTCATTATTAGAAATTTACTGTAGTCTAAATAATTTTATGATCCATTAATGAATGACGCTATAATATGTTTTGATTATGTTACATCACTTTATTTTGATTATGTAGCTTGAACATTCACATCTCTTAGAACTTTTTTCAATAAAGGAAAATACTATTTGAAACATCTTATTGTTTTTGGTATCTTGAATTCTTTTAGTAATTCTGATTTTTTAATCACGTTTTTAAAAGGTTTTAATATACTTAGTTAAGAATTTCATTTTGTAATTTGATATCATAACGTTATATGGGTGAAAATATTGTTACAAATATATCCTTATAAAAAACCTAGGATTCCATTTATAAATTAATAAGAATTATTTTTTGAACTACATGTAGAAAATATGTTTTTATAATTTTATGAAAACACAACCATATTCTTTTCTTGGAAATGATCTTTAAAAATGATTTATATTTTTAAAAATCATTTAAAAAAATGGTTAGACTCTTTTTTTCCTTTCAATAGAAAAGAATCCAATGAAAATAATTTTCCTTTTCTTGATACTTATATATTAATAAACACATTTAGGAATGCCTTCTAGATTTTTTTATGAAATGGAACTAATATTGAAAAACAAGTGTAATTAAACATAACTAGAATAAAATAAGTAAAATAAATAAATAAAAATAAGAAAATAAATTGTATAAAATTTAAGAAATAAAAATAAATAAGGGAATTGACAAAAGCCTTCCATAAAAGTGAATATGGGTACCAAAATGCAACGTCCCAGTTCCGGAAGCCACCCAGAGGCGCCCTATACCCGGTTGGTCACATGGCCTCAAGCACATTTTTCAAAATGCAAGAGGCTGCCGACTAGTATCGAGGACCTTGGGTGTGATAGAGGAAAAATTGTGCTCTCATTGGTGGAGTAACAAAATGGAAGAGAAACAAACATAAAATTGCGGAAGCAGTAAATATCCAACAACAGTAAAGAGCGGAAGACTGAGATAATAATAAACTGGAGCAATGCATAAAAAATGACGCATGATAAATATGTATAGGAAATTATCCAAACAATTCACCATGATGGAATACAAATTGTACTAAACCAAAGTACAAAAGAAGAAGATAAACAGCTCCTCAGCTTCGAAAGCCTAATCTGCGTCCCCTGCTCTCCAGCTCCATAGCATGTTAATTGCCTCAATTAGAAGGATGCTTTCCCTTATCAATACCTGCAGTAATATAATCTATTGGGGCCAAAATAAAGACCCAAACAGGGTGTGAGACTAAATCCTACCAGGTAACCACCTGAAGATTTGTGCCTAACAGTCAGTGAATATATGGAAGGTAAAAGTACATAAAGCAGTAAACTGAAAAGTACACAGTAGTAACAATCCCTAGTCTGAAGTCAAGCAGCAGCTAACACACACAGGTAACCCTCTGAGAAGTACCCACAACCACCCCCTCTATTCCTACCAAACAAGAACAAGTAACCTTTTGGGCAGTACACTCATCTTACCCCCTCTGGTTCTGTCATGAGAATTTATGAAGACTCCCTGAGGTAGCACTCTCGGTTATTTCCCCTTATAGTCTAAGGTAGTCAGGGACTCTCTGAGGATGTACACAAGTTCAATTCTTCTTATAGACCCATTGTCAAGAGACTGTATGAGGAATCTCACTCCATCATTTCCTTTTATAGCCCCAGGTCTTTCAGAGTTTCTCTAAGGAAACTCACTCGGTCAATTCCCCTTATAGCCTGGAGTGGTTCAAGGTAATTAAAATAAAAAAAAGACTCTCTGAGGAAGCTCACTTGGTCTGTTTCCTTATAGTCTATAAATCTCAAAGACTCTATGAGGAATCTCACTCGGCATATCCCTATATAGACTATAATGTCTAAAGACTCTCTGGGGAAGCTCACTCGGTCTATCCTCCTATAGTCTATATTTTCCAAATACTCTTTGAGGAAGCTGACTCGGTCTATCCACTTATAGACTATAAACCAGGTTCTCATGGACATGTGTAATTCAACACATAATAATGTGATAAGGCCAAAGTAAACCTTCAAAACTACTTGGCTATCTAGTATAAAACATCTCAACCATGTCAGAAAACAACACTCTATCATACGACCACAAGGCATGGAAAACAGGTAAATGGCCAATAGGCCGAACCAGACCAAATGGTTGTAAATAGAACAAGGAAGGATAATAACATCCAAGGAATATAAATCAACCCAATTAATATCAAATTAACTCTACACAGGCATACAAGCATGACAGGAAAACAACATTTGTAAAACACTAAACACACAATACCCCGTTCAAGGGTATTGGTGGAATTTTGACATAATACTCAAAGAATTCAAATGGAAAGGCACAAACCACCAACCTTGGTATTAGTAGATCTCTATATGTGAACATCAAAGCTTCAATCTCCTTGAAATTTCAAATATCTACAAAATCTTCTGAAACATTCATCCCACGATAACATGGAAAATAGGAGGAATTGGATAATGATTCCCTAGAAGAAAGAAGATATTTCCACTACAGTTCCAACGCAATAGACGATGGTTGATTTGGAGAACATATAGAGGCTCGGGGGATCAGAGAATTTTTAGCGTCGTACAATTTCTCTTGGTTGAATGAGACCTTTAAGAAGAAACATTTAGCGATCAGATGTGACCCCGATCTGTTTAATGAAAAAACAAAATACACAGCATGCACTTTTGGAGTACACAGTGTGTACATACTATTTTTTTTACTCCACATTAGGCCGCATCCATGTCACCCCCCATGACCATGTGTGTGCTCATGACACGGCCATCACACTGTCTTTTTCGATAAGGAATTACACGGCATGTACTCATAAAGTACATGGCATGTACGTCATAAATTTCTAGAATTTCCTCTTTTCCTAAAAAATAACCCGAAAAGGAAAAACAAACCTAATAGAGTATCCAGGTTCTTATAAACTTCCCCCTTTAAATAAATTCATCATAGAATTTCCCTAGAGCGGCATAGAAGAAGAAACCTCGAACAACTCCAGCCACTGTGCCCGTACCACGGCCTACCTCTCTTACGTCTTGTCATGAACCTATCTATGTTGGCATAGTACTCATACTCAAGGAATAGACTAGCCATGGAAAACCATTGTACTGCGATCCACAATCCGGATAGAATTCTCCTAAAACTATGCATCCTATTCAAACTCAACCTCCTCAGGTTGAAAGACATGAGACATGTCTAGAATGTAACATTAGAGATAAAAAACGTGGATGACATAGTGCATAATTCTCTACCTATGATGCAACTACAACTGATAAAAACTGGCCCAACTCTCTCCGACACCCCAAAAGGCCCGACGTACCTCAGTGAAAGCATACCCTGTACCCTAACCCTATTGTGTCTCAAACTCAGTGTGACACATAGGAAAACCTGATTCCGACCTCAATCTCCGGAAGTCATATCCGCTGATCAACATAAGAGTTCTGTCGAGACTGTGCGTTATCCATCCTCTTATGAATCAACTCTATCTACTCGGTGGTCTCCAGAACAAGATGTGGTCCCAGCAAAGCAGAATGTCCTACCTATATCCAACATAAGGGTGATCGGCATGGAAAACCATACAAAGACTCATAAGGTGCCATCTAAATAGCTGCTTG
This sequence comes from Viscum album, assembly GCA_963277665.1. Taxonomy (NCBI): domain Eukaryota; kingdom Viridiplantae; phylum Streptophyta; class Magnoliopsida; order Santalales; family Viscaceae; genus Viscum; species Viscum album. The sequence goes on from OY728164.1 coordinate 1,269,647,784, forward strand.
AAAACTAGTGTTGTAGGAAAAATCTAAAAGAGGTATATGCTTCTCCCATGAACTTCCAAAATCCACAATGCATGCTCGGAGCATGTCCTCAAGCACCTGAATCGTACGCTCGGACTAGCCATTGGTCTAGGGGTGGTAAGTTGTACTCAAAACAACATGTGTACCCAAATCATTCTGTTGCCCCTGCCAGACCTGAGAAGTAAAATGGAAATCCCTATCTGAAACAATGGATTGTGGAACTCCATTTAGATGTACAATCTCTCGGATGTACAGCCGCTCTAACTCATCAACACTGAAGGTCTCCTTGATCATCAAGAAGTGATCAACCTTCATGATCCTATTATGACAACCCAAACCGCGTCTTTCCCTCAAGGAGACCTCGGGAAACCAGTCATGAAGTCCATCGCGACATCATTCCACTTCCACTAGGGAATGGTTAACTACTGCAAAAGCCATGATGGTCACTGATGCTCCACCTTCACCTGCTGACATGTGGAACACTTAATGAGGAAACTAGAAATATCCCTCTTCATACCTGGCCTCCAATACTGACAGTGTAGACCACGATACATCTTGGTGACAAAAGGATGAACTGTCCAAACTATGGAATGAATGTACCACATCAGCTCCTTGCGTTCATATTTTGGCACCCATACGCGTCCCTGGGAGCGCAATATTTCATTCTCCCATATAGTCCATCCAGGAATAGGGTCCACTCCTGACACACATTCTTGTAGGACTAGGCCTTAAAAACATGATAGCAGCCTCATTCATACTCGATCAAGAAGGGTATAGTTAACAGCTATAGAAGAAATAAACATCTTCCTCTGACTGTCTTGCAACTTCAAATGAATCTCAGAGAATAGAGACATAAGCATCCACTCACTACTAGCCTCCCGAACTACCTTTATCTGATTCCTCCTATTTAATGCATTAGCCACTGCATTACCTTTCCCCGGCATGCCGGAAATCTCAAAGTCAAAAGACTGAAGGTACTCAACCCACCTTCGCTATCTCAAATTCCCATCACGCTGAGTGAAAATGTACTTGAGACTTTTGAGTTCAGTGAAAACCACAAAATACTCTCCCAAGAGATAATGTCTCCAATAGTGTAAAGCATGCACAACAGCTACCAACTCCAGATCATGCATCAGAAAGTTCCTCTCGTGTGGACTATACTACCGAGACCTATATGAAATGACTTCATCTCCCTGCATAAGCAAAGCTCCCAGCCTAATACCTGATGCATCATAGTAATACATATATCTCTTGCCCGGATCAGGAAAGACTAGTATTTGTGCTGACATCAACCTCCCCATTAGCTCCTGAAAGGATGAATCACAAGAATCTAACCATATGAACTTCGCACCCTTCTTCGTCAGACCCGTCATCGGTGCTACAAAAATTGAAAATTCATTTATGAAGCATCTGTAGTATCCATCTAGCCCTAGAAAACTCAATATCTCCAAGGAATTCTTTAGAGGATCCCAAGAATCTACTACTCTCACTTTCTCTGGGTCTACTAATACACCTGCCTATCAGATGATATGACCCACAAAGTGAATCTTATCCATCCAAAAGTGGCACTTTGAGATCTTAGCATATAATTGATGCTCCCTCAGTGTAATCAAGATAATCTCAAGATGGGTCGCTTGGTTGTGTCGAGTGTGAGAGTACACCAAGATATCATCCATGAAAACAAATAAAAAAGAATCCATGTATGGTCTAAACACTCAGTTCCTCAGTTCCTTGAAGAGTGTAGGCGCGTTCGTGATACCGAATGGAATAACCATAGACTCGTATAGACCATACCTACTTAGGAAGGCTATGTGAGGTATATCATATTTTTCAATGAGCAACTGATGATAAGAGGACCTCAAGTCAAACTTCAAGAACACTCGGGCCCCTCAATGTTGATCAAAGAGATCATCAATCCTAGTCTAGGGATATCAGTTCTATATTGTCAATAGGTTTAGCCTCGGATATTCCACACAAAGCCTAAGAGTTCCATCTACCTTCTTCGCATACAAGACAGGTGAACACCAAGGAGAAGTACTGGGTCAGATGAAACCATTTTCCTACAACTCCTCCAACTGCTTCTGGAGCTCCTGCAACTCAGGTGTAGCCATCCTATAAGGAGGAATGGAAACCGTTGCTGCTCCTAGCACAAGATCAATTAAGAAGTCTACCTCGCTCTCCAGAGTAAAACCTAAAAAGTCCTCCGGAAAAACATCTTTGAAACTATCCACGATTGGAGGAAAGTATAACTATGAAGTCTCCTGGTCATCAATATATAGACTAGAAATCTGGGTTGTAACTCCTCTTAGCCCATAATTCTTGGGTCCTACTCTACTTTCCTAGACATCCCACTCACCTCTATAAAGAAAAGATCCACCCTCTGGTGATATGAAGCTCACCCTGCGAAGATAATAGTCAACGACTGCCTGTAAAAGAACAAACCAATCCATCCCAAGAATGTCATCAGAGCCTATCATCTCTAGGACATTGAGGTCCCATAGGAAGTGACACCCTGCAACCTCTAGAGGGAACTCCATACAATGATGTACAATAGCCATTCTATTCCCCAACGGCATGTCTAATTCCAAGATATTAGAAGATGAAAGATGTAAAGCCCAAGGATCTCGACAATAGCAACAGAGATAAAGCTATTCATTGCACCAGTATCAAAAAGAACTGATGATAAAAATGAGGCTACTAAGATTGTACCTCAATCTGTAGAGGGGTCGGGATCCTGATCCTGATGGGTCTGCTCCAATGCAATTGTCTAGCCTGCCCCATGACCCTATGACCCTGCCAGAAAACTCTGAGATGTTCCACTCTGCTATCACCGTTAGCTTGGTGACTGACCACCATGGTCATGACCACCACCTCGGCCCGATCGGCCAGAATAACTCCAGTTCCCAGACTGGTGAGAAACTAGCGATGCTTCTCCTAAATGATGGGTCATAGAAGAACCCCTCCCACCAGCTACATGTGATATGATCATCTAGAAGCGCTGAAGATGGCACATCATGCCTCAAGATTGGTACTCCAACGGGTCTCTATGGCACTAAGGCCTAGTATGCCTGCTCCTCCCGCATTGTTAGAATTCTACGTGGCTGCCTAAAGATACAACCCTTCTACTCTGATCTCCTCGAGCAGACTCCCTCTGGCACTTCCAGCTATCATTAGGAGGAAAACTAACTCTAGATGTCAAAACTCCCTGGATCGCTGCACCTGAATCCCTCAGATTGTGCTCAGTTATTAGAGCCTGGTTGATGATAGATGATATTGAAGTCAACCTAAAAATGTTCACCTATGATCGGATGTCGTGCATCAGACTAGCCTCAAACTTCCATGCAAGGAACAACTCTTTTCCTGCTGGAATAGACGTGAAAAGCTGCAGATCAGTAAAGAGAGATGAGTACTCCAAAACAAAATGAGTACCCTGCTCCAGACTCATAAAAACCCAGGCTAGATTGGCCTTGAAGGTCTCCGGGTAGATTTAATCATAGAAGGTGTGCCAAAACTCGTCCCAATTCATTCTATGATGGCGTCCTGACTGTGAGATCACCTCCCACCGCCTCTTGGGAGAGTCTTAGATCATATAGGTAGGGAGCTTTACCCTCTTCTCTAGAGGTATCTCCAGATGCTTGAATATTGTCAGCGTGGCCTCTAGCCATGATTCTGAAGCTTGGGTTCCTCCATCCCCTTAGAATGTAGGAGGATGTTGTGGCTGAAAACCCCATGTCAATTCCACCATCGACGGGGCAAGAGACGACACTCCCTGAAAAGTCTGCATCAGCTTCATAAAGGCTTCCATCAACAATGCATCAGCACCTGTTCCAAGGCTGGAACAACATGAGGATCTGCTGGATGTCCCTGATCAGCCATATCTAGTGTCTGATCACTGTCTGGAAAAAGGCGTACAACCGAAGGATGTCTCATTGGCATAATTCTGAACGGTCAAATGAACACCTTAGATCAGGATTATCAAGGACTGAAAAAAAAAGTGTACATGAAAGGAATAGGAGAAATAAAACATTCATGTTTTACAAAACATGACTACAAGGCGTGTATAAACACTACACGGAGGGTTATCTTAATCCATTCACATAGGCATGTACTTCTACCACAACTATTCATGTAACACACCAACCACACAGCTTGTTTTCTCTACACACGATGTGTACTTGAACTCCATTGCCCTGCCCGAGTCTTCTTTCATGGATAACCCACATGGTCTTTTTAATCGTAGACTACACGGCGTGTTCATGAAGGGCACTGCATTTACTATAAATTTTTTAATGACATGCGTTGTTTATTACCCCGCCGGCTACATGGTTTACTCTAAACGGTGTTCTCCATGTGCACACGGTATGTACATGAAGGATTTCCCCGACCCGTATTGTTTGTGACACGGTCAGGTACCTAGGTTACACTGCACGGTGTGTGAAATCATGACACGATGTGTATAGCCTATGTTTCATCCATCTGTGGCGTTAGTCACACGAGTAGACACACGGTCACTACAACACGGCATGTACGTACAGTACACTGCGTGTTCCTAATAGATTTTTCACAACCTAATGACCCTTCCCACAAATTCATTGACATGGTTATATACTACATGGTGTGTATTCATAAAACACACACTGTGTATTCTGGGTTTTTCCGGACAGTAGCCTCAGAACTTCTCAGGAGCCGAGAAAACACAGAAAACAAGCGTTAAGGTTCCAAATTCCGATCTATGAGGTCCCCTACTACTCATGAATCAATGGTTGGCATCTTATACATGTCATATACCAGGGAAACAAATCAATGATCCAAAAAGTTCTGATTTATGAGGGCCCAAAACACCTCATGAACCAAAATTTGGCATTCATTCAAAAAACACCTTACACATAGAAATACCTATTGAAATCAAGTATTCTATCAATGAATCTATCACAAAGCATGCATATTCTACACAATGTCTATCACAACAACATTAAATTGCTAATTCACCCTAAATGGAATGTCAACAATTCATGACATGTGATTTCTAGAAAGTTCCTATATGATGCATGAGATGGAATACCCTCATCTCATCGGGTAGCGATAGAAATAGAACTTCAATAATATCAACAGTAATAGCCCAAGACAAGTAAATCACAAAAAGGTGAAATCAAATCATCTGTAAAATTTCAAACCAGTAAAATTGCAATAAATGAGGTGGTATGGCTTTTCCCAATAAACGGATTAGCTACTCCAAGGCACAACTCATTACCAAGTACTAATTCTGTTCTATCCCTTTCTAAAGGCCTCAAATAGTAAATCAAGAAAAAAACCCTTTGATACCATTTTGTAACATCCTGGTTCCGGAAGCCACCCAGAGGTGCCCCATACCCGGTTGGTCACATGGCCTCAAGCATATTTCACCATACACCAGAGGCTGTCGACTAGTAGCAAGGACCTAGGGTGTGATAGTGGTTAATCTATGCCCTCATTGGAAAAGTAACATAGTGGAAGAGAAAAAAAAATACAATAGTAGAAGTAGGAAATATCCAACAATAGTAAACATGGGAAGGATGAGATATTAAACAAATGGAGAAATTCAAAATAAATGATGCATTATACATATGTTGTGGAAAGAAGAAAAACAATTCACAATGCTAGAATAAAAAAAGTACGAAACCAAATTACAAAAGAAACAGAAAAACAGCTCCTCCACAACGCAAGCCAAATCTTGGTCCCCTTCTCCCCAGCTCCACATCACATCAAGTACCTGAAATAGAAGGGAGCTTTCCTTATCTATACCTCCAGAAATATAATCTGTTTGGGCCCAGATGCATGACCCAAATAGGGTGTGAGACTAAATACCAGTAGAAAACCACCCAAATATATGTGCCTAACAATTATCGAATATATGGAAGGTAAAAGTACAGAAATTAGTAAACAGAAAATTACAGAGCAGTAAAAATCCCCAGTCCAAAGTCAAGAAGAAGCTAACACACATGGGTAACCCACTGAGAAGTACCTATTTCCATAGCCTCTAGTCCTACCAAACAAGCACAAGAAACCCTATGGGCATTAAACTCAGCCTAACCCCTCTGGTTTTGTCATAATAATTCATAAAGACACTCTGAGGAAGCACTCTTCATCAATTCCCCTTATAGTTTAAGGTAGTCAAGGACTCTCTAAGGAAGCACACAAGTTCAATTCCCCATATATCCCAAAGGTCAAGAGACTCTTCGAGGAAGCTCATGGGGCCAATTCCTATTATATCCCTACATCGTTCACAGACTCTCTGAGGAAGCTCACACGGTCAATTCCCCTTATATCCTGGAGTGGTTCAAGGTAATTAATGTAAAAAAAGACTCTCTAAGGAAGCTCACTCGGTGTGTCCCCTTATTGTCTATAAATCTCATTGAATATCTTAGAAAGCTCACTCGGTCTATCCCCCAATAGTATATAATGTACAAAAACTCTCTGAGGAAGCTCACTCAGTCTATCCCCCTATAGTCTATAATTTTCAAAGACTCTCTTAGGAAGCTCACTCGATCTATCATTTTATAGCCCATAACACCAGGTTCTCATGGCCCCATGAAAGTCAACGCATAGTAATGCGATAAGACCAATGTAAACCTACAAAAAAACTTGGATAACCAGTCTACAAAATCTCAATAATGTCAGAAAACAACACTCAATCCTACAACCACAAGGCATGGAAAACAGGTAAATGGCCAATAGGCAGAACAGAACCAATTGGTCATAAACAGAACAAGGAATGAGAAGAACATCCAAGGAAATGAAATCAACCCAATTCATATCCAAATTACCTCTACACTGGAATACAATCATGGAAAGAAAAAAACTGTGGTAAAATGAAAAACACGCAATACCCTGTTCATGGGTATTGGTGGAATTTTCACATAATACTCAAAGACATCGAATGGAAAGGCGCAAACCACCTACCTTGGCATTAGGAGATCTCTATAAGTGAACCTCAAAGATTAAGTCTCCTTGGAATATCAAAGATCTAAAAACCCATCTAAAACATTCATCCTGCGATAACTTGGAAAAGAGGATGAATTGGAAAACAGTGCTATGAAAAAAGGAAGATCATACCGTTGCGGTTCCAATGCAATAAACGACAGTAGATTCGGATAGCATATGGAGGCATGGGGGCTCGGAGAATTTTCATCATCGTATAGTTTATCTTGGTCGAATGAGACCTAGAAGAAGACACTTATGGCGATCAGACGCGACCCCGTACCATTCAATGAGAAAAAAAATACATGACGTGTCCTTTTGTAGTACACAGTGTGTAATTACTGTTTATCTAATCCACATTAGGTGGACTCCACATCACCCCACCTGACCGTGTGTATGGTCCTGACACGGCCTACGCATGGTCTCTTGTGGAATGAAAGTACACTATGTGTACTCATAAAGTACACGGGGTGTACTTAAAAAATTTCCATAATTTCTTCTTCTCCACAAAAAGGACCAGGAAAGTAAAAACATATCTAAAATAATATACAGTTTCTTACACAAAAAATGTAAATTATAGTGCAAGAATAATACACAACACATAAGGGAGGGGATCTTTCTTATAGGTTCTAATGGTGATGAAATATCTCGTAGAATACTTCCATGATATGTGACCAAAAAATGTAATGATACTCGAGCATCTTGAGGAAACTAAAAACAAATCATAAGAAATTTCAAAATCTATCTAGAAAAAAAACCATCTATTTACCATCTAATATATGGTCTCTCAGGTGAAAACCACAAAACCATCCACCTAGAAATCATCCATTCCATTAACAATAAACACCCACAATTAAAAACATAATTAAATCATTCTTCATTTAGATAACCCATATGCAATCTCTGAAGAAAAGAAATAATATGTTTCCATGTCGTTTAAATTTTTTTGGTATGCTCAAAAATTTTATAATTTAAAAAAATCTTTTATAAACATATATAAAGAAACCAATATAAAAAAATTAATTAATGTGTTTAAATTTTCAAACATATCTTTAAATATTATAACAATATGCAATTAAATAAATATATATATATATACAAACAGATCCCAATACAAATATTCACATATATTTATGTTAATTATGTCTTGTGAATAGTATATATATATATATACGTAGAAATATGTGTGGGTATAAAAATGAAACATGAAAATAGGAATCCATAACATTGGACATAAATAAATAATATATGAAAAAAATAAAACATAAGAAAACTAATAAAATATTGATATGCCAATTAATCAATGAAATGAACTCCTGAGTTACCCAAATTGATTTAATAACCAAACTAAAATAATTTTAAAACACCAAATTACTTTATTAAAACCATAAAAAATATTTCATTGTCCCAGAATGTATATTATCCTTTGATAGATGATTAAAAAGTCAAAATAGACAAGAATATAATTGTAAATAAATTATAATCCCTTAAAACCCATGAATAACAAGTATATTTAAATCTAGTTAAACCCAAATAACAATTATAATATTAGAGTAATAAATTTAAAAAACCCATGAACATGATTAAAATTGGGGAACAAAGAAATAATAAATACATGTTATCTAGGTATATCATAGATAATGCAAATGCTTCATAAATAGCGAGTGAAATGTTTGAATAAAAAGGGAAATTATCAATGGAACCATGGTAGATAGAATAATCGTACCCAAAACTCAAACAATCAATCAATGAGTGTGGAGGAGGAGAAAATAATATCCATTGGATTCAAGCCTTGATTCTTTATATATAAGGATATCACGAAATCTTGGATTCATTCGAGCAATGATTTTTTCAATCCTCGGATTTGAGCATTGTATTTTTATTAAAATTGATTTAAGCCTTTATTTGAGCATTGGATTCATAGAAGAGGAATGCCAAAAGTAGGAGAGTTTGATGAAAGCATAAGATATCTCAAAACAATTTGTCATGGTTAGGGTTCTTTAAATAGATCGTAGAATATTTTATCAACACATTCAAAAAATCTCTTCAAATGATACTTGTATTCCTCACTAAATTAATAAGTGCTAATAAAATATTTCATTATCAGCGCTAAAGAAGTTTCGATAAATGGTGCTAATGAATATTTAATTATAACTAAAAACATAAATACATATATATAATTATTTACTTATTATTATATTAACAATACTAAAAATTGATATATTTATTAATTATAAATATTAATATATAATTACAAAAATATAGTAAATATACATTTATAAATATATTTATATCATTATAAATATTTATATATTGATATATATATTTTACAGATATATATATTTAATAGATTTATAAAAATATAATTATAGTAAATATATAAATTATTTAAATATATTTATATAATGAATCTAGGGGATTTACCACGTTATAATGTCCCCCTATAATCCTACATCAGACCCGAGTTCCAATGCAAGTGGGAGTGAATTTCTCTAAGCAGGTGGTGATGGAGGCATGATTTGAGAATATGGTTACGCATGCATGAGGTAGGCATAACATTGCACTGGGCCTTTAGGCTAGTTTTTGGGACTGTGGGAAATGTAATGGACTTGGTTACCACTGGACCATCAGGCCACGTACTTAATAAATAAGGCTTAATGGGTGGGATATCCTTTTGGGTCAATAGACAGCCTTTCTAGCCTGAACGTGTGTTTAACAAAATTATACCCCTAAAAAACTAATATATATATATATAATTATATAATTATATATAAATATATATATTATATATAGTAAATATACCCATTATTTAAATATATTTATCATAACTTTATAATTTTAAATATATTTATTTAATTATATATACTTATATAATTTAATATATTTAATAAATAAATAACAATATAAATATACGTATAGAAAATATATTCATTATTTAAATATATGTACTATATTTTATAAATATTTAAATGTTCAATTATTTGTTTTTAATTATATAAATACTTTATATATATATATATCATTATATATATTTACATATATATATATAATAAATAAATATAATTGTAAATATAAATATAAATCTAAATCTAAATCTAAATCTAATTCTAATTCTAAATCTAAATCTAAATCTAAATCTAAATCTAAAACTAAATATAAATATAGTAAATATATTTATTATCTAATTTTTTTTAATTTTATAATTATTTATGTATATATAAATATTTATTATTTATTATATAAATATTTTTTCAAAAATAAAACTTATTTATATAATATCTCGACCCTTCAAGAAGGTACATCCTTGTTATATTTTTTGTTAAACTCTATTTTTTCATGTTAATGATGTGGATATTGGTTGTTTGTGGAGTTTTTGGGGTGTCATAATTACTCAAGACACATAAGGAGAAGAAAAGAGGCCAATTCAAGATCATCACATGATTGGTGGGCAGTTAGTACAATTGTGTGCCAGTCGTGGCTAAGTAGTGGGGATATAACTTCTCTTAGGAAATGGTTAGTGCATGGGATCCCTATGGTTTTCAAACCATACAAGGGAACCCGGATGTCCATGAGGCCTGGCACCTCTTTGAAAGAGGGGAATTGGGGTTCATGCATAGTTTGGCCAATCATGTGGCCCTTCAAATGTTATAAATTCCCAATTCCTTATTTATATTATTTCATTCATCCCTTATTTTTGTCCTCATTCAACCACCTATAACTAGGTTAATGAAATAGAACCCATATCTTTCTCCTCGGGTGATTTTCCATCAATTCATGGACATTCGGAGAGCGTTTGAGTTTGAATCAAGGATGTAGGTGAGTCTAACATTTCTCTCCCCTCATATTTTTTGAATATGGATTTTATATTCATTCTACATCTTTGGATTCCCTAAGCACCACATTTGAAATAAATTCTTGGCTGGGGACTTGACAATTGTATGAGTTCAAATCATGTGATAATTTTATGGTAGTGGTGGTATTTGAGCATGAGGTATGTGTTCTCAAAGCTCATTTTCATAATCTAGATGTCCTATATGTGTATGTTGTTGTTCCACTATATTTCATTTTTGAAATTTAATTTTTTTGATTAAATAACCTGTCTTGGTCCATAGATTGAGGTGAAAACCCATCACATCCCCCATTAGATATGTTAGTTAAGGGAGGATGAACCTAAGGCAACACATGGGTTACAAAAAACCATTGTAATTGGTGAATAAATTTGTAAACATTGGTATAGTGTAATAATGAGAGAAATTGGGTTGTAAAAGTGTAATTGGATATATGCTCATAGATAATGGGTTAACTGAAAATATGATAGGTTGGGTCATGTTAATTTCCTATTTTTTTGAAATGGTTTGAATGGTGTGTTAATGGGATTGGACCGAACTATAGATTTATTGAAGAAAAATGATATTGTAAAGTGAGTAATGTTTTGAAAGAATGTGTTGACCTGTGATGATTTAAAATGAGGTTTTCTAATGTTATTTCAAATGATGATTTAAATTAAGAAATAGTCCCTTTTCGTAAAAATTCTCTAATGGTTATTTTGAATCATGAAAAATGGAATTGAAAGCCTAGGGAATGTTTAATAATTTCAAGAAGGAAGAACTATGTTTTAAATGGTGGGTTTAAGATGATTTTAAAAAACTATTTTAATTTCTGTTTTATGGCATTATTTTTTCATAATGATCTATTGACATGTTAGCAACTGAAAGGATTTTTGGGTTAGTGTAATGGATCCCTTGATAGTTTTTTATCATGTTAACCAATTTTGTTAAATGAAATGAATGGTAAAATGGTTTGATGATAATATGGCATAAATTGGGTATTTTTTATTTATATAGGTGTAATGAGATATAATTGGTTAATGGTAAATGTGAAATTGTTAATAAATCATGTTCAATGTCATGATGGTAGTGAGGGGTATTCTAAATGAATATCTATTCCCATGGGTTGGGTTATAATGAGGATATAAACCTCACACTTATTTTTCATTGGTGAGGGAGTTGGGATGATTCATTATTCCCCTATGGTTTCATATGATGAGATTATATTGACTAAGGTTCCAAGGATAATGTTATGAATTATTTAGTAAGGATGTCAGACTGAGATTCTATTCATTCCAATGTGTGGTCATGGCATGGGTTGGAATGACATGCTAAAGATCTATGCTTCCCAAACATGTGGGCATGAATTGATTACTATACTGAGGCTTTAAGGAAAGTTGAATAATTTTTATTAGCGAATGACCACATTTGATTTAAATAATTTTACCCCCTTATGCTATGTTTTAGGATCCCTGGGCAACCAAAACTATTTTTTTTGTTGGTTGACTCTATTGAACATAATGGATAAATGGTTGCATGAAAAAATTATAAATGTGAGATACAAAAAATTTTCATTATTTTAAAATTTCATTATTACAAATTATTTATCTTCATAAACTATTTTAATTAATGTTTATTTCATCATTCACTATTTGTGGTGTCCTACTGAGTTGTAGTTGAAACCTACCTCGACTGCCATGGAACTTGAGTAACATAGAAGATGATACTTTTTTATGATATAGGTTTAGGATATGGAATTTATTTTTTGTTTTTCAAGGGATGATGTGTTTGAGCATGAGAGGTTAGGACCATGATGGGACTTGTGTCCATGATTAGGGTCTTTCAGTCATTTTGGATTGGGACTTTGTTAGTATGACTACATGAAATTTAGAGTATACATATCATTGTATTATAAGGTCTTCCTTCATTTTAGTTTTATTTTTCCACATTTTGTCTATTTATTTTCTCCCATGAGATGTTATATCTGTTAGTATTATTTCTATTATTCCATTACTCTGATAATTAAGTATGGTATTCCTAACATTTCTACATAGACCCATTCTACTGGTCGGTAGCCTCTGGTGTACGGGGCGGTGTGCTCGAGGTCATATGGAGACCATGCTTGGGGAACTATTTTTGGGGATATCGGGATGATGATGTTACCAAACAGAATCAAATAATGTCCTTTGTCTTAATATTTTGGGTATGCTAGACATGATACTAGGATATTGTTTGGATATGGTAATGACCTCGTGCCTAGGATCATACAACTCCATCGTTCTAGGAACATAGTAGTGATCTGACATTCATATTTTTCCATTGATTGAATGTTCCTCGAGATGCACATATTAGTATTTTTCTTTCTTCCTATGTTTTATGGTTGTTTTTCTCTCCTAGAAATGATCGTTAATGAAAAAATTTTCAAAAAATAATTTGAATAGATCATGGATATTTGAATGTTAGGTTTATTAATTTATTTAAAGTGTAAATTATTGGGTTTTCAATATCAATATTTTCAAATGGGAGACCTTGGTTTTTAAATTCTAAATATTAATTAATAATGGAAAGGTGAAATTGATAAAACATTTTGGGAAATCTGTTTTTGGTATCCCCTGTGTTAGTTGTCGACCCTTTTTATATGTGGAATTAAAAGTGAGAGTTCATTCGTTTGAGACCATGGGGTATGGGATGTGATACCTTGATGGGTTTCAATGTTCCAATTAATATAATGATTCAATTTTGGCCTCTGGATATGTTGTGACCTTGAATATGTGAAATGAAATCTATTAATGTGGATGTGGTGAGTCTTGTGGGTTGGACCAGGGGAGTTTTGATTTTAACCCTAGAGAGGGTATTTGGATCATGGCGTTGATATGAGTGTTTGAGTATCATTGGTGTAAACACCAGAGTAAATGGTTTCTTGGTGATTTATACATAACGTTTTTAGAAGGGGGTAGGATTTCCACCCATGAGAAGCATGTTTTTTGAGGTTTGATGTCTATGGATAAGAGATATATCTAGTGCACTTATCCTGATGTGACTCCTGTTTAGGGATTTGGTATCATTAGACATTGTGGTATCATAATATAGGCATCAGCTAGTGTTTCTTTTGATTTTGGGTGTCTATGGAACAAGTGAATATTTTGGACTTTGAAAATGAAGCCCTGAAAGTGTTACCTATTACGGGTTTGGCTTGGTGGGATATTTGGAATTTTCGATGGTTTTATATATGTGACACATGTTGTGGATTCAATTCTAAAATATTGGGAAATTGAGAAAAGACTCAGGGTTGGTAAAACGAACATGGTTGGTGACATAGAATGTGGATCATGTGTGGTTTCTTCAAAGGTGAAAACAATGCATAGTGGGTTCAATTAATTTTTGGTAAATTTTCTTGGTTATTCATTGGCATCTTTATTAGGGAGGCATTTGAGTTCTTGTGATGGGTATTATGGTTGGATTCAATCGGTATGGTCGTTAGGGAAACTTACTAGACAGCATTAAGGACGTTTAATGATGGAATAAGGTTGACTTGATAGGAGTTATTATGGGGTGACCATATCGTGGATAACTAATTTTGGGGTGGAAGTGACTCTTGAGGTGAGTTTTGGAAACTTGGTTAGGTTATATTATGTGGAAGGTTGGTTAATTGGAATAGATAATTGATAATTCCTTGAGTCTGATATGACTAACGAATTAGGAGGCATGATCAGTTTTGTGAATGTAAATTTGGGCCTAGATCAAGTGAGGTATTCCTTGTTTGATATGGATGTGGATTTAGTGTGTGGACATAGGAAAGTGTAGGACCTAAAGGGTTATGATGAGGTCCAGATGTGATCACATTCTTGGAAGTCACAAGTCCTTTTTGGATGGTTCAACATGTGGATAAAGAGTAATCCCTTATCTTTTTTAGTGAAACCAATGTGGAAGCAAGAACGTGTGAAATGAATTTATTTTTTATTGGAATGGTGGATTGTTTTTTAAGTTGTGAATTACCAGGTTTTTGATGAAATAACTCGGATGAGGTGATGAAAATAGTGTCTATGAAATTTACGGTCACAACCTCTTAGTAGAGGGTCATGAGGTGGTGATTATTATTGGCTAAAAATTAAATTCTAGTATGGGGATTTCGTGTCCGTGATATGTTAGGGATTATCGAATCTTGAGACTTTTGGTATGGTTAGTCTTCCCCATTATGGGAGGTAATGATGGGGACTAACAGTTTGTGGTGGAATTTCATATATGACTATGTAGAACACATATAGATAGTGATGATTAGGACCACTATCTTAAAATCATTCCAGGTACATTGAGAGAGCATTGGATTTAATCCTAGCTACCTAGATGTGATTGATTGAAATTTGTCCTTTTATAGCATAAGCTCAATGAGAGATATGTGTGTTGGAGCCATATTTTTGGAGAGTACACCATTGAGCAGTTATGAGAGAGGTCCTCAGGATGGACCAGATGTCGGAAAATTTCATGGGGGATATTCATGAATGTTGGGAACATGTATAGGGTGATGATTTTTTTTTCCAATGGAAGCTACATGACCCTGCCAATGTTTTTGGTTTCATATTGCGATCAAATCATGATCCTTAGTGGTCAAGATTTCTTGAAGAAAGTCATGAGAATAACTCTCTTACTGTGGGGAGCATTATTTTATTCATGGATGTATGGAGAAAATTATTGATTGGATGTGGTGGAATTGATTTTCTAAAATGAAACATAAGAGAGACATGTGTGGGATCCTCAAAGAAGGCTAAGTGTTCTTGGGATGTGGTTGTTGATCAAGCCAATAATTTTTTAATGGATCTGGATGGTTCTGAGAGAATCCATGATACATGTGTGAGATTCATCGATATGATTGATAATATATTGCAATGGATGACTTAAATGGAGGTCCGGTGTTAAAACATCATTAGAAGATGGTTATGGACTATGAAAAGTGCGTTTCGGTGACCTGAGAATGTTAATGTGCAGAAATTTTAGATCATGTGAAGTAGTGGTGTGGAAATAGTGATGTTGATTGTGTTTCAAGAATAGAAATGATTTTTGAGGAATTAACAAGTTGAAATTACATTCGGTATGGTCAGTAGTGGTGTTATGGTTAGGAATGTTGATGGGTTCTCTAAATCATGATGATGGCGTGGAGACTAGTGGATACCCTAATGGTAAAATTTCACAAGAAGTTAGGGAGTGGCCTTAGTTTGTGTGTTGGATGGTGTTATTATAACATAATTGAAAATATAATGGTATGTAATGGCCATATACAATTTAATGTTCTACTGTAATGTGAGTCTTGAAAACAATGAATAACATGAGGGAGGTTGGTTTATTCTTAGTCCATAAAGGGGATAAGTGTTCTTGTATGTTCTGGGTGGTTTTAATGGCAAGGCTAGAAAACAGTGTTGGGTTGGGTTCCCATGGATGATTGGGAATAATTATTTGGAAAACACATTAGATAATGTTGTGAATGTTTGGATGAGTATTATGGTATTTCCTTCATTGGGGGAGATTCTAGACACTAGATGATATTAGTGGGGATCTATGGAATATGGTGGGGAAAACATAATAAGTAAATGGCTAGTTGACATATGGACTAGTGACTTGGATTTTATGGTTTTTTTTAGGAGACATCTGGGTGTTTCATTCTGGGTGATACATTCCATCATGGGTTTCGATTGGTTGAATACCCTCAGGTGATGTTTATTATTGGGATTTTATGGGTGTTCATAAATGGTGTGAGGACACTAAGCCTTCAATTGTGGATCCGTGTAGTCTATGAAATGTGGTTGAAATATAGATTTTTGTTTTGGGTGATTCCTCGATGGGGTCACATTCATAACTCTAAAAGAACATTGTGAGTTGGAACGAAGAGATATGTGCCATAAATTATGAAGAGGATCAGACCGAGGGTGCTCAGGTTCCCTTTCTAATGTAAATCTAGTTCCTTGTTGTATCCTTTTGTGCAATGGTTTAGTAATGACCCCAATAATTTTATTTTTCATTTATGGATATTAATGATGATTTTAGATCATTGTGTTCCCCAAAGAACATCAAGTTTTGGATTTTGTATCATAGTGGAGAGATTTCTTCAAGGTATGACTATTTCCGTTGTCCAAGTATTGTCACGACATGAATGATTTCAAGGAGAAACATGGGAGATAATTTCTTATTAGTTGGAATTTTGTATAACCTTTTTTTTCTTGAAGGCTAAAAAATGTTGGGATATATGTGTTGTGGATGAGTCATTATAAGGTGGGGAGGTTGTAAAATATTGAACCTTTATAGAGGTATATCCTTGTCAAAAGTTCTTTTAAACTCCCATTATTTGGATCATGATGTGGTTCTTGGGTATATGGGATGTTTATGTGGTGTAGTGGGGGCTTTGGAAAGGTAAAGATAATGAATGAGGCCACTTAGTGTATAGTGAATTATTGGATCATAGTTAGAGCTAATACTGCACCTAGAAAGGGGAATCCATCTTGTTGAGCCTCCTCTCACGCAGTGGTTATCGCATGGGAACTGCATGATTTTACAAACTGTGCATGTGTCCCAAGGAGACCACGTAGCTTGGAGCCTCTTTGATAAAGGGAGAAGCATAGTCGGTGCACAGTTTGGCTAATCGTGCAGCCAAACCATGAACCCATAAAAAGTGGGACATTCCTATTTTCCCTCCCGATCAAATTTATTTATTCCGTGATTTTTCATTATATTCTACCCCCATAATTTATAGTGATGAACCAAAAGAGGCTCTTCTTTCTTGGGTGATTATCCTTCGATTCATGGATTTTTGGAGAGGGTATGGGTGGAAATCAACAATCTGGGGTGATTATACTACTCCACTCCCTTCCCTTTTCTAGATCATAGAATGAATAATCATTCGACTTCTTCTAAATTCCTAGAAAAAATCTTTTTTGGGTGATTCATGGATAGGGACCTGATAGTTTTTTGAGTGACAATCATGTGATAAATTTAATAATGGGGTCATCTCGGAGCATGATGTAGGTTGTCTCAAATGTATTTCCTATAGTATAATTTTCTTATACATGTACGTAGTTGTGATAATGTATTTATTTACTTTGTTAGAATTTTATTGATTACATAAATCTTTTGAGCCATATATTGAGGTCAAAATACCTTCATGGACCTCGTTGTGTCTGTTAGTGATGTGACCCTGAAACTAGGGCTTCCCATGGGGTACACCAAACGCTTTTTATTGGTGAATAAATTTTGAGAATATTGAGATTGGGGAACTAATAGAGAGAATGAGTTGAAAATGTGTAATTTGATATGTCGACTTGTTTAATATATTAATTAAAAATATTATATCTTTTATCATAGGAAATGACTAAGAGTTTTTTAAATGGTTTAAATGATGTGTTGTGGGGATTTGACCAAGCTATAAATTTATTATATTGAAATGATTTTTGAATGTGAGTAATTTTTTTAATGGATGTGTCGACTTCACAATGATGTAAAATGGGGTTTTCTTATGCTATTTAAAATGATGATTTAAATGTGGGAATGGTTACCATTTATTAAAAATTGTCTTTTAGTTATTTTGAATGTTGGAAAAAGGAATTTAAATAATTAGTCATGTTTTAGTTTTCTATAGTGTAAGTCCTAAATTTTAAAGGGTGTCTTCAATAAGATTTAAAATAACTATTTTGTTTTGTGTCTTATGACATGATTTGTAAATGAGGGTCTGTTGGGACCTTAGCAATTGAAATAATTTGTGGGATAATGTAGTGTAACTCATGATATATGTGTTATCATGTTAACCATGTTTATTAAATAAAATGAGAGATATGACTTTTTGATGTCAATATTGAATAAGGTGGAATTTGGTTTTTTGTAGATATGTAGAATGTGATATGGTTATTTAATTGTAAATATGAAATTGTTAATGAATAATGTAAACATTCCTTGATGGCAGTGTTGGGTATTGAAAAGGAGGATATATACCCATGGGTCAGGTTAGACGGAGGGTCTAAACCCCACCCATATAATTCATTGTTTAAGGAGTTAGACTGAGGCTCAAGGATCCTAATGGTAGCATAGGATGAGGATATATGGACTAAAGTTACAAGGTATGTGTCATGAGTTGTTGTGTTTCAAAGTCAGACTGATGCTGTATGATTCCCAATCTATGCTGATGGAATGGGTTGGGATGTCATACTAACTCTTCAAGATTCTCAAACATGGGGACATGACATGATTACCGGACTGAGGATCTGAGGTAAGATGATAAATTGTGATTAGTGAATTCCATCTTATTAGTTAAATGTGTACCACCTTATGTTATGGCTTAGGTTCTGGGTGAAACGAGACCGAGTTCTGTTGGATGGTTCACTCTAGATAACATAATGGATAAAATGGTCATTTAATCATTTCATATATGTGAGACACATATATTTTTCAACATTGACTGTTTTAGTTTTTTTACTTAATTTATCTGCATAAATTATCGTAC
This sequence comes from Viscum album, assembly GCA_963277665.1. Lineage (NCBI taxonomy): Eukaryota > Viridiplantae > Streptophyta > Magnoliopsida > Santalales > Viscaceae > Viscum > Viscum album. The sequence continues at coordinate 1,269,667,065 of OY728164.1, forward strand.
TGATAGGTTATTACTTTCATATTTGTTGGTGGTGGCCTACTGATTTTTACTCACACCCACCTCAAGCAGCTATGGTACGTGGGTACCTGAGAATATGACAATTTTATTATAAAAAATTCCTGATAGGGACCTGGTGTTTGGTTTTGCATTGGATGACCGGTTAGAGCATGGGTGGTTTAGACTCGGTTGGGAATTGGGTTTGTGATCATAGTATTTGGTAGTTTTGGTTTTGGAATTTGTTTTTTGATTTCCTGACATGTAATGTATACGTATCATTTTTTTATCAAGTCTTCCTTCATTATAGTTGGCTTTTTTAACATGTATGAATTTTATTTTCTTCTACATGATATTATATTTGTGGATATTATTTTTTCTATCTTATTATTCTAATGAGGGGGTATAATATCCCCAACATTTCTTCACGTACCCGTGTTTTTGGTTGGACTCTTCTGTCATATGTGGAGGAGTGCATGAGGTCGTGTTGTGACTTGACTCGAGGCACTGATAATTATGGATACTAGGTTGGGGATATTAAAAATTTATTTATAATTATAAATATATAAATTTATTAGTATAGTAAATACACATATATAAATATATTTATTTACAAATATTTTTTTAACTTTTTTAGGGAATATATAATATTAAATGAAAACTTATCAAAATGAGTGAAATTGAATATTTAAAAACAAGGACACTTTAACAATATTGAAAAAATTGATAAGTTATATTAATTAAAATTAAATTTTTTTAAATGGATATTTATTGGAATAAACTAGAATTCATATTGAAAATATGAAAAAATATATAATAAATATATATATATATAAATAAGAGAAAATGAAAAAAAATTCAAAATAATAAAAAAAATTAATAAATATTTAAAATTAATAAATAATAAATATCTTTAATAACATTTAAAATAAATAAATAAATTTACCGATTCAAAAAATAATATATTAAATGTATTAATTTTTTATTAAATTATAAAATAAATACTAAAATTTGAATAATATATATAAATATTTGGTGTATGTGTTTCTATTTGAGATTGCATTAATTATATTAATATTTTGGTGTATGCATTGTATATAAATATTCTTTATTAAATATATGTGTGTAAAATACTATTGACACATTTCTAATATATGTAAAATTGATAAATCAATTGACATTAAATTATGTCCATTACATGATACAATTAGTCTGTTTATTTAATTAATATTATTTTTCAAATATAAATAATTATTCACTAAATATATGACTTATTTAATTTATGAATAAATATATTTTATTTTATAAATCATATTTTAGGAATTATTATATACATTGACATATATATATATATATATGAATATATTTATAAATTAAATTTATTAATGAATTATTATGTATAAAAACCAATAAAAATGAATAAGAGATTAATTTGTTTTTAATTATTACATTTTATTCAGTTTTATTTATTTATATTTAACATATTTTATTTATTCCGAATTTAATTAATATATACATATACTAAATATATTCATCTTTATTAATAATTTTTTCTTTAATAATTTTTTTATAATTTCATAATTTATTCATATTTATTTTATTGTTTCATTGTTATAATTTATTCATTTCTAATTATTACACACTATTCATATTATATATATTATTATTATATAATATTTATTAATATTTATAATGTATATGTATATATAAAATATATAAATTTGTATTATGATTTATTTAATTAATAAAATGTTTAATACATTTCTTAATTTACCCTTTTTTTATTTTTTTAAATTATTTCATTTTGTTCCTGACAAATATCTAAATTCAATATATAATATCAATTAATATTTATAATATATATATATATATATAATTTTCTTATTTTAATCAATAATTATTCTATTAATGAAATATTTAATATGTTTTTTAATTTAATCATTTTTAATATTTATTTGTCTAATTTTTGGATTTTATCATGTACCTTTTTCGGTAGTAAAAATGTGATGATAATGGATACCCATGATAAGTGCTAAAAATATAGAACGTATAAATAGTACCTTTATCACCACTAGAGAAAAGTGCTGATAAATTTATCATTTATCACAGATAAAAATGTGATGATTAAGGTTACCTCTTATCATTATTTTTTATCGCACTTTTAAAATGCATCCATTATCAGTTCCTTTTTAAGTTTTGATTAAGGTTCCCTTTATCAATGCTTTTTCTGAAAACTGATATACACCAGTTCATTTAATAGCCTGTTTTGAGTAGTGTATTCATCATTAAATAATAAATTAATCAACATAAATATACTAAAATATTATTAAGATTATGAAACCGCCATTATCCACTCCCTTTCTCATGAAATTGGAAGTGAATGTGACTATAAATACATTGCCTCCAATATCCCTGAGTTGGTGGTTAGTTTGTTACATTAGTGTAAGATACAAGGAACCACATCCAAAATGATGTAATAGTTTAGAATTATTTGTATTCTAGATACATATATGAAGTTTACATTTCATTTTAAAACATAAAGTATACAATTTATATTCCCAAGAATTCCATTATTCCCCTTATTGTATCCCTAATTATCCATTACAAAATGCATACTCATATCTAGAATAACATAAAACATAGTAAAATGGAGACCTCAAATTCTTAGTATGGATAATCATACAACTGAAAATAAGCCTTACAAATATGGCATTTGAAGTATCTAAAAAAAATCTATTTAATCAATAACTTGTGTATAATATGGAAGGAATAAAAGATGATAAAATAATTCCATATAAATAATCTCATGATAATGAAACATAACCATGGATATTATACTAATCGAATAATAACATGAAATTTAAATAACTAAATTCATAGTTATGGGATACATAATATAGGACATTCTAAACTTACCATCAAGGTCTCGACTAAGACATCTGAAAATAAATGGGTATGCATCGATCAAAACTGAATATGATTTGTCTCATGTGAGCTATCGATGTATCAATGGGCTATATTGCGCCCCTCCTATGATGTACTATGTCTAATTAATTACTTATATAATCATAAAAATTCTTATTGGAAAACTATCATACAAAATTTATTTCCCCAGTCAATAAACATAACAATAAACCATCTAGAGTTATATGGAGAATGGTCCAAAATACCAAATCCAAAATCAATCTGATCATAAAAAATCCATAGAAAGAGTAAGTATGATATCAACAAAACATATACCCATTTTCATAATAATAAAGGGTCATTTTTATTGATTTATAGAAATACTACAAAATATCATTAAAATAATTCTTGTGGAAAATGTAATTATTATTTTCAAAAACATTTTCAAATTCATGTTCTTTGATAATCTAATTTAAAAAAAAATCCATAAAAAATTTGATAATAACCTTTGAAACATATAAAATAATAATGAAAATATTTTGTCATTCCGGACTGGAGGAAATTTTGTACATTTTTTCACATTAAATCAATGTTTCATTTCACTTTTTCAGTAAAATTCAAACTTGTATTTTTTTGTAAAAAAATATGGATTCCATTTATTCTCATTTTTAATGACTGAAAATTGGGGAAAATTCCATCAATAAATAATTATGAAAATTTTAGAGTATTTTTAAAATCTTTTTATAAAAATGGTTTTGGAAGAAAACATATTTCTGACCGAATATAGAATTGTCGAAATATTATATTGAAAACAATTTATAGTACATGTTATGTAAAAATTAGTATGAAAATGGTACTATATATTAAGAAAGTTAATTTATATCTATATAATAATTAAATTAATTATTTTACTAGTAAAAATTAATTTAATTTCCTTCAACTTCTATCCAAGAATAAATAATATTGATTAAAATGAGATTGTAAAATAAACCCTTAAAATGATCATAAAATTGAAGTAAGAACTAATAAATGAATAAATCATGTTCATCCCCTATAAATACACATAAAAAATTTGAAATAGAACATAAGATAATAAAAATTTATTATATATATTATCTTAGAAATACATAATCAATGAGGATGATGTTTGACACAATTAGTGGATATTGAGTTAAGAATTCCATTTCATTTCACCATGTTGTAGTTCAATGAGTTTTGACCTCATTTATAAATATTTAAATAGTTTTATTGATTTATTACATAACCATATAATTATTTATGATATCATATATTATCCTCTTAAATCATCTAATAACAAATTTGTTAATAATATATTGTTATTCCCCTTATTTTTTGTGTAAACTGCTCCTCTTTCATATCCATGTTTCTTCATACAATTGCCCATTCTTATTCATACGATATAGATACATCATATACATGATGATATTAATGTCATATATATTATATTTATTCCTTATATATATTTATAACTATTTTTTAATATTGAACAAAGAAAATGAAAAGCATCTCTTTATGATGATGGTAAGCTGTATGTACACACAAGCGACGATATAATTTATAATTGTTTAAAATTGAAAATAATTGGGTGATATAAAATTTTTATAGAATCAATATCATGTCATTATTATCATATATATCCATTAATTCCACTATTAAAGCCATTCATGAAATGTGTTTTTGAAAAATTAATTACACTGCAATAAGGAGCCAGTAAGATGTACATATGTAGGTGCAGTGATTTAGTTTTTCATAGAATGGATAAAAGTAAAAATAATGTTTTTTAAAAATCATAATAACATATTATTATATATTTTATATGAGATTTATTATTTTATGATGTTAAAAAAATGAAGATTCAACAGAAAAATAAATAAACATGAAAGAGTCGATAAAGACAATTACCTCTTCTTTAGAGAACATCCTTCAGATCTATTTTTTGATAAATAATGTTTCATATTTTTAGGAAACCAAAACCTCCATAACTTGGATAAATCTATTTTAAAGAATAATTTTCCTAGTTTTAGTGTGATATATGGCTCATTGTGGTGTAACTAAGTGATAAGGGGTGACCATTTATAATTGAGGTGAGGGGAAATTTAAAATTTTCATATAATATTAAATTAATATGAATTAATTTTTAATTCCAAATCAATAAAAACCCATTAATTCATAGTTTAATATTATTATGTGTTGAAATGATCGTATACAATAATTTTTAGATAGTTAAATTTCACATTCATATAGTTATCATTTAGTTTTAACCATTATTTAATCCATTTAACTTATTTCGTGACAACATTCATTATCACATATTGAGGGACATTATTGTTACTATAAAATGAAAAACGACCCAACATTGGATCATTGATGATGTTTTCATTATTTTCTAAATCCATTTCTTTAATTTATGATTTTTAGTAATTTTATATCATTAAATAAAATATTATTTAAAATAAAATATTCATAATATCAGTTTTAAGGACGACTCATTACATTGACTTTTAATAATTTCATGATTATAAATATAATAAGAAAAAACAATTTTATTAAATACTTGTCATGAAAAATTAATCTATACAAACTCTTTATAACTTTACTTATCTCTAATTATATTTATTTTAATATTTTAATAATATATATTTTATATTTCCATTAAATAACCAATTAATACATTAGTATTGTGTAATCTTTTAATATATTTTTTTATTCACTAAAAAAATTATAAATTACTATGATGAATATAAAAAATATATATTTAAAAATAATATTTATAGACAAAGATATCTTTTAGAGAATATCATATTATAAATTTTTTATTTGTTAAAACCAGGAATATGAAATATTTTAATTTTCATTAAATAAAATATTATATACATTATAATATAATAAAAAAACCATAAAAGGTCATATAACCTAACCTTGAAATATTATGGATGAAAATTAATCATCAAATAAAATTTTGGAATGTATTAGGGTAATTAAATGGTTCTTATCATAGTATTTTTAACCTAAATTACCCAAATTTACACATTAACATGTTATTAAAAATTACCAAGGTTACTTTTTATATTGGAAAATATGTGGGAAATATTTAGTAAATAATGTAACTTGTATATATTAATAAAATTATTATTGTATAAATATAGACATTTTATCTACTCACTAGAAAATAAATCATTTCAGAAAATTCTGAAAACATCACAATGAGTTAATTTTAATATGATTAATTAAAAAATGATTTTTTTTGAAAAAAATAACTTACATAACTTCCATAAAATCATTATAACATTTTTAGATAAAAATCATGAAAACAATTTTTGAATAAAATGCATTTTTTAAAGAATAAATTTAGTTTTAAAAACCATATTATCCACTAAGAATTAATTAATACATTTAAAATGGTTTAGAAAATTATATATTTCATAATTTAGATATTGACACTCATTCCTAGGAGTTTAGTGTACAGTTTATAAAGACCTCATAATAATAGTTTATTGTTCGTTTAAACTAGGTATTGTGTGCAGTGTATGATGTCAAAGATTTAAAATTAAAAAGAGAAATTCAATAAAATAATGGGGTGTTACATTATCCCCTACATAATCATATTTCATCCTATCGATTTTAAATTTTTCTTCAAAATCAATTTTTTATACTTGGAAATTCCATTGGGGAAAAACCATGTCATAAAAAGGGTTAATAAAATTTCCTCATAAAAAAAGGGAATGGAAATTGTGAAGGTCACCACAAAACTAAGATTATGAAGATATGATCATTAGATATATGTGAATATATTTGAATAGAATATAAATATATCTATATTGTTATTATGTAGAGTGGTAGATTAAATGTTCATTAAAAGTTAACTGCCATAAAACTGTGGATTTGTGATGGGTTAAAAGACTATTGATTTCTTAGTAATAGAAGTAAATGGATAAAATTTTTATTCCAAAAAAAATTCCTAGAGTTGAGATTTTATTTTAATATATATATAATAACTTGAAAAAATAAAATTATTATTTTATTTCAATTTTATAAGACTAATCTCATTCTTTTTATGTGATTTGATCTATTTTCACTTCATCTCTGACACCTATAAAATGATGTACAAGAATATTTTTTTCATTCCTAATGAACATAAAATGAATCAAAAGATCCAGAAGTCATTAACACATCATATAAATATTTACTAAATACTATATTTTTATCAATTGTTGTAAAAAAAATAATATCCAATGTTCATCTTAATTCATTACGAAAATATTTAATCTTAAAAATCAACCAAAATATGTCTATCTGAATAGAACGACCACATATGTAGAAGTAAGGTAACAAAATTTCCAAAATAATAATAGAATTGGATTCCCCAAACAAAATAATGTATCACTTAATGGCATTTTTAAATTGTATGAATACCTTGATCAACTAAAAACCCTACTGAAAACATGCATGCTTCTAAAAATGAAATCTTAGGAATGTGAACATATTCCTCAAATAAAAACATCAAATAATTCTAGAAAATATAATAGACACCATAAACTCACTAACCACCATCATGGTTACCAATAATTTACCATAAATATATCATCATCATTATTATCTGAACATCACACACATATTAATCATATCATCTCCAAATTATGTCTTTTGAGAAATATCAACTTTCCATAGAATCACTTCTCTTAGTTAAAGGTATTATACATCACATGGTTCCTAATATTTAAAGAATAAGTAATTTTTTATAATCCTTATATGTCTCATAATTTTTATAACCATAACATCATTAATAAAATACTTTTATAGCATTATTCTTCAATCCAAATACAGTATCACCTTAATAATCACAATTCATTCTTAATCCATTATATATACTTCATCATAATATTCATCAATACATCCTTCCCTTCATAGGTCATTTTTCTTAGTATAATAATTACTCGATGGTCCATTCTAGTTATCTTCGTGAGTTTTACATCATATATCCCCTAAATTCACATAATTTTTAATATCTAAACATTCAACCATCGATCATATTATAAGGGGACCACTATTCCAAAATGTTCATTTTTCCTCCAAAATTACTTTATTTATATCCTTATTTTATAGACCCAAAACATATTATCATTACACTAGGACATTCATTTGAATATTTTTTCTCACATTATTAATATATATATATATAAATAAATCATCATTACTCTATGGTTTTGACCACCTAAGCTCTCATAAAAATCAATCCTTATATTATTTGGTCAGTCATAGAATTTTTTAAGGATTATGTTATTCGCCATATGTCATGATAACTGATCATAATATTTTTTCTTCCATTAATTATTACAGTTTTCTCTCATCAACACATATTTTTTCACATTATTCATTAAACCATATCCTTATTTTTAAATCCATTGACAAAAATCAAAAGCACAGTGTATGAGAATCAAATCTTTGGGATAAATCACAATGTCATGAAGAATAATTTATATGATCTCTAAATCATGACACTTTATGGATCTATTAATACTTTTGTTTAACATAGGTTAGGCATTTAAATTACCTAATATATATGATGTCATCTTGGACATACACTTATAAAAAAATTGATTTATTAGATTATATTTTCTATTCTATCTTTTACTAAATCTTATTCCAATTGTTTCTACTAAACATGTTTTGAATGAAATTTTTTTTATTACTAAAAACACTTTTTGGTTAAGTGAGAATCGATGTAGCGAAACAAACTATGGTTGTGCCCAATGGAATCCACCATTATATACATTATCCAAACCAACCTTAACAGACATGAACGAGCCAAATTCCCATGGGGATCCACCGTTGAACACACGATTCATAGAAAACCCAAAATAAAAAATGAACCCAAATGTTAATGGTTACATAATTATATTGGAGTATGATATATAGAACTACATCCCAAAGTACTGAATACATTAGAAGTCTTTTTAAACAAGATACATACTTGAAATTCCCATTTGATTGTAAAATATTAAATACACAGATAATTTATTTGATAATTCCTTTATTCCCCTTATTATATCCAATCAAATCAATCATAAAACACTTACTTGTATACTAGGGGAAAATGAAACATATGGAAGTGATGAGCTACAATGATAAATATGGGAAAGCGTAAATTGTAAAATAATTCATAGAAAATATTTTAATGTAAATAACTGAAACATATTCCATTTAATCAATAACATGAGAATAATATGGTAGGAATAAAATATGGCCAAATATTTCAATTTAAATACTCGGATTATAATGGAACATAACCATGGATATTATAATAATTGAATAATCACAATGATTATTAATAATTGAATTCATAATTATGGATTGAATAAAGAGGCATATATAAAAAACACATTTAAGACATCATCCAAGATATTTAAAAACAAATTTGAAAGGCCTCAACCAATAACCAATTTTATTTGTCTCATTAGACCTACCAATTCATTGAGAGGCTATAGTAAGACCCTCCAATCACTTACTATGTACTATTAATTCCAAATATAAACATAAATATTAATATTGAAAAAACTATCATACAAATGGGAATACATTCCGCAATTAATAGTCATAACCCCAAACCATCTAGATTAATATTGATAATTGTATCAAAGTAGCACATACACTAAAAAAATGATGATAAACCATCCATAGAATTAATAAGGACGATATCAATAAAAAATATTCTCATTGAATTAAGAATAATTTTTTCTTTTTATTGATGAATATAAATACCATAAAAATATATTAAAAACAATATTGTGGATAATTTTATTTTAATTTATTTTTTTTAAATAATATTCATTTAAAATTAACTTTTAAAAAGAAAAAATTAAAAAATATTTTTAAAATGAAAATATTTTAAAATATCCTTTGAAAATTAAAAAATAAATTTGAAAACCATTCATTTTTTGTGATTTGTAGAAATTCGTGCACGTTAAAACAAAGTTTCCTTTCACATTTTAAGTAAAATCAAAATGGAAATTATTTTGAAAAAGGCATAAAGTCTTCTTTGAATTTTTTTAAAAGGGAAAAAATGACTGAACATTAATTTAAAAATTATCTTTTAAATGGGTGAAACAATTTTGAGTTTTTTTGGAAAACATAGTTTTCAATGAAGACTTATATCTGACCAACGAGATAAATGATGTCATATATTTTTTACAACACTATAAAAAAATTAAAGGTATGAAATATTAGTAAAATTATAAAATTATTTGGAAGAGTTAATTAATAAAAATAGGGGAATATAATCAATGAGATTATTTTGAAATTTTCATTTAATTTCCTTCAAATTGAATTCAATAATAAGAAATCTCGATTAAAATTGAGACTGTCAAATAAACCCTAAAAATTATCATAATGTTGAAGTGATAATAAAAAATGAATAAATATTTTGTACAAACTATAACTACACATAAATAATATTGAAATAAAACATAATATAATGAAAATTCAGGGAAAACATTAACTTATCATAACACAATCAATGATGTATATGTTTAAACCAATGAGTGAAAATTGAACTTAATAAATCCCTTACCTTGCGATTTCATTTAGTTAATCGTGATTTATCCTATTTTATAATATAATGAAGAATTTTATTAATTCATTATATATACATATTAATATTTATAATGACATATATTATCCCCTAATAACGTCTTATGACCCATTTGTTGATAATAGTTTTTATTACCCTTGTTTTAGGTGTTTACTGCTTCATTTTTTAATGCATATTTTGTCATGTACATCCTGATTATGATAAATATTATACATTTAAATAATTTATATGTTTATATTTAAGTCATATATATCATTATTATTCAATATATATATATTTAGAACCATTGTTTAATTTTTAACAAATTAAATGAATCACATCACTTCGTGGATATGGTAAGTGGTACGTACGCACGAGCGATGATATCATTTCAACATTTTTGAAAGGCTATGAAAGTGTATGGAATATTAATTTTATAGAATATATATATATATATATATATATAATGATAATATATATCCATTAATTCAATTTTTATTTCAATCACTGAAATGTGGGGATGAACGATGACATACACAGCTATGTGGAGACCAAAAACCGTACACACCCACATGTGGTGTTTTCATTTTTCATAAGATGAATAAAAGGTAAAATATTGTTGTTTTAAAATCATAATAAAATATAATTGTATGTATTATACTGGGTTTAATATTTTTTTATGGATAAAACAGATTAAGAGGAAGCATGAGAAGAAATAAACATCATAGATTCAGTAATGATGATTACCTCTTCTTAGACAAACTTTTTTATATATCTACTTCGGGATACTATTATCGGTCTTACGAGGAGACCATAACCTCATTAAAATGGATAAATTTGTCTTGGAAATTAAGTTTTAGGGATTTTTTTTCTAGATGGATCAATGTGGTGTAAATAAGTGAAAGAATATATGCCCTTTTTTAAATGTGGTGAGGGGAACTTTAAGAATTTAATAAAATATTATATTACTATAACATAATTATGAATTAAAAATTTATAATAAACTTATTAACATAAATTATAAAATTATTATAGGTCTCAATCATATAAACCAAAAAAAATTGTATTTTTTAGGTTACTTTTGTGCCATTATAATTTTATTTTAACCCTTATTTAACCCATTTATCTCCTACTGTGAAAACAATATTTTTTACACATTGAGGATCAATATTCTTACTATAAAATAATATATGTCTCATAAATGGATCATGGTTAAAATTTTAAACATTATACCAATAAGTTTTATGTATTTATGTTTCTAAAAAATTTATATCATTAAATAAATAATTAATTAATTTCAAATATTTATAATACCAATTTTATAGGTGATTTATTACATTGACATTAATAATATCATGATAAAAATTATCATACAAAAAACAAAATTTATTACATCCCAAAAATTTCAAGGTAAGCCGTAATTTTTTAACATTAATTATCATTATTTTATTTTTATTTTAATATATTTAATAAATTTTATTATTTTTATTAATAATATAATTACTGCATCTACATTGTGTAAGTATTTAATGTAATTATTTCTTCACTAAAAATTAAAAAAAAGACCATGATAAAGAAAAAAAGATTATCTTAAAAATTATTATTCATAACTAAATATATCTTATTTATAAAACCATATTAAAAATTTTATAATTATTAAAATCATGAATGTGACTTATTTTAATTTTCATTATATAAGAAATTATAAATATCATTATCACATCCAAAGGACAATAAATGTTCATATAACCGAGAATTGAATGATTATGGATAAAAATTTCTCATAAAAATTTGTTCATATTTTAGGGTCATTAAAATTGTTGTTATCATATTAATTTATACCTAAATTTCATAATTTACCAATTACCAGGGTAATAAAATACCAAGGTTACTATTCATATTGGCTAAAAATGAGAGAGATATATTTATTAATTTTTTACCCTTTTAAATAAAAACATTACATTCATTTTTATAAAACAAATAATTTTATGGGTTTAATATAAAATAAATCCTAAAAAGGGCTAAGAAATATAGTTTTCTGGAAAAACGTATTTTTAAGCACAAAAATTTACGTAAATCAAAAATAATTACAAGGATGATTAAAATTTAATTAATTATATTATAAATAACTAAAGTGTAATTAATTTAATTTTAGATAAAATTAAAATCATAAATAGAATTTTAAATATTTTGAAAATTGATAGTTTTATAAAAAAAATTTAATTTCATTATTCACCATAGAATCAACCTTTTTAGAAAATTCCAAAAAAATTACACTAAAATAATTTCAAAATGATGATTTAAAAAATTATATTATTATTATACAATATAATTTATTAAATTTCCATAAACTTATTATAATATTTACTCATAAAAATAAAGAAAATCATTTTTGAAGAAAAAAATGATTTTACTACAAATTATGTGCTTATTCATAATGAATTAATCAATCTATTCATAATGTGTTGGAAAATTATATGTTTCATAATTTCGATAATACTTTTCATTACTATGAATTTAATGGTTATTTTATGATCATCACATAATAATATTTGTTTCCTTTTAATCTTGGTGTTGCGCGCATCGTTAGATGTCTATGTGGATAAATTAAAAAAGAGACACATCGTAATGTCTTGTGGTGTTACAATATCTCGTGTGCATTCGTACAACCTACCATCTTTATATACCATGAAAATTAATTTCTCATAATCATTTTTATGGATGAGGAATTTTATGTGTTTAGTATTTATATATGATAAATATGAAAATATTACACTTTTATAATGATAATATATTACATTTAAAAACATTAATAATGATAACATTGCTCATCCGTATGTGTGGAATACCACCTCCATGAATTGATGTGATTCATTTTTCATTTAAATATTATTTGGATGGTACAAAGAAAATTAATTTATAAATATATATGATATAGACAATATAATAATGATTCTATAATTGTGACTTATTATGTACCTTTCTTTAATTTCATCCTTTGAAAAATAAAAACAAAATCTATGCGTAAATACCACATATCATCTCCATGAATGGCGTAATTCATTTTTCTAACTTTAATTTTATATAGGACACTAAACATATATATAATTAATATATATAATATTTTTATCATTAATAATATTCATAAAATTATTAAACCTTGATCAAATTTCAAGGACCAAAACAACCAAAGAAAAAAATACATGAAATATGAAGCATATATTAGCTCGAACAGTGATTTTAATAAATAAATTGTTAATAAAAGGGTGATAAAAGGTAATAAATAACCCATATATGCTATTATTTTTTTTATGTATGTCTATTAAATAAAATTATAATAAATAAATATTTTTTATATATGATTTTACAACACATAGATAGGATGTCGGATCCGAGGTAAGGGATTTTTATACCCTTTTATTTTGGTGAGACACAAATCATATTCAGCACATATTGCTTTTATATTGTGTATATACTTCCCATGAATTAATTTTAGGATTATTATTATAAAAATTATTTACATTTAAATATACATCTATGTTTCTTTATTTCATGGTGATTATGATTCAAATGTTTCCAAATGTGTAAAGATTTTATGTTACTATCTCATTGTTTATCAGGATTGTTTTTTACTATGTTTTCAATGATGAAATCATATGATCTACATCTCAGTAAACTCATGAATTTTAATATCATTTTTTTATTTAAAATAAATTGTTCCTTCCATTATCCTTAAATTATGTACTTGATATAATATAAATATGTATGTAAGGAAAATAGGTTGTATATCTCTCTTCACCTGAATTTTTTTATCTTATATATCCTTGATTAATAAAAATGTTTTAAAAAAGGTTTTTAATATTCTAATAAGATTGTTAAAAGTCATTTTTACCCATATTTTACATTTAAAAAAATTAAAATCAATCTTCTTATCATTTTCCAGATGATGTACTTTTTTTACTTTTTATCATTGTATGAAATGAATGATTTTTAACTTAGATGGAATCAATATAATATTTAACCATGATGACCACTCAATGCTTCAAAAAGTATTCTATAATATTAAATGGTTACTTTTTAAAAAAATAATTTCAATATTTTTATTCTATTATTTATATCTTAAAGAAATGATTTCAAAATAAAAATGTTATTTTCATTAAAACATTTTAATGATATTTTAATGGTATTTCTATTCTTCATATTCAAAAACCCTTGATTTCAATTTTATTTATTTTGGATATGATCCAAAGATAAATTCTGTAATAACCAGGTATTTCCATTTAAATTTATTTTTAATATAAGGGAATTTACGAGTCTGCAAAAATTGGCGACTCTTGATTTTGAGGCACGGTGTGCCCGGAATCAATTTCTAAAATTTTGTTCGGGTACGTTCATCAAACGTACGAGTGGGTTTTTCTAACATTTTAATTGGTGATCATAATTGAAATATAAGGACACCGTTGAACTCACAGCACTGGTAATATCTTAAGAAGACTTTCTCCTCAACGGTAGTTGGTTGAGGGTGAAAGTTAATTTTTCGGGTTTTCATTGAAATGATAAAATAAAATAAACGCATGTTTTATTTTATTTTATCTTTTATAACCACGCAATTTGATGTTGGAGGTGGGGACCACAACACCTTAACCTCCCATGAGAGGTTATGGTGGTGGGGCCCACCCATTCCAAGCCTCCCACGAGAGGTTATGGTGTGGGGACCACTTGTGACTAAACCCCACAATAAATTGAGGAAAACCTCTCAACTCCCTCATAAGTGAGGGTGAGTCTCTTGAACTTCTCCACCTTAATTGTTCCAACGCACCTACCATTATTCTTCTCAACCATCCTCCTTTAATTAATTGATCCATCTCATTTAATTAAATGCTATAATTTGAATTTTAAACCCATTAAACTAAAAAATATATAATCTATTGTTTGGAGAGTCTATCTATTAATTTGTTGGAAAAAGGTTGGCAAAGGAGGATTAGAGCACTTGAGAGAAAACTCTCAAATGAAGAAGGCTTCCTCCATGAAGAGCCCTCCCCCGACAAAGAATGTCGACCCCATCTTCGACCTTCTTCCTCAGGACTTCCTCCGACTTAGGACATCTTCGACTATGATGAGTCGGTGCACAAACTAATGATCAATAAAAACGATGACGACACCGATGTCGATCTTTTCCGAAGAATCCTTCTTTTTTCCTTATGAATCTGTCGGTGAACAACGAACAATGTAGGGGTTTAATATTATTTAAGTATGATTTATTCTCATGTTATTCATTTCTTTCAAAACCAAGAAAAAGGATGTTTTCCTTTTGCAGGAGGGTTGTTGTGCTCTTTTTCTAGATAAACTGGTTGCTACCACCCTATATGTGTAGGGTTCGGGCAAAACTAACTTGTTCAGACCCCCGCTGATCTTTTTTGTGGTGTTCTTTGAAATGATGATGAAGGAGATGAAGGTAATGGCCATGCCAGCTGTGGCCTCAGAGACGTGATCCTCCCGTGCGGCATTCCGGATGTCGACCGAACTGGCCCTCACACACCGATCATGTCGCACCTCGGCCGCACTGCCCTCTCCAGTCATACCACCTTCACTGGTTGCCCCTATATGCCCCGACCACGCTGCCCCCATCCAAACTGGTCATTCCCTCACAGCACCACGTCCGAACCGGCCCCTTGCGGTACCCTTCCGGGCCGAGCCACCCAGGGCCGGGCTGAGTTGCCCTGTGCCCTTGCGGCTCTTCGCAGTTCCTCACGGCCTACTGGGATTGGCCAAGTAGGCCGGTCTAAACCAAAGAGGCCAGGCCGACCAACAGGCCGTGCCAGAAACAACAGGTTCGTCCAAGTCGACCCGAACCGGGTCATCCCCGTCTGGGTTGGGCCGGGTCGGTCCGACCGGGTCGGACCGTACCTGTGCCCTCTACGACTCTTTACATTCTTTTGACCATATCTTTGTCACCATTCATCCATTTGATGAACCATCTACGACACTGGAATTCTTGGAGTGTGGAGGTCCCTTTGAGTATATTTTTCAAGAGTTTGGGGTATAGTATTGAAACATCATGGTTGGATTGGGCACGAATCCAACTGGGCCCCCGGGACTAAAAGGCTAATAACTCACCAACCAGGCATCCGATTAACGTGACGTCAATTTCATTGAGACCCATAAGACATGGAAGAACTTTGGGATACATCTTCGTGGGACCTCGTGTCAGTATGGCATCGACCAGTAACCTGTAGAACGGATTTTCCAGAGATGAGTGAGCATTTGTGTGGGAACCCAGTAGGTGGCTGAGACTTAATGATTACTAGCTGATTCACTCTGAGTGACTCGAATAGCCTAGTGGGGAGTGTCTGGTTGTGGTGGAAGACCCACAGAAGAGGAGCAGCTAGTTGTGGCGGCAGACCCGTGGTACTCAACAGCAGGAGTTCATCTGTAGGATATGAAGGAGAGTTCCTCGTTGTGGTGGAAGACCCACGGTGGGGAGCACCTCTGTGGGATACAATAGACCCACAATACTAGATAAGAGGAGTACCTCTATAGTCCAAGGTTAGTGGGATGTTCCTAGTTATGGCGGTAGGCCCACTATACTCGATAGAGGATGAGTTCTCCAGTAGCCGAGGGTTCGAAAGTTTTTACCCCTAGAATAAATTTTGTTTTGAGATGAGTTAGTAACTTATGTGTTTTCCTCATTATTGAGATGTATTACATGATAACGTAGGTTTATGAATGGGCATATACCTAATTGAGGTTATCTGTTAATTTCATGCTTTTTTGTTTATCCTTGTTGTATTTTATGAGACCTAGGGGGTCTCAGGGTCCATACTGAGTATCATTATACTCACCCTTGCATGGGATATGCCCACACCACGTTTTGTTAGTTGCAGACGATGAACAGTGATAACTGAGGCTTAGAGTACCAAGACTGGACGGTACCTGATGGAGAACCATACGGCGTGTCAGTACACAGAGGAGACAGATGGACGAGGAGTGCTGAGGATTCGATCTGTACCTACCCTTCTAGTATGAACTCATTGGATGAACTTGTACCTATTTTTTCTTTTTTCCATAGTTGTACTTGTACTTCAGTTTCTAGTACATTCCTTTGAGATTGTATTCCAGCCCCCTTTTACTTTTTGGACACTTTTGTTACACAGTTTTACTTAGTGTTTTGTATCCAGTTGTGTGTTATGTTGTGTTTGATTATAGTTTATAAAGGCAATTCCTTACAGATTTTATGAAATTATGCCTTTGGTGAGTGTCACCAGCACCTGGCCTATATAAGGCGGGCTTGGGGTAGTCACAGAATGAGCCCCGGGGGACGGATCGTGAAAAAATGGTATCATAGGAGTCAACATAGGACTCCAATCTTTTCTGTGAAGCAATAGTGTTAAGGGTAGTGAGTGTGATTTTAAGTACAGGGAGCCTAGTTTTGGTGTGGCAGCCGACATATCCATACACCTGGACCCTAACTTCTGATTTGCGACTCAGTGGATGAAAACATTGATTGCCTGTCAGTTTTAAAAAATTTTCTTCAAGTCAGCTCAACCAGGTCAGATCTACAGGTATAACTTATGACCATGTATCATTTTTTCCTTCAAGATTCCTCTACGCGGATGACTAGCTAGAGTCCCAACAGTTGTATGCATGGATAGCCCACCGAGCGACGAGGCCTTGGGGTAGAGAGCATTTCCAATGGAGGCACCAGTGGTCCCTTTCCCCATTGGGCCACTGATGCCACCAGCCCCAACAGAAGACAGTGCACATCGCGTGAGCGTGTTGAAAGAGTTCCAGCACCAGATTCCACCCAAGTTAATGGGAGAGACAGACCCACATGCGGCTGAGGATTGGATGGAGGCTGTGGTGAGAGCTTTCCAACTAGTAGGGACACCAACAGACCTCATGTTGATTCTTGTTGTTATCCTTCTATAGGTAGTAGTGGGAAGATGGTGGAGCATGAGGGTCCGGGTCCACGATGAGATGAAGTTTCTCTGGGTAGACTTCGAGAGCATATTTCAGGAAGAGTTTGTCCTAACGACTCATCCTGTAGTGCACATATAAGAGCTACTTCATCTGAAGCGGGGCAGCATGACTTTAGCTCAGTACTCAGCGAGTATCACAGAGCTCTCATGAAACTCCACTGATATGGTGTGATACCCATTTTTTAGGGCCCGAACCTTCAAGCAGGGGCTGAGATGGGAGATCAGAACTCCTATGATCTCACCCAGCATCCCGACATAGGAGAGGGTTCTAGAGAGAGCCCTATTAGTGGATAGTTTCCTTGATGAACAATCTCTAGCAGTGAGATCCACCACCATTCCACACGTATTGGAGTCTTCTATAGCTAGAAGTAGATAGATGTCGCAGAGGTCCATGAAGACCAAACCTACAGTTGGATGACCGAATGACTCAGGATCGGTTGTGTGGGTCACCTGATGCAGAGACGTACATTCCAGGAGTGCCTACTATTACTCATGTGGTGAGCATGGTCACATGGCATGTGAATGCCCGACCCGCCATTCCTATGATTAGAAGATGACCGAAATATCACCCAGGAAAAGACAAAGATTCGTTCGAGGTGGTCTGTAGGGAACAGGCGGATGTGGCAGAGGAGCTGGTCATGTAGCTGGTGGTGAGTAAAGTTTCAAGGTGTTACTAACACCACCACTTGGAGTTCCACCATGACCGCAAGGAGAAGGTGGACAAGGGAGAGCTTAGCTCTAGGAAGCTGAGGCTTATGATCGTGGCGCTCTAGAGATGATTCGAGGTATGATCTATGTCTATTCCACCATAGCTGCAGTACCTATAGACATAGGTTCTAGTCACTCTTTCATTTCCACTACCCTCGTTCAGATCACGGAGATTCCGATGGAGCCATTGTCTCGTTACTTATGGATACAAACTCATAAAAGAGTAGATTTTATGATTACGCACTCGTGCCACCAGTTTGAGCTTACTCGAGGAGGCGAGAGCATCGACTGGGATCTCTGAGTAGCAGTGTCGAGGCCTTACGACAACATCATGGGTATGGAATGGTTATCTACTGTGCATGCTCAGATAGACTGTATTATGCGCAAATTTTGGTGTGACCGCAAAGATGGGACCAGGTTTACCTTCACCGGGGACAAAGGAGAAGTTGCAGCACCAGATGGTCTTGCTCGGAGGAGAGTGCATCTGATTACTAATCAGTTGCCTAGCCTTACCCTCAGATCTGTTGATGTGGAGAGTCTGACTTATCCTATAGTGATGGAACTGTACGCGGATGTTTTCCCTGATGATGTCCTAGGTCTACCTCCTCACAGAGAGGGGGAATTTTACATTGACCTTTACCCAGGGATGGTGATGTTATCTACACCAGTGTTTTGGATGGATCCTACAGAGCTTTCCGAGATGCGGGAACAACTAGAGGACTTGCAGGGGAAGGGATTCATCTGACCATGTGTTTCTCCTTGGACAGCCCCGATTCTGTTCACCAAGAAGGAGGATGTGAGATAAATGCTTTGTTTTGAATATCAGTTCCTGAACTAGGTGACCATGAAGAATAAGAACTCACATTCTAGGATTGATGACCAATTTGATCAGTTGAAGGGATCGCGGTGGTTCTCAAATATAGACATCAGATCAAGTTATCACCAGCACAATGTTCAAGATGAGGATGTGTAGAATATGGACTTCAGATATCGTTACGATCACTATGATTTCTTGGTTATGCCATTCGTCTAAACCAATGCTCCAGAAGTGTTCATGGGACTCATGGACAGGATCTTTCAGCTATACATCGAACACTTCATCATAGTCTTCATCGATGACATTCTGATTTACTCAAATACTGAGGAGGAGCATTACTACCATTTGCGGGTAGTTATGAACACAATATGAGAGCACCATTTTTATGGTAATATCTCTAAGTGCCAGTTATGGATTCGAGAGTTTCACTTTCTGGGACATGTCATCTCGGAGGATGGAGTTTCAATGGATCCAGCGAAGACTGAGGTGTTACTTTCTTGGGAGACACCCAGGAGTGTGAAGGAGGTGCAGAGTTTCTTGGGTTTGGATGGTTACTATTGGAGGTTTTGTTCTAGATCTCTCCAGAGTTGCAGCACCATTTTCTACCATGACGATGAAGTGGAAAACCATTGTGTGGTCTGAGAGATACCAGCAAGACTTTCAGAAGCTGAGGCAGGGGATGAATAGTGCCCCCATATTCATGATTCAAGAGGAAGGCATAAGGTATGTAGTCTATTGCGACACATCAGGGACCGAACTCGGATGTTCCATAATGCAGGAGTGAGTAGTGATCGTATATAGTTCTCAACAGCTGAGACATAATGAGTAGAACTATGCTACCCATGGCCTGGAGTTAGCAGTAGTGGTCATCACCTTGAAGATGTGGTGACATTATCTGATGGGCTAGCCCTTTATAGTGTAATTTGATCACAAGAGTATCAGGTATATCTTCTCCCATAAGGACCTAAACTTGAGATAGCGACGTTGTCCTGAGTTCCTCCAAGACTATGACTTCGTGATAGTATATACTCATGTGAAGGGGAATTTTGTTGTAGATGCACTCAGTATGAGATTTGGTATAAATCTATTAGGTGAGGCAAAGGAGGAGATGGCCTCATTGTAGATATCCATTGTGGATAGAGATGGAGCAGCTTTCCTTCAGTCCCTTATAGTCACTCCCCCACTCATTCATCAAGTCAAGGAGGCGCAGCATTGAGACGCTGAATGTGAGGAACGACGTGCCTAAATATTCACAAGAAAGACACCTGATTGATTTTCAGAAGGTGGGGAGCATGTCATCCTCTTCAGAGGACATACCATAGTACCAGTGTCATTTCAGGAGGATGTTTAGATGGATTTTCACATTCCCCTCTAGCTTACATCTAAGGGACATGACTAGATTTGGGTGATCGTCGACTGACTCATCAAGTCGGACCACTTCCTACCGATCAGAGAGTAGTGTTCAGTAGAGATCTTAGGAAACCTCTATGTACACGTTATTGTGAGGATACATGGAGTACCTTAAACAATTATCTCCAATCATGACGCATGATTTACTTCCTGGCTATAGAAGGGGTTATAGGAGACTTTCGGGATGCAACATTGTTTGAGCACTGCCTTACATCCTCAGAGTGATGTCCAGATCGATCGGATCATTCAGATCCTCGAAAAATGTTGTGTGCTTGTGTCCTCGAATTTGTTCATAGGTGGGAGGATCACATACCTTTGGCGGAGTTTTCATACAACAACAGTTATAACTCCACCACAAGGATTTCACCTTTGGAGGAGTTGTACGGGCGACCTTGCATATCTCCTTTGTGCTGGACTAGCCCAGAGGAATCAACACTCATGGGACCATAGATGGTACGTGCTACCATTGAAAAGGTGAAAATCATCCAGGAGTAGATGAAGACTACACAGAGCAGACAGAAGTCATATGCTGACAGAAGATGGAGACCTCTAGAGTTCGAGGATGGTGACCAAATCTTTCTACAGGTCTCACCTTGATGATGTTTGCATATATTTGGTTGATGTGGAATGTTATCTCTGAGGTTCATCCGACCTTTTTAGTTCCACAGTAGAGTTGTCAAGGGTGAATCCCTTAGCTCTTCCACCATAGTTTCACCGGGTGCACGACTTCTTCCACGTATCCCATTTGAGGAGATACTTGCATGACCCTTCTCACATCATCGACCATTGCGAGATGGACGTCGACGATGGGGTTAGTTTTACGGAGGATCTAGTATATATTGAGGATTGATAGGAGTGGGTACTTTTTGGACGGTCGATCCCTCTGGTGAACATTCACTAGAAGCATGGGAACCTCTAAGAGAGCACATCGGAGCGGGAGGCTCAGATGTGTGCTCAGTACCCCACTTTTTCCCATAGTTATGAGTTGTGGCATACAAGGACTTAAAGGCTTGTCGTGGGTAGAATGTAAATACCCAGGATTTTTATGATTGTTTTAAGATATGGTAATTTCATGAGTCTGTGAAAGTTGACGACAAGTGATTCCGAGGCCCGGTGCGCCCAAAATCAATTTCTGATGTTTTTTTCTAGTATGTTCAGTAAACGTATGAGTGGGTTTTTCTAAATTTTGAACTGTTTCTCGGAATTGAAATCGGAGGAAACCGTTGAACTCATAGTGCCGATATTCACTTAATAAGACTTTCACCTCGATGAAAGTTGGTCGAGGGTGAGTGTTAGTTTTTTGTGTTTTCCATGGAAATAATAAAATAAAATAAATTCATGTTTTATTTTAATTTATCTTTTATAACCACCCAAGTGGAAGTTGGAGGTGGGGACCACCCCACCATAACCTCCCATGAGAGGTTATGGTGGTGGGACCCACCTGAACGTAACCTCCCTGAGAGGTTACGGTGTGGGGAAGACCTGGGACTAAACCCCCCCAATTAATTGAGGAAAACCTCCCAACTCCCTCATAAATGAGGGTTAGTCTCTTGACCCTATACACCTTAATTGTGCAAACGCACCTACCATTAATCTTATAAACCCCCCCTTTAATTAATTGAGCCATCTCATTTAATTAAATGCTACAATTTGAATATTAAACCCATCGAACTATATAATTGATAATCTATTATTTGGAGGGGCTATCTATTCATTTGTTGACAAAAGGTTGGAAAAGGAGGATTAGATCTCTTGAGAGAAAACACTCCCATGA
Source organism: Viscum album (assembly GCA_963277665.1). Lineage (NCBI taxonomy): Eukaryota > Viridiplantae > Streptophyta > Magnoliopsida > Santalales > Viscaceae > Viscum > Viscum album. The sequence continues at coordinate 1,269,690,239 of OY728164.1, forward strand.
AGAATGCTTCCTCTATGAAGAATGATTCACTGATGAAGAATGCCGTCCCCAACTTTGACCTTCTACCTTGGGACTTCCTTCGACGTAGTACGTCTTCGACTACGACGATTTAGCACACAAACCGACGATTGATGAAAACGCCGACGACACCAACGTCTTTCTTTTCCCAACGATTCATCTTCTTCCCCATGACTCTGTCGGCGAACAATGAAAAAGTTATGGGTTTAATTTTATTTAATTATGATTTATTCCCATGTTCTTCCTTTCTTTCAAATCAAAGAACGAGGATGCTTTTTTTGTAGGAGGGTTGTTGTGCTTTGTTCTTGATGAACTGATTACTACCACCCTAAACGTGGAGGGTGTGGGCCAAACTGACATGGCCCGACACCCCGATGATCTTTTTTATGGTGTTCTTCAAAATTTCGATGAAAGTAACGGATGCACCACTCATGGCCTCAGTGACCTGTATCACCCCTGCGACATTCCGACCACCGACCGAACTGGCACCCATGCCCCGGCCGCGCCACGCCCTGGCTGCGCCACACCCTGGTCGTGCCGCCCTCATCGGTCATGCGGCACCCTGGCCATGCCACCCTCACCGATACGCCCCTGAGCCCCAACCACGCTACCCCCGGTCGAACCGATCACGCCCTCACTATGCCCTGGATGAACCAGACCCTTGCGGTGCCCTTTCAGGTCGAGCCACCTCGGGCCGGGTCGAGCTACCCTGCGCCCATGCGGCTCTCTGCGGTTCCTCACGGCCTACAGGGTTGGGCCCAATGTGTCGAGCCAAACCTAACGGTCTATACCAACCAGAGGGATGGGATAGACCTAATGGTTTAGGTTGGGTTGACCCAAAATAGGTTCGACCAGACTGGGTCAGGCCGGGTCGATCCCACTACGACCCTTTATTTTCTTTTGTCCATATCTTTGGCACCAGACGTCCGTTCGATGAATCGTCAACAACGCTAGTAATCTTGGAGTGTGGTGGTCACTTTGGGTATATTTTACTATAGTTTGGGGTATAGTTGAGATACGGTCAGGTTGGATCATGCACGAATCCGACCAGGCCCCTAGGCCTAAAAGGCTAATATCTCAGAGACCCAGCGTCCGATTGACCCACAGTCAGTTGCGTGGAAACACATTAGATGTGGAAGACCTTTGGAATACATCTTTGTGGGACATCGTGGCAGTGGAGCATCAACCAGTAGCTTGTGGATTTGATCTTCCAGAGATGAGTGAGCAGTTTCTTGGGAACCTAGTAGCTGGATGAGGCTTGACAACTGCTGACTGATTTACTCTAAGTGACTCGACTTGCCTAGTAGGGAACGCCTGGTTGTGGCGGAAGACCCACGACGGAGGAGAACATTTTTGTGGAGGCAGACCCATGGTACTTGAAAAGATGAGTACCACTGTAGGCTATTAGGGGGAGCGCCGGTTTGTGGCGGCAAACCCATAGTGGGGAGCGCCTCTGTGTGATGCAGCAGACCCACGATACTCAACAGGAGAAGTAACTAATCAGTCAAAGGTTAGTGGGAAGTGCCTGGTTATGGGGGCAGGCCCACTGTACTCGATAGAGGAGGAGTTATCCAGTAGCCGAGGGCTCAAAATATTTTACCCCTAAAATAAATCTTGGTTTGAGCTGAGTCAGTAACTTTTGTGTTTTCTTCCTGATTGAGATGGATAACATGATAACTTATGTATATGTATGGTCATATACCAATGTGGGGTTATCTGTTGATTTCATACTTTGTGGTTTATCCTTGTTAGATTGTTTGAGACCTTGAGGGTCTCAGGGTCCCTATTGAGTATCATTATACTCAACCCCGCACATGCTTTGCCAGCAACTCGTTGTATTAGTTGTAGATGGCAGACATCGTTGCCTGAGGCTGAGAGTAACAGGAATGGATGGTACCCGGAGGAGGACCATATGGTGTGTCAGTACATGGAGGAGACGGATGGATGGGTAGTTCTAGGGAAGCGATATGTACCTACCATTTTTGTAGGAACTCGGTAGAAGACCCAGTAGCTGTCTTTTTTCCTCTATTGTACTTGTACATTCAGTTTCTTGTACTTTCCTATTGGGCTTGTATTCCGGCACCCTTTTACATTCATCACTCTTTTGTTATACAGTTTTACTTAATGTTTAATATCCACCTATGTGCTCTATTGTGTTTTTTTCAGTTTTTAATGGAAATGACTTTCCAGTTTTAGGGAATTACGCCTTTGGTGCTAGTCGCCATCCACTGGCCTATGGAAGGCGGGCTTGGGGTAGTCATGGTACGAGCCCCTAGGGATGGGTCGTGACAAATTCTGATTACTTATATATATGGTTTATGTTTATGACTAAAATCTTTGTATGAAATATGTTCCATATCCACTGTATATGTTATGATAAAATGATTGAATGTTTTTGAATCCCATTTCTTTTCTATGGGTTATGCTATGATGAAATGTTTATGAAACCGATTTTTTCATTGATTATTATATGATGAATTTTCTATGATCATAATGAACACAAATATATGATTTTCATTATGTGATGGAAGGGACCTATATCTCCCTCAAATGCATTGGACACAAATATATATTTCATTAAATAAATAGGATTTATTTTAGAGTTAACCTAGTTCAGTAAAGGTATATGCTCAATATGATTGTATTGGGAGTGAAAAATGACTATGAAGATGGTTTGTGTATTGAACCCAATCCACTATGATAGTGTTTGGAGTGAACCCAATCCATTATGATAGTATTGTAAGTGAATTGTGACTACTATAATGGTTTGGGGAGTGAAATCAATCCATTGGGATAGTCTTTGGAGTAAAACATGACTCCTTTTATGGCTTGGGTAGTAAACCCAATCCAGTATGATAGATCTAGAAGTAAATACTTCACTGATAAGGAAATTGTTTTCTATGCATATATGTATGAAAAATTTTCATTTCTTATTCTAGTTTTAGTATATCATGGATAATGTTCTTCAATTTTTGTAGGATTCTAGTCATATGAACTGCCAAGATATATGTCGTGGCTTATGATTAGGATCAGTGATATACAAGTAATTGACTTAAAGTGTTATTATTATGTTCCCATACCCTTATTATCATGATATTATTATGTGATTATTGATATCTCTCTTATTTTTATTTACTAATATATGATCTCACCCTTTCTTATATTTTCTTACAACAGGTTATGAAAAATGGTTTTTGGAATGTTATGACTAAGATGGGTTCAAGTTGTGGAATAATTAAAGGGAGAAACATTTGAATCAGGTGTTTTTGTGTTTATTTTTTCAAAGATACCTGACCAATACAATTATATCATGGATCATTATGATATGTAATGAATATTAATATAATAAGTTGTAATATCTATGTATTATATGTTTGGGTCTCCATAGTTGGTAAATGATCAAGTATTAATTAAGATATCAAAACCGGGATTAGAAAACATTAGTGAGAACCCTAGAGATATGTCTTATTATAGGATAATGTACAAATGTTTTGGTAAAGATCATGGATGATCTAGGTTAAACCTATCGTTTCATAGATTTATATGATGGGTTGATGCATTAGAAATCCAATGATTGATATTTCATGATTATATGGGTTTCCACTATGACTATCCTTTCTCATGATATGTAATTTGGTTCTAGTAAATTTATATAACAAAAAAGAAAAAATGTGAACACTGAATGTGACAGAAAATTTGATGATCATCCTCATATAAAACATAATTTCTTAAGAGAAGGGATGAAAAATATTGTGACATTACTCACTAACCTATTTTAATATATTAGTAGTTACACAAATCATGTTATTCATCCAATTAAACTAATGAGGAAGAAATATGTTATTAAAAAATTTATGTGGCATGGTCTACCATATTTCCATAGGTTTTATGATCCTATAGTCTCTGAGAAATAGATCTATATGATGTCATGGATATTTTCCATTCTTCAGTGCATGAAATATGTAAAATATTTCTTATTCTTTAATCATTTTAATGTGATGTAGATCAATGGTAGAGTATAATTATGAATGTGATGAAATTGGGGGATTTGGATCTTTGTAATGAGATAAGTTTAAGGGAATATTTTTTAGTATATACTGACCTTGGATTTTTTTGTATATAAATTAATAATGAATTCCTTGATCTTATGAAAAATGATGATGAATCCATTCCTACAAAATATGAATATTTTATAATAGTTTCAATGTATTATTTATGTTTAACCATTATCCCTAAAAAATATTGATTGATTATTTAGTTTTTAATACTATGTATTTGAAAGGGAATTTCTATAATGGACTTTGGAATCTATGATTATGTCAATCGATGTGAAAAAATTTGGATGTGGAAGCTAGAAACCCTCGATGTTCAGGTGATAAAAATAATGAATATGTTGCATCATTGAAGCTCTAGGGTATTTTCACATGGAGGGAATCAAATTTTTAAACATCATACTTTCTAATAATGTGGGAAGGATCACTTAAGGGAATGATAGAAAGGAACAAGAGGATTTTTTATGTATGGGATGCCTTCTCATTGATCAAAATAATGTTGAATTGATGTGAATAGTTCAATGAATGAAATGAATAGAGAAATAGATAAATCTATTACACTGATCACACATTATGGATATAAATAAAAATAGTTTGTGAATTATTTGAATAAATTTATTTATAAAAGGGTTAAGGAATCTAATAATCCTCATGAAAATATGATTTCAATGGAAAAAGGAAATATTATAAAATTACAATAGTTAATGTGAATCATGATAGTTAAGGTAAAATTATCCTCCACTCTAGAATTGGTTATTCCATGATGATGTTTTTATGAATAATCCTTATGAAAATATTATCAGTTAGGGAAATTTGATGTGATTCTGAACATTGATTAAGTATTTCTACATTTATTCCATATAAATTTGAATAATAATAAAATCATATTTTATATTCTAAATCAACCTATGATTGTATATTAATTCATAGATGTACCTAAACCTCCAATGTAATTATTTTTGGCCAAGATAATAGATTATTTATAGAATAAGTGGTAAATTATATTTTTAAAGAATATATTACATTGTGATGAATTTATTTTTTGATTTGATTAGAATTTATAATCAAGATATATATATATTTTGGTATGGAACATTGTGAGCGGTTAATATATTTGTTAATTAGTTTATGGAAGGATATGAGATCAAATCATATCAATGTTTCCATCATAGTTAGAAAAATTTTATAGAAGTGTTAAGGTTAACTATTTATGTAATTGATTATATTAAAATTGATATTTTATGGTTTATGTTTAAAGAAAGATTTATTATATTTGATAACATGTTCTTATCATTTTTGTTTCTGTAAATATAGAGACAGAAGGAGTGACTTTTCATTATTTCATGGATCTTATTATCTGTTAAAAATTAATTTTGGTTCATTAACGATTTTTTTCATATTCAATTTTCATTTCTTGGATTAAGAAAGAAAGAGGAAATTGATAAAATTTCAGTCAAAGGATGACATTTTTCTTATGATATGGAGAAAATTGTATTTTTACTTTATCATGCTCTTAGTATTTTCACAAAAACTATCCCTCACCTATAGGAAAATGATCTATAAAGAAAATTTTATTCTTTTACCTCCATTTACAATACATAAATGTTTTTCACCCATTATAGAATTATGGTTTTGTTGTTTATAATGTTCTAGTGATCATGTTTTATAACATCCCATTTTAGTCCTTGGGTGCTATATTTCTTTTACACATCCATATTTTCAATTTTAATAAAATTTATCTGAATGGGAAACTTGTATGACCTTCTATTTCTCATTTCATTTTGAAGAGGATTTTTTATTATCACTTTTTAAAATTTGATTTGCCAAAAAAGAATTTAAAATATCAAAACATTTATAATTGAAACATGTTAAAAATATGAGGATTGAATTTTTCGAAGAGTGGGGGAGGGGGGTATGTAACACCCAATTATTTTATTAGTAATAGATTATGTTTGATAGTGTATATGACATACAACACAAATCTTAAATGAACTATGATTTAATATTATTTAAATATGACTATTATAACCTTGTTGTTAAATGGGTAGGTATGAATATGATTAACTAATTTTTGAGATATATAACAAAATACTACTCAACATAAAAATATTCAATAAATTGGTTGAAATAATATTTTCTATTAATGTTATATTTTTCTAAAAAATAGATTTTTTTAAAAATGATTTTTATTGATTTTTGTGAGAAAATATTTTATTTAGTTTTCATTATTTATAATATTTTTAAAATTAACAATATTTCTGAAATCATAATATCAAAATTATATTAGGGGGAATTTATGATATTTTTAAAAAAAATTGACTCTCTAGTGAATAGTTACAATACATATTTTTTTTGAATATTGTATTTTATTTCATGATTGTAAAAAAGTTATAGTTGGTTGTAAAATGAATTAAAAGTAAAATTAGATCTATTATATTTTAAATAATACAAATAATTTATTTTTATTCCAATTTTTGTTTTAAGTTTGTATAAAAACAATCTTATGCATAAACATATTTTTTCTAAAAAAATATGTTTTCTACACGCAATGTATTTTTATATTAATAAACAAATATATAAAATATTGATGAAATATTTTAATCAAATTTATATATTATATAATCAATGATTTTTTATCATATATAAAATATTTTTCTACACATTAAATAAGTCCAAACCATGTTTTACGCATAAAAATGTATTTTTTGAAAAGCAGTTTTCACTAAATTTCCAGGCTCATTTTAAAATTAATTTCTGCAATATATATATATTGAATTTGTAAATTGGATTAATTATTTGTAATAATTAGTTTCAATTTTTTAATATAGTTTTCTTTTATTTTTCATCAATATATATAGTTACCATGGTAAAATTTATCCCCTTGGTGTAGGGTAAACTGTGTTAATCTAGCTTAACAATATGTGATAAGTCCAAAAAAATTATTATAATTCTTACTAGATGAATTTAATTATTCCCTTTTAACCTTATTCTAGAAAATTATTTTCTTATTGGATATTTTTCTCTAAAAATGGAATATATAATATTCAAATCAAATATAGGTACAAAATATCACTTTTATTATTTTAAAGATGTCTTATATGTCCAGAGTTACAAAATCCTATTATGAATGAATAAATATGTCTATTTCTAATGTAATGATATTATTTTCATGATAAGAAATTATTTATAATTGTTAGTAGTTATATATTTTCCTTAAATTCTTATACAACAGTGAAGCTATATTTATTTAATTAAAAAAAATATAGTAAATTATTTTTAAATTCTAAAATTAATATAATTCGATTGAATTATAATTTCCTATTATTATATAGCTATATAAATAATTATAGTTATTTATAAATGTATTATATTCGAATTGTAAAATTTTATTTATGTCTTTTAAGTCAAATAAAATTAATAGTGTCAAAATTGACATTAATGATATTTTATCAAAATAATATTTATTATATTATTTAAAATGAATAAAAATAATGATATAGTACATGGTAGATTATATATGGTTAAACAATTTATGACATGACCATTTATGTAATGGCCTAGACCCTCTTAATCAATTACTTTTCCAAAATTCTATGTGTTGGGGTATCCTGGACTCATCGATCAGTCCCACCCATCAGATCCACAGATCAGCTCCACAGATCAGTTTCATTGATCATCTCCACTGATTGGCTTCACTAATCTGGTTCACAAATCATCTATACAGATCACCTTTAGGGATCATCTTCACATATTAGCTTCACTGATTAGCTTCACAGATCAGCTTCACAGATTGGTTTAACAGATCAGTTTCACCAAATCTGTTTTACAGATCGGTTTCACTAAATCGGTTTCACAGATTAGTTTCACCAAATAAGTTTCACAACCAGTTTCACCAAATCAGTATCACAGATCCATTTCACCAAATGGATTTCATAGATCAGTTTCACCAAATCGGTTTCACAGATCGGTTTCCCCAAATCAGTTTCACATATTGGTTTCACCAAATCTGTTTCACATATCGGTTTCATCAAATCGGTTTCACGGATCGGTTTCACCAAATCAGTTTCACAGATCGGTTTCACCAAATCGGTTTCACCAAATCGGTTTCACAGTTCAGTTTCACCAAATCTGTTTCACAGATTCATTTCACCAAATGTATTTCATAGATCTTTTTCACCAAATTGGCTTCATAGATCGGTTTCACCAAATTGGTTTCACATATCAGTTTCTCTGATTAGCTTCAAAGGATCCCCTTCACAGGATCAGATTCACATAATCGGCTTCACAAGATCAGCTTCTCCCAATCTGCTTCATGGGACCAGCATCACCCGATCAGCTCCACTGATCGCTTTCAACTATTAGTCTCACCAGTCAGCCATAGTGGGGTGTCGGGATTTTCCATACCCAGTTTTTCCACTAATGAAACTTTTAATTATTTTATCCTTTTTAATGTGGTTCAATCCATTTTTATCACCATAAACAACGTTTTAAATCCCCTAGGAGTGGGGAGACCCTCGATGGACCTGTTTTCCTGTCTTGAATTAAATCTTTTAACACACAACGATTTTGGCCACCCCTCCGATGAGAATTATTAAGTAAATAATTTATTATATCATGTGTAAACATATAAATGTGAGGTGAAACCACAATCCACCTTTAATGAAGCTCAAGGTCATAATATCCCATAATTACAGGATATCACCTTTTTATCACACTGGAATTTTTTCCTTCCGGACTGGTCTCTTTTTCTTCTTCTCCATGGTTTGTTTGGAGTCCCCCTTCCCGAGGCGAGTGGTACGCCTATGCGAGAGCCTTTCCTGCTCATTCACAGAGTCTTTCGAGTTCCTCCACTACAAGTCGCGCATCCCCAGTTGTTAGCACCCAGAGAAAAACTTCAATCTTTGATCATTCAGGTAGGGATTTTCCTTCATCTGTTTTTATTGTTTATCTTGTGGGGTGGGAATGATATTGTTTCTATAAGGATGGATGAATCCAAACCTTAATGAAGATAATAAATGATATTTTTATAGAATTAAGGGGGTGGGCCTGATGTTTATGTTGTACTCCTTATCCTTGATTTTGTGTTGTGAATTATATGGGCATATGACCACTAAAAATCATTGTCGTTGGTGGTATTTTCTTGTGCACTAATGAAACTCTGTTTTTCTGTATATTTATGTGATTGAATGGATATAACATGGAAACTAGTTAATCATGTAAAATCAGTTGACTAAATGGATGCACAATGAATTAGAATCCTTGTGTGATCACCCCAGTTAACCAAACGGATTGAAGAAATTGAATGAATGAAATATTCAAATTTGAACACTCCCTTGCTCTGTTCTGGTAATGCTGATAGTATATATTTGGGAAGTGACGTGGATTGGGATGAGATCCTCTGTTGTGGTGCAGTTGTTGGATTTAGGATCTGAGGTCGTGTGGGGCTGTATGGTGGGGCTTGGTTTGGTTCCAATACTTTGATAGATCTCATGGACCCCTTTTTTGTTGTGACATTACAAGATAACTCGATGTGAATGCTTAATTTGTGGTTTGGATGTTTTATTTTCCTTGGCATGCGTTATTCCTGTTTGTTTCCAAGTAGTGCAGAATTTAATTAAATGGAATTACATGAATATGAAAACATTAATGGGTTCAATGGGGATTTGTTTTCTGGGAATGATTTGTGACAGGGTCGTGGATGTTATGATTCTTATGAATGAATAGTAACGAGGGTGCTAGTCTATGGGCTGGGTTTGGAAACCCTTGGTTGGGATGAGTTCCTGATAACTGTATATATAATTTTAGTTCTTATGATTCTTAATCATGCCCCAAACATGTTAAGAACTTCATACAGAACACCCACATTTCATGGGGGTGTTTACCCCAACACTCCTATGAGTGGCTGGTTATTAGATCCTTTTCTACTCCCTTTCCTGAGTAGCCCAAGATCCTTCAGGAAGGCTGCGAAGGCCTGAGGTCCATTATAGACCAAGATTCATCAGGCATGGTATGTGGTGGTGGTGGGTCCAGTTATGTGCAGGTAGGTTGTTTCTAATGTGTCTTTGGGATGTGGCCCAGTTTTCTTCGGACGTAGAAGTAGTTTTTCAGACCTAGATGTGTGTGGGATGTGTGTTAGTGATATCCCAGGTGTTTGCAGGAGGGATGTGTGATTGTGGTAGCCCAGATGTGTGTGGGTGGGGGGATGGTAGTGGGACTGAGGTGAGAATGGCATGAGAGGTTTGAAGCATAGGATGTCCTCAATAACTAGTGGGAATGTGGCACGAGGTACCCATATATCAATGTACTATTACTATTATGTTACTTGACTTAGGTTATTTGGTGAGTGTGCCTTGGTATGGTGGGGTGGATAGTTTCCTTTCATGGTGCTCTAGCTATCTCTTTTTCCCATGGGGCAATAGAATGCCTCTCCAATTCTACATGAGAACCTTTGGTTTTCCGTACAGAGTATACTTGTATACTCACCCAACGTATATAATATTCTTTCATGTTTCCAGGAGGACATCAGGGATTGTGCGGGACCATGTTAGCTCAGATGTTGAGGTAGTTTTTTTTGATGTGTTTCTTTTTCTGTGAGTTTCCTTGGGGGTTTTTATGTACTATAGTTGAATATACTTTTTGACATGCACTTGAGAATGGTTTTTTTTACTTTCACCTTCATTTTTGGTGTTCTTGTTATTTACTATATTATATATCGATCTTATTAAAAAAGGGGGTAATGCCTTCCATTTTGTTTGTGTTTCTATACCCATGGTGTTAGTCACCACTCCGAGACCTATTGAAGGTGGGTCTCATGGTTCATTATCTCTCCTTCAACTAGAAGAATGAAGGTTATGTCAATCTGGTGTCCCTTATCTCATCTTGGTGATGGCGGGTCGTGATAGAATGGTATCAAAAGTAGAGGTTGAGAAATAGGATGGAGCTCAGGGTTAGTCACAGTGAGGATTTCATGGGATGGTAGGGAAACAGTTCTATACAATCATGGTGCCTAAAATAGGCTTGGGAAGACCAGCTAGGATACAAGAATTTAGGGGCCCTAAAGATCCAATGCAAGGAATCTGGGTCTACTGAATGACCTAGTGAGGCTACACGGATTTCGGGGAAGAGACCCTAGGAAAGGTACATGCATTATAACGACTTGTGTTATTTTGTGTCTTTGGTATTTTGGGGATTTAAAATTAATAATAAGTCTATAAAAAATTTAAACTCAATCTTCCAAACTACTCAGGTTTAGGAATTCCTTGTTTACCTTATAGAAATTGCACCAGGATGATGACCACAAGCTGTGCGGGAGATTGGGGCCCCAGAGTTTGACTTGAATGATCAATATAGGGCTGACCGAGAGGAGGCGGACGGTCATTGGCAGATGATGCTTCATGCCTTTCAGTGGTAGACCCAAGGGAAATACAAGGGAAGTACCTTATATATGGATATAGAGAGCAGTCTAGAGGAGCTGGTGATGGATTTAATCTTTATTTGGGCTCCAATAGAGTAATGGGTTCCTCTAGATGTAATCCAGATGTGGGGAGCATCCCGTCAATGGTGGAAACTATATCATGGGGAGTAGAGGGATACTGCAGTTTCATGGACCAACATTGAGTGGGAATTCCAAGCGGAATTCCCCTCTTCCACGATGATGGCAGAGAAGAGGCATGACCTACACTCCCTTCAATAGGGGATCATGTCAGTGAGGGATTTGGGGATCAAGTTCAATGATCTACTTCGTTTTGATCTGGACCTTTTTTCAGATGAAGAGTCACAGACGAGACGTTTAGAGGAGGTACTCTGAACTTCTCATTAGTATGTTGTTACTCCCTTCACCCTACTGCCATACATGGAGGTCTAGAAGAAGTTTGAAGTGGTAGAAAGGATGAACACGCTCGGAGGTGTGCAATGAGAGGAGATCCAGAGGAGTTCGTCAATGGGGAAGACTATCAGCAATATACCTCTAGTGTCCGGGCCTTCTAGGTTTCGACCAGTGGGGAGTCAGCCCCAGTAGTTCCAGTTTTGATCTCCTGGTCCTCACCCTTTCCTCGCTAGCCCAGGACCAAAGTTATTTATATTTGGATGTCGTGGGAACCTTCGGAATTAGTGCCCAGAAATAGTACAATATAATGGGTGTGGGCAGGTTCAACGCCCACCTCAGCAGTAACAGTTTCTAGCCAGACCCTTTCCGCAACAGCCATAGGGAAATCTAACTCCTACTGCATCGAGAGTAGATTTCGAAGGAGGAGACTGACCCCATGCTGCTCCTCAAGGTCCTTGACCAGGGCATGGTCGGGGAGGCAGCCGATAATTGAGAGGCAAAGGAGTTAGGTGTGGGCAGTTGTACGCCATAGTGGCAGCAGTTCCAGCAGGGTCGGAAGTCATTCGAGGTATGATCAACTTGTTTAGCACTCTTGCTTGCACCTTATTTGATTCATGAGAATCACACTCCTTTGTTACACCCATTCTATCCCATTCCTTGAGCCTAGACATAGAGAGACTCTCTATGCCCCTGGTTTTGAGTACACCAGTTGGGGTCATACTAGTTTGTTTGATGTTTTTCGAGGATATAGATTGATGTCAGGGGAACATCAGTCTAGTTGGGACCTTATTATACTACAAATGTAGCCATATAATGTCATCCTAGGCATCAACTGTCTGTTTTCAGTGGATGCTGTTATCGACGGCTTCTAGAGAAGAGTCAAGTTAACCAACGGGGATGATCAGCATGTGGCTTTTGTTGGTGAGCAGAGTTATCAGGTGGGTATATGGCGTGTGGCGCTTATATTTCCTATGTTGTATGAGATTTTAGCAAAATAATTGGATTCTGAGATGATGGATATTTTGAGAGTTGATAGAGAGTTCTTAGACATTTTTTCCAAGGAGGTTGTGACACTACCCCCTAGACGTGACATTGAGTTCGAGATAGACTTACAACCTGGTTCCCGTCCGATTTCCATGGGTCCTTATCAGATGAAGACTTCTGTGTTGTGGGAGTTGCAGATCCAGATTGACGATCTGATAAAGAAGGGTTTTGTCTGACCCAGCATGTCACCATGGGGTGCTTTGGTCTTGTTTACAAGAAAGGTAGATGGTCGTATCAGGATGTACATAAACTATTGGAGGCTGAATCAAGTAAGGGTCAAGAACTGTTACCCTCTTCTGAGAATAGACGATCTCTTTGACCAGCTAAGGGGAGTGGGTTGGTTCCTTATTATTGATCTATGGTATGGTTATCACTAGGTAAGGTTGGAAGATAGTGATATACCAAAGACTACTTTCAGGTGAAGGTATGGGAACTTTGAGTTCGTAGTAATGTTGTTCGGTGTTATAAATGCATCTGTTGTGTTCATGGGCCTAATGAAAAATGTCTTCTATGAGTTCCTGGACTATTTTTTCATTCTATTCATTGATGAAATTTTGAACTACTCAAGATCAGAGGATAAACATACTAATCTCTTTAGGATGGTCTTGGAAATCCTTTGACATCACTAGCTCTATGGGAAATTGTCCAAGTGTAAGTTAATGACATGAGAAGTGCATTTCCTTGGACACGTGGTGTCTTAACTAGGGGTATCAGTTGATCAAGAAATGGTAGAATAAGTTGTTTCTTAGAAAGCACCCATGAATGTGACGGAGGTTTGCAGTTTTCTCAGTCCAGCAGGCTATTATCATAAGTTTGTACCCGACTTCTTTCAAGTTACAGATCCCTTAATAGTGTTGACCAAAAAGGGCCAGGCCTTCATGTGGAGTGACCAGGGCTAGGAAGCCTTCAGTTATATAAAAGGGAAGCTGGTTAGTGCCCCAGTGCTGAGGTTACCAAAGGAAGGGCTGTTGTTTGAGGTGTTTTGTGATTTTTCTAGACATGGCCTAGGGTGTGTGCTGATGCAACAATGGGAAGTGATATCTTATGGGTTTAGGAAGTTATTTCCTCATGAGTGTAACTATGCCAGCCATGACCTATATCTCGCAGCAGTAGTGTTCGTATTGAAGTTGTGGTGACATTAACTCATCATGGAGAACTTAACGATGTTTACAGATCATAAGAGTTTGAGGCATATCATTACCCAGCGGGTCTTAAACTTGTGACAATGATGGTGGGTGTAGTTTCTCAAGGACTACAACTTTGAGATCTTTTACACTTAAGGTAAGGGGAACATTGTGGCTGATGCCTTGAGCAGGAAGTCATGGAGGGAAGCTATTCAAACATTTGTGGATGCTTGGAAGGCAATGGATGAGTTGGATTCCCTACACCTGGATGTAAGAAAGGATGGTGGTAGAGGTTGTCTGTTTTGGATGACAGTATAGTCCTCTCTACTGCGGCAAGTGGAGGAGTCTCATTTGGGTGATATAGAGACTGAAGGGATGTGCGATTGTGTTAACTAATGCAATGATCTAGAAGAGTCGTCGGAGAATGGCCAGAATCAGATGCTTTTCCATGGGAAGTTGATTGTCCCAAAGATGATGTGTGAGGGTGTTCTCTGTGAGTTCTATAACTCACTCGTAGTGGTACACCCTGATGTTTACAAGATGTTATGAGGCCTGGGGAAACAGTTTTTTGTGGCTTGGGGTGAAAGGGGAATTGGCAGAGTTCATGGTAATGTGCTTGGTATGTTAGAAAGTGAAGGATAAACATCGTGTCCCAGGAGGTTTGTTGTATCCATTATATGTCCCCAAGTGGAATTGGGATGACATATTGATGGATTTTTTCACAGGACTACCCAGAGTTCAAGGAGGCAGCTATTCTATCTGGGTAGTGGTAGACCGGCTGACGAAATCAGCATACTTTCTGGCGATAAAAGAGTCAAGTGCAGTGGAGGCCTTAGCACAGAGATATGTGGATGAGGTGGTGATGTTTCATGGAGTTCTGAGGTCCATAGTATCTTATAGGGATGCACGGTGTACTTCCTGAGTCTGGTGGTGATTGTAGTATGTTTTTGGTACCTAGCTATGTCTTAGCACTGCTTTCCACCCCCCAAAAAATGGTCAGATAGAGAGAACCATCCAGACATTGAAAGATATGCCATGATCATGTGTTTTGGACTTTGGGGGATCATGGGAATGTTATTTTTTTTTATTAGAGTTTTCCTACAATATCATTTATCACTCTACTATTGGAATGGGAAAATTTGAAGCCTTGTACAAGAGGCCATGTCATTCATCCGTGTGCTAGACCGAGGTTGGGGAGGTGGGTGATCTTGGCCCAAAGGTGGTGCAGAGCACAACAGAGAAGGATCAGCTTGTGCGTGAGAGTATGAAGGAATCCCATGACCGGAAGAAGTAGTATGTTGATCGTAGGAGGAGGCCTTTGGAGTTCGAGGTTGGAATCTATTTGTTCTTAAATGATTCTCCTCAATGTGGGCAGCGATGTTTTAGGAAGGGGAGAAAGCTCCCTCCTAGGTTCATCAATCCATTTAAATTGTTGGGGTGAGTCGGTGAGGTGGCATATCAGCTGGAGTTGTTACATCAGTTGGAAAGGATCCACGATGTATTCTACATCTCTCAGCTTCGTCTATATCTACACGATGATTCCCATGTCATGGACTAGTGAGAATTGGATATAGGGGAAGACACTACATTCATGGATCATCCGTTGAGCATTGTGGATAAAAAGGAGAAAGTGCTTCGTGGAAAACCCATCCCTTTGGTTCGTGTGTTGTGGAGGAATGGGGACCTCGAGGAGAGTACATGGGAGCGAAAAGCTCAGATGTGTGCCCAGTACCCAAATCTATTTTGAGTTGTTGTTCCGAGCCATCCTTGTTGTTCTTGTTTTTGTGACCTACTGTGATATAATGCTGACCTTGTTGGTTTATGAGATGTTTAGTTTCATTACCATGTTAATGGTTATCAAAAGTCCTGATATGTGGGGAAGGGAGGATCTGATCCCAAATCAAGATGAATTAAGGTGGATGCGATTAAACCCGTGCAGGCGATTTAGTGCCGCCCAAAGTGGATAGTATCTTAACATGGAGGAAAGACCTCCCTGATCCGTGTGTCCAGACAATGCGATCCTCGGGATTCGTATGGTTGTTTGGGGTGGTTGTCCCCGAGAGGTATCTTCTGGAGGGGTTGTTTGGGTTACTCTTATGTTCTCTAGGGTGAGAATAATTATGAGAGGAATCTGATGTAATCGCACAGACCCACCTGGTCAATTACTTTGCCAAAATTCTATGTGTTGGGGTGTCATGGACTCATCGATCAGTCCCACCCATCAGCTCCACAGATCAGATCCAATGATCAGCTTCACTGATCAAATCCACTAATCTGCTCCACTGATCAGCTTCACTAATCACTTTCACTGATCGGTTTCATAGATCCATTTCACCTAATCTAATTCATATATTAGTTTCACCAAATCAATTTTAGATATCGGTTTCACCAAATCGGCTTTATAGATCGGTTTCACCAAATCGGTTTCACAGATCAGTTTCACCAAATCGGTTTCACAGATCGCTTTCACCAATTCCGTTTCACAGATCTGTTTCAGCAAATAACTTTCACAGATCATTTTCACCAAATCGGTTTCAGGGATCGGTTTCACCATATTGGTTTCAGAGATCAGTTTCACTAAATTGGTTTCACGGATCGGTTTCACCAAATCGGTTTCATAGATTGGTTTCACCAAATCAATTACACAGATTGGTTTCACCAAATCAGTTTCACAGATCAGTTTCACCAAATCGGTTTCAGAGATCCGTTTCACCAAATCTGTTTCACATATCGGTTTCACAAAATTGGTATCACAGATCGGTTTCATCAAATCGATTTCACTGATCAGTTTCACCAAATTAGATTCACAAGTCGGTTTCACTGGTCAACATCATAGGATCCCCTTCATAGGATCAGCTTCACTTGATCAGCTCCACCGATCAGTTTTAACTATTACTCTCCCCAATCCGCCACAGAGGGGTGTCGGGATTTTCCTTCCCCAGTTTTTTCCATAACGCTACTTTTAAGTCTTCTAACCTTTTTAATGTATTTCAATGTTGTTTATAGAACTATTAACAATGTTTTATATCCCCTAAGAGTGAGGAGACCATCAATGGACCTTTTTTCTTCTCTTAAATGAAATACTTTAACGCACAACTATTTTAGCCAACCCACTGATGAGAATTATTAAATTAACAATTAATTCCATCGTGTGTAACCCTATAACTGCAAGGAAAATAGATGATCCTCCTTTATATCAATTCAAGATCCTCATATCCCGTAATGAATGAATCACACCTTTTTATTGCACGAGACTTATTTTCTTCCCAGCTGGTCTCTTTTCTTTCTTCTCCTTGGTGCGTTTAGATTCCCCCTTCCCGAAGCGAGTGGTGCACCTGTGCAGGAGCCTTTCTTGCTCATTCTTAGCGACTTCCAAGTTCTTCCCCTAGATGTCACGCATCCCCATTTGTTGGTTCTAGGATAAAAATGTTGATCATTGATCATTCAGGTAGGGCTTTTCCTTCTTCTCTCCTTAGTGTTTATCATGTGGGGTGGGTATGCTACTGTTTCTATGGGGATGGTTGAAACCAAAACGTAATGAAGATAATAAATATAAATTTTAAATAGTGAAGGGGGTGTTATTGATGTTTATGTTGTATTCCTTATCCCATATTATGTGTTTTGAATTGTACAGGCTTATGCCCACTAAAAATAATGGACATTCGTGGTCTTTTCTTGTGCACTGATGAACCTCTGTTTTTTTGGATATTTATGTGATTAAATGGGTGTAACATGGAAAATTGTTAATCATGTAAATTTGGTTGATTAAATGGATTCCCAGTGAATAAAAATACTTGTGTGATAACAATGGTTAACCAAACGGAATGGCGGAACTGAATGAATGGCATATTCAAATATAAAAACTCCCTTGCTCTATTTTGGTGATATTGACGGTTGATGCTTGGGAAGTGACATGGATAGAGATGGGATCCTCTATTTTGGTGAAATTTTTGGCTTTTTTATTTGAGGTTGTGTGGGGTTGTATGATGTGTCTTGGTTTGGTTCAAATACTTTGAGGGATCTCAAGGATCCCTTTTCTTTTTGTGACTTTACAAGAGAACTGAGTGTGAATTCTTAATTTGATGTTTGGTTGTTTTCTTTTCCTTGGCTTGTCATTATGCATGTTAGCTTCCTAGAAGTGTAGAATTTACATAAATGGAATTACCTGAATATGAAAATATGAATGGGTTCAGGGTGGAATTTTTTTCCGGGAATGAGTCATGACAGGGTTGTGGCTATTATGATTCTTATGAATGAATAGTAACAAGGGTGCTTGTGTATGGACTTGTTTTGGAAACCCTAGGCTGTGATGAGTTCTTGTTAACTATATATAATTGTATTTCTTATGTTTCTAAATCTCACCCCACCCATGTTAATCACTTTGTTCCAAACACCCACATTTCATGGGGGAGGGTGTTTTTTCCAACACTCCTATGTGTGGCTGGTTATTAGCTCCATTTCTCCTCCATTTCCTGAGTATCCCAAGGTCATTTGGGCAGGCTGTGACAGCATGAGGTCCATTATAGTCCTAGATTCTTTGGGCAGGGTATGTGGTGGTGGTTTGTTGTGGTTTGTACAGACAAGTTGTTTCCCAAGTGTATTCGGGATGAGGCCCAGGTGTCTTCGGGCGTGGAAGTAGTTGTTCGGACCTAGGTGTTTGAGGGATGTGTGGTAGTGATAGCCCATGTGTTTGTGGGCGGGATGTGTGATTGTGGGAGCCCAAGTGTGTGCGGGGGGTGGATGGCAGTGGGAATATAGCGAGGAAGGCAGGGGAGGTTTGACGCGTAGGATGTCCTCAATAACTAGTGGAAAAGTGGGAGGGGTACCCAAATATCGATGTGCTATTATTATTTCTTTACATGTCTTGTGTTATTTGGGGAGTGTGCCTTGGTATGGTTGGATAGATAGTTTCCTTTCTAGGTGATCTGACTATCTTCTTTTCTCATAGGGAATTAGAATGCATCCCCACTTTTGCACAAGTGCCTTTGATTTTCCATAATGAGTATAGTTGTATACTCACCCTATGTATATAAACTACTCTCAATTTTCCAGGAGTACATCAGGGATTGTGCGGGTCCGTACTAGCTCAGACCTTGGGTCAATTACTATTGTTGTTTTTCTTTTTCTGGTACCTTCCTTGGGTGTATTCTTATACTTTTGTAGAATCTACTTTTTGACATTCATTTGAGAATGGTTTGCTTTTGGCTTTACTTTTACCTTCAGTTTTTCTATTGTTGGGATTTATTATATTATCTCTCAATCTTATTAAAAATAGGGGTAATGCCTTCCTTTTTGTGTGTGATTCTATACCCTTAGTGCTGGTCTTCACTCTGGGACCTATGAAAGCTGGTCTCATGGGTCATTATCTCTCCTTCAACTAGAAGAAGGAAGCTTCTGGCCTTCTATTGTCCCTTCTCTCATCTTGTTGAAGGTGGGACATTACAATTTATTATACATTTATCACCTTATATGTAAAATTATAACCTTTTAAGAGTGAAAAGGATGATTCCACAGTTAATGTTAAAATGGGTTGACTAAGGGATTAAACCAAAAAATAATGCATAAAACACCACCTAAACCTATTAATTTTTTACTTTTTGATGTCATTTCATCCTTATAAAACTTTATCGTAAAATAACCGATCATTTTGAATTATATGTTCTTGAGAATGACCTTATTATAGTTTATTCTATTAAAAAATTCCAAAAGTACATTAAACATAAATTATAAAATTAAAACAATATTTTTCATCCTAAACCAAATTTTAAATTATATACCAAAAAAGCTACAAAAATACCTTATAATATTCTCTATATTTATTAAATTGTTTTTTTCTTCCAAAAAAAACATACCCTATGGTCCTTAAGATAATATCTAAACGAGTTGTTCCATATATGAAGTTATCGCCTTAACCGACCAACATCATTTTAATTATTCATTTACCAACACTAAATAAACTTTATTAAAAATAAAATAAAATTTTAATTATCATAAATATAATTGAAATTTGTTATGATTATTAAACCACCATTATCCACCCTCTTTCTTATCAAATGAGAATAGAAAGTATCACTCATGCGTACATACGGCTTGTCATCTCCACGTATCCATACAATTCATTTCTCATCACCATATTTCATAGGTGGGTATTTTGACGAGATTAATGTTTATTATAGATAAATATTCCGTAATTATACTTTTTAATGATAATATCATATCTTCCAAACTATTGTAAAATGACATTGTCGCTCATGCGCATGTGTGGACTACTATCTTCGTGAATCGATGTGATTTTTTTTTCATTTATATTTTACATAGATGTTATTAAGTATTTTTTTAATAAATATATTTTATTAATTAAGTATTATATAAATTTTATTTAATATTTACCTTTCATTCATTCTATCTGTCAAAAAATGAAAACAACATTAATGCTTATGTACGACCTACAATCCCCTTGAATGATGTAATTATTGTTTCTATCTATACATTTATGGATGAATATAAACATATATATAATGAATGTATATAAAATTAATATCATGGTTTAACTTATTTATATTATAAAACTGCGATCAATTTACAGGGACCAAAACTACCAGACCAAAACATATATTAAAAATAAAGCAGATATCACCTGAAATAGTGATTTTAATAAATAATTATTAATAAATAGGTCAAAAAGGTTATAAATAGATCATATATTGTATGATATATATGATTATGGTTCTAGAATAGATTTATAATAAATATATATTTATTATATATGATGTTACAACATGTACAAATGAATTCAAACCTAATATAGGGGATTCTCATATGACTATTATTTGTGTGAGACACATTCCATATTCACCACTCGTTTATTATATTTGGATTATATAATTCCAATTAATTTATTTTATAATTATTTTTACTAGATTTAAGGGAATAAAATATAAATTGGGTTATTTATTCTATGGGGCCTATGGTTTAAATGTTACTAATTTAGTAAGGGTTTTATGTCACAATCTCATTGTCTATCGGGATTGATTATAACTATGTTTTAGAGGTTGGAATCATATGATGTACCACTCATGAAACTCATGAATTTTATTATACAATTATTTTAAATGAAAATAAATGATTTAATTTGATGCATGTCACACTAATAACTCAATATGCTTATAATAGTTTTAAAGTAAAATCCATGGTATTTCTCTCTTCAGTTGAAAAATATTTATTTCAAAAATATGTTTTCTAAAAATGTTTTAAACAGTATTTTTTATAGTCTCCTAAGAATGATTAAAATATTTGCAACCCATATTTTTTTTGAAATGGTTTTAGTGGTATATTCAAATTTTTATCCTAAATTTTTTTCTATATAATGGCCTCATGGATTCCTGAAATAGATACGGTGATGATACACAACATTAATATGGAGTGATATAAATATTTCACCCTCGTAAAACAATAAAATTATCATATTTTAAACTATTTAATTTTTCTTTTGATAAACTATTATGTTGCAAAAAATATTCTTGTACCTCTGAACACTTTATAGAGATGATCATTACCTTCACTAGAACTCCCAAAGTACCCTGTCTAGACAATAAAAAATGGATTTCATAAAATGTTTATTTAATAATATTCCTTATAATTTAATTCAGTTGTAATCATTATTTTACCTTCTTCTAAATAGAGTTATGTAGTTTATTATTTTCTTAAATGGGTTATACTACCTTTAAAATTTTTATCTTTGGTTATGATTACCTGACCAAAATATAGTACAGTTATTATAAAATAGTCTTGGTTCTATTAACTCCCTCAAATGGCTATGAAGTTAGGTTTGGGGATTGTACTAAAAAAATAAATGAGTTGGGATTCAACACATTATAAATTTATAGCATTATAATTATCTCATTATAAAATTATCACCCTCTTTCATAGTGAATGTTATACTCCATCAGTTGGGGTGTGAGGAGTCGACTAGGTCCATTAGACTAAATCACTATATAATATCTATATTCTCTCTATTTTTTCATTCCACTACTTTTTCACAGTAATTATTACGATCAATTTACCACCCCTCTAGGAAATATTTCAATACTTTTCTAACCTAACAATTTTTTTAGAATTTTAACCTTTTAGGAATTATTAGATTAACTCTATTGTATTTTTATGGATGCAAATAGTTGGTATAAGTTGTTGAGCTTATAAGGATTGTATTTTTGTTATTTTTATGATATAAAGTGTATCATGGTCTTTAAAAAGACTAAGGAATGATCTATTTAGGATATTATAAGTCATGATATTGCACACATGAATCTAGTAAGACCACCACATTTCATTGGAAGTGATTATGGATATTGGAGAGATCATGTTGAGGTATTTTTTGAAAATATAGTTTTTATTTTTGGACTATCATGGAATGTATGTATAAAATACCAAATGTTAAACATGATACATTAAATTTAAATGGTGCTATAGAATTTATCTTGAATTAAAAATTCATAAATTATCATTATTTTTCACATAGTAGAAGTGTGTATTTTCATTTATCTTCTTGTAAAATTACATATAACAGATGGATAGAATTGATACCCACTCATTATATAACTAAAAAATTTTAAACAACCATGCTTATGATTCAAGGGGCTAAATTTTAAGAATTTAGAATGTATGATCATAAAAGTGTAAATGATATGCTAAAGAGATCCACAAATATTATCAATAGCATTGTTAAAATTGGTGAAAATTTGTAGTATAATGCGTTGATGGATATGATACTTTGAACCATACCAGATAAGTGAAATTTAATGAAAAAAGATATTGAAGAAATAAAATATTTGGCAAAATAACCTCTAGATAATATTATAGTATATTCATTACCAAAAATACATGAATTAAATAATAGTGAGCTTAATTCATTTAGTGATTCCTTATTTTTTCAATTATAGGATAATAATGATGATATAAATCGATTTGAAAAATATATTCAAGGACTCGTAAAGAAAAAAAATACTAAAAAGGATTTTCTGAAAAATATGGGATTAGAGAAGCATTATAAAAGAAAAATATTTATTGGTAAATATAATATTATATTTTATGAAGGTAAAAAACCTTTCTATACCAAATATGATTGTATAAAATCAAATTATAAATGATATAAGTAGTATAGAGGGAAAAGGGAAAAATAAGGATGTAATGTATTATAGTTTCAGTTTGATTGAATAATTAAACTCCATTGAGGAATATGGAAGTGAAAAAGAGACTGATAACGTAACTCTAAATGGAAAATATCCTTACATAACTAATCAATTTAATGATATATTAAATTCAAACTATTTTTTAATGATTAGTTAATCTAAGGTTAATAAAACTTTTATTTATGATTTTATTTCATAATATACATCTAATTCTGATTGTGATAAATCTAAAGAAAATGAACTATGTTATTTATGATTTATATATCAAGAAGAAATATAAAATATTGATAATATTATGAAAAGTTATTATGGATTATAAGAAGGTTTCTAAAATAATAAGAATAAGTTTTGGAAAATAATAATTTAAAAGATTATATTTTTTATTTTGTTAGTGAAAACATGAGAAATTGAAAATTATGGTGAGTAATATTTATTAGATCAATAATGAAAATCACAGTCTGAGAAATACTACATCACATACTAAATAAAATGTCTGTGAGGATATTCAGCTTTTATATAAAAATAATTTTAATAAAAAATGATGCTTTCAATTTAAAATAGGTTCTATCAACCTCTGTTTAAGTCAAAGAGAGATATGATAAAATGTTAGTAATGATAAAACAAAATAGTGAAAATTATAGTTTCGGTTATAACCATGAGATTCTAAAGATGTAAAATAATTCTATTTTTTGGAGTTTTACATGGTTTTTTCTATAGATTCATGTTTGAAGAATATAATTCAAGTACATTATGTTGAAACATGTTATCTCAAGTTCCCTAAATATTTAAACTACACTAGATTTTATATCTCAAAAAATTTATCATCTTACAGACGTTACAATAATTTATTAAATATTATTCAAAACCAAATTTTTTAATTTCCCAATTATACCAAACAAATAATGTGTAAAAAAAAGTGTATGTGTTTGATATTTTTTCAGACTCTACAAGAAATACTTCAATTATTAGCAAAGCAATGGCAACACTAAAAATATTTATTGATAAGAGAAATAAAATTTCAATAATATTTTTTAAAAAAATAATACTTACATACTCATTGATACATTTAGAGATCCCATATTAAAGTAAATAATTATTTTAGGAGGATATCATCATATATAATATTTTTTCGGTGGGAAATTTACTTTTTTAATTCATTTTTAGAATGTTTTTTATAGTCCTATCTTGTAATGTCTCTAGGGTAGTTTTTTTCATTAATTTTTGTTAATGCTTAAAGTGAAAATGGGAGATGATTACAAATTTTAATTTAATATATTTAAATTATGTTTTATTATTTCCTTTTTTACTTACTGACCAAAATTTTGGAAAATGTTATATTTAATACATTTAGAATTGTAATAAAATAAAAAAGGGTGATATTGTTGTCCTCGGTTTTTTTATACATTATATGTGTTTTTTTATTCAAATACCTCACATAATATTTTCATGGGTACTTATAAAATTTTAATATTTTCTGTTGTGTGGTTAACAGTTTTGTATTTTATAAAAAATATATTTTTTAACATATTTTATTAGTTATTTTATAATTCTTTTATTATTTTATTTTAAAAAAATATAGTTATATTTTTAGTGTTATATAACACTATATATATATTAGTGTGTTTAAATATCTTTCTGAAATATGGAATAATATTTAGATACATACAACACAAACACAATGTTTCATTTTTTATTGAATATACATTGCCAATATTATTGAGCGGATAACACAATATCTTTCACTATACCTCCTCAAGTATCAATAACTATAACTCTTACCATGCTTGCTTAGATTATAATATTTTAGGAAATAACTTATGTTTCTAACATTTACACCTAATATGAAAGGTACCACTAGTCCTCACAAGCTATTAGCACTCTCCTTATTTGAACATCATGTTTGCAACATCTCATGCGTGACATATTCCTCATTGGAAGCACCTTCGACTATGAATCTCATGTATTGACCCAAATTCCTCTTCATTGTATCTCTTAAAGGAATTAATCCTCCTCTTTCATGGAAGCACTTCGAGTTCACACTGTAGATGATGCTTCTAACCATCGCACCATAGGAGGTCTTTCATCTACTTCATGGTGTCATGGAATTTCATGGTAGCATATTTCTATGACATTTAGTTATAATCTTTAATCGTGAGTTATATAATATATGATCGTGAATTGTGGAACTGTGAGTCTCTAAATATTTGATCATGATCTGTGATTGCATTATGTTATAATTACCAGGTTCTCTATTTTTCCTATATCATTTATAATGTTAAATTAAATATATTTTTTCGTAATACTTTAGGATTTGGTATTAATATTTATATTATTTTATTTACTATTTGTTTATAAAAAAAATTGTTATAAAATTCTATTAAATAATGTTTAGTAAATGAAAGTTGTTTTGGAATTTTCTAAATAATATATATATATATATATATATATATATAATTTAGCAGGCCCATAGAAACATACATCATTTTTAACTTGAATTTAAATTATTTATTATTAAATAAATTCTTCTTATTAAATGTTTTAAAATGGATTATAAATATAGTTAAAAAATTTAAGTGTAATCATTATTTCAAATTGATTTTAACAGTTTTTTTGTTTATATAAATTAAAATAGAATGTATTTTAAAGATTTTATTTGTAGTAAATATTGTTGAAATTTCGTTAACTGGGTATTATGGAATTATTTTGAATGATTTATTTAATTTTTATTACTCATTTTAATTTTTTTTAAATACATGTTGAAATTAGTTTGAATTTTTTTAATTTCTATAGATTATATTGTATATCTATGACATTTTTTGTTTAACTCTATTTTTATTATTTTGAATTATTCTAATAGTATATTCATGTCTATTAGGCAAATAGTTTTCTAAAAAATTACTAGAGGATTCTTAGAAGAGATACGACGTTGATACAAACCTTTATTATGGAGTGATACAATCTATTTACACAGATATAATAATTAATTGATCTTGTTCTCAATTTTTTACAGAATTTGTGATAAACTCCCATGGCGTAATAAATATTCTTTCACTTTAAAACACCTTGGAATTTTGACCAACACCTTCTATATAATTCCTTGAGTAAACTGTCTATATCATTCAAAAGGGAATGCATAAACTGTTTCATCACCATCAATATTTCTTCTTTTATCAATTTGAAATATTTTTTCAAAATAATTCATCTAGATAGAGATCTCCAGTGGGATACATGGCCTTATGGACACCTCTCTTCTTTATAGAGGTTCCCGACTAATAGTGAGAGACTAATGGTGGTACATTATGGAGACTGTAACCTCATGAATAGTGTATAGAATCAGTCTAAAAGATAATAAGTGGATGATTTAATAGAAATAACTAATAAAATGATAAATAATGAATAAATGAACAATTCTGATCATTTATCCATAACTAAAATGTAGTCACACATACAGCATGAGAAATATAAAAAAAGAATAATGAAGGAAAACAAAATCTTTAGAGGATATCCCCATGAGAATCCTAAGCACCATCTCAGTCTTATGCCCCTTGGAACCCATGTATATGTGAAACAACACATAATACAAACCATGGTCATGAACCTGCAACTAGATGATGTCAGTTTAGGTATTAAATGTCAGCCTAAATTGTGCATGAGATATAATCAGTATGCAACCAATGGGTTATAATTAATAATATATTGTTTTATATTATATAAAAAATATATTCAAGTATTCAAAATTTAAGTAGTGTAACAATGATATATGTAAAAAAATAGGATCAGGTTCATCAAGGACACCTGGTCCACTATACCCACCTCTTCATATGTCTGAATGACTCTAATGAAGTGTCACCCATTACACACACACACACACATATTTTTGTGTGTGTGTATTTATATATATTCACTCTATACATAGTCATATATATATATCCAAATATTAGATACATGGTACTATCCAGGACTCGAGATGTAACTCATTAATCCATGTAAAATCATAATAATGTGACAAGTAATATTAGATGACATGATGATATTCATAATTTATATAATATTTTATATCAAGTATCATGAATAATAATTGGGAGGGTCATAACTAACATCCTAATAGACAGGGTGTGGAATTTCAATCCCAATAAACATGGTGACACGAATGTTCATGTTCAACATCTTTGAATAAGGGGGTTTGGAACACCATTTCCACAACCCTAAAAAAGGTTTCTCTTTAAAAAATAGTATCAGGTAGTATAACTTTCCTGATGAGGCTATAGATAATGAATTTTGTAAATATGATTTCTCCATCACTCATGGTGTAGTGTACCTCAATTTTTATATTTCATTTAATAATTAATATATACTATGAAATCACCCATTATATTTAAAAATGAATTAATAAATTAAACCATTTCACTCATGAAAAAACAATAAGGTCCATGGGAAGCACTCATTCTATAAAATAATCAATAACCACTAATTAAACATTACATTACATTTTATAAGAATGTTTATCTAAAAGATAGTTTGATTATACAAAAGAAAACATTGATTTTAATTAATTTTAATCATATAAAATCATTCAATATTCTATGTTACACATAATTATCAATTTTTGCACACATTATCAAGGGCCATGATCATTATCTGAACCACATAACTCATCTAGGAGTTTATATCATTGCAAAGTCGTTTAAAGAAGACACCCCAATGGTGGTGTACTCACATGACAAGGAAAAAAGAATATATCATGTGAATGAAAAAAAACCCTAAAGGTTTTTTTTAATTTATAAGGTCAAAATCCAACCATATATATTAAAATTAACATCATCATTTAGGTTTAAAATTTTAATAAAAGTGATTATAAAATCATAGTAGAAACAAGAAGAAGGTATGGTGCGTGAAATAATAAAAATATCATATATAAATATAACGTAAACGGAAATTATTATAGATTATATACATTTTACCAAGGATGATTCACACACCCAATCTCATGCTATGATTTGAGATTAAATGTGAGAAAATGATGAATGGGATAAACTACCTAAAAATATGGCATATGACCATGCCATGAAATAGAATCCAATGCAACAAGAGAAACCGTGAAATGATGGAAGAGGAACTTAAGATTTTCATAGGCTATCCAACATGATGAAAATCAAGTGATTCCGAAGAAGAATGAGGTTGATCTACTATGGTATGATTGAGGATTGAGGGTGTTCATAAAGAGGGAATATTTAATGAAAAGATGTTTTAAATGGGTTAAATTCCAACTTCTGTGAAGACGAAAAATGGAACTTTTTACACTTTTTAATAGGTGAATGGTTAGATAAATTGTTAAGAAATCCATTTGATAACTGTGTGTATGAAATTTTAAGATATCCACACCCCACAAATTCTTATTACATAGTTAAAGAAATCATGTGAAATTCGTGTGCTTTGAACTCTCTATCCCCCACACCCCCCATGATTAGGCATGTGGTTAGGAAAACAATTCTAAATCCATGAGTTCCACCTATGAAATTTTACTGAAAATCATTCACATATTATTTTAGCCTATTCACATAGTTTATACAAGACATGTTCATATACAATAGTCCATACATTTAGGGGTTCGCTATTAACACTAACCCTATGAAAACTATGTACCCTTATCTATATCTTCCTCAAAATAATATTTTTGAAACAAAATGCATGTGAAACTAATCTGAACTCCCAAGAAATATGATGTCCAAAAAACACATATTAAGAACACTTATAAATGTTCTAATTCATATATTTTACTTCTATGGAACAGTTTATGGTTCATCTCATCCATCAAATGAAATGTTCCAATTAATATCGAATCTTTAACAAGTTCAAATTGCAATGCATTATAGTCTCCCCACCATAGAACTTCTCTTTCATGATAAGACTTAGGTAATGGTGAAAATATCACCTAATCTACTTGGTTCATGATAACATTCTCAAATAGCCATGTTGTGCTTCCCACATCCAACCCACCTAAAAGGGATACTTTAAACATGTAGTACTTAATCCACTAAATCTCTAAAAAATTATCATATTAGAAATTGAAATATTAATATTGATCTTACCTAATCCCATAAAACCCAAAAAATAATCTTACTATCATCAGTTTCATTATCTTTCCAATGTTTCTCCCCACTCTAGACTGTAGTTTTACATAGTCAATTCCATGATGGGGAAGTAGTACCATAAAAATTTTCTTTTATATATTTGACCTAACATCCCAATGATGCTTCTAGAATGATTCCCCACTAGAAAAACATATTATGAAATTGGAACTCTGAACTTGATCTTTATTTATATTTAAATTGTTTAATTTTAATCAACTAAGATTAATTGGTTGTGTCTTCTTTTCCGTGAATGTCCCGACCAAATCGTACACTACACTCGTCTCCTTTGAATATGTATTCAGTGCAGTTTCTACCTCTATCTGAATTAAACATACCAAAATATTTCAGTTTGAATCTGCTTTGATGAACTATTAGTGAAATTGATCAGCATAAACTATCAATGAATTATAAAAACCCAATACTAAAACCATTATTCCAAGGTCAATTTAGGTTATTACATGTTTTCTCACCAATTCATATACCTGAATTTTGGTGACATCTCTTAGATTGACAGAACTATTTGAATACATTGTTTTATTATAGCACCAAAACCAATAATTTTATACTAACACCTCCATTGATGTTCATAAGTCATCCCAGGATAGATTCCCCCATCAAGACATCACCAGATATTGTATTCAAAACTTTACTTGGGATCCACAATGAAAAATATTCATACTATGATCAACTAATCAAATGACATGAGACAGAAAAAATCCCACACAATGACTTGTCTCAATATTCCAAAGATCATCTCCCATGTGGAACATATATTAGTGATATGCATCCCACTCCACACCTTTGATACATATTTTTCATCTTCTCAATGAAAATATAATATAAAATAATATCTCATTCCACATCTATTTACGAACATAACGACAATATGGAAAAGAACTCACTCATCTTGAGAACCATCATAATCATTTCCCACTACTCAATCCCTCTTTTTGAGAATATTTTCCCCAAATAACATTTAATTTCAACTCATAACTATTGTATACACTCTCAAATGGCCAATGGTGTACAACACAAAAAATTTATTTCTTTTAAACTACTCCATGAGCATACTCCAAAGGAGTTCATCATCCAACCATTAAATCGATTTAAATTGGTATCTTCGTGAAAAATTAATTCTCCCTTATCATACTCAAGTAAATGTCATGATAGGGGAAATTATAACACATAACCAATTGTACACTATGATTTCACTAATATGGATGTATATCTCTCTTGAGCCGAACTAATTTCAAACCTATAATATTTTCCTTAACATTCCCCTAGAACCATGTCTCCCAACAGTGCATTTAATGGTTTTATAATGACTCAAATGTCTCATGTTTCCCAGCCCATATCTATTTTATCCCTCATTAATGGAACCTCCATTCTAATTTATCTATGCTCTGGGTCACCCTTCCCACGACCATCACATATCACACCATTGATCATCAAACCATACAGATCTATTCAATGATGTTAATCTTTAAAAAGGATCCAACATACAATAAGTTTAAGCTATATTTTCAATAGACGGGGGTGGTAATAAACCACATTACCTAGGTAAACACCAAAATAAGACACCCATGTTTCATTTATTGACAAGGTAATGCTGACCTTTCAACATAGTACACCGATTTCAAAAACGCACGGAGCTCCCTCAGAACTCTTCTTCAAAAATGGTCACCTTTATGTTGCATGATTTATCCCGTGATTGACTGCCTCATAGATTTATTTTAGAATCAAAGGCATCAACAAATAAACTACAAGTCAATTGGTCTAGGTTCTTAAACAATCCTTCCGATTGAAGCCATTTTTGATATCCAAACAGTCATGGATCATTTTAGAAAGAAAAGGACGCATCATGGATGTTCCAAAAGATCAAATCACCTCCATAAATTAGTATACAAATTTTTATATAACGAATCAAATTTAATTTAAGGAATTATAAACCCCATGCCTACAATTCTCTCATGTTTTCCTTCATAAAAATGGATGCCATCCCGTAAATGGTTCAAGTAAAAGGAAAGAGTCTCTATGTCTCCCCACTATCAATATGTTATCAAATAGGGGAACCATGACCCACCCATGGCCATTAGTTACAAGGTTCTAACACACATAAAAATCTATATAAAATAAGTAAAACTAAAGAAGGATGTAAATTCATCGACATATAAGAGTCACAACATCATGATAGAGGATAAAGAGTTATCACTCACCAGGAATCTTTATATGGAAATACCACATCAAGGTTCAAATAACCATACAACCACCCACAATCCATGTGTTGCCTCTTTATTACCAAAGAGTCTTACCCATGTCAACCAGACCAAAGAGACAACACTACTGGTCTTAGAATCTGGAATCAAAAGACTATTGGATTTTCCTCAGTAAGGGTGTTACATCAACAGCTAACCCCTCATAAAAATAACGAGTTCACTTTTTAAAACCATAGTCATTCATAAAAGGATAATAGGCTCTATCTCATATCCTTGAGGTATTTCAAAAACTAGGATGAATCATCAGGAATCTATATGTACTTTTCATGTCCTTTCTCAATGGATACATTTAAATCTATCCCTTGTATGAGGGATCATGCCAACTACACCTTTAAATGGATAAATTTTAACTCATTTATTGAATATTATTGATTTAAACATTTAAATATGTTCTTATATAATATATAACATGTACCAATTATCAAATAATGTTGTAATAAGTAATTTACTCACATAATTCCATGTAGTATTTAGAAATTAACTCATAACTCCATTATCCATTGATTTATCCAAATTTTCTCATAAGTAGAATCAGTTAAAGAAAATTTAAATTACAATATATAGAATAAAACACATTATAGTTTATAACTAGAATTTTAATTTACTGATACCTCATAACAATAAAGCTCACAAGAATATATCATGGCATTTATTAATTAAAAAGGGGAATGGTCATTTAAGATGCCACCATATGTTTATATATAACATCATATTAGAGGCTATTGAAACGTTAAATAAGTATCACATTTATCATATCACAACCAAATTGGTTGAGTACCATGGTATAAAATGTATAAGGTGACCTATGAGTGTCCTATCATACCGATCATGGATTCATTTAAGTGAAAATTAAGACAATTAATTTATCGCATTTGTAAAAAAAACACTTAGTGCATTTATTTTAAGAATGATGTCTTAATTGACCTAGAAGGGTCTAGTTGTACATTTAGGGATTTATCTTATACAAAAAATCCCAAACTAACCTATTTGGGTTAATTAATAAATTTATGGATTCAACGTATATGAATAATGTCCTAAAATACCTACATGGGTCTAGTTATGAATTTAGGGATTCAATCGTACTGTAATTAATTTCAAAGTTATAGATTAAAAAAACATTATAAATTAAAAATTTACAACATGATTTACGATAAATCATTTTTTATAAGAATTAAAATACAATATATAAATATAAGAACCAAATTCAGTTTGATGAGTTACAATTCCAAATAGATACATGTAATTACCTTCATAAGTTACAATTGTAATTTATGTAATTGTAACTCGGTTTATACCTTAGGTGATTTAATATAATGAGTTAATGTATAACGGTTTGATTATATGGATTACACATCCCAATTTAAAACGCTTTATAAATATATTTTGGTTCCCATTTAATCAAAACCATAAATGGTATAGCCTATGTATATAAATATTCTTTGCTCAAACATGTCATAATTAGTTATTTATGGTTAAAAAATAAATATATATGGTAGATATTCATTTAGGTTGTTGGAGACACATTAACAACCATTTTTTATCACAATTTTAAAATGGTATTCCACATCTGATTAATAATACAAATAAACCTGACAATGATCATGGAAAATTTCTACATAAGTTAGGAAACCCTATATATGTGGTATAGATCACCGAATAAAGGTATACATCTAAGCTTAATAATTTACCACAAATGAATGGTTTGAAAATCACCACTCATTAGAAAAATATAAAATACAGTCTGCATGGAATGGAATATTCATGACATGTGAACCATTATATGAATATGATGATGCATGTAACAACTCTTCCCCAACATACCAAGCCAATGGTGAAAATCCATAACTTGTTAAGGAGGGGAAATAAACCAACCACTAAAGATGAAATATCAATCTACCATAATAATGAACATGAATAATTCCATCCCTAAAAAATTTATATTCCCTTCATGCATGGGTTGGCCTAACCCAAACATAAGCTATTTACCAAGAACTGAGTTTTTTATTCTTATCTACCATTCCAAAAAAAGAAATATAAAATCAAAAAAGATATATGATACCATATTGTATTATCCTAGACTAGAATCTACTATAATGGTTCCCCAAGCCAGTGGGTATATGGCCTCATATTTTCCCTACATGAAAGTGGATACTGAATAGAAACG
Organism: Viscum album; assembly: GCA_963277665.1. Taxonomy (NCBI): domain Eukaryota; kingdom Viridiplantae; phylum Streptophyta; class Magnoliopsida; order Santalales; family Viscaceae; genus Viscum; species Viscum album. The sequence continues at coordinate 1,269,724,061 of OY728164.1, forward strand.
GTGGTCTAATAGTTGTATTTTAAAAATAATTTACCATCATGATTAGGGTATCATAGCGGTCTAAAATCTAATCGATGATTAAAGTAATATAAATGAATGAGAAATGGAAAAATGATGAATAAATGAAAATAAAATATCATGTTATATATAATTACAAGGTAGTAACACATATAGTTGGTGATATATACAAAAAAATAATAAAAGAAAAAAATATATTCAAAGGCTATTCCTGAGGAAAATCATGAGTACCATCTCATTATATTTCTCCTAATCTCCCATGTAAAAGTGAAACACATAGAGTAAAATCTTTGGTACTAAACCTGCAACCATATTATATATTTTTGGGTACTAAATGGAATCCCAAATAAGGTTCAAGATAAAACTAATAGGACACAACCAATAGCATCTAATTCAAAATTTAGTTCGTGTATATAAATTAAAATATTTTTAATGAATACCAAAATGAAGCAGTGGGGTAATTATATATATAAAAAGTTAGGTTAAGGTTCCTCAAAGACACCTGGTCAAAAATACACACTTCACCCCAAGATATAATATCTCTAAATAATTTTCACCATGTATACATTTAGAGGTACAAATATATATTCAGTATATTCATAGTACAATATATAGCTATATATTTGAATTTTTTATACTAGCCAAGACCCAAGGCATAAATCAGGAATCCATGTATAATCATAAGGGTCACATATTTAATATTGGATTCCATGATGAGTATCATAATTAATATTGGATTTCATCCCATGTATAATTAATAATAATGAGAAGGTTGAAACCCAATCTCCAAATTGAGGGGGAAAGGAAATTCATGTCCAACAACCAAAGTGATGTGATTTTACATGTTCAATGTCCACGACCAAGGGGGTTTTAAATTACATTTCCACAATCCTTACTAAGTACACACTATAATTATCTAGTATAAGTTAGTCTCACATTCTCCATGAGGCCTTATCTAGGGTGTTCTGTAAAGAGGAACCTGATATCACTCATGGTGTAGTGTACCTTTATTATTATAATCTATTAACAAATTTTATTTTCCATAAGATCATCCATTCCATTACAAATTCAATTAATAAATTAGACCATTTCACTAATAAATAATGAAAAAGAGCCATGATATGAACTCATTCCATAACACAATAAATTAACCCTATTTAAACATTCCTTATCATTTTATAAGATCCCACACTTCAAAGTGGATTAATTATACAAATAAAAACAAGGATTTCATACCATTATAATCAACTAAATTCATTAAACAAGATTTACCCCTCTTAATAAACAAGCATCCCTCATGTGATAATGGGTCGTATGTTTTATCCAACCCACTTAACTCATCATTGAATTTATAATATTTATAATGTATTTAAATAACAAGCTCCAATGGTGGTTCACTAATAGGATAAATATATAAGAGTGTTTCATCTGAAAAAATAATACATAATTGGTGTTTTGGGTTGAAGGGGTAAATCTACAACCATGTAAGGTGAATGTAACAGAATTATTAAGGTTTACAAATTTAATAAAATTCATTTTACATTATCAGTAGAAACACATAGAAGGTATATCCGGTAGTATAATAGAAATATCATATAAGAAAAATTATTATAAGGGAAAATATTTTCAACCACCTACCTTATACCAATGACTCTTCACTTATTCAATATCATGTTTCTATTGAAACTGAAATAAGAGAAATCAATGAATTGAATAAACTCCCTAAAAATAGTGTATAAGAGATAATATTGAAATAATATTCAATATAGTAAGAGAAATCTTAAAATTATAGAAGAGGAATTGTAGAAAATACATTTTATATCCAAAATAATGGGAAATGGCTGATTATAATTGATAATAAGTGAGATCCACCATGGGAAGATGGAGGCAGGAGGGAGCATATGTAGAGGGATCCTGGAAAAAAAGATGGTTGAATTAGGGTAAAACACATTTGAGGGTTGATGGGAGAAATTGAAATTAAATACTTTTTAAGTGGTTTATGTTTATAATGGATGGTTAAGAAAATTTTTTACTAACAATGTGGATCACTCTATCAAAGAGGAACACCACGCATGGGATAGGTTCTTAGTTAGAATAATCATGAGGTAGCCATCGCTTGGCATTGTCCAACCCCCACACCCCATGTGGTTCGTCGAACCATTAGGAAGACCATGATCAAGACATGTAGTTTTCATTTGGAAATTACTATAGTCCCTTTTCTTAGATGTGTAACAAATACTCAAAGTTTATACAATATGTGCACCTATACAACAAGCCGAATAGTTTGTGGGCATAGTTAACATTAATAATTCTCCCTTGTCTCTCTTTTGAAAAACAAGTTTTTTGAATCCCATAATTTTAGAAACATATATAATCTATCAGAACATTTTAGGGACATAAAACAAATCAAAAAGAGTACATTTAAGTTTTCCAATTCTTTGAATTACATTTAGAGGCTTAGTTTATGATTTGGCCCACCCACCAAATGGAACATTCAAATTATATTATAATTTTCAACAGATTAAAATCATTAGAATTTACATGGGGAAATGTTATACTACATATACAAGGTATTCCTATTTTTATTCTTATAAGAAAAATAAGTTCAATTATGTTGGGTATGCTTCTTTTAAGAATGTATAAGTTCTGTTTGCTCTTATAAAAGGTTGTATAGTTAGGTTTCAGGTTTCTTCTTTATAATGTTTTCGTTAGGGATTCATTATTTTCTAAAATTATGGATTTATATTTCCCCAGTGGAAATATTCTTTCTCAATAATTTATATTGGGTTACATACTCTATCGGTTTGTGTTTGTAGAGTCTACCTAGTCAATTAAACCGAACCACTATATAAATTCTTTATTCTCTAAAATGTATTTTATATTTTCTTCTTTATTGATATAAATTTTTATATGGTCTTTTCGCCCCAGCTAGACCATCTTCTATCACATGTCCTAACCAAAATATATTACACACAACTATATAAGGAATACAATAAAATAAAATTAACCCCACATTGTAAGATGAGTTAAAATCAAACGATCCACCCACACTAGCAAGAATCTGTTTCAATGAGTTTAGGAAATATTCAAATAGATTCCCAAATACAAGGGATAATGAGGACATTTGGTCCAAAAAAACCTCTAATCCAGTTGAATAAGATAGTGAATTTGGTACCTATACTACTTAAGTGAATCATGATAATAAAATAAAACTTATACTCGACTTAAAATTAGTGAATGTCCTATATGATTTTGATTCTATGTTCCGTAGTGTATATAAAATATTTTCTAAGAGTATTAAATCACCAAACAAATGATTTTAATTTTTAAAAAACTTATATTTCTATTATTATTATATTAAAAGTTGAATATTATGGGAGTGTTCTCTGATTAATATGAATTATCTTTTATTTAAATGAATTTAATTATATTTTGGAAATGGATTGGTAATTTCTTCATAAATTGAACAAAAAATTTAGAATAATGACAACATATTTCGTTTAATGATATTATAATATATGAATGATAAGTTTATTTTAAGAATCCTTCGAAGAAAATTATATAATGTGGGTCATAATCCTAAATTATTATATACTTTTGGCATAAATGGTTGGAGAATAAATAAATATTATGACTAACATATTCGAAGGGGAAAAGATGTGTTTCCAAAGACATAAAGTTTATATCTCTGTAGAATTTATATGGAATTTAATTTAAATATTATTGGCACCGTTAAACATTTAATAAGATATTATAAATTAAAATTTTGATTTTAGATTTTATTTAAAGCGGGATGTAACGACAGATTAATTTTCAATATAATTTATCCTTTAAATACACCATGTGTTGATAACTTGTTTCACACAAAACCCTGAATTAAAACGATCCATGACATATTAGATGAATATTATTAAGTAAATATAATAATAATAAATACTATAGTAAATAAAAAACTTTTAATAGATGTAATATTCATCAAAAAAAGGATTATGAACACTTAATGTTTTAAAAAGATAATTTTTCAATAAAAAATATATTATTTACATATTTTATATATTTTATTTTCATTTAAAATATAAATTTATAAATCCTATAATTTGAATATGAATAATATAAATTAATTTTTGGATTTATAATTTATATATTATCATAGGATGATTTTTTGATATTTTTATAAAATAAGTGTTTTTTATGTTAATAGTGAAAATATTATTTTTACCAAAATTTCAAATTCCGTGAATTTATCTTTATATAAAAATAGTTATAAATTTATTAAAATTTTAAATTATTAAAATGTGTATTTATGAAGAAAAAAATATTCATTTTAATTATTATTTTAATGATATAAAACATATCATTAATTTTTTGAACTTATGTTACTTTTTATTCTAATTTAGACACAATTTGTAGTATATATTTATATATATATTTTTACAGAAAATTATTTGTATGAATTATTTTAAATGAAAAATTAAATATATTTGTTTAATAATTAAAAAATTTATACAATTAAAATAAAAAATACTTTCCATTTTAACCTACAAATAAATTTTAAGAATAAAAATACATTATTTCTGAAAACGCTTTTTACATATCGTGTGATTTCTTTTGAAATTATATTTTATTTTATGAAATTATTATAATAAATGAAATAAAAAATAAAAAATTGGGAAATAATTCCAATTTAAAATTTTTCAATTAAAATTAATTACTGAAGATCAAAATATTTGTACCTGTTATAAAAGTAAAAAATGTAAAAATAGTTTAACTAAGGTTAAAAGGACAAATAAATTTAAGAAATTGTCCAAAAATTATGTTTTTGATATTTAGATCCTAAAAACCTCCACCCATTATTTTAGTAAAATTTTGATCATTTTACCATTGAATAGTGGGATACCATTTTTAAAATGTAATAGATACTTTTAAAATAACCCTTTACCTAACTTATGAAAGTGCTTCACTTCCACCATTATGATACACCTATAACTTATAAATTCATCTCAAAACTCTCCGAAATTTCTCCACTTATAATTATATCTCAGTTTCTTAATATTATGGTCACAATTAGTTATCTTGCGTATTTTTTTTGTAATGATATTTCAAATATAAATCACAACATCTCAATGTGAATTTTTTTTACTTAGTGTTTTCATCATAATATTCATCCTAAAAAATATTTATAGATGAAATAATATTATGATACAGGTATTAATAATATAATATTGTTGTATCATATTAATATAAAACCCATTATTCCATCATTTTCATCCACTATGAAAAATAAAACAACATCGAGTGTTTGTATGTGCATACTACCACATCAATGAAGCGATGTAGATTGTTTTTCATCACCTCCCTTCATGGATGAAAAAAGTATGGGTTTTAGGATTTAATATATTTAATATTTCAAAGTTATAATTATTAATTTATAATTTACCATAAACATTCTTTTCAGGAAATTGAATTATAATTGAAATTCTTAATCATGCATACATGCAGACTACCATCTCGCTAAAAAAGAATTTAATTTTTCATAACTACCCAATATGGTTGGTTATAATAATGGATTTATTAAAGTAATATTATATTTAAAAAATTTTTATATTATTTCCAAATTACATTAACATTATATAAAAACATTGCATATATCATTACATCTTTATAACCAGCTACATTTGGGTTGTCTTACAACAAACATGGATAACATTATAATGTTTATATTATGAAATATTATGAAATGTTATGTAATTATTAAATAATGTAACTATAATTTATTATTTATGTTTTAATTATTCTATAAAGGTGTTATTAATATTTTATATATTTATTAAGGAACCACTTTTCAATCAATAAATATACAGAATCCAGTTGATCACAATTTCTTTTTAAAGAAAAATTTCATGTGTATCACATAATGAAATGGGAAACAAAAAATCAATGAAAAATGATGATTATTTTATCTTAAATAGTTTGGTAATGAAAAACATTGAACCAATAATTTATAGTTTCACATATCAATAAAAATCATGTGTTCTACAAAGAATTGAAGAATCCTATCATCTAAGGATGAAAATAAACAACTACATGGTAACATATTTGTATTCGATAGTTATAAATGACTTGTTTAAAAGGAAACACATTTGATTAAGAATATGAAATTAGTGATTAATATATTTTTGTTCAATGTATTAGATATTAAAACATGATAAACTATGAAAGGATTATGGTATGGGGTAATTTTTCTCAAATTTAATTTCTTGATAAATATTTCATGTTGTACACCATGATATCATTGATATTTTGTGCATACATCATAATGAATTCCATTCAAAATATTCATGTATTTTATGAAACCCCAATCTGAATAACTAGTTCTATGATGAAGTGTTCTCTAACCTCACGTGTACCTTCCCATACACAAGAGGTTTCTGACTAGAATAAAGGGGTTGAATGTTGTAATAGGGAGACTATACACATAATATAAATAACCAAACACTAAAATAATAATAGTAGATGTTAAAAAAATTTAGCATGAAACTAAATAATAATAAATACTATATCATATGACATATTAGGTATCATGGAGTCATACAATGTAATATACGAAGCACCCCCAAGTGTTGAAGGTCAAACGAATATAATATGGGAATAAAAAGAATAAATGTAACAATAATTTTAAACATACCATACTGGAATCATCTCATCAATCACACTCCATCTACTTACTAACCTATTGTAGTCCCCTTTCCATTCCCAGGATCCCAAATCAAGAATTTTTTATGCACACCAATATGCCCACACAGTGTGTGAGTATAAACCAAGAAGGACATTGCTAACCTGTCTGTAACAAAAGCACACATAGGGATGTTTTGTATTCTATGGAAGTAAATAAATTTGAATGAGAGAAATAATCAATAAATTTTTTCATTGATCATGTGATAACTATTCCTCCACGAAACCCAGAACATCATAAAGAACATTGGATAATCACATTATCTACAAAAACATTTAACACATTCTTGAATTATATCCTCAGAGATCTAGATCATCCTCTATAACTATTCATAAATCTATGGATGATACACCATGATCAACATTAACTGGTATATCATAGCCTTCTACAAGTCTTTAAAAAACTAAAATTTTAAAAATATCTATCTAGTTGATAATATATATGAAAGAGATTCATTTATTTATATAATTTTTCTTACATAACTAATTATTAACTCATCTACCAAGTGATTCTCTTTGATAGATAATAAATTTTTTCACCTTTATCATCTCATCAAATTCAACACATATTGCTTATCGAATTATCTATGTCATAGAAAACCCATTAGAATGTATATAGTCATGCCTTTCCACTTCCAATAAGGCACTATATATAGATAAATAAGTCTACATAGTCATATATTATTTTATATCAGCATCTGATAGGTAATGAAACATGGGAAGAAACTTGCTATATCTCTATTCATCCCAAGAAACAAGAAATGTTACATGATATCTTGATATATATTCATCAACTCTATGTGCACATCCCTCTAAGATTCATGAAATTCCCTCATTAAATATTCCACTAGGGAATATGGGACTATAACACTCCCATGAAGATAGATAGTATCATCACTATCCATCAACCATCTTAAAAGTAGGGCACTTACCACTATCTTTACTAGTATTAATAATAATTTAAAATCAAATTCCGAGCTAGTATCCACCCAGTCCAACAATTTTTAGGTGATTACAAAGGTATAAAATTTGATCTCTCTAGGTCCATAAATTGATCCACTAGCCATTCATCAAAAAATCTCATCAACCATGATTCCCCCTTTGAAGGAATCTCATTAAGATATAATGTTTTCCTTGTAAGAGAATATGCAATAACATTCTTCTTCCATGGAGAATAACCCATCTCAAAACAAAAATTTTTTCTGAAAATATACAAAACACCTCTACTAGATAATCGCGTCTCACTGAAAGTTGATGTAACAAAAGCTCATTTTTTATATATAAATGAAAAATCAAATATTGAGGATAAAATGGTTCCTACAATTTAAAACATGGACAACATCTAAAAATTCCTAGTCACAATTGTAATGTTTTACATATTCAAAGTGATAAGGATCATTTAAATTTAACTTTAACCCAATTATTTTATTGTTTAAAGTTTTCATAAATGACCAAGGAATGGTTTGTGAAAATCCGGTGTATGTTCATAGCATGGAGCTTTGGTTTTTGGTGAAACATGATGAAGCCCATGGTAATTATGGACCATGTGGGTCAACCATGCATCCCCGTTGTGGATGTTAATGTTTTGACTAACCATGAAATAGAGGATTCATAAATGTGTGAAAAGTTGAATAATTATTGCAGATATTAAATTCATAGTTTTCAAATGGTTTATCAAATTGTGTACCTACCTATATAAAGGGTTATGAATTATTGGTTGCGAGAATTCTTTATCTTCACATGATTTGTAAAACCATGTGCATATCCATATAAGTTGGTGTGCCACATAGATATTAGTGTCACATAGTTCGAAAATGGTTTGGGAAACAATGAGGCGAAATCATTCTCTCCTTTAAATATAGTAAAATGACTATTTTCTATCATATCCATTAAAAATTATACTTTCATCCAATTTATTATTTTCCAAATCACATAAAATCTACCCCTCATTTAGAGACACATTCTCTCTCAATATATGATTTGAGCCTCTTCCCTTATATGACATTTTATTCGACCATTGTTCATCACATTGCATATCCAATGGTATGTCTCTCATTACTCTTCCTTCGTTTCATTGTTCATCTCACCATAGGAAATACCAAATTCATATAAAATAATATGCCCTATTTTCAAGGATTTTTTATGTTTTTCAATTTTTCTCACCAAAAAATTATATCCAAATTGTAATATTCCATGGTGGTCTATAAATTGAATTTTTTCACATAAAGAGAATAAATGATTCCATAGAAAACATTCTGTGGAGTTGGAGAACTCTTTATAGAAAGATTATAATTGTATCTTGGTCTACATATTGCAAGACATTAGAAAAAGTTTGACTTGGCATCAAAAATCTAAATTTTTTCAATGATTCTTTACAAGCCAGACTCACTTGGAATATCATTCATAATAAATCATCCATTTTTGATTTATGAAAATGAATTTGAATGATAAATTAAATAAAAGGAATATAAATTATATGAACTCATCCATATGGACCTCCATCATGTCTGCATTTTCATAGATAACTTCTAACTCTTGATGGATGGTGAGCGAATAATCTACCTTGATTTTCTATCTTTCCAACTGGACTGGTTCTCCTCTCATCTCGATGGGTTCTACAACTCAATATCGTAAACTTTATAATTATAACATCAATGATATGTTAAGATCTCAAAACTCTAGCATACATGATGATGTAGAGAAGGTCATTGGCAATTATCCCTTTACCACAACTGATGACCTTTTAATTAAGAAAACTGCTCTTAATGGCATGCTTGACTCAAAAAAAATTTATGATCATCTTTTTAATAAAATTTACAATAGCTTTAGTTGGATAAAAAAATTAATTAGTTATGGTTAAATCCCCAGATATTCACTCTTGTTTGGCATATTGTACACAAATGGGTTCCAACTGACACATGCCATCAATATTTTTGGATTCAACTTTTCTCTAAATTTAATTTTTGTAACCATCACTGAGAAGACATTAAACACCTATTTCTTTATTCTTATAAAGAAAGTGCCCATTGGAACTATGAATTTGATATTTTTGAGTGAATATGGTTAGTTTATGACTCTATCAACCCTCAAAAATAGTATTGTGTGAATATGACTGAGTCCCCACAAATTAAAAATCTATTTCTAGAAGTAATGGATGAGCTTCTCCATGTGATCTTGTATGATAGAAATTATTATATTCAAAATAATTACTCATTTAGTCTAAATGAAGGTAAAATTATAATCTTTATTTCCATTCGAGATGATGCCTCAATTCAAAATGATCTTTGCAGTAAAACTATTAAAGATGATTGGATTCTCTAAAGGCTTACGGTTAATGGAATTTACCCTTATCCTAGATGTACATTTGTAGTATTCTAGAATGCTCTACCTCCATGATGGATCAAAGTCAATGTTGATGGTTCTTCTAATGGAAACATGGGACCCTTGGGTTGTGGTTCTATCTATAGAAACCACTATGGGAAGATTCTTGTCTAATTCTATGGAAGATGATGTGTCTCTACTTAATTAGAAGCTAAAATGATGAGTGTAATTCGTGCTATCACTTTTTTTAAACATCATGGATTGAACAATATTTGGATCGGGAACAATACAATGACCATTGTGAAAACCATTTGGAATGGAGTTGTTAACCTTGAATGGGATCTTACTTCATGTTGGATGGACTATCTGCACTAGATCATGGATATAATCTTTATTATCAATCAAACATATCGATAAGAGAACAAGATTGCATATGGACTTGCCAATATTGGAGTCAAACATGACATTACCTGGTGGAATGATCTCCCTCTTGATTTTCTTTCTCTTTATGATAGATACTACAAAAAATAATGTCTTTCACAGTCATGTAGTTTTTTTAGGTACTTTTTTATCTAATAGATTAGTGTGTTGGTCTATGACCAGAACACCATATTTAAAAAATGTTTGATAATGGAAAATTGAATCTTCATAAGTATAAGGATTGTGGTCGGTATTATTTTCTCATTTATGTTCCATCCTTTATAAATTCACAATCATGCCACACATAAAATACTTTAGGTGTCTCCTCCTAAATTTTCAATTAATTAAATAATTAAATAGTGACTAATGTTATTATAACTTCATACCTAAGTCCATCATATTTGGTTTTCTACCACAACATGAACCAAACCTCATGGTTCAACATATAATCTTTCAACAACCACTATGCATTTATAAGTATTTGACCCTCTTTTATGGCATCTTTGATTTTCAACCATAAATGAGATGTCCGAATAGAAATAAATATAATATTATGACACCATGATGAGCCCATGTCCATGGATATATACTTGAATTACCTTATGGGGTGTGTGAGGATCATACAATTTAAAAGTGTTGGATAGATAATAATGAATAAAAGGTTTAGATTACTAGAGGGAATTACTATTTACTTATACTATGTTTAATTATGAAGTATCATCTTTGATAAAAATGTAATTGAATTAAATGTGTGACTCTAATAATTAAATTTATTAGACCATTAATATAATACACTTTATGTCAGTAGAGGTTGAAGAGAACAGTTTGAACCACCCCTGAGTGTGTTCTATTAAATGGTGTACATGTCCATGCTTTTCTAGTGTAACCAAACACCCTTATATTGTTTTTTGTCATACTAACAATGTTTGAATGACTAAATGTATCACGTTGATTGGTAAAAAGGGAACGAGTTGATTAAATTATCTTTTAGTTATTCTCTCCTTACACGTAATCATTTTTTACGTGTATATATATATTTATTTATGATAGAAAGGTGCAGCAAAATGTACGTATTTTTGACTTTGGAACTTATAAGTAAACTATTAAACGTAAGCTTAAATTATATATTAGCACAAGATGTTTTGCATCATTAAATTGTAGTCGTTGCACCTTATTTTTCTTATTGTTTATTATTATTATTTTATATGGAGTTCCTCATCATTTTTGTATTGTTGAACATGGAATTCCTCATCCTTATTGAAATTCAAGAACATGGAATTCCTTGTCATTATTTAAATTTTTGCGCATGAAATGTTATATCATTATAATTATTTTTTGACATAATGTTCCTTATCATCATTTGTATCACTCAAATGATGTTACATTTTCACCACCCTTCTATTAAATAGGTGTGAATGATGTTATACATCATTATTATTTACTTTTAATGATTGTACATGACATTATATATTACATATTAGATATGCTTAGACCTGATGCATCATGTCCTTGTACATAGATGTTTCGGATGATGACTTTATGTAATCCATGATTCACTATTTATTTATAATTTTAAATGGATTACTTATTTTAATCCATGGTTCCCTATTCTATTCATCCTAAATGTAAATTTTAAGTTATATTTCATCATAGGCCGAAGATGGTATAGTCGATTGTGGGTCCTATGGGAAAACCGATCTGATAGGGTTACCTTTTATTTCACTAATTTGTTTATTATAACTACACGCTATACCATCTTGTATTAATAGAGTTCATTATGAATAAGAAAAAATTAGTGGTGGGCCACTACATTTATCTCACACCTTCTTCAAGTCAATGATTGTTACCTGGAAAGATATCTGAGATTTGGGTTTAGAATAGGATAAGTTCTCAATTTAGGGTGATTGACTTTATTTAAATTAAATCATTAAGGGATAATTGAACATTTCATTGTCTAATGATGATATTGGGGATATTTTGTTGTCCTTTTTGGTTGTTTTTATCACACAAACTCTTCTATTTTTAACCATGTCTCCCTTAATTCCAATTTCTATAAACCATCATGGACATCATCATTTTGTTTTTTGATATTAGATTGTGTTTTGTATTTTATATTTATCTAGATTATTTAACTCCAATAATATTTATTATTATTCACTTATATCATCCAATTTGATAAATTGGTTATAGTATACACATTGTACCATTATCAACCCCCACCAAATGTTAGTTGCCTCTAGTGTAAAAGGAGGGATTCTTGAGGCTATATAACCAACCAAGTTCTTTTACTTATGTGTAAACTAGGAATAGGATATTAAAAATGGTATAAGATCCTTGTTTTCATTTCTCCTCCAATATTGTGTAGGTATATAGAATACTTATATGTTTAAAAATTTGGTAATGAGGTTGTTCCTTAGAGTAGTTAACCCATATCTAAGGGAAAATCCATGTTTCGTGGGATGTAACTTGATGATTTGGTTTCTCCATGTTATAGTTATATTATTTTTTTCATTTGGTAGCACATATGATTTGTGGAATTTATTATTATTATTACATATTTTCGTTTAACCTTAGATCGATATGAAAATATGTTTTTTTATCACGCATCATTATAGGCACCTGTAGACTTATTTGTCATGAATATTCCATGATATGTTTACTTATTGTGTGTGTTACTTGTAGCTTATTAAAGTTATCTAACATCCTTATCTGTTATTTGAATAATATTTATATAGGTTAAAAGAGATAAATAAATTTTTAATTAAGGTTTTCGCATTACCCTATATGGTATTTTCCATAATACATTAACAGTGGAACATTAATTAACCATTTATAAAATTGTTGGGCATGTAGCATTAATTTCTTGTGTCGAAGAATTAGTTGATCATGATTAAATGGATTAATATTTTAATTTATAAATAAATTATTTCTATTAATATGGATTTGTGATACATATAATTTTATCATTATATACATACAAGGTAAATTCCACGACCAATTATAATAGTTTGGTTGTAATTACATGACTTCCATGTGTAAATTATAGAGCTTTGGTATTTAGCAATTTGGAATAATGATTCAGGTAATTGAACTGTCAAAAATGAAAAGGATAATAAATTATGACACATTAATCAACTGGTTATTGTTAAATGAGATTTTAATTCTAATTTATAGAGTGTTAACTAATATAATTTGGGAATGGTTGTCTGTATAACTAAACCCATATTGACATGATGGGACTATATTGTTTTCCTTTTTTTATTAATTATATATATATTTACATAACCCCTTGAGATCTATTTTTATGATAAATAGATATGATTATTTAATGTTCCATTATCCAATTATACATTATTATGTATAATTTGATGGTGGAATCTCGCCTAACTGATTCATTCCATAAATGAAAAATACTTTTTTTATTCATTGATATTTACTGATCAGAGGAATTATTGAATTAAAATTCCAATTATAACCTAAATAATTTTATCCTCAATTTCTTTGAATATACATTCTCATTAATAATACTAATTTTGAGATCATATGGATTTATGAAATGGTTTGAAAATAAAATAATGTGATAATTTTCATATAATGTTGCACGAGGTTAGCTAAATAAAATAATAATTACTATTATAAAACGTTTTTCATTATAACTAATCCATGAAATTTTATGTATATCATCTTATTTATATGTTTATATTAAATGTAGATAGATATAATGGCTTAATTAAAAAAAATCAATGGTGTAAATAGCTTAGACAATCATAAGGGTTAAATTAATATTCCCTTGAAATGCCACCATCAATGGGAACATTGATGTTTACCATATGTATTAGTGATGTTTTATATTTCATTTGACATAGAGGCTATACATTCGATCCTACTGAAAATTTAGGCATGAATTTTGTTTTAAAGATGATTCTTTATTCATTAGTGAGGGATTATCGTTTCATCGTTACAACCTTAGAAATTAGAATATGGAATACTTTTTAGTCGATTTACAAGGTTATTTGTGTTCCAATATTTTATTGTTGAGTTAGGTAATGCTCTTATATAACGAATATATACCTTTTGGTAGGTGGTTATTTGTTTGGTAAGTGAACGTCAATTGGTAATTACCATATACAAGTACCAGTTGAGTAAAATCTCTTTACCCCCATTTTGTTCATAGCATGACTATCCGGGAGTAGTTCCCTATGAAGATTCCTAGTGATGATTAAGGTTTGGTACACCAATTATTTGAAGGAGATGAAATTATACTTCTATTGACTGGTTTGTCCCTCGTACGTTGATGATATACTTACATAATCCCATTTTTATCTCATTAGAGAGATTTTAGAGTTTTTAGATACAATGTGTTATAATCCATTATTTAGAATATTGTTCTCATGCAATATACCTTAATTCTAGGTGAATAGTCCTAGTGGCCATGTTCGAGGTTTGATCAGTAGGGATGGGGGGAATAACTAGATGCTTTTAGTTATTAATCAGATTATAATGCAAAACTATTCTTGGAGATATCGATGATAACTGATGAGAGAGTATTTCGGGAGCTACAAATTATTATTTAGGGGGTGATCATGGTTGTTCACTCATTTCAAGACCAATAAAGAGAATGTTCTCATGATCTGTGATGTACGCATTATAATGCATTTGGTTTTCGAGAAAAAATCGTTGGGTTCCCCAGTATCAAGATAGGAATTTATGGGAATGACTATACTTATTCTTGGAATATTTTTCCATAGTATGTGCAGTAAATGTTTGGATATCTAAAAATATATCATTGGATGGGAGGTCATTGATAAATCATGGAATAGTAAGATTCTTGATTTTGAAGAGGAGTTCCAATGGATGAATTTTCTTATTAAGAACTGGTGTGCTGCGGAACATAGTTATATTATTCCAATTGATGTAAAAAAATTTGGTTACGGAGTCATTTCTCTAACCTGATGGTATGGGTTGTACACCTTTGCAGAATGTAAAGTATAGTTTATGCTAGATGTGTGTGGTAAATAGTTGATTCGGTGTTTCAGTGAGTGGTCGAATGTGGAACAAATATCAATATCTTGAAATTTGATTCTTGCTATCATGGATACTAATAAATTTTGGTAAATTAAAACATGTTCCCATAGTAAGGGTCATTTTGGGATGAAATGAAGTGATGTGAGATGGTTGACCCATAAGTGGACCTTGGCTTTCATTTTTAGGAGACATGGTTTCAAGGGGTTCTTAAATAATGTATGGTGAATTAAATGTGATCATAGATTGGGTACTAAAGTAATTTATATTGATAAAATATTTGCATACTCATATTTGAGAGGTGATAATTCCCCATATAATGACATTATTCTGTGTACATTGGGAGAACATTTTCAATACATTGATATACTTAAATATTGTTTTTGGCATAATGAATTGGCTCAATGGGTCCTTACACTCGAGTAATGGAATGATAAAATCAATATGGTTGGGAGTACACCACTGGTCCTTGAGGGTGGAAAACATTGGTATGTTTAGAACTCGATAAATGACACGAGAACTATTGATGGAATGTATGAATGAGTGATGTGTGATGTTTGAGTTAGGGATCGAGAGTGAGAGGATTATTAGAAATTCCAAACATTATATTTGGGGATTCTTGGAAAAGTTATTGTGAAAATAAAAATATCCTTTCATGGGAGTGATGATTACAGTTATCCTATGGCAGGTAGTGGGATATTAGATGAAATTGGATGACCATCATGATAAAATAGTCATGGGACCTGGTGACCAGTTTTGTGGCTGTCGTTTTGAATCTTGTATGTTGTTGGATAAGTGATTAAATTAATGGATGTATGTATTTATAAATTATAGGTACATGTTTGAATATGGACTTGGGTGGAGTCTGATTAAAAGTTTTAGGATAGGGATATATTTTTATTATCCAAGGGTTTCATATTAGATATATGTTGGTGGTGATGAAAATCATAATTAATTAAATCATTAAGGTATGATTCTTCTATAAGACAACACCATAAGTTAGTTACAAAATTTGGTGAGCATAGTCGGAGAGATCCCGAGGAACCTTGGATTAAAGGTGTATGGATCTATATTTGGATGTATTAGATTTAAAAGCCAATTATTTTCTAAATTAGTATTTGGAGGTGTTTTGATATGATTTATTGAAGATTTAGTATTTGGGCGATGAGAAACCACATCTATCATACCATGGGTTGAGATGGGTACTTTTTTAGGGTCTTTCCGGCATTTTCATGGAAATTTGAACATGAGTAGACAAAGCTATGTTGATTCAAATTTAACAATTTTTATCAAACAAAATTTTAATTTTAGGTTCCTTGTGTGTTATTATATGTAGATATATAGGGAATGTCATACATATATTATTTAGATGGTAATTATAACCATTTGTAGGAAATTATGGTCGTGGGAGAACAATTACATTGAATTGGTCATTGAATGTACGAACCGATGGTGGTGAGTGCTATATATTGATTGTGTAAAGGGATGATTTTGTGATTTTGTTTAAGGTTAGGTGGGATTTTTTATGATCTTTTATACTACTTTAATTGATTTTTATGATCATTATCATGAGTTTTATTTGTTTTAGTGGAATATTATTAAGTTAGATACTGGATGCGCGTTGGGAATTCATAAATGTGGTGAGACTAATTCATTGAGGATTCCCAAACTTTGTAGGTCAAGTGTTGGTTTTATTTATCATTAGTGATTATTTGGAATGATAATTTCTACAGTAAGAATATTGAAAAATCATGGATATTAAAAGAGGTAAAAATCATTGGAATTTTTGTTCAAATATCATATTTTATTCTTAAAAATCACATAATGGGACAATGAAGGATCATGAGCCACCAAAGATTATTTGGATCATAGATATCTGGTTTTGGAGAAATAGGATGACCCACACAATTACAAGTAACCATGAAATTCAACCATGCTTCCCCAAGGAAGAGATTCATGGTTTACCTAACTATATAAGAGTGGAAAATAACTATGAGAAAATGTATATACTTTTTTCAGAGATGAAATGAAAGATCATTATGTGGGATGTCAAATATTGTTCTTACCCATAAATGAGTGTGTAAAATATAAGTAGTGGTCACATATATGATGGAATAGTTTTTCAAACCATCTTCTTATCCATGTGAGGTGGTGTTCTACTTATATAGTGTTGTTACAAGGTTGGTGCATTGTTTGGAAAATTGTGAGGCCAAACTATGAATTCATTTAAAAATTAATAAATAATGTTTTTTTTCTTCATCCCTTTAACCACACACCCCTTTACGCATATTTAAATAACTCAGAAACTCTTCATAATTGAAATCTCCCTTATCCCATAATCAAGTATTTGAGACTCCTTCATTATATAATGTTTAATTTGACTGTCATTCATCTTGTTAGATATCCAATTTTAATTCTTTGATTTAACTTTATTATTTTCATCATGTATCTCAATATATTGAATGATAAACTTGTCTGGGATAATATGCCCTATTTCTAAAGATTTTTCTACTTCATTGTTTTATTTTGTTTCAACGTGAATCAAATGCTGATAATGGAAAAGATACACTTCATATGTATATATAAGGTCGTCGATATGAATTACCAATTAAGGATGTGTTTTTAATAAATGTTTCTTCATACCGAACACATGATTTTTCATGTGTCACCCCTTAAATGTATAACTAATTAAATAAATTTCTGATTCCTAATAATAGTTAGTAATTGAGACCTAACATCATCATCATAGGTTATCAACCTAAAAAACCATCCCTTATGGTGTGTTATTCAAAATTTCTATAAACACAATTGGTTTAAAAATATTTTACTCACATAAAAATTCATGATTAATTATCCATCAAAAATACTATTTCAAATATGAATTAGATGAAATTGTATGATACTATGCTTTTCCAAAATCCTTATCCATGTAATATAATCACTATATACTATGTTTGATGATCATAACTTTTAATTGAGTTTGTTAATTGATAATGAATGAAATGTGTGAATTACAATAGGGATGTCAACATATTTTCCCCAAGTTAAATTATGATGTATCAACTTGGATAAAAATGGAATTTAATTAAATATGAATCTATATTGATTAAATTTCTTATTCCATGACTCTGAACCCATTGATGTCAATGGAGGTTGATGAACCTTGTTTGAACATCCCCTTAGGGAGTGTGATTTTAAATATTTTATATGTTCATACTTTTCGTATTTCACCAAATCCATTATTAGGCATGTTATCTTATAACTAATGTTTGAATTACTAAATACAATAATTTTATTATTGAAATGTTAATGGTTGGATTATGTACGCCTTTTATTATTTTCACCATTGGAAGTGGAATTTACATTATATATATAATGGAAAGGTGGAGTTAAATAAACCGGTGTGTGCCTTGTGCACATATTAGAAAATTATAAAATGTATTATAGAATTATTGATTATGGAAATGATAATCCTCATCATTAAATTTTAGCTATTATACAAGATGTAACTCATTGTATATTAGAATTTTTATACATTGAATTCCAAATTATTAATTGAATTGTTGGACATGGAATTTCTCATCATTATTTCAATTAGTAGACATAACATTCCTTATAATAATTATAATTATTGTACATAGAATTCATTATCATTATAATATTTTTTTGACATTATGTTCTTTATTATTGTTTATATCTCCTGAAATGACATAATATTTTCATAATCCTTAATTTAAATAGTTGAAAATGATTTTCCAAGTCATTATTATTGACATGTAATGAAAGGACCTGAAATTACACATCTCTTGTTCGATAAGTTTGGACTTAGTGCTCCATATCCCCTTCCGGAGATGTTTGGGTTGATTCCATTATTTAAAATATTATCCCCCATATGTTTTCATTTTACATGGATATCTTGGTTATATAAAAGAGGACTCTAGTCTATTTATCATAAATGTAAATTTTTAGGAGTATTCATGTTTAAGCTAAAGCTAGTAGAGTCCCCCATGTTTTCCAAAAGAAACTCAAGTCGATATGTTTGAAACTTATTTCACATATTTTTTTATTTGACCTATACTGTTATCATTAAAAATTTATGTAATGGATTATTCATTATAATCCATTGGGGGAGGTGAACTATTTTATGTCACACCCAATTCGGGCTGTTGACTGGTAAGCAAAAAGAATAAATTGATACAGTTTACGTCAAGGAGAAGTTCCCAGTTTCGGATTCATAAAATTCTGCACTAGGAGAGAGTATTATAGTAGAGGATAGATATTGAGCTTATGATGTTATTGATAATAGACTTTGTACTTTTTGGTTTTTTTATCACATGTTCTCTTATAATATTTCAACAATGTATCCCTTGATTCCCATTTATGTTTGGCATCATGGACATCATCATTTTGAATATGATATTGGATTCTGTTTTGTTTTTTATTTATCTATATGATTTAATTATTATTCTTGTTATTACTATTCACAACTATGATCCACTCTAATAATGTTGTTATAGTCTCATCATCATACTATTATGACTCCCATAACTATTCATTATCCTATGGTATAAGGAGAGGCATTCTTGAGGCTATGTGACCAATCTGGTTTGGTTACATATGAGTGAACTGGGTCTTGTACTATAGTATTCATAAGATAGTTCAACTTATGAGGTCATTGATGGTGAGATTATTAAGCTACTACACATTCCCTCTACTTCAGTAAATCCCTTAAACTAACACTGCGAGCATCGTAATAACCCACTTAATGCAATTCTATGCTCTATGAATATTTTTAACAACACTCCCATAAATATTCTCTTTAGCTCCATAAAGGTCTCATTACATTAATAATTCCATTAAAACATCACCCACCTATTGTTAATCATATCCATTGGTGCTGGCAGGTGCGATATTTCATGAATGAATAACCAATAGTATCCTACAAAACTAATGAAACTCCTGATCATGAACAAATTTCTAGGGAATGAATATGAAATAATATCCTCTAAATTCTTTTGGTCAATATAAATTATCACCTTATATATTACATGACAATATAAAGACAACTCTTAGTTCCTGATGTTAAAATTAGAGATTTTTTCATAGAGAAGATGCACTCAAAGTGTACTCAACAAAATCTCCATGTAAGGCCCCATCATTAAACATTACATAATTGTGAATTAAGATAATAATATACATTAAGGATATTTTGGGTTATAAATTTTTTGAGAATTAGGTCATACCTTGTACATTACTTCACAAAAATAATAATGTAGACACTTTTACTCTATCCAATTGTTTCACAATAATTAAACTCCTTAAATAAAAGAAGAGTTCTTTTCTTGATAGAAATCTTCATGAATTCTTCCATTCTCTTACCCTTCCCCGTACCCTATCAAAAACATTTCAAAAACATGGGATGAGTATAAAAATATCAGTAAGGGTTATAAAAAAAAAGTAATAATACATTATTCCATCAATACATAATAATAAATGAAATCATACTTTTCAATCATTAACATACCAAAAAAAATCATAGGATTTATGAATAACATGTGGAAATCATAAATCATAAAGGAAACTTGTGTCATCCATAAAATACTAACATTGTATAATTCACAGATACATAGGGAGTTACATTAGAAATACCCATCATAGTATATTCCCAATATCTCATTGGAGAAACATTAAAGTTTAACTCTTTCACATTACACAATGCATTTGAGCTCTATCATGGGCTCACCAGCCCTTGGTTAATAACATAACCACCCATATTTTTAAACAACTCCAAAGAACCATAACATAATCATAACAAATGAAAAAATATAAAGGAAAGATAATATTTATACATTGTAATGACAATATTTTAGTTCAAGATATTAACATAATCAATCCATTATCAAAAAGAAGAGTTTTAATCAAAGTTCCCTATAAAACACTAGAACTATTGAGAGGGATTTACACATTAAAAAACTCATTTACATATAAATAAATCTTTATAAACATTTCTAAATAATGTATATGAAAGAGAAGGATTTAAAATATTAAATCTATAAAATGTTTAAAACGATGTTTTAGTTAAATAATATTTTATCACTTGGGAAACTCTTGAATGAATATAATTATATAATAACATCAATAAAAACTATAAATATAATGATAATATTAAAATTCAGGATATAAAATGTTAATATGGTAGTATATACACCTTATAGGATAATAAAGGTGCACAATATAAATATATGTCTAAATGAAAGGAGATTGAGATGTAGTCCCTTACAAATATTGTATCTGTAACACCCCCAAATGACAAAGGGTTGAATGACTTAATGATATGACTCATGTCAACAAGGCGCACCGTCCTTTTCGTAAGCCTACCTGGTAAGAACTCCATAGTTAAGTGTGCTTGTCCTGGAGTAATGATCACAATGGGTGACCTCCTGGGTCGTTTCCCTGGGTGTGTGCGAGTGAGGACTAAGCACACTGGAAAGGACATGTGTTGGCTTGTGTGGACTATCATTAGTCAGATTACCCATTCAGGCACATGGGTGGACCCTGGGGTGGGTCCCACGTGTTTGCGGGGCAACTGGTGGTGTGTCCTAGGCCAGGACCCGACGGCCATGTTAAGGCGGGGTGGCTGTGCTGTCACCGGGACCCGGTTGTCACATTTGGTATCAGAGGAGGAACCCAGCTTTAAGTGAAGTGCACTACCTGGTTTGAGATGTAAGGCCCACAACGAGGACGTTGTGCTCTAAAGGGGGGGGGGAATGTAACACCCCCAAATGATAAAGGGTTAAATGACTAAATGATATGACTCATGTAAACAAGGTGCACCTTCATTTTCGGGAGCCTACCTGGTTAGAACTCAACAGTTAAGCGTTCATGTCCTGGAGTACTGATCAGGATGGGTGACCTCCTGGGAAGTTTCCCAAGGTGTGTGCGAGTGAGGACAAAGCACACTGGAAAGGACATGTGTTGGCCTGTGGGGATTATCAATAGTCAGATGACCCATTCAGGCACGTGGGTGGATCCTGGGGTGGGCCCACGTGTCTGCGTGGCTATTGGTGGTACGTGGTGGGCCAAGACCTGACAGCCATGCTAAGGCGGGGTGGTTGTACTGTCAACGAGACCCGGAAGTTATAGTATCATTATATTAATGATAAATCAATAAAATAATTATGTGTGAAAAATTTAAATACACCCAATATAATTGGATATTAATTGTAAAAAATCATAGGCCGTTCACACATATTCATAGAATGACATAATCCAAAAGTATAAGTTTGACACAAAGAATTGAAATTCGTTTAAGAAGTTCCATTGTAAAAATTTGGTAGCCTAACAGCATCATTATATTAACGATAAATCAATAAAATAATTATGTGTGAAAAAATTAAATACACCCAATATAATTGGATATTAATTGTTAAAAAATCATAGGCCATTCACACATATTCATAGAATGACATAATCAAGAAGTATAAGTTTGACACAATGAATTGAAATTCGGTTAAGAAGATCCATTGTAAAAATTTGGCAGCCTACCAGCGTCATTCTATTAATGATTAATCAATAAAATAATTATGTGTGAAAAATTTAAATACACCCAATATAATTAAATATTAATTGTAAAAAAATCATAGTCCATTCACACATATTCATATAATGACATAATCAAGAAGTATAAGTTTGACACAATGAATTGAAATTCGGTTTAGAAGTTCCATTATAAAAATTTGGCAGCCTAATAGCGTCACATAAAAATTCATAAAATTATTTTATGAGAGATAAATAGGTCTATCATCCCATAGAAATAAAATTTACTACAATAAGTTTATATAATAACATTTCCCAACACCTGAAAATTGAAATTTAAAGACATAACATAAAATAAGTATTTGACTAGAAGGAGAGGGTGAAAGGTTCCCTAACAAAGATCATTTTGTTAATAAAATCAATCATTTATGTGTATTCACTATATATACACATATCTTAAGCATAAATACAATATATGGTATCGAAATTAATTTCTCACATAATTATAGCACATCAAAATCATAGACTAGATGATCATCCCAAATAATAGAAATTAGGTTAAAAAGTTCATTTACATCGTGTTCGACTTGACTTGTTCATTCCTTAATCTCTTGAATAATAAACTAAAGATAATTTCTAATTTATTCATAACATTTTTCAAGTTTATTATTACTTCTATATCACTTATTATCATGTTATAAACAATTCATAATCATTTATGTTAATAATGGTCAATTTGTCGATATTTGGTACTTGAGTCAAAAATGAACTTTTTATAATAACAAATTTTCCATGTGGTTAAAATTACATTATCTCCCTAATTATATTCATGATTTATATATCATATATATCAAATATATCAAATATTTATAAGGTTACATAACATTAGGAGATAATAAATTAAATGCACCATTCATGGACGTAGAAAGTCATAAGTTCACATTAACTCTATTTTCATTTCTATTTAGTATTTAATGGAAAGAAAAAATAATGATACATAGGTATATTATAATTTCAATATAATATCATATATAATTTCATTAACTCAATCATTTATATGTTCTATGTATGTCATGAATAAGTCATATCACTTTGAGTGTGCGGTAGTCTGCACTTCTTCAAATGAAATTATCTTATTTACCCATTTTGGAAACTATAATGGTATACTATAAAAGAAAAATATAGAAGCATAGAGAAACTATAAATATAATATATATCACATATAAACATAGTTCAATTATAATGGAAACTGGGAGAGGTGGTTAAGATAATTGAACAATCATCGTTTCGTGAGGCAATAGTTTGGCGTCCAGAGAAACTGTATGTTTAGGTCAATTAGATGGAGGTGTTTGGATGGTTATTTATAATAAATTTCATAATAAAATCCATTTATATTTATGATACTTTTTTTTATAAAATAACAGAATAAATATATTTTAGGGGGCCCGAGAAAGAAAATAAAAGAAAACAACTTCATAGAAGACGTTACATTTATATCGGATAACTTATTTTGATTTGAGCCAAAGATATCCTTGAATTTCCTTCTATCTAGTGTAAGGTTTCTATGAGGAATATAGGTATTTTGGTAGATTCTTCATGATATCGTTGGATGAACCAAGCGTCTTTAGAGGTGTATGTAATGGGTTAGAGTTGGTGTCCTTTTATAGGAGGGAGGAGGGGCTCTTTAGGAAGGTTTGAATCTATTATTTTATTGTAAACTAAATTTTAATTTCTAAAGGCCCAAATCTCATTTAATTCTAATATAAGGATATTATTGTTCTATATCCTCTCAGAAAATGGGGTTTAGACATGTTTATGGCATAAAATGAACCTTATCTTTTATCATTAGCCTTTACTTTACTAATTTAACATTTACCATGTCCTCTTGTATATTCTTACTATATGGTTAATATAGTTACCAAAAAATTCCAACCAAACCACAAGTACCCTATTAATGACATTATCATTCTTATCTAATTTATTTGGTCCAATATTATATTTTTAGGATTATTTTATCATTTAATGAAATATTAATTGTTTTAAAAGATCATTTATGTCAATTTATAAACTATTCATGTCAAGACATTTAAAATAACCATAAAAAAATTATTAATTTGAAAAAAATTCATTATTTCATATAAAACAAGTCATTATTGTCACTAAATTTTTTGGATGGCATAAAAAGTTTCAAAATAATTTTATTTTAATATTTATAATCTCATTAATTAAAAAAAATTATTAATGGCGTAGTCATTACATCATCATTGTGTCATAAATATATTTATTTATTTCATATCTAAAATTTATAAATAAATAAAAATGATGTAGGAAATATTTTTATCGTTCAAATTTATATTTATACTCGAAAATATAACTTATATAAACCTCGATAAAAATTGATTTACTAAATTATATATGTTTATATTACATTTTCTTTAACATTAAATAAATATTTATAAAGTGTCATGTTCACATACAAGAGGCTCTATGGGGTCCCGGAATCGACCCAAGGGTTGAAAAGGTCATAAATGTATCAATAAATAAGATTAGTACATGTGTTACGGTAATTTATTATTATTATATTATTATTTTTAACCCTTATTTACCATATTTACCTATAAACCATAGTAAATTTAATATTTACTAAAGTTACAATTCATAATGTCTAAAAATAAAATTTACCTAATTAAAAAATTTTGACCTCATGATTCCAAATATGTATCCCATTTTTCCAAATAGAAAATATTGAAGTTGAATAAATTAATTTTAAATGAATTTTTGTTGTCAAACCCAAAAATAATGTTTTAATGAAATAATAACAATCTAAAGATGGACATGTGTTTATGTTTAATTAAAAAGTAAAATTACATCCAATGCCCAACATTGGATAAAATGGTAAAAAAATAACCTAATTAAACGTTACATTTAATTTAATATATAATATTATCATATAAATTAATTAGATGAAAAGAGATTTTTGACTTAAAATGCAGTTTCTTTAATATTCCTTAAAATTGGACATTATCATAAAAATACCAAATTTTACCCAAAAAAAATTTTCATTTCCCTCTTCTAAAGAATAATATTTTTTTGTCATGTGTAACATATAAAAGTGAAAAAAACAATATTTAAAAATGGTTCACCCTTATACGGTGGTAAATCAGCCTTTCAAAGAATATTGTTGTATTTTATGCCTAAAATTGGATCAATTCTTATTTTAAGCCTCTGAAATTTATTGGATTAAATTATAAACATTTTAAAAAAATTGTAATCATATTGTAGTTAGTTCTGTTCATTCTCTTCAATATAATGGCTAGGAATTAACTATCATTTAAAATAATAATATTATTATATTATTTTTCTACATATCTCAATGTTGTGTGCAACATAAGATTTCAAAGGAACCTAGTGTTTCATGTTGAGTATTCTATTAGACATAACATCCCTTTTAATGTAATATTATTATTTAATTTGAAAGAATTAATATATTCAAAAATGTCATTTTATTTATTTACCTTGGATTTTACATCCTTCCCCCCTTTTGGAAATTGCATCCTCACAATTTTAAAATTCGTCTTGGAAACATAATTGAAAGTCACATATCAAAAAAATATTCAATAAAAATATCACATTAAAATAAATAATGAGTAGTATAATGGTCACCTGAGATAACCCATAATATGGTTCAAAAAAAACATGGATATGGAGGAGAAACTAAGTTTCAAGTTCTGATGGAGTGTGATAGAAAACATGATAATGATAATGTTAATAGCAAGAAACCCACAAAAATGTGATGAGTTAAAGAGTATTTGATTCCTCGGTAGGAGAAGTAAACAATCAATGATTTTTTATTCAAGTTTTTTATGGTAAATTTGGAAAATTATTTTATGAGATTGACTAAGAACATAAGGAAATATACTTACTTTTCAAGTAGTCATTCATCCTTTAATAAGTAACTACCAAAAACTCATTTTTTCTCCAAATGATGAGTATTCAAGATGACTGGGTTATACCAAAAGTGCTAGAATCAATTTCTAGGGAATTACACTGTCCATAAATAATAAACTATATATTTACCTTTTCTTTAGACATTATCAAAAACCAATATGTTTAGTACAATTTCATATAATCCCCAAAATGATGATATTTTATAACGATAAATACTACTCTTAATCAAAAAAATGAACAAATAATACATAATGTTCTACAAAGACCATTCAATACACAATTTTCCTTCAAAAAATTCTTCAAAATAATCCAACTAATATTGAAAACCAAAACTCAGAAGGATTTGATCACATAGTCATCCAAAAAAATCTAAACATTTAACTCCCAATAACATCGGTTACTCTTAAAGTCTCATACTGAAATGTAATTAACCTAATAACATATTATCAATGATAGGTTAAACATTTCTATAAATAACTGAAATCTCAATATGTCGACAATAAATAAATAGATTCTTGAAAAATAAAAGTTTAACAATTACTCCTCAAATGAAATCCCATATTATTATATTTTTCTTAGGCAATTGTGTTCCCAAAAGAGGTAATTTCTTCCAAAATAGTCTTTATCACCGTATCAACAAATCATTTTCCTAAACAAAGAATATCCATTTTATAAAACATAAGTTCCCATATTCATCTTATTCTACATCCATAAAATCATTTAACTAAAATGAATAAGTAATACTAAATAATAGATTTATGTAGGCATGTGGTTGGTGAATCACCTCTATCTCCCTTCGGTTGTGGGTTCGATTCATGCTGCCTTGCCAGACGCGGAAGATTGTCACCCATATTGCGTGTTTCCCTTTTTATAAAACTCAAAAATAACACTAACATGATTTAACCTCAATGGTTTTCTAATAAATCTCATTTTTAGCCCTAGTCATAATGACATCAATATCTTAATTCATGAACCCGTATATACATTGACATTTTTTACCTCCATAAAATAAAACTATTCCAAAAGAATGAACATCGCACCTTTATCATGGATTCCACCTCATTTCATCATCATCTTGTTCACATAGATAGATATTCCATGCATTTCAACATTGATATATAGATCCTTCAAAAAAATCTTCTTTCTTTATTGAAATACACCTCATAATACTTGGGTCACATGGGTGTTCATATAAAAATAGTTTTTAAAAATAATTATGTATGTCATATAATTTCATACCATCTGATGAAGCTTGATTTTTATAAAATAGTCAGACAGAGTTTGAGTTGAAACATTCAATCAATGGTTCTTCTAAAATACCACAAGTATGTGATCAAAGACTATAATTTAAAGGAAAATATAAATATGTTGTTCAAGGGACTCATTCTTAATAACATTTTTCAAAATCATTATACGCTTAAAAATCTTGTTATAAGGTTAAATATTTGAAAATTCCTTGATAATATTTACCTTTCTTAAAAATATGAGAACATTTAGAAAATTGGATTTGATTAAATACATCCAATGATCTGTGATGGTAGTGAGATATAGAAGAGGTGTTTGATATCTCAAACAAATTCTTACAAGTGTTTTTTATATTATAAAATGTTTCTGAATCATATGGGCCTAACTTTTCAATAATTATTGAAAAAACTCATTAGGTTGAGATAGAAATATCATTTGGGATCCTTTGCCTTCCATTTGTAATAAACTATCCTTGATCTGAAAAAGTTAAAAAATCAGGATTTTACTTAAGGAGTACACATAGAGACTAACCATGTTTCTAATAAAAACACATATTCCCTAAAGTTGTCTAAACCAACCGTTGATACCAACTATAAGGCCCCATCATTAATCATTACATAATATTTTATTACATTAATAATTCACATTGAGGATATTTTGGGGTTTTGCGTTTTAGAGAATTGGGTTATAATTATTACATTACATCTGAAAAATAACAAAGTAGACACTTCAACTCTATCCAAATATTTCACAATAATAAAACTCCTTAAATAAAACAAGAGTTATTGTCTTGATATAAATTTTATTGAGTTCTTCCTTTCCCTTACCCTTCCTTGTACCCTGTCAAAAACATTTCAAAAACATGGTGGGACAATAATAATCCTAGTAATGGTTATAAAACAATGAATGAAAACATCCATCCATCAATACATTAAATCAATGAAATCATACATTTCAATCATTAACATACCACACGAAATCATTAGATTATGAATAAAAAATGGAAATAATAAATCATAATGTAAATTTGTGGAATCTATCACATACTTACATTATTGATTTCATAGCTACAAAGGGGGTTACATTTGTAATAACCATCACATTATATTCCCTAAATCTCTTAGGAGAAATACTAACGTTTACCTCTGTCACATTACCCAATGTATTGGAGAGCTATCATGTGCTCACCCACCCATGTTTTATCCCAGAACGCACCATATACGTAATAAATTACCAAGAACCATAACATAATCAGAACACATTAACAATAATATTTTAATGATAACATTTATTCATTACAATCAAAATATTCCTGGTCAATATATTGACATAATCTATCCGTTATCAAGAAAGAAGAGTATTGAGTCAAAGTGTGCCACACCACCATGATACCATTAAAAGTAATTTAAATTCTATAACACTCATGTGAATATAAAAAATCCATAAAATCATTTCTAAAACATGGACATGAAGGAGAATGATTTAGAACATTAAATCTTTAAAATGTATAAAATAATGTTGTAGTTAAAGAATAATTTACCACTTGAGAAACTATTAAATACAAATAATTAAATAATAACATCAATTAAAACAATAAATACCATTAATATATATAAATTCATGATATAAAATGTCGAAATGCTTGTATATACACCTTATAGGATAATAAAGATGCACAATATCAAGATATGCCTCAATAAAAGGAGATTGAGATGTAGTCCCTTACAAAGGTTGTATAATTAGATTAAGAATAAATAAATGACATAATTATGTGTTAAAAATATAAATAAAAAAATATAAGTGGATATTAAGAGTAAAACAATCCGATTTCATTCACACATATGCATAGAACGAAAAAATAATTATGTAGAATTTTAACTGAAATTATTAAAATTGGGTTAAGAAGTTCCTTACCAAATTTCGCAGCCTAATGATGTCACTTAAAAATTCATAAATTGGTTATATGAGATAGAAAAGGGTATCTAATCACATCAACATAAAATTTACAAAAATATGGATATAGAAGAACATATCCCAAAATCTGAGAATTGAAATTTAAAGACATTACATAAAAGAAGTCATAGACAAGAATAAGAGGGTGAAAGGTTACCTTACAAAGATCATTTTCTAAATAAAATAGATAAATTATGTGTATTAACTATATTTACACATTAATAATGAATAAATACAAGATATTATATAAAATTCATTTCTCCCATAATCATAGCATGACAAAATCATGAACTAGAAGATCAACCCAAATAATAGAAATTTGGTTAATACGTTCCCTTGCCTCGTGTCTACCTTGAATCGTTTGTTATTTAATCTCCTAAATAATAAACAAAAGTAAATTTATAATTTCTTAATAACCTTTTCCAAGTTTATTTTTCCTTTTATATCACATATTACCAAGTTATAAATATTACATAATCATTTAAGTTAATACCGGTTGTTTTGCCGATATTTGGTACTTGAGTCAAAAATGAACTTCTAATAATTAATATGTGTACATACGGTAAAAATCCTATTATATAACGAATTATATTAATTATTTACATATCATATATTTCATATATATCCATTTTTTATAACTGTACATAGCTTTTAAAGATAGTAAATGAGATGCACCGTTTATTGAGACGATTATCTGTATGTACCCAAGAACATTACTTTTATTTCTATTTCGTATTTAATGGAATGAAAAATTAATTATACGTAGGTATATTATAATTCATGTATAATATCATATATAATTTCATTAATTTAATATATTATATGTTCTATGTATGTCATGAACGAGTCATATCACTTTGACAGGGCGGTTGTCTGCACTTCCCCAAATGAAATTATTTTATTTACCCGTTATGGAAACCATAAAGGTATTCTATAAATGAAAAATAGAGAATAATAGAGACAATATAAATATAATATATATAAGACATATAAATATTTGTACATAATAATGGCCACAATGATAGGCGGTAGGAGATAATTGGACAATCATCATTTCGTGAGGCAATAGTTCGACATCCACAAATACAATATGTCCGTATCCCATAGATAGAGGTGTGTGCAAGTGTAGTTATAATACATCTCATAATAAACACCTAGTATATTAAGGATACTGGTTTTTTAATAAAATAATGTAATAATGTGTGTTTAGGGGGCCGAAAAAGTAAAATAAATGAAATGAAAATGAGAGAATATGTTACCTTTAAATTGGTTAACTTCTTTTGATTTGAGACAAAGAGTTATAAATTTACTTATGACTAGGGTAAGGATACTATGAGGAATAGATGGATTTTGAGATATTTCTGTAAATATGTTTGGACTATCCAAGGGACATGAGAGGTGTGACTAATCGGTTAGAGGTGGTTTTCTTTTATAAGAGGGAGGAGGGGCTCTTTAAGAATGTTTTAAAATATTATTTTATTATAAACTAAATATCTATTTAAAAAGGTTCCAAACTCATTTATGTCTAATATAAGGTATGTATTGTCCGAAATCCTCTCGGGAAATGGGTTTTAAGCACGTTTAGGGGATAAAATTAACATAATTGTTTTATATTTATCCTTTAGTTTACTAATTTTACTTTTACCATGTCCCCTTGTATATTCATACTATATGGTTAATATAGTTACCATAAAGTGCCGACTGAACCCCAAATGGTTAATTAATGAAATTATAAACATTATCAAGGTAATTTTGACGAATCTTATTTTGTTAGTGTTATATTATCATTTAATTAATTATTAGTTGTTTTAAAAACCCATTTATGTCAATTTATAAACTATTCATTTCAAGACTTTTAAAAAATCTATAAAAATATTATTCTTATTAACAACATTCATTAACTCAAATATTACAAGTCATTATTATCCCTAAAATTCTTGTATGGAATAAAAATATTTATACTAAATTATTTTTAATAATTATAATCCCATTTATTTAGAACATTCATTAATGACGTAATAATTACATAATCATTGGGTCATTAATACATTTATGTATTTGGTATCTAAATATTATAAATAAAATATCATGATATATGAAATATTTTTAGATTTATAAGGACTATTTATACTCTAAATTATCACTTATATAACCCCATATTAAAATTGTTTTACTAAAGGATATATGTTTATGTTACATTTTCCATCACATTAAATTAATTTTTAAAATGTGTCATTTTCACTTACAAGTGGCTCCATGGGGTCCCAAATTTGACCCAAGGATGCCCATGGTCAAACATGGGAATGAAATTAAAAGGTTCTGAAGAAGGATACCCTTGTGTCACCTATTTATATATGCATTTTAAATTATATTCATTCAGCACATGCTTATGGTATTTTAAAAGGACCTTTAATTGAAAGTTTCAACACAAACTCAGTCTGACTGTTTTATAAAATGAATGTTTTATCAGAAATTTTGAAATTATATGCCATACATGATTAATTTCAAAAAATATTTTTCTGTGAACACCAATATGACCAATGTTGTTGTAACAACCCGAGATTTTATGAAAAATATTCTTTTTATTTCACTAATGTCTTGTGTTGTACGCTACACCAAAAGGATCTTGCACAACACGCATCCTTGACTTGCCTTGCATTACACGCAATCACAACCTTCCTCGATAGCGTGTATAGTATGCAATACTGAGTTTCACTAAACAACGATATTCTATTAAAATATTATTAAAACTAGTCGTTATGAATAGTAATAACCACTTTTTGAAATTCTGTAAATCTTATTTTTCAAAATGAACTTCATTTTTGGATTCGGAGTATCGAATTTTGCCTAAGGTGAAATTTTGGTACTTTTCAGATAACTTTCATATTCTGATGAATAGTAAAAATTACTACATTATAATTAAAAACAACTTTTTTTAATCGAAATAATTAATAGTGATAAAACATTAATTTGAGTGGTTTTAAAATATATTTAGAATATATTTTTACAATTTAATACAATGTTGGTCATTGGATGTAATTTCACATTTAAACCAGACATGAACAAGTGTCAATCTTTTGATAGATATTGTTTCTTAAAAACACGCTATTTGTTTTAACAGCGGGATTTAATTATAAAATTAATTAATGCAACATCTATGTTATGAATATGGTAAAATAGACTTCATTTTTGAATTCGGAATATGAAATATAGCTTAGGATGAAATTTTGGCATTGTTCTGAAAAACATCAATTTTTGATGAATAGTGAAACTACTAAGTGGTAGGTTAAAAACTGAATTTTGCATAAAACTTAATTTTACCACTTCTGTGAATGGAATTTCGAAAATCCGACAGACACGGTTAATATCAAGGACTAAAATGTGGTTCAATGAGATGAAAATAAATTTTGGTGAATAGTAACTTTTTACTTTTTTTTACCACGGTTAATAGTAAATAGGGTAACTAAGGGTAAATATGATATTACTATTACCCTAACACATGTCATAATTCTATTGGATAAGTGTAATTCGGCCAAAAACAACCTTATGAATATAATATGACCATTTAGGCCCACTTGGATTAGATTAGGACATTTATTATTATTTAATTCAAAGAAGAGTTAAAAGAGTTAAAATCAAAGTTTATTTACTAAAACATTTTTAATATGGGGTTATACATAAGATAAATTAGACTATAAATATTCATTAGAAAGATAAAAATATTTCCTACATAATGATAGTTTATTTATAATTTTTAGACTTTAAATAAATTAATTTATTTTTGACACAACGATGATGCAGTAATTACCCTTTTAAGGAAATATTAACATAATTGATGTTATAAATGCTCAAATGAATGTAATTTAAGACTTTTTATGAATTAAACTAATATTCTAGGTTACTATGATGTATTAGTGTTGATTTAATCCACTTGTTTTGAACATATAATTCTGTTATGACTTTCAAAAAAATCATATATCAAATAGTGTCAAAATTGACACAAAATAGTTTTTAAATCAAATATTATATTATTAATTGTTATTTTATTCCTAAAAAACTAAGGTTCGGCCAAATGACTTAGATAAGGATATATTTATTAATAATATACAATTTGGGGTTCGTTTGGCATGTTATAGTAAGTTTATTAACCATATAGTGAAAGAAAACAAAAAGACACGGTAAAAGTAAAATTATTTAACTTAGAGTTAAATCTAATTGATAAGGTTAAACTAATAACCTAAACTTGTCTAAATCCTATTGGTTGATAAGATTTCGACCCATCCCCACTTTAGATTCTAAATAAGACCATTTGGAACCATTATAAACCGATTTTGACATTAATATAAAATAATATTTTGAGGTATTCCTAAGGTGCCCCTCTCCTCCCTTATAAAAGGACACCTCCTCCCCCTCCTCCTCACACCAATTTGAGCACTCAAGCTCGGCCAACCCCTGCCAAAATCTCTTCTCCACTTCCCTAGAAACATCCTAGAGGTTCTGGTCTTCCTCAAAGACCAATTTTAGTTCTCTAAGAGGAGGTCTCCAAAAGGCGCTTCAAAGAAGAGGTAATTACCGTTAACAATTCTTTCATCTTTATTTCTTCTTCCACTTCTTCTTCTTAGGTTGTTTCATTATGAAGTAATAACATCAGTATCACTCATATACGGATATGTTATTATAAGTATGAAACAACCCTATTTCACTATCTATCCATCCTACAGAAAAAGAAATCACTGCGCGTGCGTACGTACGGAATACCGTCTCCACGACGCGATGAGATTCATTCTCCATGTTAACTATTTAAGAATGATTATAAAGTATATATAAGAAATAATAATGAAATATATGACATTATAAAGATACTGGATTTATGTATATATATATATATGTATGTCATCTACTTACTTCCATTTCAAGACAATAAGGAAAGTAAAACAGCGTTCATGCGTACGTACGGACTACCGTCTCCATGAACGGTGTTTTTCATTTTATTTATCTATCTATTATATATATATATATATACTGAATATATATGATATATAAATCATATTTTATATTCTGGAAGTAAGTAAATCATTATATATGTAATAATGATGTCAAGAACAACAAGTCAAAACACCTAAGATAAATGAAACGATTTTACCCAAAACGCTTCTTTAACATGGAATTTACAAAAGAACGGGTAATATAATGTCATAAGTGAACCATATATGATATCATAACAATGAATATGATTTTGGAATAAGTCAATAACATGATTTAAATCATTATACAGGAGGTTTGGACACTTACAAAGCAAGTCGGACATAAGGTAAGGGAAATATCACAATCTCATTTTTTATCCGAGATTGTTTATTCGTAAGTATTTACTGGGGTGTATTTTATCATCCACATCCATGTTTCATCAAAATGTAATACTATTTCCATCCACCTACAATTGTTTAAATCCATTTTTACCCTTTGGTGAGTTTTTAGTAATATGTATGAAAGGAATCTTTTGTCGTACGAGGTACTTTTTGACTTTTCCGACAAAAGTACGAAGAATGTTTTTTTTAACTTATACGACATGAATAGGTTTTTAAAACATTATTTCTAAGAAGCTTCCTTTACAAGTTATCAAGTTTATTTTTAATCAACTTCTTTTATTTTAAAGTTATATGACATGTTATGAAAGGAAAAATGTTTTTGAAGAAGAAAGGATATTTTCCTCAAGAATGGAGTTCAAGTGTTTTTATCAAAATTATTTTCCATCTAAGATAATAAAGGGTTCTGTTTTTATCCCTATTATTACATTGATTTGATCATGATGTGATGGAATTATTTTTATGAATTCCTTTATCTTATATGAATTGATTTATGATGTCATGATGTTTCAAGAATCCCATTTTTGTTACATGTGTTATGCGATGATGTATGTTTTATGATTATGTGGCACACATAAGAAAGGATTCATTATAAGATGGGTGGGACCTATATCTCCCTCCAATGCATTGGGTAAATATTTTATATCTCATGAGATAGACAGGGCTGGAACGGTAGGTTATACCGGTTCAGTGAAACAGGACTGAAACGAGGGTTACTCGATTCAGAAAGGGACTTTGTCCACTAAGATAGTCTTGGCAATGAGTCTTGACTAACAAGAAATGATTCTATATGATTATGTGTGAATACCACAAAGTTTCATGTTTTAAGTTATGATTATTGTGATTACATTTCACTGCCATGATTTATCCCATGTTATGAAATTATGCTCTCTTTTGCAGGTTAAGATTTCCAAAATGTTATGTTCTTATGAATACAATGTGATTGATATTTCTTTTGTTTACCCTTACTGAGCATTTGAGCTCACCCTTTTATGTTTTCTTTTCCCCAGGATATAAAGAAAGGTTTTAGGTAAAAAAAGGGAAGATCTTTATAGGAGATGTTGATGATCTTTCACCACGATTAGAAGATTACGTTCCGAGTTTCCAAAGACACTAAACTATTACGATCCTTGTGTGTGTATTTTTGTTATGAACTAAGTATTCCGCAAATGTAATGTAGTGTCCATGTACATCAAGCTTCGGGTCTCTACAGTTGGTATCAGAGGAAAGGTTTAGTCAACCTTTGGAAACTAGGATGCGAAAACGTTAGTGAGATCCCTAGAGATATTTCTAAGGTATGTCTAGGGATGTCTATAAGGTTAAGTATACGTATAGGTTATAGTCCTAGAATTGCGCTAACGATCTTCGAATTTAACCTAAGATGTTAGATATTGAGGGTACTACCCCTTTATTATGTTGTTTTCCCTAGCATGATTTTTGCCTCTCATACTATTCTTTTGGGGTTTTAGACGATGGCTGGAACCCGAAGGAACCGTGTTAATGTGTAATGTGATGGGCAATTCAATGATTGTCCCCCTGAGCAACCAAACGATATGGGAGCTGGAATGAAAAATATTGTAGCCATGCTCACACAACTTTCTCAAGCTATGAATCATGCAGGACTTCCAAACGAGCAAAGGAAGGAGCAACATTCTGTTGAATCCTTCATGAGGCAGCGTCCACCTTCTTTCAGTGGGTCTACTGATCCATTAGTTGCTGAACAATGGATTAGTACTACTGAAAAGATATTTTCAATTCTTCAATGTTATGAACATGATAAAGTCATCCTAGCAGTGTATCGTTTGGAAGGAGATGCTGATCAATGGTGGAATCTTATTAAGAATACGAGGCAAAGGGATGAAATTGAGTCTATGGAATGGGACGAGTTCAAGAACTTATTTTTCAATAAGTACTTCCCTCGTATTCTCCGAACAAAGATGGAGAAAGAGTTTCTTGAACTGAAGCAAAGGGATGATGAATCTGTTGGTACCTATGAAGCAAATTTTACAAGACTTGCAAGGTACGCTTCTGGTATTATCATCCAACCTGAAAGTAAAGTTGATCGATTTTTCAGTGGCTTAAAACCAAGTCTTCGAAGGGCATTAGCTATAAGAGACTTCAGTAGCTATGAAGAAATTGTGCGTTGTTCTATCAAGGTAGAAATGTAAGTTGGTGTTACATATCCATCTCATGGGTTTGACAAGAAACGAAAGATGGAGTTCAAGGAGAAATCTCAGAATAATGGTGAAAAGAAGATGAATGTTTCCTTATGCACAAAGTGTGGATAGAATCATGGTGGAGATTGTCTTAAAGGGACTAGAAAATGTTTTAAGTGTGGAAAAGAAGGTCATCGAGCAGCTGAGTGTCGAAGTAATGGAAAAAGGGATTCTAATGAAGTGAATAAAGCAAACACTGCAGAGAACGCACAACCAAAACTTCAATGCTTCAAGTGCAAGGAAATGGGGCATTATGCTAATAAATGCCCTAATCCAAGGGTTAGTGATGATCAACATGAGCAACCACTGAAGGCAAAGGAAAAAGGGAAGTCACATGTGATCACTATTGGCAATGTTGAATATGACAACGATGTGGTGGTATGATTAAGTTTTTATGTAATGGGATTCCAAAATAATGTTGTATCATGGAATATTGGAATATTTATGTATTGGTATAATGTGGCATTCAAAGTGATTGAGATATTATGCGCATAATGAAGGGAAAACGAGAAAATGAAATGTTTAACAGTATTCATGAGCTCATGATTGATATAAGGACCAAGTGATATCATGGTTTGAGTATATAGAATTTTGAGGATTTTGGTATGTGTAAAGTGTTAACTTTTAACTGCATTCAAGTTTTCACTAAGGTTCAATGGGTATTCAAGAGAGTACAAGATTAAGGCCTTTGAATGTTTGGAATGTGTCCAACAAGATATATCTTATGATATATGGGGATCAACGATGGTATTAAATCTCTGGTAATCGATTTCACTATGTTATGAGAATGGACTGCAGTATTATGGATAGGACTAAAGATTGGAATGGATTATGTTGGACATAAGTTAGTATTGTTTAAGGATAGAAGTTTTTTTCGATATTATGGGATGTTATATTAATATAGTTTTAGAAAAAGGACAACCTGCAGGACGGGCGACAGCCCATCGCTTCGGACAAGGCTGTGGGAATCGAACCCACAACCGAAGTGCGACTGGCCTTTATCGCCTACCACTGGCCTACAGGAAGTCCCTGTTTAGTAGAAACTAGTTTTATTATATTAAGCAGTATGATATATGAAGTATAAGTCCATTTTAGGAACCATATATGATTAATCTCACTATAGATCGACTTATGCATATAATTTTTGCTAACCTTTTGTTTGAGACAGATGGAATGACCCGTCGTTCTATCACATAATCTGTTAACACTTCACGAATAACAAATTCAACTTCATTTATTTAAGAGATGAAGTGGAAATTGTTCAAGACACGAACAACAGTGAGATTGTACCAAAATAAATTATGTATTTATTCTAATTCAAATTTTCAACTTTACGGAAATTCTCTTGAAAACCAAAAATGTTGTCCTAGTGATCTTATACCTGATGAATCAGATGGTACCTTATATCATCACAAATCTATGGATTTGTGATTACTGGCTTTCCCATAGCCATGTTCTCTACCACTCTCCATCAGAACATGATGGTTAGATTTCTCTTCTATATCCATATTTTTACCTATGTGGAAACCCAGCGATTAGTTTATTTGGGTAATCGTTACATTTCATACTTTTGTTTTTAAAGCCAAGTTTTGGTATTCCTTTTTACGATGTGGGATTCTATTAAAGAAACTTTATAATAGTAAACTATTTATAACCCCGACGAATTTCGAGGGCGAAATTCATTTTAAGGGGGGTAGAATGTAACAGCCCGAGATTTTATGAAAAATATTCTTTTTATTTCACTAATGTCTTGTGTTGTACGCTACACCAAAAGGATCTTGCACAACACGCATCCTTGACTTGCCTTGCATTACACGCAATCACAACCTTCCTCGATAGCGTGTATAGTATGCAATACTGAGTTTCACTAAACAATGATATTCTATTAAAATATTATTAAAACTAGTCATTATGAATAGTAATAACCACATTTTAAAATTCTGTAAATCTTATTTTTCAAAATGAACTTCATTTTTGGATTCGGAGTATCAAATTTTTCCTAAGGTGAAATTTTGGTACTTTTCAGATAACTTTCATATTCTGATGAATAGTGAAAATTACTACATTATAATTAAAAACAACTTTTTTTAATCGAAATAATTAATAGTGATAAAACATTAATTTGAGTGGTTTTAAAATATATTTAGAATATATTTTTACAATTTAATACAATGTTGGTCATTGGATGTAATTTCACAATTAAACCAGACATGAACAAGTGTCAATCTTTTGATAGATATTGTTTCTTAAAAACACGCTATTTGTTTTAACAGCGGGATTTAATTATAAAATTAATTAATGCAACATATATGTTATGAATATGGTAAAATAGACTTCATTTTTGAATTCGGAATATGAAATATAGCTTAGGATAAAATTTTGGCATTGTTCTGAAAAACATCAATTTTTGATGAATAGTGAAACTACTAAGTGGTAGGTTAAAAACTGAATTTTGCATAAAACTTAATTTTACCACTTCTGTGAATGGAATTTCGAAAATCCGACAGACACGGTTAATATCAAAGACTAAAATGTGGTTCAATGAGATGAAAATAAATTTTGGTGAATAGTAACTTTTTACTTTTTTTTACCACGGTTAATAGTAAATAGGGTAACTAAGGGTAAATATGATATTACTATTACCCTAACACATGTCATAATTCTATTGGATAAGTGTAATTCGGCCAAAAACAACCTCATGAATATAATATGACCATTTAGGCCCACTTGGATTAGATTAGGACATTTATTATTATTTAATTCAAAGAAGAGTTAAAAGAGTTAAAATCAAAGTTTATTTACTAAAACATTTTTAATATGGGGTTATACATAAGATAAATTAGACTATAAATATTCATTAGAAAGCTAAAAATATTTCCTACATAATGATATTTTATTTATAATTTTTAGACTTTAAATAAATTAATTTATTTTTGACACAACGATGATGCAGTAATTACCCTTTTAAGGAAATATTAACATAATTGATGTTATAAATGCTCAAATGAATGTAATTTAAGACTTTTTATGAATTAAACTAATTTTATAGGTTACTATGATGTATTAGTGTTGATTTAATCAACTTGTTTCGAACATATAATTCTGTTATGACTTTCAAAAAAATCATATATCAAATAGTGTCAAAATTGACACAAAATAGTTTTTAAATCAAATATTATATTATTAATTGTTATTTTATTCCTAAAAATCTAAGGTTCGGCAAAATGACTTAGATAAGGATATATATATTAATAATATACAATTTGGGGTTCGTTTGGCATGTTATAGTAAGTGTATTAACCATATAGTGAAAGAAAACAAAAAGACACGGTAAAAGTAAAATTATTTAACTTAGAGTTAAATCTAATTGATAAGGTTAAAATAATAACCTAAACATTTCTAAATCATATTGGTTGATAATATTTCTACCCATCCCCACTTTAGCTTATAAATAAGACCATTTGGAACCATTATAAACCGATTTTGACATTAATATAAAATAATATTTTGAGGTATTCCTAAGGTGCCCCTCTCCTCCCTTATAAAAGGACACCTCCTCCCCCTCCTCCTCACACCAATTTGAGCACTAAAGCTCGGACAACCCCTGCCAAAATCTCTTCTACACTTCCCTAGAAACATCCTAGAGGTTCTGGTCTTCCTCAAAGACCAATTTTGGTTCCCTAAGAGGAGGTCTCCAAAAGGCGCTTCAAAGAAGAGGTAATTACCGTTACCAATTCTTTCATCTTTATTTCTTCTTCCACTTCTTCTTCTTAGGTTGTTTCATTATGAAGTAATAACATCAGTATCACTCATATACGGATATGTTATTATAATTATGAAACAACCCTATTTCACTATCTATCCATCCTACGGAAAAAGAAATCACCGCGCGTGCGTACGTACGGAATACTGTCTCCACGACGCGATGAGATTCATTCTCCATGTTAACCATTTAAGAATGATTATAAAGTATATATAAGAAATAATAATGAAATATATGACATTATAAAGCTACTGGATTTATGTATATATATATATATATGTATGTCATCTACTTACTTCCATTTCAAGACAATAAGGAAAGTAAAACAGCGTTCATGTGTACGTACGGACTACCTTCTCCATGAACGGTGTTTTTCATTTTATTTATCTATCTATTATATATATATATATATACTGAATATATATGATATATAAATCATATTTTATATTCTGGAAGTAAGTAAATCATGATATAAGTAATAATGATGTCAAGAACAACAAGTCAAAACACCTAAGATAAATGAAACGATTTTACCCAAAACGCTTCTTTAACATGGAATTTATAAAAGAACGGGTAATATAATGTCATAAGTGAACCATATATGATATCATAACAATGAATATGATTTTGGAATAAGTCAATAACATGATTTAAATCATTATACAGGAGGTTTGGACACTTACAAAGCAATTCGGACATAAGGTAAGGGAAATATC
Organism: Viscum album; assembly: GCA_963277665.1. NCBI lineage: Eukaryota > Viridiplantae > Streptophyta > Magnoliopsida > Santalales > Viscaceae > Viscum > Viscum album. The sequence continues at coordinate 1,269,766,314 of OY728164.1, forward strand.
ACAATCTCATTTTTTATTCGAGATTGTTTATTCGTAAGTATTTACTGGGGTGTATTTTATCATCCACATCCATGTTTTATCAAAATGTAATATTATTTCCATCCACCTACAATTGTTTAAATCCATTTTTACCCTTTGGTGAGTTTTTAGTAATATGTATGAAAGGAATCTTTTGTCGTACGAGGTACTTTTTGACTTTTCCGACAAAAGTACGAAGAATGTTTTTTTAAACTTATACGGCATGAATAGGTTTTTAAAACATTATTTCCAAGAAGCTTCCTTTACAAGTTCTCAAGTTTATTTTTAATCAACTTATTTTATTTTAAAGTTATATGACATGTTATGAAAGGAAAAATGTTTTTGAAGAAGAAAGGATATTTTCCTCAAGAATGGAGTTCAAGTGTTTTTATCAAAATTATTTTCCATCTAAGATAAAAAAGGGTTCTGTTTTTATCCCTATTATTACATTGATTTGATCATGATGTGATGGAATTATTTTTATGAATTCCTTTATCTTATATGAATTGATTTATGATGTCATGATGTTTCAAGAATCCCATTTTTGTTACATGTGTTATGCGATGATGTATGTTTTATGATTATGTGGCACACATAAGAAAGGATTCATTATAAGATTGGTGGGACCTATATCTCCCTCCAATGCATTGGGTAAATATTTTATATCTCATGAGATAGACAGGGCTGGAACGGTAGGTTATACCGGTTCAGTGAAACAGGACTGAAACGAGGGTTAATCGATTCAGAAAGGGACTTTATCCACTAAGATAGTCTTGGCAATGAGTCTTGACTAACAAGAAATGATTCTATATGATTATGTCTGAATGTCACAAAGTTTCATGTTTTAAGTTATGATTATTGTGATTACATTTCACTGCCATGATTTATCCCATGTTATGAAATTATGCTCTCTTTTGCAGGTTAAGATTTCCAAAATGTTATGTTCTTATGAATACAATGTGATTGATATTTCTTTTGTTTACCCTTACTGAGCATTTGAGCTCACCCTTTTATGTTTTCATTTCCCCAGGATATAAAGAAAGGTTTTAGGTAAAAAAAGGGAAGATCTTTATAGGAGATGTTGATGATCTTTCGCCACGATTAGAAGATTACGTTCCGAGTTTCCAAAGACACTAAACTATTACGATCCTTGTGTGTGTATTTTTGTTATGTACTAAGTATTCCGCAAATGTAATGTAGTGTCCATGTACATCAAGCTTCGGGTCTCTACAGTTGTACAAGATGTATTTGGATAAAGTAAGAATATGATATTGAAGTATTTATAAATCATTATAGCAAAGAATAGACCATCTTTCTATGTGAACCAGATGAAAAAAACCAAGTGGACATTAATCTCTTGGATCGATGTTCTTTCATTGAGAATAGTGCAATTTTATGGAGGTAAAATTATGTCAATATATATAAGACTTCATGAATTATGATATTGAGCTCAATATGAGTTTGGATGAAAATGAGAGGTATAAGACAACCTTTGAGGTTAAATCATGTTAGTGTTATTTTTTTAGTTTTATAAAAATGTCCAATATGCAAGATGGGTGACACCCCGTCATGTCCGGCAAGGATATAGTAATCAAACCCACAACTGACGGGTGATAAGGGTGCATCACCTACCACTGGACTGCGTGAATCCACTAGTTATTATAACTTATTCATTCTATTTAAATGATTTTATTAATCAAGAATTAGTTGGTTTGGGATATTATGTTTTATAAAATATATATATTTAGTACAAGAAAATTATTTGGTGATTAAGTGATAAAGGTTATTTTGGAAGACGTTCTCTCTTTTGGGAAAACTATTTTCTTATAGAAAATAGAATACTATGGGATCTCATTTTTGTACTAATTATTGAAATTATATTTTTTAAGAATCTATGTTTTTATTATGGACATATAGAAATTCAGGTTATTAATTTAAATGATTAAACTTTCATATAGAATATGTGATTAGGTTAATTACTCTTCAGTATGATACATTAAGAGTAGTCAATGTTATTTGGACATAAATATTAAAAATTACTATAGAAGACTATGTGATTAAGTCCTTATATGTTTTGTATTTCAATTGTTGTTTGGGATAAATTTGATAATATTAATGGAAGTTGTTTATTGAGTTGTCTTTGATGAACTTTGGGTATTTTTTTAATATTTTGTGGATTAGGAGAAGTATTTATATTTATAATGTATTATCCTTTTTGGGGTATTATCTGATCTTGTACTAAAATTTTTGGTTGTGGTTAATGTCTAGAGATAGGGAAAATATATATTTCATATTTTATGGATTATGTGATTCTCTAGAAGTATATTTTGGTGCTTCAGGCCTTCCCAAGTCATTTAGAATACTCATCGTTTAGAGAAAAGATGATTTTATGGAAGAAATTTATTAAAGGATAAAAATCGACATAAAATGTATGTATATTTCCTTATGTCCTTATAAAATCAATTAAATAAATTATCCAAAATTATTAGATGAAAATTAAAACAAAAACGTTGTCTGTTTACCATTCTTTTTGAGAAACCAAACACCATTTAACCTATCACAAATTTTTAGTTTTTTGGTGGTTAATTTTTTCCTAATCTTATTTTCTATCATTCTCTATCAGAACATGCCACTTAGATTCTCTTCCATATCCATGTTTTCCGGGAATCCTTGTATGTGTTATATTGGGTGACCATTTTATTTATCTTACATTATTTTAATGTAACTCTTTTTACATTTATTCAATAAATTTTAGAGGATTAAACTAATAATGGATCAAATTTTTATGCATGAAATACTCTATTATTCTATAAAAGGTCAATTTAAACCCTTTTGAGGGAAAAAACTTTTGGAATATAGTTTTTTCCACTTTTATATTTTAAACTATAAAAAATAAACATATTCTTTAGAAGTGGGACATAAAATTTTACTTCGGGTAAAATTTTGGTATTTTTCTGACAAAGTTCATTTTTTTATGAGTTGTGAAAAATACTGCACTTTAATTCAAATTTATCTTTTAATATAATTTATTTTATATGACTATACTATATTTTTAATTAGTTTAAAGTGTAATTAGATTATATTTTTACCATTTAATCTTATTTTTGTTATTGGAATAATTTTCTCTTTTTAATTAGAAATAAACACATGTCAATCTTTTGATAATTACTATTTCTTAAAAAAAATCTTTTTGGTTTTGACAATGGGAAAGAATTTTATATTAATTTATGAAACTTCTATGTTTTGAATTAATAATAATGGAATCCATATATTGTATTAGGATCTCCAAATTTTGTAAATAGGTAACTTTTATTTTTAGACATTAGTAATATTAACTTAAGTAAATATTTTATTTACCATGGTTAAAGGATAAATCAAGAAAATATGGCTAAAAATATTATTATTATAATATTAAATTACCCTAACACATTTCTTAATCCTCTTGAATTATACATGCACACGCATGGGCATCCTTGAGATTATTTTGGGACCCTATGGAGCCACTTGTAAGTGAAAATGACACTTTATAAAAATTAAATTAATGTTAAAGAAAATGTAATATAAACTTATATCCTTTAGTAAAATAATATTTACATGGGGTTATATAAGTTATTCTTTAGAATATAAATATTCATTAGAAATCTAAAAATATTTCCTATATCATGATATTTTATTTATTATTTTTATATATCAAATAAATAAATTTATTTATGAAAGAACGATGATGTAATGATTATGTCATTAATGAATTATATAAATAAATGAAATTAAAAATATTAAGATAAATATAGTTTGGGAATTTTTATAACATCCACAAATTTTAGAGACAATTATGACTTGTTATATTTGAATTAATGAAGGTTTTTTGAAAGAATCAAGTTTTTAAGGATTTTTAAAACAGTATGTTTTTATCTATTAGATGGAGGTGTATGGAAGTGTAGTTTGAATCCATCACATAAAAAAACCTTGTATATTTAGGATATTGGTGTTGTTATTAAACAAAATAATAAGAAGAGCATATGGAGTGAAGAAGTAAAATAAAATAAGATAACTTGAGGGAAGATGTTACCTTTATGTCGGGTAACTCCCTTTGGTTTGAAACAAAAGTCATTCTTGAAGTGCCTTCAGCCTAAGTAGGTGGAATAGAGGGATGTTCAGAGATAATTTGGGTAGAGGTTAGAGTATCCTAGGTGTCTTGGTTGGTATGAGTAAAGGATAGATGTGATGAATTATTATAAGGGGGAGGAGGGGCTCTTTAGTAATGTTTGAAAATAATATTTTATTATAAACTGAATTTAGATTTCAAAATGTCCCCGACTAATTTAAATCCAAGATAAGTTGATTATTTTTTGATATATTCTCATAAAATTTGTATTAGACAAGTATAAGTCATAAAATTAAACTTATCATTTATCTTTAATATTTAGTTAAATAATTTAACATTTACCATATCATATTTTATAGTCATACTATATAGTTAATATATTTACAATAAATTACAAGAGACCCAAAATATATCATTAATGAAATGTGTAACATTATACATTTCATTAGGAATAATCTTATATATTTTAGAACTATTTTATCATTTAATAAATTAGTATTCATTTTAAAAACTCATTTTTTTAATTTATAAACTATTCCTATCAAGGATTTTAACGAACCTAAAACAATTTCATTGTTTCATAATAGTCTAAATTAATACAAATATAACAATTTCTAATCATCCATAAATCCATGTATGTCATAAAAAGATTCAAAATAAATTTATTTTAACATTTATAATCTCATTTATTAAAAATATCCATTAATGAGGTAATCATTACATCATCATTGTGACATAAATAAATTGACTTATATGATGTCTAAAAATTATAAATAAAATACCATGATGTGGAAAATCATTTTATCTTTCTAATGATTATTTATAGTAAAAATTATCTCTTAAATAACCTATTATAAAAATTGTTTTACTATGAGATATATGTTTATGTTACATGTTCATTAACATTAAATTAATTTTTTGAAGTGTCGTTTTAACATAAAAATGGCTCTATGGGATCCCAAAATGGACCCAAGGATGCCCATAGTCAGATATGTACCATAAAATGGTATTATGAGACTTTTTAGCATAATTTAATATTATTATAATATTATTTTTTACCCTTTTTACCATATTTAACCATTATTCATTGTAAATAAAATATTTACTAATGTAACTATTCAAAATGTTTAAAAATAAAAGGTAACTACATACCCAATTTGGACCTCCTAATTCCAAATATGGAATAATTTTTTCCAAATTTAAAACATAGAATTTTCAGAATTTAAATTTAAATTAATTCCCATTCTCAGAACCAAAAAACGTGTTTTGAAGAAATATTAACTATTAAATTATTGACATTTTTTTATTCCAATTTCAATGTGAAATTACATGAAATGGCCGAAATTGGATTAAATGGTACGAATATAATATAATTACACTTTAAAACCAATTAATAAGATAATAAAATCATAAAAATAAATTATATTTATAGGTAGTTTTGAATTAATGTTGTATTTTTTACTATTCATTTAAAAATAAACGTTATTAGAAAAATACCAAAATTACATCCAAAGTAAATTTTGATGACCCGATTCTATAGAAGAATTTTATTTTTACAAATTGTATATCTAGAAGCTTCAAAAACAATATTTAAAAAGGGTTCTTCATCAAAAGGCAGTAAATCATCCTTTTAAATAATATTATAGTATTTATTCTTAAAATTTGATTCATTCACATTTTAAGCCTCTAACTGTTATTGGATAAAGGTAAAGTCATTTAAAAAAATATGTATATCATAATATGGTTACTTATATTCATTCCTACCTATAAAATGCAAAGGTTTTAACTACCATTTATAAAAATTATATTATTATATTTTCTAGTATGACTCATCATTTTGTGCCACATAAAACATCGAAGAAACCCACTGCTGCGTGTTGGGTATGCCATCGAACATAGCATCCTCATACACATCCTTGAAATATTTTTTTGAATATACTTACCTTTATGATTATAACATAAATTTTTACATAATATAATATTTTATATATATTGAATAAGTTAATTAGCACTATCCTTTATACATTTTATTATGGAATGAATGTGTCTTGTCACTTTGAGGGGGTGGTAGTGTGCATTTCCTCAAATGAAATTATCGTATATATACAACATGAAAATAATATAGGTATGTCTTTAATGATAGTTACATAATAATAGAGATAAAATAAATATAATATATATCAAATATATATACAATTCAATCTTATTGTCCACCATAAGAGGTTGTAGAAGATAATTGAATAATCATCATTTTGTGAGGTAGTAGGTTATCGTCCATAGAAACAGTATGTTCGTATCCATTAGATGAAGGTGTTTGGAAGTGTAGTTTGAATCCTTATCATAAAAACAACCTAGTATATTTTGGATAATGGTGTTGTTATGTAAACAAATAATAAGAACATCGTAGTAAGTGAAAAGGTAAAATAAATGAAAAGAACTTTAGAAAAGACATGATCTTTAAATATGGTAAGTCCCTTTGCTTTGAACCAAAATACTTTCTTTAATTGTCTTCTTCCTAGGGAAATCTTCTTATGAGGAAGAGGGGGATGTTGGGAGCTTCTGGGAGTAGATTTTTGATGAGCCAACGGTCTTGAGTGGTGTGTGTAATGGGTTAGAGGTGGTTGCCATTTATAAGATAAAGGAGGGGCTCTTTAAGAATGTTTGAAAATATTTTTTTATTATAAAATGAATTATCTCCTTCTGGAGACTTATATTCACTATATATTTGAATGTAATGAGTTTTGGACCTTTTGATACAGAAAATAATCTTATAATAAAGTTATCATGATTATCTTATTATTTAATGTTTAGTATGAAACAATAATGATGTAATGATTACCTCATTAATGAATGAAAATATATAAATTAAGGATTACCTCCAATGCATTGGGAATGGAATTATTTATAATAAAATAACTAAATATATTTATGACACAATGATTATCTCATTAATGAACTTTTTTATAATCAAATAAATTTATTTATTTATGACACAATGATGATGTAAGGATTACCTCCTTAATAAATGTTTTACATAAAATAGATTATAAATAGTAAAATAAATTTATTTTGATACTTTTTATGTCATCCATGAATTATGTGGATGATTATGACTTTTTATATTTGAATTAATCATGTTTTTTTAATTGATCTATTTGTCATGAAATCTTAAAAATTCATGACATTAGTAGTATAAAAATTGACATAAATGAGTTTTCAAATCAATTATTATATTATTAAATGATAAAAAACTACTAAAATTATAAGATATGGCCAAATTAAATATATGATGTTACAAATGTCATTAATGATCCATTTTAGGTCACTTGGAATTTTACATTAAATATTTTAACCAGATAGAAGGAATATACAAGAGTACATGGAAATAGTTAAATAAGTTAATCAAGGGGTAAATAAAATATATAAGGATTAAAAAAATATTCAAAACCGGTCCAATTTTTATTTAATGAATTAATTTTGACTTATATTCACCTTATATTATAATTTAATGTGTTTTGTAGAATTTTATAGTGAAAATAATTTCAAAATAAAATAAATCTATCAATCATTGTTAAAGATCCCATTCTCCCTCTTATAAAATGCCACCAACTATAACCCATTCCTCCCATAACTCAAGCCCCAAGGCTTGTCAAAATCTACCAAAATAAGATCCCATCATTCTTATATTTCTCTTAGAATCCTTCCCCTAGGTAGAAGGAAATTCAAGAGATCCCTTTGTCTCAAATCAGAAGAAATCACCTAATTTTAGGTAACGTCTTCTCTCAAGTTTCATTCCATTATTTTTCCTTCTCCACTCTCTATGATATGATTATGATTTTTATATATAAAGAAACTAGTATACATAATATATTGGTTTTTTATGATATGTAATCAAACTACACTTATACACACCTCCCTCTAATGGATACAAACATATTATTTCTACGTTCGGAGAACTGTTGCCTCATGAAATAATGATGGTTCAATTTTCTCCTACCTCCGCTTATGGTGGAAATTATGATGCAACTGTAATTATATATGATATATATGATATTTATTTTATCTCTATGCTTCTATAATTCTCATTTATAACATACCTTTATGCTCTCTATGTAGTATAAATACGATAATTTCCTTTGAAGAAGTGCAGACTACCACCCCCTCAATGTGATATGACTTGTTCATACTATACATGGAATGTATAATGGATTGTGTTAATAGTCTTTTGTAACATATATAAAATATGATATTATACTAGAATAATAATATACCTATGTATCATTTGGTTTTCATTCCTTTAAAAATAAATAATTTTTAATTATACTAGTATAATAATATACATATATACTAGATATATATGATATATATGATATTTAAATCATGAATTCAAATATGGAGATAATGGAATTTTGACCACAAGGAAAATTTGTAATTATAACAAGTGTATTTTTTACTAAAGTTCTGAACATCGACAAAATATACGATATGAAATCAAATAATTAACTAATTGTTGTTGAAAGGTAATAAATAATAAACTCCAAAAAGTATCATAAATCAAGTATAAATTATCTTATGTTTCTTATTCAGGAAGAACAAGGAACATACGTGACAATTCAGACTCAGGGTAAGGGAACATCTTCTCCCCATTTCCATTCATTGGGTTGATCTTCTACTTCTTGATTATTTCATGCTATTATTATGTGATAAATAAATTTGGATGACTAATATTTTATTTATACTTTATTTATATTTATTTACTGTAAATACTCATAATCTGTCTATTTTAATTATATAATGATCTTTGTATGTGAAACTTCCACCCTCATATTTTAGGAAAAAACATCTTTTATATCATATCTTTTAATTCCCATTTTATTATAATGCTATATGTTAATTTATATTCTTGTTATTTCAAATTTTGTGTCCATGTAAAGAGATAATCTTTTATCCCTCATCAACTAATTTTTTTTTATTTTTAAGTGGAATTATTAGGCTGCTGAATTTTCGTAAGGGAACTTTACCCAAATTCCATTCATTGGGTTAAACTTATAATTCTTGATTATATCATTCTATGAATATGTGTTAATGGACTATGATTTTTTTACAATTATTATCCACATATATAGATTTTATTTATATTTTTCATCCATAATTATGACATTTATTTATCCGTAATCTAATGATACAATATTGGTAAGGGACTACGTCTCAATCTCATTTAATTGAGGAATATCAAGATATTGTGCACCCTTATTATCCTATACGGTGTATATTAATCCCTTTTGATATTTTATATTATTTATTTCTATATTATCATGATATTTATAGTTTTTTTTTGGATTTTATTCTTTAATTATTTTTATTCAAGAGTTTCTAAAGTGGTAAAATATTCTTTAACTAAAACTTTGTTTTAAATGTTTTAACGATTTTTTCTTCTAAAAAATTCCCTTTCATGTACACATCTAAGAAGTGATTTTAAATATTTTTTATATGGAAATAAGTGTTTATAAGTGTAAAATCCTTCAAATTTTTCTTAGTGTTATGGGACACATTGATTGAAAACTATTCTTTTTGAATATTTTAAATGAACTGATTATGTATGTATCATGAAATGATATATTGCGATTGAAATGTGGAAATGTTATATTTAATTTATTCTTTTTTTATGTGTTATGATAATGTTATGGTTCTGGGGAATGTTTTACATATATGGGTGGTTTCGTGATAAACCTAGGGCGGGTGAGCCCGAGTTAGCTCTCTAATGAATTGGGTAAAATGACAGAGGTAATCATTCATGTTTCTCCTAAGAGATTTGGGTAATATACTATTATGGGTATTCAAAACATACCTATATACGTATCTATGAAAGCTACAATGTATGTATGTTATGTATTCCACAATTTACCTTTATGATTTACGATTTCTATATGTTGTTCATAAATCATCTTATTTCATGAGTTATTCTAAAGATATTATGGTTTGTAAGATGTGGTTAACATATTAGAAGAGGTCATAGTTATATTAGATAAATTGTATGAGTTTAATATAATATGAATAAGTACATATTAGTGTTTTACCTCCTCATTAGATTTTATATGAATATTTTCCTATTTAATCACATTGACCAATATAGTTTTTGTAAATTGTTGGATCTAGCAGGAACCAAAGTGATAATGGATGTGAAAAAAACCGTGACAGTTTTCTAAATAAGAAATTGAATGAAATAGGAGCTGCAATTAAAACTCATCGGGTTATTCTCAACCAATTATCTCGAGTCATGATTGAACACCAAAACATTGGTAATTTTTATAAGTCATCGTATATGTGAGAAACAAATCCCTATGGATGTTCAGGTAATAATCATAAATTTAAATATCTTCAAAAAACTATGTGTCAAGGATGTGGATAGAAACACCTAAGAAAATGATTCAATGATATGAGAAGATTCTATAGATGTGGTAATGATGGTCGTAAATCAATAACCTTCCATGGAAAAGGAATCATCTAGTTGACTCTCGTAAAGGGAAAGAAGTTCTCTCTGAGGGATAAATTGAATTTTTTAAATGTGGTGTGAATGGTAATTAACCAAATATATGTCCTATGAAGAAGGTTTTGGAATGGTATCAGCAAGACCATATAAATATATTTTTACCAATACCTAATGCCATTCATATTCAGGATGAGGAAATTGAAAATGACCAAAGAAATGTATGAATAATTTCATAGCTTTGAAATTATTAAATCTTAGGATATGATTCATTATTTTGCTTGTAGGAAATAAGTCTTTCAGAATAAGTTGTAAAAGAATAGATAATATATCACGATGAATGTTCAATTCTTAATAAGTCTATATATAAGGGATTCGAGAGTTATGGTAGATTTTAGGATGATGAAATTTGTAACAGTATTAAGGCTCTTTTGATGATGGGATTACTTTGGATGACTTTATCTAGTATGTGTATCCATGAATTTTTATGTGTGAAAATATTATTCAAGGAAGAATTATCTTTTCTTTTGAGTTATAGTTATAGAGAACCATTTGGGTTTATATGATCCATTAATTTGAGCCGCATACTGGTTAATACTTATTGGGGTTAAAATGGGAGGTATTAGATAAGATTTCTGGTTATAATATGTTATGGTTATTTTTTAGGAATATATCTCATTTTTGGGAAAGCTATAAAATTTTATAATTTTTTAAATCGGACAACATGCAGACCATGTGACAAACCATTGCGGCGGACAAAGATACATGAATCAAAATGATTTCTTGTGATATCAAATGAAATGTTATTAGTGTGACGCCCTAGGTTTTATAAACTGGTTTATGTAAGAAGTGTTATGCCTTTAATGATGTCTCTTGTTTTATTTGTTTTTCTAATAAGGAATTAGAGATAAAATAAAACATAGAGAATAAGGTAAACTGATATATATAAAAACATTACTTTACAAAGAGACCCAACTAGTTGAAAATACCATGCACAAGACCTAACACAGCCACAACAAGACTACTAAGAACCACAACTCGGGAAATCAGATAATCCTCATCTTTAGAGTCCATCAGCGTGGAAAGTATAACAGCTAGGGCCACAGAACACATGCTCAACGCCAATGGTATAAGGAGAGCCATCCTTTCTGGTTCAAGTGTTTTGTTCTTATAAAATACCCCTACTTTTATAATGGTCATGTGAATTATGACCGTTATATTTATATATCTGTTGGGTTTTCAAAACAACTGTTGTGTTTCCATTAATAAAGTTTATTTTAAAAGAGAACTCAGTTTTTATTCCCTCATAACTTTATGATATTCTTAAGACATTCTTTCATAAAAATTCTTCGTTTTAAAATAAAAAGAGTATTCTTAGAAGTAAATCTAGACATTTTTACAAAATCCCGATGAATACCTAGGTAGTTGAAAACTTGGTATTCTTTTTTTGAAAAATATGTTCAGAGAGAATTCATAATAATTATATCTTTTGATCTCAAAAATTATGTAATTTTTTGGAAACTATTGGTCTTTAAAAGAATTTTATAAAACAAACAGTAGATTATTTTAAAAATTCTAATGATTATGATAGTATTATACAAAAGTATATCTTTTAATGATTTATACCAAGACTTAAAATATTTTATCTATACTAGAAAGTGGTTTTTAGATTTTAAATTAAAACTGTTTGTTTTTATTCAATTTCTACAAATTATTTATATTTCACCCTATTTGGAGCTAAGTATATAATAAAACTAAATTTATTATAAAAAATTATGTGGGACCCACCTAGGCCAAGGGAATCCATTATGGGAGAGGCCCTCCAGGCCATGGACGAGACCCCCTAGGGACCTGAGGTGCTGCCGTCGGGCTCCCCAGGTGCATGGTGCAACAGACCCGAGAGGCTTGGGGGCCGAGAATAGGTTACCCGTGTCGCGCGTGGGCCCGTGTATAAGGCCGCGACTCAGGCTATGTGAGGTTGGGCCATGGCCCGCATGGGACCCGTGTGTATGGCCTCGTGTGTGTGTGTGTTTGTGATATTGCACCGCTCCTTGAACAACTTGTTATTTATATCGCGCCTCAAACTCTTCCCGTTTCGATGTGGGACGTTCTCCACGCAACCAAGACCATCTGATCGACATCCGCGTCGATCTCAGCCATCCAACTCATTTTTAACCGCGCGACCTCCCCCACGCCTCTGTATTCCGTCCGATCTCTTCAGTGTTTTAATCACAACCCTCCATCCATTTAAAATTTTTAACCCGATTCCTGCGCCCCCTCCCACCGCATGATCTCGTACTCTTTAATCCTGGACGTCCCTTTCCTACCGCCTCACCCGTCATCTTCTTCCCTGCATCTGGGTCCCGCGCAGTAGGACTGGATCTCGGTTTCCTTCGTTTCACTGCTCCTCTGACCCTCACACACCGCCACCTACTAGGGCTATGTAGCTTCGTCTTCTCTACACCGGGCTATCCCTTGGGACGAGCCACTTGGTTGCGTTGAACCCTCTACATAAACTCTTCCCTAGCGGCATGAAAGGGGGATCTTTTTTCTCCTTCTTCTCCTCCGCGGACATCCAGCAGCTGAGCACCAAGCCTCCTCCTCAAGCCAGGTAAGGGTTCTGCATTTCCTTCCTTCCTTCAAGAGCCCTCGTTCTATACTTTCGACTTACATATTTATATAGTTTATATTTATATATGTATATAAACCCTCGGGTTCTTTACCTTAAAAAAAAGAAAACGTTTCTGTTTTTTTCCATCATGCTTCCCGAAGAGTGCATGGGAAAGGGATGACCTTTTTTATTTTTGTTTTCTTTGGGAGAAAACCATACCACTATACATGCGGTATATATATATGCAGATTATGTAAAACAAATCTTTCGGTATGAAATACCCTCAAAATATGTTTATATTTGCATTATAGGAAGAGTTATATACCCATGCTATGTGGTGATGCGGTTTTGCAAAGTATATAAATAGATACATATATGTATATATAATCCCGAGACTATTTTTTTCATATATAGTGTATATACTGTTATATATATATATGTGTGTGTGTGTACACATAGACCCCAAAACCCTTTCTGTTTAGGGTACCTAATCTCATTTAGAGGGTATACTTGATAAAATATTTATGTTAAAAGTTGCATTTGTAACTGATGCTTAACATATGTCATTTATGTAAACATTATATATATATAATTAAAAGTTTCTACATGTTTATAATTTTTTTAAAAAAACCATTATATACATTTTGGGGAATGCTACAAATAAATAAAACTATGGTTTAGCTTTTGGGGGGGGGTTTATCACCGTCTATGATCACAAGTGTTTTCTTTAAGAAATCTACCTCCTTGAAGTAATAATTTTAAAGACTCATCGTTTTATGTCATCATTTTCATGCTTTAATGACTAGCTTATGTAAAGGGAAAAGAAAATGTTTTATGAAACTATCTGTGCCTTTGTTTAGTTGTCCACATATTTTTCAAATGTTATCTATCATTTCATGTATAAAAAAATGTGTGTGATGACTTGTGACTTGTTTTAGTAATTATTGTACATAATGTATACTAATGACATATCACTAAATAAATTAAGATTTTAGATTACCCAATGTGATAGAGGACACTTTGGGTAATGTAAAAAATGAATGTGATATTCAAGGTGGTATGGGAAATCTTGAATATACATAGTTGTTAAAACAAAGTATAAACGATGTGGCTCACATGATAACAAAGGAAAATTTAAGGGTGCACCCTGATAGTGCCCCATTGCATTGGTTAATGATTTGAGCACTAGAGATTACAATTTTAAGGGTGCGCCTTGATAGTGCCCCATTGAAGTGGGTAATGATGTAAACACAAGAGTTTACAATTTTAACGATACCTTGGGGTTTACCTTGGTAATTTAAAATGACACCTTGGGGATGGACCTTGATGATATGTTCATGATTGTCTAAGTTAAATGTGTAGCCACATGTTCAATTTATGTATCAAGTTTACTTCAAGATAATGCACTTATCCTTTTACGACCATTTCCCTTACGCTCTCATAGAGTTCATATTTCCCTGGAAAATGTTGGACCATGATTTGTGTTTATCTTTTGGTACTGTCATAACCAGCTTATAAAATTTAAGTTGTTTCCTCTTTGCGAAACTCTGATTAATTTTGCATTATTCTTAACTCTCAATATCATTCTCAAGAAATTCACAGGTCATAGTTGTTCATGATAACCCTTATTACTCTTCGAGAAAATGGAATAATCGTTTCATATATTGATTGAGCATTTTTGATGTTATGTTTTACAGTTCCTTAAGAAAAAATGTTTTTAAATAAATGGTTTTCAAAGAGTTAAACTGTTCTTTTATATACACCCCTTACTGATCGTTTCAATACTCACCCTACGTTTTGATGTAAAATTTTCAGGCATCATCTGTTAAAAGATGAATCACTTCTGAAGTTGACGGTTTCCTAGAACCTGAACCGCACACGATCCTCTGTATGGGACATGATGTGTAATTTATCAATGCTTGTTTTATTTTTAAATCACACATCATGTTCAGGGGGAACCAGCTCCAGTGTCTCTGGGGTCGGGGTCTCTACAGTTGGTATCAGAGGTTCGGTTTGGATAACTCTGGAAAGCCAGAAACTGAAACAAAAATATATATATGTATATGTATTTCAATTTTATTAAAAATCATGTTTTCTTAAATTTCAGATGGAAATCGAAGGCACAAACCTCTTATCTCTCCCCACAGAGGCCCTAGACAAAATTGTGTCTTTAGAAAGCCATGATGACTTTCTAAACTATGCCCATATCCGCATGACATGTAAACACCTTTATGATGTATCCAATTCACCACGGGTGCTTTAGCTACACCAAGGGGTAGGAATAGATTACCTCCTCATGATAATAACCCAGTTTCCCTCCAATGTATGTCGAGGAAGGTACTACGATGGACTTTTCAAGATTTTCACGGCAGGTGAGAGCTTTGGCACTATGCTTGATAACCCTTTTCAAGAAGCTTCTGCTGACAGAGACATCCGAGCGGGCTACCTTTGTCAGATTTTAAACTATGGCTTCTAGGGTCAGTTGTTGGACTTCAGGATGTTAGAAGATGAGTCCACCCGATTGTCTTACAGTCTACAAGTGTATGAAGATGTCTCCCAACTTCACACCCCTCATGCTAGACTCATAAGACGTCCAAGGTGCCCTCATGAGTTTTTCCCTCAATGCACGGCCTGTGTTTGGTTTGAGGAGTTAGGGAGTTTTGCTTCTTTGTGTGGAGTTTGTTTGGTCAATGAGTTAGGGAAACTCGAGCACTAATAATAATAAATGTATGTTTATTGAAATATTTTCTTTCCCCTTTCCTTGTCTTTAATTTGTATTTTTCCTTGAATGATTTTCAAGTTATTGAACTCATGTCTTAAAACATTCAGATGGAAGGAAAAACCCACCTGTTATCTCTTCCCACTGAGGTTTTTGAAACCATTGCAATCAAAACGTGTGAGGACGAGTATGACCCCTTCGCAAGTTTGCGGAGGACGTGGAAGAAATGGTTTGAGGTAACAAATGGTCCAATGATTCTCCGCACCTGCCAGGAGAATGCCTCCATCTATTACCACATTGGCTATGCTCAGCTATCCGGATGTGAACGACGAGGAAGTTACCATGAAGGGCCCTTTCTATGCTTTACCCTAGGCCGAAACTTCATGGCCAGAGTGAAATTCCAGGAGGCTGCGTTAGAGGGAAATCTTTATGAGGCCTATATGCTCTAAATTCTCAGCTTTAGCTTTTTTGACCGTATCTATGGCTTCGATATCCTCGACCGAGACATAATTCGACAAGTCCATCGTACATTGGTCTGCAAAGACATTTCAGAACTTTTTACTGTTCGAACTTCCCTCTGGAGGCCTGAAGGCCCAGAACATAAGTGCAACCCCTCCTGTCTTAGGTGTATGTGGATTAGGGAACTGGAAGAGGTGAGCTTCGCTACGGGGATACCTCTAAATGCACCTGTTGACCCTATTCGTTGGTGGAGGTGGTAGGAACGTTTCTGAACGTTTTAATGTTGTGAAATAAATTGCGAGGACACAATTTTCTAAAGGGGGGATAATGTGATGCCCCAGGTTTTATGAACTGGTTTAAGTAAGAAGTGTTATGCCTTTAATGATGTCTCTTGTTTTATTTGTTTTGCTAATAAGGAATTAGAGATAAAATAAAACATGGAGAATAAGGTAAACTGATATATATTAAAACATTACTTTACAACGAGACCAAACTAGTTTAAAATACCATGCACAAGACCTAACACAGCCACAACAAGACTACTAAGAACCACAACTCGAGCAATCGGATAATCCTCATCTTCAGAGTCCATCAGCGTGAAAAGTATAACAGCTAGGGCCACGACACACATGCTCAACGCCAATGGTATGAAGAGAGCCATCCATTCTAGTTCAAGTGTTCTGTTCTTGTTAAATACCCCTGCTTTTATAATGGTCCTGTGAATTATGACCGTTACATTTATATATCCGTTGGGTTTTCAAAACGACCGTTGTGTTTCCATTAATAAAGTTTACTTTAAAAGAGAACTCAGTTTTTATTCCCTCATAACTTTATGATATTCTTAAGACATTCTTTCATAAAAGATTCATCATTTTAAAATAAAAAGAGTATTCATAGAAGTAAATATCCTCATTTTTACAAAATCCCGATGAATACCTTGGTAGTTGAAAAATTGGTATTTTTTTATGAAAAATATGTTTAGAGGGTAATTCGTAATAATTATATCTTTTGATCTCATAAATTATGTAATTTTTGGGAAACTATTGTTCTTTAAAAGAATTTTATAAAACAAACAGTAGATTATTTTAAAAATTCTAATGATTATGATAGTATTATACAAAAAGTATATCTTTTAAAAATTTATACCAAGACTTAAAATATTTTATCTAAACTAGAAAGTGGTTTTCATATTTTAAATTAAAACTGATTGTTTTTATTCAATTTCAACAAATTATTTATATTTCACCCTATTTTGAGATAAGTATATAATAAAACTACATTTTTTATAAAAAATTATGTGGGACCCGGCCATGCCAAGGGCACCCCTTATGGGGAAAGTCCTCCAGGCCATAGATGAGACCCCCTAGGGACCTAAGGTGCGGCCATCGGGCTCCCCAGGTGCATGGTGCAACAGACCCGAGAGTCTTGGGAGCCAAGCATAGGTTACCTGTGTCGCACGTGGGCCCGTGTATAAGGCCGCGTCTCGCGCTGCGTGAGGTTGGGACAAGGCCCACGGGGGACCCATGTGTAAGGCCCCATGTGCGTGTTTGTTTGTGCTATTGCACCGCTCCCCGAACAACTTGTTATTTATACTCTGCCTCAAACTCTTTCCGTTTCGATGTGGGACGCGCTCCACGCAACCAGGACCGTCCGATCTACATCCGTGTCGATCTCAGC
Source organism: Viscum album (assembly GCA_963277665.1). Taxonomy (NCBI): domain Eukaryota; kingdom Viridiplantae; phylum Streptophyta; class Magnoliopsida; order Santalales; family Viscaceae; genus Viscum; species Viscum album. The sequence goes on from OY728164.1 coordinate 1,269,784,390, forward strand.
CGTCCAACTCGTTTTTAACCGCGCGACCTCCCCCACGCCTCTGTATGCCGTCCGATCTCTTCAGCGTTTTAATCACAGCCCTCCATCCCTTTAAAATGTTTAACCCGATTCTCACGCCCCCTCCCGCCTCATGATCTCCTACTCTTTAATCTGGGCCGTCCCTTTCCTACTGCCTCACCCGTCGTCTTCTTCCCTGCATTTGGGTCTCACGCAGTAGGCCTGCATCTCGGTTTCCATCGTCGCACTGCTCCTCTGACCCTCACACACTGCCACCTGCTAGGGCCATGTAGCTCCGTCTTCTCTACACCGGGCTATCCCTTTGGCTGAGCCACTTGGTTGCACTGAACCCTCTACATAAACTCTTCCCTGGCCGCATGAAAGGGGGACCTTTTTTCTCTTTCTTCTCCTCCGCGGACATCCAGCAACTGAGCACCAAGCCTCCTCCTCAAGCCAGGTAAGGGTTCTGCATTTCCTTCCTTCCTTCAAGAGCCCTCGTGCTATACTTCCGACGTACATATTTATATAGTTTATATTTATACATGTATATAAGCCCTCGGGTTCTTTACCTTAAACAACAAAAAGAAAACGTTTCTTTTTTATTTCCTTCATGCTTCCCGAAGAGTACATAGGAAAGGGAGGACCATTTTTTTGTTTTCTTTGGGAGAAAACCATACCACTATACATGCGGTATATATATATGCAGATTATGTAAAACAATTCTTTCGGTATGAAATACCCTCAAAATGTGTTTATATTTGCGTTATAAGAATAGTTATATACCCATACTATGTGGTGATGCGGTTTTGAAAAGTATATAAATATATACATATATGTATAGATAAACCCGAGACTATTTTTTTCATATATAGTGTATATACTGTTATATATATATATATAAATGTGTACACATAGACCCCAAAACCCTTTCGGTTTAGGGTACCTAAGCTCATTTAGAGGGTATACTTGATAAAATATTTATGTTAAAAGTTGCATTTGTAACTGATGCTTAACAAATGTCATTTATGTAAACTTTATATATATATAACTAAAAGTTTCTACATGTTTATAATTTTTTTTAAAAACCATTATATACATTTTGGGGAATGCTACAAAGAAATAAAACTATGGTTTACCATTTGGGGGGGGGGGTTTATCACTGTCTCCGATCACAAGTGTTTTCCTTAAGCAATCTACCTCCTTGAAGTAATAATTTTAAAGACTCATCATTTTATGTCATCATTTTCATGCTTTAATGACTAGCTTATGTAAAGGGAAAAGAAAATGTTTTATGAAACTATGTGTGCCTTTGTTTAGTTGTCAACATATTTTGAAAATGTTATCTATCATTTCATCTATAAAACAAATGTGTGTGATGACTTGTGACTTGTTTTAGTCATTATTGTACATAATGTATACTAATGACATATCACTAAATAAATTAAGATTTTAGATTACCCAATGTGATAGAGGACACATTGGGTAATGTAAAAATGAATGAGATATTCAAGGTGGTATGGGACATATTGAATATACAAAGTCGTTCAAACAAAGTATAAACGATGTGGCTCACATGATAACAAAGGCAAATTTAAGGGTGCGCCCTGATAGCGCCCCATTGCATTGGTTAATGATTTAACCACTAGAGATTACAATTTTATGGGTGCACCCTGATAGCACCCCATTGCAGTGGGTAATGATGTAAACACAAGAGTTTACAATTTTAACAATACCTTGGGGTTTACCTTGGTAATTTAAAATGACACCTTAGGGATGGACCTTGGTGATATGTTCATGATTGTCCAATTTAAATGTGTAGCCACATTTTCAAGTTATGTATCAAGTTTTCTTCAAGATAATGTACCTATCCTTTTACGACCATTTCCCTTACGCTCTCATAAAGTTCATATTTCACTGGTATAAGTTGGACCATGATTTGTGTTTATCTTTTGGTACGGTCATAACCAGATTATAAAATTTAGGTTGTTTCCTCTTTGCGCAAGTTTGATTACTTTTGCATTATTCTTAACTCTCAATATCATTCTCAAGAAATTCATAGGTCATAGTTGTTCATGAAAACCCTTATTACTCTTCGAGAAAATGGAATAATTGTTTCTTATATTGATTGAGCATTTTTGATGTTATGTTTTACAGTTCCTTATAAAAAATGTTTTTAAATGAATTATTTTCAAAGTGTTAAACTATTCTTTAATATACACCCCTTACTGAGGGTTTCAATGCTCACCCTACATTTTGATGTAAAATTTTCAGGCATCTTCTGTTAAAAGATGAATCGCTTCTGAAGTTGATGGTTTCCTAGAACCCGAACCGCACACGATCCTCTGTATGGGACATGATGTGTAATTTATCAGTGCCTGTTTTATTTTTAAAGCACACATCATTTTCAAGGGGCATCAGCTCCAGCGTCTCTGGGGTCGGGGTCTCTACAATTAGTGAAATGTTGATATTTGAAATATTTTTTGTGTTATTATTTTATAATGATACTTTGAAAAAAAAAGACTCAATTTAAATGAAAATAAATGTCACAGGGGTTTAATTATAAGAAATATAAAAGAAATAGGTGTATATTACCAAAACATGCCTCAGTGAAAGGAGATTGAGACATAGTCCCAAACCTTGTGGCTGACTGGACTCATTGATTGTTTAATTTCCTCAATAATAAATGTAAGTCTATTTTTACTTTCTTCAGAACCTTTGTAAAGATTTTTATTCCTTTTATATCAAAAATTAAAAATATTTTTATTTCTTTAATATCACATAGTGAAATCTGTATGAATGAATTCAAAATATTCCATTGGATATTTATTGAGAGACCCATTTCTCTTTCATCAACTCATTTTCTGAATTTTAATGTCACATTGTTAGGCTTCCGAATTTCTATATGGGAACATCTTAACCCAATTTCAATTATTTGGGTTAAACTTATACTGCATGATTATTTCATTCTATGAATATGTGTTAATAACCTCAGATTTGTTTACCAATAATATCCACTTTTATTGGGTGTATTTAAAATTTTCACACATTATTATGTCATTGATTTATCCTTAATCTAATGGTACAATATTTGTAAGGGGTTGTGTCTCAATATCCTTTCATTGAGAATGTTTTGATTATATACACCTCCTAATTTTATACGGTGTATATAAAACCCCATTGAATTTTAATTTATTTAAAAGGGAATATTTTTTCTATAAATTGTTTTAATAAACAAAAAAAATTACTTCTTTATCATTTATGGTCACAATGACCTCTTCACCGTTGTATTCGTTATTTGGCTTCCTCTATATGCCTTAATGTTTTTTAAAAATGGAATAGAATCCCCTTATTCTATTTTTGTGTATTTTGGTATTGAAAATAGTTTTTGAAATGGATTGATTATTTAAATAACATGAAATGATTTTTTGTGATTGAAAATGAAATTATATTAGTGAAATATTTATATTTGAAATATTTTATGTGTTATGATTTTATAAAGGTACTTGGACATATGATGGGTGGTTACATGATGAAACAAATGACGAGTGGAGCTGTGATAATCCAGGACAAGTGGTTACGTAATAAACTTTAATGCATTGGGTATGGAAGTTAACTTTTTACCATTTAAAAAACATTAATGCTTATAGAGGAACCAAAATAATGATTACAAAAGAAGAGAGGTCATTGTCACCGCATATTTTAAAAAAACATTCCTTTTGTCATTAAGTAAAATGGTTCATTGAAAAAAGATTCTCTTTGAATGGAAATAAAATTCAAAGGGTTTTATTATACATTTTATAATAATAATATGTCAAAGTACTCTGAATATTATATTAATCGAAAAAATGTCCGATATGAACTCAAATAATTTACTAACGGTACAATATTTTAAGGAAACTTATGTTTTATCAAATGGATATCCATAGTATAATAATATAATAAACTGGGTCCAAATAGTACACATCTACTCTATCCTTATTATTCCCAAAATAATTTTCCTAACATCTATGGAATCATTAATAAAATATTATTTTTTTGTACGACTTAGTAGGACTTAGAATTTTATTATATTATTATCCCAATGATGCCTTGATACAATCACCAATGTTCATGTGGTCAATCATTACACTATGTGATATATATTATATTTATATTATCTTTATGATTCTGTATTTTTAATTTATTTCATACCTTTGTGGTTTCACTCATGGAAAAATATGATAATTTCATTTGAAGATGTGTGGACTACCGCCCCCTCAATGTGATATAACTCATTCAGACCATACATGGAACGTAAAAAAGGATGGTGTTAATGAACTAATGTAATGTATATAGAATATGATATTATACTAGAATAATAACATACCTATGTATCATTTGTTTTCAATTTTTTTTAAAATGAAAAAATTGAAATGAACGTATCGTTCATGCATACGTACGGTTTACCATCTACATTAATGGTGTGTTTTATTTTTCTATATCAAGATGATATGGACTATTCTAAATACATATATACTAGATATATATAATAGATATTATATATAAATAATGAATATCATTCTGGAGATAATGTATTTTTGACCAAATGTACAATTTTTAAGTATAAAAATTTCATTTTTTCACTCAAGTTATGAACATCGAAAAAATGTTCAATTTGAACTAAAACAGTAAACTAATTTTTATCGAAAGGTAATAAGTGACATAAAACAAATAATTTACTTGAAAATGGTTCTGAAGTAAGTAAAAATTAACTTCTGTTTATTATTCAGGAAATTAATGAACGAACGAGTCATGCTGGACATGAGGTAAAAGAACTTATTAACCCAATTTCCATTCATTGGGATAAACTTATACTTCTTGATTATGTCTTGATATGAATATATGTTAATGCCTATGAATTTTTTACACTTAATATCCACATATATTGGGTGTAATTATATTTTCCACACATAATTATTTCATTTATTTATTCTTAATTTAATGATACAATATTTGTAAGAGACATTGTCTCAATCACATTCCATTGAGGCATGTTTTGACAATATACACCTCCTTATTTTATACAGTGTATAATAAAACCCTTTAAATTTTAATTTCATCCAACGATAATCTTTTTTCTATGAATATTTTTAATAAACAATAGAAATAAAATTTTTAACATTTCCGGAAACAATGACATGTCCGCCTTCGTACTCGTTATTTGGAATCCTCTATAATCTATAATGTTTTTTAAATGAAAATGAAACCTATTATTCTATTTTCAGGTGTTTTGGTATTAAAATTTGTTATTTAAATTGACTGATACAAACAGAATCATGATTCATATCCTAGGATTAAATAATATCAAAACAACATCCCTGAAAACAATCCATACCATTCATGAGTCATTGTCAATTTCCTCTTTCGCAATTAGAATGGAATTAGGTATTGGTAAACATAAATTTGTATGGTCTGAATGATAAAATTACTAAAATTTATTTCTAGGTCATATATCTGTATAATGACCATGCCTAGCTCATATAAACATTTAATTCATCCATTTGAATGAACTTCATTCCCTTTACTGGAGTCATTGGATGCTTCTATATTCCATGGAAGGTTCTTGCTTTATGACCGTCATTACAACATCTCTAGCATCTTATCACCCATTTAAATAATTTTCCAAGGTTTTTACTTGTTAAATTATATTTTGTATCATAGTTTGGTTTAAATAGTGGCTTTACAACCAAAGGTACATATTTACAGAGTGGCGTTACCTCCTAGTTTATCCCAGATACACAATAAATTTATTAATATTATTATTAAGTTCTATAAATTTTGTGCTATGAAATTGGAAAAATGGATTCCATATTTAGAATATGGAGGTCCAAATTTTTTAAATATGTAACTTTTATTTATATACAGTATCAATTCTAACTTTAGTAAATATTTTATTTACCATGGTTAAAGAGTAAATCGGATAAATAACTGTAAAAAATAATATTATAATAATATTAAATTACACTAACAAGTGTCCTAATCTTATTTGAAGATACATGTCCGACCATGGGCATCCTTGGGTCGATTGGGGAACCCATGAAGCCACTTTTATGTGAAAATGACACTTTAAAAAAATTAATTTAATGTTAAGGAACAATGTAACATAAACATATATCTCTTAGTAAAACAGTTTTTATAATGGGTCATATAAGTGATATATTAAACAAAAAATAGTAATTAGAAAGATAAAAATATTTCTTAGATCATGTTATTTGATTTATAATTTTTAGACTTCATATAAATAATTTTTTGACACAACGAGGATGTAATGATTACCTGCCTCCAAATCATTTTTTTCCATTTTTGAAAGCCGGTTTAAAGGGGGACCGGTACCCCAACATAAAACATGCATACAATAAAACAAACCTAAAAAAATACAGAACATCACAACATTACACATCAGAATAGCCATAATCGTATCCAAATCCCAAATAGGATTCCTCCTCTCCCATCACCGAATCCCACTATGGATGCCTCCAAAAAAAAATCTTTGAACCCGACTTCTAAGCTGCTCCAGTGCAGGCCGCTCAGGTGAAGCATCTTTGGCCACTCATCCCTTTTTCAAATCAAGAACCACCTCTCTACTCTGCTTAGAGGTGGATATAATTCTCAACGGTGACAGAAAGTGAGAGTAATCCTTCTGAGCTCTTCTTCCTGTTTATGTAGATAAAGGCTCGTCACTTGTATCCATCCTCTGATTTCCACTCTTAACAACATCTCTGAATGAAAGGCCAGCCAGGCCACTGACAATTTCTTTTCCTCCCCCCGAATTATCCCTTCCATTACCATGTTGTTCCCTCCAAATAGAAACCGGGTATTTGGAGTAATTACACATCCTCTAATCTGGAGTGTTGATCTCCACTAAAGGGAGACACACGTCTTCAGTCGGACCTTATTCCACAGCCCTGGACAAGGACTCCTTCCCTTTATTATCATTGCACTTTCTCTTACACATCCTTCACTTGGTAGAATTATTACTTCCAGCAGTGCACAACTCCTTGGAAACATCCTCTTGTCCCAGATTACCAAGAGATGTCTCCTCTATGGTTTCTCCCACACCCTCCTCCCAACCTCCTGAAACAATACTTAAAACGGGTTCAACACTTCCATTAAAAAGGCATTCAAAACTGTTGGATAAAGAAACATAATTCATGGCCAATGGATCCAAGCCTCGAGCCCCCTCTGTACATGAAACCTGTAAAAAGGTCATGTTACATGAATCCCACACTGCCCGAACCAAGTTAGATCCCCCTCCAGGAATCACCCTATCAACCTAAGCCTTAGCACCATGGTTGTCCTCCTCCAGCACCCTACTGACCTCAACCAAATGCCCAGCCACCACCGGAGCCTAAGAAACTTTACCTTCCCCCTCTATTTCCTTCTTATCAGCAATAGGAGAAAGAACCTCATCTACTGCCGCCTTGTTGGTCTCAACCAGTTGACTAGCTGCTCTTTCAGGATAGGATCCCTCCTCTTCGCCAACAGGTCCAGGCTCCTTCTTCTCACGTCCTGCCCATAAATCAAAATCCGATGGCCTTACCCTTGCATCTCTATCCCTATGACTGGTAACATGTAGACGAGCCTTCATGGCTCTACTCCTATGGAAAAACTCCACTTCATGTCCCAAACGATGACAGGTAGAACAAAAACCCATCCAGTTCTCGTAAATCTCCTATTTCCTTCAGCTATACTCTTCCCATATCGTAATCCACACAAAATCAAACGGTTGTCTAGAGGAATCCATTTCCACACAAATACAAGGATTAACCGGATGGCACACAACATTATTATGACTATCAGATCACAAATACCTTCCTAAGAGGTTTCCAAGCATTCGAATAATAGCAAGATTTAGGAAGGGAAGCGGAAAATTATGGAAACTTACTCATACCACTGCCGATGGCGAATCGTACTTCATGTGAAAGGCAAATAACCAGCATAATAAGCTACAAAAATTTCTATATTCCACCTATAAGGCTTAACTTATGCAAAATTCATTTCATGAAATCCTTTTGGTTCAAACCAAAGGGAATTACCCAATTTATAGGTAACGTATTCTCTCAAGTTCTTTTCATTTATTTTCATTCTATAACCCCTTAAACTCTATTTATACCATTATTTTATAATAAAATTAGTAACATATACGTACTAGGATGTTTCTATGAGAATTATTTGAACTATAAATACATACACCTTCATCTAATTGATACAAACAAACTGTTTATGTTGACGGTGAACTACTGCCTCACGTAACGATGCTTGTTCAATCTTTTTCTACCTCCTCTCATGGTGTCCATTATGGTGGAATGGTAATTATATGTTATATTTAATCTATTTTTTTATCTATATACTTCTATAATTATAATTTTGAACATAACTTTATGCTTTTCATGTTGTAAAAAAATATGATAATTTCATTTGAGGAAGTGCGGACAACTTCCCCCCCACAAGGTGATATGACTCGCTCATACAATACTTAAAACATATAAAGGATAGTGTTAATGAAAATATGTAACATATATAATATATGATATTATACTTTTATAATAATATACCTATGTATCATTTGGATATTATTCAATAAAATATAAAAAAATGAAATAAATGTAGCATTCATGCGTACGTACGGCTTGTCATCTCCATGAACAGTGCATTTAATTTTCATATATACTAATGATATGGACTATTTAAAAACATATATATTGGATATTTATGATACATATGATATTTAAATCATGAAAAAAACATGGAGATAATGGACTATTGACCACCTTGACAATTGGTAATTATAACAAGTACAATTCTTACTATAAGACAGAATGTTTGATATGTCCTCAAATAATTAACTAATTTTTGTAGAAAGGTAATATGTGATATAAAAATTATAATAAAATTTATGAAGGTTATTAAGAATGTATAAATTTACTTATGTTTATTATATAGTATGAACAATGAATATATGCGACGAGTCGGACTTGGGGTAAGGGAACTTCTTAACCCAATTTCCATTCTTTGGGTTAATCTCATAATTCTTGATTATATCGTCTTATAAATATGTTTTAATGACATATTATTGTTTCAATAATAATAAATACTTATATTTGGTGTATTTATATTTTTCACATATAATTATTTCATTGGTTTAGCATTAATGTAATGATACAATCTTTGTAAGGGAACATTTCACCTTCTTCTTTTAGTGAAAGACTTCTTCTTAGAATTATATTTTAATTTCCATTTTCTTATGTTGGGATATGCTCTTATATATCCTTATTGATTTAAATTTTATTTTCAATTGATTAGAGACAATTTTCTCTCACATCAAATCATTTCATGAATTTTAATGTGACGCCATTACACTGACGAATTTTCATAATGGAATATGTCTCAATCTCCTTTCAATGAGGCCTATCTTGATATTGAGAACCTTTATTATCCTATAATTTTTATATAATTACCTTTTGCATATTATATCAGGAATATACTTCTTATCCTGATATTATATGTTTTTAAATTTTATTCTTTAATGATTTATAATCAAGAGTTTCTCATGTGGAAATGGATTATTAAACTCAAACATAGTTTTAAATGTTTTAACGATTTTATCTTATAAATTATAATATTTGATTTTCAGGTTTTAGAAATTATTTTAAGAATTTATTATTATGGACATCATTGTTTTATTTTTAAAATACATTCAAAATTTTCAAAGTTGTATTGGACACTTTGTTTCCAAACTCTTCTTTTTGAATGTTTTAAATGAATTTCATATGTTAAATTTTTAGACTGATATCTTCAGATTGAAATTTGGAAATTTTATCTTTCATTTATGATTACATGAATATAGAAGTTCATTTTTTAACCAAAAATTTATAATGGCCATATCTAGTATGAAACCTAGTCTTCATAATTTCTTCTTTGATTACGTTTAACTGATGGTACCCCGACCTCAAGTCAATCTTCTAAAAACAATGAGCTCCCTATAGCTGATCAAACATATCATAGATATGAGTCAAAGGATACATGTTTTCAACAATGATGTTATTAAATTATCTATAATCAATTAAAAGTCTCATTGAACAATCTTTCTTATTAACAAACAAGATAGGAGAACCCCATGGGGATGTGCTAGGTCGAATGATACCTTTATCAAATAACTCATGCAATTGATTCTGTAACTATAAAATTTATATTTGAGCTATTAGATGAGTGGGTTTTGTAATTGGATTAACATCAGGAACTAATTCAAAAGTAAAATCAACTTCTCGATCTGGTAATATACTAGGTAAAGAATCCAGAAAAACATGAAGATACTCATTTACCACTGACACATCATTAATCTGAACAATTCCTTTGTTTTCAATAATATGTGCAAGGAAATATTCATTTTTATATTTTACTAGTTTCTTAGCTTCATAATATATTATCAAAATTAAGGGTTCATGGTTGTACACAAATTGAAATTATTTCTAAAAATAAACCCCTTTATCTCTTTAGTCAATTTTATCATGATAAACAGAAAGTCGATCCATACCAAAAATATAGTTAAACTCTATTAGAGGAAAAAAATAAGGATTTCAGGTAGATTCTTTCTACACTTCATCAAATTAAATTATCATATTTACCCATTATGGAAACCATAAAGGTATGATATAAATAAAAAAATGAACATAGATAAAATATAAATATAATATATATCACATATAAATACAGTTTCGTCTTAATGTCTTCTCTCAAGTTATTTTCTTTTATTTCCCTTCTCTAACCCCCTAAACTCTCTTTACTCCATTCTTTTATAATATCACAAGTATTAAAAATATACTAGGATCGTTTTATGTGATGGATTCAAACTACACTTCCACACACCTCCACATAATGGATACGAACATACTATTTCTGTGAATGATGAACTAATGCCTCATGAAACAATGATTATTCAATAATATCCAACCACCTCTTATGGTGTCCATTAGAATGGAATTGTATTTATATGTGACATATAATATATTTATATTGCCTATATGCTTCCTTATGTTTCATTTATATAATACCTTTATGTCTCATTAATGGGTAAATATGATAATTTCATTTTAGGAAGTGCAGACTACCGACCCCCAAAGTGATATAACATGTTCAAACTATACATGGAATGTATAAAGGATGGGTGTAATGAACATATGTAATGTATATAATATATTATATTATGCTAGAATAATAATATAACTATATATAAATTGTTTTTCATTCCTTTAAAAATGAAAAAAATGAAATGAATGTTGCATTAATGTGTACGTACGACTTACCATCTACATGAATGGTGAATTTCATTTTCATATAACTAGATTATTCGGACTGTTCTAAATACATATATATTATATATATAATATATATATTATATCTATATCATGAATATCATTCTAGAGACCTAAACCCCATAGAAAGAACACATAATATATAAAGGTAATTTGGGACATAAACATACTTAAATGGAATAACCATATGGTTGACATCCACACATATCACTTAACAGAATATCCAAACGTGTGAAGTCCTGAAATTTCCATGAATTTTATTTTCTTATATTCTCGGGAATCTTACGAGTCTACGAAAACAGACGGCATGTGATTATGAGGCCCGGTGTTCCCGAAATCAATTTTTGCGGTTTTATCTAGTATGTTCGGTAAATATACGAGCGGGGTTTTATTACATTTGAACTGATGCTTAGAATTGGAATCTAAGGGCACTTTTGATCTTGCAGCGCTAGTATTCGCTTAATAAGACTAACACCTCAATGACAGTGGGTCGAGATTAAAAGATAGCATTTTGGTTCTAAGAGAAAGACTTAAATAAAAAGTATGTGTGTGGCTTAATATTTATTGTTGGTTAAAACCTCTTCATGAATGTTGGAGGTGGGAACACCAAACCTTAACCTCCCATGAGAGGTTATGGTGGTGGGTCCCACCCGAACTCAACCTCCCAAGTGGGGATTAATGTGGTGGGGACCACCCAAGGTTACAACCTCTTGAACCACCCCATTAAGTGGGGAGAAACCCCTTGAGCTCCTCACTTTATGGTTCCAAATCCATTCAATTAATTAATTGACCACTACAATTAATTAATTTGAATCTTTTTGAATTATGTTCCAATGATTAAATAATAGGTACCGTTAACCTATTATGTTGGTTAGAAATTGTATCCTGAAAGAGGGGAGGACATGGGAAAAGGATCCTGACTAAGAATGCTCCATCCGATGAAGAACGACGACCTCGATTCCAACTTTTACATCCTTCCTAAAATCCATCTCAACATATAATGTGTTAGACTACAAATGAAGCATCGTCCGCCCTTCCACGACTTCTTCAATGATCAACGAACAAGGTAGGGGCTCTAGCTTGGTTAATTGTTGCATATTCTTCACCTTGATTCTAGGATTAAGAATAAAAGTCATTTGTTATCACCCTAACTCGGAGGGTGCAGGACGAACAAACACGGCCCAACCTCTCTGCCTTCCTTATAAAATTTGATGTTAAACATGGCATGAGATCAGGATGTGAAACTCTCATAAAAAATGAATGAGGATCGAAGGTGATGTCTTGAGGAGAGTGCGACTTCATCTTGAATAATTATCGGGCCGCTAGAACTCGTCCGTTGACCCGCGGAAAGATCGTAGGTGGATGGAACCGATAATCATCACCGTGTGAAGGCGGCGGCGCAACCGCACCGCTGGAGGAGTAACCAATGGCCGACGGTCCGTGGCGGCCGGTGCAAACCCGGCCGTGAAGGAGACTGGCGGCTCGATTCACCGGGTTGCCGAATGTCATGGGGCAACAGCTCCCTATAGTAGAACGAAGGAGGGGCCACGGTGGTACAGCAGCGGCCAAAGCAAGGTTGGCCGCGAGGAAGACTGGCAGCCCGAGATGTCGCCGTAAGAGGCGTGGTGCAACTACACCACGCGGGAAGGTATATGGCCCGTCGGCCAGCCGGGAGGAGCGGAACCCCTAGATGGAGCCCGCGTGATTTGGTTCGGCGCCACGTGGCACCGGTTTGATTTCCACTCAAACAGCTAAGTCGTTCAGGAAACTAGGGGGTACAGCCTCCCCCTTGGACGCATCTTGGGAGAACCTCCTAGGTTGTTGGGCCTCAGAGCCGGAACCAGCACAGTCCAGGCCCCCATCACGGGCCGGTCCACCCTCACGGACCGGGTCCGACCAGAAGATCGGGTCAGACCCGCAGACCAGGTTGAACCCCAGTCTAGACCCGGGTCAAGCCAGGTCAGTCTGACTGGACCGGACCGGACCCGGACCCGTTCAAACTGTTTCCACTCTTTTTCCTATAACATGAGCTACGAGTGTCCGATTGAAGAAATGTTTGTGGCGATAGAACCCTTTGAAGGAGATGGTTCTTTTGGTATACCCAATATGGGTTTTGGACATAGTTAGGGTACAACCGGGTTGGATCGAGCGTAAGTCCAACCGGGTCCTCGGAACGGAAATGCCAATAACTCTCAGACCGGGCATCTGATTGATGCACCGTTTGACACATTGGGTTTCATTTATCCAGATGGATCTTTTGGATACATGAACTAGGGACTTCATTTTAGTTTGTGTATTACCACTTGGCTTGAGAAGTAGACCCTCCTAGAATCAAGTAAGATCTGTGCGGAATCCTGTGGCTGGATGGGCACGAACGACTGTTCCTGGATCCTATGTGGGTTCGACAGCAGTGACGAATATTCATGGATATTGTGTGGGTTCGACAGTACTGACGACTATTCCTGGATCTTGTATGGGTTCAACAGCTCTAACTACTGTTCATGGATCCTGTGTGTGTTTTACAGTTCTGAATTTTGTTCCTGGATCATGTGTGGGTTCGACATAATAACTATTCCTGGATCCTGTGTGGGTTCGACAGTTCTGATTTCTGTTCATGGATCCTGTGAGGGTTCGATAGAATAAATGATTTAGTGGCTACATCTAATCATTTCTATATCCCTTCAAATGTTGTATACCTATGTGATCTGAGTTAGTAACTTTGTGTTTTCATGATGATTGAGATGCATTACTAGATAACTTAGGTATATGTATGGGCATATACATAAGTGGGGGTTATATTTTGATTTCATACCATGTGGTTTATTCTTGTTAGATTTTGTGAGACCTTGAGGGTCTTGGGGTCCCTACCAAGGTTCGTTATACTCACCAATACATGGGATATACCCACACCTCATTATGGTGGATGCAGATGCCGGACATCACTGACTGAGGCTGACTGTACAAGGACTAGACAATACCCAGAGGTAGACCACACAACGAGTTGGTAACCGGTGAATACTGACATAAATGGAGTGCTGAGGAGGCTATATGTACCTACCCTTCAGGTAGGATCCATTGGGGATGATCTAGGAGCTTCATTTCACCTTAGATATGTTTTTTCAGTTTAGTTGTACTTGTAATTTACAGTTGGGATTGTATTTATGACCCTTTTACTTTTTATCACTCTATTATTATACAGTTTTTCTTAGTTTTTTGTTTTTATTTGTGTACTTTGTTGTGTGTTTTTTTGGTTATAAAGGAAATTTCGTCCCAGTTTAGGGGTTTACGCCATTGGTGCTAGTCGCCAGCCCCTGGCCTATGGAAGGCGGACGTGGGGTAGTCACAGAACGGGCCCTGGGGGATGGGTCATGACAAATTGGTATTAGAGGATTAGGTTCTATCATAGAACATAGGACTCTAATCTTTTCTGTGAAGCAATAGTCTTATCTGTAGTGAGTTTGGTTTTCAGTTCAGGGAGTCTAGTGTTGGTGTGGTGGCCAATGTATCCATACACTAGAATCCTGACTTCTAATTTCTGAATCAATGAACGAAAACATTGTTTGTGTGTGTGTGTGTGTCATGATTTTTTAGTGATCTCTTTGAATCAGCTCACCAGGTATAAATAATTGACCATGGCACACCTGTTACTTTATAGGATGCCTCCACGTAGATAGCCAGCTAGGGATCCGAGAGTTGTACGAGATGGCAGCCCACCAAGAGATGAGGCCTTAGTTTAGGGACCTATTAAAGAAGAGGCCCCAATGGTATCACTACTTTTTGGGCCAATGATGACACCAGCCCCAGCAGCAGAGAGTGCACGCCACTTGAGCGCATTGCACGAGTTCCAGTGTCAGATGCCACCCAGGTACAGGGGCGGGACAGACCCGCAGGTAGTTGTGGATTGGATGGAGGCTATTGTATGAGTCTTCATACTAGTAAGAACACCATCAGACCTTATGGTGATCCTTACCGCATGTATCCTTTAGATAGTATCAGGGAGATGGTGGAGCCTGATTCTTTAGGTTCGTGATGAGGCAAAACTTCTCTGACAGACTTTGAGTTCCTATTTCAGGTGGATTTTGTCCGAGTCACCCTACGTGCGGTGCAGATACTGTAACTACTGCATCTAAAGTAGGGTAGAATGATGTTAGCTTAGTACTCAGAGAGGATCACCAACCTCTCGTGCTACTCCACAGATATGATACGGGACCCATTCTTGAGGGCCCTAACCTTCGAGTAGGGGCTCAGGAGAGAGACCAGTGATTCAATGATCTCCCTAAGCATCCCGACGCTGGTGGGGGTGTTGGAGCGAGCCATCTTAGTAGAGAGTTTCCTTGCTGAGCAGTCACTAGCAGCGAGATCCACCACCGGACATCACATAGCAGAGTCTTCTGTAGTTGGTAGTAGACATATGTCATAGTGGTTCATACAGACTAGACCATCTGGTGGTCGACATCAGGACTTGGTTTCGGTTGTGCGAGGCACATGATACAGAGCTAGTCATTAGAGGAACATGCATTGTTTCACATACGGTGGGCCGATTCACACGGGTTGTGACTATCCGACCCACCGTTCGGATGATCAACATACAGTTTCAGGACCTCCCAGGTAGAGTTAGAGGTCTGATCGAGGTGGTCCGCATGGCGTAGGCAGCCGTGGTAGAATAGTTGGTCGAGAAACTGGCGGTGTATGATGTTACGAGGTGTTACCACCACCACCACCAGGTGGTCTACCCCGACCACAGGGAGAAGGTGGACAAGGTAGAGCTTAGCTCCAGGTAGCTAAGACTTACGATCATGTCACTCTGGAGATGATTTGAGGTATAGTATGTGTCTACTCCACCTTAGATTTAGTTCTTATAGACACAGGTTCCAGCCACTCTTCCATTGCCACATCCCTTATTCAGAGCTCGGAGATTCTGACGGAGCTGTTGGCTCAATCCTTAGGGGTAGAGATTACTACGGGAGATTACTCGATGATTACGCACTGGCTCCAGAAGTGTGAGCTTACTCTAGGAGGCAAGAGCTTCGACTGGGATCTCCACATAGCGGCGTCAAGGCCTTATGATGTCATCTTGTGTATGGACTAGTTATCTACAGTCCATGCTCAGATTGACTAGATTAGGCGCAATGTACAGTGTGTCCGCACAGATAGGACTGGGTTCATCTTCACCGGTGAGAAGGGAGCCTTTGAAGCCCAGGATAGACTTACTCGAAGGGTTCAATCAATCACTCATTAGATGGTTTACCTTACCCTCTGAGAAATTGATGTGGAGAGTCTGACATATCCTGTAGTGGTGGACCAGTACGCGTATGTTTTCCTTGATGATGTTTCTAGTCTACCTCCTCGACAAAAGGTAGACATTTACATTGACTTGTACCTCGGGATGGCACTGATATCTACACCATCATATCAGATGGCTCCTGTTGATCTTCGTGAGTTATGGATACATCTAGAGGACTTGTAGTGTAAAGGATTCATCCGGCCTAGTGTTTCTCCCTGGGAAACCCTAATTCTGTTTTCCAAGAAGGAGTATGGGATATTGAGGCTTTGTGTTGACTATTGTCTCCTAAAACAGGTTACCGTGATGAAAAAGTATCCACTCTCGAGGATTTATGATCTATTTGATCATCATAAGGTATCATGGTGGTCATTGAAGATAGACCTCAGATCAGGTTATCACCAGCTGAGAGTTCGAGACGAGGATGTGCAGACGATGGCCTTTAGATGTCGGTATGGCCACTACGAGTTTTTGGTTATGCCATTCGGCATAACCAATGCTCCAGCAGTTTTCATGTGACACATTAATAAGATTTTCCAGGGATACCTAGATCTCTTTTTCGTATTCTTCATCGACGACATTTTTATTTACTCGACTACTTTGGAGGATCATGCCTACTATTTTCGGGTAGTACTGGACACACTCCAAGAGTACCAGATTTATGGTAAGCTCTTGAAGTGCCAGTTTTTGGAACTGAGAGGTTCACTTTTTTGGACATGTCATCTCAGGGGATGGAGTTGTAGTAGATCTAGGGAAGATTGGGGCATTACATGCTTGGGATCCACCCAGGAGTGTGACAGAGGTAAAGAGTTTCATGGGTTCAGCTTGTTATTACCGGAGGTTCGCACCAACCTTCTCCAGAGTTACAACACCACTATTAGCCTTGAGGAAGATGAGGAAACCCTTCATTTGGTCGAAGAGATGCCAGCAGAGCTTTTAGGAGTTGTGGCAGAGGCTAACTAGTGCCCCCATATTGACGCTTCCAAAGGAGGGAATAGGTTACGTAGTCTACTGCGATGCATCAGAGACCAGACCTGGGTATGTTTTGATGAAGGATAGGGTAGTAATCACATTTGGTTCTCGGAAGTTGAGACAACATGGGTAGAACAATGCTACCCATGACCTGAAGCTAACAGCAGTGGTCTTCGACTTGAAGATGTGGCGACACTATATTATGGGCGAGCTCTTCACAGTCTACTCTTACCACTAGAGTTTCATGTATATCTCCTCTCAGAAGTACTTGAACCTGAAACAGTGGTGATGGCTTGAGTTCCTCTAGGACTATGAATTCAAGAGATTCTATACTCTTGGGAAGAGGAATGATGAAGCAGATAAACTTAGTAAAAGATCTATTTAACTGCTGCTAGGAGAGGTGACAGAGCAGAAGACTTCTTTACAGATATCCTTTATGGACTGAGATGGGGAACCCTTTCTACAGACTCATACAATCACTCCAAGACTTCTTCAGCGATTCAAGGAGGCACAGTGTGGAGACGCTGACTGTGAGACACGACATGCTCAGATATCCACAGGGTAGGCACCTGATGGATTTTCTGAATGTGGGGAGCACATCATTCATTTCAGAGGAATTACTATGGTGCCAGTGTCAATTTAGGTGGATGTATTCAGGGAATTCCACACATCCCCTCTAGTGTTACATCTAGGAGTGGCGAAAATGTACCAGGACCATCGAAGACAACACTGGTGGCTAGGTCTGAAGAAGGCAGTAGGAGAGTTTGTATCTCGATGCCTCACTTGTCAGTAAGTGAAGGTGAGCACCAGGTACCAGCAGGCTTGGTTCATTCATTTGAGGTCCTAGAGTGGAAGTGGGATGGGATATCCATATACTTCATGATAGGACCTCCACGTACATCTAGGGGTCAAAAATTGATTTGGGTGAGCATCAACCAACTCACCAAGTCAGCCCACTTCCTACTGATCAGAGAGAAGGGTTCAGTAGAGATCATGGAATGCCTTTATGTGCAGAATATTGTTAGTCTACATGGAGTACCTTCTTATATTATCTCCGATCGTGATGCATAGTTTACTTCCTAGTAATGGAAGGGGTTGCAGGAGGCTTTCAGGACGCAGATTCGTCTGAACACCACCTTCCATTCTCAGACAGATGGCCAGACTGAGCGGAACATTCAGACCCTTGAGGACATGCTGCATTCTTGTGTCCTCGACTTCAGTCGTAGTTGGGAGGGTCAGATACCTTTGGTGGAGTTTTTCTACAACAATAGCTATCACTACACCATTGGTATGGCACCTTTCAAAGCGTTATACTGGCGACCTTGCAGATTACCCTTGTGTTTGAATGGCCCTGGGGAGTCAGCACTAGTGGGACCAGATATGGTATGAGCTACCAAAGTGAATGTGCAGATGATATAGGAGTGGATGTAGACAGCACCGAGCAGGCAGAATTAGTATACCGACAAGAGACGGAGACCTCTAAAGTTAGAGGATGGTGACCACGTCTTTCTATGGGTCTCACCCCTATGAGGTTTACAGAGATTTGGCTGAGGCAGAAAGATATCTCTGAGATTCATCATACCTTTCATAGTCCTCAGCAGAGTAGGTGAGGTGGATTACCTCATTGATCTTCCACCTCAGTTGCATTAGGAACATGACATCTTCCACGTATCCCAGTTGAGGTGATACGTGCACGACCGTTCTCACATCATCGACCATGGAGAGCTAGATGTTGACGATGTGGAGGCTTTCATAGAGTATCTAGTGGAGATTAAGGATCGACATGAGTGGGTTATACATGGACGGCAGATACCTTTGATGCACATTCGTTGGCAGCACGAGATCCATTATGATAGAACATGGGGGTGGGAGGCTTAGCTGTGTTCTCAATACCCCCATTTGTTCCCTTAGGTTGAGTTGTAGATTACAGGGATGTAATTACCTGAGTTGGGGAGAATTTAATGTCCTGTAATTTCCATGAATTTTTTTTTGGTAAATACATCGAAATTTTACGTGTCCATAAAAACTGACGGCACGTGATTCTGAGGCCCGTTGTGCCCAGAATCAATTTCTGATGTTTTTTTCATGTATGTTTATTAAACGTACGAGCGGGATTTTATAACTTTTGAACTGGTGCTCGGAAATGAAATATGAGGGCACCGTTGATCTCACAGGACCAGTATTCGCTTAAGAAGAGAAACACCTTGACTGTAGTGGGTCAAAATTAAAAGATAATTTTAGGGTTTTTAGAGGATGAATTAAATTAAAATTATGTGTGTGGATTAATTTTTATTGCTGGTTAAAACCTCATCATGGAAGATGGATGTGGTACCACCAAACCTTAAACTACCATGAGAGGTTATGGTGGTGAGGCCCACCCGAACTTAACATCCCATGTGAGGATTAATGTGGGTGGGACCACCCGAGATTAAAACATCCTGAACCCCTCACCCCATTAAGTGGGGAGAAGCCCCTAGAGCTCCGCACTTTATGGTGCCAAGTCCTTTCAATTAATTAATTGAGCACTACAATTAATTAGTTTGAATATTTTCGAATTTGGTGCCAATGATTAGATAATAGGTAATGATAATCTATATTTTTGTATGAAATTGTCTATTGGGAGAAATGAGGACTTAGGATAAGGCTCCCAACAAATAATTCTCCAACCGATGAAGAACATCGACCTCAATTCCGACTTTGACTTCCTTCCATAAAACCTCCTCGACATAGGTCGCGTTCGACTACAAACAAATCGACGTCCGCAATTCTGTGACTTCATCAACGATCAACAAACAAGGTAGGGGTCCATGCTTGGTTAATTTTTTCACCTTCTTCACCATGCTTCTAGGATTACGAAGCCAATCATTTTTCTATCACCCTAAAGTAGAGGGTGTAGGACGAACAAAGACGGCCTGACATCGGCGCCTTCCTTGTGGAATTTGACGTCAAACACGACATGAGATCTGGATTATAACCTCTTGTCAATAATGATTGAGAACTGGAGGTGACGTCCCTAGGAGATTTTGACTTCTTCTGGAATGAGAATCGGTCCATCGGAACTCATTTGGTGACCCGTGGAAAGATCTACAGTGGATGGAACTGACAATCACTACCGCGTGACGGCGGCGGTGCAACCACACCATCGGAGGAGTAACCTACGGCCAACGGGTCATGGCCATGCAGAGACGGTCGGTGCAAGCTCGTCTGTGAAGAAGACCGGCCGATCGAGCTTCCAGGTCACTGGGGAAGGTGCGGCATAACTGCACCGAACGGTGGAATGAAAGAGTGGTCGTGGCCCCTGGCTGTGTCAGTGCAGTTGCAGCCGGCTCAAGGCGGACTGTGAGGAAGGCTGGCAACCCGAGCCACCGGGTAGCCATAGGAGGCGTGGTGCCACCGTACCACATGGGAAGGCAGCTGGCTGATCGGCTAACCAAAATGAGTGGGACCCCTCGTTGGGACTCATGTGACATAGATCGGCGCCACATGGTGCCTGTTTGATTCCCACCCGAACAACTAATCCCTTCCGGAAACCAGAGGTCGTGCCTCCCCCTAGACATGGCTAGGGCAGACCCCACAGGCCGCCGGGCCGTCAGGCCCGAACCATCTTGGGATGAGCCAGCCTCACTGGTCAGGCAGCCCTCACGAGCCAGGCTGCCCCCGCGGACCGTGTTGGTCTGACTGGGTCGGGCCAGTCCCAGACCCGTTCGAACTATTTCTAATCTTTTTCCCATAATTTTTGGTATGAGTGTCCTATTGTAAAATCTTATGCAGTGAAGGAAACCATGGTATGAGACTGTTCTTTTGGTATACCTCACATGAGGATTAGACATTATTGGGGTGTAGCCGGGTTGCATCGATCGTAAATCCTACCGGGCCCTCGGAATAGAAATGCCAATGACTCTTAGACTAGGCATCCTATTGACGCACCGTCTAACGCATTGGGTTTCCTTTGGAATGACAGATCTTTTGGATACATCAATTTGGGGCTTCATGGTAGTTGAAATATTGAGACATGGCTTGAGGAGAAGACCCTCCCAGAATCAAGAATTCTTTGTCCGGAATTCTGTGGTTGGTTGTGCACTGACGACTATTCCTAGATCCTGTGTGGTTTCGACAGCACTGACGACCGTTACTGGATCCTGTGTGGGCTCGATAGAACTAATGACTATTCTTGGATCCCGTATGGGTTCGACACCTCTGACTACTATTCTTGGATCCTGTGTGGGTTCGATAGTTTTGACTTCTCTTTCTGGATCCTGTCTGGGTTTGACAGAATAACCATTTCTGGATCCTGTGTGGGTTCGACAGTTCTGATTATCTATTCTTGGATCCTTTGTGGGTTCGACAAAATAGATGATTTAGTGGCTACATAGGATCATCTATATCTCTCTTCAAATGTTGTATACATGTGTGAGATTAGTCGGTACCTTTGTGTATTCCTCATTATTGAGATGGATTACTAGATAACATAAGTATATGTATGAGTATAAACCTCTGTGGGGGTTAAATGTTGATTTAATACCTTTTGGTTTATTCGTGTTGGATTTTCTGAGACCATGAGGGTCTTGAGGTCCCTATTGAGTATCGTTATACTCACCTCTACACGGGCTATGCCCACACCTCATTGTGCTGGATGCAAACGACGGACAACACTGACTGAGGATTAGTGTACGAGGACAGGACGGTACCCGGAGGTTGACCTCATGACGAGTCAGTACTCGGTGGAGACTGACGGATGTGGTGTGCTGAGGAGGCAATCTGTACCTACACTTTAAGTAGGATCTTTGGTGGATGATCCAAGAGCTAATTTTCACCTTATAGTTGTTTTTTCCTTTTCAGTTGTACTTTTATTTTACAGTTGGGATTTTATTTCCAGACCCTTTACTTTTTATCACTCTCTTGTTATACAGTTTTC
Source organism: Viscum album (assembly GCA_963277665.1). Lineage (NCBI taxonomy): Eukaryota > Viridiplantae > Streptophyta > Magnoliopsida > Santalales > Viscaceae > Viscum > Viscum album. Next base: position 1,269,806,906 of record OY728164.1, read on the forward strand.
CTTAATGTTTTGTATTCAGCTATGTAATATGTTGTGTGTGTTTTCAGGTACAAAGGATGCCTTCCCAGTTTAGGGATTTACACCTTTGGTGCTAGTCGCCAGCCCTGACCTATGGAAGGTCGGCTTGGAGTAGTCACGAAATGGGCTGCGGTGGATGGATCCTGATAATATGTTCGACTTCCATACACAATGCATTGGATGCTATAACGTAACCATCCAACCATTTTTATTACTGCACCACCCTTCATTTTTTTATCATGTAACCACCCGTCAAATGTCTATGTACCATTTTAAAATCCTAACACATAAAATTTTTCAAATATAAACATTTCACTAATAACATTTCCTTTGAAATCACATGAACTCATTTCAAGATAATTAAATAATCAATTTCAATCAAAAACCATTTTCAATACCAAAACACCCAAAAACAAAATAATTTGTTTCTTTTTCATTTTTAAAAAACATTAAGGCATATAGAGGAATCCAAATAACAATTACAGTGGCAGAGAGGTCATTGTCGCCGAAAACGTTAAAAAAATCCTTTTTCATTTAGAAAAATGCTTCATAGAAAATAATTCCATTTAAATGAAATTAAAAATAAAAGGGGTTTATTATACACTGTATAAAATAAGGATGTGTTTATTATCCAAACATGCCTCAATTAAATGATATTGAGGCAAATTCCCTTACCTCGTGTCTGACATGACTCGTTCGTTATTTAATTTACTGAATAATAAATGTAAGTTAACTTCTTCTTGATTAAGAACCTTTTTCATGTTTATTATTAGTTTTATGTCACTTATAACTTTTCTATAATAATTAAAAATTTATTTGAGTTCATATTGGACATTTTGTCGATGTTTGGAACTTTAGTAAAAAATGAACTTGTTATAATTGCAAATTGCCCATGTGGTCAAAAGTCCATTATCTGTAGAATATATTATTTTTTAGATATCATATATACAATATATATCAATTATATTTTTATTTATGATAGGAAATATCATTTGGATATATGAATATGAAATTCACCATTCACGGAGACGGAATGTCATACCTATGCAAGAACGCTACTTTCATTAATTTTTTTTTATTTTTAAAGGAATAAAAACCAAATGATACATAGTTATATTAATATTCAAATATAAAATCTATTTTATATACATTAAATATTTTTATTTAAACCATCCATTATACATTACATGTATGGTATGTATGATTCATATCACTTTGATAGGGCGGTAGTCCACACATCATCAAATCAAATTATGGTGTCTATCGAGTATGAAAACCATATAGGTATGCGATAAATGAAAAATACCGAATCATAGAGACAATATAAATATAATATATATCACATTGAAATATAGTGACATTTTAATGGCCACTATAATATGTGGTAAGAGATAATTGAATAAGCATTGTTTCGTTAGGTAGTAGTTTGTCGTCCATAGAAACAGTATGTTCGTATCCATAAGATAGAGGTGTGTGGAAGTGTAGTTCGAATCCTTATCATAACAAAAACCTAGTATATTAAGGAATATGGTTATGTTATGTAAAAAAATAAGATAAATATAATAGTGGTGAACATAATATTAATAAATTTATTGTCTACGTGGGATAAACATGGAAGTAAAGCCTCACTATAAATAGGTTACATTCATTGTCTAAAAATAAAAGATACCTATGTACACAATTTGGACCTCCTGATTCCAAATATGGATTCTATGTTTTCGAATTCAAAACATATAAGTTTCATCAATTAATATTAATATTAATAAATTTATTTTTTACCCAAGATAAACTAGGATGTAAATCCACTAATAAAATTTCTTTATGTACATGGGATAAACTTGGAGGTAATGCCACTTTGTAGGTAGCTAATCCACCCTTCTTAAGGATTTTATTAATGATTCAATATAAGACTAAGTCCTATAAAAACATAATTTCATTTCACTTAATAAAATATATTTTATCAGAACATATTTGGTCCAAATATTTCTTTTTATGAATGACTTATATGTTCAAAATAACACACATATTTTTCCATGGAAATTAATTTTTATAGTGTCATTTTCACTTAATATTGACTCCATGGGGTCCCAAAATCAACTCAAGAATGCCAATGGTGGGACATGTATCATTAAATAGGATTAAGACACGTGTTAAGGTACTTTAATATTATTATAATATTATTTTTTACCCTTTTTTACCATCATTATCCTTTAACCATGGTAAATAAAATATTTACGGAATTTATTATTCGTAATGTCTAAAAAACTATCTATTTATATAATTTGGACCACCTGATTTCAAATATCGAATTCATGTTATTAGAGACTATTTTCTCTCTTATCAACACATTTTTTTAATTTTAAAGTGACACTGTTTGGCTGTCGAATTTCTGTAACAGAACATCTTAACCCAAATTTCATTATTTTGGTTAATCTTATGATTCTTTATTTTATCGTGCTATGATTATGTGAGAATTAAATTTTGATATCATATCTTTTAATTATAATTTATTTATGTTTACATATTGTGAATATGTAAAATTTATCTATTTTATTAAAAAAATGATCTTTGTAAGGGAACTGTTCACCCTGCTCTTTTAGTCAAATACTTCTTTTAGGTTATGTCTTTTAATTAAAATTTTCTTATATTGAGATATGATATTATATGTCCTTATTGCTTTACATTTTATGTCCAAGTAATGAGACACACTTTTCTCTCTCATCAATTCATTTTAGAAATGTTTATGTGACGTTTTTTGGCCACTTAATTTTTGTAAGGGAACATCTTAACCCTATTTCCATTATTTGGGTTAAACTTTTACTTCTTGATTATGTTATGCTATGAATATGTGTGAATGACCTCTGATTGTTTTAAAATTAATATCCACTTATATTGGGTGAATTTATGTTTGTCACACATAATTATTTCCTTGATTTACCCTTAATGTAATGATATGATCTTTGTAAGGGACTTCGTCTCAATCTCTTTTTATTGAGGCATATCTCATTATTATGAAAATCTATCGTCCTATAATGTTAATATACAACCATTTTGAATCATAATATCATTATTTAGTATATTATCAGAATATTTAATGTTAATTTAAAATTTATAACTTGCTTATTTTTATTCGAGTGTATCTCAAGTGGAAACCGACTCTTTAACTAAATCATTGATTCAATGGTTTTAAGTATTTATTCATTAAAAACTATTTATTTCAAGTCCATATTTTCCAAATGTAGTTTTACCACATTTTGATGGAAAACCCTTTTTAAATCTATTTTTTTCACTTTTATATATTCTATTTGACAAAATACACATCTTATTAAAATGTGAGTGATTAAAATTTTCATCGGGTATAATTTTGGTATTTTTCTCATAAAGCTCCTCTTTTTTGAATAGTGAAAAATACATCTTTTTAATTCAAACCTCCATTTTAATCTAATTTATTTATAGATATAGGTTGTTATTTTTATTTTTTAAAAGTTAAATTGAATTATATTTTAACCTTTTAATCCAATTTTGGTCATTGGAAGTAAATTCACTTTGAAATCGGACATACAATAATGTCAATATTTTGATAGTTATTATTTCTCTAAAACACACTTTTTGGTTCTTACAACTAGAATTAATTTTAAAATAACTTAATCTATGTTTTTAATTAGGAGAAATGGATTTCATATTTATAATAAAGAGGTCCAAATTGTGTAAATAGGTAACATTTATTTTTGACATTATGAATAGTAACATTATTAAATATTATATTTACCATGGTTAAAGGGTAAATCTGGTAAATAAGGGTAAAAAATAATATTATAATATTATTAAATTACCATAAAATGTGTCCTAATCCGACTGGGTAATACATTTCTGACCATGGGAATCCATGGGTCGATTTTGGGTCCCCATGGAGCCTCTTGTAAGTGAAAATGAAACTGTATAAAAATTAATTTAATGCTAAAGAAAATGTAGCATAAAAATATATCGCTAATATTTTTTTATAATGGGTTATATTAGTTAATTTTTTTACTATAAATAGTCATTAGAATGATAAAAATATTTAATTTTTTGTGGTGTATGTACTTTCTATGATTTTATTTTTTTGTTTAATATACATCAATTAAAGGGTATTTACATCTTCATTTTATGACCATTTTTTCATGTGGTGTATGTTTCATTAGTTATTGAATCGGTAAGGGAAACTTTCAACATCTTATTTTAGTTAAACATATATTTTATGTTATGTCTTTTAAATTTACATTTTCTTATGTTAGGATATGTTAGTTTATATCCTTATTGATTTACATTTTATGTTCATGTGGTGGGAGACCTTTTTATCTTTCATAACATCATTTTATGAATTTTAATGTAACTCCATTAGACTATATATTTTCTATTAGGGAACCTCTTATCTTAATTTTCATTCTTTGGGTTAAACTTCTACTTATTGATTATGTCAAGCTATGAAAATGTGTGAATGAACTCTGATTATTTTACACTTTATATCAACTTATATTTGGATTATTTATATTTATCACACATATTTATGTAATTTATTTATCCTTAATCTTATGGTAAAATATTTTTAAGGTACATCGTCCAAATATCCTTTTATTGAGGAATGTTTTGATTATATACACCACCTACTTTTTTATGGTGTATAATTAACACCATTGACATTTAATTTCATTCAATGGGAATATTGTTTCTACGAAGCATTTTACTAAATGGATAAATGAAATTTTTATTATTCGTGGCGACAATGACCTCCCCACCAACATAATCATTATTTAGATTCCTCTATAAACATTAATGTTTTATAAATGAAAAAGAAACCCTTTATTCTATTTTAGGGGGATTTTGACTTGAAAATAGTTTTTAAAATGGATATATTATTTAAATATCTTTAAATGATTTCTCGTAATTGAAAATGAAATTTTCTTAGTGAAATTTTTATATTTGAAATAATATATGTGTTATAGTTTTATAATGGTACTTTGACATTTGACAGGTTGTTACATGATAAACCAAATGAAGGGTGGTATCGTGATAAACCGGGATAGGTGGTAAAGTTATAACCCCCAATACATTGTGTATAGAAGTTGTTCGTATGGCTATTAAATTTATTGATAGATGTGGAAGTTGACAGTATGGTTATTTCATTTAAGTATGTTTATGTATCAAGTAACCTTTATATGTTATGTGTGCTTTCTATGGTTTTTATAATAATCGTTTGGTTAAAAAAGCATAAGCAATGAGATTTTATTCAGTGAATATTATTTACTACTTCATAAAGATTAAGAGTATTACTTATGATAAATTATTCATGGTTTATTGGTTTTTTTGAAAAACTAACAGTTTTCCTACTTTGTATATCCCTTGCTAAGATTTTTATGATCATCCCATGTTTTTTAAATGTTTATCATATGATTTAAAGTGGAATATGTTCAAGGATTAGATCAAAGTAAAGTCATGATGATTAAAACATGGAATATTCATGATGATTATGTCATGATCATTACATTGTTTTTTTATGTAACTAGAGAATAATAAGATCATAGGGAGTGAAGAATTAAAATAAAATAAGAGATCTTGAGGGAAGACATTACCTTTATATCGGGTAACTCCCTTTGCTTTGATCCAAAAGGATTTCTTAATGTTCTTGTTTTATAATTTAAGGATTCTAGGTGGAATAGAGGGATGATGGGAGCTTTTTTGGTCAGATGTTGGATGATACAAGGGGACTTGAGAGGTGTCAGTAATGGTTAGAGGTGATGGATTTTTATAAGGGGAGGAGGTAATCTTTAGGAATGTTTAAAAATATTATTTTATTAAATACTGAATTTCGATATCAAAAGGTCCCCAACTCATTTAATTCGAATATAAGTTGAGTATAGTTTTAAATCCTCTCAGCCAATGCGTTTTAAACAAGTTTAGGGAATAAAATTAACATTAAATTTTGTCTTTAACATTTAGTTGTCTATTTTAACACTTACCATGTCCTCGTGTATAGTCATACTACATGGTTAATATATTTAATATAAAATTTCAAGAGATCCAAAATGGATAATCAATGACATTTGTAACATTATATATTTCATTTGGAATAATCTTAGATTTTTAAGACTATTTTATCATTTAATAAAATTGTATTCATTTTAAAGACTCGTTTAGGTCAATTTATAAACTATTCATATCAAGACATTTAAAAAAACATATAAAAAATGATTTTTCGAAAAAATTACGTTAATACAAAGATAATATGATTAAATATTCCATAATATTCTTGAATGGCATAAAAAGAATCAAAATAAATTTATTTTAATATTTATAATCTAATTTATTTAAAACATTCATGAATGAGGTAATTATTCCATCATCATTATGTCATAAATAAATTTATTTATTTGAGGTCTAAAAATTATAAATAAAATACCTTGATGTAGTGAATATTCTTAGTTTATAATGACTATTTATAGTCGAAACAATCACTTATATAACTCCTTATAAAAAAAATTTTACTATGAAATATATGTTTTTGTTACATTTTCCTTAACATTAAATTAATTTTCATAAAGTTGCATTTTCACTTAAATGTGGCTTTATGGGATCCCAAAATTGACCCAATGATGTCCATCGTCATAAATGTATCATCGAATAGGATTATGACATGGTTTTAAGAAATTTAATATTAAGATAATATTATTTATTACACTTATTTACCAAATTTACCCTAGATCCATGGTAAATAAAATATTTACTGTTGTTAATATTAATAATATAAAAAAATAAAATTGATGTACAAAAAAAATTAGGAACTATTGATTCCAAATATGGAATACATTTTTCCAAATTCAAAACAAAGAATTTGCAGAAATTAATTAAATATTATTTCCCGTTGTCAAAAATAAAAAAACGTGTATTTAAGGAATAACAACTATCAAAATAAATACATTTTTTATGTTAAATTTCAAAGTGAAATCACTTCCAATTATGAAAATTGTATTAAATGGTAATATTATACTCTAATTACACTTTAAATCTAATTAAAAAGATAATCAAACCATATAGGTAAATTAGTTTAAAACGCATCTTTGAATTAAAATGCAGTATTTTTCGCTATTCGTGAAAAAATAAACATTATTAGAAAAAAAACAATATTTCATCCAAAGTAATTTTGATGTCCCGATTCTAAATAAGAATTTAATTTGTTAATCAGAACATATAAAGGTGAAAAAATAATATTTAAAAATTTTTCTCCATCAAAAAGCGGCAAATCCACCTTTTAATGAATATTAGAGTATTTATGCTTAAAATTAGAACAATTCAAATTTTAAGACGCTAACTTTTATTGGATAAAGGTAAATAAATTTAAATAACAATTATACTCATATTGTAGATATTTATGTTCATTCTTTCAAGTATAATGATGAGGTGTTAAATACCATTTAGGATAATATTATATAATTATTTTCTAGTATGACTCAGCATTGTGTGCAACATAAGACTTCGAAGAAACCCATTGTGGCATGTCGGGTACACCAACGAACATAGAATCCCCTATAAATTAAAATTATTTTTTAATTGACAAATATTAATAAATATGACAATGTCATATCATTTTTTTACCTAGGATGTTACATCCTTCCCCCCTTCTTTAGAAATTGAATCCCCATAACTTTATTCACTTTAAAATAAATGTGGGTATTTATCCCTCATTCTATTGTTAGATTCTGACTTTGCATCATCAACCATATAGTATTTCCACACAAAAAAATTAACTGATGAATTACCTTATTCAGTAAGACATTCTCTCTTCTGTCAATAATCTCGACTGGTTGTTCTTCATAAGAGATATTCTCTTCTAACTAAACTACATCGGGACTGAGAACATGAGATGGATCTAGAAAATATTTTCCCAAGATTGAAACATGAAAAACATTGTATACATGAGATAAACATGAATGTAATGTGTAAAGACCCATAAATTTCAAGGAATTTTTTTTTAAATTCTTTGCATTTTACGAGAACGTAGTTTCCAATGGAACCTGATTCCGAGGCCCGGTGTGCCCGGAATAATTTTCCAAAGTTTAGCTCGGGTATGTTCACCGAACGAACGAGCGGTTTTTTCTATCATTTTAACCGGTTCTCGGAATTGAAATCTGGGGGCACCGATGAACTCAAATCGCCTGTAATTGCTTAGGGGGACCTTTACCGAAATTGTGTTTTCATGGGAGGGGAAGTTAAATTTTGTTGATTAAATGAGAAGTGAATAAAATTGTAAAATAATTTTATTTTTATATCTAGGGTGGTTTTATACCACATGGGGCAGTTATAGAGGGACCCACTAGCACCTAACTACCCATGTGAGGATAAATTTGAGGTGGGGGCCACATGAGCCTCAACCCTTCACATTCCCTAAAAATCCTTAAACTCACTCTTAATTTTGTAAACTTCTCATTACTTGTGAAACCTTTCCACCTTCTCCCTCTCCCTCTTAATTCTTTCAAACACAAGTTAATCATTTAATTGAACCACTTCAATTAATTAATTTAGGGTTTAAATTTTAAAATTTTGAATTCCTGGCATGATTAAATAAAATAAGGAGAAGCCTTATTTCATTTTTGGTTGGCTTCTTGTGTTGAGATTTTGGGGAGAAAGCTCTTGAGTTTTGAAGAATTTTTCTCCTCCTTTGTTGAAGAACGCCAACTCTTCGATGATGAATTTTGACACGGTGACCGCAGTTCTTCATCCTCTTCTTCCTCCGCGTTAAGGGAGGAGACACCGACGCTAGAACTCGCTAACGACGAGGCACCTTCTATTCTTCTCTCTGTGACAAAAGAGGAGACGTCACTTCCTCGGGTGCACACTGACGATGACGGAATGACACCGTCATTCCCAACACTTGTCAACCATTACCTTCTCATTGAGGTAGGGGTTTAATCATGAAATTGGATGTCTATGTACCTCGTTCTCGTTGGAAATCATTATTAAATATTGTTGATCGCTATAGTTTTACGCGGAGGGTGCGGGCGAAACGAACACGGCCCGACAACCCTACGTTGTTCTCATTTATTAATTTAGAATTTTCAATTGATGGTGGAGGAACCACGACGCCGTCGCGCCCTGCTGGGAATGTGGTGAAGGGAACCGGAGTCGTCACCCTGGTTGTGTGGGATGAACCACGGACCGCTACACGGGCCGCTTTAGGGGAGGAACTAGTCAGCCCGTCTGCCGGCCGTGCAGAGCTGGACTGCGGTGCCGGGAGGGCGCCACGCTGGAAGACCGGTGGCCCGCCCATGCGGGCTGCGTGCACAGAATTCCGGCTGGTATAGCTGGCCGGTTTGGGGACGGGCGTCATCTCCGGTGCGGAAAACCATGGGGGCCGCACCCCCCCCCCCTCCTTGGAACCCGCTCGGCCTTCAGCCGAGCCGGCCGGGCAACGCCACTTCAGGACGGGCCTCACCCCTTCGGGCTGAGTTGTGTTTTTCTTCGGACCGGTCTGACACCCATGCTGGGTCGGACCTGTCAAACTGGTTCAACCTGCCCCGTCGGCCCACTATGCTAAATGGGTCGGGCCCGTTATTCACTTTAACGTGAATAACTTAAGGACTGCGCGTCTGATCGACGCGCCGTCTACTACACTGGGACTCTTTCGATGATATGGTCCTTTTTTGATACTCTGAGTGAGTTTTGGATGAATTTGGATATCAGCCGAGTTAGAAATGAGCATATTTTTAACCGGGCCCCTAGGATGGAAAATCCATTATCTCTCAGATCAGGTGTCTGATTGACGCGCCGTCTGTTTCTTTGAGTTCTTTTTGTCGAGACGGAACATCGGGATACATCAACTATGGACTTCGTGATAGTTGATGTATCGACCCCCTTGGCTCGAGGAGCGTACCCTCCCAGAATCGAGCATGATATGGGAAGGAACCCTAGACCTAGATGCGGCAGCGACGATGATGACGACTGTACATGGATCCTACGTGGGTTCGGCAGCAAGGATGACTATAGGTGGATCCTTTGTGGGTTCGGAAGCGATGATGATTATACACGGATCTTACGTGGGTTCGACAGCGATGGTCACTGTACATGGATCCTATGTGGGTTCTGCAGCGACGACTTATGTACTTTTATCCTACGTGGGTTCGGCATGGAAGATGATTCAGAGGCTACATCTATCATCTCCACCCCTCTTCGTGAGTAGTATACCTATGTGAGATGAGTGTTTAATTTCAATCATTATCATCGATGTGATTGACTTGCTTTCCTGTGTGTAATGGGTTGTGCTTTCCTATGTGGACTGGGTTGTACTTGGGCTCGTGAGTTGGAGCCGAACTGGAATTGATGACTTAGGAATATGTATGGGCATATACCTAAGTAGAGTTGATTGATACTTTGTGTTTGTATCTTTCCTTTGCGGTTTATACTTTGTGGATTCTGGGAGACCTTCGGGGGTCTTGGGGTCCCTATTGAGTATAGTATACTCACCCCTACAAGGGCTATGCCCGCACTACATTCTGTTGGATGCAGACGACAGACAGAACTGATCGAGGTGGAGTCTTGTGGAGCGGGATGATACCTGGAGGTGGACCACTTGGCGGGATGTACACAGAGCGGACGGCCGAACCCGAGGATCTGAGGAGATTGTTTGTACCCACCCTTCGGGTGGGATATCTAGTAAAAGAATCAGTGGTTGTTGGTTTACTTTACTGCAGCTATTCATTCTTTACAATTGTACTGTACTTTCAGTTGGGTTTGTATTCCGGCCCATTTACATTCCAGCACTTACTTTTGTACTCAGTTTACATAGTGTTTACTTCAGTTTACGTACTCTGTTGTGATTGTTTACATATATAAAGGAAATTCCTTCCCTTTTATCTGGATTATTTCCTTTAGTGCTAGTATCCACCCTCTGGCATATAGAAGGCGGGCTTGGGGTAGTCATGACACAGGCCCCAAGGACGGGTCGTGAGAAATTGGTATTAGAGGAGATGGTTCTACTGCAGAACCCAGAACTCTAATAATTTCTTCTTTATGAATCAATAATGCTTAGAGTATTGAGTGTGGTTATCGGTCCGGGTAGTCCAGTGTTGGTGCGGCGGCCGACACATTCATCCCCCAGGACCCTGACTACTGATTTCTAACCCAGTGCATGAAAACATTGATTGTATATGTGTTTCAAATGTTTTCTTAGAGATTACATTTTATCATCTCAACAGGTATACTGTATTAACCGTGGCGCACCTATTTCTTTTTAGGATGTCCCCACGATGGCATCCAGCTAGGGTTCCCAGTCACGTGCGAGATGGCAGCCCACCGAACGATGGGGCCTCGGTGCAGGGCCCCATTACAACGGAGGCACCAGCGGTACCTCTACCTGCTGGGCCACCGATACCACCATCCCAAATAGCGGAGAGTGCACGCAGGTTGAGTGCGCTACAAATGTTTCAGTGATAGAGGCCGCCCAGGTTTTATGGAGAGACAGACCCTCAGGTTTCCGAGGATTGGCTAGAAGCTATTTTTTGATTCTTCAGATTGGTAGGGACAACAACAGATCTTATGTCGATCCTTGTCGCGAGTCTACTGCATGCAACAACAAGTATATGATGGAGCCTGATTCTCCAGGTGCAAGACGAGTCGTATCAACATTGGATGGACTTCGAGAGCCTCTTCTACTCAGAGTTCGTTCCATCCACCCGCCGTGGGGTGCGCATAAAGGACTTACTACAGCTGCAGTAGGGAAGCATTACAGTAGCCCAATACTCAGTGAGGTTTACCGACCTCTTGTGCTACTCCATGGACATGGTGAAGGACTCATTCTTCCATGCCCAGACCTTCAATCTGGGAATAAGGCATGAGATTAGGGCTTCGTTGATCTCCCTCAGCATTCCGACGCAGGCATGAGTACTGGAGAGAGACCTTCTGGTAGAGAGATTCCTTGCTGAGCCTATTCTAGCAGAGAGGCCTACCGCAGGGTGATACGTAGCAGAGTCATGTGTAGCCGACAGTATAAAGTTGTCACAAAGGTCCAAGTGGACAAGGACATCAGGTGGGCAACCTCTGGATACTGGTTTGAAGGTGCAGGCCACACGCAGTAGAGCCAGTCATATGAGAGGCATGCAGTGTTATGCATGCGGCGGGCATGGCCACATGGCTCGTGACTTGCCGACCCGCCATGTAGAGGAGAAGAAGACAGTTGATGGACCACCCAGGAAGAGGAATAGGTTCGACTGTGGTGGTCCGCAGGGAGTAGGCAGACGATGCAGAGGAGCTGGTCGAGTAGCGGGTGGTAGGTGACGCTTTGAGGCTCTACCACCGCCACCACGAGCAGGTTCACCCTGACCACAGGGAGTTGGCAGACAATGGTAGGCTCAGCTCCAGGTAGTCAAGACTTACGACCACAGCATACCTGAGATCATTCTAGGTACTATCTGTGTCTACTCCACCCATTCTACAGTTTCAATAGACACAGGATTGGGTCATTCATTTATTGCTACTACCCTAGTTCAGTGCTCCGCGATTCTGATGGAGCTGTTGGCTCGATCCTTACGGCTAGAGACTCATACGGGAGTATAATCGACGATTACACACTAGTGCCGGCAGTGTGAGCTTACTCTAGGAGGTGTGAGCTTCAACTGGGATCTTCTTGTAGCAGCGTCGAGGCCTTACGACATCATCTTGGGTATGGACTAGTTATCTACAGTCCATGCCCAGATTGACTGTATTAGGCGCAAAGTGCGGTGTGTCCGCACAGATGGGAGTAGGTTCACCTTCAGCAGTGGGAGGGGAGACATTGTAGCCTAGGATGGACTAATGCAAAGGAGAGAGCAACTGATCACCCATCAGTTGTCTAGTCTCATCCTAGGTGTAGTTGATGTGCGGAGTCCGAGTTTTCTTGTTGTGGGGGATCAGTATGTAGACGTTTTTCCGGACGACATTCTAGGACTACCTCCTCATGGAGAGGTAGACTTATATATTGACATGTACCCTAGTAAAACCTCGATATCTACTCTAGCATATTGGATGGCTCCCACTGATCTTCGTGAGCTACAGGTATAGTTGGAGGACTTGTAGGGCAAGGGATTCATCTGACCCAGTATTTCACCCTAGGCTTCTCCGAATTTATTCGCCAAGTAGGCGGATGGGAGCTTACAACTATGTGTTGACTGCCGTCACCTGAATCAGGTGACTATAAATAACAATTATCCACTCCCAAGGATTGATGACCTCTTTGATCAGCTCAAGGGAGCACGATCGTTCTCGAAGATAGACCTCAAGTCATGCTATCATCAGCTCAGGATTCAAGACGAGGATGTGAAGAAGACGACCTTCAGGTGTCGGTGTGGCCACTATAAGTTATTGTTTATGCTTTTTGGCATAAGCAATGCTCCATCAGTGTTCATGAGTCTCATGAAAAGGATCTTCAAACCTTACCTCAATCGATTTTTCATAGTCCCCATCGACGACATACTGATTTACTCGACTACTGAAGAGGACCACGCCTACCACTTACAGGTTGTACTGGACACACTCCGAGAGCACCCGCATTATGGTATGCTCTCGAATTTTCAGTTCTGGATTCGAGAGGTCCACATCATGGGGAATATCATCTCTGAGGTGGGATTTGCGGTGGATCCTGCGAGGATCAAGGCAGTACTTTCTTGGAAGCCACCCGGGAGTGTGGTGGAGGTGCGGAGTGTCCTAGGTCTGGCTAGGTACTACCGGAGATTTGTGCCAGACATCCCCAGTGTTGCAGCACCACTCTCAGCTTTGACAAAGATGGGTAAACCCTTCGTGTGGTCAGATAGATGTTAGCAGAGCTTCGAGGAGCTAAGACAGACATTGAACAGTGCACCCATCATGAGGCTACTGGAGGAGGGATTAGGGTACGTAGTTTACTGCGATGCATTAGGGACCAGACTCAGGTGTGTCATGATGGAGGAGTGGGAGTGATCTCTTATGGTTCTTGACAGTTATGGTAGCCCGAGCATAACTACGCTACCCATGACCTGGTGTTAGAAGCAGTGGTCTTCGCCTTGAAGATGTGGCGGCACTATCTGATGGGTGAGCGCTTTACAGTCTACTCTGATCACCAGAGTCTCAGGTACATCTTCTCGCAGAATGACCTGAACCTGAGACAACAGCGATGGTTTGAGTTTCTCCAGGACTATGACTTTGAGATAGTCTATACTCATGGGAAGGGGCATGTGGTAGTTTATGCCCTTAGCAGGAGATCACACATTCATCTACTTGGAGAGGCGATAGAGAAACTAGCTGCATTGCAGATATCTTGCATGGATAGAGATGGACCAGCCTTTCCATAGTTACTCACAGTCACTTCTCCACTACTTCAGCGGGTCAGAAAGGCACAACATGGGGATATTTACTATGAGACGCAACGTGCATAGATATCCACAAGGCAGACACCTAATGTAGTTTCTGTAGGAGGGGAGCATGCCATCCTCTTCAAGGGACGTACCATGGTACCGGTTGCATTACAGGAGGAGTTGTTGAGGGAGTTTCACACTTCCCCTTTGGGGGTACATCCAGGAGTAGCGAAGATGTACCAGGATCTCAGACGACAACACTGGTGGCCAGGTATGGAGAAGGATGTGGCAGATTTCGTTTCACGATGCCTCACCTGCCAGTAGGTGAAGGTTGAGCACCAGGTTTCGGCAGGCTTGGTGCAGACCATAGAGGTCCAAGAGTAGAAGTGGGATGGGATATATATGGATTTTTTGATAGGGATTCCACGTAATTCTAGAGGACACGACTCCATCTGAGTGATTGTTGACTGAATCACCAAGTCGGCCCACTTCCTACCTATCAGAGAGCAGGGCTCAGTGGAGAGCTTGGGACGCCTCTACGATCATGATATCATACGACTTCATGGTGTGACATCATCAATCGTCCCCAATCAAGATGCTCGCAATACATCCCAGCTTTTGAAGGGGTTGTAGGAGGCATTTGGGACATAGCTACGGCAGAACACCTCCTTTCATCCTCAGACGGATGGCCAGACGGAGAGGACCATTCAGACACTCGAGGACATGCTCCGTGCATGTGTCCTCGACTTTCGTCGCAGCTAGGAGGATCATATACCCTTGGTGGAGTTTTCGTACAACAACAGATACCACGCCACCATCGGGATGGCACCATACGAGGCATTGTACGACCGACCATGCAGATCACCTCTATGCTAGACTGAAACTGGGGAGTCACTACTCGTAGGACCAGAGATGGTTCAGGCTATGAAACAGAAGTTGCAGATCATCCAAGAGTGGATGAGGACTACAGAGAGCAGACATAAGTCAAATGCTGATAGGAGGTGGAGACCACTGGAGTTCGAGGATAGAGACCAGGTTTTCTTACGGGTCTCACCTCGACCAGGATTATAGAGATTTGGCCAGGGCGGAAAGTTGTCTCCATGCTTCATCCGACCATTCCAGGTTCTCAACAGGGTAGGCGAGGTGGCTTATCACCTGACCCTTCCACCTCAGTTGCACTGGGTGCACGACATCTTCCACGTATCTCAGCTGGAGAGATACGTGCACAACCCAACACATATCATTGATCATGGGGAGCTGGACATCGATGACAGGGTGTCTTTTGCGGAGGTTCTAGTGGAGATCAAGGATCGACAGGAGCGGGTCCTACGTGGATGGTTGATTCCTCTAGATCAATTTCCTTGGTAGCACGGGAACCTCCAGCAGAGCACATGGGAGCGAGAGGCTCAGATGCATGCATAGTACCCTCATTTGTTTCCCTGGATTATGATGTTTCTTTATGGGGACATAAATCCCTGAGGTGGGAGTAATGTAAAGATCCGTAAATTTCAAGGTATTTTATTTTCATAAATTCTTTGGGATTTTACGAGTACGCAGTTTCTGTCGGCACCATATTCTGAGGCATGGTGTGCCCATATAATTTTTCAATGTTTAGCTCAGGTACATTCAGTGAACGAACGAGTGGGTTTTTCTTTCTTTTGAACCGGTGCTCGGAATTGAAATATGAGGGCACCGATGAACTCAAAGCGCCGGTAATTGCTTAGGTGGACCTTTACCAAAATTGTGTTTGCACAGGAGGAGAAGTTAAATTTTTTGGATTAAAAAAGAAGTGAATAAAATTATAAAACAATTTTATTTTTATATCTAAGGTGGTTTTATGCAACATGGGAGAGTTAGAGACAGACCCACTAGCACCTAACTACCCATGTGAGGATAAATGTGAGGTGGGGCCCACACGATCCCCAACCCATCACATTCAATAAATCTCCTTAAACCCCCACTTAATTTTGTAAACTCCTCATTACTTGTGAAACCTTTCTATCTTCTCTCTCTTCCTCTTAACTCTTTCCAACACACTTTAATCAATTAATTGAACCAATTAAATTAATTAATTTAGTGTTTGAATTTCTAAATTTTGAATGCATGGAATGATTAAATAAAATAAGGAGAATCCTTTTTTATTTTTGTTGGGCTTGTTGTGTTGAGATTTTGGGGAGAAAGCTCTTGAGTTTTGAAGAACGATTCATCTCCTTTGTTGAAGAACGCCAACTCTCCGATGAAGAACATCGACTCGACGACCATAGTTCTTCATCCTCTTCTTCCTCCACATAAAGGGAGGATACACTGATGTGGTAACTTACTAACTATGGGGCACCTTCTATTCTTCTCTCCGTCACAAAAGAGGAGACGTCACTTCCTTGGGTGCACACCGACGATGATGGAAACAATACCGTCATTCACGACGCATGTCAACCGCAAAATTCTTTTCGATGTAGGTGTTTAATCTTCAAAGTGGATGGTTAGGTACCCTGCTCTTATTGGAAATAGTTGTTAAATATGGCCGATTTCAATCGTTTTATGTGGAGGGTGTGGGCCAAATGAACACGGACTGACAACCCTCAGTTGTTCTTGTTTATTAATTTAGAATTGAAAATTGAGGGCGGAGGAAGCACGACGTCGTCGCGCCATTCCGGGAATGTGGCGAAGGAAACCAGTGTCATCACGCTATTTGTATGGGAAGAACCACGGCCCGCTACGCAGGCCGCTTCAGCAGAGGAACCGGCCGGCCCTTCGGCCGGCCGGGTGGAGCTGGACCGCGGCGCCCATAGGGCGCCCCGTTGGAAGACCGGCGGACCGCCCATGCGAGCCGCGTGCACAGAAGACTGGCTGGTCAAGCTGGCTTGTTTGGGGAAGGTCGGCACCGCCTGGTGCCGCCGGTGCGGAAAACAGGGGTGGCACACCACCCCCCGAAACCTTCCCGGCCAGCCGGGCTGCGCCGGTCCGGGCCTCACCAGGCCACGCCGAGCCGGGCCGCACCACTTTGGGCCCGGCCGCGCCCCTTCGGGCTGGGTTTTGTTTTTATTCGGACTGATCTGACACCCCTACTGGGTCTTACCCGTCAAACTAGGTCAGCCCGACCGATCGGCCAACTGGGCTAAACGGGTTGGGCCCGTTATTCACAAAAACGTGAATAACTTTTGGACTGCGCGTCCGTTCGACGTACCGTCTGCAGCACTGGAACTATTTCGATGAGACGGTCCTTTTTCAATAATCTAAGTGAGATTCAGATGAATTTTGATATCAGCCGGGTTAGAAATGAGCGTATTTCTAACCAGGCCCCTGGGATGGAAAATCCATTATCTCTCAGACCGAGCGTCTGATTGACGCGCGGTCTGTTGCATTGAGTTCCTTTTGTCGAGACGGAACATCGGGATACATCAAATCTGGACATCGTGATAGTTGATGTATTGACCCCCTTGGCTCGAGGAGCAGACCCTCTCGGAATCGAGCGTGCTGTGTGTGGGAACCCTAGAGCTGGCTGCAACTGTGACGACGATGATGACTGTACATGGATCTTATGTGGGTTCAGTAGCAAGGATGACTGTACTTGGATCATCTGTGGGTTTGGCAGCAATGATGACTATACTGGGATCCTACGTGGGTTCAGCATCGATTGTTACTATACATGGATCCTATGTGGGATCGACAGCAACGACTTCCGTACATGGATCATACGTGTGTTCGGCAGGGAAGATGATTCAGAGCCAACATCTATTATCTCCACCCCTATTCATGAGTAGTAGACATGTGTTATCTAAGTCTTGTCTTTCAATCATTATCATCAATGTGATTGACTTGATTTCCTGTGTGGATTGGGTTGTGCTTTCGTGTGTGGACTGGGTTGTACTTGGGCTCGTGAGTTGGAGCCGAACTGGAATTGATGACATAGGTATATGTTTGGGAATATACCTAAGTAGAGTTGTTTGATACTTCGTGTTTGTATATTTCCATTGCGTTTTATCCTTTGTGGATTCTGGGAGACCTTCGGGGGTATCGCGGTCCCTACCGAGTATCTTATACTAACCCCAGCATGGGCTATGCCCACACTATGTTGTGGTGGATGCAGACGACAGACAACACTGATCAAGGTGGAGTCTTGTGGAGCGGGACTGTACCTGGAGGTGGACCACATTATGGGACGTACATGGAGCAGACTTCCGGACTTGAGGAGCTGAGGAGACAATTTGTACCCACCCTTCAGGTGGGATATCCATAGGACGACTTAGTGGTTGCTGGTTTACATTACTACAGCTGTTCTTTTTTTATTGTTGTACTATACTTTCAGTTGGGTTTGAATTCTGGCCCATTTACTTTCCAGCACTTACTTTTGTACTCAGTTTACATAGTGTTTACTTTATCTTGCATACTCTGTTGTGATTGTTTACTTATATAAATGCAATGCATTCCCTTTTATCGGGATTTTCGCCTTTTTTTTTCTAGTCACCAGGCCCTGACCTATGGAATTCGGCCTTGGGGTAGTCACGACATGGACCCTGAGGACGGGTCGTGACATAAAGCCACTATGGAGGCAACTGATCCAACATTCTCCAGGATTTCATAGGGTCCAAAGAAAAAAAATGACAATGTTATTTGTGATGATTAAAAAATATAATAACATTTCATGGTGGATTTACAAATTAGAAACATAAATATTCATTAGTAACATTTAATTTTACATTATTAACATCATAATGATAATAAATTTTAACAGTAATAATATAAATCCAACATTCTTCAGGATTTCCCCACTCTATTGGAATCTAATCCATCTTCTACTCTTTCATAGAGGTTTATTCAGGGTTACACATACTATAAAATGTCTTTAAATGTAATCCTATATTTAATACATTTAAACATATCATCATATATATCCAACATAACTATTCAATTCTGAAAATGTAGACATCTTTATCATCGATAATTCTTTATGATCCTTTATTCATGTTTTACCAACTAATTATTTTATCATAATTTCCTACAAAAAAATCATGCATAATGTCCTATGATTTCATTGATTTTGAAACATGAGATAAGAAATAATCCATACCTTTCATAGGTCATTTTTAGTTTCCTCATCTTCAATTGGAATGGAATTAGGAATTGGTAAACCTATATGTGTACGATCTTTCTGATCCCATTCCTGAACCTTCATCATAGGACATCTATTTGTATAATGACTATGCACACCGCATTTAAAATAATCATTTGATCCTTCGGAAAAAAATTCCTTCCCTTTCCATGATTCAATTGGACACATCCTTTTTTCATGGAATGTTATTGCTTTATGACCTTCATTACCACATCTAAAACATCTTCCTATCCCGTTGAAGCATTTTCTTAGGTTCTCCTTTTTCCAAGGATGGTTACAGATTTATGACCTTCATTACCACATCTGAACCATCTTCTCATCCCTTTAATGTATATGTTGGGATATCTTCTTCTAATTTCTTACCATTTTGTAACAAAAATATTATATTTTTAAAATTTAGTCAAATACTTATTTTATGCTATGACTTTTAATATCCATTTCGCAATGTCGGGATATGTTCTTCATTATTCTTATTGATGTATGAATGTTTATAGGAAGTGTGGAATACCGACCCCTCAAAGGGATATGAATATTGAATACTATACATGGAACATATAAAGGATGGTGTTAATCAACTTATGTAACATATATAGCATATGATATTATACTATAATAATAATATACCTATGTATCCTTTCGTTTTAATTCCATTTAAAATGAAAAAAATGAAATGATATTAGCATTCATGCATACGTACAGATTACCTTATCCATGAATCATGCATTTCATTTATTATATCAAAATGATATGGACTATTATAAATACACATACACAAGATATATATGGTATATATGATATCTAAATCATGAATATAATTCTGCTGATAATGGAATTTTGACCACATGGAAAATTTGTAATTATAACACGTTAATTATTAACTCAAGTACCTAACAATGAAAAAAGGCCGATATGAAATTGAATAATTATATGATTTTTAGAACAAGGTAATAAGTGATATAAACGGATTAATAAACTTCAAAAATGGTTCTAAAGTATGTATAACTAACTTATGTTTATTATTCCAGGAGATAAAGGATGAAAATACAAGTCAGACACATGGTAATGGTTTTTAATCCCCCTTTTTATTCCCATGATATTCATGAAATAATTTTTGGATATTGAAGAACATATCCAAACATTATAAAAATTAAATTTAATAGACATAACATAAAATATGTATTTAACTAAAAGACGAGGGTAAAAGGTTCCCTTAATGATTTGGAAACTTATGAAACATACACCACATGAATGAAGTATTATAAAATGATTATGTAAATACCAATGAATTAAATTATATTACATAAATAAAAAAATCATTGGCACTACAGACACCACAAAAAATGAAATAGGTGAAAATATAGCATTAATCCCATGGGAATAAAAAGTGAGATAAAAACCCCTTACCTCATGTCTGACTTGTCTCCTATGTTCCTTGTTCATATTTAATAATAATCTTATGTTAATTTATACATGATTAAGAACCATTTTTATGTTTATATTTCCTTTTATATAACTTATTTCCCTACTATAAAAATCGGCTAATTATTTTAGTTCATATTGAACATTTTGTCGATGTTCGAAATATTAGTATAAAATAAACTTTTTAAAATTAAAAAATGTCCATGTTGTAAAAATTCCATAATATCCATAATGAGATTCATGATTATGATATCATATATGTCATATATATCCATTACATATGTATTTAGAATATTCCATTTCATTTGGATATTTGAAAATGAAATACACCATTCATGGAGATGGTAAGCCATACGTACGCATGAATGCTACGTTCATTTCAATTTATTAATTTTTAAAGGAATAAAAACCAAATTATAAATAGTTATATTATTATTCCAATATAATATCATATTTTAAAATTGTTACATAAGTTCAATAACATCATCCTTTATGTGATCCAGGTATTGTATGAATGATTCATATCACTTTGAGGAGGAAGTAGTCCGCAAAAACCTAATAATATATGATTATACATGTTTTTTAAATTGAATTACATTTATCCAATAAATTTTATAGGATTAAAAAAATATTGGATTAAATTTACGCATTAAATACTCCAATATTCTTTAGAAGTATGATTTACCACCTTTTTATGGAGAACCATTTTTAAATCTAGTTTTTTTAGTTCTATATGTTATATTTGAAAAATTAATATTCTTATACAAAAGAGGGAAAAAATATTACTTTCGGTAAATATTTGGTATTTTTATGATAAAGTTATTTTTTTATGAATATTGAAAAATATTACATTATAATTAAACACCTAATTTTCATCTATTTTATTTATATAGTTAGATTGTTAATTTTATTAGTTTTAAAATATAATTGGATTATATTTTTACCATTTAAGAAAAACATTATATTTTCTTTGTTCACATTTCAAGAGAACATTAACTCAATATGAATCACATGAAAAACCCAACCTTTTGATAAATATGAGTAACACTTAACAATATATATATATATAGAATAGTAATAATATTTGAAGATATGGATTACCCATTAAAATAAAAATTTTAATGATAAATTGAGAAATAAATAAATGAATATATTTATTTCTAAAGAAGGTATATATTTAAGGGAAGAAATAACTAAAAGAATTATTCCCTTACTAAAAAACATTCACAGATTAAGGATTAAATTTTACAAAAGACAACACCATTCAATTTATTTTATATAATTTATATTTACTTGGAAATTATAGAATAAACTAAATGATTTTCCCTTACAATAAATTGGATATATTATAAAGAAAAAAACGCCATCAAAATCAACATTGAACATAAAAGTCATTTATAAAATGGAATATTTAAAAACCAAATATGTTATCTGAAAACAAAATGCATTTTTGTGTATACAAGTCTTAAAAAAATATAATTTTAACTAGAATAATAATCACCTAGCACCATAAATGTAAAAAAAATTATTAATAAATGAAAACCCTTATCAGTTTTATTTGTTGAACAATCCCCCTCCTTGACATATGAATCAATGACTTTCACACATATTTTCCTCACATAGGGTGTGCAAGACATGAAGCATTTTGGTAGGGTAGTAAAACACTTCATAAACTGAGGTATGGTGATTTCCAAAATACTAAGAGAAACACCTATTTATAGTCCAAAACATCCTATATATGAATTTTTTTTAGATACAGTCTTTGAGGATACTTGAGTGCCTACTATAGATAACACCAAAATTTTATCCGAAGTAAATTTTGATGTCCCAATTCTAATGAATAATTTTAATTTTTCAAATAGCACATATCAATGTGAAAAAACTATATTTAAAATGAGTTCTCTATCAAAAGGTGGTAAATCAACCTTTTAAAGAATATTGGAGTATATATGCTTAAAATTGGATTCAATCACATTTTAAGCCTCTATAATTTATCAGATAAAGACAAATACATTTAACAATCATGTTTAATCAAAATAAAGTTAGTTCTCTTCATTCACGCCAATAAAATGTCAAGGAATTGACTACCATCTAAAATAATTATATTATTATTTTTCAGTATGACTCAACATTGTGTGCCACATAAGATTATAAAATTTAAAATAGCTGATGTTTGAAACATTTTATGTCATCCATGAATTTTAGAGATAATTATGACTTTTTATATTTGATTTAATGATGGTTATGAAATCTAAAAAGTTGTTTAGGATAATTTAATCATCAAATTATTTTTTACGGAGGGTGATAGATACTTTTTTTGAGGATTGGAAAGAGATTATGTGTCCCTTGTGATTCAATGTTGAAGAAATAGTTGTTGTGTGAAGTTCATAGATCTTCATTTTTAGTTTATCCTAGAAGTACTAAGATTTACAAATATCGTAGGGATTATTACTGGTGGGATGGAATGAAAAGATATAATGGTGACTTTACTATGAAGTGTATAACATGTCAACATGTTAAAGCAGAGAGGAAATTATAGAAAGGAATGCTTTAACCATTACCGGCGACAGAGTGGAAATTGGAAAATGTTTCCCTGGATTTCATCGTGGGATTACTAATGTCTTATCGAGGTAATAATGCAATCTACATTATTTTTTATCTATTGACTATATATACTCATTTACATTCCATTCAAGATACATGATCTCTAGATAAAATTTCTCAGTTATATGTTAATGATATAGTTAGGTTGGATGGAGTTCCTCATCCCATTGTAACTGATCGTGACCCTAGGATTACGTCTATCTTTTTCAAAGGCCTTCACAAGTCGTTGCATACTGAATTAAATTTTAGAAAAACTTTTCATCCTCAATTAGATGGACTGTCATAATGAACAATTCAGACATTGGAAGATATGTTATGTGCTTTCTCACTGGATTACCAAAGAAGTTGAGACCATCATCTTTCTTTGGTTGAATTTTATTATAATAACATTTTTCATTTCATTATACAGATGGAACCATTTGAGGAATTATATAGAATGTGGTGTCAAACTCTACTTCTTACCGTTTTGGAACCAAAATGTTTCCATAAAACCCATATAAAGCACAAATAACATATAAAGGTAACATGGGACATAGGCATACTTAAATGGAATAACCATACGATCGACTTCCACACATATCACTAAATAGAATAGCCATACGGTCAACTACCATACCCAATGCAATAAAGGTTATAATGTAACCACTCACCCTTGTTTATCGTGGAACCATCCATCATATGGTTTATCAATTTACCACCCATAAAATGTCCATGTACCATTAGAAAATCATAACACATAAAATATTTACTATATCAACCGTTTACAAATAAAATTTCATTTTCAATCACAAGAAATAATTTCAAGATATTGATATAATAAATCCATTTCAAAAACCATTTTCAAAAATAAAACACCCACAAAGGGAATAAATTAATTCTTTTCCTTGTTAAAAAACATTAAGGCATGTAAGAGAAGTCAAATAATGATTATGGCGACAGGGAGGACATTGTCATCGCATACCTTAAAAAATACCTTTTCTGTTTAGTAAAATTATTCATAGAAAAACGACATTATTTGAATGAAAATAAAAGTGAAGGGAGTTTAATTATACACTGTATAAATTAATTAAGAGAATATTCCCAAAAAATGCCTTATTGAAAAGAGATTGAGACAAAGTCTCTTACCTCGTGCCTGAATTGAAACGTTCATTTTTTAATTTCCCAAATAATAAAAATAAGTTATTTTCTACTTGATTCAGAAAATTTTTCATTTTTATTATTCCTTTCATATAACTTATTTCCATTCTGTAACAATTACTGCATTATTTTAGTTCATATTAGACTTTTTTTCCATGTTCAAAACTTGAGTAAAAAAATAAACTTGTTATAATTAAAAATTGTCCACGTGGAAAAAATTTATTTATCTCCAGAATGATATTAATGATTTATATATCATAAATATCATATATATCTGGTATATATTTTTTTATAATACTCAATAACATTTTTATATAATAAATTAAATGCACCGTTCATGGAGACAGTAAGTCGTACGTACACATGAATGCTACATTCAATTCATTTTCATATTTAAAGGAGTGAAAAATAAATGATACATAAGTATATAAAAATTGTAGTATAATATCTATGTGATATATGTGAAATATGTTCATTAATTACATCATTTATATGTACTATTTATATCATGAACGAGTCATATAACTTTGATGGTGCAGTAGTCTGCACTTCCTCAAATGAAAGTATCTTATATATAGAACACGAAAAGAATAATGGTATGTTCTATATGATAATTAAAGAAGCATAGAGATAAAATAAATATCATATATATCATATATAATTATAGTTCATTCACAATGGCCACCATAAGATGTGGTAGTATAAGATTGAACAATCATCGTCTCGTGAGGCAGTTGTTTGCCATCCACAGAAATATTATGTTCTATACCGATTTGATTGTGGTGTTTGTAAGTGTAGTTTGAATCCTTATCATAAAAAAATACTAGTATATCTATGATACTAGTTTTCATATGTAACAATTAATAAGAATATCATAGGGAGTTTTGGTGGAAACTAAAATAAAATAACATGAGAGAAGATGTTACCTTTAAATCGGGTAACTCACTTTGGTTGGAACCAAAATACTTTCTTGAATTGAATTATGCCTATAGGAAAACTTTTATGAGGAATATAGATATTTTTGGAGAATATTTGATTAGATTTTAGACTATTCTAGAAGCTTGAGAGTTGTGAGTCATGGGTTGGAGGTGATGGGCACTTATAAGGGGGAGAAGGGGCTCTTTATGAATGTTTGAAAATAATATTTTATTATAAACTGAATTTGGATTTCAGAAGGTCCCAACTCATTTAATTATATAATATGGTGAGTATTGTTCTAAATCCTCTCTCCCAATGAGTTTTAGAAAATTTTAGGGAATAAAATTAACATCATCTTTTAGCCTTAACCCTTAGTTATCTAATTTACCTTTTACCATGTCATCTTGTATATTCATACTATATGGTTAATATATTTACTATAAAATTCCAAGAGACCCAAAATGGATCATTAATGTCATTTTTAATATTATATATGTCATCTTTTCTAATATTAGATTTGGAGGAAAATTTTATCATTTAGTTAAATAATAATTGATTTAAATACTCATTTTGTAAATTAATACACCATTCATATCATGACTTTTGTAAAAAAAAATCTAAAACATCGATTATTTTGCATGACCTTCATTAATTAAAATATAAAAAGTCATAATTATCTCTAAAATTCGTGGATTTAATAAAAACTTTCAAACATCAATGATTTTAATATGTATAATCTAATTTATTTAAAACATTTATTAATGGCGTAATCATTACATCATCATTGTTTCATAAAAAAAATTTATTTGATATATAAAATTTATAAATAATATATCATGATGTAGGAAATATTTCTAGAGGTATAATAACTATTTACACTAAAAAATATCATTTATATAACCCCATATAAAAATTGTTGTACTAAAAGATATATGTTTATGTTACATTTTCCTTAACATTAAATTAATATTTATAAAGTATCATTTTCACTTACAAGTGGATCCAATATCAATCCAAACATTCCCATGGTCTGAAATATATCAAAAAATAGGGTTAGTAAATATGTTAGGGTTATTTAATATTATTATAATATTAATTTTTTATCCTTATTTACCAGATTTACCCTTTAACTATGCTAAATAAAATATTTACTAAAGTTACAATTCATAATGTCTAAAAATAAAAGTTACCTTTGTACTAAGTTTAGACCATTTAATTCTATATATGGAAACCATTTTTCCAAATTCTAAACACAGAAGTTGAAGATATTAATTTAAAATTAATTCATGTTGTCAAAACCAAAAAGCGTGTTTTTAAATAAATAATAACCATCAAAAGATTGACATGTGTTTACGTCTAATTAAGATGAGAAATTACTTAAAATAACCAAAATTATATTAAAAGGTAGAAATATAATATAATTATACTTTAATCTCAATTAATAAGATAATATAACCGTATAAATAAATTATATTAAATGGATTTTCTGATTTAAAATGTAGTATTTTTCACTATTCATTAAAAAATGAACATTAACAGAAAAATACCAAAATCTCATCGAAAGTAATTTTTTATGTCCAGATCCTAAATAAATTCTTTTTTCAATAAAATATATTAAATTGACAGTAACTATATGTAAAAAGGGTTCTCCATCAAAAGGAGGTAAATTAACCTTTTTAAATAATATTAGAATATTTATGCTTATAATTGGATTAATTAACATTTTAAGCCTCTAACTTTTATTGGATAAAGGTAAAGACATTTAACAAACATGTTTAATTAGGATATGGGTAGTTCTGTTCATTCCCACCAATAAAATAGCTAGGCATTAACTACCATTTAGAATAATTATATTATTAGTTTTTCCAGAATGACTAAGCATTGTGTGCAACATAAGATTTCAGAGAAACCCATTGTTTCGTGTTGGGTACGCCATTGAAGATACCATCCTCATTAATGTAAAATTAATATTTAATTAACTAATGTTAATAAATATGAAAATTTCATATTCTTTATTTACATGGGATGTTACATCCTTCCCCACATTTGAGAATTGTGTCCTCGTAATTTTAAAATTTGGCTTGGAAATTTCACTAAAAGTACCACATCAGAAAAAGAGTCAACAAATCTATCACATTAAAAGAATGATAGAAAAGTGAAAAGGTCACCATATATTACACATACTATGATTATAGTAAAACATGTATATTGAGGAGAAACTAAGTTTCAAGTTCTGATGGATAGTGAGTGAAAACATGATCAAGAGAAATTTAGCTACTAGAAAACCAAAAAATTGTGATGGGGTAAATGAACATTGATTCCCCAGTAGGAAAAGTAAACATTCAACTTATTTTGTTTTATGTTCTCTTTAATAACATTAAGGAATTATTTTTATGAGATTGACTAATAACAGAAGGAAATATACTAACTTTTCACGTTGAGTTTCATCCTTTAATAAATTTATACCAAAAACTTATCTTTTCTCCAAACGATGAGTATTCAAAATGACTTGGTCACACCTGAAGTTCCAAAATCAACTTCTATATAATCACATAATCTAGAAAATATGAACTACATATTTCCCTAGTCTTTATATATTTTGAAAATCCAAAATGGTTAGTACAGGGATAGATGAACCCAAAAAATATAATATTTTATATTAAGAAATACAACTCCTAATATCCAGAATTTAACAAACATTACCCAAATTTTAATAATGAACATTAAAAAAACAAATTTCGTTAAAATTATTCAATTTAATCCAAACTAAGATGGAAACCATACACTCAAAATTATTTAATCGCATAGTCTTCCACAATAAATCTTAACATTTATCACCAAATAACATTGAATACTCTTAAAGTCTCATACTGAAGTATTATTAACCTAATCACATATTCTCTATGATAGTTTAATAATTTTAAAAATAACCCAAATAACCATATGTCTAAAATAAAAACATATATTCTTACAAAATGAAATTTCCATCGTTTCTCCACAAATGAGATCTCATAGTATTCGATTTTCCATAAGTTTATAGAGTTCCTAAAAGAGAGAATGTCTTCCAAAATAACCTTTATCACTTAATAATCAAATCATTTTCCTACAATAAGGATATCCATTTCATAAAAAATATGTTCCAAAAATCCACTTTTTTGGATCAATAATATCTTTTAACTAAAAATAATTAGTAATTCTAACAGGGGACTTCATGTAGTTCAGTAGTAGGTGATAAATCCCAATCGAACTTTGGCTGTGGGTTTGATTCCCACAATATTGTCTAACGAGATGGGTTGTCACATTGTCTGTGTGTTTTCCTTTTTCAAAAACAATATAATTTGATAAAATTATTTAAAATGAGCTAAATTACTCAAAAAATAATGTTATCATATTTTAATAACAAATGTTATCTCTTACATTGCATTTTTACCCCAAAAGTAATAACATGTAATTACCTCAAATTCTAGGATCATATAAACCCAAATGGTTCTTTATAAATATATGTACAAAAGAAATGATAATTCTTCCTTGAATAAAATTTTCACATATCAATCAATAGGGTTACACATACTTGAAAAATTCTTCCAAATAAATCCCATCATCAAAAGAGCCTTAATACTTTTAAGCATTTCATCATCCTAAAATCTACCATAACTTATGAATCCATTATATGTAGACATTTTACTCATTCAACATTATTCATGATCCATTAACCATTATTTTCCAACTTATTCTATAAATCATCTTTCATACAAAAAAATCATGAATCGTATCCTAAGATGCAATAATAACAAAACAATAGCTAAGAAAATTATACATACATGTCATTGGTTATTATCAGTTTCCTCATCCTCAATTAGAATGACATTAGGTATTTGTAAACAAATATTTTTACAGTATTTTTGATCTCGTTCCCAAATATTATTTTCAATACATCTATTTCTATAATGACCATTCACAACACATTTAAAAATTTTCATTTACCCCTCTAAAAAAAATTCATTCCCTTTCCTGGAGTCAGCTGGATGCACCATTTTTCTACAGAAGGTTATTTATTTATGACCTTCTTTACAATATATATATCATCTTATCATCCATTTGAAGCATTTTCTTAGGTGTTTCATTCAATATCCTTGACACATATTTTTTTCAATATACTTACCTTTTTTATTGTTACTTAAACATCCATATAGATTTTTTTTCTCACATATATAATACCTTATAAAAATTACCAAGGTCATGGTCATCCATAATGAATAAAAATAATTGGTTGAGAATAACTATAAGAGTTTTCATTCTAGCTCCCATTTTATTTAGTTTCTAATTTAGAGAACTGTCACAGTTTTCTTCCCTTCCATTGTCACATAGTTTCCTTCTAGATCCAGTAATTTAATAAATTATTATCCTTTTGTGATTTATCTGATCTATAACTAACTATTTTGATTATGTTTAATGTCTAAAGACAGGGGAAATATATGGTTATTTTTTATGTGATTCTATAGAAGTTGATTCTTGTGATTCAGGTGTGATCATTTCATCTTGAACACTCATCATTTGGAGAAATATGAGTTTTTGGTTGAAAAATATTAAAGGATGAAACTCTACATAAAAAGTATATAAATTTCTTTATGTTCGTAGTCAAAATCCTTAATAAAATTATAAATCATTATGAAGTGGAACCTAAAACAAACAAAACAGTATATTTTTACTTTTCTTACAACTGATCAATGACTGTTTAACATATAACAAGTTTGTAGTTTTTTAAGGTTAAATTTCTCTTGATCATATTTTATATCACTATCCATCATAACATGACATTTAGTTTCTCCTCCATATACTTGTTTTTAGGGAATCCTATTATGGGTTATCCCGGTGACCTTTTTTCTTCTATTTCCTTCTTTTAAATTGATAGTTTTATTGACTCATTTTACCGTTTTGGGACATTCAATGAAATTTCCAAGGAAAATTTTAAAATTTTGAGGATGTAATTTCCAAAAGGGTGGAAGGATGTAACATCCCACATAAATAAAGAATATGAAATTTTCATATTTATTAACATTTTTGAATTCAATATTAATTTTACATTAATGAGGATGCTATGTTCTATGGCATACCCGACACACAACGATGAGTTTCTCTGAAGTCTTATGTTGCACACAATACTAACTCATACTGAAAAAAATAATCATATAAATATTATATATGGTCATGAATTTCTAGCCATTTTATTGGAAAGAACGAGCAGAACTAAACATATTATGATTAAACATTTTTTTTCAATGTGTTTACTTTTATTCAATAAAATTTACAGTCTTGAAATGCGAATGGATCCAATTTTAAGAATAAATACTCTAATATTATTTAGATGGTCGATTTACCACATTTTAATGGAGAACCATTTTTAAATATAGTATTTATCAATTTTATATGTTATATTTGGAAAACAAATTATTCTTTATAATTGGTAAAACAATATTTACTTTGGATGAAATTTTTGTATTTTTCTGATAATGTTCATTTTTTAATGAATAGTGAAAAATACTACATTTTAATTCTAAACATCATTTAAATCAAATTTGTTTATATGGTTATATTATCTTTTAAATTGGTTTTTAAATTTAATAAGATTATATTTTTACCATTTAAACCATAATTGGTCATTGGATGTAATTTCACTTTGAAACTTTACATGGTTAATGTAGCATTACTATTTTGACTCAAAGCATTAGCCACATTATTTTCCTTTCCTGGATGGTAATGAATCATGCAATCATAATTCTTGATTAATTAGATAAATCTACTCAACCTAATGTTAAATCATTTCCGAGTGAATATGTTCTTCAAACTTTTGTGTTCAATATATATTTCATATTTTACTCAATACTCATGATGCCTATAAATTTTTAAAGCAAAAAAACAGCAGCTAATTACAATTCATGTATATGGTAATATAACGTGTGAGGTTTCAATATAAGTGAAGAATAAGAAATTACCTGATCATTATAAATTAAGAAACAACCATGTGTTTTCAATGAATTATAATTTTAGATCACAAACTATCCATTTCGGGAAGGTAGTGCCAAAACAGGAGCATTCACCATTCATCTTTTCAATTCCTAAAAACAATCATCAAATTCTTTGTCCAAATGATCCAAACACCTTTTCAGGTTAACATAGATAGTGGGATAGATAACTGTTCAAAATATTTAATAAACCATCTATAATAGCCTTCCTAACCAACAGAACTATGAATCTCTGTTATATTTA
This sequence comes from Viscum album, assembly GCA_963277665.1. NCBI lineage: Eukaryota > Viridiplantae > Streptophyta > Magnoliopsida > Santalales > Viscaceae > Viscum > Viscum album. The sequence goes on from OY728164.1 coordinate 1,269,838,712, forward strand.
TTGGTATTGGTCATTCTTCAACATCTTTGGTTTTAAGAGTATGAATAGTTATTCCATTTTTTAAAACAATGCGACGAAGGAATGAAACTTGTTGTAACCAAAACTCACGCTTGATAAATTTATCATATAGGTTATTTTATATTAGTTTTTTCAAGACCAACCATAAATGAATTTCATGTTCCTCTTTACATTTTGAATAATCTAAAATATCATCAATAAACACAACCGCCAACTTATCCAAGAACTCACAGAAAATTATATTCATAAGATCCATGAATAAAATTGGTGCACTGGTTAACCCAATAGGCATAACTAAAAATTTATAATGGACATATCTAGTATGATACATGGTCTATAAAATGTTTTATACTATTACATTCAACTGATGGTCACCCGACCTCATGTCAATCTTCGAAAAATATTGAGCTCCTTGGAGCTAATCAAACAAATAATCGATATGAGCCAAAGGATACATATGATTAACAGTGATGTTGTTAAATGATCTAGAATCAATGAAAATTAAAATATCATATAATATTTAAATAAAAATATACCTATGTATAATTTTGTTTTCATTCCATTAAAAAAGTGAAATGAATGTAGTGTTCATGCGTACGTACGGCTTATCGTATCAATGAACGGTGCATTTCATTTTCATATATCAAAATGATATGGACAATTATAAATACATATATACTAGATATATATTACATATATGATATCTTAATCATTAAAATCATAATGGGGATAATGGAATTTTTACCACATGGAAATTTTGTAACTATAACAAGTTCATTTTTTGAATCCAGTTCCAAACATCGACAAAATGTACAATATGAAATCAAATAATTAAATTTTTATTATAATAAGGTAATAAGTGACATAAAACAAATAATAAACATGAAAGTGGTTCTTAATCAAGTATAAATTAACATACATTTATTATTTTGGAAATTAAATAACAAATGAGTCAAGTCAGACACGAGGTAAGGGAATTTATGTTGATCTCTTTTAATTGAGGCATGTTTTGATAATATACACCTCCGTATTTATTACGTTGAATAAGAAACCACTTTAAATTTTAATTTAATAAAAGGGAACCTTTTTTCTATGAAGCATTTTACTAAACAACAAAAGGATTTTTTTCACGTTTTCTGCGGCAGTGACCTCTCTGCCACCGTAATCATTATTTGGCTTCCTCTATGAGCCTTAATGTTTTCTGAAAATGAAAAATAATCCCCTTATTCTGTTTTTTTGTGTCTTTGTATTGAAAATGGATTTTGAAATCGATAGATTATTTCAATATATAAAAATGATTTTTTTGACTGCAAATGAAATGTTATTCATGAAATGTTTATATTTGAAATATATTATGTGTTACAACATATTTAATCATATTGTAGTTAGATAGGTTCATTCTCTCCAATAAAATGGATAGGTGATAACTACCATTAAAAGTTATAAATATATTATATTATTTTTCTGTATAACTCAAAGTTGTTTGCAACATAAGATTTCAAAGAAACCTATTCTTGCATTATGAGTACACTATCGAACAAAGTGTCCTATTTAACATATAATTAATATCTTATTCATAAATATTAATAGATCTGAAAAATTATTAATTTATAAATACCTGGTTCGTTAAATCCTTCCCCCTTTTAAAAATTGAGTCCTCGTAATTTTGAAATTGGTCTTGGGAACTTCATTGAATATACCACATCAAAAAAAGAGCCAACAAAATATAACATTAAAATAAAGTAAGATAAGTATAATGGTCGCCCGATATTACTCATATTTGTATTAAATAAAAACATGGATATGGAGTTGAAACTAAGTGTCATGTTCTGATGGTGAGTGATAGAATACATGAGCAGGAGAAAGTTAACCACCAGAAAACCACAAACTTGTAATAGGTTAAACAGTCGTTGTTTCCCTAGTATAAAATGTAAATAGAAAAAGTTTTTTGTTTTAGGATAAATTTAATAAAGTTGAAGAAATATATAATGAGAATAAATAAGAATAAATTGATATATACTTACTTTTCATGTTGAATTTCGTCCTTTAATAAATTTCTACCACAAGCTCATCTTTTATCCAAACGATGAGTATTCAAGATGACTTTGTCGCACCTTAAGTGATAGAATCAACTTCTAGAGAATCACATAAACCAAAAAATACGAACTATATATTTCCCTTGTATTTATTATTTAACCAAAATAAAAATGGTTAGTACCGGATAAGTTGAACCAAAAAAGGATAATCATTAATAAAAATAGATACTACTCTTAATCTCAAGAATTGAACAATCATTAAACAAATTTCAAAAAAAACCTTTCAATAAACAAGTATTTAAAAAATTCTTCAATGTAATAAAAACTATGATTGAAACCCCAAAATCAGAAGTATTTAATCACAGAGTCATCATCAATAAATCGCTATATTTATCTCCAAATAAAATTGACTACTCTTAAAGTCTCATACTGAAGTGTAATTAACCCTGTCACATATTCTCTATGATAGGTTAATTATTTAAAAACATATATTCTTCCATAATAAAATTACAACCATTAATCCAACAATTAGATATCAAAGTATTCTATATTCATTAATTATATAGTGTTCCCAAAAGAGAAATGTCTTCCAAAATAACATTTATCACTTATTTGTTAAATCATTTTCCAATACTAATGGTATACATTTGATAAAACATAATTTCCCAGAAATAAATATATGATTGTACTTACAAAGTCAAACTATGTTTTAATCATCATTATTTTTCATTGATCCCATCCTTGAACCTATTCCACATTACGTCTTATGAAAAACATTTACAAAATGTGGAATGAGCATAAAAATGTTAATAAGACATACATAAAGAAGGAAAACTATTATTTTTTCAAATCAAAAGGTAAACCATGAATACTTTATCATATGTAATAGTTTTCACAATTTTTAATTAGTAAATACTCTTCACTGAATAAAATCTCATTGCATACCCTTTTTAAACCAAATTATTACCATAAAACCCATAGAAATAACACATAACATACAAGGTATCTTGGGACCTAATCAAACGTAAATGGAACAACCATGTGATAAACATCCACACATGTCACTAAATGGAATATCCAAAAGACTTACTTTCATAACCAATTCATTGGAGGTTATAATGTATCCACCCTTATAAGTTTATCATGGCACCACTCCTCATTTGGTTTATCATGTAACCACTCGTCAAATGTCCATCACAAAAACAATATATTCTATACCCATTAGATAGAGGTACGTGTACATTTAGTTATAATACTTCTCCTAAAAACCTATTATATTAATGATAATCTTCTAGTTATTTTAAAAAAGAATAATAAGAGCATTTTTCGTGAAGAAGTAAAATAAAGGGATAGAAATGTGAGAGAGGACATTACCTCAAATCGGGTAACTTTTTTTATTTCAGCCAAAGGGATATCTTGAATTTACTTAATCCTTAGGTAATTCTTCTAGTATTAAGAGAGGGATGTTGGGATCTTATTTGGTTAGAGGTTGGATGAGCCAAGGGGGACTGAGAGGTGCGATTAATGGTTAGATATGATGGATTTTTATAATGGGGAGGAGGGGCACATTTGGAATGGTTGAAAATATTATTTTATTATAAACTGAATTTTGATTTCAAAAGATCCCCAAATTCATTAATTCCAAGATAAGGTGAGTATTATTATAAATCCTCTCATCCAATGGGTCTTAGACTAGTTTAGGGAATAAAATTAACCTTATCTATTAGCTTTATCCTTCAGTTAACTAATTTACTTTTACCATTCCCTCTTTTATATTCATATTATATGGTTAATATAATTACAATAAAATACCAAGCGACACATAATGGATCACTGATGACATTTTAAACATTATATATGTCATTTGGCCAAATACTAGATTTTTAGGACTCTTTTATCATTTAATAAAATAGTATTCATTTTAGAAACTCAATTTTATCAATTTATAAACTGTTCATATAAAGACTTTTAAACAACCTATAACAACAATACTGTTTCATGAAAACTACATTAATCCAATGATACCAAGTTATAAATATCCATAAAATTCAGGGACGACATAAAAAGTTTTAAAATAGTTTTTTTATATAATTATAATCTCATTTATTTAAATCATTCATTACTGAGGTAATCATTACATAATCACTGTTGCATAAATAAATTTATATATTTGATGTATATAAATTATAAATAGAATAACATGATGTAGTAAATTTTTTAATCTTTCTATTTAATATCATTCGGGAGATAATGTAATTTTAACAACATTGACAATATTAAATTATAACAAGTTCAATTTTTTACTCATGATCCAAACATCAAGAAAATGTCTAATATGAACTCAAATAATTAACTAATTTTTATATAAAATACATATGTGATATAAAAGGAATAATAAATATGAACAAGGATATGTTGAAATTATTCAAGAAATTAAAGAATGAACAAGTCATGTCAGACATGAGGTAAGGGAATTTTTCACCATCCACTTTTAGAAAAAAGACTTCCAAGGGATAAATTGAATGTTTTAAATGTGGTGAGAAGGGTAATTACAAAAATAGAGGTCATAGTAAGAATTTTTGGGGACAGTGTCTTCATGATCATAAAAATATATTATTACGAATACCTAGTTTCATTCTAAGTGAGGATGAGAAAACTGACAATGAAAAATGAAATGAATGGATTTTTTCTTAGTTAATTTTTTGACACTATTGAATCTTAGGATTTGATTAAAGATTTTGTTTTTAGGAGAGAATTATTAAATAATATGTTTGAAAAAAATGGTTAATATATCATGAATGTAACAACCCAAGTAATTAATGAATGATATATATTTTTATCTATGTCTATTAATGAATTATTTAGTGTTTTATAGGCTTAAAATGAAAATAAATCCAATCTTAAGCATGGAATACACTAATATTTTTAAAAGATTGTTTTACTGCCATTTGATGGAAAACCATTTTTAAATCTATATTTTGACAATTTTATAAGCTATGTTTGTCAAAATAAACTTATTCTTTATGATTGGGACATCAAAATTTACTTTTTGTGAATTTTTGGTATTTTTCTGACAATGTTCATTTTTTTATGAATAGTGAAAAATACTGCATTTTACATCAAAACTACTTTTTAATCTAATTCATTTATATGATTAGATTATCTTTTGAATTGGTTTTAAAGTGAAATTAGAATATATTTTTACCATTTAATACAATAGTGGTCATTGGAATCAATTTCACATTGAAATTGGACTTAAACTGGTGTCAATCCTTTGATACTTAGTGTTTCATAATAACACGCTATTTGTCATGACAGCGGGAATTAATTATTAAATTAATTAATGTAACTTATATGATTTGAATTTTGTAAAATATACATCATTTTTGAATTAAGAATATCAAATATAGCTTAGGGTGATGTTTTGGTATCTTTCTGAAAAACTTCAATTTTTGATGAATAGTGAAACCTCTAAGTGGTAGTTAAAGAAACTGATTTTTCGTTTAAATAAAACATTTCCAATTCTATGATTTGATTTTCAAAAATCCGACATACATGGTTGTCATTAAGAAGTAAAACGTGGTTCAATGGGATTAAAATAATTTTTTGGTGAATAGTAACTTATTAAGTTTTTAATCGCGATTAGTGGTAGTTAGTGTAGTTTAAGGTAAAAATAATGTTTTAATAATATGAAATGACCTAGACACATGTCCTAACCATATTGGATGTGTCATGGAAGACCAAGACAAGCCATGGGTCAACTTGTGGACCCCATGGAGCCACTTTGGTTGGGAAATGACATAAATAACTTTTAATTAAATGTTAAAGTAAAAATGACACAAACATGAGTTATTTTACTAAGAGAATTTTTACATGGGGTTATACAAGTCATATTTTTGACTATAAATATTCATTAGAAAGCTAAAACGATTTTCTAAATCATAGTAGTTTTTTTATAATTTTTAGACATTAAATAAAAGGCCCCCACCTCTACCTCATTACCCAAAATCCCAAAGCCTTTGGATCGGACAACCCCTGCCCATTTTGGCTCTCCAAATCCCTTTTTTACTCCTTGAAGCCTCATGCTGGGCAGAAGTCTTCCCAAGGAAGCCTTTGAGCTCAATCCAAAAGGAGTTACCCGATTTTAAGGTAATGTCTTCACTTGAGTCCTTTTGTTTTATTTTGCTTCTCCAACCCCCTAAAATATTTTCATTTATTTCTTTTGTAAAATCTCCAGTATCTTAAATATACTAGGATGTTGTTATAAGAAGGATTCATGCTACACTTACACACACCTATATCTAATGGTTAAAGAACATACTATTTCCATGGATGGTGAATTTATGCCTCCCGAAACGATGATTGTTCAACATTCCATTAACACCTTCAAAGGTGGCCATTAAGATGTCACTATATTTATATATGATATATTATATGTTTATGTTTTCTTTAAGCTTCTGTATTTTTCATTTTGGGCATATCTTTATGGTTTCCATTATGGGTAAACGCGATATCTTCATTTAAGGATGTGCGGACTACCGCCCCCTCAAAGTGATTTGATTCGTTAAATACCATATGTGGGACGTATAAAGGATGGAACTATGATATTATATATGATATTATACTAGAATTATAATATACCTTTATATCATTATTATTCAATTCTATAAAATACGAAATAGAAATGAAAGTAGCGTTCATGCGTACGTACGACTTACTGTCTCCATGAACGGTGCATTTCATTTCTTACCTCTAAATGATTATGTAATATTATAAATGCATGCATGTACTGGATATATATGACATATATAATATCTACATCATGAATACCATTCTGGATATAATGGATACATGAACAAATTGTAATTATAAAGGGCTTATTTTTGACTCAAGTACCAATGATCGTTAAAATGACCATTATTAACTTAAATAATTACATAGTGTTCATGACATGACAATAAGTGATATAAAAGGAATAATAAACTTGAAAAAGGTTCCTAAAAAAGTAGAAATTAACTCAAGTTTATTATTCAGGAGATTAAAGAACGACCGAGTCAAGTCGGACCCGAGGTATGGGACTTCGTCTCAATCTCCTTTCATTGAGGCATATTTTGTTTTATACACAACCTTATTTTATACGGTGTATAAACCCCTTTGACTTTTACGTTTATTCAAAAGGAATCTTTTTTATACGAAGCGTTTACTAAACGAAAAAATGGAATGTTTTTTTTGTCATACGTATGCGGCGACAACGACTTCTCTGCCGTCGTGACCATTATTTGAGTTTCGGCTTCCTCTACAAGCCATACCTTCTTTTTAAAAGAAAAATAAATACCATGTTTTACTTTTCTTTTATTTTGGTATTGAAAATGGTTTTCATAATGTTTTTATATCAATGTGTTGTATTGATATCTTGTGATTGAAAAGTGTAAATGTTATGTTTCCTTTATGCATGTTTTATGTGATACGATTATGTTGAGGTTCTTGGGCATTATTATGAAGACGGGTGGTTCTGTGATAAAGTAAGGGCGGGTGAGCCCGATATAGCTCTCCAATGCATTGGGTAACGTGATGGAGTGAAATGTTAAGGTTTCTCCGAAGAGATTTATGGAATATATTGTGATGGGTATTCCAAACATAACCAAGAGGGTTACTCCCTACGTAAGAATGTTATGAATGCCTCAAGTTACCTTTATATCTTATGATTTCTATGATTTATTCATGATTTGATGAGGTATGTTAAAGTGCTTATGTTTATGGGTAAATTATGATTTCATTCTTATGTATATATGTACCCATGCTTCTTTTCCATATTTTTATATCCCGTACTGAGCTTTTTATGCTCATCCCAAGTTTTTTTGAAATGTTTTTCACAGGTCAAGGGAAAGGTACATGATATGATGATAGTGTCAAGGAAGTGTCAAGAAAGAATCCATGTTTTATTTTAAATATGTTTCCATTGATGAGAAAGATGAATAATATCTTTATGTAACCACTTTGTTTATATGTGGAATGTAATGCAAGTTTTATGATCTAATTCTCTAAAACTCTAAACCCGAAAAGACCCTCAATGTGTAATCATGTAATAACTCAATATTAAGTAAGGTTTAAGGCTGGGGCCTTATAGTTGCTATCAGAGGTCGGTTTAGATAACTTTAGGAGTTAGAATTCTATTAAATGATTATCCAAAAATATTTTTTTGAAATGATATAGCATTTTAAGATTACCATGTTGCTTCATCTAAGACATGTTTGTTTTGAATGGTTTTCCGTAGAGGAAACAGGGAAGAAGTTATAGGAAGTCATACAGAAGGAAATAACCTTCCGAATCAGCATCCTGAGATGGTCAGAATTGGAACTGAAATGTTTGTTGCAGTAATCACGTAGTTGACTCAGGAGATAAATGGTGGTGGTATAAATGCACAAGATCAGCCAGATCAACTGCATAGGAACATGTCAGTGGTGAAACATTTCATGAGGCAACATCCCCCATCATTCAGAGGATCATCTGACCATGCGTTAGCTGAAGAGTGGATTAAAGAACAGGAGAAGATTTTCGATGTCATGGGGTGTTCAGACAATCAAAAGGTTAGTCTTACTATTTACCGTTTAGAGGGTGAAGCAGATCAGTGGTGGTCGATGGTTAAAAATATCAGGGACGCTGATGAGATTGATGCTCTCGACTGGGATGAATTCAAAGGTATGTTTCTTGAGAAGTATTTTCCTAAGGCTGTTCGACTTATGATGGAAAATAAATTCTTGGAATTGAGGCAAGAGAAATTTTGAAGGGCATTAGCTTCTTGTGAGTTTAAAAGTTATGAGAAGCTTGTTTGATGTGCTAAGAAGGTGAAAATGGAGTTTTCCGATGATCAAGTGTTCTATAACAACCAATAGAAGAAGAGACCGAGGTGGCAAGAGAAAGGTAAGAATTCTTCAAAAAGTCTGATGGTAAGAAAACTAAGTTTCGAGTTTGTGATAAATGTGGAAAAAGGCATGCTGGGGAATGTCTTCTGAATTCTGGAAAGTGTTACTGATATGGTAAGATAGGACATAAGGATCGTGATTGCACTAAAAAGGATCGAGGTGAAGGTAAGACAAAATTTGATTTATAGTTAGTGAAATGTTATTAGTGCAATGAGATATGTCACTATGCAAACGAGTGTTTGACAAAGAGCTTGGGTGATGGGAAGCAGTTAGACTACAAGCAGAAAGGGGTGGTGAAATCCTTTGAAACTACTTCAGCAGATGTCGGGCCATCAAATGAAGTTGTATCAGGTACTTTGTTTGTTTTTTCAGATTATTCCAGTGTGTTTTTTGATATTGGGTCTACACATTCTTTCATCTCTGAAACATTTTCTAGTAAAATGGGAATACCATCTCAAGAAATGACTCCAGAACTTGTGGTAAAAACACCTGGGGGAAATTTTGAGGCAAAAAGAATTTATAAGAATCTTCCTATCCTTATCTGTGGAAAGAACCTACTTGCAAACCTTATTATTCTACCTCTAGTAGAGTTTGATGTTATCTTGGGTATGGATTGGCTCTCTATTTACAATGCTAAAATTGACTGTAGAGCTAAAGAAGTTTATTTTCAAAATGACTTTCAGTTTGTGTACAAGTATGAACCCTTACTGTTGATAACATATCAAGAGGCCGAGAAACTTGTAAAAGATGGAAATTAATGTTACTTTGCTCATATTGTTGAAAACAAGGGAAATGTTCAGATTAATGATGTTCCAGTGGTAAATGAGTATCCTGATGTTTTTCATGATGAGTTGCCTAGAATAATACCAGATCGGGAAGTTGAGTTTACTGTTGACTTAGATCCTGATGCTAAGACAATTTCAAAACCCCCTTATCGAATGGCTCAAATTGAACTTTTAGAGTTGAAGGATCAATTTCAAGATTTATTAGAGAATGGTTTCATTCGACCCATCACATCACCATGGGGTCCACCTGTTTTATTTGTCAAAAAGAAAGATGGTTCAATGAGACTTTTCATTGATTATAGGGCCTTGAATAATATCACTATTAAGAACAAATATCCTTTGCCTCATATCGATGATTTGTTTGATCAGCTCCAGGGAGCTGAGTTTTTTTCAAATGTTGACCTGAGATCGGGGTACCATCAGCTGAAGGTAAAGGAGGCAGATATTCTGAAGACTGCGTTACGTACAAGATATGGCCATTATGAATTTGTAGTAATGCCTTTTGGGCTAACCAATTCACCTGCGGTATTCATAGACTTAATGAATAGAATTTTCCCTGAGTTCTTGGATAAGTTTGTGGTGGTTTTCATTAATGATATTTTGGTGTTTTCTAAAAGTAAAGAGGAGCATGAAAGACATTTAAGGTTTATCTTGGAAACCTTAAAAGAAAATAAACTGTATGGAAAATTCAGCAAGTGTGAGTTTTGGTTGCAACAAATTTCTTTCCTTGGTCATATTGTTTCTAAAGATGGAACAACTGTTGACCCTGCAAAAACAAAAGTTGTGGAAGAATGGACAAGACCCACAAATGTAACCGAGATTCGTAGCTTCCTTGGTTCGGCAGGCTATTACCGAAGGATTGTTAGAAATTTTTCACGGTTATCTAGTCCAATGACTAAGCTAACACGGAAGGGTGTTAGGTTTATCTGGACAAAAGAATGTGATGATTTTTTTCAGGAATTGAAAAGAAGATTGGTGAATGCTCCAGTTTTGGAACTACCTTCCAGGAATGGTGAGTTTGTTATCTACAGTGATGCTTCATTGAAAGGTCTTGGTTGCATCCTAATGCAGAATGATCAGGTAATTGCTTATGCATCACGACAGTAGAAAACTCATGAGGTAAATTACCCTACACATGATTTGGAATTAGCTGCTGTTGTTTTTGCTTTAAAAATTTGGAGGCATCATTTGTATGGAGTAAAGTCTGAAATATATACTAATCAAAAAAGTTTAAAGTATATATTCACTCAGAAAGAATTGAACATGTTACAAAGGAGTTGGATAGAATTAATCAAGGATTATGATTGTACAATTCATTGCCATCCAGGAAAAGCAAATAAAGTGGCCGATGCTTTGAGTCGAAAAAGTAATGCTTCATTAGAAATGTTGCATTTGGAACGTGATCCTTTGGTTAAGGATTTGATGAAATTTGGCATAGAAGTTGTTGGTGTAGGAAGTTCTTCAGTTTGGTTTCAGGTATCAGTGAAATCATCTCTATCATACAGGATAAAGAAAGCATAGAAGCAAGATAGTGAGTTGTAGAAAAAGGTAGAGCTGGTTCAGAAAGGTAAGTTGCCTGAATTCAACATTGATAGTGATTGTGTTTTGAGATTTGGGAAGATATTGTGTGTGCCTTGTGATTCACAATTGAAGAGAGAGTTGTTATGTGAAGCTCATAGTTCTTCGTTTTCAGTTCATCCTGGCAGTACTAAGATGTACAGAGATCTGTGGGAGTATTACTGGTGGGATGGAATGAAAAGAGATATTACTGATTTTACTGTGAAGTTTTTGACATGTCAACAGGTTAAAGTATAGAAACAGTTACCAAAAGGGATACTTCAGCATTTACCAGTGCTAGAGTGGAAATGGGAGAATATATCCGAGGACTTTGTTGTGGGATTACCAAAGACATCTCGATGTAATAATGCAATCTGGGTTATTGTTGATCGCTTGACTAAATCTGCTCATTTCCTTGCTATACGAGATACTTTCTATCTTGATCAACTTTCCCGTTTGTATCTTAAAGAGACAGTCAGGTTACATAGAGTTCCTCTCTCCATTGTATCTGACTGTGATCCCAGGTTTACCTCTAACTTTTGGAAAGGCCTTCAGAAGTCGTTGGGTACTAAATTAAATTTTAGTACAGATTTTCATCATCAATCAGATGGGCAGTCAGAATGAACAATTCAGACCTTAGAGGATATGCTACGAGCTTGTTCGATGGATTATCAGGGAAGTTGGGACCAACATCTTTCTTTGGTTGAATATTCATATAATAATAGTTTTCATTCCAGTATACAGATGGCACCATTTGTGGCGTTATATGGGAAGCGGTGTCGAACTCCAGCTTTCTGGGATGAAGTGGGTGAAAGGAAGTTGATGGGACCAGAATTGGTAGAAGAGATGGCAGAAAAAGTTCAGATGATTCAGAAACACATGAGAACAGCTCAAAGTAGGCATAAGAGTTATGCAGACAACAGGAGGAAGGATCTCTCTTTTGAGGTAGGTGATCATGCTTATCTCAAAGTATCACCATGGAAAAGGGTGATGCGATTTGGTAAGAAAGTAAAGTTGGGTCCAAGGTTCATTGGACCATATGAAATTCTGGAGAGAGTTGGATCAGTTGCTTACCGAGTGGCTTTACCTCCGAATTTATCTCAGGTACACAATGTTTTTTATGTTTCGATGTTGAGGAAGTACATGCCAGATCCATCTCATGTTTTGAGTCCAGAGGTAGTTCAGCTGGAAGAGAACCTATCTTATGAGGAACAACCGGTCCAGATTCTTGACAACAGGTAACAAGTGTTACAGAATAATGTGATTAATCAGGTAAAGGTTTTGTGGAAAAAGCACACGATGGAAGAGGCAACATGGGAATCTGAAAATGCAATGAGGGATAAGTACCCCCATTTATTCGATAAGTAATAAATTGCGGGGACGCAATTTTCTAAAGGGGGGAAGGATGTAACATCCCAAGTAAGTAATGAATAATAGATATTTTTCTCTATGTCTATTAATGAATTAGATAGTGTTTTAGAGGCTTAAAATGAAAATAAATCCAATCTTAAACATGGAATACACTAATATTTTTAAAAGATTGTTTTACTGCCATTTGATGGAAAACAATTTTTAAATCTATATTTTGACAGTTTTATAAGTTATTTTTGTCAAAATAAACTTATTCTTTATTATTGGGACATCAAAATTTACTTTGTGTGAATTTTTGGTATTTTTCTGACAATGTTCATATTTTATGAATAGTGAAAAATACTGCATTTTACATCAAAACTGCTTTTTAATCTAATTTATTTATATGATTAGATTATCTTTTGAATTGGTTTTAAAGTGAAATTAGAATATATTTTTACAATTTAATCCAATAGTGGTCATTGGAATCAATTTCACATTGAAATTGGACTTAAACTGGTGTCAATCTTTTGATACTTATTGTTTCATAAAAACACGCTATTTGTCATGACAGCGGGAATTAATTATTAAATTAATTAATGTAACTGATACGATTTGAATTTTTTAAAATAGAAATCATTTTTGAATTCATAATATCAAATATCGCTTCGGGTGAAGTTTTGGTATCTTTCTGAAAAACTTCAATTTTCGATGAATAGTGAAACCACTAAGTGGTAGTTAAAGAAATTGATTTTTCGTTTAAATGAAACTTTGCCAATTCTGTGATTTGATTTTCAAAAATCCGACATACATGGTTGTCATTAAGAAGTAAAATGTGGTTCAATGGGATTAAAATAATTTTTTGGTGAATAGTAACTTATTAAGTTTTTAATCGCGATTAGTGGTAATTACTGTAGTTTAAGGTAAAAATAATGTTTTAATAATATGAAATGACCTAGAAACATGTCCTAATCTATTGGATGTGTCATGTCCGACCAAGAAAAGCCATGGGTCAACTTGGGGACCCCATAGAGCCACTTTGGTTGGGAAATGACATAAATAACTTTTTATTAAATGTTAAAGTAAAAATGACACAAACATGAGTTATTTTACTAAAACAATTTTTACATGGGGTTATAAAAGTCATATTTTTTACTATAAAAATTAATTAGAAAGATAAAAAGATTTCCTACATTATAGTATTTTTTTTATAATTTTTAGACATTAAATAAATTAAATTAGTTATGACATGATGATGATGCAGCGATGACCTCATTATTAAACGATTTAAATAAAATGGGAAGATAATGTAATATCTAAGACCTAAAAATGTCCAAAACCTATTGGATGAGTGGATTTAGAGTCCTTATCACTATAGCCTCGAATTATATCAATGTGGTACCTCTTAAATCCGAATACCATTTTAAAATAATGTAACTTATCTTTACTTTCCAAGAGTGCCCCTCCTCTCCTCTTATAAAAGGCCCCCACCTCTACCTCCTTACCCACACTCCCAAAGCCTTTGGCTCGGCCAAAACCTGCCCATTTGGCTCTCCACATCCCTCTCTTACTCTTTGAAGCCTCAATTTGGGCAGAAGTCTTCCCAAGGAAGCCTTTGAGCTCAATCCAAAGGAAGTTACCCGATTTTAAGGTAGTGTCTTCAATTGAGTCCTTTTGTTTTATTTTTCTTCTCCAACCCCAAAACCTATTTTCATTTATTTCTTTTGTAACAACTCCAGTATCTTAAATATACTAGGATGTTGTCATAAGAAGGATTCAAGCTACATTTACACACACCTATATCTAATGGTTAAAGAATATACTGTTTCCGTGGATGGTGAATTTATGCCTCCCGAAATGATGATTGTTCAACATTTCTTTAACACCTTCAAAGGTGGCCATTAAGATGTCACTATATTTATATATGATATATTATATGATTATGTTTTATTTAAGATTATGTATTTTTCATTTTGGGCATACCTTTATGGTTTCCATTATGGGTAAATGTGATATCTTCGTTTAAGGAAGTGCGGACTACCGCCCCCTCAATGTGATTTGATTTGTTAAATACCATATATGGGACGTATAAAGGATAGAACTATGATATTATATATGATATTATACTGGAATTATAATATACCTTTATATCATTATGATTCCATTCTCTAAAATATAAAATAGAAATGAAAGTAGCGTTCATGCGTACGTACGGCTTACCGTCTCCATGAACGGTGCATTTCATTTCTTACCTCTAAATGATTATGTAATATTATAAATGCATGCATATACTGGATATATATGACATATATAATATCTACATCATGAATACCATTCTGGATATAATGGATACATGAACAACTTGTAAATATAAAGGGCTTATTTTTGACTCAAGTACCAATGATCGTTAAAATGACCATTATTAACTTAAATAATTACATAGTGTTCATGACATGAAAATAAGTTATATAAAAGGAATAATTAACTTGAAAAAGGTTCTTAAACAAGTAGAAATTAACTCAAGTTTATTATTCAGGAGATTAAAGAACGACCGAGTCAAGTCGGACCCGAGGTATCGGACTTCGTCTCAATCTCCTTTCAGTGAGGCATATTTTGTTTTATACACAACCTTCTTTTATACGGTGTATAAACCCCTTTGACTTTTACGTATATTCAAAAGGAATCTTTTTTATACGAAGTGTTTACTAAATGACAAAATGGAATGTTTTTTTGTCGTACGTATGCGGCGACAACAACTTCTCTGCCGTCGTGACCATTATTTGAGTTTCGGCTTCCTCTACAAGCCATACCTTCTTTTTAAAAGAAAAATAAATACCATGTTTTACTTTTCTTTTCTTTTGGTATTGAAAATGGTTTTCATAATGTTTTTATATCAATGTGTTGTATTGATATCTTGTGATTGAAAGGTGGAAATGTTATGTTTCCTTTATGCATGTTTTATGTGATACGATTATGTTGACGTTCTAGGGAATTATTATGAAAACGGGTGGTTCCGTGATAAACTAAGGGCGGGTGAGCCCGATATAGCTCTCCAATGCATTGGGTAACGCAAAGGAGTTAAACGTTAAGATTTCTCTGAAGAGATTTAGGGAATATACTGTGATGGGTATTCCAAACGTAACCAAGAGGGTTACCCCCTATGTAAGAATGTTATGAATGCCTCAAGTTACCTTTATGTCTTATGATTTCTATGATTTATTCATGATTTGATGAGCTATGTTAAAGTGCTTATGTTTATGGGTAAAGTATGATTTCATTCTTATGTATATATGTACCCATGCTTCCTTTCAATATTTTTATATCCCTTACTGAGCTTTTTATGCTCATCCCAAGTTTTTTTGAAATGTTTTTCACAGGTCAAGGGAAAGGTACATGATATGATGATAGTGTCAAGGAAGTGTCAAGAAAGAATCCATGTTTTATTTTAAATATGTTTCCATTGATGGGAAAGAAGAATACTATCTTTATGTAACAACTTTGTTTATATGTGGAATGTAATGCATGTTTTATGATATAATTCCTTAAAACTCTAAACTCGAAAAGATCCTCAATGTGTAATCTTGTAATAACTCAAGATTAAGTAAGGTTTAAGGTTGGGGCCTTATAATTAAGAACTTTGAATGAGTTAGAATACTAAATATATGGGATTCAAGAGTTATAGTAGATTTTAGGATGATGAAATGCTTAAAAGTATTAAGTCACTTTTGATAATGGGATTACTTTGGATGACTTTTTCTTGTATGTGTAACCCTAAATTTTGATTTGTGAAAATTTTATTCAAGGAAGAATTATATTTTCTTTTGCAGATATAGTTATAGTGAACTATTTGGGTATATATGATCCTTGATTTTTATGGAATTATAGGTTATTACTTTTTGGGATGAAAATGTGAGGAATGAGATAACATATGTGGTTAAAATATTTTATGGTTATATTTGAGAAATTTATCTCATTTTTGGGAATGTTAAAAAATTATATAATTTTTGAAAAAATTAAAACACATAGTTAATGTGACAACTCGTCGCATTAGACAATGCAGTAGGAATCGAACCCACATCCAAAGTTCGATTGGAATTTATTGCCTACCACTGGACT
Source organism: Viscum album (assembly GCA_963277665.1). Taxonomy (NCBI): domain Eukaryota; kingdom Viridiplantae; phylum Streptophyta; class Magnoliopsida; order Santalales; family Viscaceae; genus Viscum; species Viscum album. Next base: position 1,269,855,497 of record OY728164.1, read on the forward strand.
ACGTTAAGTCCCTGGTTAAAGTGACCAATTATTTTTAGTTAGAAGGTTTTCTGGATCAAGAATAAGTTTATTTTTTGAAAATATGTTTCATTAAATAGATATCCTCAGAATAGAAGAATTATTTGATGATTAAGTGATAAAGATTATTTTGGAAGACATTCTCACTTTTGGGAACACTATATGCTTAAGGAAAATATAATACTATGATATCTCATTTATGGAGGAATGGTTGAAATTTTATTTTCTAAGAATAAATTCTTTTATTGGGTACATATGGATATTTTTGTTATTTCTAGAAATGATTGAAATATCATAGAAAATATTTGATTAGGTTTATTACACTTTAGTACGAGACTTTAGGAGTTGTCGATGTTATTTGGAGATAAATGTTAAGATTCATAATGGAATTCTAGGTGATTAACTACTACTAAATTTTGGGTTTCAATCATATTTTTTATTAATTTTAAGAATTATATGCTCAATTTTCTATTTATTGGTCTTTGATGAAATTTGGGTAATGTTTGTTCAATTCAAGAGATTAAGAGTAGTATTTCTTCGTATAAAACTTTACCATTTTGGGGATCATCTTATCTTGTACTAAAAATTTTGGTCTCAGTTAATGTATAAAGATATAGGAAATATATAATTCATATTTTTTGGATTATGTGATTCTCTAGAAGTTGTTTCCATAACTTCTTGTGTAACGTAGTCATCTTAAAAACTCATCGTTTGGAGAAAAGATGAGTTCATAGTATAAATTTATAAAAGGATTAAACTCAACCTGAAAAGTAAACATATTTATTTATGTTATTATTCAATATCATAAAATAATTCCCCAACATTATTAAGGTGAACATAAAACCCAAAAACATTATCTGTTTAATTTTCCTACCAGAGAATCACAGAATGTTTAACCTATCACATGTTTTTTGTTTTCAAGTGGTTAACTTTCTCCTGATCATGTTTTCTATCACTCTCCATCAGAACATGACACTTAGTTTTCCACTATATTCATGTTTTAATGTAATATTTTTATATTTTATGTCGGGTTACCTTTTTTACTTATCTTACATTCTTTTAAATTTGTAGTTTTATTGAGCATTTTTCTGATGTGGGACATTAAAAAAGTTTCCAAGACCAATTTTAAAATTGGGAGGATGCAATTTCTAATAAGGGGTAAGGTTGTTATGTCCCAGAAATTTATAGAATAATATATGATATGTAAAAATTATAATGATAATATCATTATTTGGGAACTATTTTTATATTTATAATGACTAGTTATACTTGAAAATATCACGTATATAACCCCATATAAAATTTTTTTTACAAAAGGATATATGTTTGTGTTACATTTTCCTAAACATTAAATTAATTTTTATATAGTGTAATTTTCACATTAAAGTGGCTCCATGGGGTCCCAAAATCTACCCAAGGATGCCCATAGTTGGACATGTATCAGAAAATAGGTTTAGGACAAAAGTTTTGGTAATATAATATTATTATAATATTATTTTGTAAAATTATTTACAAGATTTACCGTTTAACCATTAGAAATAAAGTATTAACTGAAGTTACTATTCATTATGTATAAATATAAAAGTTAACTATTTACACGATTTGGACTTCCTGAGTCGAAATTTGGAATCATTTTTTCCAAATTCAATACATATATATTTCATAAATTAATTTAAAATAAATTCTCACTGTCAAAACCATAAAGCGTGATTTTAAGAAATAATAACTATCAGAATATTGACACTTTTATGTCTAATTACAATGTGAAATTACTTCCAATGACCAAAATTGTATTAAAGGTAAAAAATGTAATCTAATTACACATTAAAACCAATTAAAATGATAATCTAAACATAAAAATAAATTAGAATAAATGGAAGGTCTGAATTAAAATGAAGTATTTTTTACGATTCATTAAAAAATAGAAAATTATCATAAAAATAATGTAAATTCATCCATTGTAATTTTTGATATCCTAAATCTAAAGAAGAATTTCATTTTTTCACATAGAACTTATAAAAGTGATAAAACCAAGATTTAAAAATAGTTTTCCATCTAAAGGCGGTAAATTGAGCTTTTAATGAATATTTTAGTATTTATGCTTAAAATTGAATTCATTCACATTTTAATCCTCTAACATTTATTGGATAAAGGTAATGAAATTTAACAAACATTTATAATCATATAGTTGTTATTTTTATTCATTCTCACCAATATAATGACAAGTGTCAACTACCATTTAAAATAATACTATATTATTATTTTTTAGTATGACTCAGCATTCTGTGCAACATAAGGCTTCGGAGAATCCCATTGTTCTGTGTCGAGTACACCATCGATCATAGTATCCACTCTAAATTAAAATTAAAATTTAATTCACAAATATTAATATATATATATATATAATTTTCATATTCTTTATTTACCCGCGATGTTACATCCTTCCCCTGTTTTGGTAGTTGTGTCCTCACAATTTTAAAATTGGCCTAAAAAAATTCCATTAATGTCCCACATCAGAAAAAGAGTAAATAAAACTATCACTTGTAAAGAATTAATATAAGTATAAAGGTCACATGAGATAACACATACTCGAATTCCTTGTTGTAAAACATGGATATGGAAGAGAAACTAAGTGTCCACTTCTGATGCAGATTGGTAGAAAACATGATCATGAGAATGTTACCCACCAAAACAACAAAACATTGTGATAGGTTAAAGGGTATTTGATTCCCTAGAAGGTAAAGTAAATGAACAATGTTTTTGTTTTATGTTATTTTTCATAAAGTTGAGGAATTAATTTATTAGACTGAAAAAGAAAATAAGAAAATATACTTACTTTTCAAGTAGATTTTCATCCTCTAATAAGTTTCTACCCAAAACTCATATTTTCCCCAAATAAAGAGTATTCAAGATGACATGGTCACACATGAAGCGCTAGAATCAACTTCAATATAATCACAAAATCTAAAGAAGATGAACTATATATTTCCACTTCTTTTAGACATTAACCAAAACCAAAATGGTGAGTACAAGATTAGATCATCCCAAAAAAGGATAATCTTTTATAAAAATGAATACTAATCTTAATATCCAAATTTGAACAAACATTACCCAAAGATCAATAATGAGAATTTAATAAACAATTTTCCTTAAAATTCTTCACATTAATCAAAATTAATATTGAAGCTCAAATATCATAATTATTTAGTCACACATTATTCCACATTAAATCTTAACATTTATCTCTAAAAACCTTGACTACTCTTAAAGTCTAATACTAAAGTGTAATTAACCTAATCACATATTCTCTATGATTGGTTAATAATTCCCAAAAATAACCCATATCACCATATGTCTACAATAAAAAACATATATTCTCCCAAAATAATGTTCCACCATTAGTCCTCAAATGAAATCCCAAAGTATTATGTTTTCCTTATGCATATAGTGTTCTGGAAAGAGAGAACGTCTTCCAAAATAAATTTTATCACATAACCACGAAATCATTTTCCTACACTAAGGATATCCATTTTATGAATTATAAGTTCCAAAAATCAACTTATTCTTAATCCATAAAATAAGTTAACTAAAAATAATTAGTCATACTAACCAGGGACTTCACGTAGGCATGTGTTAGGCGATACACCATTGTCGCCTTTTGGTTGTGGGTTTGATTCCTGCAGTCTTTCCGAACGCGATGGGTTGTCACCCATCTAACATGTTGTCCCTTTCTATAAAACTCCAAAATAACCCTAACATTATTTAACATTAATGGTTGTCTTATACCTCTCATTTTCATCCCAACTCATAATGGCCTCAATATCATAATTCATGAAGACTTATATATATTGATAGTTTAATTACATCAATAAAACAACATGATTACCAATGAATTAACATCATACCTTGATCATGGTGTCCACTTGGTTTCATTTTCATCTAGTTCATATAGGTAGAAGAACCACGCATTGCAACATTGATTTTGATATCCTTCAAAATCATCTGCTTCCACTGTCCAAATAAACCTCGTACAACATGGGTCATATGGGTGTTCATAGAAAAATAGTTTTGGAAAATAATCATTTATGAAAATTTCAAAACATCTGATAAAACAATCTTTTTATATTGAGTTGAAATATTCAATCAATGATCCTTTTAAAATACCTTAAGTATGTGATGAAATACTATAATTTAAAATCAAAATCTTCCATTATACCTCGATACAATCTTGGATCATGGGTTTTATTTAACCAAATCATATTTGATTAATATTATAATATTTTCATGAAAGGTAAATATTATCAAGGATTTTTCAAATATTTTACCTTATGCCAAGATTTTGAATCATTTTATGAGTTCTGAAAAGGTACTGAAGAAGGATACCCTTGCGCAGCCTATATATATTTACTTTTAAAATAAAGTCTCTTTGCACATACTTATGGTATTTTAAGAGAACCATTGATTGAAAGTTTCAACTCAAATTAGATCAGAATTTTTTATAAAAATCCATTTTTATCAGATGTTTTGAAATTATATGTCGTACATGATTATTTTGAAAAACTATTTTTCAGCGAACACTCATATGACACAAATTGTACATGGTGTGTTTTGATAAAGGAATCAAATGATTTTGGAGGATCTCTAAATCATTGTTGCAATGCATGGACCTTATACCTATGTGAACAAGATGAAAATGAAACCATGTGGACACCATGATAATGGTGTGATGTTATTTCTATTCGGAACAGTACTAGTTTATCAAATGGAGCTAAATTAAAGAAAGTAAATATATATAAGACATAGTCAATTAAGATGTTGAGGTATTAATGTGTTTGGATGAAAATGATAGGTATATGATAAATTTATATGTTAAAAAATGTTAGGGTTATTTTTTATTATTATAAAAGGACAACTCATAAGATGGGTGACAACCCGATACGGGTTAAAAATAATATTATAATAATATTATATTACCCTAACAAGTGTCATAATTCTACTGGCTAATACATGTTCAACCATGGGCATCCTTGATTCGATTTTGGGACTCCATGGATCCACTTTTAAGTGAAAATGGAACATTATAAAAATTAATTTAAAGATAATGAAAATAAAACATAAACATTTATCCTTTAGTAAAACAATTCTTATATGGGGTTATATAAGTGATAGATTCATGTATAAATAGTCATTAAAAAGGTAAAAAAGTTTTCTACAAAATTATATTTTATTTTTAATTTTTAGATATAAATAAATAAATTTATTTATGACTCAATAATGATGTAATTATTACTTCATTAATGAATTTTTTAAATAAATGAGATTATAAATATTAAAATAAATTTATTTTGAATATTTTTATGACATAAAAGAATTTTATAAAGGATTATAACTTGTAATTTTTATATTATTGTAGGTTTTTTGAAATAATAAAGTTGTTAAAGGGTTTTTGAAAGTCTTGATATGAATAATTTATAAATTGATATAAATGAGTTTAAAAAATTAATACAATTTTATTAAATGATAAAAATTTCCTAAAATTATAATAGTCGTCCAAATGAAATATATAATGTTTCAAATGTAATTAATGAACTATTTTTGGTCCCTTGTAATTTTATTATAAATATATTAACCATATAGTTTTAATATTATAGAGGACACAATAATTTTATACCTAGAATAATTTACTCAATAAAAAGGCACTTCAATAATGCCTTTTGGTTCAGACCAAAGCGAGTTACCCGACTTAACGGTAACATTTTCCCTGAAGTTATCTTCTTTTATTTTACTTCTTCACTCATTATTCTCATATTTTTTTTGTTTAAATAAAAACACAATATCATCAATATAGAAGGTTGTTTTTATGAGAAGGATTCGAACTACACTTCCTCACACCTCCATCTAATGGATATGAACATACTATTTTTGTGGATGGTGAACTATTGCATCACAAAATGATGATTGTTTAATTATCTCCTAGTGCCTCTTATGGTGGACATTAAGATGGACCAATATTTTTATGCCATATATATTATATTTATGTTGTCTCTATGATTCTTTATTTTTCATATATATAATAACTTTATGTTTCCATAATGCGTTAATACGATAATTTCATTTGAGGAAGTGCAGACTACCGCCCCCTCAAAGTAATAAGACTCATTCATACAATACATGGAACGTATACAGGATGCAGTTAATGAACAAATGTAATATATATAAAATATTATATTATACTGGAATAATAATATAACTATGTATAATTTGGTTTTCATTCCTTTAAAAATGAAAAAAAAATGAAATAGAAGTAGCATTCATGCGTAAGTACGACTTACCCTCTCCATGAACCGTGCATTTAATTTTCATATATCTAAATGATATGGACTATTATAAATTCATATATAATTGATCTATATGATATATGATATATAAATAATTAATATCTTTCTGTATATAATGTAATTTTGACCACATGGAAAATTTGTAATTATAACAAGTTCATTTTTTACTCAAGTTCTGAACATCGACAAAATGTACAATATGAGATCGAATAATTATATAATTGTTACAGAAAGGTAATATGTAACATAAAACTAATAAAAAAAATGATAAATGTTCTTAAGAAAATATATATTAACTTATGATTATTATTCAAGAAATTTATGTTTGAACGAGTCATGTCGGACACAAGTTAGGGGAACTTCTTAACCGAATTTCCCCTCGATGGGTTGATATTCTCATTGATGATTATAAAGTTATTTGATTATGTGAGAAATGAATTTTTATATATTATATTCCATTTATACTTGATTTATGTTTCATTATAGTTAATACACGTAATTTTTCTATTAGATTTACAAAAATGATATTTGTAAGTGAACCTTTTACACTCATCTTTTAGTAAAAGACTTATTTTGTGTTACACCTTTAAATTTGAAATTTATTATGTCAGGATATGTTCTTCAATATCCTTATTTGTGTAAATCTTTTGTCCATGTGATTCTAGACCCTTTTCACCCTCTTCAATGTATTTTATAGATTTTTATGTCACCTCGTTAGGCTGATTGATTTTCATAAGGGAACTTTCTAACCCTATTTCCATTCTTTGGGTTAATCTTATACTTATTGATTATATCATTCTATTAATATGTGTCAATGGAATATAATTTTTTAACACATATTATCAAATTATATTTGGTGTCTTTATATTTTTAACACATAATAATGTCATTGATTTATCCATAATGTAATGATAAAATCATTGTAAGGGACATTGTCTGAATATCCTTTAATTGAGGAAAGTTTTGATAATATACACCTCATTCTATTATACAGTGTATAATAAACCACTTTGACTTTTTATTTAATTGAATGAGAATATATTTTCTACATAGTGTTTTACTAAACCAAAAAATAATCTTTTTTAACATATGCGGTGACAATGAGATCTCCACTGCTGTAATCATTATTTGGCTTCCTCTATAAGAATTAATTTTTTTTAATGAAAATGAAACCCCTTATACTATTTTTGGGTGTTTTGGTTTTCAAAATGGGGTTTTAAATAGATTTATTATTTTAATATCTTGAAATTATTTCTTCTGATTGAAAATGAAATGTTATTAGTGAAATGTATATATTTGAAATATTATATGTGTTATTCTTTTATAATGGTACTTGGAACTTTGGTTGGTGGTTATGTGATAAACCAAATGACGGGTGGTGTTGTGAAAAACTAGGATGGGTGGCTACATTATAACTTCCAATGTATTGGGTATGGAATTTTTCTCTATGGATATTCCATTTATTGATATGTGTTGAAGTCGACCGTATGGTTATTCCATTTAAGTATGTTTATATCCCATGTTACCTTTATATGTTATTTGTTCTTTCTATAGGTTTTATGGTAATATTATTGTTATAAAAGGGTAAGCAATGATATTTTATTCATTGATGGGTTATTAATACTTCATAAAGGTGATACTACTACATATTATAACTTATTTATAGTTAACTTTTTGTTTTAAACAACTAATAGTTTTTTTATTTGTGTATCCCATACTGTGATTTTTATGATCATCCCATGGTATCTATTCCTACAGCTTTGTCCAATGCGACGGGTTGTCACACGGTCTTCGTGTTATCCGTTTTCAAAAACTATATAATTTTATAACATTAAATTTGATGAGTTAAATTCATCAATAAGTAACATAACATATTTTAACCACAAATATTACCTCATACCCTGATTTTTCATCCCAAAAAGTAATAACATGTAATTATCTCAAATTCAAGGATCATATAATCCCAAATGTTTCTTTATAACTATATCTACAAAAGAGAAGATAATTATTACTTGAATAAAATTTTAACACATCAATCTATAGGGTTACATATACTAGAATATTTATTCCTATGTAATCTCATCATCAAATGAGCCTTAATAATTTTAAGAATTTAATCATCCAAAAATCTACCATAACTCTTGAATCCATTATATGTAAACTTTTTTCTGATTCAATTTTCGTCATGATCTATTGACCATTATTTTCAAACTTATTATTTAATACTTCATTCCAATATACAAAATCATGAATCATATCATAAGATTCAATAATATCAAAAAAACAACTAAGAAACTAGTCCATACCTTTCATTGGTCGTTGTTAGTTTCCTTATCTTCAATTAGAATGGAATAAGTTATTGGTAAAAATATATTTGTACAGTCTTGATAATCCCATTCCCAAACCTTATTTTTTGGACATCTATTTGTATAATTACAAAGAACACCACATTAAAAACATTCAACTGATCCCTTGGAAAGAATTTATTTCCATTTCCTGGAGTCAACTGGATGCTTCCTTTTTCATTGGATAGTTCTTGCTTTATGAAATTCATTTCCACCTTTATATCATCTTCCCATCACTTTGAATCATTTTACAAGGTGTTTCTTTCCAAATCCTTGACACATAGGTTTTTGAATTTACATACCTTTATGATTATTACCTGAACAACCATAGGGATTTCTTTTATTCGTTCCTATTTAATATCTTTCAGGATCAATTTTTTATGGTTCTAGATCACTGCTTAATTAATAAGCATATACATTTTTGATTTTTGTGCTTTTTCATTTTCATTATACATTTATCAGCAACATAAGAAATATATATATATATATATATATCAATATCTAGGCATAATACATCTTTTTTTTTTCAGTGTTTTGATTTATATTGAAAGTCTTTGCTGTTATCATGAATTTGGTGTTACATCGACCATCTTGAATCAATAAATAATCTTGTAAAGTTAAAAAAATAAATATATTGGATATTTTGGACTATATATATTTTCATGATATAAATCTTTTGGAATTCATTCTTTTTTACCCTTCCTTATACCCTATAAAAAACATTTCAAAAACATTGGATGAGAATAAAAAGCATAGTAAGGTTTATAAAATTAAGAAAGAAAACATTATCCCATTAGTAAATACAAATCTATGAAATCATACATTCCAATCATAACATACCTAATGAAATAGTATGTTTTATGAATAGCACACAGAAATCATAAATCATAAATGTAAATTGTGGGATACATAACATTATTACATTGTAGCTTTCACCAGTACATAGAGAGTTATGTTTGGAATACCCATCATAGTATATTTCCTAACTATAATAAGAGAAAAAATATCATTTACCTATGTCACATTGCCCAATGCATTGAAGAGCTATCTCATGATCACTATCCCTAGGATTATCACATAACCAACCATATTCGTAAAAAATTCCCAAGAACCATAACATATTCATAACATATAAAATATTCAAAAAGTAAAAATAACATTTCCTCATTCCAATCACAATATAATAGTTCAAAATACTGAAATAGTAAATCCATTTCAAAAACCATTTAAATCATTTCATAAAGATATTTTTGAATCAAATTGTACTATCGCACTTTGAAACCTTTAAATTAATTAAAAATTTAAAACATTAAATTACATATAAATAAATCCGTAAAACCATTTTGAAAACATGTACATTAATAAGATTTATTTAGAAGATTAAATCCTTAAAATAGTTAAAACAATGTTTTAGTTAAAGAGTCCATTACCACTTGAGAAAATACATGAATAAAAATAATTAAAAATTATCAGTTTTAGGGATTATCCGATATTTTACTAATTTTTTTTGTTTTGGATAATGTCTAAACATATGGGAAATATACTTTACATCTTTTATGGATTATGTGATTCTCTAAAAGTTGATTCTAACGCTTCAGGTGTGACTAATTAATCGTGAATACACATCATTTGGTGAAAAGGTGAGTTTTTTGTAAAAATATAATAAAGGATGAAACCCTACATGAAAAGTAAATATATTTACTTTTTTATTATTCAATATCATATATAAAATCCTCATCATTATGAAATGAAACTTCTTAACCCAATTTCAATTCTTTAGGTTAAACTTCAAATTCTTGATTATGTTGTGCTATAAATATGTGTGAATGATCTACGATTATTTTACACGTTATATACACTTACATTGGGTTTATTTTTTTTTTCACACATTATTATGTCATTAATTTATTCATGATCTAATGATACAATCCTTGTAAGGGAACTTCTTAACCCAATTTCTTTTCATTGGGTTGATCTTCTACTTTTGGATTATGTAATGATATACTTATGTGACAAATAAATTTTGATGTTATATCTTGTATTTATACTTGACTTATTTATATTAATAGTGAATACACATAATCAACATATTTTATTTAAAAAATGATTTTTTTAAGGGTACCTTTCACCCTCGTATTTTAGGAAAATACTTCTTTTATGTTATGTTTTTTAATTTCCATTATCTTATATTGGGATAAGTTCTTCTATATCTTTATTTTGTATCATATTTTTGATTTCATTGAATAAATTTAAGGATAGTTTTTTATTGAATAATATTTATTGAAATTTGGGTAATGTTTTTTCAATTCTGGAGATTAAGGGTAGTATTTCATTTGATAAAATGTTATCCTTTTTGGGGATTATCTGCTCTTATATGAACCATTTTTGTTTTGGTTAATGCATTAAGACAAGAGAAATATATATTTCATCTTTTGTGGATTATGTGATTCCTTATAAGTTGATTCTAGAACATTATAGGTGACCAAGTCATCTTAAACACACATTTTTTGGAGAAAATATGAGTTTGTAGTAGAAATTTATTAAAGGATGAAACTGAACATGAAATGTAAGTACATTTTCTTACCTTCTTAGTCAATCTAAAAAAAGAATTTCTATACTTTATTAAAGAGAACCTAAAGATATGTGGTATGTTTACTTATCCTACTAGGGAATCAAAGATCGTTTAACCTGTTACAGGTTTGTGGTTTTCTGGTGGTTAACTTTCTCTTGATCATGTTTTATATCACTCTCTATCAGAACATTACACTTAGTTTCCCCTCCATACCAATATTTTTATGTAATCCTAGAATGTGTTTTCTGGTGCGACCTTTGTACATATCATACATTATTTTAAAGTTATATTTTTGTTTAATCTTTTTCTGATGTGGTACATAAAATGATGTTTCCATGCCCAATTTTTAAATTGCGAGGACGCAATTTTTAGAAGGGGGAAGGATGTAATGACCTAGGTATTTATTGAATAATATCTTTTTCTATATATTAATATTTTTGAATAAGATATTAATTTCATATTAAATAGTACACTTTTTCGATAGTGTACTCAACATGCAACAACGAGTTTCAATGAAATATTATGTTTCACACAACTTTGAGTTTTACCGAATAATAATATAATATTATTATAATTTAAATGGTAGTTTATTCCTAGACATTATATTGGAGGGAACGAACAGAACTAAATAAAATATGTCTAGACATGTTTGTTAAATGTTTTTTAATTTTATCCAATAAATTTTATTGGCTTTAAATAAGAATGGATCCAATTTTAAGCATGAAATACTCTAATATTTTTTAAATGGTAGATTTACCACCATTTAATAGAGAACCCTTTTTAAATCTAGTTTTTGACTCTTTTATATGTTCCATATGACAAAATAAAATTCTTATTTCCAAGAGATACATGAAAAGTTACTTTGGTTAATTTTTTTTAATTTTTCTGATAAAGTTCATTTTTTGGATGAATAGTGAAAAATACTACATTTTAATTCGAAATTGCCTTTTAATCTAATTTATTTATTTGACTATTCGGTCTTTTTAATTAGTTTTGAAGTTTAATTAGATTATACTTTTACTATTTAGTCCAAATTTTATTATTAGAAGTAATTTCACTTTTTAATTAGACATACACACATACCAATCTCTTGATAGTTATTATTTCATAAAAACACACTTTTTTGGTTTTGACAACAAAAATTAATTTAAAATTAATTTCAGTAACTTCTATGTTTTGAATTTGAAAAAATGGATTCCATATATTTAATCTGGATGCCCAAACTTATTAAATAATTATCTTTTATTTTTCGACATTATGAATATTAATTTCTGTAAATATATTATTTACTATGGTTAAAGGGTAAATCAGGTAAATAAGGGAAATATAATAATAATAATAATATATTAAATTAACCTAACACGTGGACTAACCATATTATATGATACATGTTTGTACATGGATAACCTTTGGTATATTTTGGGACCCCATATATCAACGTTTATATGAAAATGACACTTTATAAAATCTAATTTAATGTTACGGAAAATGTAACATAAAAATATATCTTTTAGTAAAACAATTTTTATATGGGTTATATATGTTATATATTCAAGTATAAATAGTCATTAAAAATATATAAATATTTCCTATATCATGATATGTTATTTATAATATTTATATATCATAGAGATAAATTTATTTATGACACAATGATGATGTAATGTTTACATCATTAATAAGTGTTTTAAATAAATGAGATTAATAATATTAAAATAAATTTAATTTGAAACTTTTTAAAAAATCCAAGAATTTTAGAGATAATTTTGACATATTGTATTTAAATTAATGATTGTTGTTTGAATGAATCATGTTGTTTAGGATTTTTTAAAAATCGAGGATATGAATAGTATATAAATTGACATAAATGAGTTTTTAAATTAATTAATGTTTTATTATATGATAAAATAGTCTAAATAATATAATATTCCACTAAATTACATATATAATGTAAAAAATGTCATCAATGATCCATTTTGGGTTGCTTGGAATTTTATAGTAAATATATTAACCATATAGTATGTATATACAAGAGAACATGTAAAAAGATAAATTAGTTAATTAATGGATAAAGTTAAAAGATAAGGTTAATTTTATTCCATATACTTGTCTAAAACACATTGTATGAGACGATTTCTAACAATAAATACCTTATCTAATAATTTAATGTGTTTGGGACCTGATGAAATCTAAATTCAGTTTATAATAAAATAATATTTTTAAACTTCTCTAAAGATCCCCTCCTCCCCCATATAAAATGACATCACCTCTAATCCATTAATCAAAACTCTCAAGCAACTTGGCTCATCCAAACTCAACTCCAATAATATCTTAATATCCCTCTATTCTACCAGGAATCCTTTCCCTATGAATAATGCAATTCAAGAAAGATTTTGGGGCATAAACCAAAGAGAGTTACCTTATTTAAAAGTAAAGTATTCTCTCTAGTTCATTTCATTTCTTTTCCTTCTTCACTTACTATTCTCATCTTATTCTTTATTTATATAACAACACCGGTATCTTCAATATACTGGGGTTTTTTTATTATTAGTATTTGAACTAGAGTTACACACACCTCCGTTTAATGGGTATAGAACATACTATTTCTGTGGACGGCGAACTACTACCTCATGAAACGATGATGGTTTAATCTTCTCCTACCACCTATTATGGTGGACATTAGGATTGAACTATAATTATATATGATATTTATGATATTTTTTATCTCTAATCTTCTATAATTCTCTTTTAGAACATACTATTATGCTTTTCATGTTTTATATATACGGTAATTTCATTTGAGGAAGTGCAGACTACCCCCTCCCCCCTCAATGTGATATGACTCGTTCATGCTAAACATGGAACATATAAAGGATGGGATTAGTGAACTTATGTAAAATATATAACATAGATATTATACTGGAATTTTTAAATACCAATTTATCATTTATTTTTCATTCCATTTAACATGAATAGGAATTGAATGTTGCTTTCATGAGTACATACGGCTTACCGTCTCCATGAATGGTTCATTACATTTATTATATGAAAATGTTATTTAATTATATCCATAAATAACCCAAATCTCTATCATTCCACAATAAAAACATATATTATTCCAAAATAAAATTTTATCCAATAATTCACAAATGAAATCCCATAGTATTCAATTATTCTTAGGCATATATTGTATCCTCGAAAGAGAGAACATCTTCCAAAATAAACATGATCACTTAATCACCAAATCAATTTTCTATACTAATGATATCCATTTGATAAACATAAGTCCCAAAAACCAATTTATTCTTAATCCATAAATTCATTTAACTAAAAATAATAAGTCATACTCACTAGGGACTTAATGTAGTCTTGTGGTAGGTGACAAATCCCAACCGCACATTGGTTGTTGGTAATATTCCTGTAGGTTTGTCAAATGCGAGGGGTTGTCAAACGGTCTTCATGATGCAGTTTTTAAAAAACTACATAATTTTATAACATTTAACAAACATGTTTAATCATATTTAATTTAGTTCTATTCATTCCCAACAAAACAATGGCTAGTCATTATCTATAATTTAAAATAATAATAATATTATATTATTCGTTAGAATAACTCAAAGTTATGTGCAACATAAGATTTCAACAAAACATGTTGTTGCATGTTGAGTAAACAATCTGACTTAGAATCCCTTTTAAATTGAAACTAATATTAAATTCAAAAATATTAATAAATATGAAATTTCTTATTCTTTATATACCTTGGATGTTACAATCGAGGTGGCTAGCATGTATCTCCAATTTCTGTGAGTATATTGGGATATAATTGATGAACCACCCAAAAAAGGAGGCAATATATAGATGAATGATCCTATTCATGAGAACTATGAACAACACTAGGGAAATTTACAACACTAGTATAATGAAAAAATAATCATATAATTCATATCTACTCCTAAATTATGCATTTTTAATATCCTTCTCTCTGACCCAAAGAAGTTGGTAACCTGATTATAGATCCATCCTAGAGAACATTAAGGATCAATGAAATTGATCTGATAAGTTATAAATCCTAAAAAATTGATATATATTCTTTATTTTAACCTAATTTTACTTCTAATAGTCCTAATACAACGTCTTAATATCATCACCTTCTTCAAAAAAAAATTGGATCACCATTGCGTGATATGACCAGTATGATAAAACCATTCAGCTTTAAATCCCCATGTTTCACAATAACTTAATTCAAATTAGTTAGTGATATATGACATGGATGAATCTCCATAGTTTTCAACCATGACATGAGTTTAATATTGAAATCAATTTCCCAATTAAAAGAAAACCATGAGAAGTCATCACGGAAAACATCCTGATATAGGTATGCTATATTAGAGAAATAAATGGGGAAACTAATAGATCCACCATATGAACAATTCCAATTAAAGACACCATTATATCCCCAAACTGAATCATATATAAATTCTTTCATTCTTATCCATCATCCGATTCTTTTTTCAGAATGACCTTCTCTCACTTAGGATGGGTAAATGATACTTGTCTCCTATAAAAATTGATGTGATCCCAATAACTAGTCAACTAGTCCATGTCTAAAATCAAATATAATATACTAATTTCAAGAATCATGAAATCCCCATTATGACTATATCTAATAGCCTCTATGAAATAATATATAAATAATTTTAGAATACCCACTTTATTGATTAAGGGTGTGTCAATAGATTACAACTGAGTAGATAACATGCCCATAAAATAAAGGATATTAATAAATTTAGTAGATATAAATGAATTGAATGATCTTGTATCAGAGTAGAAAGATAATAGTATAGATGTGATTAATTCAATACCTTGAATAGTAAATGTTCCATCTCTACTATTAGTTGGGAGCTGATCTGTTATATAAAATCTACCTACCTTTTCACCATGGCCCAACCCAATTAGTGCATATCCCACCTACCTTACCAAATTATATGGGGTTTCAATATACTACTGAGGATCCAAAATATATCCCTAGGTAAAACTCTGTATACTTTTTTCACCCATGTGATTGGCTATCTAGAACACCCTTAAACAAAACATTTGATAATGCCCCATATATACACACTGATGAGAGTTGTTCTCAGGTCCAAGGAATTTTTTTGATATTTCCCACATTGTACATAGTTGAAACACTAGGGACCTCCTCTACTCATGGTATAGACTGAATAACCCCTATTCTACTACAATTTCTTACTACCAACCAACTATAACACATTGTCCTTCCCCTTCGTTATATAATAACATAAATCCACTTATGCACTGGAAAGTATGCCAACCAATCTAATAAGAGATGGTAGAAGAACTATATCTCTTTCTTCTTATTGAACATTCTCAGTCACTACGGCCTTTTAAAGAACCACAATATATTTATTTTTTTCAAAGAAGATTCCCAAATTCCTTTGTTTCGAGATAATCCTGACTGACTGAAATGTTATTTTTTATTAATATCAATACAAACCAAATTAAACTTCACAGAGGACAAAAATAGTGTAGGACAAGAGAGTCCTTCCGAACCACATTAACACACTCCAAAGGAAGAGAGTTAAGGCTGTCATAAACCACCAGAGTCTCCCTAGGTCGGCCCCAACGAGCCAACGCATCAGCCGCAAAATTGGATTCCCTCATACTATGGTGTACCATCCTTCCCTAATTGGTATCCATTTTATACCTGCGATATACATACGTTAAATCCCAGGAGATGTCATGATCCCAATCTCAATATTTTTTCCCTTTTCACCACATTCATTTCCAAGAGAAGATAATAACAAAGTATCTCTATTAAATGATAAGAGTAGGAAAACACTAATATTTTCCCTTACTAAAGAAATATATTATTTTAAATGATATCCTTCATCAATATTTCTTGGAAAAATAATTGAATATTTGGATATTTAATGTTTCTAATATAAGACCCCATACCTACCACAATAGTTTATGACACACCACTGTCTCCTATAAGATTCCAAAATCATGAAAGAATCCCTTTTTACTAATTCATCCTTTAGAGTCTACACTACATAAAATATTCAACTTAATGATGTTAATCCAATTCAAATCATCTTGAGGGAAAATAGTTCCCTGGATGGATGGATGATTTTAGAGTTAAATGTTTCAAAGAAATTAGAACATTGTGTTTGGATATCCACATAGACGAGTAGACACTTCATGAAAACCCATATGTTATAGTGGTTCCACCAATTAAACTACTAGAGAAATTATGAGATCATTGTAAGTTTTCTCCTCCAATATTTTTTATGGTGAAACATGGAAATTCTCTTTTGGTGGTGAATTTTTACTTTATTCACTAAGTGGTCTCATAAACTACCTTCCATGAGTCATTTTGGAAAATATAAATTTTCTCTTATAATTTTTATTAAATATTAAATAAGACAAAAATTTATGTATTTTATAGGGGCACAAAATGTATTTTTTATATAAAAGACAAATCCTATGAGGCTACCCCTAATGATAATTGATAACCCTACTATAACTACTAAACGATCAAGCCTAGTTTTCTATACCTACATGTTATTCACATTCATATATGTAAAAAAACTAAAATATTCCTCAAGTCCAAGAAATAATAATTTCCCCAAAATATATCATGGAAGTATAGATTAACACATTTCTTTAAATGAACTACCATGCATATCCAGCAACATGTATATATAACAAGTGATATTACATGTATAATAATGATTCTTAAATAAACCAAAATATAATATTATATAATGATAAAATATACTCAAGATTAGTATGAAACCATAAATATGAAATGATAACAATGGTCGCATCACTAGTAACTCAGAGGGCTGCCACACATGATATGTCCATGCACACGTACAACTTCAATACTCGATTTATATAAAGACTATCCTTTTCAACAATGTTCTCAAACACATGAAATAATAGAACAAAAAGAAAAACCATATTTTAATACCATTTTGTAAGACCCTAAGCTGAACAACTAGGTCAAGGTTGAAGGGCCACATTACCTCATGCACACCTCCCCATATGAGAAAGGTTGCTGACTAGTAGTGATGGTCTAAATGATGTCATGGGGAGACTATACCCTCAATAAAAATAGTAATACACTATAATCGTAACAAGAAAATAATAATAACTCCAAAATAACAACATAACTAAATAATAATAAATATTATATCATATGATATTATATAAAACATAGTGTAATTTAGTGTAATAAACCAAGGACCAAAAATGTGGTAGGTCAAACCAATGTAATAATTAAATAAAAAAATAAATGTTTTAAAAATATTTTGAGTTTTTTCCCGCATCACCTCAGTCACTAAAATCATCTTTATTGGTTACATACCATGGAAACCTTACCCTTCACATGATCTTGTATATTAATGTCTCTACATGAACTAAGATGTCCATGAATTCTATTAGTACGAAATTCATAGTTCACCACCAATGGATCCTTAAAATAAGTGTACATGTATAAGTTGGGTATGTCATGATAATAATTAAACATGAAATCATGAAATAATTCATATTATTTTGACTGATTGTGAGATAATCAAACCTATATGATCCTCAGTAGTACCAACTTCAGATCCATACAGAAATTTAATGTCATAATGGATGATGTGACCATGGGTAATATATAAGGAAAGTATGTATCTATGAGAAACCACATGTACAACACGCCTTGGGTTAGACCAGCAAAACATTATGCACCGTCTTTTTCATGGGTGAGGAAACAAGGATGTCTTACCCCATATATACATTCTATAGTGACATAAGGATATTATATCCTATCTCTACCTCGATTCAGTCAACCTTGTTGTTATACCCCTTCCATGTTTCTAGGTCCACCATTCCCATCATTTCATTCCACTCATTCTCCCCCTCTAAGGGATAAATAATCTATGATGGTCCATATACCACTTCTTACTAGAATAAAAACCTCTACAGGTTATACATTCACATTCAACAAGGCATAGAAATTGTAGGAACAAACATAACATATCATGCATGAGTCTCAACAACCAAAAACACACATGTGATCATTATCCAGTAAGGGTCTCATGGGATAGAAATGGATGCACATGTAATATATATAAAAAATATGTAACATGAATAAATGCACCCAAACATGCAATCAATTCCTATGAAATAGATTTATACAAGTTCCATGTAATTTATGTAAGTTCATACCTCGAGTGTGTTGATTCCAAATGTCAATAACCACCAACAATCATCTCGAAAAAAATGCTCATGTACCAACGAGATCAATCCAAAATTCCAAGGATCCCTAAAAAAATCCCAATTAATCACTAAAGTTATTATATAACATGATTCAAGAAGGGTAATAAAACATAGAATTAGAATCAATTCGACTAACCCATTGAAAAGTGTTGCTAATAGAAGATCCAGTTTTGGTCCAAGGAATAGTCGACAAGTCTCTAAATTCGATGTAAGACTATTATATATAATAGAATCACAACCATATTAATTTGGTATTAGTGGATATGTACAATATATATTATAATAGTGATCAATTCTATAAAAATTATAATATTTTATCTAAAATATATGAATCTTACCCCATAAAATCCGAAAAATCAATCTAGACATTGAACCCCAATGAGTAGAGTGTTAAGGGTCCCATGATTCCATGAGAGAAATATTATATTATTTTATATCATAATAGTGTTTTAATTGTTTAATTATTATACTTTAATCCCTATTAGTTTAAAAATATGGGAGTATCCTTAATGAAGTAACCATATGATAAACACCCACGAGTTGATGACCCTAATTGAATAAATGGTCCAGGGCCTCAGGTTGGATGATGTTCTTGGAAGTGGTAAATCTTTGATACCCAATTCACTAAATATAAATTGGGAACTATATAATATTATATCCCTTTCCAAGTATAAAAAAGATAAACACTCCTTAAAATTTTAAGGTGTTATAAAATCCTTGGGGTGTATGTTCCATATCGGGTTCTTTACAAAAATGACTTTGGTTTTAAAGGATGCTAAAGTTGTAAAGGGTCATTCTTGAATAAACATCTATTATTGCGTTATAAAGATTTGTTTTTTAACTATGATTTGTATGAGATAGTTTTTTTATATTCTATGATGGTATTACAATTAAATTCCTCCTTCGTTTTTTTGGAATTACATTTATTAATTTCTTTCACCATAAAGACTGAGGTTGTTATGAGTAACTCCCATTATTCCAAATGTTCTATTTTATCTTCTTTATCAATTTTTACATTTGTTTCCAGTATTCTCTGATTTTTATTTTGAACACTGGAACAAATGCCTTAATGAAGGTATTATTCATATATTAATAAGTATTTCTCATTCATGTTTATATTTTTATATTTCACTCCCCATTTACTTTGTAAAATCTTTAAGTCTTTTTTCAATGATTTATTTTTCTATTTCATTTAATGTTTTCGTAAATAAGTTTTTATTTTACCATCTTGAAATTTTACCATTTTAATGTGATTCATAAATTCTCGTAATTATTAAAATATTAAGAAATGATTTTTTTAAAATCAATTTTCATGAATATGCTACCATTTTAATCATTAAAATCTAACTCAAATGTGGTTATGTTATATGAATACCCATATAAATGGATTAATAATATAGTAATTAGGGTTATATTAGTTTCTTTCATCGAATGATAAAATATATATATCATGATTTGTGATTTAATTTTACAATGATATGAAACTTCTTTTCTTTCTATGGGGTTTCATGATATGTTGAATGATTGATATCTTTTATAATTCAAGGGTATAGTTGATGATAGGACAGGTCTTTTATCACCTTCAAATTATTTGAATATGGATTGATATCTCATGATATTATTATGGGAATCTTGTATTGATTATATCCCCATAATGAGAATTAATAATTCATACCTTCTTTCCTATGTTGTTAGAATTGGGATGTGTTGTTTTCTCTACTGTGTTTATGGGAATTAGGAAGTGATGATTGATCAACTATATAAATCATATAGATATGCATGATATACCTTGTTATGATAAATTATTAGTGAGTCCCACTCCACTATTTTATGATTTGTACACCTATGTTAGGGAAATGGTTTTCTATAAGGATTCATTTTGATGACATACTATATCTTCATTACTGTGATGATGCTTGGAAGATCATGTTTATTGTCTCATGTTTCTACACTCTTATTATATTTTATATGTTTTCACTATTGAAATTTCATGTCTTACTATCTTGGATTAAAAAATATTATTTTTCTATGTACTTTTTTAATAAGATATTTATCCCCTACTCGATTATTCATTCAAGATTATAATCATAATCTCGATGATGTATCTAAATTATTTTACTTAATGAGAATTTAATCTCACCCCTTTATTTTGATTCCATTACACAAGATATAAAGATGAGTATATTTTATGATAAGTATTTAAGGGATTCTATCTTGGATGAATTGTTGAGAAATATTCACATGTTTTTAATATATATATATCTTATGTAGGTAGTCTTCAAATATACTAAATGTTTGTGTTTCTTGTATTGTGATATTATTATGATATTTAATTCATAAATTATTGAAATATATGTAATTTGTTCATGGTTAATGAATTTATTTATCCAATGCATTGTTTAATGAAATTGGTTTTAGCACGAAACCCAAGTGTGTGGGTCTAGGGTGCCTCACAGTCTATGCCAAAATTTGTAGGATGTTTTATATATTTAGATATATCCCTTTCACTTCAGCTAATTTCTAAAAATTATAATTGTATATAATGGTTTAATAATAATTGGTAATTATGATATATCCAAAATAATATGATAATGAATTTATATTCATAAATAATAATAACACTTCACATTGAAATGAAATTTAATTGGAGAGTATTTCAAAAATAAAGGAGACAAAGGTATCAAAAACCCTTACATAGGTGTAATAATAGTTTAAGATAAGGATATAATGAGGGAAATAATTAAGATGTAATTAAAAATATATCAAATAAAGAAAAATACCATGTAATTAAAATAATGAAGGTATCTTAAAAATAATTTAAAATGATATTATAACAAAAATAATTCAATTTAAAAGTAAATAGGTCGATTGTGAACCAATACCTTGAATTATTTCTTCTTAAATCATTAAATGATCACCATGGAACCATTTAAACTATTTTGAGGGATTGTAAAGAGGGAATGTGAGTTGAGTGATATTATATGTTATTTTGGAATGAATAGGAACGTCATAATTGTTGGCTATTACTAATAAATATGAGGAATTGATTATTAATTTCTATAAAAAGGGCTTGGAAATATTGGTAGTGGATAATTAAAAACCATTGGATTAACCAATGTTATTATCCATTTTTGGGAATTTAATACATGATGTGTTTATATTTTTGGATTTGAGAACGAAAAAACATTATTTTATATTACATTTACATTAGAAATAAGATTATTCTCAATCTTTTTTAAAACCTTAAATTCTATTTTTGAATTAGGAAAGTTATTTATAGATTTTGAAAATCATTTTAATTAATTAAAATACATTATATTAATAAAATAACTTTATCATGTATCAATTTTTATAAATTATTGAATCATTTTACAACATATTTATTTTTTAATGCATATCCTATATGCTTAAAATAATTTCATATTTAATGGAAAATTTAACTATCTTAAAAATTTTGAAACATTAACCCACAGATAATTTCAATAAAAAACATGAAATTTAAAATCTTATTTTTATGTAAATTTGTTTCTATATATGAGAAATTAATTTTTAAAATTAAACTATTATTATATTTGAAAATAATGTGATAATCACCAAAAATTAAAAACTCATTCTGCTAGTAAATCTTATTTTTATTCTAATCTATATGTGTGTAACAATATAACTATTCATTATTTAAAATGAAATTTTAAAAATTGATACTTATTTTTTAATCAAATTATTTTATTCAAATTATAAAACACTTTAATGTATTAATATTTCATTACTATTATAATGGTTATATTCCCAAAAATCAGATTCCAAGGGTCATATTTCAAGAGTAAAATTACAATGGTCATATTATCCCTTATACATGTATATCATTAAAAAATAATAATATCATTCATAAAATTATCATAAGTCTTATACCATTATATTCTATTGTTTCTTGTGTTTTTTATAATAATAATGTAGCTATATATTTTCTTTATGTTAGAGTATAGTCCTTAGGAGTTCAAGATTATTGTGGTTCCTTATATTTCTATGTGTTTTATACACAATTTTAATACATTATTATAAATATAATTTTTTATTTTTTTATTGTACTACATTTTATACCATTATAATGAAATAATAGAATGTTTATTTTGTAATATTTTTTGTGGTGGAGTAATTATTTATTATAGTGAATCATAGGTCTTATGACATTGACTAGTTGATAATTACGTTTAGTAAATGGTTCTACCTATGAAGTCTAGTTTAATGAATCATATTTTCCCCATTTTGTTTTTAGAAATTATTTTGGGAAAATTGTGAAACCAAACACTGAGATGGCGTGCGATTCTGTGGATGGGTGTGCCTGGATGAATTTGTCAAAAAATATTATGTTTTTTAATAGAACCCAAAAACATATTTCCACAAAATTTTGAATAAATTATAAACTGGTTCCAAAATTAGAAATTTGAGGTCACTATTGCACTCAGAATTATAGTTTTTCACTATGCGTGATCATTCATTTGTCAGCGTCAGTCATCGGAAGAAAAATTCACCAATGACCAAGTCATAAATAAAATAATTAAATAGAATTTTTTTATTTTAAAATCCCAATAACTAATGAACAGTGACTCGAACTGAAAATATGAAAATACCATTGGGTTCATAATGTGGTGTTTTTCTTAGGCAAGGCCAAATATTGACTGGCACGGGTCGACAGTGAAAATTATTTTTTGGAAAATTTAAAGAATAAACTAAAATTATGTTTTATTATATTTAATTTTACCAGATGATGCAATGACTTTTAATTTTTATTAATACTTTTCCAATAATTCATATTTATCACCATAACCTTATAATTCCTCTCATGCGTGATGAAAGAACCATCTCCAATGGATGAAGATGGATCAGAGATTAGATTGTGGATTGATTTTCCAACATATTTGGAAGGTCATGTCAAAATTGAAAAAGAATACACTCACCATAAATGATAAATCTAGACTTAAGTAGGTTTGTGGTTTCTATTCATGGTTTCCCCTTTAATAAATTCAAATATAAATGTGGACTAACCGACAAACAGGTTGATCCACAGTTAATTTTTTGTGGGATGGAAAATTGTTGTGGGGTTTATATCGGTAGATTGACTTATTTCATCTTTATTTATTCCTATAATTATAATGAATTTAGGTTAAGACAAACAAGTTCAAGGACCATTATTAGTATATTCTGGTGATTTTATCTCCCATGTTCTTGGAATTATTCTCCATTGGGCCCCCAAGACAAAGATTTGACTTTTCTATAGGCGATAGATGTGGTTAGAATCCCCACCTCCCACAATGATAGGAAATGTGGAAATAGAGGCCACATATGTTTGTATTAAGACCAAGAAAACATTATCTAAAAATAATTGTATATTTTGGAACACCAAAGGCTGAGTGGTAGATCATATAAGGGGACACCGTGGCACTAACGTCAACTGAGGCACACATCGGCGGTCATGTGACGAAGGATGGGTGTGTTGTCGAAGATCCCTATGGATGCGGTAACCGAGACGCATGAGGGATGTTGTAGCTGGATGCATGCGGTGGTCCAGGGATTCAGTGGTCATCAGAAGTGAGAATCTATTGGGTGGAAACATTGTGCACTGACCAGTGGGCCACACGGACCACACAGACAAAGAGGTTCGGGTCGGGCCGTGCTTCAGTAGGTCAGATCGATACTTCTTCTAGCATGTAGGTCTAGGTTTTCGAGCATGTTGGAATGGGTCTAGTCAACCGAACTAGTTCGGGACAGGTTGAGTTGACTAGCCTATCTGGTTGGCCATTGTTCAGATCCAGGTCTACAGACTATTTTATTCAAGTTGTTGTAACCTTCAAACAGGGCATCTGTTTGATAAGAAATATGCTGTGTTGGTACCCCTGTGATGATAAAGCCAATCTATGATATTATAAAAGTGTTTTTGGATGTTTTAATAAGACCTAATATCTTGAGGAGTAGTTTAGCCTGAAACAAGAGTGATTTTAGAGGAATCATGTGAATAGATGTGACATAGAGACTGGGTGTCCCACAGAGACTTTGAGACTCCCAAATACAATGTGTCATATAGAGATTGTGTGTCCAATAGAAACTATGTGAATCTCAATGACATTGTGTCTTAGAGAGACTATGTTTTTTATAGAGACTGTATGACTCATTAACAATTAGTATCTCATTGAAATTGAGTGTCTCATTGGATAGAGTATATCTGAATATTCTAGATATATGGTTTGTGGGTTTACATCATTAAGAAGCAGGTTGTAATATTATTTAATTTTATTTCATTCATTGTATTTCTTGTGTGGTATTTCCTTCATAGTATTTCTTATTTGTTATCTCCTTCATGGTATTTCCTATGTGGAATTTTATTTGTGGTAGTTTCTCTATGGTATTCCTTTTTTGTTTTGGGGTTCCTAACTAAGTATTGTTTTCCTCATCTCTACACAAGAATTTTTTACACATGTCTTGTCTTGTGTAGATGAGGGACATTTTGATAGTTTCCAAGGAGGACTATAACCAAATAGATCATTGTGATTTCAAGAAGTTCGAGGATTTCCTGGTGCTTTGAGCAGCAGTTTCAGTACTATTGTCTACAGGCTGGAAATTGTAGTTAATAGAATTTTCTTTTGGAGTAATTTTATATTTTAATTATTTACATTACATAACATCACTTTCCTTTCAGAGATTATTTGTTGGGATATAGTGTATGCATTTATTTTTTAGATATTTTTTAAACTTTTCATAATAATGGTCAAGAAGACATGTATGTGTGTACATGTACATATGAAAATGTCTTTTATTTGTGGGATATCACTTCTCTATTCAAGTCATCATCCCCTGGCCTATTAGTGGGGGGATTGGGGAAGTCATGACATGGGACCCTCTAGGATGGGTTGTGATAAATTAGTATTATAGTTTGTTGCTTCCACCATATGAAAAAGATTCCATGATTTTGGTTTGGGCCAATATTGTTAAGTGTTTTGATTTCATCTTTCTGGCTAGGGAATCCATTTTTGGTGCGGTGTCCAGCATATCCATACACTAGGAATCTAATTTCAACCATTAGACTTGGTACACAAAGAAACATGTTTTAAGAAAAAATAATGTTAAATGCATCATATATGAATGGGTTGTGTTTTCAATGTTCTTCATGAGTCATATCTCCAAATATGCTCTATTGATCCTGGTACATATTATTTTATTATAGTATTCCTCTACACAGATATCTATCCATGACTCAATTTCATGATCACAAGGATGATATGCCCTGAAATGAGTCGTCAATGTAGAATCTTGTAACAAAAATATGACCTCATGGTGGTTTTCCATTGATACCACCACCCGTAGAGTAGCATTTACAATCAGTATTACCAGGTGAGGATGACCACAGACTGAGTGATTTTCATGGGTTCCAAAAGAAATGATCTACGTAGTTTTGTGGTAAGATAGTCCCCCAGGAAGCTGTATATTGGCTACATTCTGTAACATGTGTCTTGAACCTTGGGAGGATGCCTTTCAACTAGATGGCAGTCCTTGTCATGTGTCTTTTACATAGATCAACATGGAGATGGGGAAGCTTAGAAACCAGACACATGATGAGATGAGTGTATCTTGGGTAGAATTTTTGAATCTCAATAAAGAGGAGTTATTTCGATCTACATTGTGATTAGTGTGCATACATGAGCTTTTACATCTGTAGCAAGGCACTTTGATAGTGGCAGAGTACTTGACGAGGTTTACCAATGTTTTGTGTTCCAACGTAGATATGGTACGAGACTACTTCTTTAGGTCTCAGAGCTTTATGTAAAGTCTATATTGGGAGATCATAAAATCCATTATATCCCTTATCATTCTAAATTTATATGGGTAACTTGAGTGAACCATATTAGTGTAGAGATTTATAGTAGAGTAGGAACTGGAAGTGGGAGATACTAGTAGACACAGTGTAGTTGAAACCTCAGCAGCAGGTATCCGGTAGCAATTGTAGGGTCCCAAGCGGGTCACACACTTGGTAGAAGATCCCAGGGCATAGTATCACTGGATTAGGGATCTTATAGTTTATTGAATCATCTAGAGGGACAAGATATGATACCTGTGCAGTGGTCAGGGACATATGGAATGAGATTTCAGGACCCATTGTATAAATGATCCAGAGAGGGTTGTAGGAAATTTGTGGAAGAGTGAGAGAGGTACTAGGGTGGTACAAAGGGTGGAAGATGTGTTATAGGAGTAGGCATGGTAGAAAGATTGAGATGAGGTTCAATTTACTACCTGATCCACCCCTAGGTAGTACACGACAAGCTTAGGGAGGTGATGAATATGGACGCATCTAGCTTCAGGTGATTGAGGCTTATATCCTAGAGGCTCTAGGGATGATTAGAGTTGTGGTCTGTGTCTTTTCCAACTTAGCTGAAGTTCTGGTAGACACATGTGACCAAAATTCTTTTATTTCCATGAACCTTGTTCCAGACTCAGATATTTTAGTTGAACCATGTACTTTAACCTTGTTCTTAGAGACTCATACGAGAGAATATTTGATGCTCACACATTGGTGATAATAGTGTGACCTTCCTCTTGGAGGTGAGAGTTTTGGTTGTGATATCTTGGCAGTGGTCCTGAGGCCTTATGATGACATTCATGGTATGGACTGGTTATCCACATTCCATGCTTATATTGACTATTTTAGGCACTATGTGTGGTGTTTCCATAGTGATGGGACCATGTTTTGCTTTGTTGGTAAAAAACCCGTGTAGTGAAGCATGTAATAAAACATTGGAAGGCGTAGTCGATGACTCATCAGTATGCTATCTAGACCCTTGGTGTTGTGCATGATAAGAGTCATCATTTTCCAATATTGGTGGAGGAGTACAAGGAAATATTTACTTTGGATGTTTCCGGATTACCTCCCCATAGAGAGGTAGTCTTCATCATTGCTCTATACCCTAAGTTGAAACCAATATCTACAACTAAATATTAGATGGATCCCACAAAGATTTGTGAGATGGGGGTATAGCTGGAGGACTTACAGAAGAAGGCCTTTGTGATACACTGTGTTTCACCACGACCAGCCACATTTTTTCCAAGAATGAATCTGTAAGATTGAGTTCATGTGTCTACTTTTGGAAGATGAACCCAGTTACCATGAAGAATAAGTATTCATTATCGAGGATAGACGACCACTTCGATCTGTTGAAAGTGATGGTGTGGTTCTCAACGATTGACTTCAGATCTGGATATCACCAGCTTCATTTAATGTATGGGGATATATCGAAGACATAATTTAGATGATTATATAGCCACTAAGAGTACATGGTGATTCAATTTTCAAGGAGTTGCCCCCCAAAAATGATCATGGGACTCATGAACTATTTCTTTCAGCCTTTATTAGGCTGTATTGTTCTGGTCTTCATTAATGACATACTAGTGTGTTAAGAGTCTGAAGGGGAGCACATGAGACACTTGGGGATAGTCCTATACACATTCTGAGAGAACCAACTTTACAAGAAGCTCAAGAAGTTTCCAATCTAGATTTGAGAGGCCCCTTTTTGGGGACACATCATTTTAGAGGCTAGATTTTCTATGGATCTTGTGAAGATTGAGGTGGTTCTTACTTGGGAGACACCCAACAGTGTTACCAATTTATGGAGTTTCTTTGATTTGGATGGGTACTATCAGATGTTTATACTAGACATTTCTAGAGTAGAAGCATCCTTGATATCTTTGACACAAAAGGGGCAGACTTTATTGTGGATGGATAAGCTCCAGAAGATATTTCAGCAGTTGAGACATATATTGATGAGCACTCCCATCTTGATATTTTTAGAATAGGGTTTCGAGTACGTAGTTTTCTGCGATGAAACAAGAATCGGGTTTCGTTGTGTCCTGAAGTATGTGTAATCGATGATTTCCAACAGTTTAATCATGTTTAGAACACATGAGTAGAGTTACGTGGCCCATGATCTTGAGTTAGAAGGTGTATTCTTCGCATTGAATATTTGGTGACACTATCTAATCGGTGAGCAGTTTATCATCTACTCTGACCACAAGAGCCTGATATATATCTTCTCATAGAATTATATAATCATGAGATAGAGGTTGTGGATAGAGTTCTTCCATGACTATGACTTCAAGATTTTATATAGTCCTAGGAAGGGGTAGGTTGTGTAAGATGATCTTAGTAGGGGATCTAGTTCACAGTTGTTGAACGGGGCATAAGAGCGGTTGGCCTCATTACAGATATATTTTTGGGATGGAAATGAAGAAGCATACCTCCAGTTTATGGTTATCACCCCTCCACTCTTACATCGAGTCAGGGAGTCACAACACGTGGATACTGTCTGCGAGACTCTACATACTCATATTTCCATAGTGCATGCCTTAGATGGATATTATAAATTTCAGGAGTAGATTGTTCAATTTAAAGGATGCACAATAGAACTGGTGGTTCTACAAGAGGAGTTTATGACAAAATTTCATAAATCACCTTTGAACGTACATCTATGTGTGTAAAATATGTAACAGGGCCTCTGGCATTAGTTCTGGTGGCCTAGAATGAGGTAGGGTGTTGTGGAGTTTGTTTCTCAGTGCCTCACTTATAAGCAAGTAAAGGATGAGCACCAGTTTCCAGAGGGTTTGAATCAACCCCAAGTGGTTCCATCATGGTAGTGGAATGGAATATAGATTGTATTTATGACTGTTTTATCACATACTTTTGGAGGAGATGAAACTATCTCGGTTATCATTGACCGACTCACCATGTCAGAACACTTCTTACCTATTATAGAGTAAAGTTCAATAGACATCACGAGATGCATGTACGTGAAAGAGATAGTTATAGTCCATGGAGTTCCACTAATGATAGTCTCATATCATGATGCTATCTTTACATCCCAGGGGTGGAAGGGATTGTAGGAGGAATTTTCGACTCAGTTTTGCTGGAGCACAACATTTCACCCATAAACAGGTGGCCAAAAAGAGCAGATCATACATGTTTTGGAGGACATGCATCATTCTTGCATACTATATTTTGGCTGTAGTTTGGAGGATCACCAATCTCTGTTAGAGTTTCCATAATACAACAGCTACTATTCCACCATCGATATGGAATTATTACAGCCCTTGTATAGATGACCTTGTAGGTCACCAATTTACTTGACGGACACAAGAGAGTCAACACTCATGGGCCCAAAGATGGTGTAGGTGACTATAGAGAATGTGTAGGTCATCTAGGTGTGGATGAATACAATACATATCCAACTTTAGTCTCGTGCTAAGAAGAGATGAAGGCCTTTGCAGTTTGAGGATGGAGACCACGTTTTCCTTCAGGTGTAACCATGACTCATACTATAATGTTTTCTCCAGGGTCCCAAGATATCTTTGAGTTTCATTGTTCATTAACTAATTCTACATAGATTTGATGAGGTGGAGCACTTCTTAGCTCTACCTCTACTATTAGAGTGGGGACACGAAGTCTTCCATGTGTCACAACTTTGGAGGTGCGTGCATGACCCATCACATGTCATTGATTGGGGAGAGATGAACATAGATGATGGGGTGACATTTTCTGAGTATCCAGTGGAGATCAAGGATTGATAGTAGATGATCATTCATGGAATTCAATTTCCCCGGTGCACATTTAGGGGCATAATGAGAATCTCTGGGAGAGAAAATGGGAGATGGAGGTTTAAATTCATACTTAATACCCTCTCTATTGAGTAACCCTCTATTTTGGATTTAGGGGATGTAAATATCTAGAGTGTGGATAATTTAATGAATTTTATTTTACCAATTTTATTTTTAGAAATTATTTGGGAAACTTACAAGACCAGTCCCTGGGACGACATGCGATTCTAAGGCCCCGTGTTACCAAAACAATTCATTGAAAAATTATCGGTTTTTAAATAACACACACACTTTTCATAAAATAAGGGAATAATATCTGAATGGGTTACCATATTAGAAATATCAGGTAACCATTTTGTTTAGAATGGGGTCATTACGCTATGGGTTACCTAACATTGGTTGGCACGTGTTATGTAAAGAAAAAATCATAAAATACATAATCCTAAATAAATTAAATAGATAAAAGTAATTTATTTGAAAATCATAATATCTCATGAACGGTGACTCATATTGGTAATCTGAGACCACCATTTAGTTTGTAATGCGTTTTCTTCCTTCTGTGAAGCATAACAACGACTAGTGAGGGTCTGTAGTGAAAATTAAATTTTGGACGTTTTTTATGTTATATTTTATTTATCATTAGACAATGACATAGTGATGTTTCTATTATAATAAAAAATTTAGATAATTTAGGGTAATCACCATAACCCTATAATTTCTCTTATGCGTGGAGAAATAACCCTCTCAAATGGATGATGATGGATCAGAGATCAGATCATGGATCATTGTGCCAACAACAATAGAGGATCATGCCAACGATGACAAAGATACCACTCCCTGTCAATGACTGATCCAACATGGGATATTTTGGTAGTTTTTTTTCATTGTATCCTCATTCTTAAATTAATTAGAAAATGAAGAGAAAAAATGAACATGTTGATATGTGGTTTGATCATTTGCGGAATGGATAATTGTTCCAGGGTTTATATTGGGATATTTGTTTTATTCATCTTAATTTATTACTCCAATTAGAATGAATTGAGTCCAAAATGAATAAGGTCATTCATGTATTATTTTTCTTTTCTCTCCCCCAGTTCTCAACATTCTTTACCATTGGGCCCTCGTGGCAACAGCTGGACTTGTTGACAGGATATGAATGAAATTGTACCCAAATATTGGATTAAAGGAATCAACGTAGGCTACATATCTGTAGATCTAGACCCAAGATACCCAGATCATTGAACATTTTATATTTTAGAGCACCAAAGGAGAAGATGTGGCCCATCAATGGGGCCACTAGCACACTGGGATTGGTGATGGAACACATCATAGACTATGTGTAGGATGTGAATCCAATTATTAGTGTGTTCTATGGTAGAGAAACATTGACATGATATCCTGACCCCATGGGATTCGTGGTAGCCGGCTATGTGTGGTGGCCACGAGATGTGGCAGTCACCTCAAGTGAGCATCTATAGGCAGTAGACGTGGTGCACCGACCAGCGGGACAGGCGGTCCACACTACCATGACCAGGCTACCCTCTAGTCGGTCTGGTTGAACCGTGCTGGGCCGGGTGGGGTAGACTAAACTGAGATGAGTCAAATGGTGGGTCGGGTTGGATTAGAGTTAGACATGGATCAAATTTTGGTCTATGGGGTATTTAATTGAAATGTTCATAACTTTGTAATTTTGCATTTGTTTGACGAGTCGTCTACAATGATGGGACCCTTGCAATGAGTCAGAACTTTTTCAGTATCCTATGTCCTGTTTTTTTGGATGTTTTCATATGAAATAAAGGCATGGTGTGTGTGTTCTCCTAGAATGAGCATGCTTTGAGAGGAATCTTGTGGATGGTTCTTACATAGAGACTGGGTGTCTCATGGAGACATTATAAATACTATAAGCTATGTGTCTTATAGATAATATGTGTCTCATGGAGAATGTCTAACTCTCGAATATATTATTTATTATAGAAAATGTGTGTCTCATAGGGACATTGTGACTCATGAACACAATGTTCCTCACAGATATTGTGTGTGTCATTAGAGAGAGTATTTCATGATATAGTTGATATATGGTCCATGAGAATATATATTTATATAGATGACTATACAATTTTTTCATGGTATTTCTTTCATGGTATATCTTTCATGGAAATTCCTTCGTTGTAATTCATGTGTGGTAATTCATTAATGGTATTTTTGGATGGGTATTTCCTTCATGGTATTTTCTATGTGTTATTTCTTATGTATTATTTCCTTTTTTATGTTCCTTTGTGGTAATGGGGTGCCTTTCTAAGTATTCTTTTACTCACCCCCATACAGGCTTTTCCCTTATTTGTCGTGTCTTGTGCGCATAAGGGACCTTTTGACATTGACTAGGGAGAACCTAGACCAGATAGAGATTTGTGAGTTCAGGTGGGCTGAGGAGTTCATATAGCATCGCTTTTTTGTCACACTAACTTTTTCTACAGGTTGGACTTTATGGTTTATAGAGTTTACTTTTGGTGGGCTTGTATTCTAGCCCAGTTTACTTTACTGCACTTCACTTTCCTATTATAATCTTTTTGTTGGGATATATTGTATTCATGAATTTTTTTACTTATTTTTTGACATTTTGTTATTTTTTTTCTTGGAGATGTGTGTGTGTGTGTGTGTGTATTTACAAAGGAAAATTCCTCAAATTTGTGGGGTATTCCTTCTCCATTCTAGTCCCTATCCCCTAGACTATAAGCAACATGCATGGTGTGGTCACAAAACAGACCCATCTGGGATGGATCGAGATAGCTCATTCACACATTGAGGTTCATATCACAAAATATCAGTGGATAAAATTCATCCCTGAATGAATATACACACATATGGGGATGTGAATCCCACATATCATACCCAATCACCTTAGTAGGTATCACTCCCAACCAATATCATAACTATCTTAGGATACATCATATAAACCCCATATAACTAATATCTCTGGAGAAATCACATCTTTCTCATATCTCCCCTAGTGTTTGTATATCCTACTGGTATCATCTCTTATAGAGTATTAACTTCCACTTGATAATATCGTCAACGGGGAGCACATATATCTAGAAATATCCATTATGTGGGAATAAATCCCACACAAAATCTTCTCAAATGTGTATCATGTTCCACTAGATTCATCCCTCATGTGGTAGTACATCCCAGTAACCTCTCCTGATATTATCATATCCCAATAGAAACATTCCATAGGGGGCTATACATCCCACCTAAAAACCACATTCATTGAAACACACACAACTAAAAACATCCATTGAAGGGAAGTATATTCCATAATCAATGTATAAGATTCATGGAAACCACTATTGGTCCCATTCTAGGTCATCCTTGTATAATTTTCTATGATAATACCTCTCTTATACAATTTTATATTATTAAATATGCTAACCCTTAAATGACACTATAGGTGAGTGCCTCTTACCAAAAACAATCATACATAAAAAAGAGAGATATATCTCATAAATGAACACCCCCTATAGGTCTCATTTCTTATTATTTCAGGACTCTCACATGTTTAACATAGAAACTGGTGATTACATGATTAATAAATTGTTCTAGATGATATGTTATGAGCCCAAAATGACTCCCTAGCCTCCCAATCAGTACAAAAACTACTCGTGGTTCTCATTTGGTTCACCCACACTCACATACTCACATATACTATTAATAAAATATGTGGAAAACCATATAATGTTGTAATATTTTAAACCAACTACCTCAAGACTGGATTTACCCCTAGATACTCTCTATATACCTAACACATCTCAAATAATCCAATCTTATCCAACATTTATATCTATTGGCATTATCATGACCAAATTATTACATAATTCAACATTTAATAATTATAATTAATTAAAAAATTAATTTATATTAATTATATTAGGAATAATCATGAGAAATATGTCCATGTAGAATAACAATACAAATACCTTGATCAATGATGTGAAGATCATTCTTGGTACAACCTGGAGCCCACTTCCCACTAAATCACCAATATTCAACATGAGTACATTATTTGAAATTTTTATAATTTGATAAAAGTATGAAATAAATTAGTTCAAAAAAAATGAAATGACATGAAAAATCATATGTTCATCATCCTTAATAATCCACTATGTTTTCCACACAATATTATCATCATAACGGGTTGATTCCAATATATATTGATATAATTTCCATAAAAAACCTCATCCAACCCATTAAAATTCAGATAAAACTCAAGAGAAGAAAAAAAAAGGATAAGGAATGGATAAATACCAACATTAAATTGATAAAGAATCATGTTATACCCTCTCTAAATCATAGGGAAACAAGGGAAATTAGAGAATGTTGGAGAAGGGCTCAACCTCCCATATATTTGAAGGCCACAAATGAAGAACCTTGAGTTTTTTATTATTTTAAAAAGGCTCATTTCCTTTTTTTCCTCGAAAAAACAATTACACTATAAATCATTTGGTATCTACTACTATCCCAATGGGTACCTAGTGACCTTAATATAAGGCCAACACCCTCAGAACCTCCCTCAAATAACTCATGCACCTAGACAGTGTAGTAAATGAAACTCTTCATCCACCACACAGTATATTTGTATCATTGAGTTTCTCCAAATTCACCATGAGCCTCTTCTTACTAAGTGAAAATTTTATAAACATCTATTTATATATTTTAAATGGAATAATGGCTCTATTTATCTTATCCAAAATCAAGAACTTTAAAACTATTCAGGTTCCACCCACCTCAGGACATGACCATTTTCTAGATCCAATAATCCACCCCTGAGGAAGATTATTAAATGTTTTTTCCTTGGTAAATTTAACTCCAGAAATTATATACACATATAAAAAATTAAACATTATTTAAATATTTATTTATAGAACTATTATATTATTTGATGATATTTTTTATACTTGTAATTTCTTAAAGATATTCATAATAGAAATAATGAGCTAAATGAAAGATAAATGGAGGGTTAATAAATATGCGACTTGAGACATGAATCAATATAGTGCATGTGTAATCATATATTTTATCATATTATCATAAAAATATGATCATACTCATAACACAACCATATTAATAGGATATTTCCAATCTTATATAGGCACAGTTTCAAAAAACTGTGGCCATAGCCTAATATATCCCCACTGCTCTTAAGCTACTTGCGGCGCTACGCCCCCAACCCTCGTGATTAAACCTCTAATGTTAATTTATCCTCCCCAAGAGTCAGCAAACCTCCTTGCCAGATTTTTCCACCAACCTCCCAATATCTTCTGAAGACAATGCAACCACCCAACGACTATCTTACTCTATCGATGTAGCCACCCAACCTCGATCTTCCTCTAACAATGCAGCCACCCAACCATTCCCCAATACACTTCTTCTGACGCAGCTCTACCTCCGCCTACACCTTCGAGCCACCATCTTCCTTGACATGCCTGTTTCTGAAAATTGCATAGTTTAAGTGCCTAAGAATTTTCTTCTATTAAGGAAATTAAATGATTCTATTATTGTATTTTTTTGATATTAACATTATTTTTGAGATTTCTGGGAGAGTTTGGTTATCTTAGATGAGTTATAGATTATTTTTTGATAGCTCAATATCTAAATCATCTTGCAAAATAGATTTTCTATGATTTTTTCTCCAGCCTTGGTGATGGAAGAAATGAACATGGTTTTTAGAACCCAATGTATCCCACTTCATTTTTTATATGGCATCAATAACACCATTTGATTCCCCACAATGTAGTTTATTAACATTCAACATCATTGTTTTTATAGAAATTTTCAAATTAGTGAATTTTATCATTATATCTCATTTTTATGAAGGGGAAAATGTTTGTGACTCTTAATAGTGGGAATATTAGTTCAATTCAATTTCATGTTAATCACGATATCCCTTTGATTCCTTGAATTCCACTCATTCTGATGGATTTTCGTGAAACAATAAAATCATTCTATTGCTGATTTTTTTATCAATTTCTGTTGTTTTTTATTCATGTTTAGAATCATTTTATGCACTTTTTCAGTTGTATATTTCGTTTTATTTTTCCATCCTTTATTGATGCCTTATTTAGATTCAATGATGAATTTTTTTATGTCCTTTCAAGAATGAATTTTACATTTTTCTACTTTATTTGATCATGGATTATATGTGTCTTATTTTTTACTATACTAGGATATTTTATAATGGAGAATGGTTTTTCAGACTCTTCTTTGGGTGTTTCCATGTACTTGGTTAACAAATGTGTAATGGAAATTTGAGTTTCCATTGATGGTATTTTTGTTACAGTTCTTTTATATTTTGTTATTTTCATGCAACATAAGTAGGAAAAATAGATCAAACTATCTATATATACATTTTTTTATATTTTATTATAGTTATTATATTTATCTATTTTAATAATGATCTTTTTTGAGATGGAATTATATTTTTTATTGTGTGGTATAACTAACATTGTCTTTGGTTTTTATATATCTATGTTTTAATTAATTAGTTGAACCTTGTAATGTAATTATTATTTTTTATATATGCCTATGATTAATGTTTAGTGATGGAGAAAAATAGTGAGTACAGGGAAAGATATACCTCTATTTGTGGGATTCTCCATATAAAATCGTTTTTATGATTACATAGACATACTATTTTGGGGATTACAGAAGATGTCTCCATGTTTCAACATAAATGGTTATCATGATGGTGATGGTCAATCAAAGATCATAACTGGTGGATGTTTTCATATTACAATGGTTTTAGTACCTATTTATTATTTTTTATTTTACTAAATGAAACATTCATTACAAAAATATCATTAGAAATAGTTTCATAAAAATGAGTGATTATATGGAAATTCAATGATGTTCAGAAATAGATAATATGATATTTTTTTAGTTATTGCTCATGGGATAATATTATATATGTATTCTTATTAATCAACAGTTCATTGAGGATTTATTTGACCATATAATTAATTTGTAGGATTATTGGGTGAGGATTGAGACTATTATTCTCAACTATTGTACGACGGACTAGTGTTGGGGGGGGGGGGGGGGGCTGGAGCTTTGGGTAGTGGGGGTGCAGGTGGGGGGATAATGGATGGGGGGAGGGGATGGGGGATGGTGTAGGGGGGGTGCTGGGGGTTGGTATGAGTGTTGAAGGGGGGTGGGGGGGCAGAGGTTTGGAGGGAGGGGCTGGGGTGTGTGGTGCTAGGGGTTGTGGGGGAGTGGTGCAGGTGGGATGGGGGAGTGGTGTAGGGGGGTGATGGGGGGATGAGGGGTGGAAGAGGGGTAGGGGGTGTGGTGCTGGGGGGCTGGGGGGAGTGCTGTAGGGGGACTGGTGTAGGGGGGACTAGCATTGGGGGGATGGGGGTAGTAGGGGTTGGGGTCGGGGGGAGGGGCTGGGGGAGTGGTGTTGGGGTTTTGAAATAAAATTTGAGAAGTGTTTAAGAAATGAAAATATTAGGTAAATAGAAGGGAATGATAAATATAAGATAAATATGAGTTCCTTTATATACAATTTTTTTTATTATATACTAACCATTCCCGAAATGTTTTTTATGATTTCATATGGTAATTGAGATATATATTGGTGAGAAATTCTATAAAGAGAATATGGAAAGAAAATGATAATATTAAAGAATGGTGTATCCTCCATAGATGTTTTATTTATATTGTTTATTCATGTATTGATGCAATTATTATTGATATTATGATGAACAATGTGTGTGTCTGTGGCTCTTTTGTGTTTAAATGACCACTATAAATTATTAGTCTAATTGAAGTGACTAAATGATGATATTGTGGAAATAATAGAAAGGAATTATAGAATATATAATGGTAATGGATTAATGTATCACTTATCATCACTGATCACATATATATAAGAAATAGTTATATCACATTTCTTTTCACACTATTTCCTTACATGTGGTTTCTTATGTTTAGGTCTGTTCTATCCACCACCATCGATCATAGAGAGTTAAACATCGGATTTGGGTAAGATATATTCTATTTTTATTCTTTGGTCAAATTTTAATTAGGGATTTTGTGATTTTTGAGTTCTTTATATTTTTTATGTGCTTTCTGGATATCGTTGAGGTGGATTCTTGTTTCCATTGATGAAGGATTACATGTGTATGAATGGGTAAGAATATAAAAATATAAGTCCCCCTTTATATATATTCACTCATGGGAGTATGAATATATATATATATATATATTGGATAGGTGTGCTTATATATAGATATGAAAAATGCATACATCTATATGTTTAAAGTGGTATATGAAAGTATAAACAAATATCTAAGCACCCCCTTGTGCATATTTTACTATTCAAATATGTACATAGGGGCTAGGTCCCATTATATATATGTGATGTTTCATATTCGTTCTAGAGGAAAAAAAGGAACATTCGAGTTGTCGTCATCAAAAACAATGTTCCTTGAAATTGAGGTAAGTTCCCTCAGCCTAACCCTTTAATTTAAATTCTATAATTTCTTGAGTATTTTAAAAACATGTTTCCTTTATTATATAATGTTTATATAATATTAAAATTGGTTGTGTCTCTCTAAATTGACATTTTCACCGATTTTACATGATTTCCCTAAGCCTTTAATGTGGAATAGTATATCATTTCAGGAAACTTAATAGTAGAAAATGAAATTTCCATCACATTAGAGATGACAGTGCCCTTATTTTTTGAAAACCTGAACTGAGAATTCTCTTAAAAATATAAAATGTAAATAATTTTTTTTTCTATCAAAGACAAACAATCGGCCTGGAAAACGTAAAACTTTCTTATATAACATCATTTTGAAACACTTGAGCCAGATAAAGACAGAATTTAACCTCTTAAAATCCAACTAGGCATGATTCACAGTGTGACTAAGGGTTTCACACCATGAATCCCTATACCTGGGAATTTCATTGCTTCAACTGTGGTTCACTGCCAGAAATCTTCTAGATTGGGGGTTCACCCATCATCCAACCTCATTCAACGCACAATCACGATGGGTCACAACATGAAAGGATACGTTAGCTTAAAATTCAGTTTTTTACCCTAAACCACAACCAACATCCACCCAAACCTCAAAGGTTCTAGTATAGGACTAAAACCAAATCTAAAAATACTATTTAAGAACATCTAATGTTTAGATTTCTAATACAAATTCCAATTCTAGCTACAACCAAAGATTCATATTAAAATCACAAATTTCCTCTAAAAATAAAGAATCAGAAACCTTTTAGGTATTAAAAACTCCCCACCTTAACACTTCTCATCCTCGAGAAGACATGGTATTCATCAAAACATTTCTCACAAACTACTATAATTTTCAATTCCCTGAGAAATCGCTATTATACATCTCATAATTATAAACATATTTCCGTTACACAAATCCAAAAATCAAGGAAAGCTTTGTACTAGATGGAATCGGGGTCTGTCCAGGAGGGGGTGTCCAAGAAAGATTGGGGGCTATGTAAGATGGAGGGGGGTTGTCTAGGGGGGTGTCTAGGAGAGATCAGGGGTTGTTTTCTTTCTTATGGTATGCAATTCCTTCCACATAAACCAATCCTGATATTTTTAGTGTAAAGATTATTTAACATGGAATTTTCAGATTTTTAACATCATCCAATGATCCATGGATGAAATATGGGAGATTGACTACACTATTATTATTTATTGAGTCATATTCTTTCTGAATTTTCTAAGACGTTTTTTTACCATAATTTTAGGGGATTTTCAATATTATGTTCTACCAATTTGTATAGGTACTTGTGAGCGGGTTCCAGACTTCATTGATGTTTTGTCTTATAGGGAGACTCATGTAAGTGTATTTATGTGTTTTTTTTATATTTTGAGTTATTTAATTCTTAATATGTATTTAGATTTAGTGTAAAATTTAATTTTGACAGTGAGTACCACGTTGATCTTCTGTGTGATAAATAATGTAACTCATTCTCATGTTTATCATCATTTTACCCATGATTAATCACTTGGAAAATATATTTCTTTCTATCCACCCAAAAAGATTGCAAATATTTCAAAAAAATTCAATTTACTACAATATAAATTTTTCTGTGATCTTGGATTTGTTTGAGCATGCATTGTTTTTGTCATTTTACTTTGAAACTTCATTAATATGTTTAGAAATTATATTATATTTTTTTGATCATACATTCCCTGAGATCATAATCAGTTATGATTTTATTATACAAATGAGTATTTTTTTCATTATATTGGAGTTGTACATAAGGATGCATTAGGAAAAAATCATCTTTACAAGTTAAATTTTACTTGAGTTCATTCATCAAGAAGTAGCATGTTTAGGTATGTTTAAAAATTTCTAATACATGTTTTTTTAATTAAAACTTTTAAACTAATTTATTGTCATATATAATAATATTATTTTTTTCAATGATATGACTTTATATTATAGTTACATTCAATGCTTTTGATATGGTTTTAAAATATAGTTGTTTTAGAATTAATGTTAAAATGTGAATCTAATGAGTTGGTATTAAACATATCATCCATTGGTGAGTGAGGTTGTAACACCCCTGGAATATGGTATTTCACCATTTTATTATGTATTTTTTATTATAGGATGATTAACAACATCATATTTTTTCCTAATTTGTTTATATTTTTTCAAAGACTTCTATATTTTATTCCATTCAAATTTAATGATTTTGTTCTTGAAGATTTCTAAATTTACCATGTATGAATAATATATATGTGTTTACCAATAATATTTCATCATATACAATGTTGTAATAATATATATACATTTACCATGGGATTCAAAAGTTATCTAATGACTTTATTGATTTGAAGGTATGTTACTACTATAATGAACTTTGTATGTTTTACTATGTGGTATATTTACTCTTTCTGTTACTGTCCTTTTCTATCATTGTATCTTAATACTATAAGAATTTCAATTTCATCACCAATACATTATTGATTTAAAACTCATCAATTTAAATTTTTTTATTTTTATTTATTATGAGATGATAATTATTTACATTCTAATTTTTCATTCAATATTTTTATTTTTTTACTCAATATTCTTCATGACTTCAGAATTGTACTGTTAAAGTCATGATATTAATGTAATACAAAAATTTAGGCATGTGATCCATAAGTTGATTGAAATTCTATTTCTTGTACAAGTGAAAATGACATGCATGTTTTAGGAGATCATTTTCTATGTTATTATAATTACTTCACTCTGGATACTAAAATTATGGTATAAATTTTTTTACATTAAAATGAAATTATTGTTGAAATATTTACGGTTAACTACAAGAAGATATTTTGCATATGATTTTGAAATATATGGCCCATCAGATATTCTTGATCTATTTCATTAAAGGAATTAATATGAATAAAATTATATACATGCTACATTATGTTTTTAGGTGTTTCCAAATATTGTAAATGTATAGATATACTTCTCAACTCACTATGGATTTAATTGATTGACTAATTCAATGGTTATAATCCCTTTTATTAAAAGATTTTGAAAATTTATATTTATATTTTCCCATATAATTCACTAGGATGATAAATTTCTATTGTATAATCTTTTTTGAAGTATTTTTAAATGATCTATATCTAATCAACATGTAAAAAATTCTACATGTTCTTGCATGATGGTAGATGAAATGATTTGGATCATAAAATCTTTCGAGTGAAAGGTCATATTCACTTTCAATGCATTAATTTTTCATTCCAATGGTATGTTTTATTTATATTAGTTTTATTTATTATAAAAGGGTATTTTTAAGATGTTACATTGTTGGAATTTAATTGGAATTAAAAAACATAAGTAATATACCTCTTAATTTGTTTCCTATATGCACTTATTTTCTAGGAAGGCATATTGAAAAAATTTCAAATTATGAGCAAGTGATTCTTGTTGTATATTTATTTAGTGTGCTACCTCTGCCTAGGATATCCATTTCATCAATTTTTATCATAATAATTATCTGTGTCACCCAATTATATAGGCTTCTCAAAATCAAACATTTGGAAATTTATGATTTTAACATCATGGTATTCACATCCTTTGGAAACACGTG
Source organism: Viscum album (assembly GCA_963277665.1). NCBI lineage: Eukaryota > Viridiplantae > Streptophyta > Magnoliopsida > Santalales > Viscaceae > Viscum > Viscum album. Next base: position 1,269,898,816 of record OY728164.1, read on the forward strand.
AATTAAACTCATTATTTATGAGTTTCATTTTACATTATCATTTAAACATATGGTATTCATTTATTGTGTTTCTTTTATGTAATTATTACGGTCCATTTGACCTCACTTTCTGAAAACATCCTATCATGTTTATTAGTAATGTTAAGAAATATGAAAAAATCAGTGATTTTTTTTTCAGGAGAAATTTTTTTAGATATTTGTCTGTGTGTTTCCTGGGAAAGATGAGTGGGGAGGATCTATTTCTTATGATCATTTGTATCACATGGAAATATTTTTAAAAAATATATATATATATTTTAGTATATATACATGTAAGGGAAGAAGCATTATTGTTTTCTATAAGAGGAACCTTGATGACCTCCTAATTCCTGATAATCTTGCAAAACTAGATAGGATTCACAAAATCATACATTTGATGATTTATGATTCTAAAAACTAGGTTGTCAAAGAATTTTTAAAAGTAAGAATTGAACTCATTATTTTGTATTTTTAATTTTATAGTATCATTTAAATATCTTGTATTCTATTTCGGTGCTTCTTGTATACACTTATTTTCTTTTAATACATATAGAAAAATTTCAAATTATGTGAATGTTAATAATGTAGTATCTCTTAGTGTCATCATGTTTTATCATACTCCTTGACTATGAATTTTGAATTTTGTCATACTCATTAACATATTTAGTGTTGAAGGTGTCTGTTCAAGTTATGTTTTTAGTCCATGAGTTGTACATGTCTTCTCAATTTACCTTATGGATTCATTTATTCATGCCAGGTTTATCTCATGTTGTATATTCTATTAGTGTCTTACATTTTCATGGGTTATCGATGCCAACATGTTTTATTATACTTCTTAACCCTGACTTGTGAATTTTATCAAACTCAACATCTTTAGTATTGACGGTTTCTATTCAAGTTATATTTTTAATTCCCTGAGTAGTACATGTTTTCTCAACTGGGAGAGGAGAAAACTAGTAGATGATGGAGTAAATTGGAAGGGGAGGGGGAAACTGGTAGTGTTTACAAGATGGGGTTGGAAGTGGTGGAGAACTGGCAGGGGCAGGGGGAGGAGAAAATAGTAGGGGGTAGGACTAGCAGGTAAAAACTGGAAGGGGGAGGGGGAGAAACTAGAAGAGGGGAACTGCCAGGGTGAGGAGACTGGTAGGGGTTCATGGTGGGACTGGAGGGGAAACTGGTAGGGAGAGGGGGGAACTGGTAGGGGGAGGGGGAAACTGGAAGGGAGAGGGGACAAGTATGGGTGCAAGGGGGGACTGGAAAGAGGTGAAAGTGGGGACTGGAAGGGGGTGCAAGGGGGGATAGCCGGGGTTAGGGGACAGGCAGTGGAGGGGAGGGGAAATCGGTAGGGTTGGTGGGGGGGAAGGACTGGAAGGAGGAGAGGTGGAAGGGGGAGGGGGAGCTGTCAACGAGAGGGAAATATGGTAGGGGGAGGGGGAGGAACTAGAAAGGGGAGGGGACAAGATAGGGAAGGGGTAAAAAGGGAAGGGAGGGTGGGGGTGCAAGGGGGCTTGTAGGGGGAGGACAAGGTGGGGAGGAGGACAGGTAGGGGAACAAGCTGGTGGTGGGAGTGTGTGATGGGTTCTTTTGCACAGTGCAGGGTGGGGGCATGACTGGCTGTGGGAGGGGGAACTGGCATGGGAGGGGGGCTTTGCAGGTGGTGGGATATTGCAGGGGTGGGGGTGCAAGGGGGTTCTCTGGGGGGTGTACAGGGGTTGAAAGGGGGCTTTCCAGGGGGTGGACTACTACAGGGTGGGTGCATGGGGTATGCATAGGGGGAAGGGGGTGCAAGGGGATATCCAGGGAGATTCAAGGGGGAAATCTATGGGGGTGGGATACTACAGGGGGTGAAAGGGGATACATAAGGGGCAAAGGGTCTGTCCATGGTGTGAATGGGGGTTGTCCAGGGGTTCATGTGGGTGTAGGGGGTGTGTTTATGGGGGGTGAAAAGGGGCGGTCTAGGGGGAATGGTTTTGTAGGGGGTGTTCAAGGGGGTGCAGGGTGTTGTCCAGGGGACATGAGGGTGGTGGGGGTGTTCAAGGGGGTGTAGGGGTAGTGTTCAAGGGGGTGCAGGGGGTGCCCAGGGGGAGCAAGGGGGCTGTCCATGGGGGGAATGGGGGTGCATGGGGTGTTAAAGGGGGTGCAACGTGGGTTTCAAGGGGGTGCAAGGGGGCCGTCCAAGGGGGGGCAAGGGGGCTTTCTAGGGAGGCCATGGGGGTCCATGGGGGTGTTCTAGGGGTGCAAGGTGGATGCTTAGGGGGGGTGCAGGGGGTGTTCATGGGGGTGAAAGTTGGTTGTATAGGGAATTAAAGGGGTTGTCCAGGGGGCAATGGGGGTGGAGGGGGTGTTCAAGGGGTGCAAGGGGGCTGTCCAAGGGGGGTGTAAGGGAGCTGTCTATGGGGGCATGGGGGCTATCCAGGGTAAGGGACTGGTAGGGGGAAGAGAAACTGGCAGTGGGGGTGGGGAACTAGGGGTGGGGAACTGAGTTTTTTTACACCATGTAAATGATATATCCACGGTAGAAACCATGGTAGTAGGCCCATGAAGCCACGGTTAAAATCATGTCCACAGTCCCCAAAATTCCAAATATTAACCATGGCATTGGCCCCTAATACCACGGTTAAAACTGTGGCATTAAGGCCCTACTTCCATGGAGATATAGCCCACTGTTTTCTAAAACTGTGGCCATATGCTATTACCACATTTTTAGGGGCTACGACCATAGTTACAAACTGTGGATGTAGGTTAATTTTATAGTTGTGTAAGCATCAATAAATAATTTGAATGATACATTGAATATAGATCTATCATAATAATAATACATCATAGCATTGTCAAAAAATCCCACATATAGGTTGTGTACAATGCGGGAATCATGTACACACAAAACATAGGAGTAAAATGATCACTTAATGGAATGTGAATATAGATGACATCATTTTCATGTATAATAATCTCAGAACCTATATGACTTTAATTAATTAATTAGATGGATATATATAACTCTAGGTTTACTAGTCATATCCTAATATTTTAATAATCATTCATCAAATAGAAACAAATCTTATATTAATCATAAATTTTAAATATACCCATTAGAAAATAGTGGTTTCCATAATAGAATTATCAATTATATAAAGGTGAGTGAACATGGATGTTATTAAAATATAAATGGAATTAATTATCATATATTAAAAATAAAAGTTATTATTTCATGTATAGGATAAAATATAAATAATTAGAGACAATATAAGTTATCGAGAGATATTTCATTATAAAAAATCATGAAGATGAATAAGAATGAATTCTGAAAAAATAAAGTCATGAATATCTCTAGAAAAAGAAAATTTGGTGTCAAAGAGAATAAATTCCTTTTATTTTTTAGAAGAAACATATTGAAAATATATAGAAATGGAATATTAATCCAAAATAGAGTTGAGTTTGAGAGTCACCGTACCTTAAGTCCCATTTTATATTCATCTCATTTACACCTCCTATTTGTTGACAATTACACTTTTTTAAGGAACTAAATCCTTAAGGGCTTGGATTTGAATGACAAAATAACATCCTTAATGATTGGAAGAAACGAATTATACTAAATTAGGAAATTAGAAGTGATTTATAAGTTCTTATCCTAGGGGTGAATGGTGGTATTTATAATTAATAGAGGATTACTTTTGGGTTAACATACTAAATGTATTATTATTTCAAGACCAATACTAGTAATAGTGTTTTAATAATAATTAAAATGGTTATATTATTTTATACTTATAAATTCCTATTATTAATTAATTCATCAGTTAGTAGGGTTTTTATGATTTTTCTACTCATATTTTACAAAATTAAAATCATTTTGATAATGGGTTTTCTCTTTAGTTAACATTATTTTCCATGCGTGAGATACTTATAGGAATACACAACCTAATGGATTTTAAAATTATGAAGTTATTTTTTATTTTTCCATTATAATATTATAATTTTTTGGGTTGTATTGATTTTATATAAGTAATTTATTTCATAGATGGGATAATGTTTTCTTAGTATTCATATTATGTGGTGCAAGAATTTTATACTATATTATATACCTAATTATGAAACATATATATTTTAAAGAAAATTTTCATTATGAATGTTTGGGAGATTTTTGTGTAGGAACCACCTTGTTTCCTATTAATGGTGATCTTCAGGGATTAATCCTTGACTCATTATCAAATTATGGGGAGTCCTTGTGGGATTAAGGTGTGATGAATAAGAAACTTATTATCATCCTTATTATCTTACTGGAGACCTATAAAACCTAAAAAAATCTCCCCAGTGGGATGATATGCGATGTAACATAAAACCAACATACAAATATTAATAGGGAACAGTTGAAACGAATTATATTTTTCTATAGGGCACAATTATTCATTAGGAAATCTATAAAAAGACAATTGGGTCTAGATTTTGTTATATGAGGTTGACGACTAGCACTGAGTATATGTAAATATTCAATGGGTATTATTATTTATATATGAATAAATAATAAAAAACACCATATATAATAAAATAAATTTATAAATAAATTAAAATTATGAAATTAAAACAAAATACAAATATATGTTGATTAAAAACCATTTATTTTATATCAACACAAGTCATTAATAAATAAGGGGAAACAATCTTGGGTTGATCATACATGTAAAATATAACTTAATAAAAATATAATGGTCCAACAAACTATATTAAGGGAGAAAATCTTACAACCAAGATTTATATAAAATCCCATGGTTATCCCTTCATTCATATAAACAAATTCAATTAGTTCATTTCCTATATCTTCAATATAAATATAAAATTTTAATATATGCACAATGGGTAGTGTACAGATAGAGTGTGAGTATTCTTGAATTAATAAGTTAACACTATAAGACCATGTGTACCCCTTTGAAATTGATTCATTAATTCATATTACATTTTCCATCTACAAATATATTAAACCATTAAATTCAGTTTTTTTAAAAACAAATATATAATTTAAATATTGTAACTCATATTATACCAACAATAGAGTGGAAATAACCTAATTATTGATTAAATAAAATAATTATTGTACTATAATAATAGTATGATGTGGCATCACAAACATCCCACTCCTACCAAACATGAATTTTATAAATATCGAGAATGATTGATAAATAAATATTTATTTCATAGGAAACCTCTCCCTATGAACTAAAAAAGAGTGAATATGTACATATCATATAATCTTACCTTTATCCCTTTCATGGGTAGTGTACTCATAAACTCATATAGATTATCACATTGATGTCCATTCCATTTTGATATAATTAAAAATATTTTTAACTCTGCAAAACAAGTCTTATCCCCACAACAATTTTCATCACCCCACCAATGGTTAGTATTCCCATGGCCCTTATAAATAATGATAACGTTATTATGACTTCGTATCATTGGAAATCAACACATATATATACTGATTTAACTAGCTATTGTTCGAAATTGTAATCACCTTCCCCTAAAAATAATGATAATGTCACAGTACTCAGGACTATAATCCCATTCCATTGGTGAAAAAGATAAAAGCATACAAAATATAGTTTTAAGAATCTCATCCAAGATAATATTGATAACATTACTACAGATATAGCTTATAATTCCATATCCACCATAAATAATGAAAACTTCACTCTTACTCCAACTCATTGTCCCATGGACCATGGTGATAATGTTACACTCTACAAAAAACATGTAATTAGCCACATTTTTTAGAGATATTTTCATAAAATGTGTCTACATTTTTAATTTATCTATGATTTATTTAAAAAATTGATAAGTTATATATGTTTAGTTAATAATGTTTCTAAACATGAATAATTTTAGAATTTATCAACTTTTCTTAATTTGTGGATTAATATTAAATTTAACAACATTATTTTAGTCATGTTTTAGAAACATGCATATTTTTTATATTTTTTCCATGTTTATATAATCACCTAACTTAAATAAATACAGAGAATTTGAATTATATATATATATGTATATAATTTTATTAATTTCATATTTTAATACCATATAACCACACATATATGTATATGAATTATAATATATAAAATCAAAATAAATTTTAATTTTAATTTGAAATATAATTGTAACTTCGTGTTTATGTGTGTTTGTGTTTATGTGTAATATAACATTCAATGATTACATTTATCATGCTCAAATATTGGGTATATTTACTCATAGTTTTTATAGATGTAAATAACTATATCTAGTGTCATATTTATTTTGAAATACCCTTTGTATCCTCTATTTAAGAATGTTCCTCGACATCTATAGAAGTAACGATGAAAGATGAAAATAAGTTCATGAATCCCAATATTTTTATTAAAGAGGGAGTCATAGATGAAATATTTACCTGGATTGATGAATAGAATATTTAAACACATGATATATTTCATAATAGGATTATTATCATTGATTAATACCTCTATATTAGAGTACATATGATTGATAGAATTGAATTGGAATTTGAAAATGATTCTAATTTTATATACAAGATATTTCATTGGGAGTTGTGTTGTTGTGTTTTGGGTTTTGTATTTGGAGAAAAATTTAATATTCATTTTTTATGAAGGAAAAGTATATCATAAGGATAGTAACTCAAAATATGAATTTTCTAGTTCTTTCTTGTGTCAAAAATTTTATCTATGTACTTCTTACCAGTTCATGCTATGTATATCATTTTTGAAATAATGGATGAATGACACCCGATACTCTAAAAGTACTTGTCTTTCCTAGATGATCTTCTCATGACTCATGTCATTATAGGATTGAATTTCATCGATACTTACTTTGATATTTTTTAATCCTCCTTATTAGGTAATTTTAGAACTACTATTATTTTAATAATATATTTTCTCGGATTGTTTTATTTCTACATGTGTTTGCTCATCTGGAATTTAAGTTCATCACCCAATGTCATTATTTTCTATTGATATTATATTACATCCTACTATTTATTGGATTCTAAAATTAATTATTCAATCACCAATGATACATTTACACTTGATTTTCCATTTGTTTCCCATTCATGCATGTTTGAACATGAAATCCATGTTCCTCAACACATGTTCTCACATGGATGAAGTACTTATGAAAATATATTCTTATATAAACCTCTATTTAGTGAAATATAATTGGATAATACTATCATGGATAGTAATTATATTATCTTCCCATGCCTAAAATTATGATTCACAATACATTCACATGAATATCTACAAGTGTTGATCCTTCAAGAATACAAAAAGGATTGTTCTAGATAGACTGTAGTATATAGTTCCATTTCTCCTATCTCCCTCGTTATTTTTTCTATTTTGTATATGTTGGAATGTATATCTACACCTGATATAATTTTTATATGGTGATCGTTTATACAATTTATCTATTGGGATAAACATAAATAATTAATTTACACAGATGTTGACCATTCTTATGATCTTTATTAGTTTATATGGATCAACATTATGGAAGTTTAGTGGTGATACCTAGAGTTTATGTTGATCTGGTGGGGATCTAGATATCTACTGATTAATGAAATGGAAATTATAATCACTACATTCTTTTCTTATTTGAATATTTTATTTTTTTGTACTCTAATCATGTAATTTTTAAATTCTATGTTAGTGAAATCTCATTGGGCCTCAAATTTACACATTGTATTATCCTTCTTAAAGTATAAAATTTTGGTGGTGTGAGTTGGGTCACAAAATAATGCTCAGTAATTTTGTAATAATAATAATAAATTAATAATAAATTGTAAATAAATTAACATTAATAACAAATATATATTAAAAAATTCTTATAGTTTTATACATACATACATATATAATTAAATTATTTATATATTATATGCAAAGTAATTAGTAATTTAATTATTAATTATGAATTAGTAATATTATTGCATGTATTCATATATATATTATTATATCATTATAATATTATTGGAACATTTATATATTAATATATATATATATATTTTATATGATATAATATTAATATTTTATAATTTAATGTGTGTGTGTGTTTGTTTAAATAAATTTATATATGAAGACTCACAAATACACATTTTATGTAAAATGTATACATATATAAGTGTGTGTGTGTGTTAATTTATTTATATATATAAATATGTGTGTTAATATATATATATATTTATATTTATATTTATATTAATTTATATATATATATATATGATAACAAGATAAGAAAACCCTGGCTGGGTGAGTGGTCCTACAACTCCTTCATTATTGAGTAGTCATTAGTTAGAATCTTATGGTGAATATAATTAAATTTTTCTTGGCTATGATGATTATAACGTGGTATATACATGTATTTTTGGGTCCAGGTAGTGTGTGTGGGTATAGTTATAGCTGATTTGATATCAGCACATTTTACCTTATAGAGGATGCATCATGGTAGTGAAAATTATCATCTCGGGTCTGACATATGGACCTGAGGGTTAGGTACACTGTGTGATGACTCCCCACCTAGAAAAAAACCTAATGTGGTGGAAATTTTTTTTATTTAATTAAAAACTTTTTTAAAATCCAAATAGGTTTATTTGAAATAGTTGGCTGATAATACACTATAGCCCACTATATAAGCCATTATAAAATATAACTCTAAAATGTAAAAATATAATATGTAACTATAAAATATTAACAATATAGATGAATAAAAATTTTAAATAATAATAATAAATATATAATAATATTAAGAAATAATTTAAACATTCATTTATTTTAGATTTTTAATAATCAATTTTACAGTGAAAATTTATTGTATAAAATTTTATTCCAAAATTTAAAATACATGTATGTTTTATATAAATTTATCTATGAAGAAATTTTCTCACTTATTAAAAGTAAAATAGATATGGTTTTTATGTATGGATATTTATAGATATTTTCTCATTATTTTATAGTAAACCTAATAATGTAATTTTTTTAAAAAAGATTTAATAATATCTTTTACTTTATTATATTATAAGAATTTAAAATATAATAATGATCATTGTAATTTATTGCCACTAAAAATTTATATTTATATTTATATATTAATATATTTTCAATTTATTTATTTTGTGAAAATATGATCTATAAATTTTCTACTTAAATTTTCATTAGAAATATATATCAAACATTTTCATTGAAATTTTTTTGTATAAATTAAATTAATCATGTATTAATATTTATACACAAAAATGTTAATATGTTTTCTTTTTAGAATTTATTTAACTAATATTACAATATAATTATTATAAATATTATGTGAAAATTTTAATTGGAATCTTATGTGGGAATTTGAACCCCCATTTTTTATTGTAAATCATCACTAAAAGATCACATAAAAATTATCTATGCATATTTTTAGTTGAAATTAAAAAATTTATTTCTATTTAAATTTATTTTCATGGTAATTTTGTGTATAAATTTCCACCGTAAATTAGATGTTGAAATTTCAACTTGAATTTTTCATTTTTTTTGTGTATTGATATAGTCTCAATTATAATTTCAGTTCAAATCCATACTGTAAATAAAAGGTAAATATTTTCATTTCAAATATCAATTTTTATTTCATATTGAAATTTTTCATTGATTATTTATGTATCAATCTATATTTACTTGTAATTTATGTGGAAATTTGAATCAAATTTTCTTCATGAAAATATTTATCATATGATCTTAGATTGTGTAATAAAATTAAAATACATGTAAAATTTACCATTAATAGAATCAAGATGCAAGGAATAACTTACACCAAAAGTAGATCATACCAATGATTCACTTTACACAAAAAATATAGATTTCACTACTTTCTTTAAACTTTCCCTGTGAGTTTTGATTAGAAAATTTCAATAGGGTTTTCTGAATTTATAGATTATATTTCTACTTTGAATTATATTTTATATTAATATTTTTATATATAAATATATGTATGTTTTTATATATACATACATTTAAATTTTACCTAAATAATTTTTTTTAGATTTATATTTGTCAGGATTTATAGTGTAAATGTATGAAAAATAATTCCAATGAAAATTTACATTGATGTTTTTATAAATATGCTGAAAATTTCTACTGTAAACTTTCACATGATGTTTATAATTTAATATCACCTTTTTTATTTTTTTATGGTTTTAATTGTGTTTTTTTAGTATTAGTTGAAAATTTTAACCATAAATTGAAACAATATTAGATATTTTCAGTGAAAATTATCACTATTATTTTTTATGTGTGTTATATAGTGGAAAATATACATTGAAATTTTTCACAGGAAAATTTAATTTTAATTGAAAATAAGAGTTTCCAATGGAAATTTTCACTAAAGTTTTTTAGTATATATTTCCCATGAAAATTTCCAATTCAAAATTATATATCATATTTGTGTATCAATATATATTTATTGTAATTTTATGTATAAAATTAAACTAATAGTTGAAGTTTTCATTGGAAATTTATAGTGGAAGTTTTCACTTGAATTTGTTTTTGGAAAGATTGGACTAGAAATTTCCCTATGAAATGTACAATTCAATGATTCTATGTAAAATTACATATTTTATATTTTAATATATTTTAAATGAAAATTTAATTATGGATTTAGTTTAGAATTTTTAAAATCAATTTTTTTGTTTAACTATAATAATATTTAAGTTGAAATTTCCACTCAATTTTTTTTTTCATTTATAAATTTACTATAATGACGTGAAATTTTCAATTAGATGATGTTACTTTCCACTGTAAATTTTAAATTTATATTATATTGTATATTTATATTTATAAAATAGAATACATACATGTAATGAATTCTTTTACTTTATATTTTTATTGAAAATTTGTAGTATATATTTATTTCAGTTGGGATTTATAGTTTAAAAGTAAAAAATAAATTTCAAATAAAAATTTACATGGAAATTTGTGTATACATTCCAGATATTTTGTCTATAAAGTTTCACTTTAAATTTATAATTTAATAATAACATATATATTTTTATTTCAATTTTTCTTTATTTTTTCATTGAAAATTTTAATCACACATTGAAATTTTATTTGAAATTTTCATTGATAACTTTCACAATGGATTTTAAATGGAAGTTTCTTGTGAAAAATATACACTGAAATTTTCTAATGGGAATTTGATTATAAATTTACACTAAAAGATTCATTTTAAAATATCTCCTAAATGTTATTACAGTGATGAAAGGTTGACACATTTACAATTATCTTTATTTATAGATTGTATACAATAGGATATTGATAGGATATTATTTTACTTATACATGAATTATATGGTATTTAAGGACTCTTAAGAATCCCTACAATGTACACTAGATGTTTTTAATGAAAATATTCAATGGAAAACTTCAATGATATATTCTAATAAAAAATTTCATTTTTTACATTTTAATATATTTTTATTTAAATTTTAAGTAAAAAATTGAACTGAAATTTTCATTTGGAAATTTACCGTGGAAATTTAAAGTTAATTTTCTCACTGGATATTTTTAGTAGAAATTAACAATGTTATTTTTAGTGGAAATTTACATATGCAATTTTTAGTTAAATTAATAATTTTCTTAATAAAAAAAATTAAAAAATATTATATACAATAAATAACATAATAAATAATATATATATGGGTGTTTATAAATATTACACCTATATTTGTATAATTATTTTCCTTCAATAATAAACAATATATACTAATTATATTCTAATAAACATTAAAACTGAACTAATACTTTCAATAGTTATATTTTCATTATTATGTATGTTTTTATTACTAATAGATTTCATATAAAAAATCTATTTAATAAATATCATACTAAATATTTGTTTTAAATTTTAAATATATATAGAAATTGTTTGTTATATATATGATCTATTTTGAGCATCCAAAAAAAGGAAAAAACAATAATGAATAGTGGGGACTTTTGGACCCAATACCCAGTTTGAGGGTCATGTCAACATTGAACCGTGGGATGGTTTAAATACTCAGGGAATGTGTAGAACTTTGATAGAAGGGTGGGAGTGGATAAAAAAAATACATTTTCTAGGTAAACACATGCCAAAGATAATTAAATGAACTTATAATGGGGTTAATTTAATCACACATAATTTAGTCATTTTTTGAGAGGTCATCAAATATGTCAACGATTTTATAAACATGTTTAATCGTAAAAAAAATATGTAATTTCATTTTTTTTGCAGTGATATTACCCAGATTAATTAGACATTGATGATAAACATTATCTAGATATCTCAATCATTTTATCACATGAAAAATATTAACATCAAACACATATATAAAGTAAATAATGTTCCTCTCAACATACACATCCGCATTATAATTATACCATGTGTATGTTGCATGGTCAACCTGTAGAATAATGATCAAAACCATTTCAAATTCAATGAATGTTACCCATCATGTTATTACACTCTATATTTATCTTAGCCTCTCTATATCAATTAATCTTTTTATAAGATTTAAATTTTACAAATCCTTTCATTGTATTCCATGATTCAATATTAAATACGTATATATTTCCTATAACTTCGTATATGATTTCACATGATGAATTCTCATCATTCCATTTACCTCGGCTAATTAATCCAAAATAATTTTCTAAATTTATTTTATAAAATAATTTTATTTCATAATATTTCCACAATATATGTATACACAAACATATTTATAATTAATATATTAAATACATCACACATCATGTATATCACAACATATTACATTTAAACGTATATATTCTATATAATTCAATGGATTATTTTCTCAATAAAAATTCTTTTATAATATTACACTATCATTTATATTTTAATAAATTACCTAATATAAAAAATACACTTACAATGATTATTTTAAAATATATGAATAATTTATAAATATGTACCATAAATTATCACCATTTTAATTCTATATCTACTAAAAAATTTTATTAAAAATATCTTTTTATCATGCACATAAATAAATAAGGTTAATAAAGTACCATCCTTTAATTAAAATAAATCATATACGTATGTTTTAAATTATACTTATTTATTCTATATGTTTCAGGTTCCATGGACATAAACATGGATGTTAAATGTTGCATCTCATACATTATCTTAACTAATGTAAATTACAAAAATAATGGAGTTTGGTTCACCTACCATAATCTAGTTAGATAAATCATGGTAGAAGATCAATTAATGAAATCAAATTATCTTAATGATTCCAAAAAACATTCACCATCCTCTTACAATTTTTCTCTATCAAATATAACCCATCTATACATTTTCGAATGGATGATAAATCCAGAAATGAAAATGGGGAATAAAAAAGGATGAGGGTAATACCTTTATATTTTAGTATGAAAATGTATTTAAGAAGAAATAATCCCCAAAAAATAATATTTTTCCACCACCAAAAAAAGATATCAGGTCAACTAATAAAAATAATGGTGGAAGTAGGTCTACACACTACCACTAACTATCCCAATTGGACTTTATTAGACCCCTAATTAATTCTCAGTGGGCTTTGAAACTCTTCAAAAGCTATTTTTTTAATTGTCATTTTATTGAGTTTTTTCTATGGATCATCATACTCCATTTTCACTACTTAATTTAGAAATGTCCAACAAAATAATATATAATTATTTAATTCCAATATCCCTAAAAATTATTTTTTTACACATAATTTAAAATAATATTCAATAATTCATAGAAAAACATTTAAATTATAATCAAAGAAACATGATCACTTTTAAATATAATGTATTTATCAGGCTTCCCCTCATTCATATCCCATTAAATATGACAATATATAAAGGTTTACAAGTCTTTTAGAAATATAACTTTAAATGTCTTAGACACTCACTTTTACTATTCAACCATAATTAGTTAAAAAAAATTAATAAATAGTACTAATTAATTATAAGAGTTAGAAAATATATCCTTTTTTCCTAGTTAATTACATTTACACCATTAATTGTTCAAAAAAACAATTAAATATTTATTAGTGAGTTTTAAAAAATTATAGATATATATTTCATTATTTACTAAAAATTATTGATCTTAACAATAATCACACAAAAACACAAGAATTATCATAATTTCCAGTCTCCCTGAATAAATCGTGTAGATTTAGAAATAAACATTTGTATTTTTTTGAGGAAAAATAACAAGCTAAATAACATCTATAACAACCTCTCATAAGTTAAAATTTATAAATAATATCTTTATCCGCCCAAAAAAATTTTATTCTAGGATAATTATGTTGTCCAAACAGGTTTCTAGCTTACATCCAAATTTTGTTGATATTGTCTCAAATTTTAATAATAGAATATAATTTTCAAATCTTAAGAAGACATGATATAGTGATATATTTTAATAACCACCCTAAGGGTATATTTTAGTACATGTTAAAATGTTCCATAAAAATTAATGAGTTATAACTAGTTTCAAGGGGATGGAAAATAGTGTTGAAGAATACAAGAGAATATTTAGGTAGTGACATATCCATAAAAGGTTGAAATAAATTTATTATTTATTCATCTATATATAATTTTATGAATTTTGTGAGGCGGTGAGTCGATTAACATTATTTCTAATTTTTAAAATTTTATGATTTCTCACATAACTCAATCTCTTCTAACTATAAGAGTCCATTTTCTCTATTTTTTTACTCAACCTGAACAATTCAGAAAGAAAAAAACAAATATATTAGTAAATAATTTTATTAAAAAATCTCTCTTAATGGAGATGTTAATTATTTTATTGATAGGGGTCATCTATATCCTATTCCCCACTAAATATAATTTTAAAATTATCATAAAAAACAACTTTATGGTTAGAGTGGGAACCCCCACATCTTCTCAATCAAAGAAATGTCAGTGGGAAAAATCATAAATTCAGAATTAAATGAAATATATAAATTCAAAATCAAGGAGGGGTCTTGAAAGATAGTCATGATAATAGAGACATTATCCCCACAAATTGTGTGAAGATTTATGATGCCCCATGTATTGAACAATGTCACATTGAGTCCCTTTCTTTATGTATATCATTATAACCATTATCAAATCAGTATTTTCCAAATCATCCACAACAAATAGAAATAGTCTTAAACAAAACATGAGTCAAAAAATAACATCACCATATCTAATTATAAAACAAGGAGAAAACATCTAAACATCATATTCATGGGTCAAATAACATCAAAGTAGAACCATATTACCATAAAACCTCAAACCCTTTACCACAAAAACACAAAAGGATTCACTAAAAAATCACACTAATAAAATGAGAAAACAAAATGTCAATACACAATAAGGTTTCCAGTATAAGAAATATAAAACACCTAAATCTCTGTGGGAGAACACCATTGATGGAAGATGATAAAATATATATGATTACATAGATCCAAATGATACTTTCAAAATAGAGATGGATGAAAATTAGTAAAAATAGAATAGATACCCCATAAAATCAAGAAAAACTTACACAAGATCCACTATCTAGTGAACCAACTACATAATTCCAAGACACCAAGAGATAAACCATTATAGATAAAAATGGGATGAGACATGTTAGATTAGTAAATAATGTAATAAGAGGAGTGGATGAAGTCTGAGACTACGGTGATGATGGAAGAACCAAAACTCACCATCTACAAAAACATTGAGCTATAACGATCAAAGCCCAAAACAAATATACAATCATCAAACAATATTTATACATTGAAAAAATCCCTCTAGACAGATATATGGTCTATAATGATAATTAAGTGGATAATATTAGAGGAGTTGGGTGACTAAATATTTAGTCATATAAACAACACACAATTAACTAATGAAACCTATAAACCCCATTAGATAAAAAAAGACACAATAGAAGGAACTAAAAAGATCATAAATAGAGATGAAATCCATATGATATGGAGATAACCCATTGCGGTACCAATATATTTATTGAAGAATCCCTAGCATTAATTGAGAGTGATGATAGAGAAACTCCAAGGAGTATATAAATCCGTCTATATCACATGAATATTATAATATTATAAAATTAATTAATTATGTTATATATAATCTATGAACCCTATACAATTGATATTATACATGTAATCATGCATCCCACTTATTATTATTCATTATATATTCACCCAAAATGTAGTTATGAAATAAAATAATAATGGATAAAGAAACTCCCCTTTGATTTTTTATGGATATACTACCATAAATAAAATATTTATTAAAAGGACTAAAATTTCAATGAATAACAACTGTAATAATAATCAAAATCTTATTTAATGAAACGGTATTTATGAATGAATATGAAAATATAAGATTAAACTACTCAATTTTGATCAACCCAATTAGTAATTTTAAAACATTATTGATATCTTATTCTTCACTATAGTAATATTATGCAATAATAACCACCCTCAAAAAAATTTTATTCAAAATTGGGTTGGCTTCACTAGATCACCGTATAAATCCATATTCTCATTTTCTTCTTATTTCCCTCATCTATCTTTATATTTTATTTTTGTTTCAATCACTCTTATTTATCATGTAATTATCAATGTATTATTTTAATATTTTATCTAATTTGAAACTTATTTAATTTATTTACCTTTTTTATTTTATTTGTCTCTTAAATATTTTCTATAATATAAAAATAACTACTAGTGATAAAAAAATAAATTGATTGAGGAACCATAATTATCTTTACGAAAAATAATTTCATACAAAAAATCAAATTTTTTAAAATTATTTTTCATTGTGCTTAGTCATGGATTATACCATGATTGATTATATATGATTCCCCACACATGGATATAAGATAATCTGAGTAAAAACATATGGAACCACTTATGAATTGAGTAGATCTCATTATCATGTCTCACCAGATTGTTCTTTAGTGATGGTATATCTCTTGATAATACTTTTACTCAATGATTTACTTCATGAAACAACTAATTTGACAAATATTTTTCATGAAGACTTAAAGTATATTTTTCTAATTCAAGGATAGATGGTATTTCATTTTTTGCATTGTATAACCACGTTTTTAATCATTTTATTCAATGACCAAGTCATCTTCATTTCCTCTGCATCATGGTAAGTTCATTAATATAATTATATTTATTTAATAAGTTCTTATTAACAAAAAATAAATTCAGTCTTAGTAGAATGTGTTTACTACATTTATATTTTTTAAAAGAATTCTATAAATACTCTGTAATAACCTAGGATTGACGTACATGGAAATTAAATTAAATTTGATGAATAAATAGTACATTAAACAAATATATTCCAAAACACTATATTAGTTTATTGTCTTTAGAAATTTGGAAACACAATTACCTGGTTCATAAAACATGTACATCATCTTCTTATTTATGCTTCATAATAGGATTCCCTTTTTGAAACATCAGACATAATACCCTTCGTTAAATCCTTGGGAAAAGAAACATAAAAAGGGTTGATCTCCTATGATCAATAAGGGTAAAAAAGGATAGTTTGTAAACATAAACCTGATAATAAAGGGTATGATTATTTGATCATAAAATTATTAAATCCTAACCTACATATATATAGAAAACTAGAATCATAGTGAAAATCAAAGATAATAATATATAAGACCATAAATTTAACATAGGAAATAAAATTGTGGCATAAAAATAGACTTATAAATTTGTGAATATTTATAAATAGTAACAGGTTCACTCATTAAATCAAGGACATGAAACTATGCCCTTTTATAAACATATGGGCAGGGAAATTAGTTCCACTCATTAAAATTGGGAACATGAAATCAGGTTTACACATTACATACACACCTATTGAGTTATAGAGATTTTCCCAATTCACTAGATAGAGATATAGGTCCCACCCATATTATAATTAAATCATTCTTACTTGTTCCACAAAAACATAAACTATTCATCATATCATAACCCAAGGAATTAAAATGGGTTTCATAAACATCATTCCAACGGAAAATAATCCATGAAAAACAAATGGATTTCATAAATATTATATAAATTATGAAACCATAGAAATATTTGTGATATTATACTTGACATATATCCATATTAAGGACATTAATCATAGATGTATAATAATTTTGATAAAAAAACGTAATTGATGTTTGAGGGAATAAAATTTCATCTTCAAAAATGTTTTGTTTTCTTAAAACACCACACTATTGTACAAGAATGCAATTTTATAAAGATAACCACTAAAACATATAAGGGAAGCTTACTGGATATAAGTCATCATGGAAGTGTTAAAATCCATTCATGCTGTATTTTATAAGAAAATATTCTTCTCATAATTTCGTCAGAATTTCAAAAAGTATCTCATATGAAAAATGAAAGACAAGTTCTTTCTAACTGTATAGTAAATAGTAAAAAATCTGTAAAACTGAATTTATAAATCCATAAGATAATAGTAAAACATTTTATTAAAACATTAGAAAACATGTATATGGATTATAAAAAATCCCCAGTAAATACTTACATATAAATAATCTCGAATAATAATGAGATTGCGAAATTATCCTTTACCGGTTTATAATTAGTAAAATCATATGCCTCATAAAATATGTAAAATTATATACATATAATAACCTTTATAATAAGAACCATAAAAATATTCCTAGGTAGTATAAACAAAACTTAAATGAAATGGGTGGTGTATAAGGTATATGTCCCATATAAATAAACGTGAGACACAATAATCTATTGTATTAGGTATGATATCCATTGTATGTATTTGAAACTCCTATATAATGATTTAAGTAATGTAATTAACTGATTAAAAATTCATAGTAATTTTTATGATATCATATACTATCATATTATCATTCTTTTATTGGTAATAGGACATTGTTACACTTTATTTAGATATTAACTATTTTATGTTCATATGCATGTTTTGTTGAATAAGTTCAGTTTCTCTATATTAGTCCATACTTATATCATTAAAAAAATTTATTAACATAATATAAACCATATTTATTCATTCTAAACATTTACATAATAAGTATTTAAATAATATCAAGTATAATTAATCACATCACATCGTGGAGATTGTAGGTCGTATGTATGCAGGAGCGACAATATCATTCCCAAAATTTTTGAATGGTATTGAAGCAGATGGTGTATAATATTTCAGAATAAATATCATGTAATAATAATCATATATAGTTATTATTTATATAATTATACCCATCTGATAAAGGTAGTGTTAAAAAACATATCACACCACGACGTGGAGATGGAAAGTTGTAAGTACGCACATGTGGTGATTTCATTTTTCATATGATAGATAGAAGGTGGAATATGGTTATTTAATAATTATAATAACATCTCATTATATAATTGGTACTAGATTTATTACTTTTAATTTAACAAATCATGATGATTATATAGAATAATAAAGATGTTTGAATGAATTGGTAGTCGAGATTACCACTTCTTCGATTGGCTTCCCCAAAACCTCCTCCTAGAGAACTATGGATGGTATATGAAGAAGACTATAATATATATATTGTATCTAAGGAAGTTTATAAGGAAAAATTTCAGGAGATGGATGATATTTGTGCGCCAAATATAAAATAAGGGGTGAGGTAGGAGGTGCACTTTTATAATTTAGGTGAGGGGAACCCTTGGAAAATTTTAAAATATTAAATTAATATAAATTAATTTTGAATTCCAAATTCATCCAAATGGAAATATGTATAATATATGACATGGATAATTCCATGTACTCTCATCCAATAATTTTCAATGATGTATTTAACCTTCTCTTTTTTGTTTACCCTTAATTAGTTTCTTTTAATTTTAATTATGGTAACAACATTTAATGTTTTAAATGGCTATATATTTTACTAATATGGGGTAAATTTTTCGTAATTGGAAACCTAATGAACATTTAGACCATATAATAGTCATTTTTTAATTTTATTATATTTTTATATTTTTTAATATTTTAATAAAATCATATATTTATAAAACAACAATTATATCAATTTTTACACTATTCATTTACTTTTATTTAAATAATATCTAAACATAGAGATAACTTCAAAAAAATTAATAGTATTATAACATTTCATATTCACATATAAATTTTTTTTATGATATAATTATGTCAAATAATATTTATTTTAATATTAATATTTTCATTACTTGATTCCTTTATTAATAAAGAAATAATTGCATCTTCATTGTGTCATAATTAAATTTAATTACATAAGGACTAAAAAATATAAATAAAATACGATGATTTAAGAAATTTTTTAATATTTATAGTGACTATTTTTAATCAAAGATATCACTTATATAACCCCATTTTAAAATTGTTTTATTAAAAACATATTTTTTATAACATATTTTCTGTTATTTTAAATTAAAAGTTAAAAGTGTCATAATCACACACAAGTGATTTTATATGGCTAAAGATTCATCCCATGGGTTTTCTGGGTCAAGAATATCTCAAAAATATGATTATTATAATATTGGGTGTAGTTTTATGATAGTATTCTTACTATTAATTACATGTACTACCCACTCACCGTATCAATAAAAATTACCGAAGTTACAATTCATAATTCCCAAAATTAAACTAAACTTATTTAAATAATATGGAACAAATGATTAAAAATATAGAGTCCAATTTTGAAATTTCAAACGATTTAAGTTTTAATAATTGATTTACAATTAATATCATTGTTGGAATGAAAAATGGGTTTTTAAAAGATGAAACATTGGAAAATATGGAAATGTTTTTAAATCTAAATTTAACGTATAATTTATTCAAATGATCTATATTAAATTAACTAATAAAATCATAATCTCATTATACATTAAAACCATTAAATACTAACTATATAAATCATTTCCATGAAAAGATGTATTTTCAATTATAATTTAGTGTATTTTTACAATTCATCAAAACAATAATGTCATCATAGAAATATCAAAAATCCATCCAATGTAAATTGTAATATATTGATTCCAAAGAACATGTTTATGAAGATAAATAGAATATATAGTAGTGTAAAAAAACAATTTTGAAAATGGGTATGCTATCAAAAGGAGGGGAAATTATATTTTTTTAATACTTCTTTTATCCGAAAAATATAATTTGTTCTTATATCATGTTTAGAAAACATTTAATATTAATTTTTAACAGTAATTTGAATATTATATATATATATATATTACATTAAAAAAATATATGAAAAGTTATAAAATTATTTTATTTTCATTTAAATATTTTTCAGAGGAATGTTAATATTTTTTATACCATCAATTAGAATTACTAGGTTCTAAGGAAGCATACAAATTTTAGTTGTTCAATTAAACTAGGTCTTGGGTGAAATGGATTCTATCAAATAAACTCAAAATTATGTGTATCACAAGATAAACATAGTTTTGCATATACCGCATGTTAAGACGGTGTTGTGTATAGTGTAAGCTAATCATGGCATAGAGTTAAACACCATATATCAATGAAATTAAAAATAATCTATCTCATAATATACTTGGGTGTAATATTATCCCCCCCTTAAATTTTATTTCACCATCTAAATTCATCAGGGTTATAAATTGATGGAAATCCACATTGTAAAAACATAAACATCATTTTTTAAAAGAATAGTCAGAATATAACACTTACCCAAAGTTAATCATAACTAGGTCACTACGTAGGAGAATATATGTGAGGATTTGTCATAGAGTAAAATCATAAATAATAATAGTGATTGTTAAAAATCACTGATCATAAGAAATTTAATGATCTATTGAATTTTAAAAATCAAACAACCATACACAGAAGAACCATGAAAGATGTCAATAATATCATTAAAAATGATGATAATAAGACTCCCTTTTAAATCATGATCATGTTTCTTAATATTAATGAATTTTCATGAGAAGATATACTTACTTTATTTTAGTACAATCACAACATTAGTTGTTCCTTGAACAATTTACACATCATATCTTATTCAAATAAATGAATTTCAGTTTTTTATTCCAAAACTGTTAGTAGATCATGTGATCCATAAATAGAATGATAGGTCATTCTATCTATCTAAATAAAAAGGATATCAAAAGTTATCAAATATTCATAATTCTTCCTATAGTGAGACAATACATTAATCTAAAAAACCTCAACTAAAGTACTAAATATACTATCCATAAATGGTTAACCTTGAAATCCTTCAAAAAATTGAAATTCTAAAATATTAAAAAGAGTTGAACTAAATCATATTAACATTTTTCTCCCATATCTCATAAGGAAATTTTTTGTTTTTAAATTCCAAAAATGTGAATACCTTAATCATTTATTCTCTTTAACAGAAATACTTATCAAAAACATGCATCATTACATTTTCATAAATTCAAAATGTTGTAAACATCATCCATGATAGCATAAACCACTTTTGAAGAATCCTTAATCAGTTCTACAAAAATCATTACCATCTAATTCACTTATTAATGTACCACATATCATCATACAAATATCATTATCATATATTCATGCTCATATTTAGTGTTATCCTTACCTAAATCATGTCTATTAAAAAAAACCTTATTAAATTAATCACTATTCATGTTTACCAGTACCATTCAGTATATTCTCTAAAATCCTTATAAAAAAACTACAGTGTACCAATACATAAATGTTTAATTATTACATAATACCCTAAATATACATCCATAACATTATAATATAATTCTATTATATAAACACTGAATCAATCTGCTACTTCATTGACATATGCCACATCACCAAAAGTGATAACATGTGACTATACTTTTTCTTTTTCCTTAAGAGATTATTGATGTCGGTCATCATAATTAACCCTTGAATTTAGGAATTTTTTAGAATAATTCCGATTTTCTTTTTACTTGTAACATAGAATAGTGAGACTTCCACTCTTTGAGAAGTATATTAATTCCCATTATTTTAGTAGTAAAATTCTCGATAACCTTCTTTCCCATAATTGAAACATTTACTTGTCACCTTAAGATAATGTGAATTTCGCCCACGTATCCTTCCACTATTTGAGAATAAATAAAATATAATATTATTTCATCAATTATTATTAGAGTTTACTTGGAATTATATCCTCATATATTTTATCATAACCATGAGATATATGGGAAACAATAATCCCCATTTTTGTAAGAAGAATACATGGAAGGTACATATTGAAATATATGTTCTTGAACACATCCCAATCCATGGATTCGATATTATATTTTTTCCTAATATTCTTGATAAATTTCCACCACATATTCTGTTTACCTTCTATGTGATAAGTTCCCAACATAACATAATTACATTATGAACAACTAAGAACGAAAAATATCATTTCCACAGAATAGATCAATTTCCCAGCAACTAGTTGATTGGTCGTTCCACTAAAAGAATGTGGATATTTCCTTAAGAAGGATTCCAAATAACGTTGTTCCCATTTTTTGTTCATTTGGAAGCCTTGTAGGATTTTTTTCATATAAACAAGATTATTTATTCTAGCTCCCATAAAATTTTCTTTTTTAGGAAAAAATATTGCATTTCCCAATACATTGATCATTAACATGGTTCTTTCGGGTTCTTGACATTGTATAAACCCCATAAAGAATAGTTTGAGAGGAAAAAATCATACTCAAAAAACAACATAATCATGGGGAATTACATTCAATCCAATACACCATAGGTTTAATCCTAGATTATCCATGATTGTTACCCAAATTCTAGGATTGTAACCTATAATTATATTTATCCTTAGTACATCCCAAGACATATCCTTAGAAATATCTTGATGGATGTCACTAATGTTTTCATATCTTAGTTTCCAAAGGATGACTAAAACTTTCTCTAATACCAACCCTAATAACCCACACATGATGTACATGGACAATATATTAATTTTGCAGAATTATTTATACATTAAACAAATAGGCTCCCATATATTATATTATTTTAGTGTATATGAAAACTATAAAACATAATTAACTATTTTATATAACATCTACATCCTATCTTACTTTATCCTTAATAATTAGAACCCCTTTTGACACACCTTACTTAATGCCCTCCTTCATATCCTGAGTAAGAGAAACCTAAAAATGGGTGATCTCAAATGAAAAATATGTTTAAGAAAAGGTGATATGTAAGCATAAATATGAGTATAAATGGTATGATAATTAGATAATAACATTAGATGATCATTCCATGAATATCCATAGAAAATATGAATCATAATATAAATAAAATATCATAATAAATAAGATCAAAACTATAACATGAGAAATGAAATTATGGATACACATAAACTTGTAACTAATTGAACATGTATAAATAGTAATAGGTTCACTCATTAAATTACAGTCATGAAACAATTCACTTCCATAATCATATGGACATTGAAACTAGGTCCACATATATCATTATGAACATGAAATAGGGTTCACAGAGAACATATGAAATCTGACGAACTATCTAAATTTACCCAATGAACATGAGTGATATATAGGTCCCACCCATATTATAATGAAATAGTTCATACATGTTCCAAAAAAACACAAATAATTAAAAATTTTATAAACTAAAAAATTAAAATAGGTTTCTTATAAAACATTCCATCATAACGTACTCCAGGGAAAAAATGGATTTTATATGTAGAATATACATAATAAAACCATATGAATAATAAGTATTGTATACTTGAAACATACCAATATTAAGAAATGTAACCAGATATGTAAAATAATATTGACAAAGCACTTGAAATAGATTCGTGAGGGAAATATGCTTTATTCTTCAAAAACGATTCCTTTTTATAAAATGATTCACTATTTAAAAATAAAATTTCATTAAATATAATCCTGAAAAATTAAAATATAAGATTCCTGAAAATAAGGCTTCATTAAATCATAAATATCCAATCATACCATATAAGTTAAAAGCAAACATTATTCTCAAACATTGGTTGAAAATTCAAAAAGAACCTCATATATAAAACAAAGAAATATTTCTTCCAAACCACGTATTAAAAAGTCAAAATGTGTTAAAATGAATTAATACATCAATAGGAGTATATTAAAAAATTTCTTGAAAACATTATAAAAAAATGGAATAGATAATAAATAAATCCTCGAAAATATTTTCATATAAACAATCTCAAATAATAATGAGATTTTGATATTATCCCTTCCCGATTAAGAATTAGTTGATTCATAGTATTTCATAAAATAATGAATATTATATTAATTTCATAACCTTAAAAGTAAGAAGGATATAAATATTAATGGCAACATAAACACAACTCAATAGAAATAGGTGTTGAATAAGGTATATATCCCACATAAATTAAAGTGAGACAAAGTAATCCCTTATATTAGGTCTGATATCATTCGTATGTATTGGAACATCTGGTATAGTGATTTAAATAATTTAATTTAGTTATTAAAAAATCATATCTATTTTATTATATGATATATTATCACATTATCATCCTTTTATTAGTAATATTTCATTGTTACTGTTTATTCAAATAATAACATCTCTATGTTCTTATGCATGTTTTATCGAATAAGTTTTGGTTATCCTTCTCAGGTCATAGTTATATCATTGAAAAAAATTATTAACATAATATATACCATATTTATTCATTATTTTCATTTATATAATCATTATTTAATTAATATCATGTATAATAAGTCACATCGCATCCTGGAGACGATAGGTCGCACGTACAAACAAATGACGATATCATTCCCATAATTATTGAATGGTATTCAAGTGGATGGTTTATAACATTTTATAAGAAATAAAATGTTATAATAATAACATATACTTATTATTTCCATCATTATACCTATTCATTTAAGGTGGTGTTGAAAACAATTACACCATAACATGGAGACAGTAAGTCATACATACGCACGTGTGGTGATTTCATTTTTCATAGGATGGATAGAAGGTGGGGTATAGTTTTTTAATAATAATAATAATAAATAATTATATAAGTCATATTGAATTTATTACATTATAAATAAATAATCATGAAGGTGAACTAGAAGAAAAAAGATGTTTGAAAGAATCAGTAGGGTAGATTACCTCTTCTTCAATGTGGTTCCTCTAAATATCCATTTAGATCACTAGATCTGGCCTCTAAAGGATACAATAATCTCTAAATGTAAAAAAGAATGTTTATAATCGAACATTATAGGGTATGATGGAGCTTGAAGGCCCAAATTGAAGTTAAAAGGTGAGGGAAAAGGCTCCCTTTTATAATTGAGGTGAGGGGAACAATTGGAAATTCATAAAATATTAAATTATTATATATTAATTTTTAGATAAAAATGATTCCAATAAAAATATGTCTAATATAAAATGTGTATAGTATTAAATACTTCAATATATTAATTTTTATACAGGTAGTTATTTTGTTTTAAACCTTTTTTTATCAAAAATTAATTTTTCCCTTCATTTTTAACTGTTCTATCAAATTTTAAGAATCAATAAGAAATAAATTTTTCTTATATGTAGTAAATTTTCCATAATTTGACACATAATTAATAATGAGATCATAAAATAGTAACTTTATGATTTTATAATATTTATAGGGTTTATAAATAATTTATTAATTTATTGTTCTTATAAAACATCAATTATGTCAATTGTTACACTATTCATTTTATTGAATTTAATTAAAATCTAAAAAAAGAGATAACTTCGAAATAATCAATTTAATAGTCTTATAACATGCCATATTAACCACTAAATTTTTTATCACATAAATTATATAATTTAATGTGTATTTTAATATTTATAATATGTTTTATTTGATTCTTCATCAACAAAGAAATCACCACATCATCATTGTGTCATTATTAGATTTAATTATTTAATGCATAAAAATTATGAATAAATACAATTATTTAGTAAATATTTTTATATTTATAATTACTATTTATAATCGAATAGATCACTTCTATATCCCCATATTAAAATTGTTTTAGTAAGAATGTATATGTTTATAACTTTTTTTCCTTTACATTAAATTAAAAGTTACATGTGTCATAATCACACCAAACTGGCTTCCAAAGGCCAAATATCCATCCCAATGATTTTATTGATATGATATATATCATACAATAATATTATGACAAGTTTTAGTGTATTTTTATAATATTAGTCTTTCCCATAATTACATTTTTACTATATTACTGTATTAATAAAAATTACAAAAGTAACTATTCATAATGCCCAAAAATAAAATAAATCTATTTACGTAATTTGGATGTATTAATTCAAATATAGATTCAATTTATAAAAATTCAAAACAAAATATTTTCAATAATTATCTTAAAATTAATTTCATTGTCTTAATGAAAATGGGTTTTTAAATGGTTAAACTTTACAAAAGACTGAAATGTTTTCATATATAAATTCAATGTAGAATTAATGACAATGGAAAAAATTATATTATTAGATAAAAATATATTCTATTTATACATTAAAACCATACATTACAAACAATATAATTTATTTTTTTGAAAATTGTTTTTTTAATTAAAATTTAATGAATTTTTATTATTCATCAAAACATGACAGTTATCAGAAAAATATAAAAAATTCATCTAAAGTAAATTATTATATCTTGAATCCAAATAACATGATTATATTGTTAAATATAATATATAGAAGTGTAAAAAAACAAGTTTTAGAATAGTTGTTCCATCAAAATGTAGGGAAACTGCATTTTTTAAAAAGTACTTATTTTATTCAAAAAAATGAATTTGTACTTATATGTTTTCTAAAAAACATATAAGAAGAATTTTAAACATTATGTGAATTATATTATAAATATTGAATTAGTAAAATCCATCATGAATTATTACATTATTTTATTTTAATTTATATATTTTTTCATAAGAATGTTAATATTGTTCATATCTTTTATTATAATTACTAGGTTCTGAGGTAACATAAAAATATTAGTTATTCACTTTAACTAGGTCATGCATGAAATGGATTCAATAAAAAGAACATTAAATTGGGTGTAAAAGAATTCATGCGTAGTGTAGTGTATACCGCATGTTAATACGGTGTCGTGTATAGTGCAAGTTAAACATGTTTTATCGTACAACACAAGACATTAATGAAATTAAAATTAATATATCTCATCAAAATATTTGGGTTTAACATATTCAATTATAGTTATATGTTATGTACTGGTAGTCCTCAATTCATTACATTTTTATGTAATTGACTAACGTTCTATTGTTTTCATAAACTCATATCTCACTTAAGACCTTTAATATTCTCTAGAATCTATATATTTTGTGACTTTAATTATATTTTTATCCATCCTTGTATCTTTATAATACTACAAAAAAATGCTTCATATTTATTTTAGACATTATTTTTTTATCAACAATTAAATTTTTATTATATGTTCACAAAAAAACCTGCTTGTTATATCCATGCATAATGTGTTTATGCACTATTTGATGAAATCAAATTATGTTATTTGTCTGCCTAAATGTTTTCTATTCGTTTATTAATCAATTATAAACACCCACATCATTTTTTTTATATTAATTTATCTATTTCTCATTAGATTAAATATTATTATTTTTTATCATTCTATTTATAAAATATTTTATTCCTTTATTTTTGGAGTATTATCATGGATTATACATTATTTATTCTCATCTAATCATATAGATATTTTAATTAATAATTAAATCTAATTCTCATGTTTATCTTCGACATTTTATAATTATATGAAAATTAGTTTGTTGTAGTATATTCTCGAAATGATGCATTTAAAACCAATACAATTTCACCTTTCCCCTACCAATCGGTTAGATAGTTTCAATGATTAAATATATAAAAACAATAAAAAACATTAATATTAATTAAATAATACAATATTAAATTAATTTATTAATCATGACCATTAATATATAAAATATATACCACTATGAACAATTTTATATGAAAAGTAACCCATGTGTAAAAGGTAAACTATATATCACAAGGGTCAGTAATATATTGAAATGGAAGCTCTAAAATTGAAAATAAAAAATTGAGACATTGGCCCCCAAAATTAAGAATTTGTGTCACTATTGATCTTAATATCAATATTCTATGTGACCAAGACGATGAAAAACAAACATTGATTATAGTTACATTTTCTATAAATATTTTATATTAAACCATGTTTATATATTCATGAATATAAATTTGTAAAGTGTAAGTACAACATGCTTTGTAAAAACTGACTACCTAACTCTAAAAATTTATCATGATAAAACATGTATATAAGTTATCATGTCACAACTGAGGAATCATACTTACCTCAATTCATCATAATATGCAATATGAAATTTAAAAAAATCGACAATATAAAATCCCATAAAACATGTCATAATCATAGCACATATAATTAATTAGACAATTAAGTGATTTTTTTTTAAAAAATGTTTGTTATATTATATAACATTATACACATACAATACATATAAAAACAAACAACACTTTATTTCATTGGTGGATATTGTTACCTTAGTCATCAACTAAACCCTTGAAATTTAAAAGTATTACAAGAAAAAACATATAAAAAAATCTAGAATGGGAATGTAAAAAATTCAAATATTATAGAATTATCACCCCCACCAATTGTACTATAAGAATGAAAAAATACTAATAAACCAATTGTCATATTAGAAAAGGAAAACATAAATCCTTAGGAGAATTTTAGTGAATATTTAATGAAATAATTAAGAGATTTTTACAAGATTTAATATGACTATTTTAATTATTATTTGACCTTTGGATTAGTAATTTGACAGTTGGAATAGTAACCTACCAATTTGGAATAGTAACTTGGCCATTTACAAAAGTAACCAAACCGTTGTAATAGTAATTTCAACTACAATAAATAATATACATTGTAAATAATATTTATCAGTAGTAATTTAAAAAAATTATATTATAATGTCATAAAAATATCAATATTAAAAACTAAAAAAAAATATGAACACATATTTAATAAAACATAGTTTTATATATTTCATAAAAATAAAAAATCATTTAGTACAAATTACTATTAACTATAATAAAAAAATATTTTCAAAAAATGGAGATCATATTTTTATGTGGTACCAAAAAAAAATTAAGTGTGATTTTTTTAAAATTTTATGAAATAATTCAGTTTTTTGGTGAATATTAAAAATATAGTTTTTTCATAACTGATGCATTTTAGATTACATTATTCCATATGTAATAATACCCTAATCAATTATAAGAAATTTCGGTGGAAGAAAAACATATTTAATTTAATAAATTATTTATCTAAATCCAATAATCATTTTTTCTATAAAAAAAATATTTATTTTTCAATGTCTAAAGTATAGTATTCTATAAAAACAATAAATTATTTATTTTTCCAGCATTGTGTTTCATTAAACTATTAAATTAGGATTATAATGTTTTTTAAAGTATTAAAATCGTGTAATTTAATTTAAATATATTTCATAATTTCAAAAATATTTATGTTGAAATCTTTTCCTGGGATATAATATTTTATTCAATCTTATAATTAAAAAACACACTTATCCTCAAGTATAAATAATCCCTCACTCATGTTATGACCCAGTGTTTTTCGATAGAAATTCCCTCCTCATATGTATGTCATAAAATCCAATGAAAACACAACATAATGAACTACTAAGTTCTTTGTGACCTTCAAACATAGGTTTGTCACTTCTGTTTTTGGAATTTCAAAAATCTGACATACACGGTTGTGACCAGTAAGGTATTTGGAGTTCTATAAGAAAAGCTTAATTTTTAGTGAATAGTAATCCACCCTTATGAATAGTAACATACCCATATAAATAGTGATATACCATAATGAATAGAAACCTTACCTATGATAGTATTGAAATAATATTCAATTTGAAAGTACGATATAGCTATACATTAGAATAAGTAAATGAATGTTTTAAAACTAGTTTTTGATAATAAATTATAATTTTAGTTAAATATTAAAATAATCATATTTAGAAAATTATTTTTGAAAAATGGACTTCTTTTTTGGATTCTACACATCAAAAAATGGTTACGGTGAATTTTTGATATTTTTCTAAAATACTTAAAAATTTTATGAATAGTAAAATACGGTAATTTACCGTATATATGCATTATAATCTAAATAGACTGTTCCTGGCATCATAGATGATTTCACCACCATTGGTTCGAATTAACATGACCCATTTACTATTCTAGGTCATGTAATACTTACAATTCATGAAGTAATGATTAAAAAATTATGAAATCCCTCCTCTCATCCACTATAACCCCCCCTACACTCCCACTTCTCTTCACTCATTTCATGCCTTGTTCCTTGACAATATTCTGCCCAAATATCTCCCCAAATTCCTACCCTACATACAAAATCTTATAGCCTCTTCAAAATACAAAAACTTATCCCATTAAGATGTTCTAAAAGGAGGAAGTCTGAGGAGGTAAATTCATCTTTCCAATTCCTTCATTACTTTAAAGTTCTTTTATTTTTTGTTTCTTTCCTAAATTCCTTTCACCCAAATGGTATGATAACTATAGGAGTATAAATGTACTGGAATACTATTATTCTAATGGGATACTTATTTATCTTCTCTCCTTTCCCATCCTTTTTTTGAATGAAATGAAAGCATTGTTTGAGATGTGCCAGTTTAGCACATTCAATGACAACTGTTTATCAATTTCTATTATCATCATTAAATATGATCATGAAACCATTTTTGTTATTTTTGAACCAGATTATATATATGTAATATATCCTATTTTTATTCTGTAATATTATTGTAAAAATGGTATTAAGTTATAAATCAAAACATGTTCATGGTAATCAAACCCACCGATTAACAAAAAATGGTTATCATTGTGGTTTAATATAATATTTAGACTTCAATATAAGTAACCAAATAAAATTTGAAACCATATAATCTCATGTATTTTCACTAATAACATATATCTTTATTTCTGTATGATGACCTCCATCTTTCATGTTAATCCAAAAATGAATAAAAGTGAACTGATCCTTTAAAATCAAGTAAATAAATGAGCCCAAAAAATGAAATTATACATGAAAAATAATCAAGAAGGGCTTTAACGAACTAAAAAGGGTTATAAAAAATTAATTACATATATAATATATTCTATAATTATTAATGAATAATCCTAATTTGTTTATTCTTGTCTTTAATAACAAGTGGAGAACACCAACAAATTTAAGGTAAGGGATCCTCTCCTTTTCACTCTTAATCAAGATTGTTCTCAATGTTTTTCATTTTTTGTGATGGGGTATGTTTTTTCACCTCCCCCATAATGCCATAATGTTTTATATGTGATTTTAAACCTCTTATCTCTCTCATCAAGAACTCTTAGTTACTCATGGTACCTTACCAATAAACCGTAATGGATTCTACACAAACATCCTTTATTCCTTCGGGTTCCTCTATCTTTCTTTTTACCAAAATGTAGCTGTCTTTAATATTTTTGTAAAAATTATACATTATTTTTATATTCTCCAAAATCATGTTCTGAGATCCATATATAATTTTGTGGGGATATACATGCTGTTAATTGAATCATACCTCAATACTTCCCAATAAGCACACTCATTTTAAAGGAACTTCTTGAATTTTTACCCAATTTCACGTTCACTCAGTCCTCTGTTTTAAGCCACCACTGTCTTTATAAAATCAGTATTTTTATTGTGAAAAACTTTGTGGTTAAATTTTGGTTTTATATAATGTAATTTCCTCTCTAAAATTATAAAATCTATATTGTATTTTCTTTAAAACCGCACAAAAAAGTTTTAATGAAAATGTTTATCAAATACATTTCTTATATGTTGTCACACCTATTTGTCACCACATGTCATGTTATATTCCTATACTACCTTATGAACGTCCATGTATGTTCCAATTCCTTTATTTCATGGACACTTTCATGATACAATCATTGGTTATGATTTATGTCATCATTCTGGTACGCAATTCTTCCCATGGGTATACTTATGTTTATTAATGATTTATTATGTATGATTATTTATGTGGAATGAATATTTATGTGGCATGAATATTTATCAGGAAATAATATTCATGAAAATTTTGAGCTGGGTGCACCTAAATAGTGCTCCAATGCATTGGGTAAAGTTAATTCTCATGAGATGTGATGTGAAATGGGATTGGTGTTTAGCCTTAACCCATACTAAAATGGGAAAAATGATTGGTGTTTATCCATGACCCATACTAAAGATATGTTTTATAATTATTCCACATTTATATGATTCCATGTTTATATGATCCCATACTTATATGATATAATTTCATATGTTCGATGATTTGCTATCAATATTTCTTGCCTCCTGACTCATGTGCTTAAGATATATCCTTATGTTCTTTCCCTTACTGGGATTTTTAGCTCATCCCTCTATTCATCTGTTCTCCGAGGGTACCCTATGAAATGAAAGGGCTCAAATGAAGTTAGGATCTCTTTATGAAGATTAAATAAATAAGTTTTTTAGCCACTTGTTTTATGTTTTATGTACCTAATATTTGAAGACACTATATATAATCATCCTTGGCTTGTACTATGATGTATAATTATTATTAAAAAAGTGAAATGTTATATATAAAAAGTTGGGGTTTCTATTGTTGGTATCAGAGGATGTTCTAGTTATTTTTGGAGATTAGGAATAGGGAACCATAGTGAGAACCTTAAGGATGAGACTAAGTATAATAAAATTGTCCTAAACATTGGAAATTGTTGAGTAAGTGATATATCAAGGAAATAAATCCATGTTTGGATAAGATCAGGTAGAGATGGCTCTGGAACAAATGTTCGTAAGAGTGAAAACACCAACAAGGAGTTTTGGTCTTCACTCAGGGTATCCTGGTACACAACAACAGGCCTTGCTTCAATCTTGGTTAAGACACTCTCGGGGGTTATGCTTTGGTATATTCACGAGTTTATTACAAATGATTATTAAAGAAAACAAAATCCTATATGAGAATATTTTAAGAAATAGATCAATCATAACCTAGATATAAACCTAAGAAATGACAAGTTATGATATTCTTCTTCTTTATAAGTTTATCCTTTTATGTTAAAAGTTTCCTTTTTATGTTCAATTGCTAAGTATTCAAGACATATAATTATATGTTCTTTTTCGTAGTTAATGGTGTGAAAAAGAATAACACGCTCTAACAACCAATGATATAGTCAATGTGAATATTGCCCTAATTATATGCCTGATATAACACGAGCGGGTGATCGAAACATCATGACAGTACTTGCTCAGCTGGCTCGAGTTATTAATAATATCTTCAATCATGTGAAACACCCTCCTCCTCTAAGGAAAGAGCATGTTTCTATAGAATACATCATGAAGAAAAGGCCTCCCATATTTATGGGATCTCATGATCCCCTCCTCGTGGAATAATGGATTTACTCCATTAAAAAGATTTTCTCCATCTGGAAATGCTCGAAAGAAGAGAATGTTGAAATTTTGGTCTATAGTTTTGATGGGGAAGCAGATCAGTGGTGGACAGGTCAAGAATAAAAAGTCTCAAGAAGAAATTTATTCCATAGATTGGGTGGAATTCAAGATGATGTTTTTCAATAAATGTTTTCCATGAACCCTCAGTCTCAAGATGGAAAAATAGTTCCTCAGAGTCAAGAAAAAAAAATGAGTCCATTGGGGCGTATGAAGAAGAATTTACAAGGCTTTCAAGGTACACCTCTAGCTTTGTGATGAACAATGAAACCAAGGTGGATCAATTCTTTTGTGGCATAAATCTGATTCTAAGAAAAGAACTAGAGAATCAGGAAATTGATATTTATGAGGATATTTCCCTTTGTACCCTCAAGGTTGAAATAGAGATTGGAGACACTCAGTGGTCTCGTGGGCCTAGTGACAAGAAGAGGAAAATAGAGATCAACATGGGCGGTTCATCAAATATATCCCATAATCGAAAGGGGCATGTCTTTTTCCCTTGAAAAAAATTGTGGGAAGAAGCATCGTGGTAACTGTCAAAAAGGAACCAAGAATAGCTTCAAATGTGGAAAATTTGGTAATCTGGCCAAGAACTTTCGTCAATGTATGAAGAATCCCACCAATGCAGAAAAAGAAATTAAGGTTAAATTCAACACTCAGCCTATAGTGCAGTGCTACAACTGTAAGGATCCTGGGAATTGTGAGAACAGTTGATTTAAGACGAGGGTTATTGGAGGCAATCAACAACAACCTCCAAGGAAAAAAGGAAGGGCTTATACTCTTATTACTGTCAAGGGGGAGCCTTACAATTATGTTCCAATTGGTATGCTAGTTATTCATTAAATAATAGAAAACGTACTATTTGATTCTGGTTCTATGCATTCTTTCATATGATGCATGTTTAGTAGAACTATTCAAACACCACCATTAAAATTGGAGGAAACTTTATCTATTAGAATATAAAATGGTTCAATTATTTCATCCATGGTTGATAACTCCTCCCCGGTTAATTTTTGTGGATTGAACCTCAAAGAAAATATCGTTATACTTCCTTTAGTGGAGTTTTACGCTACCTTGGTCATGGATGGGATACCTTTATACAAATCCAACATCAACTATTGGGAAAGGGAGATTACACTTCACATCGTGAAGCACCCTTTGATTCTTTCCATGTGTAAGGAGGAAGGTGAATCATCATTAGAATAATAGTCTCATGTTTGGATACTAAATCATTGTGAGAAAGCATATCTAGCTCAAATTATTGGGACAATGCATTGAATAAAGCTTGAAGAAATGTATATTGTGAGGGATTACAATGAGTTATTCCTTGAAGAGTTGTTTGGTATTCCTCCTGACCGAGAGGTTGAGTTCTTAATTGAACTTATTCCTGGATCATTTCCTATATCAAAGACACCTTTCCGAATGTCCACCGTAGATCTTGAAGAACTGAAAAATAAATTACAGGAGAAAATGGGGAGGGGTTTTATTCGCCCGAGTGCCTCACCTTGTGGTGCGCCAGTCCTCTTAGTAAAAAATAAGGTTGGATAAATGCACCTATGCTTTGATTATTATGAGCTCAATAAAATCTCCATAAAGAACAAGTATCCCCTGCCATGGATAGATGACTTGTTTAATCAGCTTCATGGGGTGAGTTTTTTCTCTAGGGTGGACCTTCAGTTGGGATATCATAAATTAAAGGTGGGGAAGGAAGATATTACCAAGAATACCTTTTGAACGAGGTATAAACTCTAGGAATTCATATTGATTCCCTTAGGACTCAGTAATGCTCCATAAATTTTCATTGATTTACTGAATAGAGTCTTTATAGATTACATTGAAAAAAAATTGGGTGACTTTATTTACGATATTCTTATATACTCCATGAGAAAGGAGGAACAAGAGGAGCATTTGAATACTGTGTTAAATACTTTTCGAAGAAAGAATTTTTATGTAATGTACAGTAAATGTGAGGTCTGGATGGGGGAATTATCATTCATGGGGAATGTTATCACCAGCAAAGGGATATCTATGGACCCTTCCAAGACAATTTCAGTTGAAGAGTGGCCCATGCCATCTTCTGTAACGGAGATCCGCAGCTTTTTCGGTCTAGCTGTGTATTATCGATGATTCGTGAAGAAATTTTCAGGATTTTCAAACTCAATGACCAAGTCGACACGGAAGGTGTTAATGTTTTTCTGGAAACATGAATGTGAATACTATTTCATGGAGTTTAAAAAAGGCTTATCAGTGCACTCGTACTCTCACTCCCTACAAGTGGAGAACTCTTTTTGCTGTACAGTTATTCTTCAATGAAGGGAATAGGTTTAATATTGATGAAAAATGATAAATTGATGGCCTATTCCTAAAGGAAGATAATAATCCACAATCAAAACTATCCCACACATGATTTGGAGTTGGTGGAGGTGATCATTGCATTGAACATCTGGCAGCATTATCTCTATGGGGAGAAGTCTGAGATATATACTGACCACAAGAGTCACAAATATATTCACATAGAAAGATCATAATATGTTATAATTAATATGGATAGAGCATATCAAGGATTATTACTACTCAATCCACTACCATCTTGGTAAGGAAAAAAAGGTGGCAGATGATCTAAGTTGAAAGGATCTTGCATCTTTATCAGTGATGAGAATTGAAAAGGATATGATATTCATATATTTTTAAAGGATGGGCATGGGAATCATTATGGGAGGAACATTATCAATCCTTTTGCAAATGATTTCTCAAGCTTCCCTCATGGAGAAAATAAGGGGTTGTCAAAGATAATATGAGGAAATTTAGAAAAGAGGGAAGCTATTAAAAATGGAAAATCCTCTGATTTCAAAATTGATGAGGAAGAAGTTATATGATTTGGGACATGATTATGTGCACCATTCAACCTTGATATTATGAAGGATCTATTGAGTGAAACACATAGCTCAACCTTCTCTATCTGCCCAAGAAGAACCAATATGTATCGAGATCTCCGAGAAAACTTTTTATGGGACAATATGAAAAGGGAGACTAGTGAATATAAATAAAAGTATCTGGTATGTCAGCAATTGAAGGATGAGAGGAAAAATTATATGGGGATGATGCAACCACTACCCATACCATCATGGAAGTGGGAGAATATTACCATGGACTTAGTCACTGAATTTCCAAGGACACCCTTAGGAAACAATGCTATATGGGTTGTTGTGGATCTTCTTACAAAGATAGCTCACTTTATTACAATTCGAGAGGAAATCCCATTCGTTCTACATACACAAATTTACATCAAAGAAGTGGTAATGCTGTATGGAGTACCACTATCAATTTTATCTGATTGTGATCTGAGATTCACCTCAATGTTTTGGAAAAGTATCCAGCATGCTCTGACAATTGAACTGAACTTTAGTACTGTCTATCATCCTCAAACTAATGGCCAGTTTGAGAAAACTATTAGGACACCAGAATTCATGTTGAGAGCAAGTTCTATGGAATTCAAAAGAATATGTGACCAACATATTCCACTGGTGGAATTCTCCTATAACAACAGTTTCCAATCGAGCAACTGAATGGCACCATATTAAGTCATTTATGAAAAAAGGTGCAGAACATCGATGTTTTGGGATGAAGTCAGTGAGCGTAAGATGTTAGGACCTAAAATGGTTGAGGAAATGGTGGAGAAGGTGAAAACCATTCAGCATCATATCAAGGTAGCCAAAAGTCGACAAAAGAGTTATGCGGATAACCATCAATGAGACCTTGAGTTCAAAGTCAGAGACATGGTATTTCTACGTATATCTTTATGGAATAAGGACGTGAGGTTTGGAAAGAAATGGATGTTAAGTCCCACCTACATAGTCCCCTTCAAGGTCCTTGATCATGTCGGAGCTATGGCCTATCGACTAGAAATTCCACCTACCATATCAAAAGTACATGATGTCTTTAATGTATCTCTATGATGGAATTACATACCAGACCCTTCAAATGTACTCTCTTCAGAGGTGGTATATTTGGAAGATAATCTCTCTTACGAGGAGTAGCCAATGAAGATATTGGATCATAGAGACAAAGTTTTACGCAACAAGGCTACTCATATGGTCATGGTACTGTGGTGAAACCCTAAGTATGAAGAGGAAACATGGGAACTGGAGGAAGTAATGAAGGAAAAGTAACCACTCCTATTTTTGTCTTGGAATGTAAAATGAAATTTCACAGGCCATAGTTTTTAAGGGGGGAAGAATATAATGACCCAAAGTTTTTCAATAGAAATTCCCATCTCATAAGTATGTCATAAAATACAATGAAAACACAACATAATGAACTACTAAGTGATAAGAGACCTTTAAACATAGATTTGTCACTTCTGTGTTTGGAATTTCAAAAATCTGACATACACAGTTATGAGCAATAAGTTATTTGGAGTCTGATAATAAAAATATATTTTTTGTGAATAGTAACCTACCCTAATAAATATTCACATACCCTTATGAATAGTGATATACCTAATGAATAGTAACATTACCTATTATTGTATTAAAATAATATTCAAGTTGAATGTACAATATACCTATACTTTAGAATTAGTAAATGAATGTTTTAAAACATTTTTTTGATAATAAATTAGGATATTAATTAAATATTACAATAATTATATTTAGAAAATTATTTTTGAAAAATGGACATCATTTTTTGATTCAACAAACCGAAAAAATTTTAGGGTGAATATTTCATATTTTTCTAAAATACGTGAATTTTTTATGAACAGTAAAATATGGTAAAATATGGTATATATGCATTTTAAGCTAAATAGAATATTCCTCACATCATGGATGATGTCACCACCCTTGTTTAGAATTCACATGACCCATTTACTATTCTGGGTCTTGTAATACTTACAATTCCTTGTCTTGTAAAGAAATAAGAAACTAATGATTAAAAAATTAGAAAATCTCTCCTCTCCTCCGCTATAAAACCCTCCTCACTCCCAATTGTCTTCACTCCTATAAATCCTTCTTCCTAGCCAATATTAGACTCAAATACCTCCACAAGATCCTCCCCCACTTCCAAAATCTTTTAGCCTCTTCAAAATACCAAATCCTCTCTCTTAATATGTTCTCAAAGGAGAAAGTCTAAAGAGTTAAATTATTCTTTCCAACTCCTTCATTTCTTCTATGTTCTTTTCTTTTCTTGTTTCATTCCTCACCTCCCATAACCCAAATGGTATGATAAATCTAGTCGAATAAATGTAATTGAATTTTATTATGCTATTTTAATACTACTTTATCTTCTCCCCTTTCCTCTCCTTTTTTTTGAAAGAATTGAAAGTACCATTTGAGATGTGCCAATTTAGCAC
Source organism: Viscum album (assembly GCA_963277665.1). Classification (NCBI taxonomy): domain Eukaryota; kingdom Viridiplantae; phylum Streptophyta; class Magnoliopsida; order Santalales; family Viscaceae; genus Viscum; species Viscum album. The sequence continues at coordinate 1,269,938,851 of OY728164.1, forward strand.
ATTGAAGGACAATAGTTTATTAATTTATATTATCATCATTAAATATTGTCATGAAACAATTTATGTTATTATTGAACCAGATTATATATTTATGTAATATAGCCAATTTTTATTCTGTAATATTTTGGTACAAATGGTGTTAAGGTTTAAATCAAAACATGCTCTTTGTAATAAAACCCACCAATTTAGAAAAACGGTTGTCACTATAGTTTTATATAATATTTTGACCTAAATGTAAGTAACCAAATTAAATTTAGAACCATTTAATATCTTAAAAGTTCACTAATTGAATATAACTTCATTTCTGGTGAACCACTTTTATATTTCATGTTTATCAGAACATGAATATAAGTGAACCGGTCTTTTAAAACCATGTAAACAAACGAGCCTGAAAATTGAAATTGAACCTTATAACTAATCAATAAGGACATTAATGAACTAATAAAGGTTATAATAAATTCATTAAATATATAAGAGGTTCCAAAATTATTAATTAATAATCCTAATTTGTTTATTCAGTTCTTAATTAACCAGTGGAGAACACCAACAGATTTAATGTAAGAGATCCTCCCCTTTTCACTCTTAATCAAGATTTTTCTATATTTTATACCTTTGTTTTGATGGGGAATGTTTTATAACCTCCCCCATATTTCCCTAATGTTTTATAAGTGATTAATAACCCCTAATATCTCTCATAAATCCCTCTCAGTAACAACCGGTAGAATGTTGATAAACCATAATGGATTCAACTTGAACATCCATTATTCATTCAGGTTGCTCTATATTTCTTTTTACCAAAATGTATTTGTCTTTTATTTTTATGTAAAAATTTTAAATTCTATTTATATTCTCCAATATCATGTTCCATGATCCATCTCTCACTATATTTCGAGGATATACATGCTTTTATGTGAATCCCTCCTTGATACTTCCCAATAACCACAATCGTTTTAAAAGAACTTTATGATTTCTTAACCAATATCAAGTGAACTCTATAATTTTGTTTAAGAAAAAATTGTCTTTGTAAAATCAGTGTTATTATTATGAAATCCTTATTGTTTTAATTCTGGTTTTATATAAAATAATTTCATCTTTACTATTTTGAAATCAGTATAGTGTTTTCCTTAAAATCGCACAAAAATGTTTTAATGCTAATGATTCTAAAATACATATATTATATGTTGTCACTTCTATTTTTCACCACATACCATGTTATATGCCTATATTAGCTTATGAACATTCATGTATGTTTTAATCCCTTTTAATCATAGAAACTTTCATGATACAATCATTGGTTATACCTTATGTCATGATTGTGGTACCCAATTATTTCCATGGGTATCCGTATGTTTATAGAAGATTGATTATGTATGATTATTTATGTGGAAATAATATTTATGTGGAAATATATTTAGGTGGAAATAATATTCAGGAAAATTTTGATGTGGGTGCGCCCAGATAGTGCTCCAATGCATTGGGTAAAGTTAAGTCTCATGAGATGCGATGTGAAACGGGATTGGCGGTTGCATTGACCCATAGTAAAATGGGTAACGATATTGGCGGTTAACCTTGAATCGTACAAAAGAAATGGTTTATGAGTATTCCACATTTATATGATTATATTTTCATTTAATCCCATGATTATATGATATGATTTTATATGTTCCGTGATTTGTTATAATTATGTCATGCCTCTTATTTCATGTGCTTTTGATGTGTCCTTATGGTCATTCCCTTACAAGGATTTTTAGCTCATCCTTTTGTTCATGTGTTTCCCTAGGGTACCCTATGTAGATGTAAGGTCATAAAGAATGTTATGATCTCTTTATGGAGATTAAATAAAGAAGTGTTTTTGGATACCCTTGTTTTAGGTTTTATGTACCTGATCTTCAAAGTCAGTAGACTGAACGATCATTGGCATGTACTCTGATGTATAATTATTCTTTAAATCATGAAATTTTTTATGTAAAAGTTCTGGGTCACTATAACCCCTCCCTTGGAAAACCACTTCACTTAAACTTACCGAAGACAAATTTCTATATGAATTCCATTATTCATACCATTATTATACTTAGGTACTTTTTAGTGTAAACTGAATCCATGAATCAATGGACATTTGTGTTATAGAAAAGAAGCAACACTAAGAAAAGTGTAATTTTTCATTAACATATCTTCTCACTTTCCCCTTTTATTCTTTTTTTTCTCTATAGTTTCTGAACGAAAACCTAATAATATTAATTAAGTATTATGTTAAAATTATATTAAATATTTTTACCTACTATATTAATTATATTTACAATTTATTTATAATTTATACTTCTCCTTCCACATCTTGACAATGTCCCATCAGTAGTCAGTTAACCGCACCCACAAGGACATTTCCAATTGTCTAATTATCAAAAAATTTTGAACGGTTGTAATAAATTATTTTTTATATTTAAAATTATAAATATATTTATATATAATATTAAATATTTAATCACAATAATATATAAATATCAAATAAACCATATCATTAAATAAAAGAAAAATGATATATTTCAAGGAAAATATGATAACAAAAAGGTTCAACTTTTATAAATGTAACTAAGGAATATAATAAAATTATTATATATGATAAATAATAAAATAAATTGAACATAATTCAACTCTGGTTACATGTTTTAATAGACCTATGTTTATTCGTTTGAGACTGTAAAAGTGATGAAATAAAGTGGGATTTATGGTCATGGGATTCTTAAAAGAAATTACTTATTTTTTATGATATCTTTTATTTCAAAATTTTCTTTTTATAAATAATACTATTCTATCATTAAAGTTTAATTTAAATACTATTAACCTTTTATTTTTAAGGAATTTGATTCTTTTACCTTTTTGAAAGGACTTAATTTTTTAAAACATCTATTTGTATTGTATTGATATATTTCTCCTTCAAAGAAAAATAATATTTTATACCAAAATATTATCTCCATTATTTATTAGGAAACCCTAATGATTATTCCTTAATGTTTGAATTATGATCCCTTTAGGAAATTAATTCCTTCACATGGATTTATTTCATGACTATGATTGTTATATGCTCAATTTCATTGTGTAATTCTTGATTATGAAATTTTTATAATGTTAAGGATGTGTATTGAATTATATAGCCTTAAAATGCATTGGTTATTTTGATATATCTCATAAGATTATTTTTATTATTTATCATTATGATGTTATATGTTTTGACAATTATTCTGTTATGATTTATAAACATATGGTATCTGTGAACATGACCATGTCTTTATTCAGAACTATGCATGGTATTTGACCACTATGTTGCATTGTTTCATTATTTGGAATATGAAACATTTCATACCTTTATCAAATGTCTAAATCATGACTACAACGATGACTATAGGCTAATGAAGTAATGATGATGATTATATTAACCTATGTAATATTCATTAATATCTCTTATTCCTTGTATGTTATCTCCCAATATACGATGATTTTAGGTCACCTCTTTATTTTTTGTATACCCTCATGTAATTATATGTATTATGGATAATGTGATATATTTTTGGTTTATAATGAAGTTGTATTTAAATAATTTTCCAATTTTATTATGTATAAGTGATATATGACCCTAATTATCCCATGATAATAAACCTTTGGATACTTGATTTTTTGAATATTGTTTTTTTAATTTATAAATTATGTAATAGTAATGTATGAAAAACATGGGCCTCTATATTAGGTATCATAGAATGGTCAAGATAATTTTGGAAATATTTTTAGAAATCATTTGTGAAAACCATAAGGGAATGTCTAAGTATCAATAAAGATCCTATGTTTTGGTAAATTATAAGACCATGTGGATTATAAGTAAATATGTTCCATCCTAGATACTAAAAGTGAATGTGTCTCTAAAATTTATGTACCTAGGGTTCATATCTCTGAAAATGGAGGATTGGGTATTAACACCATCATCATCTGTTGCATGACCAAGAGACCTTCTTACACATGTGGTTTCAAACTTGTAAGGAATACGATTTGGCTAATCCATAACACTATAAAAACCATTATGAAGGATATATATCTAATGTAATTATTTCTTTTAATGATAGAAAATATTAAAGTTTATGATTATAAAATAATCATTTGTGAAAAAAAACAAAACAATTGGATCTCATAATACATGACATTAGAATTAATTAGTTCATAATAATAGATGATTTATTCATTATTGATTTCAATAGGATTTATTCAAACCTTTTCTATTTTATAAAATGATAGTAAGTAGAAAAAACAAGTTTAATAGCCCATGTGAGGTACAATGCACTGATATTCTGAATGATGATCCACTTGAAATGGGTTTTAATTTTAAAAAAAATTTGTTTAAAGACACCTAACTATAATTGGATATATAAAGGCCAAAACCATATTGAATGTATTCCATCTTCCAAGAAGGGGAAACTAGTTATCGAGTATTTTATATAGTAATGACCATCAAAAATTTGGAGGTACTTTGATCCCCTTCTCGATAAATTGTCTGTGAAGTGAATGGAAAGGATCTTATCTATGCCATATTGTTCTAGGATGGTTTTCCACTATCATGTAGATATATAATTTGATAAATGGTTGGAATTAATAAATAATACTTAGCTAAAATATGAAATAGAATAAATAGAGTAGACAAAATTTATGAAGTTATTTTTTCACAAGTATTTCCCTTAAACTCTTCTAAAAAATATGGAGATATAATAACTTTATATTAATAAATATGTGGGTGAATATATCATGAAATATGAGGAAAATTTACAATTATTTAATTACTTTATATAGGTTTTGTTATCTATAACAATATAAAAAATAGATAGATTCTTTAGTGGTTTAAAACCACCCCACTAAAAGTATCTATCCATCTATGACATTTGTAGTTATAAAGAACTTGATCGATGTGATGTAAATGTTGATATAGTGTATGGTTAATGGTTCCATAGTCATGATGATATGAAATCAAAGATGAATTTTCAAGCTAACAGATAAGCTAAAAAAGGAGGAATGAATATTCAACCACCCACATGTTAAAAATGGGGGAATAATCATTATGGGAATTTTCATAAAAGGATAAGAATATTATTTGACTATGGGAGAGAAGTCCACCATGATTAAGAATGATGAAGAAACATGGATATGTCGAAAAATCTCATTGATGAATGAAAGGAACCACATATAGATCAATGCTTTTTCTTCAGGGTTATGGGAACTATACAATCCAGTTGACTAAATCATGGGTCTTTGAGGGTAATTAGTGTAAGAAACCACTCTAATTGACGTTAAAATGAAAATATTATTCCATAAATATGGTTAAGGTGTAACATGAAAATGGAATCATAAAGGTACAATTCCTATTCACTCAATAATGAAAAATGACTTATTTGATTTTTTTTATACTTATTCCATGTATCCCACATGTTTTCCAGAACTGGTGAATGAAATCCGGGATACATTGAAGTAAATATACCATTAAAATAACACAGTGGTGTGATCAATGTATCCAAAGCATTGGAAACTTCACTGGTTTTCACATAGAGGAATATTATTGTAGTGAATCTTGAAATCCATTTCTTGTGGAAATTTTATTCCATACTATGCATGGATTGACTCTCATTATATAAATATCACAACAACCACTAAGAAAAGAAAATATCTTTCCATATTATAAACCATCCAATGATCCGGTATAAATGTTTGTAAGATCAAAGATCTCCATTGAAATGTTCTTAAAAAGTGTGGATGTTGATGCCCAGAAAAGTAGACTCTCTTTCACAAATGGTTGAGAAAATGGAAAATATAAAAAATTAGAAAATTATTATTATGAGGGAATTCACCGTTGAATTTGCAAAGTGTTTCTAAACATTCCCCCAGATAGTGAGGTAGAGTTCTCAATAGAAATTATACCTTTATCTACTCGTATCTCTAAATTTCCTTATAGGATAACCCTGATTGAATTGGATATTATAATGAAGAACCCCCAAGAGAAGTTGGAAAAATGGTTAACATGACCTAGTGTACCACCAAAGGTCGAATTATATCTATTTGTCAACAAAAAGGATTGATCAATGTGGCTATGTATCAATTACTGAGAGCACAATAAGACCACCATAATGCAAAATTATCCCCTAATAAGGAATGATGACTTGTTTGATCCACTATTAAGATCTAAATAATCCACAAAGATGGATATTCATTCTATATATCATCAAATAATGTAAAAGGGGAATATTTAGAAAATTGACTTATGTACATTATACAGACACTATAATCCCATAGTGAAACATTTTAGAAATATTAATTCCATTGAAATATTTATGTATTTGAGGAATACTGTCTTTATAGACTATGTAGAAAAATTTTTGGTATAATTTATCGATTATATAATCATTTAATCTATAATTATATAGTAACATGAATAGTGTCTATTTATTTTTATGTGACATTAAGAAAGGAGAAAATTTAAGCTTTATTTATTGTGTTTGAATTTTGGATATAGAAATTCACATTCTTTGGGAACATGACCACAATAGAGGTAATGTATGTGGAACCCTATATGTCAATAGAAATTAATGAATTTCCTAAACCATCATGTGCCAAGAAAATACATAATTTTTGGCTTACCTGGGTGTTATTTATGATTTGTGGGAATTTTCTCATGTTTGTATAGCCCACTAACTATTTTTACATGGAAATATGTTTTTTATGTCTAGATGGATGAATTTGAGGAAATATAAAAATATATCAATAATAGGCTAACAATTTTTCTTCTAATCGAAATACCCTCAAGTAATGAATGGTTTCTGATATACAGTGATTTTTTAAACAATCAGTTGGGTTGTTCACTTGTGATAAATTAAAAGGTGATAACATATTACTCATAATAAGTGTAGATCATTGAGTACAACCACCTGAAACCAGATATACAGTTAACAGATGTTACCATCACCTTGAATATTTGATATAACTACCTCTACGGTGAGAAGTGTGGCATATATATATATATATATATATATATTATAAGAGTCTAATTACATATACTCATATAAAGAGATGAATATGAATTAATGGATATGGTTAATGATGATCATGGACTATGATTTATCTATTCAATACCATCATAGAAAGGCAAAAAATCTAGGGTATTCTATTAAAAGAAAACAACCTACTCCTCTATCCATGTTATGGATTGAGAAATAACTTATCACCAAGGATGTGAAAATTATGAATATGAAAATAATTATAGTAAAGAATAAATCCAACCTTTCCTTAATTATTTCCTATCCATCTATCCAATATAATATAAAAGAGTCATAATGGGATGATTTGAAGATTTAAATTAAGGTGGAAGTAGTAAAATAGAAAAAACATAAATAATTACTCAATAATGAAGAAGGTGTCATTTGTTTTGGAACTAGTATTTGAGTTCCTAAATCACCTGAGATAAAGGAATATATATTTGATAATTAAAATAGATCATATGTTTTCTTCCATCATAGAAATATAGAGATGTATAATGATCCTAGAGAGCACTTTTGGTGTAACAACATGAAGATGTATTTTTATCAGCAAACATAAAACTTTTTGGTATATCTGCAAATTAATGAAGCATGATAGAAGTCTAAATTGGTGTTGAAACCATTTCACACACCCATACTAAAATTGGAGAACACAACCTTATAAGTTTTTCATTAGTATATTTTATAAATCTATTGTATGTAGTGTAATATTGGTTTTAGTTGATTGGATCCCCAAGACTACCCACATAATAACTATTTGTAAAGATTTATATCTTGAACAACATGTTATGATATGTGTAAATGAAGTGAGGATGATACATGGAGCACCGCTTTTATTAAACTCTATTCTTGAACTATGGTTCACCTATAAATTATAGATAATTCATCAATATACTGTAAATATTGAATAGAATCTTAGTATGAAATATGAATCCAAATGGATAAACAATGTGAAATAGCCATTCAGACACTTTAGGACATGCTAAGATCTTGGTGAATGGAATTTAAAAGTGTTTTGGATTAATATATTTCATTAATTGAGTTATCATACTATAATATCTTCCACTAAAGTATATAAATGGGTCTATATGAGACTTTTTGTAAGAAGTAATGTAGAACACCCATGTTGGGATGAAGTTGGTGATTGAAAACTACTTAGACCTGATATTATAAGAGATGTCATAGAGAATGTTCAAGCCATTCCATAATATATAAAATATTTTTATTGTTAGCATAAGATATATGATGACAACTATCGATGGGACATAGTGTTTAAAGTTGGTGTTAATGATTTTCTTTGAATATCATCATGGAAGTGATTCATGAGGTTTTTGATAGAACTGGAATTTTATCCATATTTAAATTATACCATTTTATATACTTGATCACAAAAGAGTATTTTCATATAAAATAACACTTCCACTAAACATGACTCATGTTAATGATGTGTTTGATGTATCTCTCCTAAGGAATTATATACCTAATCCATTACATGTAATGAATATGAAGGTTTTACAAATAGATCATGAACTATCATATAAAGAGAAGAAGATAAAGATCATGGACCATAGAGACCAAATTCAACAGAAAATTAAAACTAGTCTTAATAAAATGTTTTTGGATAACAATTAATATAAATCGACAATATGGGAAATAGAGGAATCGATGAAATAAAATTATTCTTATATATTATCAATAAAGAATCCATGTTGAAATTTCAAGAATTAAATTTCTAAATACGATATGAATTAAAAAACCTAGACTTCATAAATTATATTTTTTTAAGAATAAATCTTATATTTATATGGAATGTAGGGAAAAAATTAATTTATTAATGGAGATCAATACATTAGTTAGCAACAAAACGCATGAAAATACCAAATATTAAAATGGGAAAATATATTCAATAGAAAAATAGAAATGTGAAAACATGGATTATTCCAATATTCTAGAATTATTTCCCTAATGAACAATGCTATAGAAAAGAAAAAAAATATTATTAAACCATTCGACATCAAAGAAAAAGGAAATATTGGAATTTGGGAGGAATTTTATTTAATTTTGAATGAAATGATATAGTAGTTTTTATAGGAGTTAATATGTCCATTGGAATAATAATTATATTATTAGAAGATTTATTTAACCATTATAATAGTAATATAATCATTGGAAATGGTAATGAGACTATTTAGAATATAATCCTAATTATTGAAATAATAATTTCACTTAAAAATAAAAAATTTGTAATGTAAATAATATTTATCAAGAAAAATTTGTGAAATAATAAATATTATAATTTTATTTTAAAAAGATCATGATTAAAAAATGAATGAAAATGTAATCCCATTTCTAATAAGCTATATGTCAATGTATTTCGTAAAATTTTTAATTTTTTATATGAATGAAATTTATATTTCTTATAAAAGATAATTATATTAATAGATAAATGTGATTGTTATAACCATCACATCCAAATATTTAATAATTTATTTATTTAATTGTATAAACCACATAAACTATTAGATGAATAGTAAAATATAGTTTTTGTGACCAATTTATTTTAAATTGAATCATTCATGATGTAATAATGAAATGATCAATTATAGAAATTTTGGATCAACAAAAAACATATTTAATTTTATTCATCAGTAATTTAATTATAAAAAATATGTTTTCCAACCTTTTAAAGTACTTTAGTGGTCTATTTTCTAAAGGTGTCCATTAATATGTTTTTTTATCATTTTCCACTTTTAAATTTTATTAATATAATAATTTAACAATATAATGTGTTTCAAATTAATAGAATTAGGTTATTTAATTAAAATTTATATCCTAATGTCAAAAATATTACTATTTAAATATTTACCTTGTGTATAATTTCTAATTCAATATTATAACTAAAAATTACCTCTCTCCTCATATATAGATAACACCTCACCTCCTTGGATAATCGGATTACATCCACATAAAAAAAAATTCTACCCAAACCCCTTATATTATATTAACCCCTTAGATTCCATAAAGAGATTGTATAATAAAACAACTCCATGAATCATAATATTTTAGTGTCGTGGAAAAGAAGAAACATCATGAAAAGAGTGAGTTTTCATCCACTTCTCCTCTCAATTTTCTATTCTCATCCTTTTTCTAGTATTCATTTGATGGAAAAATATTATTCTATAGATTTATTGTTTTTCTATCATTATATTAATGATGTTCATATACTGTAATAATTATCTTTATGATGTATTTACAATTCCTAATACTTTTTCCTCCTCTTAAAAATATGACATCAATGGTCAGTTAACCAGCCACAAGGATGTCACCAGCACTCTAATTAACAAATAAATTATTGATGATAAAAATTACATATTTATATTATATTAATTTATAAATAGATATTTTATAATAATATTGGTTTTATATTAACAATGTATAAATTTTAATTAATAATGATCATTAAATAGTAGACGTAATAATATTTTTTATGTAAAATATGATATAAAAATGTTTCACCTTTACCTAGTGGAATTAAAGGATGTAATAAAATTATTATAAGTGATCAAAGGTGAAAAAAGAACATAATTCACCACTATTTCCATGTTTCTGTAAAACTATTCATATGGTTCATGACGTGGAAAATTTAAAATATAATTCAATATTTATGGTTAGTAGATTCTTGAACTCAATAGTTTCTTTTTGGTTATCTTGACTTTCACATTATTATGAATATATATGTTCCTCTATTATACATATAGTGTCATTTCACAATTATTTACCATTTATTTCGGGGGATATAATTTTTATACAATTTCAAAAGGTATTCTAAATCAATTTTAAATATTTTTTAAAAATGATATTAATTTTACAAACATCTCTTAGACTACAATTGATTTATCTCATCTTCAATAAAAATTGATATTTTATAGAAATGTATGATCTCACTTATTAAAATTTTAACCTTATTAATTATTAGATAAATTATGATATATGAAACCCTTATGAAACTCATTCCTTTCTTTGGGATTATTTTGAGATGATAATTGTCATATATTCTATTTCCTTGTGGCATACATGATTATGAGCACATTATGATGTGACTGATGGAAAAAATGGCATACATCCCTATAGTTCATTGTGTAATAAGATATATTTAATGTTCTTATGTATATTATGGGTGAATTTGATTCTATATTTATTCATGATTATGGGGTTTGGATAGTTTCCGTGAACACAATGCTAGATTTGTTTACAACAATGTGTGGTATTAGAATACTATGTTATGATGTTTTATAACTATCTATACGAAACATTCCATGTAGTTATCAAAATTTTCCCTTATTCTTGTGATGATTATACCATGATTGTTAAATGAGGATTATGATTATGCTCACACATGTACAATTGATTCATATCTCTTATTTCTTCTATGTTATCCCTCCCATTATAGGTATTTTAACTAACCCCTTTATTTAATGTACATCCTCTTTGGATTATATTTAATAAATTGACCATGAGATATGTTTGGATAATAATGTATAATTATTTAGTTAAATTTAATGTTTTATTAAATACATATAATGTATGAGCATAATTTTTACAATATACCAAAACATTGGATCATAGATTGTGTCACTGTTATTATTTTCATCTTAAAAATAATGTTTTTTCATGTATGGAAATTTTACATCACAATATAACATATATATCATCTTATACCAATCAAGAAGCGAATAAGATCATTCCCCCACATTGATCCTTTCTTTATAACAACATGTAATGAAAAGAAACATTTGGAGTCTAAATTGAAGTTGAAATATTCATGGGACCATCATCATTAGTCACGCATGAAGGGTAAATAATATATATGTTAAATTTTATTTTCATAATAAAAATTTATAATGAGTGGTAAAAGATCTTATAGAACATTTACAATAAATTTAATACAGAATACAATAATCCTCCCAAGCCAATCATAAAGGGTGAATACCATATATCATTCCATCTATCAAATCATAAAATTACCCGGGGCCTTAGCAGTAATTTTCATAATCATAATAAATATTTATTACATTTCATAAATCATTATAATCATATTTCATGACGTTATATCCACATATATGGAATAAAAAAATTAAATATTATATAGTCATCAACATGTATCATTTGTAGATGGTGTCTTAATGAATAAAAATTAATTTTATGAATAAGCGTTGAGATGAACCTCTCAGTGCCTCTAATGAATCATCTTTATCTACAATTGGAAGGTGCATTTAGTTTTTGGAAATTCATTCATTATGAGTAAACCATTTTTTTATCTTTGTTATCGAAAAGATCACTGGGATTTTTTATACTCCCGGTGTGGGAGGTGATTTCGTAATGGATTGGTGGCTCAGCCTAATATCACCCATGCTCTCATAGTCCCTCATCTTATTATTGGGATGCATGTGTCTAGTGTTGGGATGACTCCACGATCTCTTATTGATGTTCATCACCCCCCAGACATTCAATGGGCTTAATCTACTTTAAGCCCTTGAAAACCCTCATCACCAACTTCTGCTCTTCCAGGTTTTTCCACTCATGAACCTCCCTTTGAGTTGAAGCAGTTTGAACCAAGAGGAGATAAGAAAGGTAAGGTCATCGCTGTTGTGGTTTCTAGGAGTGTCATCTCATGCTATTCTAATGCTGTTTATGGTGTGGTCACTGACCCTAATGGGATAAGATATGACGCAATAATACATAGTATACCAATGGTCGATGGAGACAAAGGGAGTTTCATTATGGCTATTGGTTTGGTGGGGGAACAAGTGGACCCCGTTAATATGACCCAACCAAAATAAAAGAAAAACATGCTCATGAATGTAAGAGATTTATTAATCTAAATGATTCCTCATAGGTTAATGGAAAGTAAAAGGTAGGATGGATGGGTAGGATTCACATTCACTACATCATCTACCAATATAGTCTCGCATCTGAGGATTCAATTCATGATTTTAATAGGTAACAATATGTTTCTGAAGGTATGTATCATAATTATTTTGGGCTATAAATTAATTTTCTCACTCATCCATAAAGAGAATATTCCGTTGTTTTGTCTCATCTCTACAGTGGTGGATCCTCAAGGACATGATTCCTCACCTATAGTTCATGTTTTGGTTCTCACATAGCCTTTATGTGATTCTTGTTTAGTTGTCACTCAAAAATAAATTTATTTATTTAAAAATAAAAAAAATGATTCAACTCATAATTAATATCAACAATTAAATATTTTTTTCAAATATCACATAATAATTCATCATAATTCATTAAAAAAATATAATTCTCATTTCAATATAATATTTATTCTAAAAATTTCATTTCTACCTTCGTTATCCATTTTCAATATTTACATTAATTAATTTCTTTAGTAAAATTCATTTTGCCTTATGTAAGATCATATATGACCATAAATGACACAGTTTATGTATCATTTTAATATTTTATGGTTCCTGGGATTTCCCCATTGGTTTTACTAAATGGCTTCCCCATAAAAGGCTTAGTCACTAAACAAATTCACAAAAAAGTAATACTAATTGAGGCCACCTACCTTGATGAATATATCTTAGCAACATGGTGTTTTTATATTTTCTAGTGTTTTCAATAAGGATAAAAAGTGAAATTTGTAGTATTGTGGCATGAACAAATACATTATAAATTTTTTGATTTATTTTTATAAACATTTACATATTTATTAAAAATAATTATTAATATTATTTAATTCAAAAAATAATAATGGTACCAATATGAAAAACATAGAATCTAGTTATGTATTTTGATTTTAACAAATATAAATATTTTTTATATAATTATTGATATAAACTAGTGTTAAAAATTATAATACATGTAAAATAAAAATTATTTTGTAATATTAGAAATCAAATTATTTTTCATTATTATTAATCATAGTGAATCACATAATTTCTAATTTTTTTTTGTTTAATGTAGTTGGAATTAGTATTATTGATATTTGTTTTATTGAATTGTTGATATTGTAATAATTTATGCTTATACTTTTTGGCTGGGAATTAATTTTAAATTTTTTTCTTCTAATTATTCAAAAAATGTCACCTAAAATATGTTATATAATGATGTTGATTCAGGAAAAAAATAAATCTTTTTGAAATTTTTTAAAGTCTGGGATTCTATAATTGAATATTAGATACTTGGGTACTTAAGAACTATTTCTGGGTTAAAATTAAGATTCATTTAAATTTTTCGAATTTAATATAGATGTTAGGTTGTTTTGGGGTTTTATATCAAAGTATTATGATATGTTGGATATCTTTAATTCAATGCCTAAAATTATATTTAATCATCATCATTAAATTCCAAGTATGATATTATTTTTAGGGGTGCCATTTTTTTTATAGAATATCTGATCAAATCTATAACCCCAAAAAACACATTAATAATAAATTTACAAAGAGAATTATCATTATCTATTTTTTATAATTATAGTGATCTGAATAATTATCAATTGGAATATAATAGAAAATTTAGTAAAGGTGAAATTTTAAAACAAATGTCCTGATGAATTTAAAATATATTGATTATGAATCCATTTTCTCTAATTTTTTATTTTATATCATTATTCTGTACTTCCAATTAAATAAATTTCAAAATGGATTATTTTTTAATAATTAAAAAATATTTATTCTTGAAATTCCACAATAAATATGTGTTTAAAATCCCATTTTATCTATATAAACATATATGAATTTCATAAAAACTTTATGATCAACAAAATGTATACTAGAATTTGAATATTTTATATATGAGGAAATTTAACCATTTATATATTTCAACAACTACTTATTTTGTGTTTTTTATAAGTTAAATGAATATTCTGAGGAAAAATGTTATCCCTAAATTAACAAGAAGAAAATTTATTTAAAAAATATTTTATACAAAGAAACTCATTTCTATGGTGATAAAAGTGAAATAAATGATTTTATATTTAAAATTTGCAACTATGAATGTTTTAGAGATAATGTTCATTACACATCAAGTGATATAGTAAAATGTGTATAGTTTTATGCCTGGGTTTATTCATGGTTTAATAGGTAAATAATATTAGTTTATCCCTCAATTTTTATATATTCTTCTTTATATTCATAAAATAGATTTCATCAAATATTTAATGTATTACGATGAAATATAAACCTATAATTGACATTTTATAACATGATTATATGTGGTATATATGACTGTAAGAGTGATTATGAATGGATAACTTAGGTATTGAGAACATGTTTTATAGAGGATTGACTAGAACCTAGTTTGACATCAAGATGTATTTAGTGTGTGAACATAGAAATGGTAAATTTACTATCCAGTTATTGGAACTAATTTACAGTTATAAACTATCAATTATAGTATGTTTTAATAAGATTAAAATTAATTGTTATCATTATTGTTTGATATATGTGTTTTTTATATAGTTATAAGACTTTATTCTTCTATTTTGTGATTTTTATTGATTATAAGGTGATAAAAGTATGAAATTGGGCACCCTATTTAATATTTTAGTTTATTTATAAGGTTTTTAGATAATAAAATTATGTCCCTGGTCCTTGTATGAGTCACCCCAGACCCATAATCCGTGATACAATGCTAAAAAACATATATTTCACATGGTTATTAATACCAAGTGAGGTGACCAAAGATAAATATATCTTTATTTTAAATCATTTCTATAATATAAAACCTACATATCAAAACTAATGTTATAATCCCAAGGTCAAAAGTTTTAGTATCTTTAATGAATAGGTACATATGTAAGTTATTTAAAAAAATGTAATTTTTTTTTTTTGTTTTTTATCTACACAAGCTTTCATCATAAACTTCTCATAAGTTATATTAATCTTCATATCCTTGGGAATATAAACATAATAAAGGGGAAAGATCAAATCCTTTTTATGGAAAAAACACATCAACGTGTCATGAAGAATTAAATCATAAGTTTATGAGAAAATGGGATCAAGGGATAAATATCTTATTAAAAAGAAAATAGAACAAAAATATTTATCTATAAGTCATCATAAAATGTAATGTAATATCAAATAAAAAAACACATACCATGAATAAAAGGGTGCATTTCTAAGATAATAAAATGATCCATAGAGAGTAATCACAGAATAAGTTTTATAAATGTATCATTACTGAGAAATATATCATAAAAATTCAATTTACTACAAAAATAATTTTATGTAATCATCACCTTCATGAGTCACAAAATAAAAAATAAATTTTTTTGAGAAAAAATTAATTGTTTCCATGTTTACTTATATCATTTGATATAAATCCTTAACTAATGGATTCTAGGGATATATAATTCCAGACACTTAAATAATCCTTACATATATCTGACATTTGAAATTAATCATTCATTATATTATAAAAACCCAAAGAAAAAAATGGGTTTTAGATCATTTATGAATTGTATCATATAAATTTACATCAGTAATTAGATATAATAATACAAATATTAAATCACCCAAAATAATTATTTAACAAATGAATTTATATGGAGATTATTAAATGAAAACTAAATATGAGTTATATAATGTTACGAGTAAAATAGATGTAAAATGATGAACATTTTATTTAAGAAAACATGTATTAACACCTTCATAAAGATAAAATATTGTGAATCACATTCAAAAATCATTTTGAAGATGTTAATATTATTTTTTTATATATCACCACATTAATAGAAATCTAAAATATAGAACCTTGAAAAGAACATAATTGTTTTTGATAAAAAAATGTGGGCTGTAAGATAAAAATATGAACTTGTAAGGGAAATTATTTTTAATAATTTAAAAACAATATTATTAAAACAACAATCATTAAAATATTGATAAATATTTAATTTGAAAAATGGTAAATAATTTTATTTAATATTTCATTAAATAAAACGATTTTTCATTTCAAAATAAGAATGTAGAACATTATTATAATGATAGAAAATGAAAAAGGAAGAAGTGTGAATTTTTAGAGAGAAAATGAATTATTTGTAACATCATTAGATTTTTTTGAAGAAATAAATTCATAAATGCATAGAATAGAAGAAATACATCTTGTAAAACAATATTAAAATATGAATATTTATGATTCATGAAAATAATTTGAGTCGAGAAAACTCTTTAAAAATATAATTATTTTTTAGGTAGAATAATTTTAATGGGATTTCATAAGAATATAATTTTAATTCACTTAAAATTTACATGGAATAAATCATAATAAAATCATATGGAATAAATAACCCATAATTTAATAATCAAGTTCAATAAGAATAATTATAATTAAATAATATTTCATTGAGTTAAGAAACAACCATAATGATTTTATATATTTTGAATTAAAACATATTTGAAAAAAAATCAGGAAATAAATCTTTAAATACCATGAGTAAATAGTTAACAATATATATTATTTCAAATATTTAGATTATACACTATATATATAATGGTGCATAATACAAAAAATCTATCAAATGAGAAAATTTTAGATAAATACCATATATACGATGTATCATTTGAGTGAAAACTCCTTGAAATGAAAAATATTAAACAAAACATAAATTACCATGAATAAATTTTAATCAGGGTAAATTATTTGATATATGTATTTCATATATCATATAATTAATATATGTGCATATTACAAAACATATCTCAAATAATTGAAATTTGAGAAAAAAACCCTTATGTTAACTCTCAACTACCTTGAAATAACTCTAACAACTTCTATTATAGACATAAAAATATTTAAAAACTATCTATGAAATTTATTCATATCTATTACCCTATATAATCTTCACTAACATAATTTATTATACATTTATTAGTTAGTTATTGTTTGTTTACATAATCATATCATTATAATTTGGATTGTACCACACATAATTTAAAATAAAGATATTGATTCCCTTTCTATGATAAAAATATTTTCACTACTATATTATCCATGGTCAAATATTTTACGATTTAAAATTATATATAAAATAATAATTATTTTACATGAAATCTTTTGTCACAACAAGTTATGAAGGAATTGGTGACAAACTTATTTGAAAAATTATTTTTTAATAAAAGTTGGGTTGTTAAAAAAATATTAATATTTATATAACCACTAAAAACATAAAAAATTAAATAAAAAATGTTAATTTATTATATATATTCCCACCGTCATCAATGTTTTCTGGTGATTACAAATAAATACATCGTTCTTTAGAGGCAGTAGTTTTCATGTACACTTAGATGATTTTTTATTCTCTATAAATATGGATAAATAAAATAATGTTTTATCATTTTATAATATTAAAATTTTAATAAATAAAATTTAGATTCATTAAATTGTCTTTTAAAATCATCCATTTAATACTATTATGAAAAAAATACATTTCTTCATAGATGTGGTACTAGGCACATAAAAACCAATGACATTTTATTTTTTCTAAGGAATGGGAAAGTGTAAATAATATTAATATGATTAATATAATAAATTTAAATTATATTAATAGTACATATGTAATTTTATTCCAATGAGTAAAAATAAATTCGAATGAGAATGATAAAGAAGAAAAATGGTTGGGATGTGATGAGTGCTAACATTGAGAAATGAAACCTTATTTTGGAATAACTCCAAAAAATGATGGTTTTAGGGATTATTCTTATATATAAGAGATACTAAAATTTTTTTATGGATAAATTTTAATTAAAATGGTTAGATGTTTAATAGGAATTATAATTTTAGAGTGTTAGTAAATGGGATATCAGAAGTCTCTTTTAGTGATTAAAGTGGACTTTTTTAATAGTGTCAAATAGTAAGTGAATATTCAATGAAAGTGCCTCAAAAAGTAGAAAATAATGCATATGGAACTATTATGGGTAAGTTATTCTATCAAAAACTCATTTTGATACAAGTTTTAGTGATTTTATGTTTTTAATCCTTAGTTTTTAATGATTATATGAATATACTTTAACCGTGGTATCATTTTTTATCCTTGGTAGATCATATTTATAACTACCAATAAAATTTCCCAAACATGATAATTTGAATATCATGATTTGAAATATAAAAAACATATCTATCCAATAATATTACTATGGGGTATAAAACTTATTCTAAATATTAGCACACATAACATGGAAAATGATTTTTGAAAAAGTTTATTTTTAAGCATAAAAAATATCATTGAGATAGAATTATAAATGGATTATATATATATAATTGATTTATTTATTATTAATAGAATAATAATTATATTTCATTAGAATAAATATAAAATCAAATTTATCGGTGAGAATATTTTGGGAAAATAAAAAGCCAAAAAAAAATTCTATTAAAAAATATTACTTATTTTCAAAAAAAATTAAACATAAGTATTATAAATACAATACAGTATTTATAAATGCATAATTTTATTCCCTATGAAAATCTTTAATCAATATTTTTTAAAAACATATATGAATTTCTAATATAATGATGAATTCTTAAAAGTTATTGTATAGTTACAAAAATATATTTTTCATAATTCACCAAAAATTCAACTATTTTAGAAAAATATAATAATGTTATCATAATATAATATTATCATTCTAAATCAACAATTATTCTCATTTTTGTCAATTTCAAATTCTATGTTTTTTATTTTAACATTAATTGGAAAGATTAAATATAATGAAAACTATTTTGATAAGAAAATGAATTTTTCAAATATTAATTATTATTATTATTATTATTTCCAATTAATATAAAATAGTGTTAGTATATTATTTATTTCAATGATATACTTCAACCATAATATATTTGTTTTCATAAAATAAATCATATTAAACTAATTTTTTTATAAAAATGCATTTAAAATCAAAAAGTGATGTTATTATTTATTTGGATATACATATTTAATTTTATCAATGAATTAGTATTATAAATGAAATTTTATTTATATTTAAAATTTGAAATTTGAAAGGTATAATATACCAGTGATATATAAATAAATTGTTAAATTAATAATTAAATGCCTATATCACTATATATTATACTTGTGTAATGCCTCGTGATCATTATATAAGACCCAGGGATAAGATAATCTCTATTGAATGTCATTTGAGATATTTAACAAGCATGAATATTATATAAATTTTAATTATCTTGGACTTATCATGCAAAATATTTAACTCATATCGTATTTTTTATAGTTTGGAATGAGATTTTCTATTGAAAATCCTATTAAAGTCACATCCATTTCCAATATATAAAAAAATAACTTCATAATGATAACATCTACTACCCCATCCCATTAATTATACATTTTATTTTGACTTCAAAATATGATTACTTGTATTTATGCATTATAATTAAATAACTCTATTATAAAGGTCTAATTTAAGAATTTTATTTTATATAATATAAATTTTTTCAGTTCTGTGTTATGTGTGAAACAAGAAATAAAAAACTGTACTTATTTAAAGGAATTTTAATTCAAAATATATCCTTTTTAAATTATTTTCCTTGAGTAAATATAATCCACTAAATTTTAGTTTCGAAAATAGCTAGTGATTTTTATTACTCAATATTTAATTCCAAATTATGTTTCAACCTTGTTCTATTATGATAGATAAGTGAACTAATATTTTCCCTCATTTTATTCATATATCTATTATTTTGTTTTTCTCTAACCTTTTAAGCTAAATACCACTCATTATTGGGGTGGTAAAGCCTATATAACGATAGTAAAAAAATTGAGGGATTTTATAGTCATCCTTGTATTAATAGGTGATCGTGGTTTTATTTTGGATTTTAAAACTGATTTACCTATAATATAAATTATAATTGATTTTTTTTAGAGATTGAAAATACATACCCATAATTACCTCAAATTAATCTAAATAATATTTTCACAAAGAACATTACCAAAAACATCGAATTTTGAAACAATAACTACACAATAAAAAGATTTATTTAATAATAAACTCATTAGGGATGGGAATTAAAACTTTTAGATAACATATTATATATAGTAATTTTGATAAAATAAAATTCTAAAAGGAATTCATAACACTTGAGTAGAGGAGAAAATTTCCATAATAATCATGATACACTTTATAGATTATCATATTATAGGATCTTGCTTTTTCCGTTGGTCAAGGTAGTTTTTAATCTCATCCTCCTAATTATCCCTTGTATTCGTGTATTGAATATTATAATTCCTAAGTCCCCATAATCAATATAATTAAACTATTAGAAGAATTTTATGTTGAAAATTTATTATTCTCTTTTTAAGTCTTCATATTTATTCAAAAAAATATTTTCCCAACGAATAACATAAACATAAATAAAACATCATTCAATTCCTTAAATAAATATCCATAGGCTTTTCTTCGTACATTATTTACACAAAAGAAACTAGATCTTCTTTTTTTCATTGTCATTTTCAAATGATCTTCAATGATACTCCATGATTATATTATTTGGTCTATTTAGGAATTAAACTATGTTTTCATTGTTAATCCTATTCTTTTATATTTTTTTATGCATAACTAAAATAATTCTTACTCTAGATAGTATCTTGTTTGGTTGTTTATTGTAAAAATATCTACATTAACCATCATATAATTCATTAACATGGTTCCCACTATCCTTATACATTATTTAAACCAAAAGTGGTTAACATGAGTGATGATAAATTAACAACATAATAGGATTAGCAAAAATAATATCATTGAAAACCTAACATTGAAATGTATTACTCTTCAAAACCACTACATTTTCTCTTTGTTAAACCAAAATTACTCTTGGTTTAATTTAGGATTCATTATGTTAGGTTCCTTTATCCAAAATATCATAATAACCTTGATATAGTAATTCCTTCATCATAATTCATATATAAATTTTTATTAACTAAATATGATCCCTCACAAGTGTCAAACATGGTGTGTAGTTTGTCCTCATTGTCATGCACCATGTAAATATCATGTTAATTCTAAACTAGATTTTTTAGTGATATAACACCTAGGAAAATCAGTGTTAAAGGCTACATCCACTTGTTTGTATCCAAAAAAAGTTTTAATTATTAGAAAACATTATAATCTGTAATTAAAAAAATATTATGTATATTATCCTATACATATACTTATCATTATGGTTTTTAAAAAAATTATCACATCCATTATAAGGCCCCAGCCTTAAACATTACTTAATATTGAGTTAATTCACGAATACACGTTGAGGATCTTTTTAGGTTTAGAGTTTTAGAGAATTAGATCATAAATCATGCATTAAATTACAAATTTAAACAAAGTGGTTACATAAAAGATAGTACTCATTTTTTCCATCAATGGAAACATATTTAAAATTAAACATGGATTTTTTCTTGAAACTTCCTTGAAACTATCATCACATCATGTACCTTTACCTTGACCTATGAAAAACATTTAAAAAACATGGGATGAGCATAAAAAGCTCAGTAAGGGATATAAAAGTACGAAATGAAAACATTAGTCCATGTATGAAATCATACTTTACTCATAAGAATTTTAACATACCACATCAAATCATGAATAAATCATAGAAGTCATAAGACGTAAAGGTAACTTGAGGAATTCATAACATTCTTACGTAGGGAGTAACACTAATTGTAACGTTTGGAATACCCATCACAGTATATTCCCTAAATCTCTTCAGAAAAACCATAACGTTTAACCCCTTCGCATTACCCAATGCATTAGAGAGATTTATCAGGCTCACCCTCCCTCAGTTTAAGACAGAACCACCCTTCTTCATAACAATGCCCAAGAACCATAACATAATTGTATCACTTAAAACATGCATAAAGGAAACATAAAATTTCCACATTTCAATCACAAGATATCAATACAACACATTGAAATAATAAAAACATTATGAAAACCATTTTCAATACCAAAATAAACGAAAATAAATACATGGTATTTATTTTTTCATTTTAAAAAAAGGTTATGGCTTGTAGAGGAAGCCGATACTCAAATAATGGTCACGACGGCGTAGAAGTTGTTGTCGTCGCATATGTACGACAAAAAAACATTCCCTTTTTTTATTAAACGCTTCATATAAAAAAAATCCTTTTGAATAAACGTAAAAGTTAAAGGGTTTTATAAACCGTATAAATGAAAGTTGTGTATAAAACCAAATATGCCACAATGAAAGGAGATTGAGACCAAGTCCCTTACCTCGTATCCGACATGACTCGGTCATTCTTTAATCTCTTGAATAATAAACTTGAGTTAATTTATACTTGATTAAAAACCTTTTTCAAGTTCATTATTCCTTTTATATCACTTATTACCATGTCATGAACACTATGTAATTATTTAAGTTAATAACGGTCGTTTTAACGATCATTGGTACTTGAGTCAAAAATAAACTCTTCATAATTACAAGTTTTTCATGTATCCATTATATACATAGTTATATTCATGACTAAGATATCATATATATCATTTATTTCTAGTATATACATGCATTTATAATATTACATAACATTTAGATGTATGAAATGAAATGCACCGTTCATGGAGACGGTAAGCCGTACGTACGCATGAATGCTACTTTCATTTCAATTTCGTATTTTATGGAATGGAATCATAATGATATAAAGGTATATTATAATTAAATTAAAATATAATACATAATATCATTAACTCCATCCTTTATACGTCCCACACATGGCATTAACGAATCAAATCATTTTGAGGGGGTGGTAGTCCGCACTTCCTAAAATGAAGATATCACGTTTACCCATAACGGAAACCATAAAGGAATGACAAAAATGAAAAATACAGAAGATTAAGGAAAACATAAACATATTATATATCATATATCAATATAGTTTCATCATAATGTCCACCTTTGAAGGTATCAAAAGAATATTGAACAATCATCGTTTAGTGAGGCAGAAATTAGCCATCCACGGAAACAATATCCTCTTTAACCATTAGATGAAGGTTTGTGAAAGTGTAAATCGAATAATTTTTATAAAAACATCCTAGTATATTGAAGATACATTTTTGTTAGAAAATAAATGAATAAATAGATTTTAGGGGGGTGGACAAGCAAAATAAAACAAAAGAACATTAGAGAAGACTTTACCTTTAAATCGAGCATCTCTTCTTGGTTTGAACCAAAATGGTTTCTTAAAGAGCTTTCTGCCTAAGGTAAGGCTTCTAGGATGAAGAGAGGTATGTGGAGAGATAAAATGAGCAGATATTGTCCGAGCCAAAGTCTTTAGAAGTGTGGGTAAGGAGGTAGAGGTGGGGGCCTTTTATAAGAGGAGAGGAGGGGCACTCTTGGAAAGGTATAAAATGTTACATTATTGTCAAATGAGTTTTGGATTTTAAAGGTCCCACATTGATGTATTTTGAGGATAAGGTGATAAGGGTTATAAATATACTAATCCAACAGGTCTTTGACAAGTGTAAGTCTTTGATTTTACATTATCTTTTCATTTTATTTAAATCATTCATTAATGAGGTAATCGCTGCATCATCATGATGTCATTAATAAATAAATTTATTTAATGTCTACAAATTATAAAAAAAATACTATGATGTAGGAAATATTTTTATCTTTATAATGACTATTTATAGTCAAATATATAATTTATTTATACAAAATTAAAAAAAAGTTACTCAGGTGATACATTCTTTGCTATATTTAATTTCTTTAAAAATAAAAAGATAAAAGTCATTATCACCCAAAACTGATTCCATGGGGTTCCCAAGTTTGGAAGAAGGCATCCCATGGTCTTCCATGACACAACCAATAGAATTAAGACACATGTTTGGGTCATTTGGTATTATTATGATATTATTTTATTATCCTTAACTACACGATTACTAATTAATCAAGATAATTAAAGATAATTACTATCATTACTATTCATAATTTCCAAAAACAAAAGAGTCTTGATTACATAATTTGTACCATCTAATTCCAAATATGTAATCCATTTTACCAAAATACAAACACATTAATTACAATAATTAATTTAAAAATAATTCAAGTTGTCAAAATAAATAGCGGGTTTTTAGAAACACTATCTATAAAAAGTTTGGCACTTTTTTATACCCAATTCCAAAGTGAAATTAATCCCAATGACCACCATTGTATTACATGGTATAAATATATTCTATTTACACTTTAAAACAAATTAAAAACATAATCTAACCATATAATTAAATTAGATGATAATGCATTTTTGATGTAAAATGCAGTATTTTTCACAATTCATTAAAAAATGAACACTGTTAGAAAAATACCAAAAAAATTATCCAATGTAAATTTCAATGTCCCAATCATAAAGAATATGTTTATTTTGAAAAATAGAGCTTATAAAATTGTCAAAAGTTTGATATAGAAATGGTTTTCCATCAAATGGCAGTAAAACAATTTTTAAAAATACTAGTGTATTCCATTCTTAAGATTAGATTTATTCTCATTTTAAGCCTATAAAACACTATCTATTTCATAAATAGACATAGATAAAAATATCTATTATTCATTACTTACTTGGGATGTTACATCCTTCCCCACTTTAGAAAATTGTATCCCCACAATTTATTTACTTATCGAATAAGAGGGGGTCTTTATCCCACATTGCATTTTCAGATTCCCATGTTGCCTCTTCACTCATTTAGTTTTTCCAAAAAACCTTTAATTGATGAATCACTTTATTCCGCAACACTTGCTCCCTGTGGTCAAGAATCTGGACTGGTTGTTCCTCATAAGATATATTCTCTTCCAGTTGAACTACCTCTAGACTCAAAACATGAGATGGATCTAGAATGTACTTCATTAACATTGAAACATGAAAAGCATTGTGTACCTGAGATAAAATCGGAGGTAAAGCCACTCGGTATGAAACTGATCCAACTCTCTCCAGAATTTTATATGGTCCAATGAAACTTGGACTCAACTTTCCTTTCTTTCCATATAGCATCACACTTTTCCATGGTAAGACTTTGAGGAAGACATGATCACCTACCTCAAAAGAGAGATCCTTCCTCCTGTTGTCTGCATAACTCTTCTACCTACTCTGAGCTGTTCTCATGTGTCTCTGTATCAGCTGAACTTTTTCTGTCCACACTATTACCAATTCTGGTCCCATCAACTTCCTTTCACCCACTTCATCCAAGAAACCTAGAGTTCAACACCGCTTCCCATATAATGCCTCAAATGGTGCCATCTGTATACTTGAATGAAAACTGTTATTATAAGAAAACTCAACCAAAGAAAGATGTTGGTCCCAACTTCCCTAATAATACATCAAACAAGCACATAGAATATCATCAAATGTATGAATCGTTCTTTCTGACTACCCATCTGATTGAGAATGAAATGTTGTACTAAAATTTAATTCAGTACCTAACGAATTTTGAAGGCCTTTCCAAAAGTTAGAAGTGAACCTGGGATCACGGTCAGATACAATGGAGAGAGTTAATCCATGTAACCTGAATATCTATTTAAGATACAAATGGGAACATTGATCTAGGGAAAAAGTATCTCCTATAGCAAGTAAATGAGCAGATTTATTCAAGCGATCAACAATAACCCAGATTGCATTATTACATCGAGGTGTCTTCAGCAAACCCATAACAAAGTCCATGGATATATTCTCCCATTTCCACTCTGATATTGGTAAAGGATGAAGCATCCCTTTAGGTAACTTCCACTCTACATTAACCTATTCAAAATTCAAATAACTCACAGTAAAATCAGCAATGTCTCTTTTCATTCCGTCCCACCAGTAATACTCTCAAAGAACTCTATACATCATAGTACTGCCCGGATGAACTGAAAACGGAGAACTATGAGCTTCACATAATAACTCTCTCTTTAACAGTTAATCACACAGAACACACAATATCTTCCCAAATCACAAAACACAATCATTATCAATGATGAATTCAGCCAACTTACCCTTCTAAACCAGCTCTACCTTTTTCTTGAAACTCATTGTCTTGCTTCTGTGCTTTCTTAATTCTATCTGATAGAGAAGATTTCACTGATACCTGAAACAAAGCAGAAGATCATCCTAAACCAACAACTTCTATGCCAAGGTTCATCAAATCCTTAACCAAATGATCGCGTTCCAAATACAACATTGTTAATGAAGCATTACTTTTTCGACTCAAAGCATCAACCACTTTCTTTGCTTTTCCCGGATGGTAATGAATTGTACAATCATAATCCTTGATTAATTCTAGCCATCTCTTCTGTCTCATGTTCAATTCCTTCTGAGTAAATATATACTTTAAACTATTGTGATTGGTATATATTTCACACTTTACTCCACACAAATGATGCCTCCAAAATTTTAATACATAAACAACAGCAGCTAATTCGAAATCATGTGTAGGGTAATTAACATCATGGGTTTTCAACTGACGTAAAGCATAAGCAATAACCCGATCATTATGCATTAGGACGCAACCAAGTCCTTTCAATGAAGCATTAATGTGGATAACAAACTCACCATTCCTGGAGGGTAGTGCCAAAACTGGAGCATTCAAAAATCTTCTTTTCAATTCCGGAAAATAATCATCACATTCTTTTATCCAGATAAACTTAACAACCTTCCGAGTTAGCTTAGTCATTGGAATAGAAATCCGTGATAAATTTCTAACAAACTGTCAGTAATAGCCTGCCAAACCATGGAAGCTACGAATCTTAGTTACATTTGTGGGTCTTGGCCATTCTTCAATAATAATTTTTTTTGCAGGATCAACAGTTATCCCATATTTAGAAACAATGTGACCAAGGAATGAAATTTGTTGCAACCAAAACTCACAGTTGCTGAATTTCCCATACAATTTCTTTTCATTTAAGGTTTGAAAAATAACCCTTAAATGTATTTCATGCTCCTCTTTACTTTTAGAAAACACAAAAATTTCATCAATGAAAACAACCACAAACTTATCCAAGAACTAATGGAAAATTCTATTCATAAGGTCAATGAATACAGTAGGTGCATTGGTTAGCCCAAAAGGCATTACTAAAAATTCCTAATGGCCATATCTTGTACGAAACGCAGTCTTCGTAATATCTGCTTCCTTTACCTTCAACTGATGGTACCCCGATCTCTGGTAAATATTTGAAAAAAACTGAGCTCCCTAGAGCTGATCAAACAAATCATCGATATGAGGCAAATGATATTTGTTCTGAACAGTGATGTTATTAAAGTCTCTATAATCAATTCAAAGTCTCATTGAACCATATTTCTTTTTATCAAAAAAAAACAGGAGCACCCCATGGTTATGTGCTAGGTCGAATGAAACCTTTCTCTAATAAATATTTCTATTGCTCCTTCAACTCTAAAAGTTCAGTTTGAGCCATTCGATAAGGGGGTTTTGAAATTGTCTTAGCATCAAGAACTAAGTCAACAGTAAACTTAACTTCCCAATCTGGTATTATTCCAGGAAACTCATCAATAAAAATATCAGGATACTCATTTACCACTGTCACATCATTAATCTGAACAGTTCCCTTGTTTTCATCGATATGTGCATGGTAACATTCATTTCCATATTTTACAAGTTTCTCGGCTTCTTGATATGTTATCAACAGTAAGGGTTCATTCTTGTACACAAACTGAAATACTTTCTGAAAAGAAACTTCTTTATCTCTATAGTCAATCTTATCATGGTAAATAGAGAGCCAGTCCATACCCAGGATAACATCAAACTCTACTAGAGGTAAAACAATAAGGTTTGCAAGTAGGTCTTTTCCATAGATAAGGATAGGAAGATTCTTATAAATTTTTTTTCCTCAACATTTCCCCCCAAGTTTTTTTACCACAATTTCATGAGTCATTTCTTGAGATGGAATTCCCAATTTCCTAGAAATGTTTTTAGAGATGAAAGAATGTGTAGACCCCGAATCAAACAAAACACTGGCATAATATGTAAAAATAAACAAAGTACGTGATACCACTTCATCTGATGGCCCGACTTCTACTGAATTAGTTTCAAAGGATTTCACCACCCCTTTCATCATGTAGTCTAACTACCTTCCATCACACCAACTCTTTTTCGGACACTCGTTTTCATAGTGACCCATCTCATTGCACTTAAACCATTTCACTAAATGTAAATCAAATTTGGTCTTAACATCACCCTGATCTTTTTCAGTACAATCACGAGCCTTATGTCCCATCTTACCGCATCGGTATCACTTTCTAGAATTCAGAAGACATTCCCCATCATTCATTTTACCAAATTTATAACAAACTGGAAACTTAGTTTTCTTACCATCAGACCTTTTTGAAGAATTCTTTCCTTTCTCCTGCCACCTCGGTCTCTTCTTATGCTGGTTGTTATAGAACACTTGATCATCGGAAAACTACATTTCCACCTTCTCAGCACATCGAAGAAGCTTTTCATAACTTTTGAACTCACGAGAATCCAATGCCCTTCAATATTTTGGCTTTAATCCTGAGTAAAAACAATTTATTTTACTATCAAGGTCTCAAATAAAATTTGGAGCATACATTGACCATCGAGTGAACCTCTCTTCATAAGTAGCCACTGAGTCATCATCTTGCCTCAATTCCATGAATTGTTTTCCATCCTAAGTGGAACAGCCTTAGGAAAATACTTATCAAGAAACATACCTTTGAATTCATCCCAGTCGAGAGAAACAATCTCATCAGCATCCCTAATATTTTTAACCATCGACCACCACTGATCTTCTTCACCCTCCAAACGGTAAATAGAAATACTAACATTTTAATTGTTTGAACACCCCATGACATCGAAAATCTTTTCCAGTACTTTAATCCACCCTTCAGCTAGCATAGTGTTAGACGATCCACTGAATGATGGGGGATGTTGCCTCATGAAATGTTCCACCACTAACATGTTCCTCTGCGGTTGATCTGGCTGATCTCATGCATGGATACTACCACCATTTATCGCTTGATTCAACTGCGCCATTACTGCAAAAAACTATTCAGTTCCAATTCAGACCATCTTAAGATGCTGATTCAGAAGGTCATTTCCTTCTGTATTCCTTCCTATCACTGATTCCCTATTTACTCTGTGGAAAAACATTCTGAACGAACATATCTTAGATGAAGCAACATGGTTATATTAAAATTCTATATCATTTCAATTTGACCATAACAAAAAAAATTGGATAGTCATTTAATAGAATTCTAACTCCTAAAGTTATCTAAACCAACCTTTGATACCAACTATAAGGCCCTAGCCTTAAACATTACTTAATCTTGAGTTACTTCAAGAATACACATTGAGTATCTTTTTAGGATTAGAGTTTTAGAGAATTAGATCATAAATCATGCATTACATTCCATATTTAAAAAAAGTGGTTACATAAAGGATAGTACTAATTTTTTCAATCAACAAAAACATGTTTCAAATTAATCATGTATTCTTTCTTGACACTTCCTTGACACTATCATCACATCATGTACCTTTCCCTTGACCTATGAAAAACATTTCAAAAACTTGGGATGAGCATTAAAATCTCAGTAAGAGATATAAAAGTACGTAATGAAAACATTAGTCCATGTATGAAATCATAGTTTACTCATAAGAATTTTAACATACCTCATCAAATCATGAATAAATCATAAAAATCATAAGATGTAAAGGTAACTTGAGGCATTAATAACATTCTTACGTAGGGAGTTACCCTCATGGTTACGTTTGGAATACCCATCACAGTATATTCCCTAAATCTATTTGGATAAACCTTAAAGATTAACCCCTTCGTGTTACCCAATGCAATGGAGAGCTATATCAGGATCACCCTCCCTTAGATTATCACGGAACGACCCGTCTTCATAACAATGCCCATGAACCATAACATAATTGTATCACTTAAAACATGCATAAAGGAAACATAACATTTCCACATTTCAATCACAATATATCAATACAACACATTGATATAATAAAAACATTATGAAACCCATTTTCAATACCAAAATAAAAGAAAATAAATACATGGTATTTATTTTTTCATTTAAAAAAAATTATGTCTTGTAGAGGAAGCTGAAACTCAAATAATGGTCACGGCGGCGGAGAAGTAATTTTTTCGGCATACGTACGATGAAAAAAACATTCCATTTTGTTGTTTATTAAATGATTCATATAAAAATATTCCTTTTGAATAAATGTAAAATTCAAAGGGGTTTATACAACATATAAAAGAAAGTTGTGTATAAAACAACATATGCCAAAATGAAAGTGGATTGAGACGAAGTCCCTTACCTCATATCCGACTTGACTCGATCGTTCTTTAATCTCTTGAATAATAAACATGAGTTAATTTCTCCTTTCTTAATAACCTTTTTCAAGTTCATTATTCCATTTGTATCTGTTATTACCATTTCATTAACACTATGTAATTATTTATGTTAATAACAGTCGTTTTAACGATCATTGGTACTTGAGTAAAAAATAAACTCTTAATAATTACAAGTTGTTCATGTATCCATTATATCCAGAGTTATATTCATGATGTAGATATCATATATATCATATATATCCATTATATACATGCATTTATAATATTACATAACATTTATAGGTAAGAAATGAAATGCACCGTTCATGGAGACGGTATGTCATACGTACGCATGAACGCTACTTTCATTTCTATTTCATATTTTATAGAATTTAATCATAATGATATAAAGGTATATTATAATTCCAGTATAATATCATAAATAATATCATTAACTCCATCCTTTTGATGTCCCACATATGGAATTAACGAATAAAATCACTTTGAGGGGGCGGTAGTCCGCACTTCCTAAAATGAAGATATCGCATTTACCTATAATGGAAACCATAAAGGTATGCCAAAAATGAAAAATACAAAAGCATAAGGAAATTATAATCATATTATATATCATATATAAATATAGTTTCATCTTAATTTCCACCTTTGAGGGTGTTAGAAGAATATTTAACAATCATTGTTTCGTGATGCAGAAATTTACCATCCACGGAAACAATATGCTATTTAACCATTAGATGAAGGTGATTGTAAGTGTTTCTCAAATATTTATTATAAATACATCCTATTATATTGAATATACTGTTTTTTAAAAAATAAATGAATAAAAAGATTTTTGGGGCTTGGAGAAGCAAAATAAAACAAAAGAACATTAGAGAAGACTTTACCTTTAAATCAGGCAACTCTTCTTGGTTTGAACCAAAATGGTTTCTTAAAGAGATTTCTTCCTAAGGTAAGTCTTATAGGATGAATAGAGGAATGTGGAGAGATAAAATGATCAGTTCTTGGACGAGCCAAAGGCTTGAGAAGTGTGGGTAAGAAGGTATAGGTGGGGGCATTTTATAAGAGGAGAGGAGGGGCACTCTTGGAAAAGAATAAAATATTACTTTATTTTCAAATGATTTTCAGATTTTAAAGGTCCCAAATTGATTTATTTCGAGGATAAGGTGATAAGGGTTCGAAATATACTCATACAATTGGTCTTTTACAAGTTTAAGTCTTTGATTTTACATTATCGTTTCACTTTATTTAAATCATTCATTAATGAGGTAATCGCTGCATCATCATGATGTCATAAATAATTTAATTTATTTAATTTCTAAAAGTTATAAAAAAATACTATGATGTAGTAAATCATTTTATCTTTCCAATGACTATTTATAGTCTAATATATCATTTATTTAGACAAAATTAAAAAAACGTTACTCAGGTGATACATTCTTTGTTAAATTTACTTTCGTTAAAAATAAAAAGATAAAAAGTCATTATCACACAAAAGTGATTCCATGGGGTCCCCAAGTATAGCACAATGAATATCATGGTCGAAAATGACACAACCAGTATAATTAGGACACATTTTGGGTTCATTTTTTATTATTAGGATATTATTTTATTATCCTTAACTACCCGATTAATAATTAATCAAGATAATTAAAGATAATTACCGTCATTACTATTCATAATGTCAAAAAACAAAAGAGTCTTGATTACATAATTTGGACCTTCTGAATACAAATATATAATCCATTTTACCAAATTCCAAACACATAAATTGAAATAATTAATTAAAAAATAATTCCCATTGTCATAACAAATAGCGGGGTTTTAGAAACTATATCTATAAAAAGTTTGGCTCTTGTTTATGCCCAATTCCAAAGTGAAATTAATCCGAATGACCACCATTGTATTACATGGTAAAAATATATTCTATTTACACTTTAAAATCAATTAAAAAGATAATCTAAAAATATAAATAAATAATATGATAATGTAGTTTTGATGTAAAATGCAGTATTATTCACTATTCATTAAGAAAATGAACATTGTCAGAAAAATACAAAAACAATTATCCAATGTAAATTTAAATGTCCCAATAATAAATAATATGTTTATTTTTACAAATAGATCTTATAAAAGTTTCAAAATATTGATTTAAAAATGGTTTTCCATTAAAAGGCAGTAAAAAAATCTTTTAAAAATAATAGTGTATTCCATGCTTAAGATGGTATTTATTCTAATTTTAAGCCTATAAAACACTATATAATTCATAAATAGATAGAGATAAAAATATATATTATTCATTAATTACTTGGGATATTACATCCATATCCTAAAAAATTTCAAATAGTATTAAAAAATCACTAAACCCTAATTTTGTACCAAATGAGGAACCTTGGACGTGAACTCCAATGTCTGGTAATAAAAATATATACAATACACATATGATTCAAAAAAATTCAGATAACTCAAAACAAAAATATGATTATTTAACATCATTTATATTAGTGATACATTGAAAATTATAATTAAATGGAGAATACCATGTTCCAAATGTTTATTGACTGTGATGAATGTCTATATAAGAATATTATTCTATAATAATTGTTAATATTTCTCCATACATTAACCACTCTAGAATCTCCTATAAACTTATCATATTTATTACTCATATTTATAACATAAGTAATGGAAATATAAGAAACGGGTGAGCTCATATGCCCACTAAAGAAAGAAATTGTCAAAATTACCTCAAGTTTTGGATTATAATAATGTGAGAAATATAAGAATGGGATAAATATATTATTAAAAAATATAATAATAATAATTTTCTATATATCATAAATAGGACTGATGATCTAAAATCACCAAATATATAACATGGGAAATGTGTGTGAATTAATGAAATAATAAACATGATCCATAGAGAAAATCTTAGGCATATGGAATTGAAATGTAAATTTCCTTAAAATAACATAACAAATAAATTTCACAAAATCATTAACATATAGAATCTTCACCTTTATGATCTACTCAATCACTCACACACTTGGTAATAAACTTAATTATGTCTGTGAATACTTATCTCATGAGATATTAATCAATAACTGATTCATTATAGTGTAATACAGGTCCCCACATGACAATCATCCACATATATGTGTGATACTTGAAATCAATCATTAATATTATCATAAATATCATATAGAAATAGGATTAGTTTCATATAATTTCCCAGTAGAATCATAATTACATACATTAGTGAGTAAATAGATCAACACAAATATTAATTCATCTAAATGGATTATTTCATAGATTTATTTATATATTTATTAATAAAAAAATAAATATAAATGTGTAAGATATTTTTTTGTGGAAAAAATATGTGAAACCATGATAATGTTATTTTATAAAAAAATTTATTTCATTTTTATAATGAAAAGAAATTATAAAACAATTTAACAATAATATTCAAGATGTTATAATTTTTAATTTTAAAAAATCAAATTGAAATAAAAAATAATTGATATTAGAGAAAAAATAGAATTGTTTTCTATAGGAAATGTGGAGTGAAAGGTAAAAAATGAAACTTGGAAGTGAAATCATTTTAAATGTTTTAAAAACCCCTTTATTGAAACCAAAATCTTAATGAAAGTGATAAATATTTCATTTTATAATAGATAGAGTGAATTTTTAATATAAGCATAAATAAAACATATTTAGTTTTAAAAAAATATAGTTGAACAATAATTGGGATAATGAATATGTATAAAGAATAAAATAGAACATTTAGCGAGAAGAATAATAATTATTAACATCATATGTTTTTAAAATGAAATAAATACAGAAAAAAATTTGTTTATAGAAACATTTTAATCTAATTATAATGTCATCCTTGAATATATGAAAACAATATTGAAAAAATATAGAAAAAAATAATCTTTATAACTCATGAAAAGATGTTATTTCATGAAAACACGTTACAACCATCATATTATTCAATGAACAATCATTAAAAGGGATTTTATAAGAAGGAAATGTAAATAATAATAATTGTAGTAAAAAAATTATAATACAATCATAGGTTACATTGTACCTAATATATTATAATGATGTTAAAAAAGAATAATTATAACCCCACTGAAGAGTATTGATTTAAGAAATACCATTACATATTTTAAAAAAAATTATTCAAAACCTCTTTGAAAGAGAAAAAATGAAATGAATATTTTAATACAGTGAATAAATAGATAATCATGATATACTATCTCAAAGAGTAAGAATTTAAACTATATAAACAAGAATAACTTCGTAATATAAATACTATCTCATAGAATGAAATTTGAGATAAAACACTAATGGTCATGGTATGATTGTATTAAAAATATATATTAAATATAAAAATGAAATAAAACATCAATTACTATGAATAAAAGAGATTCAAGATAAAATATTGTAAATTGGTGGTACATAAACCTTATCAAAGAAAATATGTGCATAATACAGAACATGTATCAAGGAATTGAAATTCTGATTAAACCCTCCACATATGTCTTTACTTTCACAAAAGTTATTTGACCTCTTATATAATAAACATAAACACCTTAAAAACCTATTTAATAACATTTTTATATTTAATTTACTATATAATTCCACATTATAATCATTTTTTATTCAATTTTTATTTAGTTATAGTTTAATTTAATCATCTGATTATACTTATTTTTATAGTTTCTTACATGATTTCAAATGAATACATCAATTACCTTATTTCATATTGAGTTAATAATTAATAAATTAAATAAGGTAAATAATTTTTTATTTATAATTATTTATATATCTCTAATATCTTTCAATGCTATTTTTAGTTATGATTTATGATAAATGAATCATTGACGTGCTTCTTTTGGTAATTTTTATGAATAAATGTTTGTTTGTCAATAACATAATAAATAATAATACAGATATTAAAAACATAAAAAATTAATAAAAAAATTTAAATTAATTATATTATTTCATTGATTAATGAATAAATTTTTGTGCTGAAAAAATACATCATTTCTTGTAGATGATAGTCTGCAGGTACATTAGAATGCAGTTTTTTTTAATTTCTATGGAATGAGAGAAAGATAAAAATGTTTTGTATATTAGGAATATTATATATTTTAAAAATAAAATATTTATTCATTAAATAATCTTTGAAAACCATCCTTGTAATTCAGTTCTGAAAAACTAAATAAATCTCTTCATGGAGGTCATAGTCCACACATATATTGAAATTATGTCCTCAATTTTTCATAATAAAGGGGGGAGGGTTGATAATAGTTATACCAATAACATAATAAAATATATGTATATTGATAATACTAATTTATTTATATTATTTTAAAAAAATATATTTTTAAGAAAAATATTCAAAAGAATTGTTTTTATGAATTCATTAGTACTCACACTAAGAGTTTGAACCCTATACTAGAGTACATCTATGAAATGATGTGTTTATGTATTTTCAATGAATAAATGGGTTTAAAACATGTTAGTGGGTTATATTGGAACTAAAAATGGTATATTTTTATGAGAAATTCTAATTTTTGAGTTTATATAAAAGGGGTGGCACAAGTATCCTTTTATAAGTGAGTAGAGTTACATTTTTAAAATTATATAATTTGACAAGTCAATATTCAATGAAAGTGGCTCAAAAAGTGTACAATTATTAATAGGGGTGATTATGTGTAATTATTCCTCTCAACTACTAATTTTGAAACATTTTATGATTGAATTTAGTTTTTTCTTTTTTTACCAAAATTAACTTTTACCGCTATATTTTTTTGACCATGGCAATAAATTTTTGTAACTAAAAAAATTAAACTTAACAGATAATTAGTATATTATGATTATGAATATGGATATACTGTATATAAAAAATAAAAATATTATGGGTGATAAAAATTAATTTCAAAATTACTACACACAATGTGTAAAAAAACATTTTGAGAAACAGATTAATTTTATGAATAAAAATATATATATGAGGAAAAATTATCAATAACATTATTTATATAATATTAATTAAATTAATTTTAAATATATAATAATTATTTGGATTTCAAATCAATCTAGAGCCAAATTACACCAAGAAAATATTCAATTATAAGCAAATTCTAAAAGAAATATTTATTATAAAATTATATTACTTAAATTCCAATATTTTACATAAATTCAAAAACATTAATCATAAGTTATATAAATAAAATATAGTATTTGAAAGGAATAAATTTATTCCATAAGTTAATCCTTTGTTAATTAATTTTTTTTATAAATTTTTAATTTTTTTGTATAATGATAAAGTTGTAAAAGTTAGGGTATTGGTAAAAAGTGTATTTTTCACAATTCAACTAAAAAATCAACTACTTTATAAAATACAAAAAATTCACCATATGATAATACTATCATGATGAAACAAGAAATGAAGTTCATTTTTTAAATTAAAATAACAAAATTTTGGATTTTAACTTAAAAAGGAAACATACAATATAAAGAAATTTTTTTATTAGAAAATGAATTTCAAATATTAATTGATCTTATTTATATTTTCAATCGATTTAAAATATTTTGAGACTCTTATTTATATCCACAATATATTTTAACCAAAAAATACTATTTTTATTATCATAAATCATATTAATTTTTTTAAAATTACAGTGTAAATCGTAATAATTATCTTATTAGTTATTTTGTTATACTAATTGAATTTTATCAGTGCATTAATATTAAAATTATATTTCTTATTAAAATTAAAAATGATAAATTTAGAAAATTAATGTGATATATAGATATATTGTTACATTAAAAATTACATGTTTATATCATTTTATCTTTAAATTAAATAATACCTCAAGATCATTATGTAAGACCTAATGAGAAGATAAGCACTGGT
This sequence comes from Viscum album, assembly GCA_963277665.1. NCBI lineage: Eukaryota > Viridiplantae > Streptophyta > Magnoliopsida > Santalales > Viscaceae > Viscum > Viscum album. The sequence continues at coordinate 1,269,977,194 of OY728164.1, forward strand.
GGAAATCATGGGGGTAATTTGACTAGCATCGATCTCATATAAATTTCAATGAGAATAAATTTATACCATAGATTATTTCAATCATACAATAATTATTGGATAATGGCTTGGGCTTGGTGTAGGGAAAATAAAAGTGAAGCCACCTCCTTTTTAGATAGATAAATGATCCTCATTACGTATACTTCTACTACATTATTGTATTCCTTATACAATCTATATTGATTTAATAACATGGTTAGATCTATTTATACCCACTAATTCAATGGTTATTTATAATTTCTAAATTTAACAATATTTTTTTAAATAATTCAATTTTTTAGTCCTGTGATTCATAGAAATAATTTATTAAACATATTATTCATTTAAATAAAAAATAATTAAAAATCATGAGGTTTTAAATTGTATACCAGGTCTTCTGAAGTAGTTAAAATGTTTTTTATTTTTATTTAACATTTGGTTGATTTATCATTTGGGAATCTTATTTCTCTTACACACTATCTATGAGAGAGAGTAAATAAAAAAATTAAACATTAGTTTATTATATCTATCTTTATATAATAAATGATCCTTGATGAGGAATATATAATGAAATAGATATACAATACCTCTAATAGTGTATGATCTAACCCAGATATTACATGTTGGATGAAGTGATATTAAAAAATTTAATATATCACCACTAACATGGGTGTTTACATTAAGACATATTTTTGGTTCATGTTATTGTTTATTATAATGAATTTTTTTAGATACTTTCATATAGTGAATATTGGATTTAATTAAGAAGATTGTTCTTGGAAATGATGTTGATTAAAGTGGAAGGAAATTTTTTTTGCTCACATAATTCGTCTCATGAAATTTATATAATGTCTATGAATTTTTATTATATTGGATGATCGTACTATGTGATCATACTCATCCCTTCATATTAATTTCTATAGAAACGTGTATGTGGACATGAAATAATTTTTACAATACCCAAATATTATTTTGTTCATAGAGTTAGTGTTGTACATGGTTTGTGTATGGGTTATCTATAGTTATTAGATATTAATTAACTATTATGAAGAGTCCATATTACTTATTATTGTATAACACTTTTCTAACTTCATTATGTAATATTGGTTTACGTGGTGTTTGAGAAATTATTTGGTATCATTTTTTGTGTATGAATTTTTTTCATTTATATATGTATTTGTTGATGAAATATCATCATTTAACATTATTTTTTTATGGAAACTTTTATGTCTAAAACAATTTTATTTCATTGTGAGTACATGTTTTGGGGAAAATACATCTCATGAACTTGATTAACCATCTTGAAACTTATTGTCAAGGCCTATAAGATTAGAATAATGAAAAATTATGCACTCTTTAGTACATTTTTAGCCTATGTTGGATTATAATAGTTTGGGTCATGAAATATTATTACGAGAGAGAGTGATTTTTATGGTGGATGGAGATGTTTTAATATTTTTTTATTTTGTTGGATGTATAATATAAATATATTATTTGGATAAGTGTGACCTCATTTGATTTCAACCCCATAAAAAGGACATGAATGATTATAATGATTTTATTCTATGACCTCAGTTTCCCTTATTTTCATAGTAGAAAAAAATGTGGTTTTAGGTTAGTTACATGGTGTCTTTTTCATCATATAGAAACATGGTATGTTATGATGTGAGTATTTCTCTCTCCGTTTATCTCTCTATGTGTTTCTATGTGTGTTTAAAATTTTCTATGTGTATGTATATAGATGTTTATAGTTGTATTTGGGTTCATTATTTGAAGAAAATCTCATATTGATTCCATATACTTTATATTTCACATTGATGATTGATTCATACATGTCCTTAGGTTGTGGAAGCGGTAATAGAGTCCATTGTGAAACTACATCCTCTTATTAGAAAATAATTTTTTGGATATCATGGATATTATATTTCACATGATTTGAATTCATATGACACTACTATAATTTAAGATATTTTCCACAGGCAATTTGCGACGGCACCCCGTCGCAAATAAGTTTTTGCAACGGGGTCCCGTCACAAATAATTTTTTGGGACGGGGTCCCATCGCAAATAGCCCGTCTCAGACAACGGTGTCGTAAAAAATATTATTTGCGATGGGCCCGTGGAAAATAATATTTTTTGCAATGGTCTAATTCCCCGTCAAAAATAAGTCTCTGATTATATACTTTATATATATAAACTTTTTTGCGATGGGCCCGTTATCCCGTCGAAAATACTTTTTTAAAAAAAATATTTGGACTATTTGTGACGGGCCCGTCACAAAGACATTTTACGACGGGCCCGTTGCAAATACATTTTACGATGGGCCCATCGCAAATACTTTTTGTGACGATTCCCTAATCCCGTTGCAAATACATTTAAAAAAATCTTATTTAGAATATTTTCGACGGGCCCATCACAAATACTTTTTGTGACGGGTACTTAATCCCATCACAAATACTTTTTAAAAAAATTATTTAGACTATTTACGATGGTAACCCGTCGCAACAGATCTCGTCACAAATAATAAATAAATTTTTTAAAAAATAAATTTAATAAAATTATGATTATTGAAAATTTAAATATAATATTATTAAAATAATTGAAATAAAAATATATTAAAATTCTCAATATTCACAAAATAATATTAACAAATTAATAAAATATTATTATTATTATTATTAGTAAATTCAAAAAACATTAAAAAATTTATTACTGGAAAAATATTTTTAATAAAATTATGATTAATGAAATAATAATATTAATATTATTAAAATAATAAAAAAAATTATTAAAATTCTCAATATTCCTGAAAAAAATCAGAAAATATTACAAATTAAATTATCTAATATTCACACCAATATAAAAGACAGAAACTGTAAATAGTTTATATTACAACGAATGTTAAATTAAAATATTTTTAACATAAAAAAATCACTGGGGGTCGTCTTCTAGAGGAGATGGAGGAGCTGAAAAAGATGGTGGTGGAAACTCCATACCCAAACTACGAGTCAGACGGTGCATGTACTCCATTTACTCCTGATGTTGCAGCTGTCATCGACGCATCTTCTCCTCGTGATGCTGCTTCTGCTACTGCTGCTGCTGACACGTCTATTCTTGCTACTTCTGAAAACTCTCTATAATGTCACTTTGAGCTCGTAACTGCTCCTGATATTGTCAGGCAGAAGATGATGCCTCTTCACGAACTCCTCTCGAGCTGGACGCCGACATCACAGCAATACCATAATATGTTCCAAGAGTCACATGAGAGATGATACCAAATACTCATCCCTTATCAAAGCCATACTGAGTCACCTGTATCCATGACGCCTTGTCGAAATGGTGGGCACTGGTCTGATTAGTCGCATCGTCTTAACCCTCAGCCTGTGTTTGAGAAGTCACAGCCTCATATAAATCCTTCAATTCCAATTTGAAATTAAAATTGTGAAAATTTTATATGAAGTTAATTGTCAAGAGGAAGAAATAATACTAACCACAATCTGACGCTGACGAACACCTATAATCTCTCTAGTGGCTGGATCATTATACATCCTCTGATAAACGTCAAACTCCGTAATATCAGGATACTCAAATTCTTAAAGAAATATAAAATAAAATGTTTATATTTAATGTTATATAATTTTTTAAAAAAATATACTTACCAGATGCTCTCTATGCATATTAAATGTACGACTACCAACTCGATGTGTCACCTCCTGTCTCCCCTGGTTCTTCCGACCCAATGAAGACCTGATCTGAAATACACCACCCAACCAGTGTGCACATAATCCAGCCCAACCCTAAGATGAAATTTACTCTGGTCAGTGGGCTTTAAATGACTCCTCAAATATTGTCTCACTTTTATTTTTTAATGGAATCCTTTCTCAAACTGTGAAAAATCTAATGCTAATGCTCATGCATTGCCACCTCCCATGCTACATGGATAGCGTCACCCATCCTATCTTTGATGTTATACCATAAAACCTTCAAATATTTTATAATATCATGTTATTAATAAAATGAATTTCAAAATAAATATTATTTATTTACGTACCAGCCAATGATTTTACATGGTGAGTTGCACATCAATGGGAGTCTGTTCGCATGTCATCCGTGGCTGAGAAAAATAATTGCGCAAGATAACACTCCCCTGTCCAACAGCTACATGTGTGAAACTGTGAAAAAATAAATAAATAATCAAAAAATTTGTATATATATAAATAAATTAATGAAAAAGCTAACTAAAATATATAGGTTATCATACCTCTGTGTGTACGGATCAAAGCCAAGACGAGGACGTCGCTCGGGGATAGGTTCACAAATCATTAGTCACACAAGACTGCACCCCCTTCGTGTACCTCCTCAACCACCAGTAGGTTGAGGGTCAGATTGTCTCACATCCCCCTCATCCAAATGTAGATCATCCTCCCAAAACTTGCGAAATAGATCACGATAAATCTGAAACACAAAATGAATTTTGTTAGCAGATAGTTGAAAATAAAAATCATATATAGATATATATTAGTTATGATCATAACTAGCTTTTAACTGTGTCAATGTTCACATTCATCATCATATTCATATCTAACAATGTCAATGTCTTCATATTCCTCCTCAGCATCATCAATATCCATATGAGTTTCACATTCACCATCCCTTGTCATTTAAAACTCATTTGTAACATCATTAGCATCTTCATAACTATCAACCCTTAATTGTGGGGTGTCATTATCGATATTCAAGTTTCATTGTGAAAAATATGGATTTCGAGTAGTCTCTTCAAAATTTTCAATTCCTTCACCTTCAGCAGAACCACATTCAGTTTGAGTAAATTGATTTTCTCGAGATTTCATTTTTATTATGCTCCACCAATCACTCATGTCTCTTGAAGTAGCATAGTACTTTCTGTAATAAATTTTATGTGCCTGTTTATCCAGTAAAAATGGTTCATTTACTACAAGAAGACTTATATATTTAATATCGATGATTCCATGAGTCGGATGAACATGCAAGCCTCTCTTAGTATCCAACAACCGATATTTAAACATCGTTATGTAATTATGTCCAAGGAATCATAGCTCAATAATTTCATCTAGAATGGCGTAAAAGTCAACTTCAGTTTCTCTATGATGCAATCCTCTCAAATAAAATCCACTATTCATTATTTTTTTTTTGATTCCTCATATGCATGTGTATGAAGTCAAAACCCATTCACCACATATGCATTATAAGATTTAACCATTTTAGATGGTGTGTTACTCAATATACACAGTCACTTATCAATTTTATCAGCATGTTGAGACACCTTAAAATCTCTAAAATAGTTATTAATATAACAAATAGTAAACTGAATCAATATTAAACCATCAATTAATTTATATTACCAGTTTTTGAAACCATTGAGAAATTTTTTTCTGCATTATTCAAGAGCAGCTACTGTAATTTGTGGATGTTGATTATTGATATGATTATCATATAAACTACAAATAAAATAAGTTTACATACTATAACAGAAATTATAAAATAAGTGATAGAAGCACTCACAGTACAAATGTTGTCATTTGTTCACAGTTCAGCAAAACATATGTATGATCTCTATGATGTTCATCATCTAAAATCCATCATTCATAAACTCCAATGAAGCCATGATTTTCCTGATTAAAAACTGATAATTGATTGTCCATTTCATCATTATGATTTCCCTCATTCAATCCCAAGAAGTTTTGTTTTTATGGATATTCATATTCAAAATAGTGAGAGAGAATAAAAGAAATTTCCTCTTGAAAATAAGCTTCGGCAATTGAGCCTTCAACTGATTCTTTGTTACATACTTTTTTCTTCAATTTCTGCATGCATCTCTTAAATGAGTACATCCATTGAAACTGTACTGGACCTCCACATTTAGCTTCATGTTGAAAATGCAATAACAGATATTCCATTGAGTCAAAGAAAGCAGGCAGAAATATTTTTTCCTGTTTACATATAATTACAAAAACATCTTCTTCAAGTTTTCGTAGCACATTATAGTCTGTTTTCGTTGCACAAATGTCTCAAAAAAAGTATATGTATATTATCGATTCCCAAGTCATAGAATTCATCAAACCTTTGAATCCAATCGGCATATGTCTTTCCATTATTACATGACAATCATGACATTTTAATCCGGTAATATGACAATTTTTAACACATCTGTCCAAATTTAAGCATGGCCATCTGGAAGTCTCAAATCTGCAACCCACTGAAAAAATAATAAGTGACTTTCTTTGGACAGTTTTTAAGCTTCTTTTGGATTCATAAACCACTATGATCTGACATTTTCAAATAGTTCAAGTTATGGTGGCCTGCAAATTTGGGCAAGATCTAATCGTTCTTTTATAGTATCTTTGGTCTTACCTGGTGTATAAAAAAATGTATGAAATAAATTATCAAAATAGTTCTTCTCAATATGCATGACATCTAACATGTGGCGTACCAAAAAATCAGACCAATATGGGAGGTCCCAATAAATGCTTCATTTTATCCAATTATGTTCTTTCCCAAAACCATTAGTTTTCTGTTTGTTTATTGTAGGCCCAAATGTGATGGTAGGTACTGAAAATACAATATATTTTAACTCTGTACCGAAAATCATTTTTGGAGTTCCATCCCTTTAAATTGTGCCTTTTTCTGAAATGAGATTTTTTTCTTCGAAAAGGATGATCGGTTGGAAGATATCCTCGATGGCTGTCAAAATAGAAATGTTTTTTTCCATTGACAAGCATAAAATATTTGTTGTCTTTCATATAGTAAGGACATGATTTCAAACAATGTGTAATCCAGCTAGATAAAATTCCATATGCCAGAAATTCACTAATCGTCCACATAAATGAAGCTTTTAATGTGAAATTTTGTTTCACATCAACACCATATGTACTAACACCATTACTCCACTGTTCATTTAACTCATCAGTCAATGGTTTCAAATAAACATAAATATTCTTTTTCAGATGTCCTGGGATTAATATGGTCAAAAAGATATAGGGATCTCTCATCAACATCCATGGATGTAGACTGTACGGAGTTATAAAGACATGCCAATATGAATACTGACTACCATAAGAACCAAAAAAATTGAAACTGTCAGTAGAATAACCCAATCACACGTTTCAGGCTTCTAAAGAAAAAGACAGATGAAGACAATCAAAATGTTTCCATGAATCACCATCATATGGATGATTCAAGGTTTTTCCGGTTAAAATATTATTTTTTCCATGACATCATTGACGATATGTTATGAGTCATAAATAAACGTTGGAGCCTTGGTGTAAGGGGGAAATATCTCAACTGTTTTACAGGAATTGATCTAGACTTCCCTAGTTAAGCTTCGTTATACCTCGATTGTCCACATGTGGGACAACTATAAAACAACTCATTTTCACTAGAATATAATATGAAAATATTTTCACATTCATGAATCTTCTAATAACAAGGGCCTAGATTATGAAACACCTACTTTCTCTCATCATAATTTGCAGGCAACACCTTTCCTTCAGGTAACAGTGTTTTAACCAAAGAAAATATCTGTTCAAAAGAGTTGTTTGACATTGCATTATCTGATTTAATAGCCATAAATTTTGCAACCACTTTTAATTTTCTTATCTTGGAACTAGGATATAATGCATCCTCAGCAGATCTCAACAACTCATAAAATTCAGATGGTGCCAACTTAAGAGTTAAATCGATATCATTATGAGTTTCAGTTTCCTAAAGAGATGGACCTACAACATCATGTACTAAAGGTTTGAATCGTGATAGATCCAGAATCATGCTATTAGTATCTTCTCCATAACTGTGTTCACCGTGTTGATACCAAAAAACATAATCTGGTTTAAAACCAAACTTCAAGAGATGTCCCCAACCTTGTCAAATGTGTTAAACGTTCTCATAGCACATTTTTATACAAGAAAACTCAATTGTGCCTTCTGAAACATATTCTAGTTTTGATGATAAAAATTCTAAGAAAGCTTCAACAACCTTAATATATATAGGATTTAAAACAGAACCATTTGGATTTCTGCGCTTATTTATCCAAGCGTGATCATCTAATAATGACTGATGTCGACTTCTTTGTTCTATATTTTTCTACAAAATATAAAATCATCATTTTTTTTGAATATTTTGAAATTATAAATACACTATTTGAAAAATTTTAACTAATTAAAAATACTTCTTAATAATTACCATTAGTTAAGGGTGACACAATTTCCAGTGGATTGACGGCTCCTCTTTTGTCCGACGGCCCATTTACTTGCATCTTTCTCACACTGAAATCACAATGAATAATCTGGTCGGAGGTACCCATATTCATTCTCATATGCACGAGAATGAATATGCGTACCTCCGAGAAGATTCTTCATTGTGATTTCAGTGTCAGAAAGATGCATGTAAATGGGCATCTGACAAAAGAGCAACCTTTTCATCGACGAATCATCTTCTTCCAACTATCAATGCCTGAAAACATTATAAAAAATTTTATACTATGAATACATATCCAATCTCATGATTACATGATTGAATAAACCTATATAGTAGCACATTTTACATAATTTTTTGAGTCGGTGAGATTTAAAGGAAGAAAATTCATCGAGGAAAAGGAGTGTCGTCAATCCACTAGAAATTGTGCCATGTTTTTAAAATTTATTAAAAATTATTAAAATTTTATTCTAACTGTTCCTAAATATTCCTAACTAATTATTCCTATTTATTACTAATTATTCTTATTTATTACTAACTATTACTATTTATTACTATCTATTATTATTAATTACTAACTATTACTATTTATTACTAAATATTGGTATTTATTACAAAATATTACTATTTATTACTAACTATTACTATTTATTACTAATTATTACTAATTATTACGAACTTTTACTAATTATTACTAATTATTACTAATTATTCCAAATTATTACTATTTATTCCTATTTATTACTAATTATTCTTATTTATTGCTAATTATTTCTATTTATTGCTATTTATTCCTATTTATTGCTAATTATTACTAATTAATCCTAATTATTACAAATTATTCATAATTATTCCTAATTATTCCGAATTATTCCTATTTATTCCTAATTATTACAATTTATTACAAATAATTAAAATTTATTATTACTTATTGCTAATTTTTAATAATTATTACTACTAATTACTAATTATTACTAATTATTACAATTTATTACTAATTATTACAATTTATTACTAATTAATACAATTTATTATTAATTAATACAATTTATTACTAATTAATACAATTTATTACTAATTATTACAATTTATAACTAATTATTACAATTTATTGCTTATTATTAAAATTTATTACTAATTATTATAGTTTATTACTAATTATTACAATTTATTACTAATTATTACAATTTATTACTAATTATTAATAATTATTGTAATTTATTACTAATTATTACAATTTGTTACTAATTATTACAATTTATTTCTAATTATTACAATTTATTACTAATTATTACTAATTATTAAAATTTATTACTAATTATTACAATTTATCACTAATTATTACAATTTATTACTAATTATTACAATTTATTACAATTTATTACTAATTATTACAATTTATTACAATTTATTACATTTTATTACTTATTATTACTAATTAATACAATTTATTACTAATTATTATAAATTATTACTAATTATTACAATTTATTAGTAATTAATACAATTTATTACTAATTATTACTATTTATTACTAATTATGACAATTTATTACTAATTATTACAATTTATTACTATTTAATACAATTTATTACTAATTAATACAATTTATTACTAATTAATACAATTTATTACTAATTTTTACAATTTATTACTAATGATTACAATTTATTACTAATTATTACAATTTATTACTAATTATTAAAATTTATTACTAATTATTACAATTTATTACTAATTAATACAATTTATTACTAACTAATACAATTTATTACTGATTAATACAATTTATTACTAATTATTACAATTTATTACTAATTATTACAATTTATTACTAATTATTACAATTTATTACCATTTTTTACAATTTATTACTAATAATAACAGTTTATTACTAATTAATACCATTTATTACTAATTAATAAAATTTATTACTAATTAATATCATTTACTACTAATTATTACAATTTATTACTAATTATTACAATTTATTACTAATTATTACAATTTATTTCTAATTAATGCAAATTATTACAAATTATAACAATTTGCTACTAATTATTACAATTTATTACTAATTATTACAATTTTTTACTAACTATTACAATTTATTACTATTTATTACTAATTATTACAATTTTTTACTAATTATTAGAATTTTTTACTAATTATTACAATTTTTTTACTAATTATTACAATTTATTACTAATTATTTCAATTTATTACTATTTATTACTATTTATTACTAATTATTATAATTTATTACTATTTATTAGTCATTATTACTATTTATTACTATTTAGTAATAATAATTACTATTTATTAATAATTATTAATATTTATTACTATTTATTAGTATTTATTATTATTTATTTCCAATTATTATTAATTACTACAAATTAATTATATACATTACTAATTATCGTTAATCATTACTAATTACTACTAATTATAAAAAACTAATACTAAAAATTTCAATTTATTAATACAAATAAATAGTCATGACAAAACAATTTAAATTCAATTTAATTACAACTAATCAACAAAAATAAAAATTAACATAAAAATTGAAATAAATAATAAGTTAAATAAAACATAAATATCTTTAAACTTGATTTTCTATTGATGTAAACGATTTCAAAACTTCTTCATGTCCAAATAATGTAACTTAGAAAAATTTTCCCTATGAAATCAGAGTTTAGAGAGAAACAATATGTAGGAATTCAGTGGAATGAGAAAAAAATGGATGTGGGTATATATAGGTTAGATTATTTGCAACATGACTATTTGCAATGGGTTACCAATCGCAAATAGTGTCATTTGCGACGTGACCCATTGCAAATACCTACGCTCGCATTAATTATAGTCGGTGGTTAAAAAGTTATTTGCGACGGGACCCATCGCAAATAGTCCATGTCAGCACACCATTTGCGACAGGCCCCGTCGCAAATACCCTTCACGTGGTTTGGCGTGCTACCTGCACCAATCTTTTTGCGACGAGACACGAAATCCCATCACAAATAAATGGTTATTAGCGACGGGTTGTTACCCCTGTCGCAAATAACCACTTCGACGGACTTTTTGCAACAGGATTTATTCCCATCGCAAAATGTATTTTTTCCCGTAGTTTGAGAAAAATATTTTTAGGTATTACTAGTCTCTTCCATGGCCCTATAATCACCTCATGGGATCAATCTAGTGTAGGACATGATATAATTGGAATTTCATGAAGGATACTTCATGAGATGTTAAGGAGTATTACATCCTCAAAAATGTATCTATTTAAGTAGTAGTATTTTATAGAGTTGGGAAAGAAAATGAAATCAGTGAAATATTTGGTATATCCTTTCACTAACCAAGATTGTTTTTCTTAGAAAGATGTTACTAGTCATAGTACATAATGCAAACATTTTGAGAGCATTATACACCCAAAGATTCATAGTATTATGGTTCCATTTTTACCACTTAATGATACATCTTGTATTTGGAATTGGTAGTGGTATTAATCACCTATAGAGTAAACATCATATATATTAAAGGACTACGATTCAAAAAATAAGGATTATAATATAGAAAGTAACAATTCATAATCAATTATGATATATCATCGGTTTATCCATACGGATAAGAGTAATCAAACCTAATGATTTGTAATGGTAATTTCTTTGCAAGAGTTGTGTGGATCATAATATATTAAACAATTTTATTAATGGTTTAGAGAACCATAAGAGGAGTTCCTATAATTCCGGTCATAGGGAAAAGAACTCATATTTATATAAAATTATATAGTGGAGGGTCCTCATTAGTTCCAATAACTTGAGTAACATAGTATATGAATTGGTATGTTTGGAATTGGGAGAAGAGTTTCACACTTTTGCATGCATAGATTATGATAATAATTAAGAAAGAAACATTATTGATTCAGAGGTCGGTAGGGAGATGGAGCAATGGTGATCACTCATACGAATCTAAATGAATTATTTGACAAATATTTGATAAAATTAAAGATCATTTGATGTAAAATCTAATTATATTCTATTTTATCACTTGCTTTAATTAATAATGGGGCACTCCACTCCTTCTTTTTAATATTACTAGAGTTATAAATTTGTGTATCCCTGGAAACATTTTACCATGCTTTTCCTATAAATGTCTATACTAGGAAACCCCAACATCTATCCAATATTAGTAATAGTTGTGAGCTAGTTATTGTGGATAATCATATTTTCCAAATTCTTATCATCATCGATATAATATCATATAAAAATATTTTGAAATGGATAAGATACCAGCGGTTTGAGGATGTATTGATTTTTTCTTTAATAGAGTCACACAAATTATACCAAACAATTGAAATTCTATTTTTATTATAGACATATATTTTTTGGTTTAAAATTATATTTTTAAATGAGTATGAGTCAGACAATATCTTTTTAGAAAGCTCTTATGACACTGTATTCTATGAAAACAAGGAAAAATTTACTTCCAATATTTACAAATGTGTATATAAAATTGTTTCCAGATAATGTTATCAAATTTATAATTTGTATAAGGGTACAATTTTCTATAAAGATACACCCTATTACAATTCCTTTATCTATAACCCTTTATCGGATAATGTCAATTTGGTTGAAAAAGTTGAATTTTAAAATATATGATTTTCTAGAAAGTATAATTATCATGATTGCTAACTCACCTTGGAAAAAAAATTCATTAGTTTTCTGAGTGGTTGTTTTTATTAGGTCATGGATTATCGATATTTAAATTATATAATAATAGAAATCATGTATCATTTATATGAAATTAATAATATCATTAATTATTTTAGGGGATCATGTTGGTCCTCTATTATTTTTATAAGGTGTGATTACTATTATTTGAGAGTTCATTATAAGGGTATATCAATAATGGTATCTAGATATTTAAATGAATAATTTTAGTGTTAATCGATTTTATTTGGAAAGGAAAATGTGTTGATAATGCTCATTTACTATATGAATCATATCTTCTATTCATATTTTATTTATTTATTCATTATATTTATTGGTGATATCCTGATTTATTCAATGATAAATGAAGAACATTCCAACCTCATTCGATTAGTCCTAAGCCTATTGTATAATCATTAATTTATGAAAAATTATCAAATAACCAATGCTAGAATATGGAATCTCATTTCCTAGCATATATTATCTTGATGTGTGTCATAAACATGGGTCTAGAAAATATAGAGGTAGTAGATTATTTATATCCATAAAATAAAATTATCAATGTGAAAAGTTTCCTTCTGTTAGTTAGGTATTATAGGATAGTTATTCATTATTTTTCATATAATGACATCTTTAACCATTATAAATAGAAAGGTACAATCATTCTAGTAGCTATATTCTTACAAGGAAACATTTTAGAAACTATAAAATTGATTTATAAGTGCTCTAGTTTTGAATGTTTAAGGATCAAAGGTATCAAATATGTGGTTTATTAAGAAATTCCTCAATCAAGTTTGGGTTGTGTCATGTCATAAGAGAAATCAGTGACTTCATATGGTTTTATAAAATTATGGTCATGTGAGAAGAATTATAGTAATCCTAATCTTATGTTTGAAATCTAATTTGTCTCATTGAAATTATTGAGGTGTTTTTTAATGATAATGTTCTACATTATGTATACTAACCATTAAATCCATAAGAATTTTATATTATAAAAATTTATTAATTTTAAGAGGTATATATGGGTTTACTTCCACCAATACATGGATGTTTTTATTATATATTCTATGGTAAAGGGTTACATCAGTAGGAAAAAATTAAGGTAATATTCCACATGAGTATCGATATGAGTGTCATATGATAGAAAAAAATATTAATATAGAAATAAGTATGGTGGTAAAATATGATTTCATTTGTCTAATAATGATATTGGTGACTCCTAGATTATAGTAACAGGTAAAGATGGGTAAATTTTAGGTGTATTAACTTAATGTATAAAACATCACATTTTTATAGGTAATATTTCTTATAGTTTATATAAATAAAATAATTTTTATATCATATTTGATGGTCAGGTTCTGATATTGATAGAGCTTCTTCATGAGTTTTTTTTTACATTTTCTCTAATTATTTAGTATTATATTCAAAAGATTAAAAAAAATCACAAGATAAAGAGTGACATTGTCCATTTTTAATATTAAATAGGATAATTACAAATTTTGTTTCTAGGTGTATTTATTTTTAATTAATTAAAATTTTGGAATCAGTTCAGAGATGGATTTTAATTATTTTTGACCATATTTGAATGTATTTTTTATATAAATATTGATTTCATTAATGGATTTCATCATTATATGAATGGAAATGTTACAGTTTGAGATATACTGGATTGATTGATTAATTTTACACACTATCTACACCTCAGGTAGTATATTCTTCTCAAGATTTTAGAGAAGTTTTATGTCTCTATGGTTATATGGTTTCATGATGTTCCACTGAATGTCATCTACATAAAATACACATGGTTTTCCACTCATATATATACAACTTTGGTTTACATATTTAAGGTAAAATTGTAATTAAGAAACACTTTTAATCCTTAAATGAATATAAAAAGAGTAATTCATCCAATTGTTTGAGGATATATTTAATCATTAATTTTGGAATTATGAGGGATCTTGGAAAAAGAATTTATCCTTATTGGAGTTCACCTATAATAGAAATTATTACTCTACTAACATCATGGACCATTATTAAGTATTATTTATAATTCTTTATAGGATACTATTGTATTGGGTATATATCAGTGAGGCAGTTCCATCTAGGACACTAAAAAATTAGTGAATCAAAGAGAGGATTAGAAAATCCAAGAGTTTTCATAAATTTTATTTGAATTAAATTAAGAATGGGAAACTTTTTTAGGAGTTACATCATGTTTCTCATAGTCTTATCTATGATAAGGGAAACAATTTATTATTCAGTGATCAATCTTTTCTTTATGATTCATTGGGTGATTTTTGATTCTTCATCTAGGTAGATTAGAATTGTATTGTATTACATTACCACCTAAATTTGGGCATTTTCACCTAATTTTATGATTATCTCAACATAAAAGGTTTTTATATTAAAATTAACAAAGTATAAGGTGGGGAAACATAAATTTTGCTAGCATGTGATTTTTTAGGGAACTCTATGAGGATCAATGATCGAAGGGAGAATGTTAAGTCTAAAAAATTGGTTCCCTTAATTTTTTTGTTATGGAATTATTGTTTAATTGAGAGTAAAAAAATTGGATAGGGATCCTAAATTATAGTGAATAATGTTATTATTAAATAAATAAATGTTTTAATATGGAATTAATATTGTGATATTAGATGTTTATGATAAAGTGTTGTTTTAAAAAATTGATTTATACAAAGAGAGTGATAAATTTTTGGTCTTCTTTTGGAAAATTTGAATCAAATTATTAGGGTTGGTGAGATGGTTAGAAATGTGTGGGGTATAAATTTGGAGTTTTTATTAAGAGAATATTGAAAAAATTGAAAGAAGTAGTTCATTAGGTACCTCGTAGAGAGACACTTGGTATCTAGTGAGCTAATCGGTGGGAGAATCCCCATGATATTTCTACTAAATTAATGTTTTTATTCAATCAACATTCTTATATACCACTGGATAGATATTTTTTATATCCCAATGAAATATTTATTTAAATTAAGTATGTAATCATCTATTCACCTTATTCCATTTGAAATAATATTTGGGGCTATTTTATATCATTTTATTTGGTCTAAACAAGGTGAATGGAGACCATTTCTCTAACCACTCTCTTCTTTATCCCTCCTTCCCACCTTTATATATATCATCATAAATGGGTTTAGCATTCCATATCAATTATTTCTATTTTTTATTATTTTATTACTATTCTTATTCAATTATTTTTCTATTATTTTAGTAAGTGTTTTTTATTCATGATTCAAATAAATAATGGTAGAATCACTACTTATGGATAGGGAATCATTTTTCATATTTAGAGGAGGGTTGGGAGATTTTATTATTTTTAAATGATAATTATTTTGATAATAGTTATTTTTTAGTTGAATACACTTGGTATTTGTTTGATTATATTTTCAATTACAGAACACATGGGTATATAAAATTGGGGATTTTATGTTTAGAGGGTTCATAAAACCATTATTAGTTGTTTACAAGAGTTTTAGTTTATTATTATTTTATGAAAATAAACTGATCTTCAATGGGAAGTTTCTCTATCTTCATTAGGCCATAATATGTTCACTAAATGAATATATAGGTGTGTGTTCTCAAAAATGTTATGTTTAATTCTATTTTTACTACATTATATATTACACATTATTTCCTTAATTTTAATAAAAATGTTTATTTTAGAATTATAAAAGTATAATTATTGAATGAATATTCCCATTAAAAATTGGTTTTAATATTATGGTGTTGTTTAAGAATTTTAAACAACCTTTGTTACATTTTCTAATTTATATATCCTAAAAATTCTATCAATTAGATTATATGATTTTTTAGGAAGATTGATTTATATTATTTATACAAATAAGGTTAGTTGAAATAATTACTTATGTTTAATCATATTTGTTTACAATAATGTTTGGTTAAAAAATTGAAATATGGTTAACATAGTTTACTATTACGTTATCCTAAATGACTATAGATATTTATGTTATTCATCCCATTACTTTTGTTTACATCTTTAGTTATATTTTATTAATATATTATTATTCAATACATGTTCTATGTGATTCATGTTTTTTAAATAAAAAGGTTGAACTATTTTTTTTACATGTTAACCCGTATTAATTAAATTTTAATGAAGGCACATAACCATTGGTTAAGAGGTTTTATCTGTAGTGAATTATATATTGTGTTATTTTGATAGGAATTGTTTAATTTATCACTTGATAATAAAATAAATTATCTTAAATAACCCGTTATTTAAATTAAATCTCATGGTATGTTAAACCACCTTTCTATATGTATAGTAAATTATGTAACTAATTTAAGGGTGGTTTTTAGAGTTACCTTATTTGATTATTTTTGAGAATTAATCGAAGAATAATATTTTGATGGTATAGTTTTCATTTACTTGTATTTTGTGGTTATGATTCCTTTTTTTCTTAATTACCTTATCATTCTATATTTGTTTTGGGAGTTTTTCTTGGCTACTATTATTTATTTATTGTTTTTATTGAGGTAGGGATTTTAACTCTTGCGGTGTGTTTTGTTCAAAAAATTTTAAATGGTGTGTACTTAATATTGATATCTTTATACATTCTAGGGTTTGGTTATTCAATAAAAATTATGTATTATAAATTATTGAATTTGGATATATTCCATGGTAAGTTGTTCAATATTATTATTAACGATTGATCTTAGGAGATACTCAATGTATGACATCTTTAGTTTATTTATTTTTTCTATTTTGAAAACTTTTCAAGGCTTTTCTACCATGTAATTAATTTGAAAAAATAAAATGGGGTTTTTCGATATGCATTTCTTAATCATTGGATATAAAAATATAATAATTATTTTTTCTCTGATGGATATTTATTAAACTATTATTGGGTGGTTATTTTTTTTATTCTAAATTGTGAACATATATTAAATTGTTTCATGGTGTAATCATGTTTTATTGTGAATTATATTTTTAATGTTTTGAAATAACAATCTATTTACTTTGGTATATTATGTTGATATTATGCATCATATTTTTTATACTCATAATAGGCATGGTTTCTAACTCTGAGGGTTGTATATATTTTTTAATATTTTGTAAAATGATTTATAAATGTACATTTGGTTTGTTATGGTGGTGAAAATGGGTTTTCATGTATACAACAACTATACAAGGATATATATATATATATATATATATATATGATTATGTCTCTCTCTATTTAGATAGAGGTGTCCTTAGTGAAAATTGATATATATATATATATGATTACTTTCATACTTATTATGAGTGAGGTATTATGGGTGTGGGAAAGTATATATGACTATGCTCCACAAATTGAGAATGTGAGGGTAGATCTCTATGTATGTGTGTTTGTGTGCGATCTTGGGAATGAGTGTATGATTATTACTACCAATATATAATGAATTATATATTTTCATATTCATCTCTATTATTGTCTTCAAATAAGAAATAAATATTTCTTGGGGTTCGTATGTTATATTTTCATATTCAGTTTTCCAATAATAATGTCAATTTTTCACTCATTTGTTTTCTTTATTTTAAATTTTTTTTGTATTTTTATTTTAAAATATATATTCACATCATTTCACATGATTATTTCTTATAGTATTTGAGATATATGAGGTTTTATGCTAGTTATTCACTGTTACGTCCCAACCTGGGTGCCACATACCGGTTTCACAAGTAGGTCAGGTACGTGACCTTAGGCGCCCCCCCCCCACCCACACTTTCTTTTCACTGTCGAATATCACTAGGGGTACAGTATATATAACATAGAGAGACTATAATTTCATTATAAAAGAAGAAAAATTTCAGAAAGAAATAAGAATAACTAAATTATATAACCAATAACAAGAAAAAAACTAGTATCACTTATTGACCAAAACAGAAATACAATACACAAACCAAAATAGAATATATGTAATGATAATTATGTATTAGGTGTGAAATGAGAAACCTAAATTAAGACACACTAAAACACCAATGTGGGTCCCAAATCCAATTTTGGTTCCCTTGTTCATGCTCCATCCCAACTCACCCATTTATGATAGCGCTCATTTCCTTATCCTTTCCTAAAAACAAGATGTCTACTCAGGTACAGATCAGCCATCCAAAGTAGGCTGTTAGTACAACATAGTATGCCACCACCAACGACTTCTAAAACACAATCCAATCAATAAATTTGTACGAATTTGTATAAAAATTAATGTAAAATTCATAAATAAAATAGTTATAATATTTAATAATTCGTTAATTAACAACATAATTTTCTATTATGGAGTTTGAACTATCCCCAGTGGTCACCATATATCACATAGAGAGTCATAATTCCTTATCACATGGTCTTTCACTGTCAATTTAATTTCAATTCATATCAAATCCATTTTGAACCATAGTCCAATTTTGATATCATGTGTTTTCGAATGTCATGTCTAGAACCCCATGCACATTTAGAGCATCATTCCTTGTCCCACACACTATAAATATTTGATGCATTAGTCCCTATCCCATACAATAATATTTTCATGCATGAATTTGTGTCTAGAAAAACACTACCAGAACCCCTTGGGAATTTAGATCATTAGTATTTCTCAACATCCCATTTCTCTATCAATCACATATATCAAACATATCATAATGAACAAGGTTAATCAACATTAAACCTATAATAATCAACTCACTCCATAATAAACCATTTCAAATATAAATTCAATCATGATCCATTACATTAATCACATGGAATAATATGAACAATTAACCATTAAAAATTATATTTCCCATTAATTAAAAAAACCATTTAACCTTTATGGTTACGAAATTCATCCCTTTATTCCCACTATGAATAACTATTTATCTCAATAATTATCCAATTAAAAAATATTGTTTAATTGACCAATTCAGTTATCTAAATTTCCCATCAATTTCATAATCACTTCATTTCATTAATTATTTATACAATTAATTAATCCAATTCAAGGTGTTATTTCAAACCATGTAAATTCCTATTTCAAAATTCCATACACACAAATATACTCAATGCTTTTATCTTTTTTCCTTTACACCACCTACCTCAAAATCATTGATGGATTCTCGCACACAAAAATCCAAAAAATAAGTGAAATGTTCAATTAAAAAATGAAGAATGATATCTGGCCCAAAAAAATAGATACAAGATCCAACTGATTATATACCAAAAATATATATATCTAAAACATCACTGAAAAAGAAAATCATCCTTTCAAAAGTGGAGAGAAATATGAGTGAGAGAGATGGGGAGGGAGGAAACCAATTGGAATTTGAATCTCTTACTTAGAGAGGTGTAAGAATCTTCATTCTAGTATTCTATTTGTTAATGATGGCATCCACAAGGCCTTGTAATCCATCAATAGGATTCAAAAAATATTGTAATGAGTTTAGGCCTGAGTATGGGTGTTCAAGGTTTAAAATCATGGGATTTGGGATTATTTTATAATTTTTTAGGCGATTAAAATTTCACATGCATGATTTCCTATACATGGCACACAGTTTCCCCTAACTATGTGCCTCCCCTTAGGGTCCACAAAACTAAAACTAAGATGGAACACAACTTTTCTTACTGTGTTCCAACTGTGCAGGACACCTCTAACTAGGGTTACATATTTTTTAAGGACATGGAGCCTAAGTTTAGAAATTCATGCACCAAACATGAACCACCCAAAACCTCTCTAAAAGTCCTCATGTTTAAAAAAAACTCCCCAAAGTAAAAACCAAACAATATATTCCAAAAATAAGGAAAAAGAGTTCATTAAAATGAGTTTGGTGCATATCCAATTTTTTTGTGATCTATCATTCTCCCCACTGTATTTATGTTCATACTCAAAATATACATCCAATAATCTCTAGGATGTCTAGATGAAAAGATTGGGCCACTGATCCTAAATATCCACTTCTCTCTCCCATGTTTCCTTTTGAACACACCCATTTTTCAACAGTACATGAGTTATCATGGTGGAATTTCCCAGTAACAATTTCTCACTATGATACACAACACACTACAGATTATTCTAAAAGGACGCATCATACTCCATATTAACATCTTCATCATTGATCCAAGGAGAAGGATCAGGGTGATACCACTAAATTTGTGACACATGAAAAAAATCAAGTATATAACTATACCTCTGGGGAATATCTAATTAGTGTGCCACTGGAAAAATGCTCTCCATAGTCTCAAAAGGACAAACAAACCGAGGTTCAAACATTCCCTATCTCGAAATCCAATAGTCACCAAATCTAAGAGGCATCCCAAAGAAAACACGATCAGCCTCTAGAAAATCTATGGGTCATTGATTTCTATTAGAATTAAAATTATATCTAATTTTATCTATATCCATATTCTTTAAATTCAACTAAACCTACATTGGAATCTATTGTATGAGACATGGTCCTAATAACTCTCACTCACCATCCTCCACCCAACATATATGTGATCTATATTAACTACTATGAATATCTTTATATAGTTCCATATGTATAGTTTATTGATAATTTTTGTTATTAAAGAACAACACCAATGCCATGTGATTCAAACAAGACCCATAAAAGATTGGAAACATGCCCAAAATATATCCTCAAACACCTGTATAATATCTTTTGACTGTCCATCTGTCTGTGGGTGGAATTTCATACTCAGCAAAACCTGTGTACCAAGAACCATTTTCAAGACCTTCTAGAAGATAAATGTAAACCAAAATTCACCATATGAAAAAATACAATGTAGAACCCCATGTAAACGGACTATGTTCCAAACATACAAGTCTGTCAAATGATCCACTTAGAAAGTCTCTTGTATAGGTAGGAAATGTGTTACTTTCACCAGTCAATCCACAACCACCCAAATTGCATAATTAATTTGACCCATCATCCAGATGCCCACCAAAACATCTATAATAACATCATCCCACTTCCATTAATGAAAGGGAAATGTCCATGGAAATCCATAATTTTTTGTATTATCATCCTTCGACTATTTATATTTGTAAAATCATGTCCCTAATACTGTAATATACCTTTTAATTCCTGGACACAAAAATTATTGATGTGGTTCATAGTATATTTTTTTCATACCTAGATGCACTACCAACATCAAGGCCTAAAATTAATTTATCAGATCCTATAACATACAAGTGGGTGCAAAAACAAATCCCTAGATATAGATGATCTCATCTTCATATGTTTTCCAATCTATAGGTGACTCCCCATCATCAAGGCTTTCCCTAAGGTCTATACAGTCTGGATCCTCATAATGGTGTTCCCTAGTCCGAATCAAAATAGCCTACTCTAATAAAATTTATATTGAATCATCTTATACTAGTCCTTCTTTACCACATGCATCTTATCCAATATGGTCATTGTCTTCCACTCTAGTGTATACTCTTAAACAACTTGATTCTGAGTTTTATTCCTTAAAGTGTCAACATCACTGTTTCCCTTCCCACGCATATATTCCATCTCAAAATAAAATGAATTCATATTCTCAACCCATATATTCTACCCGAGATTAAAATATCATTATGAAAAGATGTAATTTATGTTCTTGTGATCAGTATACCAAATGAACTTTTCACCCTATAATTAATGCTGACAAAATTTAAAAGTATAAACCCATACAACTAACTCTAGGTGATGTGTAGGGTAATTTTTTTCACATGGCCCCAAATGTTAAGACCCATACACCACAACATGATCTCCTAGCATCAAAACTGCTCTAATAATATTCCCAGAAGCATCAAAAACACCATATACTCTTCACCTATCTCATTTAGAATCATTATTGGTTTCATTTTCAAGACCTTTGTCAATTCGTAAAAGGAATTATACCATGCTCTAGGAAAATTAAAACATTATTTCTTTCAGATTAAACACCAAAAGAGGTTCTTTCAATTGATAAAATTTACGGATGATCTTCTGATAATAATCCTTATATCTTTAGGAACATGCAGATAATAAAAAATTTCCTGGGATACTACACAGATAAAACTTCTTAAACCATCCTTGATTCCACTAACACATGTTCCTCCAAGATGACGTGTCCCAAAAAATGTACCTAATTAATCAATAATATTCACTTAGATATCTTTGTGTATAATTTATTTTCTCTCAGTATAGTCCATACAATGTCAATTTGTTGGTAATGATCAACATGTGTCTTGGATTACACTAATATTTTATCGAAAAATGATACCAAAAATTGATCTTGGTTTGTGTAGCATATTTTCTCATCAATACCATTAGAACTTATACTATGTTCATCAGCCCGAATGAAGTCATGAAAAACTCATATAGGCCATACCAACATATAACTACAGTCCTCAGTATATCAGACGGTCAAAATCTCAACTGTTGATACCCTGATCTCAATTCAATCATTGATAAGACTGGGGATCCCCTTAGGTAAGAAAAAACATAATTGAAATGTGGAAGAGGATACTAGTTCATCACATTCATCTAGTTTAACTTCATCAAATCAATACAAAATCATTACTTCCTAACAACCGTCTTCGCACAAAAATTACAGAATCCCAAGATGACAAACTCAGACATATAATCCCTTTACCTAGCAACTCTTCTAGTTATGTTTTTTTTCTCTTGAATCTATATTTTTATGGTGTAATATAATCTTTCTCATCCCCTAACATGATATCAATTAAAAAAATCACATCTCTCTCATGTAGTATCATGGAGATGTCCTTGTAAAACACATTATAAATACATTCTTCTATGGGTGAAAATAAATCATTCCCTTAAACCCCATTATCGAGAAAGAGAATTTAAACTATAGTGGTGAGCTATACCATTTGTTGAATTGGACTTGTACATATTTTCCTGATATCCCAGTATACATGATTAATGTAATTTCTACCATTATGATATGTATAACTACTTCTATTGTGGTAAAAATATATGTTACAGCGATATGATACTTACTATTCCATTCAAAAATTTGGGTCATATAATAGAATATCAATGATGTAAAGATACTATTGAGAAAAATAATCACCAACATTAAGATAAAACATCATGTATAAATAGATGAGCCTAAAATGTACTCATGTGGTGTATTGATCACCATAACCCCACCCACAAAATCAACTACCACACTCTAACCATTCAAATCTTCTGTAGATATAAAATAATGAGTGCCACCAGTATCAAATATAGAACTACATAAAAATGAAGTTATAAGAATAGTACCTATAACTATGAATGGTCTAGCCATTCAATCCACAAAAATAGGTTTCACTATATATAACTATCCTACCACAATTCCCTTATGATGTAGTATCAATACCCCGATCTTCACCATTATGCTGATACATGTGATATTTCCCAGAAGCACCTCATCCATTGTCTCAACCACCACAACTAGTAGAATCCAATTACCAAACATATATGAGTTTGAAGACACCCTTCTAGCACTCTGATTATGCCTAGTTCCTCCATCATTACCCATTTATCATAGGTTCCTACAATACCTCTATAAATGTCCCATCATTCGGAAAGATCAAAACTCAACAAGTTGGTAGGGAAATGTCTATGGAAATGACCCATCCTACTACACTGGTGAAAGAGTACTCATATTAGATTTGAGTAACTTATCTTTCTTCAAAACCACTCTTCTTTTCATTTATCTGGTCAAAATTCTCTTAATGATGCTTCATACCCTTAGAAGATGCACATGTTGATCATCTTAAAAACCACATGTTCTCCATTAGAAGCCCCATTCATGTTCCCCTTATAGAAGATATCATGATCCACTACCCCATCATGGTTTATAAATATATGATGTTAACTTGGTACTTAATCTCATATTTAAGTCCATAATAAAATCAACTTTTCATAGTTTTACTATCCCATGCCATCACCTGTGAAAAGCTCTACAAGTCAATAAAGTGACCAACATAGTCTATCACAGACATACTCCCCTTGTTCTTCCCCATGAAATATCCATTCCTTTAATATATTAGTGTATTTGAATAACATTTCTCAGGGAATGTCTCTTAGAATCCCTTCAATAACTTTTTTTTAGATTCTCAATCTAATGCTGAATATTCTACTATAAATTCACAGGTCCTTGCAAAATATAAGCTTCCAGTTTAACACTTTTCTCAACATGAGGCTCCATGTTGTCAAGAATCATCTCAATAGACTAAAAACAAAACTCATCTGCCTCATCTCCACCATCTCTGGTGAAATTCAAAGGATTATTAAACTAAAACTCCCACGTCAAGTTTATCATACTATTCAAAACCATCCTTAGGTATCTTTTCATAAACTACATAAAATGGGAAAATTTCTCATTGAACTTCTCTTTGTCTTCAACATTCAGCTATATTGGGGTATCAGGTTCCCCTACTAGTGGATCATCTCTATCAATCACCTTATGTAAACCTCTAAACTATCATAGTTGTGGAGGAATGTATCTTCAATTAGAAACAAAAAATAATGAAATATAACTCAATATTTAAAAATTTAACAATTGATATTCACATAAATCCATAAAAATTCATCATCCTTTCCCGCCACATGGTCAAAATCTAGGCACTGTCACTACCCTTACCCATCCTACATCTTATTCACAATCAAAAAGCATAAGCACATTCTCATATTCATGTTCTCATTATAGAACCATTTATCCATTTCAATTTTCATCATTTTTTTCATCATTTTATAATTTTTAATTACATATTAAGCACCATTTTCAGTTCAATCACCCAATCATGGAAATTGTTTTTCATTTTCAATAACTTACCATAAACACATTATTTTTTGTGTGTGCCTAAAAATGATGCATTTCATACTAAATCGTATGTTCCTATAATTATGGATGATTTCTCAACTCACATTCCTTACTAGCCCAGGATTCATGTTCAAAAAATTATTAGAAAAAATATTCCCATCACATAGAAATGACCTTAAATGAAGTGAAATAAAATTCAACAATAGCAACACACATAAATAATAACAATTCCCCCCACAGTTACATGGTTTTACCCTCGTACATTGGTTACCTACTCCCATGTATAATCTCTGAACCAAGACTTAACTACTCCTGTTATCTTATATGCATTTCCCCAAATATTAAAACCAAATAATGAAAATAAAACATCTCCTTTAATACCACTTTGTAATGTCCTGACATGGGTTCCACATGTCGGTTCCCTAAGTCGGTCAGTTATGTGACCTCAGGCATGCCTCCCTATATGCCAGAGGATATCGAATAGTAGTGAGGGTATAGTACATATAATAAGATGGGACTAAACCCTATTTATCATATAATCACAATATTATAAATAAATAAGAATAAATAAATGATAAAACCAATAACCAGAAAAAACAATTATCATATGATGATCAAAATAGGAATACATTATCCAAACAAAAATAGTAAATATGTAATGTCAACTATGGGTCAACTATCAAATGAAAAACAAAAAGAATGAAACATTGAAAATATTAATTGATTCCTAATACCATGTCTAGATTCCCCATCCATGCTCTATCATAACTCACCAATCCAACATAGGTCTCTTTCCCGAATACTATTAGGAAAATTTCATGTCTATTCGAGTACGGATCTAGTAGTCTGAGTAGGTTGTGGGTACAGTTGTGTATTACACTGCCAAAAATGACATAGAAAATATCCAAAAAATATATGTGTATCTAGTTTTATAAATTATAATGTAAATTTCATAATGTAACTATTTATCACATCTCATTATTCATTAAATAACTTAATAATTTTTTGAGTTTACCAAGACACATAGACAATTAATTAATATATAGGATCATTCTAGTTTCATAACTATCACCAAGAGTTATCACATATCACACATATAATAGAATTCATGATCACATGGTCTTTCAATATCCATTTAATTTCAATTCACATAACAAACATTTGGAACTGTAGTCTAATGACAATCTGATGGGATGGAAAATCATGTCTAAAACCCCATCAGTGTTTTGGAACATCATTCCTTATCCCACACTTGATTGGAATTTGGAGTATCTTTAATTTTCCCATACAATAATACTCACATGCATGTATTTGGGTGTAGAACATCATGGTTACCACACCATGTGTATTTGGAATATCTATCTGTAGCTCACACCACATTTTTCAATCATTCATATATGTAACAAATATCACTATTTACAAGATTAATCATTATTAAACCTCTAATCAACAACTCACATAAGGATGCACCATTTCAAATATCAATTCAATCCTAATCCATTACATTAATCACATGAAATAATATGAATAATTACCCATTAAACCGTATATTACACTTTATTCACAAAACCCACTAACCTTTTATGTGTAAGACCAATATCCCTCTATTGCTATTATTATTCAATTCCTTATCACAAAAATTATATAATTACACAATCCAATTTAATTGACCAATTCAATAATCCCAATATCCCATTAATTTCAGGATGACTATATTCCATTAATCAATTTACCGATTAATTAATCATGTTCAATGTGAATTTTTCAACTATGGAAATTTCAATTTCTCAATTCCATACACAAAAATATAATCAAGACAATTGGATTTTTAATTTATACCACCTACCTTAAGATTTTTGATGAATGATCGCCAACATAAATTCCTAAATTGATGTCGAATTTTAAATTACAAAATTTAGAGTTATATCTTTATCAAAAATTGATATATAAGATCATAAAAATTAGATCCATGAAAACTATGATCTAAACCATTACTAATGGAGAAAATAATTCTGTAAAAAGATGATAAAAAGATGAGAGAGACGGAGGAAACCAATATGGATGAAAATATCTTACTAATGGAGGTGTCGAATCTTAAATTTGGTTTTCAATTTGTCAAGAACCGAGTTCAGAAGGCCTTGGAATCATTCGAGATTATTCCAAAAAATATTAATGATTTTAAGTATGAGTGGGTGATCGAGGAATAATACCCCGTGGTTTGGGATTTTTTTATAATTTTTTAGGGATTAGAATCATGTAGGCCCAATTCCATATACAAGGCACTTGGTTTTCCTTAACTGTGTCCATAACTATGTGCCTCCTCTTAGGGGTATCATAGTTACTACTGTGAGATTTTATGGTCTTCCAAATAGGAATCCAAACATGCAATCCCCCACTGTATGGGGTTGCACAGTTTTCTATGATAGGGGGCATAGTTTGGCCATACTACGGCCCCACGGTGCATTTCCCAAAGCCCTTCAATAAATCTCCAAATTCACCCAATGACTCCCCAAATTATACCAAAGACAAGATATAACAAAAATAATGTAAAATATTACCTAAAAATATGCTTGAGAAATATATAGAAAAATATTGTTATCATATATTCATACAGATTCATTTCATGTGAACCATAATGGACATGCAATTTCCCTTATTGGTTTTCAGAATAAAAAGGTATGAAGATAGCTAATTTAGTTACCAAAAGTTAGAAAACACTGATTTCGTATTAGAAATTTAGTTTTCCACTAGGATATAGAGTTACATTTAGCAGTTCGATCACTGAAAGGCATGAGATATAATTACTATGGCTTAAAAAGTAAAAAATAAAAATTCCGATATTGAATATTTAAAGAGGATACAAGATTTTTGGGGGATTTTCAGGCTAGGAACATAAGGGGAAACTAATATCATTTTCCAGGGATCTCATAGATGAATTGTTTTGACTTAGGTAGAGTTATGAGCTCTACTATGATATTGTTTTGTATTTGATCATGTGTTATTGAAAAATTGCACATGTATTTATATTAATTATGTGTTATTATGGAGGTTATGATTTAAAATATAAAAGGGATTTATATTAATTTAATATTAATAGTAAATGATTCACATATTACTAATTATTTATTGGAGGTAGTTATGTTAATTTTTAATTTTCATTGATTCATATAAATAAGAAATTAATTTTAATTAATTTTAATAATCATATTTTTTATGATCATGACTTAAATGCAAAAAAATTAAATATATATTTGACAATATTTATGTCACATAAGAACATGATTAAGAAACTTTTACAGTGTTGTTAATTTTATAAACAATAAATAAAATTACGTGTGTGATTGGATATGATTTTAAAATAAATTTGGATTGTTTACTATCACTAATTTATTGGGTTTTATGTATTATTGTTCAAATTAAATTTTTTATTTTTTAATAATAAATTAGTTAACATTTTTAGTAATATTATAGGATTGAAAGTGAAATTGGTTTTTGATTTTGGAAAAAATTTAAATTAAAATAAAACCAGTTTGGTTGATTTTATAAATATGATAATCTTAGAAATTTACAAGTAGGGGAAAACTATTAAACCATAGGTGATTATTATGTTATGATGTCTATAACGGGGTTTTATATGTTAAATGAGTAGTTTTTTGTAATATTTATCTGTGAAAATTACCATGATTTTATTTGGGACTTTTGATTTTGAAGCACAGTGAGGGAATTAAGATATAGTTTCTTATAATTTCTATGAATTACCAATTTGGAGTGGTGGGAAGATTTGGTTAATAGGTTATTTTTTATTTTAGATGATGAAAATCATTAATCATGGCTGTCTTTAATGACCAATTTTTTGATATAATGGGTAATATTATCAATATTTAATTTATATTTAGAAATTTAGTACTGAGTATTATGGATCATTTATTTTTTTGGATTTATATTGAGTTGGTGATGCTTTTTTATGATTTCTGTGAAATTTAAAACAAATATTTAACGTTTATGAGTTGTTAAAGAAATTACAGGTCTGGAATTTAGATTTTTATTACAAGGATATTGAAGAAAAGTGATAGTACTATATCACCAAATACCCATTAGTGGGATATAAATTATTTTATGAGCCAATTAGTAATGATATCCTTACAAAACTACCATAAATAGCCTTGTTGGATATTAAAAACATCCAATGGATCCAATAATAATTTTTTTTTTGTTTTTGGGTAAAATTTAAATTTTCCCCAGTTTCTAATTCATACCTTTTGGGGTCCTTCAAATAATTTTTGTATGGATATTAATAGATATTAGAGAACTCCTTTACATTATATCTTTTCTACCTCCATCATTTTCAGTAAAATCTTTGGCATCTAAAATCTTTATAGATTTTGAAATAAAATTTGTCCTTTCCAAAATTTCATTATATCATCATCTTCTTCATTTTATTTGATTTTCATTTGTGTATTGTGGATTTTTATTCATGAATCTATCAAATAATGGTATATTCACTACCAATAGATATATATTACTTATTTTTTTGGTAAAATAAGGCTTATAAAATATAATTTCTTTCTAATAATGATTTTTTGTTATAGTTCTTTGTTTAATGGAATATCTTATGGGTTTTATTAATTTTAGACCAACTAATAGTTCTTTTGTGTATATTAAATTAAGAATTATCTGTTTATAATTTTCATAAGTATTTTATTGTTTGATTCGACATGGTTTAGTTTAGTTTTCTTAGATTATTTTCATATTTGACTGGTTCATCCAAGGATTTAATTTTGTGGTTTTCAATTTATTATAATATTTTCAATTGTATTTTTCATTATCTAGTCTCGAACCCAAAGGTTTTAATTGGTTTTTACTTTTCTTACAACATTATTTCAAAAAAATAATAAAACAAAAATAGTTATTTTTTGGTAATAAATGGATGGGTTTGAAAGAAAACATCCATGTTGAATTTTCTATTTATTTGATGATGTTGTTTATCTTTTTTGAACATACTATATTATATTTTATGTATTTTTATATCCTCGTAATAATATAGATAAAATGTTTAACTATTGAAAGAGCCTTTATTTATAATGTTTATAATGGAATTTTTATGCAGGATAATTATTTATTCCATGGAATATTTATTATTCAAAAAGTATTTCTTAAAAAAATAAATTCAGTTAGATTTTATTATTTTCATATAACCATGAGTACCTTAATTTATTTATTTTATTCATAAAATAAATAAAATTCACTTCTCGAGTGGAATCCCATTGACATTTATTCTTTTGAAGAAGATCTATAACTTATTATTCTAGAATTAAAAAATAACAAATAATTTACTCTTAATATATTAACTTAAAATGATTTTAATAAAAAAAAATAAACTTTACCTTTGGTTATGTGGTTTTATTTTCGGCGGTGTAAGGACTAGGTTTGATAGATTGAAAAATAATGAATTTACAACTGGATAATAATAAAACATTTTTTAAATAAAAAATTATTTTATCTCAATATTTATAGAATATTTAACTATTTTTTATAGGTATTTATAATTACGCGACTCTGGTAATGGTGGTCTTAATTGATTTCATATTTGTTAACTAAGGATAATCTATCAAAGTGTAATTTTTTTGGTACAAATTTTACGTGAGTTTGTTTATTGTTATTCTTGTTTTTTCTTAGTAACCTTATTAGTATGTCATATTTCTGGGATTTATTCAAGATTATTCTTATTTTTTCAAATATAATCTTGTTTCTTTGAATATTTTATGCCTATTTCATGGGGGTTTTCTTAGTATTCTATGGGTACAAGGTTTATTATATAATGTAATTTTAATTTTTAGAAAAATAATGAAACGGTTTTTATGGTTAATTAATTATAGTAGTGGCCATGAGAATATATGTAATATATATTATATTTGGGTTAGGGTGGTTGAGATTTTAATTTGTATGGTGTGTTGTGTTCAAGGAATCTATGAGGTTTTATCCCATTGTGAAATATCCTCTAACTTTTAATGTATTTTTTAAGAAAAGAGATTAGTATAATTTTTAGTGTAAAAGTCATATATGACATATGTTAAGGTTTATTTTTTCATTACTTGTCCCCAATATAACCACCACCCCCCCCCCCTCGAATTTGGAGCCCACCTCTAATGGGACATAATTTGGTGATTAATACTGAGGGTACAAAAGAAATAATTAGCAGAGTTACACTTTCATACTAGGAATGATATGAATATAAACTAGTAAACATAAAATTAAAATCTAAAATAAATATATTAATCCCAATAATGCACATGATTTCATATATAATCAAAATATTCAAAATTAATACTAAAAATTAACTCCTAAAGATGTTACACCAACTCTAGTAAACCACCAAACCACGTGATAGTAATTTCATTCCTGATCACTAATTTTATCTTTTACAAATATAAAAACAGTATACATAACATAGGTATGATTATACATGTATATTAATTATACATCTCCCCATAAAATCTATTGAAAATATGGTAAAATCATACAATATACTCAGGGGATAAAAAGTGAAACTAAATCAGTAACAATATTCAGTTCATCAACAATATCCATCAAACCAATGATCACTCAGAAAAATTAAATACAAGTATATTAATATAAAATAAATAGATTTAAATTTCCCCATAACTGTTTTCCTACTGATCTAGCCACCCTCACATCCTAACAAACATATTTAATTTCCCAATCATCTCTTCTGTATTAATGAACCCTAACCTCATACCACATAATAGTCCTCAAAATATACCACCTCCACATACTATGAACCACATTCATATAACACTTCTCTATTTCTTAACCACAATACTATGACATTAATCTATTACTACCACTACATAGCTACACTGCAACTATTTCACCTTATCACTATTGTCTTTCGTCACTATAAAACATCACTAGGTTTGTAAGATAGAGTGGGAAGAGTTTTACATTTGTTTCACCCACAAAAAACATGTTGTAGGTACACATAAAACCCAAAATCACATATGGGTATCAGTCATGTTACCCAATTCAAGGGGTGTAGTGTAAGAAATAAAAACAATAATAATTAATATACAATACTACAAAATCCCAACCTAGGGTTCAATTTATAACATAAAAAATATACAACCACAACAAATCACTACATTATCCCCACCACTCACCCTTAACTTATTTCACCTATATACGCAATAGAAGACATGATTATAATTGAATAAAAATAACACCAAAACCAGATAACTTTTCTCTATTTATCATTCATTATAAATTCCCAATTAACTATTTAATTACCATGTTATTTTATTAGTCACATTATGTTCTATAAAACACAATTATAATTGATGTCATTTATATTTCAATTACAACACATCATTCAAATACATTAACACATCATAATCATTGTTTTATTATTTAAATCAGTTAATTTATATTTCTTCAGTATCCTCTATATCCCTTGTAAACTATTACAAATCGACCTCAATAAGATCACCTCACCGCTACACCATCAAACCACATGAATTTACCACAATATCACCTCATGTAAATTCAATAAACAAAACATATCAATCTCATACACCATAATAAACCAAAAATGTAGATACCTCAGATTCTAACATAGACTAAACAACCAAAAATAAAAAAATTACTTTTATAAGGTTTCATTATCTATTTAATAATTCATGCATATTATAGTAAAATTAAAGGATACTTTCTGGTTTCCTCCAATTAATTCTATTACTATATTTAAATCAGTCAATATATTTAAAATAATTAATGTTATTAAAAATAACATGAAATCAATATCTTGTATGTAACACAAAAAAAGTTAAATAATAACTCTATGGAAACAAGAAAGCATGTAAAAAATATTTATCTCACTACAAAAATATTATTTAATATAAAGATAATATTAAATAGTTTAATCACACCTATTTACAAAAATATAAACAAATAATTATTAATCCATATTAATATAAATATTCAATGTTTTATTTTATAATCACATACTCCAATAAATCATGAACAATACCATATAAAATATTTAAATGAAACAAAGATAAAGACTTAGTGAACTCATAAAAAACTTTTAAAAACATATAAAAGATCATCCACCATAATCACTTTGTCTGATAATCCATAAAACCAGTCACAATTTATGGAATAGTGCCCTAAAAAAAGTAGAAAAAAGAAATAGTAATGTAAAGGCTAAGAGAACCTTAAACCATGATAAACTAAAATTCATGAAGATAAGGGTTCAAGATATACCCAACAGAACCTAAAATAAATATTTTGATGATCTAGAGTGCGTAATATTTAATATAAAGAAATTGAATTAAAACAAGGGATAATTAATACTAATATTTATATAAAAACATTTATGTTATGAATTACAGTCTTTTGGGACAAAACCATATCATAGTGTATCTCAGTCAACATATATCCATAAACTGTGACATTAAAAAAGACTCTCAAATATTAATTCTTACTTACAATTTTCTATATTAAATATAAATTTGACCTATAACATGTATTAAAAACATCAAATCATTATAGGGTCCAAAATTCCACACATTGACCCATAGACAAACCACAACATAGTGTCAATCCAATATGAAAATTTCACATTATAATAAAGAGACACACACTTTTACACTCTTAATATGGTATAGTAGGATTTATACAAAACCATATTTTTTCTATAAGATTTTTGGGAGTGAAATTACCCCATTTGTTTCTTATTGTACAAATGAGAATATTTTTTTTGAAGATGAAGTGGAATGGGTTATATTTATTTTAGAATTTTTACTTTTTTCTATATAAGAATTACATTCATGTTTATATGAATTAAAATAATTCATATGAGTTGAAAAACTTTTATATGTTTATAGGATTTTATAAGAGTGTTCAAATTATTTTTTGGGTTGTTTTGGAGTGGAAGAATACTTGTTTATACAATGGTTAAAATAAATCCTTGATGTGTAGAATGTATTCATGGGAAAAATAATATTTTAGAGTAAGAAACATGATTTTAAATGTTTTTATTTAATAAAATGATTTCCCATTATATTAAGTGATGATTATGTTATTTTTAAGTGAGAATAGATCAGGGTAATTATAAATTTATGAGAACAGGTAATCAAGAACATAATAGACTATGATAAATGGATGTGATTTGAAATTTCAAAAAAAATAAAGAATTGAATTTTGGTTGATAAAAAAGATGTGTAAAATAACATCTTGGTTTTAGTTCTTGTTTGGGATCCAAAAATAGAAGAACTATTTCATAATCCTATATAACTATTCATAGTTTATGATTATTGTGTCCACATGGCTTTAAGTGTATTTATTTTCAATGTGTTTTTTAATAAATTGAGTCAATGATTTTTACATTAGTACATGTTCACAAAAATATATGAAGGAGTTTACTGGTTTTACCACATGGTATATATTTTATTTGTTGTTAATAATTTTTTAAATATTCTGAATCTTTGTTTTAAAAAAGCTTAATTGTTCTCACATTATCAAGAAAGGATTTTAAGGCCAAATTTTGAAGATATCACTTGGGAGATTTAAAGAAGATATTGTCGACAAATAAATATTTTAATTTTGATATTTGTTTTTATTTTTATATAAGTAAAAGAAAAGTATTGATGTTGATATTATTGACTACAACATGTTTTGATGGTGTTTGAGGATTTAAAAACTGGGGAGACTATAAAATTTAGTTTAGAATAAGATGAAAATAAATATTAAATAATACATATATATGTTACATTATTTGAATGCTACTAAAATAAGTGAGGGATACCTTTTTGATGAATATTCATAAAGGATAAAACGTATATATAGTTTAAAAAATAGTTATTCAAATAATTTATATTGATTAATTTTTCATGTTTCATTTTCCTTTAAAAAAATGTTAAGTTGGGTTTTAAATTATTTTAATAATTCATAAAATTATTTTAATAATAATTTTATTTATTTAATTTTGTTGGGGAAAAGATTATGTTTCCTAGGAAGTACTATAATTGATTTCAATAACTATATAACATATTTTTTGATATTCTGGAAGTAATGTATAGAATTTAAAATATAAAAAATTATAAGATCATCTAGTTCATTTGTATGTGGGATCCACACATTAGATATTAGAGTTTCTCAAATGACATTTCACTACATAAAATTACAATACTATGCATAAGATAACAATAAGGCCCCGACCTTAAACATTACCTAATCTTGAGTTACTTCAAGAATACACGTTGAGGATCATTTCAGGTTTAGAGTTTTAGAGAATCAGATCATAGATCATGCATTACATTCCAAATTTAAACAAAGTGGTTACATAAAAGATAGTACTCATTTTTCCCATCAACAAAAGCATATTTAATATTAAACATGGATTCTTTCTTGACACTTCCTTGACACTATCATCACATCATGTACCTTTCCCTTGACCTGTGAAAAACATTTCAAAAACACGGGATGAGCATAAAAAGCTTAGTAAGGGATATAAAAGTATGAAATGAAAACATTAGTCCATGTATGAAATCATACTTTACTCATAAAACATAAGCATTTCAACATACCTCATCAAATCATGAATAAATCCTAGAAATCATAATACGTAAAGGTAACTTGAGGCATTCATAACATTCTTACGTAGGGAGTAACCCTCATGGTTACATTTGGAATACCCTTCACAGTATAATCCATAAATCTCTTTGGAGAAACCTTAACGTTTAACCCCTTCGCGTTAACCAATGCATAGGAGAGCTATATTGGGCTCACCCGCCTATAGTTTATCACGGAACCACCCGTCTTCATAATAATTCCCAAGAACCATAACATATTCGTATCACTTAAAACATGCATAAATCAAAACATAACATCTCCACATTTCAATCACAAGATATCAATACAACACATTGATATAATAAAAACAATATGTAAACCATTTTCAATACCAAAATAAAAGAAAATAAATACATGGTATTTTTTTCATTTAAAAAAGGTTATGGCTTGTAGAGGAAGTCGAAACTCAAATAATGGTCACGACGGCAGAGAAGTCATGGTCGCCTCATACATATGACAAATAAAACATTCCCTTTTGGAGTTTAGTAAATTATTAGTATAAAAATATTCCATTTGAATAAACGTAAAAGTAAAAGGGGTTTATACACCGTATAAAAGAAAGTTGTGTGTAAAAAAAATATGCCTCAATGAAAGGAGATTGAGATGAAGTACCTTACCTCGTATCGAACACGACTCGATCGTTATTTAATCTCCTGAATAATAAACTTGAGTTAATTTATACTTGCTTAAGAACCTTTTTTAAGTTCATTATTCCTTTTATATCACTTATTACCATATCATGAACACTATGTAATTATTTAAGTTAATAACGGTCACTTTAACGATCATTGGTACTTGAGTCAAAAATAAACTATTTATAATTACAAGTTTTTCGTATATCCATTATATCCAGAGTTATATTCATGATTTAGATATCATATATATCATATATATACTGTATATACATGCATTTATAATATTACATAACATTTAGAGGTAAGAAATGAAATGCAACGTTCATGGAGACGGTAAGACGTACGTACGCATGAATGATACTTTCATTTCTATTTCGTATTTAATGGTATGGAATCATAATGATATAAAGGTATATTATAATTCCAGTATAATATCATACACAATATCATTAACTCCATGCTTTATACGTCCCACATATGGCATTAACGAATCAAATCACTTTGATGGGGCGGTAGTCCACACTTCCTAAAATGAAGATATCGCGTTTACCCATAATGGAAACCATAAAGTTATGCCAAAAATGTAAAATACAGAGACTTAAGGAAACCATAGACATATTATATATCATATATAAATATAATTTCATCTTAATGGCCACCTTTTAAGGTGTTATAATAATATTGAACAATCATCATTTCGTGAGGTAGAAATTCGCCATCCACGGAAACAGTATGCTTTTTAACCATTAGATGAATGTGTGTGTAAGTGTAGCCCAAATACTTCTTATAAAAACAACTTAGTATATTTAAGATACTGTTTTTGTTACAAAATAATTGAATAAAAAGAGTTTAGGGGGTTGGAGAAGTAAAATAAAACAGAAGAACATTAGAGAAGATTTACCTTTAAATCGGGTAACTCTTCTTGGTTTGAACCAAAATGGATTCTTGAAGAGATTTATGCCTAAAGTAAGGATTCTAGGATAAAGAGAAGTATGTGTATAGATAAAATGAGTAGATCATGGCCGAGCCAAAGGCTTGATAAGTGTGGGTAAGGTGGTAGAGGTTGGAGACTTTTATAAGAGGAGAGGGGGGCACTCTTGGAAAGGTATAAAGTGATACTTTATTTTCAAATGAGATTCGGATTTTAAAGGTCCCACATTGATGTATGTAGATGATAAGGTGATAAGGGTTTTAAATTTACTCATCCAATAGATATTTGACAAGTTTAAGGCTTTATGTTTACATTAACTTTTCATTTTATTTGAATCATTCATTAATGAGGTAATTGTTGCATCATCATGATGTCATAAATAATTTAATTTATTTAATGTAAAAAAATTATAAAAAAAATACTATGTTGTAGGATATCATTTTATCTTTCCAATTACTATTTATAGTCCAATATATCATTTATGTAGTCAAAATTAAAAATGTTTTACTCAGGTGATACATTCTTTGTTATATTTACTTTCTTTAAAAATAAAAAGATAAAAAGTCATTATCACACAAAAGTGATTCAATGGGGTCCCCAAGTTTGGCACAAGGCATCCCATGGTCGGCCATGACACAACCAGTAGTATTAAGACACATTTTGGGGTAATTTTTTATTATTATGAAATTAATTTTTATCCTTAACTAACCGATTACTAATTAATCAAGATAATTAAAGATAATTACCATCGTTACTATTCATAATGTCCAAAAACAGAAGAGTATTGATTAAATAATTTGGACCTTATGATCCCAAATATTTAATCCATTTTACAAAATTAAAAACTCATAAATTGAAATAATTAATTTAAAAATAATTCTCGTTTTCAAAACAAATAGTGGGTTTTTAGAGACAATATCTATAAACAGTTTGGCACTTGTTTATGCCCAATTCCAAAGTGAAATTAATCCCAATGACCACCATTGGATTACATGGTAAACATTTATTCTATTTACACTTTAAAACCAATTTAAAAGATGATCTAACCATATAATTAAATTAGATGATAATGCAGTTTTGATGTAAAATGCAGTATTTTTCACTATTCATTAAAAAATGGACATTGTCAGAAAAATACCAAAAAAATATAATGTAAATTTCAATGACCCAATAATAAATAATATGTTTATTTTGAAAAATAGTGCTTATAAAATTTTCAAACTTTTGATTTAATAATGGTTTTCCATCTAAAGGCAGTAAAACAATCTTTTAAAAATAATAGTGTATTCCATGCTTAAGATTGGATTTATTCTCATTTTAAGCCTCTAAAACACTATCTAATTCATAAACAGACATAAATAAAAATATCTATTATTCATTACTTACTTCGTATGTTACATCCTTCCCCCCTTTAGAAAATTGCATCCCCGCAATTTATTTACTTATCGAATAAGTGGGGGTATTTATCCCTCATTGCATTTTCAGATTCCCATGTTGCCTCTTCACTCATGTGGTTTTTCTACTAAACCATTACCTAATGAATCACCTTATTCTGCAACACTTGCTCCATGTGGTCAAGAATCTGGACTGGATGTTCCTCATAAGATAGATTCTCTTCCAGCTGAACAACCTCTGGACTCAAAACATGAGATGGATCTGGC
This sequence comes from Viscum album, assembly GCA_963277665.1. Classification (NCBI taxonomy): domain Eukaryota; kingdom Viridiplantae; phylum Streptophyta; class Magnoliopsida; order Santalales; family Viscaceae; genus Viscum; species Viscum album. The sequence continues at coordinate 1,270,016,829 of OY728164.1, forward strand.
ATGTACTTCCTTAACATTGAAACATTAAAAACATTGTGTACTAGAGATAAACTTGGAGGTAAAGCCACTCGGTATGCAACTGGTCCAACTCTGTCCAGAATTTCATATGGTCCAATGAACCTTGCACTCAAATTTCCTTTCTTACCAAATCACATCACACTTTTCCATGGTGAGACTTTGAGAAAAACATGATCACCTACCTCAAAAGAGAGATACTTCCTCCTATTATCTGCATAACTCTTCTGCCTACTCTGAGCTGCTCTCATGTGTTTCTATATCTACTAAACTTTTTCTGCCAACTCTTCTACCAATTCTGGTCCCATCAACTTCCTTTCACCTACTTCATCCCAGAAATCTAGAGTTCAACACTGCTTCCCATATAATGCCTCAAATGGTGCCATATGTATACTGGAATGAAAACTGTTATTATAAGAAAACACAACCAAAGAATGATGTTGGTCCCAACTTCCCTGATAATCCATTTAACAAGCACGTAACATGTCCTCCAAAGTTTGAATCGTTCATTCTGATTTCCCATCGGATTAAGGATGAAAAGCAGTACTAAAATTTAATTCAGTACCCAATGACTTCTTAAGGCCTTTCCATAAGTTAGAAGTGAACTTGGGATCACAGTCAGATACAATGGAAAGAGGAAATCCATGTAGCCTGACTATCTCTTTAAGATACAAACGGGAAACGTGATCTAGGGAAAAAGTATCTCGTATAGAAAGGAAATGAGTAGATTTATTCAAGCGATCAACAATAAGCCAGATTGCATTATTACCTCGAGGTGTCTTCGGTAATCCCACAAGAAGTCCATGGATATATTCTCCCATTTCCACTCTGGCACTGGAAAAGGCAGAAGCATCCCTTTCGATAACTGTCGCTCTGATTTAACCTGTTGACAAGTCAAACACTTCATAGTAAAATCAGCAATTTCTCTTTTCATTCCATCCCACCAGTAATACTTCCGAAGATCTCTATACATATTAGTACTGCCCGAATGAACTAAAAATGGAGAACTATGAGCTTCACATAAGAACTCTCTCTTTAAATATGAATCACATGGAACACAGAATCTCTTCCCAAAGCTCAAAACACAATCATTATCAATGTTGAATTCAGGAAACTTACCCTTCTGAACTAGCTCTACCTTTTTCTGCAACTCGTTGTCTTGCTTCTATACTTCCTCAATTATGTCTGATAGAGAAGATTTCACTGATACCTAAAACAAAAAAGAAGAACATCCTACACCAACAACTTCTGTGCCAAGGTTCATCAAATCCTTAACCAAAGGATCACGTTCCAAATGCAACATTGTAAATGAAGCATTACTTTTTCGACTCAAAGCACTAGCCCTTTATTTTCTTTTCCCAAATGGTAATGAATTGTACAATCATAATCCTTGATTATTTCTAACCATATCCTTTGTCTCATGTTCAATTCATTTTGAGTGAATATATACTTTAAACATTTGTGATCGGTATATATTTCACACTTTACTCCATACAAATGATGCCTCCAAATTTTTAAAGCGAAAACAAAAGCAGCTAATTCCAAATCATGTGCTGGGTAATTTACCTCATGAGTTTTCAACTGACGTGAAGCAGAAGCAATTACCTGATCATTCTGCATTAGGATGCAACCATGTCCTTTCAGTGAAGTATCACTGTAGATAACACGCTCACCATTCCTGGAAGGTAGTGCCAAAACATGAGCATTCACCAATCTTCCTTTCAATTCCTAAAAACAATTATCACATTCTTTTGTCCAGATAAACTTAACACCCTTCTGAGTTAGCTTTGCCATTGGACTAGATAACTGTGAAAAGTTTATAACAAACCCTCTGTAATAGCCTTCCAAACCAAGGAAGCTTCGAATCTCAGTTACATTTGTGGGTCTTGGCCATTCTTCAACAACCTTTGTTTTTTCCGGATCAACAGTTATCCCATATTTAGAAACAATGTGACCAAGGAATGAAATTTTTTGCAACCAAAACTCACACTTTCTGAATTTCCCATACAATTTCTTTTCTTTTATGGTTTTCAAAATAACCCTTAAATGTCTTTCATGCTCCTCTTTACTTTTAGAAAACACCAAAATATCATCAATGAAAACAACCACAATCTTATCCAAGAACTCATGGAAAATTATATCCATAAGGTCCATGAATAGAGTAGGTGCATTGGATATCCGAAAAGGAATTACTAAAAATTCATAATGGCCATATCTTGTACAAAACGCGGTCTTCAGAATATCTGCTTTCTTTACCTTCAACTGATGGTACCCAGATCTCAGGTCAATCTTTGAAAAAAACTGAGCTCCCTGGAGCTAATCAAACCAATCATCGATATCAGGAAAATGATATTTGTTCTTAACAGTGATATTATTCAATTCTATATAATCAATGCAATGCCTCATTGAAAAATATTTATTTTTAACAAATAAAACAGGAGCACACCATGGTGATGTGCTAGGTCGAATGAAACCTTTCTCTAATAAATCTTGCAATTTCTCCTTCAACTCTAAAAGTTCAATTTGAGCAATTCAATAAGGGGTTTTTGAAATTGGTTTAGCATCAGGAACTCAGTCAATGGAAAATTCAACTTCCCGATTTAGTATTATTCCAGGAAACTCATCAGGAAAACATCAGGATACTCATTTACCACTGGCACATCATTAATCTGAACAGTTCCCTTGTTTTCAACGATATGTGCAAGGTATCATTCATTTCCATCTTTTACAAGTTTCTCGGCATCTTGATATGTTATCAACTATAAGGGTTCACTCTTATACACAAACTGGACGTATTTCTAAAAAGAAACTTCATTAGCTCTACAGTCAATCTTAGCATGGTAAATAGAGATCCAATCCATACCCAGGATAACATCAAACTCTACTAGAGGTAAAACAATAAGGTTTTCAAGTAGGTTCTTTCCACGGATAAGCATAGGAAGATTCATATAAATGATTTTTGACTTAACATTTCCCCCAGGTGTTTTTACCACAATTTCAGGAGTCATTTCTTGAGATGGAATTCCAAATTTTCTAGAAAAGTCATCAGAGATGAAAGAATGTGTAGAACCCGAATCAAACAACACACTGGCATAATCTAAAAAAACAAGCAAAGTTCATGATACCACTTCATTTGATGGCCCAAAATCTTCTGAAGAAGTTACAAAAGATTTCACCACCCCTGTCTGCTTGTATTATAACTGCTTCCCATCACTCGAGCTCTTTTTCGGACACTCGTTTGCATAGTGACCCATCTCATTGCACTTAAAACATTTCACTAACTGTAAATCAAATTTGGTATTACCATCACCCTGATCTTTTTCAGTGCAATCACGAGCCTTATATCCCATATTACCACATCGGTAGCACTTTCCTGAATTCAGAAGACATTCCCCAGCATGCCTTTTACCAAATTTATCACAAACTGGAAACTTAGTTTTCTTACCAATAGACCTTTTTGAAGAATTCATTCGTTTCTCCTGCCACCTCGGTCTCTTCTTCTGCTGGTTGTTATAGAACACTTGATCATCGGCAAACTCCATTTCCACCTTCTCAGCACATCAAACAAGCTTTTCATAACTTTTGAACTCACTAGAAGCCAATTGCCTTTACTATTTTGGCTTTAATCCTGAGTAAAAAACAATTGATTTTACTATCAAGGTCTCAGATAAAATTTGGAGCATACCTTGCCAATCAAGTGATCCTCTCTTCATAAGCAGCCACTGAGTCATCCAATTGCCTCAATTCCATGAATTTTTTTTCCATCCGAAGTCGAATAGCCTTACGAAAATACTTCTCATGAAACATACATTTGAATTCATCCCAGTCGAGAGCATCAATCTCATCAGCATCCCAGATATTTTTAACCATCGACCACCACTGATCTGCTTCACCCTCCAAACACTAAATAGAAAGACTAACCTTTTAATTGTCTAAACACCCCATGACATAAAAAATCTTTTCCAATTCTTTAATCCACCCTTCAGCTAGCACAGGGTCAAACGATCCTCTAAATTATGGGGGATGTTGCCTCATGAAATGTTACACCACTAACATGTTCCTCTGCGGTTGATCTGGCTGATCGCGTTCATGGATACCACCACCATTTATCACATGAGTCAACTGCGCCATTACTGCAACAAACTATTTATTTCCAATTCCGACCATCTCAGGATGCTGCTTCGGAAGGTCATTTCCTTTTGTATGCCTTCCTACCATTTCTTCCCTGTTTCCTCTGTGGAAAACCATTCTAAACAAACATGTCTTAGATGAAGCAACATGGTAATATTCAAATGCTATATAATTTAAATTTTACCATATCAAAAATAAATTGGATAATCATTTAATAGAATTATAACTCCTAAAGTTATCTAAACCGACCGCTGATACCACCTATAAGGCCCTGGCCATAAACATTACTTAATCATGATTTACTTCAAGAATACACATTGAGGATCTTTTAAGGTTTATAGTTTTAGAGAATTAGATCATAGATCATGTATTACATTCCAAATTTAAACAAAGTGGTTACATAAAAGATGGTACTCATTTTCCCATCAACAGAATCATATTTAAAATTAAACATGGATTCTTTCTTGACACTTTCTTGACACTATCATCACATCATGTACCTTTCCCTTGACCTGCGAAAAACATTTCAAAAACATGAGATGAACATAAAAATCTCAGTAAGGGATATAAAAGTACGAAATGAAAACATTAGTCCATGTATGAAATCATACTTTACTCATAAAACATAATAATTTTAACATACCTCATCAAATCATGAATAAATCATAGAAATCATAAGACGTAAAGGTAACTTGAGGCATTCATAACATTCTTACGTAGGGAGTAACCCACATGGTTACGTTTGGATTACCCATCACAGTATATTCCCTAAATCTCTTCAGAGAAACCATAACGTTTAACACCTTCGCGTTACACAACGAATTGTAGAGATATATTGTGCTCACACGCCCTTATTTTATCATGGAACCACCCTTCTTCATAACAATTCCCAAGAACCATAACATAATCATATCACTAAAAACATGCACAAAGGAAACATAACATTTCCACATTGCAATCACAATATATCAATACAACACATTGTTATAATAAAAAGATTATGAAAACCATTTTCAATACCAAAATAAATGAAAAGAAATACATGGTATTTATTTTTTCATTTAAAAAAAGGTTATGTTTTGTAGAGGACGCCGAAACTCAAATAATTGTCACGGTGGCAGAGAAGTCGTTGTTGCCGCATACGTACAACAAAAAAACATTCCCTTTTTTCATTTAGTAAACGCTTCATATAAAAATATTTCTTTTGAATAAATGTAAAATTCAAAGGGGTTTATACACCGTATAAAAGAAAGTTGTGTATAAAACAAAATAGGCCTCAATGAAAGGAGATTTAGATGAAGTCCCTTACCTCATAACCGACTTGACTCGATAGTTATTTAATATCCTTAATAATAAACTTGAGTAAATATCTACTTGCTTAAGAACCTTTTTCATGTTCATTATTCCTTTTATATCACTTATTACCATGTCATGAACACTGTAATTATTTATGTTAATAACGGTCGTTTTAATGATCCTTGGTACTTGAGTCAATAATAAACTCTTTATAATTACAAATTGTTCATGTATCCATTATATCCAGAGATATATTCATGATGTAGATATCATATATATCATATATATACAGTATATACATGCATTTACAATATTAAATAACATTTAGAGGTAAGAAATGAAATGCACCATTCATGTAGACGGTAAGCCATACGTACGCATGAACGCTACTTTCATTTCTATTTCGTATTTTATGGAATGGAATCATAATGATATAAAGGTATATAATAATTCCAGTATAATATCATACATAATATCATTAACTTCATCCTTTATACATCCCACATATGGCATTAACGAATTAAATCACTTTGAGGGGGCGGTAGTCCGCACTTCCTAAAATGAAGATATCGCGTTTACCCATAATGGAAACCATAAATGTATGACAAAAATGAAAAATAAAGAAGATTAAAGAAAAAAATAAACATATTATATATCATATATAAATATAGTGTCATCTTAATGGCCACCTTTGAAAGTGTTAGATGAATATTGAACAATCGTCGTTTCGTGAGGCAGAAATTCACCATCCACGGAAACAATATACTCTTTTACCATTAGATGAAGGTGTGTGTAAGTGTAGCTCGAATACGTTTTATAAAAACATAACAGTATATTGAATATACCGGTGTTTTTACAAAATAAATGAATACAAATAGTTTAGGGGTTGGAGAAGCAAAATAAAACAAAAGAACATTTGAGAAGACTTTACCTTTAAATCGGGTAACTCTTCTTGGTTTGAACCAAAATGGTTTCTTGAAGAGATTTATGCCTAAGGTAAGGCTTATAGGATGAAGAGAGGTATGTGGAGAGATAAAATGAGAAAAACTTGGCCGAGCCAAAGGCTTGAGAAGTGTGGGTAATGAGGTAGAGGTGGGGGCCTTTTATAAGAGGAGAGGAGGGGCACTCCTGTAATGGTATAAAATGCTACTTTATTTTCAAATATGTTTCAGATTTTAAAGGTCCCATATTGATGTATTTTGAGGATAAGGTGATAAGGGTTCAAAATATACTCATCCAATAGGTCTTTGAAAAGTTTGTGTCTTTGAGATTACATTAACGTTTCATTTTATTTAAATCATTCATTAATGGGGTAATCGCGGCATCATCATGATGTCATAAATAATTTAATTTATTTAATGTCTAAAAATTATAAAATAATCTACTATGATGTAGGAAATATTCTTTTCCTTCCAATGACTAATTATAGTCCAATATATCATTTATTTAGACAAAATTAAAAATGTTTTACTCAGGTGATACATTCTTTGTTATATTTACTTTCTTTAAAAATTAAAAGATAAAAAGTCATTAGCACACAAAAGTGATTCCATAGTGTCCCCAAGTTTGGCACAAGGAATCCCATGGTCGTCCATGACAAAACCAGTAGCATTAGGACACATTTTGGGGTAATTTGTTATTATTATGATATTATTTTATTATCTGTATCTACACGATTACTAATTAAACAAGATAATTGAAGATAATTACCATCGTTACTATTCAAAATGTCCGAAAAAAAAGAGTCTTGATTACATAACTTGGACCTTATGATTCCAAATATTTAATCCTTTTTACCAAATTTCAAACACATAAATATCAATAATTAATTTAAAAATAATTTTCGTTGTCAAAACAAATAGCGGGTTTTTAGAAACAATATCTATAAAAGGTTTGTCACTTGTTTATGCCCAATTCCAAAGTGAAATTAATCCAAATGACCACCATTGGATTACATGGTAAAAATATATTCTATTTAAACTTTAAAACCAATTAAAAAGATAATCTAACCATATAATTAAATTAGATGATAATGCAGTTTTGATGTAAAATGCAGTATTTTTCACTATTCATTAAAAAATGAACATTTTCAGAAATATACCAAAACAAATATCCAATGTAAATTTAAATGTCCCAATCATTAAATAATATGTTTATTTTGACAAATATATCTTATAAAATTGTCAAAAGTTTGATATAAAAATGGTTTTCCATCAAAAGGAAGTAAAAAAATCTTTTAAAAATATTAGTGTATTCCATGCTTAAGATTGGATTTATTCTCATTTTAAGACTCTAAAACACTATCTAATTCATAAATATACATAGGTAAAAATTCCTATTATTCATTAATTACTTGGTATGTTACAATAACTATTCCATGAATATGATAATTTAGCTATGCATAATATCATATTTTTCTTATGTATCATATTTTATTTACACATAAGAAAAATTCCCATGGGTAAGAAGATTGTTCACATAACCTATTAAGTCTTTAAGATATATGTATGTATGATATTTTTTTAAAATTTTTTTTAGATTTTTTATAATTTTATATTCATATGTAGATTAAATCATTGATTCTAATACAATGAAATTAATAAATTAAATATCATTATCAGTTATGAAGATCCTGATTAAATCCAAGATCAAAGGATGTTTTGAAAAGTTTCATGTAATTATAGAAAGATAATAAATGATAGTGACACAAAAAATTGGATAATTCAAAAGAGTTTAATGTGATTAATTTTATGGGAATTAAAAATCCATATATTTTTTATTATTTTAATAAGAATAAAATATCCTGAATCCTTAGGAAATTTAAAAGGTAGATCTAACTGGGAATTTAAATGAGTTTGGATAATATGATAAATTTTATATATCTATTTTAAAAGATTAATATAGATTAAATAAATATTGTAGATTAATATTTTAGTAGTTTCCATTTTTCAAATATGGAATATAATATTGAAGATACTATATTGTGATTATCAATACTCTGGAGGAAACTAATGAAAAAAGTTTTTGGGATAAGATTCATGAATTTTAATTTGTACTATTTTTTAAGACCTATCAAACCTGATAAACATCATTATATCAAATAAAGAAGAGGATATATAATCCAAAATATATCCTAAAGAAATATAATATATTGTGTTCTTATGTATTTGTTGTATTGAGTAGAACCAGTTTGTAGGAAGTACTATTAAGCTGAGTAAGTTAGGTCTTCATGTTTTAAATAATACCTTACCATATAAAATTTAAGGTGTATATGAGTAAACCAATATATATTTCTTATTCATGGAGGAAGATAATTTTTATATGTGATGTCAAAAAATCCATTTTAATAGAATAATATATTAATTATTCTGATAAATCATTATATTTAAAATGTGTGAAGATATAGACTCTCCTATGTGACTCAAGATTTAGAACATATTGTGGCCCTATATTGATAAAATTTTGATGTTCCATGGTGTTTTAGACACTTGTGGAGAAATTGGATAATTCATGGTTACATAACTTATCCAATCATATTATGGAGTATGTATTTCTTTTAAAAGTTGGTGCATTGGTCAAAGTCCAAAGCACAAAATTTATTATTAAAACAAGGAATAACCTGAGTCTAAAATATAGTATTATTTTACTATATCTATCATAAAGGAGTAGTAATTCAAATGGATGTTCTTCCATCTACGTGGTGACATGGTTCACTCTCATGATTTCAAGACCATCATCCACCTTGTTCGCTTCATGAAAGGCATGCGTAATAATATAGTTGAAGTCAATGAGAGAATGAAGAAAATCCATCCAGCGTGTTGTATAAGGCCACACGAGGTTCACCACACCATTCAAAATTCCCTGGATGATAGTAATTAAGTGACTTTATATCCAGTTGTTGTTCCGAAAATTTCTCTTAGAAAAGGAGATATCATAGATCACACTCATCGTTTCGGCCTCCAAAGCCGAAGATATTCCACAAGATCGCTTAAAGCATCTAATAATATGCCTGATGGGATTTCTAAAAATGGAATCGCAACCCAAACGGCATGGGTTTTTTTATAAGAACCGTCGTCATTAAATTTGATTTAGCCTTGGAGTAGAGCTTTCCAGAACACTTCAAAAGTTCTTCTAGGTAGAGAATAAATACCATTAACCACAAGCCGACATAGAATCCCAATGTTCTTCACTATATTGTTGAATAATAACATTCTTGTTATACCGGAGTACATGCAGAAGTTCAACAACATCAGTTAAAAAAGATCCTGATTTTATGAGAGGCTTCAAGATCCATAGAACGTTGTAGCTGGGAGTGGATTGAATCATTAAGTAACCATCTGCACTCAAAAATATCAAGCACATAATTACACAAAGAAATATTAGTAACACAAGAGATAAAAATATGGTTAATGTATTCAGGATTCTAGATACAAAAATGACATTTAGATAAAAGATTTATCCCAAAAGACTGAAGTCAAGTTTCAACGAGAATCCTATTGTGAGAAATACGCCAAATCATAGTGAGTCTCGAAGGTTTTAACCATAATTTATCAAATTTTTTATCCAACTAAGTGTGTCCTCAGAATTAATAAGACTATGATTGTAAAAAGTTTTTGAGTTGAGAATGCCATTATGAAGAGGTTCACATACTAAAATATAATTTGTGTAGGAAAAAGGGTAGTTTTCAATGACATGATTGATACTTTGAGGTAAATTAGGGTTGTGAGAGCTAACGACCTCCTTGATAGTATGGTTAGTTAGATCAAGAGTTTGTTTATGGTGAATTATATAAATTAGAGGAGCACCATCCCATTTTCCAATCCCAAAATTCATCAAAGATTCTCTTCTCACAATCCACCTAGAGTTAGACTTTATTTTAGAAAAATTATTCTTAATGGAAGTCCAAATGGAAGAGCATGTGTAATTCAAATTTTTCTTCTTCAGTTTTTTAAGAAATAGATTTTTATGGAAGGCAATGGAATCAGCGTTTTTATGAAAAAGATTCTAGGTGAGTATGGCTTGTAAGGAATCGTTAACGTGTTTGATATTTTTTATACTGAGGCCACCCATGTCATGAACCATCCTCTAGGTATTGTATCATGACTACCCCAAGCCCACCTTTCATAGGCCAGGGGCTGGCCACTAGCACTGGAAAGGCATATCCCTAATATGGGAAGGCATTTATTTATTAACGTAAAGACACCCAGTTCAAGAACACAACAAGAAGAAACTACAAAGACTAGACTGAAACTAGATATAACCACAAATTAAACGGTTGTAGTAAAAAGTTTGGTGAATGTAAAGATGATGTAATAAAATCCCAACTGAAATAATTAACAAGTACAACTGAGAAGTAAAATTACCACTGAAAGGTACAAAACATCTTTTGGATCATCCACTAAGGATCCTATATGAATGTAGCTACAACTCACGATCAGTAGTCCTTACGTCAAATCACACAAATAGGTCCCACTCCAAGAACCATCCAATCCTTGCTCTAATCACCATCCATATATAGATGCATCAACCTTGATAAATTCTTTTCATCATCTACACAGGACACAATAAGGTGCGGTTGAAGCCCGTGGAAGGGTGAGTATAATGATACTTAGTAGGGACCCTGAGACCCTCATAGGTCTCCTAGAGTTCCATAGTGGAAAACCCACAAATCATGAAGCAATAAACATCAACTATACTTAGGTATATTCCCATACATATACTTACGTTATCAAGATAAACTCATCTCACACATGTGGGAAGAATACCACAAAGGTAACACCATGAAGGATGATGTACCACACAGGTAACACCACAAAGGTAGAATTACCACATAGGTAACACAACGAAAATAGAAATACCACATGGGTAAGACCACGGAGGTAAAATTAAAACATAGCAGAACATCTAACAAATTCACAATGTAAATACAGCTCACAAAGTGTCTCAACTCAAACCAGGTTTTCAGTTATGTATAGAAGTACAGATGATTAGTCGTGAAGCTAGATCATCTTATTCTGTCAAGAGGCACTCCTTCTGAACATATAGAGTTTGACCCAAACTAGATCGATATGTACTAACCCCCGTAAGGATCCACATAGGATCCGACCCACCTAGAGTAGATAGGTAACTTACCCCTGCTGAGCCACACAAGATTTAACCTAAACAGAATCGGTATGCCCTGACCCACACCGGATTGCAGAGCATTGACCCACACACTATCTGACCCACATAGGATCGGTATGCGCAGACCCACATAGGATCATTGAGAGCTAACCAACATAGGATCTGACCCCCATTGGATCGTTTGGTGCTGACCCACACATGATCGTTGAGTGCTGAACTCTGCATGATATGTCTCCAACCTCCGCCTCACTACCATCCACTGGATTCCTTGCACTAGGTGTGCTTGATTTCCTAAGAATCTTCCCTCAAGATATCATTTGTACCTCAACCTCCACTAAGCTCTATAATGGAGTAACCCAAAGGACCGATATGTCGTAATGGTTCCAATGTGACAGACGGTGCGTCAATCAGATGTTGGGTCTATGAGTTATAACTATTTTAGTTGTGGGGGCCTAGTTGGATTTAGTTTCGATCCAACTTGGATGTACTCCAACTGTCCCCAAAATTCAATAAGTTTAATCCAAAATGACCATATTGATCCAAGGATCCCAACGCCATAGACGGTTCATCCAACAGTCATCTGATTCTCAAGATATGACCCTTTATGTGATTATAGGCCTGGTCCGGCCTGGGTCGGGTCCGACTGGGTCAGACCGAGCTGGCCCGACTCAGTCTGGGCTAGGTGGTGTAAGACTCTACCCACTGGGCCGAGGTATGGACCAGAACACAAAGGGGGCAGCCCCCATGGGGGCCCAAGCCAGAAAAGGGAATCCTGTAACAGAGTGGCACGAACCACGTGGGATAGCGGTCCGCGACGGCAGTGGCCTGGTCTATGGGTTGTGGCCCGCTAGGGTGGAGGTCTGCTAGGATGGTGGCCCGGTCCAAGGGAGGCAGCCTGGTCAAGGGGCACGACCTGGCTGAGGGCGGCATCCCAGTCGAGGGTGGCGGGCCAGTCGAGGGCGGGGACCTGGTTCAGTCCGACGAGGGTGTGTGCCTCTCCCCCCAAGTCTCTTGGATTCTTGAATGGAATGTAGTCCATTTGGTTGGTGAATCGGCGGCGCCGTGAGGGCACTACTCGATCACTACAGAACCTACAGGAGGCGGATTTTCCTTCTGCCATTGATTCGTCCATGGATTTCATTCACTAGCGGTGTGGCTGTCGTGCTGCCACCCTTCTCGTGGCCCGTCTTCATGTTGGCTACCTCCTCTGTTCACCACGGATGATGATATGTGGCCCTCCACTTAAAGCATGCATTGATGTGCTCGTGGTCTTCCATGTGGCTTAAGGAAAGAAATATAACAGATGGTTCGGGCCATGTTCGTTAGGCCCACACCCACCACGTCATCTTGTAATATAGAGTATGTTAATGGAGTTAAATAACCAATTAAATTGAACACAAAATTAACCCTGCAGAGATACCCTGCATCAAACTCCCACAATGACGAATGAATATCTCATCAACCGTTAGTCGGTTGACCCACTTTCTTTATGTAACTTCAAGAACGGGGAAGTAGAAATCAAAAATTACCAAAATATAATAACCCCAACATTGAACGTCGATGAATCGTCTGTGCTTGTCAGTGGAACATATTCTTAATTTCCTCAACCAGCTCCTAACGACGCCACTCTCACATCTCCCATTGGTGGTTCAGTGTCATCTGTCTCCTCTCGATAGTTCGGCTTCATCTTCTAAGGGTTTGGCATCATGACATTCCTTCAACAATTCAATACTTAGTGAAACTCACTAATACCCCTTCCCTAGTTCCATATTTATATGAGAGGTGGAGGGTATGTAATGATGTAGGGAGTTAATGAGGCTCATTAATTAAGATGATTCCTAATTTACCCCAACTTTATTATTACTTATATTAGAGGGTCAACCCATTTATTGGCTTAACACATCACTGGTTTCACCTTATCTTTTTTCAATTGAAGGAATAGAATAAAATTAAAAAAATAAATTTATTTTATTTATTCTATTAAAATTTTCCAAAAACTAACTTTTCTCTAAACCTACTGTAGTTGAAGTGAAGTCTCCCTTATGAAAATCTTGGCGTTGTGGATTCAACGGTTCCCTCATATTTTTAATCCAAGCAACGGTTAAAATGTTAAAGTTTATAAGTTATTATTTTTTACAATAAAATAATTGTCACTTAATTATTTTATTTAGGTCCAATAACTAACTTTCACTAGTGGCCTACCCTAGCCAAGGTTAGTATATTCTTAAAGAAAACATACCCTCATGAGTTCAGTGGTGGTCTCATATTTTTAATCCATGTTATCATTTGTGAGTTATAAGCATTTGAAAAATAAAATAACTTTATTTAATTATTTTATTAACTGTTATGCTATTTTTTGGTTTTCTCACCAGAGGCCTGATCAAACCAAACTAAAGTAACTGTGAGAGTAAACCTGCCATCCTGAATGTGAATGTGCCCCTAGATTGATTATCTAAGAAACCATTTAATAGTTATTATACTTTTTCTGTAAAACTGCTTACGTGCATTAAATATAGCTTAACAAAACTTTGATGTATTATTCCGGGCACTTCGGGCCTCATAATTGGGTGATGTCAGATTTTGTGGTCTCAAAATAATTCTATATAAGAAAAATAATATACAAAATTTCAGGGAAATTACATTCTTCCCACTTTAGGGCTTTGCGTTCTCAAAATCCAAAATGAAGGAAAAACAACCAAAAGTAGGTACTGAGCACGAATCTTAGCCTCCTGCTCTCATGTGCTCTCCTGGAGGTTCTCATGTTGCCACCATATGTGCACCTGAGGTATTGACCACCCAGTAAAAACATTCTCATGTCGATTATCAATCTCCATTGGATCCTCTTTAAATGTCACCATATCATCGAAGTCCTTCTCGCAGTGGTCGATGATGTGAGATGGGTCGTGCATGTATCTCCTTAGTTGGGATACGGGGGAGATGTTCTGCACCCTCTCCAACTGTGGTGGAATATCCAAGCAGTATTCTAACGTGCCTATCATTTGAAATATCATAGAAATACAAATAAAACTCATTGATAACTTGTTGTCTCGGCCAAATCTGCGTAGTACCCGTCGATGAGAGACTCGCAAGATTTTGTGGTCCCCCTCCTGGAACTCCAAGTGTCTTCTTATCCTGGTAGCATAAGACTTTTTCCAATTCTGTGCAGTCTTCACTAACTGATTAATGAGACAGTTTGTTAAAATTATTCCATTGCTTTCTTCATCTCAGGCCACCAATACTGCCGCCGGAGGTCTTGGTACATCTTCACCACACCAACATGTACTGCTAGAGAGAACGTATGAAACTCCCTCAACACCTTCTCCCATAGTGCCACTGGTACCATAGTACATCTGTTGAAGAAAATGGCATCCTCCTCACCTTTAGAAAATCCACCAGGTGCCTATCCAGTGTATATCTAAGCACAATGAGTCTTGTAATCAGTGTCCCCAAGATGTTCCTTCATGACTATCTGAAGGAGTGGGGGAGAGACTTTCATAAACTGTAGGTATCTCCTCCATCATTATCCGTGAAGGATATCTATAGTGTGAATAACTATTCTGTTACCTCACTCAACAACTACAGACCAGACCTCCTTCTAAGGGAATCCGTTACTATGTTCCCCTTTCCAAGAGTATATACTATCTCAAAGTCCTAGTCTTATAGTAACTCTAGCCATCGTCATTGTCTCTGTTTCAGGTCCTTCTCTGATATTATATACCCAATACTGCTGTGATCAGAGTAAATAGTAAACTATTCACCCATCAAGTAGTGCCACAACATATTCAGCACAACAAACCATTATTGATAACTCTAGGTCATGGGTAGCATTGTTCTACTTGTCAGTATCTATCTCAGCACCTGAAATCTCTACTGACACTTCTTCGTCCATAAGAAAGGCTCCCCCTTTTTCGTCAAAGATGAAAATGGTGTTGTTACCCTAGAGAAGTCTGGTACAAATATTTTGTATTACCTATCCTAAGCATACGCCCTTCTCCCTTTGGAGTGATAATCCTAGAAACATAATTTGAAAATACGTCCCCATGCTCTGCCCCTCCTGTTTGGAACTGAAAAATGAACACTCCTTCTGCCACAAGGGTCTGTCTGGATGACTAAAGAGTGATCTGTTTCACTCTCCTATGCATGATTTTATCTTATAATGCCTAGATTTCCTTTTTTCTGATCAAGGAAACCCCATTCCCACATTGTAGATAAACCACAACCTTTTTTTCTAATACATCAATCAGAGTATGAACTATGGATGCACAGTCCATACCCAAACTAACATCGCAAGGCCTAGATGCTACCACAAAGCGGTTTCAACCGAAACTATCGATTCATTGGAGTCATCTCACAAGGTATAACATAAATACAGTGGAACACATTTTCTTTATTAGGATTCTACCGCTTAGATATCCACCCAGGTTTCCTGAGAGAATACGTGTTGATGGCCCACCGAGTGATGGGGCCTCAGTGCGGGGACCTCTTATAGTTTCAGTTCTTTTGGGTGGTGTACCAGTAGCAATACTACCCATTGGATAGTTATTTCCACTAGCCCCACTATCAGAGGGTGCATGCTGACTAAGCGTGTTGCACGAGTTCCAGTGACAGAGGCCTCTGAGGTTCTGAGGTGAGACAGACCCACAAGCGGCGGAAGACTGGGTGGAGGTTATGGCCAGAGTTTTTTGCCTAGTTGAGACAAAATTAGATTAGATGGTGATCTTAGTTTCTATATTTTTCTAGTGAGCGGCCATGAGGATGATCCTCATAGTGATGAGGCTTCGGTAAGTTGACAGTTTCCCAAGATTGTACCTTCAGGTAGTGCTGTGATAGGTGACTAGCGATTTATTCATCCCTGTCGGAGGTTGATGTGGAGTATCTTTGCGGGGTTAATCTTGTGTTCAATTCAATTTTTTATTGAACTCCCTTAACATCCTCTGATACCACATTGTCAACATCTGTCTCCCAGGGGCAGTGTCATGACTCCCCCGAGCCCGGCTTCTATAGGCCAGGGGTAGGAAAGTAGCACCAAAAAGGTTTATCCCTAATATGGGAAGGAATTTCCTTTTTACCGTAAAGACACAAAGTTCAAGAACACAACAAGAAGCATCTGAACAGACTAGACTGGTACTAGATATAACCACAAAGTAATCTGCTTTAGTAAAAAGAGTGTTGTATGTAAAGGGGCTGGAATACATTCCCAACTAAGAAAGGTACAAGTACAACTGAAAAGTATGAATACAACTGAAAGGTTCAAAAGAGCTCATGGATCGTCCACTGATGATCCAACATGAGGGTAGGTACATCTCACGATCAGTATTCTCTACGTCATGTCACTCCAAAAGGTCCATCTCCAAGCACCATCCTATCCTTGCTCCAAGTACCATATAGTCCTAGATCCCTTAGCCTTGATCAATGATGTACATCATCTGCACAAGACACAATAGGGTGCGGGAAAAGCCCATGTAGGGGTGAGTATAACGATACTCAGTAGGGACCCTGAGATCCTCATAGGTCTCCCGGAGTTCTACAAAGGAAAAAAATCACACAGAAATAAAAATCAACTATACTCAGGTATATACCCATACATATACCTAAGTTATCAAGATAAACTAATCTCACACAAGAGAGAATAATACCACAATGCTAACACCACAAAGGTAAAAGTACCACATAGGCAATACCACAAAGGTAGAAGTACCACACATGTAACACAATTCAAATAGAAGTACCACATGAGTAACAACAAAAAGTTAAAATTTCTACATAGCATAACCTCAAACAGAAGAACAAAGTAAAGACAGCTCACAATGAGTCTCAGCTCAAAACAAGTTTTCAGTGAAGTATAGAAGTACAGATGATTAGTCATGAAGCTAGATTATCTTATTCTATCAAGAGGTGATGATTTGACCATATGAAGTTTGACCCAAATATGATCGATAGGTACTAACCCCCTCAATGATCCACACAGGATTCAACCCGCTAAGAGTCGATAGGTCACTAACCCCTACTGACCCACACAGGATCTGTATGCTCTGACCCATAGAGGATCGTTGAGCACTGACCCACAAAAGGATTTTTCCGAAACAGGATCAGTATGTTCTGACCCACACAGGATCGCTTAGCACCGAACTCTATATAACCTATCTCCAACCTCTGCCTCACTATGAGCCACTGGATTCCTCACACCCGGTGCGCTCGAGTTTTGTATAATCTTTCCTCGAGATATTTTTCGTACCTCAACTGTAACTATGCTCCAAAAATGAGTGACACAAAGGACTTCCATGTCGTAGTAGTTCCAACGTGACAGATGGTGCGTCAATCAAATGCATGGTCTGTGAGTTATAAGTGTTTTGGCTCCAAGGGCCCGGTTTGATTAAGTTTCAATCCTACCCGGCCATAAAACAACTATCTCCAAAACTCAAGAGGATTAAACCAAAAGGACCATCAAGATTCAATGATCCCATTTCCACAGACGGTTCATCAAACAGACGTATGGTTCTCATGATATGGCCCTTTATGTGATCATGGGCCCGGGTCTGGTCCTACATGGTCAGACAGACCCCGCCCACAAGGGGGGATCCCCGCAAGGGTGGCCCGGCTAGAAAAGGTCATCCCACAAAGGGGTTTCCCGGACCCTGTGGGGTGGCTGCCCGGTCTCAGGTTGGTGAACCGTTCTGAGGGCAGGGCGGCAGCCCTTTCGGGGGCCGGGGCCCGGTTGAGGGTCGCGGCCCGGTTAAGGGCGGTAGCCCCGTTCAGTCCGATGTGGGTGGTGTAATCCCACACCCATGGTCTCTTGGATTCTAGAACGGCCAGAGGATGTCCTGCCGGCAAAGTGGCAGCACCGCAAGGGCAACGTGAGGTTGCTGCCGAACCCACTGGAGGTGGGTTCGGCCTCCTCCGCAGCATCGGTCGTAGCATCCGTTCACCGGTGGTGTGGCAATCATGCCACTTCTCTTCCCATGTTCAGGAATTGTGCATGCCACCTCCTCCATTCATCGCAGCTGAAAAATAATTGCCCTCATCATGTGGCACACGTCGATATGATCGTGGTCTTCCAAGGTGGCACAAGGAAAGAAAGATAGCGGTGGTTTCAGGTCAGGTTGGTTAGTCTCACACGCTCTTTGATAGATCAAAATATGGAGGCTGTTAAGAGAGTTCAAAAAACAATTGAATTGAACTCAAGATTAAACCTGCAAAGATACCCCACATCAACCACCTACAAAGACGAATGAATTGCGGGTTAACCCGTTTGACGGTTGACCCGCATTCTTTGTGTAATTTCAAGAACATGGAATAGGGAATAAAAAATTCTCAATAGAAAATAACCCTTACCTTGAACATCAATGAATCCCCCACACTTTCTGGTGGATTGTGTTCTTAGTTCCCACGACTGGCTCTCAAACACCCCACTCGCACATCGCCCATTGGTGTTTCAGTGTCGTCTGTCACCTACCGCTGGGTCGACTTCGTCTTCTAAGGGTCTAGCGTCACAATGTTTCTTCAACAATTCACTGCTTGGTGAATCTCTCTGATACCCCTTCCCTAGCTCCATATTTATAGAAGAGGGGGTACATAAGTAACGACGTAGGGAGTTAATGAGGCTCGTTAATTAGGAAGCTTCCTAATTTCCTCCAACATTGCTGTTACTCATATTGGAGGGTCAATCCATTTATTGGCTTGACAAATCATCGGTCCCACGATACTGCTAGTCCTTTGGAGGAATAGATTAAAAATGAATTAATAAAGTTATTTTATTTATTCTGTTAAAAAGTTCCCAATAATAACTTTTTTTATAGACCTAATGCGGTCGAAATGATGTCTTTCTTAATAGAGTCTCGATGTTGTAGATTCAATAGTGCCCTCTGATTTTTAATCCGAGATATAGTTCAAAAGTTTTAAAATGCTACTCACGCCTTTGTTGAACATACCCAAAAAAATGATCATAAAATTAATAACAGTCACCCTCGGCTCACACCAGTTGAGGTTAGGATTTTCCATAGTGAAACACACCCCAACAAACCCATTAGTTAACTTGGATTTTTAATCTGAGTTACCATTTATAGGTTATTAATTTTTACAATAAATTAATTGTCACTTAATTATTTTATTTATGACAAAAAAGATACTTTCATTAGTGGCTCGTGACGGCCATGGTTAGCATATATCTAAATAAAACATACCCTCATGAATTCAGGATGGTCTCAAATTTTAAATCCGAGTTACCATTTGTGAGTTATAATCTTTTGAAAAATAAGAAATCTCTATTTAATTTTTCTATTTGCGATTATGCCATTTTTTGGTTTTCTCTCCAGATGCCTGTGCTGACCAAAAAAAGTCCCATCTAGGATAATCACTCCATCTTGAATGCAACGATGCCCTCAAATTTTTGAACTGAGAAACAATTAAAGAGTAATTCCACTTTTTCAGGAAAAATTCTTATGTGTGGTAACTAAAGCTTAACAAGTATTCGACGGATCATTCCGAGCACTCTAAGACTTGTAATTGCACATAGTCAGATTTTGCAGTCTCAAAATAATTTCATATAATTAAAGAAATTATAAAGAATTTCTAGGACATTAAAACCCTTCTCCAGGGGTTTGCAACTAGTAGAACAAGGAACAATCACCATTTTCCATTCAAGTTTGCTTCCACTCCAAAAAATTTTTTGATGGAAACATTATTTTTTTAAGAATACTAGAAGTCAATTTATAAATAATAAAATAGTATACCATTTTGGAAGCAATCGTTGACTTGAGAAGATAAACCCTACTGGCCATAAAGAAATATTTTCTTTTCCAAGATTATAGTTGGTGAAGTATTTGGTCAATAGTAGTAGAAAAGTGACAACCTTTTGGTATGCTCTTGAATATGGGAACACCAAGATATGTGAATGGAAGGGAACCTTCTTCAATATCTAAATCATAAATAATATTGGTGATCTATCTGGACCTACCAACTTTAATTAGAATCAGATCCTATGTTCCCTCTAAAATAACTACATTTATTTTGAGAGTATATATTCTAAATTAAATAAATAATTTTTTTTTAATTTATAAAGTAGGTACTATCACAACTACAAGAATATGATGCTACCCCACTTCTTATCACCTGGAATTGATGTTCAAAATGGTGAAATAGTGGTATTTTCAAATATTTTTAAGGGTGATACTATACCAATTTATAATATGGGAAATAATGAAAATTAATGGAAATCAGAAAAATCCATATTGATGATTCCTACAGAGAATATGTATATGAAATTAATGGGACTTAAATTATAAAAATATATTTTTGATAAATTGAAGATAAGTAACGAGGATAAATTAATGTTAATGGAGAAAAATTGAAATGTTGAAGGATTATATTTGAATATATAAATATGGATGATGATTAAAACATATAATAATTATTTAAAAGGGATAATGATATTATAAGTAAAATTTTAGGGTTTGGTGAAAAGCTATATGACCCCACTATTGAAAAATAATTCATAAGGTGATTCCTATATTAATTTGATTAAAAAATGTCATTTGTAGAATATAGATAATACATAATATTAGAAAATTTAGATATTATAATAAATGATTGATAATTTAGAAATGGTATATATTTCGAGAATAAATTAAATAATAATATTTATTTCAAGGGTCTTTGAAATATAAGACTCAAAGAATTACTAATTGTAGAATCAAGTGATTCATATGATGTGGATGAAGAATACTTCAACACAATTGTTTCTCTTCTCTAAAAAAGCTTCAATAAGGGAAAGTGGAATGTAAATAAAAAATATCCACCTAAGAGTAACAATTATAATTAATTATGTATTTTTTCACTAAATTTCCAAATAATAATATTGAATAAGATGAATTAGATGAAGAGGATGGGATGTCTTAAATTCTGAAAAAGGGAATAAACAAGAATTTTATCAATAAGAAAAGTAGTTAAATAAAATATAATTAAAAAAATTAACTCATAAATTAAATAATTAAATGATGAATTCAATTTCGTTGGACATGTAGTGAAGTTTCATGATTCATTAAACAGTGATGTTGATTGGTAAGAAAAGGCATAAGTTGAGTAGAAACAAAAAGGTGGATTAGAATCTTTTCATGAGATGATTTCTTATATCAATAAAGAAAATATAAATATTTTAAAATAAAATAAATTTATATATAATAAAAAATTTGGTTATTATAATAAATAAACATTTTTTTGATTATGGAGAGAGGAATATATTGAAGGTGGCCAAACACAAGAAGAAGTTATGTGATCTTGAAGGGAATATAGTTTCAAGAAAATAAGAATTGTATGAGACTCATTCCATATTTATTAATTCCCAAATTGATTTGATAATGTTCATTTAAGACATCCCAAAGTCTATTTATGTTAATGGATAATCTTCCAAATCATGTAAAATTATGTGTTCTAACTATAAATAAAAATATACACATAATCCCTCGCAAGTGAAATATATTATTTTGAATAGTATAAGTGATCAATTCAATGAATTACCAATTTTGGCTAAGAAAAAAAATCGGTATTCATTGTTCCAAATCAAATTAATGGAAGAGTGATCTAATAATACCACGCCCCCTATAAAAAATTAAGGATCATATTGTAGTAGTACAATGGGAACATCAATCTGGATAGATCTGTAATCAATTGAGGATCCCTATATTGCAATGGTTCTTTTAGTTATTGGGAAGGTATTGACATAAATCCTATTCTTTGTTGTTTAATATATAATTTTTCAGAATGTGGTAATAACCGATGGAGATCTTTTGTAATAATTTGACTATACATATATAGAAATAATAAGATACTTTCAAAAATACCTCAAAATTTTCAACCCAAAAAATATTTGGGAATCTATAACAAATATAGGAAAGATGTATGAATAAGGATCATGAATGGAGATGATCCCATTAGGGGAATAGTGCTCTAAGGTTTCCATCTCGTCGCCACTGCCTCCTTCCATCTCGACTTGGGGCGGCGCTTCCCCTCGTTCGCGGTGAGTTTGTGGTGGTGGTCCCCTGTCGTGGTGGGGTTGTTCTGGACCATGGCTTGCACCATTTCTGGGCTTTTCTTGCTCGATTCTCTCTTCTATGGATAGGGCTGCCTTGGCGGCATGGTGACGGTTCACTACCGATTTCAAGCTTCTGCGACCTGCGGTACTTCACCTCGACTTAGGTGGTTTCATAGGGCATTTCGTCGGGGTCTCTTCGAGCGTACCGGTTGACAGCGACGGCTCTTGGTTACGTCGGGACTTTTTCCCGATGTGCTGGTGATGTTCTGTTTTTTTCCTCATTCGTGTTTGGATTTGGATGTTGTTTGGGGTTCGTGAATTCGCGATGGAATCAGCGTGGCTCCAATGTTGATATTTTTTTATGATGCAGAGTTGAACCTTTTGGGATATTCTGGCTCCTCTGTGATTTCAGTGCGGTGTTTATGGTTGTTTCGTTTGATGAATCTATTGTCGGCGGGTTGATCTGATTCACGGTTTTTTCCGGTTACCGGCTCTGATGGTGGTGGGGTGATGACGACGACGGGTGGAGATGTTATGGTGATGGAGGATTGGGACATGACTTCGTGTGACGCATGATGTTTATTTTTCGTGGATAGAGGCGTTGATTTATCGAGATTGGCATGTGGATGCAGCTGGCAGCAGGAGTGTGGAGGTGCTGGGTTCTAGGGCACAACTTTACAAACATTGGTTGATCGGTGTTTGAACTTTGAAAGTTGAATTTTGATATCTGTAAGCTGTTTGACTGTGTGGTGACCACTAATCCATAAATTGGCTTTCTAGAAAATAAAAAAATGGTTATGACTGGTACACATAAGGATCACAATGGTAGGGTATTCATGAAATGACTACCTAGAGATGCATCCTACTATATAAATATAAATAAAATTTAAAATATAATATAATAAAAGACTTAGAATACGGAGGATTTCATGAAGTCATGTGTGAAACCTAAGAAAAATGAGATTTTAAAAAAATATTGTATAACTACATGACATAAGAAGCTGGAATTATCTAAATAATAAAATTAAAATATATGTTCCCATACTAAGAATATAGTATGATAAATATGGTGCAAGAACAAGAAAATGATGTTTTGTTGACATATGTAGTCATGATGAATTTCATACATATGAGGATGGTAAATGGAATAAAAAAAGAAAACAACCACTTGATGTGTTTGAAAATATCATTACTGATGAGTGTGGAAGAAAACAGAATCCTAGGTTGAGACAAAACTCAAAATCATGGTGTTACTTATAAGAATAAAATATCCCCCATTCTTCCTTATTATTATTTTCCATTTTTACTATAATTCATGGAATTTAAGGATAAAATTAATATTTTTACAAACTAGGGAACAATGAAGACAACCTGCATGAATTATTCTAATTAGAATAAAATTAAGGTGTTAAGTGTTCCCCTTTAGGGGGACAATATATAAGATAAATATGTGATGTTGTTAACATATAAATTCAATATTGTACTATTTTTGAATCATAGTAAAAAAATTATTTATAATAAACATATTTATAAAGGTGGATTATTTTTAAAGAAAATATGAGAAAAATGGGGTGTTTTATGACGTGTACATGAATTTTTTTAGTTGGTTTTGTTGAGATATGTGTAGGGTATATTATTTTTATAATAAATCTTTTGTTAAGAAATCACTAAAATTATATAATTGAGATATATAGATTTCTTCCCACATAGTTCAGATTTTATAGATAACCCTGATATCAATATAAAATCTCTCTTCTTTTCTAAATTGTTATATTACATACAAACATAGAGTATAATAATTAAAAAACTTTTATAAGAGTGAATGTGATATGATCATTCTCTCAAAAAGTTCATAAAGAATGATTATTTATCTTTGAATATGGAGAATATTTTATTTTAAATTGTGAAGAAATATTAATGACTCCACCATACACTATTTAAATTCATTACAAATATAGTGGATAATTAAAATAGGTATAAGATAAAATTTTATTTATAAATATGTAAGGTTTACTTTAAAAAATACAAAGGGGGGTACTTTTTTCCCACCTGGTTTGATGTTATTTTTTCAATAATACTATAAAGAATTTGGGAAAAAATTTGTATTAATATGAATTGTTTCCATAATATTTGGTATTATGTTGCTGTTTTATAATTAATATAGAACATATATATAATGAATAATATATTAAATAAACATAAAATTATTTTTTATTATTATTGTTACTTTTTTCATGTCAAATACAAGTGATGATGGTGAGGGTACTATCTAAAACATGTGTTAAAAGTGTTTTATGATCTTCTAGAATCGGTAGACTATAGAAATTATTTTATAATAATAATCCATCATAATTTTATATGATTTATCTTGAGTTACTTATCTTTAAGGATATAGAAATCATTGATAAATATCTCTTGGATGGATTTTTACAAGGATGAAAAAATATAGAGTTTATATGGAGGACATTTAATGAAAAACTCAATATTTAGTATTTTACAAGAAACTAAGTCCATTGTAAAAAATTATATTAGATTTTTTAATAATTATAATTATAGTTTGAACTATTTTTGAGTTATTTTGTAGCTATATGAGTTGATTTAGAAGGAATATAAATTATTTCCACAAGATTATAAGTTATTTGCATAAATTTTTAAATAAATGTGTTGGAATAAAAATACAGCTACGGAAAAAAGACAACAAATATATTCAAAAGATAGTTTTTCTTCCACACATAAGTGATTTGATAATTTCATAAGACATTACACCATGTAATATAAATATTATATGCATAATGGAATTGTGTTTATTGTAAGATATATTATCTTTTAATAAGATAATTTTGTTGCATGTATGATATTTTATCTGTCCAAAAGTGAATTTTTTGAATTTATTAAAATAAACCACGAATGATATTGAGCTTTTAAGATAACTACATATAACATATTTTAGTACGATAAATGATTAGAATTTTATAAATTAAATATTATAAAGGATAAATAATCAAATTTTCTGGTCAATATAAACATAATTCATGAAATATTATGATGATATATAAAGAACATGGTTCAATCCAAGATAAAAATAATCTAATATGAGTCCCAAATTATAATATAAACATGTATCATAATTGTTCCATTAACAAAAAGAAAATTCCATGGATTTTAATGAAATGAGTTTTTTGGGATTAAGAATATATCATATTTTATATCATATGATAATGATAGAGAAAACTAAAGTCTTCAAAAAATAAAAAGGAATATCTGATAAAAAATTCAAATTATTTTTTGAAATATAATAAAATCCGAGTTTTTATTTGACTAATTTTAATGGGTTTTAAATTAATATTTTCTTATTATATTTTATGAGCTAAAATATTTTCAATATTTAAAATAATTTTTCAATATTATTTTGTGAATATAAATATGAAAAAGAAAATAATGATGTAAATGGATCCTGATGCGAACTCATGAATTCTGTGTTCAAGAATTATGAAGAGTTGTGAAGCTTAATACAGATCAATGTATTTAAAAAATAGGAGGGAAATAAAGTTAAAAGATATCCAAGAATAATAATGTAACACCCCGAGATTTTATGAAGAATATTCTTTTAATTTCATTAATGTCTTGTGTTGTATTCTACACCAAGATTACCTTGCGCTATACGCAACACCGTATTAGCTTGCAGTATACGCAACACTATTCTTGGATCGTGTTACACACAATTTTGATAATAGTTATTCTATGTAACGTTGAGTATATATATATATATATTCAATGTATAAATGAAATATGGTTGGATTATGTTATACGAAACAACGAAGGATTCTTGCACAACACGCAACCCTGACTTGGCTTGTATTACACGCAATCACGACCTTCCTCGATAGCGTGTGTTGTACGCAATACTGGGTTTTACTAAACAACGATATATTATTATAATATTATTATGAACTATCCATTATGAATAGTATTAACTATATTTTGAATTTTATATCATTATTATTCATCTTACACATTTTCTAAAACATGGTATAAGAATAAAATAAATTTTTCAGGTAAAATAAGTATTTTTTTAAAAATGCAGTTTTGTCACCTTTTGATGGCGCACCCACATTAAATATAGTTTTTGACATGTTTATAAGTTCAATTTGACAAAATAAAATTCTTCTTTGGAATCAATAAATAAAAATTTACTTTGGATAAATTTTTCATATTATTCTGGTAACTTTCATATTTTGATGAATCGAACAAACACGATATATTTTAATTAAAAACAACTTTTTTCATCTCAATAATTTATATTGATAAATTATAATGTTGAATGATTTTAAAGTATAAATAGAATATATTTTTACCATTTATTATAATTTATGTCATTACCATTGATTTTACCTTGAATTCGTAGGTTAAATCAATTCAATCTTTTGTAATGTTTTAAACAAAAACCTGTTTTCTTTCAACAATGGGATTAATATTAATTTAATTTCTGCAACTTTTGTGTAATGAATTTCAAAAAATGGATTCCATATTTGGAATCAGTTGGTCCAAATTATGTTAATAGGCTACTTTTTATTTTTGGAAATTATGAATAGTAACTACGGTAAATTTTATTTCCCATAGTTAAAGGTAAATCAGGTAATTAAGGGTAAATATAATATTATAAAATTACTCTAACACATCCCAAAATTCTATTGGATGACTAAAGGTCTACCCATATCACCTAAGGGTCTGATAAGATTCATTTAATAGACTTTTATTCATGAAAATAATTTAATTATTATTAAAACCAACGAAAGTGAGAACATGTCACTCTCTTATATCTTATATGTATAATAATTTTAATTTAGTGATAAACTCCATGATTCTTCAAACATGAGTAGTATCCAGAAAGCTAATAAAATTATATACATCATATAAATTTATTTAGAATTTTTACGGATTAAATAATTGTCATTAATGGTGATACATTAATGATACAGAAATTATTTATTAAGTGGAAAATAAGTAATACAGTTTCTATAGATATAATAATATGCAATAAAGGCCCACAAACCTGACCAAAAATTATTTTTAGTGTATATCTACACATTAATCATCCAATGAACTAATATATAACCATTTTAAAAGTGATTATGACACATATATTATTTTATTTTAAATGATGCCAAAGTTGTCACATTCATAATTTAATAAATATAAAAATTTAAATATTGTAGTAATTATTTTATTAAGAGATAAACCAAATAAATGGTTTTAAAAATAATAAAATAAATATTATATGAACTATTTAATGTGATCCAATAATTTTTTAGATACATATGACCTTTTATAAATCTATTAAAACTTTTAGTTCGAACATATCTTCTTTATATATTTTATTTAAATTCAAATAAATGAATAGTGTCAAAATTGAAACTATTGTTATTTTATAAAAATAACATATTATAAAATTGTTTAAAAATCAAAAAAATATTTAAAAATTATAAATTTAAATTTATATGGTCTATAATGTTATAAAGTAAACAATTATGGAAAATGAACAACAGATAAGTAATTATTTTTTATAATTTAAAATTTAGAATTTTATTACCACAAATAAACTTAAATAGATTAAATAAGGATAAATCAAAATGATAAGGTTTAAAATAAGATCCAAACATGTCTAAATTTGATTGTTTGATGTTATTACAACCCTCTCTCATCTAATATTCTAATATGAGTCATTTTTGGAGGTTTTTAAGTGGGTTTAGATTTATTATAAATTAATATTTTTAAAAATTCCAAAGGTGCCCCTCTCCTCCCTTATAAAAGGGCACAACCTTCTCTTCCTCACACCACTTTGAGCCTTCAATATCGGCCAACCCCTACACAATTCTCTTCTCTATTTCCCTAGAACCATCCTAGAGTTCCTGGACATCTTCAAAGACCAATTTTAGTTCCCTAAGAGGAGGTCTCAAAGAGGCGCTTCAAAGAAGAGGTGATTTCCGTTACAGATTCTTTAACCTTTATTTCTTCTTACACTTCTTCTTATTAGGATGTTTAACTATGATGTAATAACATCAGTATCACTCATATAATGATATGTTATTTTAAGTATGAAACAACCCTATTTCACCATCTTTCCATCCTACGGAAAACGAAATCATCGCGCGTGCGTACGTACGGAATACCGTCTCCACGTCGTGGTGCAATCTATTTTCCACCACCACCTTACTTGGATGGGTATAATGGTGTAAATAATAATTATATATGATTATTGTAAGGTGATATTGATTCTGAAATAGTATAGATACACTCTAATACAATTCCACGATCATGAGAATGATATCATCGCTCGTGCGTACGTATAGACTACCGTCTCCACGACGTGATGAGATTCATTCTCCACATTAACCATTCATGAATGATTATAAAGTATATATAATAAGTAACCATGAAATATATGACATAATAATGATACTGTATTAATTTGTATATATATATATGTATGTCATCCAATTAATTCCATTCAATTCAATGAGGAAACGAAAACAACGTTCATGCGTACGTACGACCTACCGTCTCCATGAACAGTGTATTTCATTACATTTATTGATCTATTATATATATGTATATTATGAATATATATTATATATAAATCATGTTTTACATTCTGGATGTAATTAATCATGATCTATGTAATCATATGAATAATTACAAGTCAAAACACAGACGACAAATGAAACGATTTTACCCAAAATGCTCTTTAAAATGGAATTTACAAAATAACGGGTAATATAAAGTCATAAGTGAACCATATATGATATCATTACAATTAATATGATTCTGTAATAATTCAATAACATTATTTAAATAATTATACAGGAGGTTCAGATACGTACGAATCATATCGGACCTAAGGTAAGGGATAATTTTGCAAATCTCATTTTTATCCGAGATTGCTTATTCGTAAGTATTTACTGGGGTTATTTCTATCATCCATGTCTATGTTTTATAAAAGTTTTTTCATGTATTTTTAAAGTACTTTTTACCCATTTTTTACTTTTAATACATGGTATGTAAGGAATCTTTCTTTTGTTTACGTTACGAGGTACTTTTTGACTTTTCCGACAAAAGTACGAAAAGAATGTTTTTTTAACTTATACGGCACGAACAGATTTTTATGGTTTTATAATGCCTTGTTTTCACGAAGCTTCCTCCATAAGATTTCATGACTATTTTCAAAAAAATCATTTTCTTTTAAAATTGCATGACATTTTGTGAAAAGAAAACGGTTTTGAAGAAAAAGGGATATTTTCCTCAAGAATTCATTTCAAGTGTTTTATCTAAACCATTTTTTAACTAAGATGACATTATTTCATATGTGTATGTTTCAATTATAATGTCTCTATGATTTACATGGTTTTACATCCCTTATTATTAAATGATATTGATTTCTTTTATATGGAATATGTGGTGATGGGATGATGTTTATGAAACCCATTTTATTTATTGGGTTTTTATGAATGATGTATGTTTATTTTGTGGCACAAGTAAGAATGATTTCATTATGAGATGGGTGGGACCTATATCTCCCTCTAATGCATTGGGTAAAGATTTATATCTCATGAGATAGACATGGATAGAACGGCAAGTTAAACCGGTTCAGTAATACAGGACTGGAAGGAGGAGTGAACTTGAATCAGAAAGGGAATTTGTCCACTAAGATGTTCTTGGAAGCAATGCCTTGGATACTATGGAAATCATATCATGTGCTTAATGGTTTCCACAATTACATGTTTTATTCCCATGCAATTTTATCATTCATAATGTTTCTTTATGATCTACGCCTTACGTACTTCCATGTTTTATGTCATTTCTCAAGCTTTTGATGTTTAAACATTATGTTCATGTTTTTATTTTCAAATGTATATGGTATGTTTTATTTTATTCATTCTTACCCTTAATGAGCAATTGTGCTCACCCTTTTTATGTTTTCTTTTCCCTAGGATATAAAGAAAGGTTTTAGGTAAGAAAAAAAAGGGGAAGATCATTATGGGAGATGTTGAAGATCATTCACCATGATTAGAAGATTACATTCAAAGTTTCCAAAGACACTAAACTATTACGGTCCTTGTGTGTGTGTTTTTGTTATGTATTAAGTATTCCGCAAAAGTAATGTAATGTCCATGTACGTTAAGATTTGGGTCTCTAGAGTTGGTATCTGAGGAAAGGTTTAGTAAAACTTTGGAAACTAGGATGTGAAAACGTTAGTGAGATCCCTAGAGATATTTCTATGGTATGTCTTGGGATGTCCCTAAGGATAAGTATATGTATAGGATACAGTCCTAGAACTATGGTAATGATCATAGAATTTATCCTAAGATGTTAGATATTGAGGATACTCCCCCATTACTATGTTGTTTTCCCTAGCATGATTTTTACCTCTCACACAATTCTTTTTGGGTTTTAGAAAATGGATGGATATAGGAAGATTCGGGATAATAGAGGATATAACGGAAAATGGAATGATATTATTCATGAGCAACCAAATGAAACGGGATTTGGAAGTCCAAACATCGTTTTTATGCCTAATCTGCAATCTCATAATATAATCAATAATCTAAACTTTGGTAGGTTTCCCGACTCAGATAATAAGAGAAAGATGGAGTTTCATGATGATCATAGAGGAACGAAAGTTCAATTTCCCTCATGTAAATCATGTGGGAAGATGCATCATGGAGATTGATTCAGAGGAACTAGAAGATGCTTTTGGTGTGGAAAAGAAGGACACAATGCCAGTAAGTGCATAGGAAATGGTTCATTTAACACCATGGACAAGGATAATGGTATTTCTACGTCATCAACAATGATTAGATGTTTTAAATGTGAAATGTATGGGAATTATGAAAACCAATGCCCTAATGGAAAATATCCTGAAGAGAATCAGCATTGTCATATGGTTAGTATTTATGTGGATGATGATGAGGAGACTAAAAATGATATATGAGCTAAAACAAGTGTTGAAGCCCAGTCTATTGGTTTAGAAGGTAGTGGAATGATTGTATGTTTATTGAGAGTTATGTTGTATAGTTAATGGTACTATGGAATAAAGAATCATCTAAGGATTGTTACACAATTGTTTTTCCTAAAAGTTTTTTAAAGTATATGTTGAATGGTACCAGTAACCATGGAAGGTTATTCAGATATTTTTGTAATGTAGATGATATGTGCATAATGAAGGAATAAGAACATAATGAGATGTTTGATTGTATTCATGAGCTCATGATTGATATAAGGACTAAGTGATATCATGGTTTGAGTGTATATAATTTTGATGATTTTGGTATGTGGAAAGTGTTAACTTTTAACTGAATTCATGTTTTCACTATGGTTCAATGGGTATTCATTTTTCAAGAGAATACATGATTAGGGCCTTAGAATGTTTGGAATGTGACCAAAAAAACATATCTTATGATATATGGGGATCAACGATGGTATTAAATCTCGGGTAATAATTTTCACTATATTATGAGAGTGGATTGCTGTATTATGGATAAGCCTAAAGATTGGAATGGATTATGTTGGACATAAGTTAGTATTGTTTAAGGATAGAAGTTTTTTCGATATTATTGATGGGATGTTATAGTAACATAGTTTTAGAAAAAGGACAACCTGCAGGACGGGCGACATCTCATCGCGTCGGACAAGGCTATGGGAATCAAACCCACAACCGAAGTGCGACTGGACTTTATCGTCTACCACTGGCCTACAGGATGTCCCTAGTTAGTAGAAACTAGTTTTATT
This sequence comes from Viscum album, assembly GCA_963277665.1. NCBI lineage: Eukaryota > Viridiplantae > Streptophyta > Magnoliopsida > Santalales > Viscaceae > Viscum > Viscum album. The sequence goes on from OY728164.1 coordinate 1,270,049,206, forward strand.
TTTTAAGCGGTATGATATATGAAGTATAAGTTCATTTTTGGAACCATATATGATTAATCTAACCATAATATGGACTTATAACTTTTGCTAACCATTTTTTTGAAAGAGATGGAATGGCCCATCATTCTATCACATGATCTGATAACACATCATGAATAACAAAATCAACTTCATTTCTTTAAGGGATGAAGTGGAAATTGATCAATTCCCAAACAATGGTGAGATTGTACCAAAATCATGCAAGTATTTCTTTTAATTCATCAACTTTAGGGAAATGATCTTGAAAACCAAAAATGTTGTCCTAGTTCCCTTATATCCAATGAATCAGATGGTACCTTAGATCATCACAAATCAATAGCTTTGTGATTGTTGGCTTTTTCATAGCCATGTTCTCCACCACTCTCCATCAGAACTTGATAGTTAGATTTATCTTCCATATCCATATTTTCACCTATGTTCTCCTACGTGGAAACCCAGTGATGAGTTAATTTGGGTAACCGTTACATTTCATACTTTATTTTTTAAAGCCATGTTTTGGTATTCCTTTTTACGATGTGGGTTTCTATTAAACAAACTTTCGAGTAGTAAACCATTTATAACCCCGACAAATTTCGAGGGAGAAATTCATTTTAAGGGAAGTAAAATGTAACACCCCGAGATTTTATGAAAAATATTCTTTTAATTTCATTAATTTTTTGTGTTGTATGCTACACAAAGATTACCTTGCGCTATAAGCAACACTGTATTAGCTTGAAGTATACACAACACTACTCTTGGATCGTGTTACACACAATTTTTATAATAGTTATTCTACGCAACACTGAGTATATATATATATATATAAATTCCATGTATAAAAGAAATATGGTTGGATTCTATTATAAGAAACAATGAAGGATTCTTGCACAACATGCAAGCCTGACTTGGCTTGCATTACAGGCAATCACGACCTTCTTCGATAGCGTGTGTTGTACGCAATATCGGGTTTTACTAAATGACAATATGTATCATATTGACTATTTTAATATGTTATGAATACATTTAATGACAACTAAATTTTATAAGAACATTTCCCATAATGTAATAATATTGATGAAAATAGCTAAGAAGAGTACATGTAGATAAAAACAAAATAATAATTTATACATATTTTTGAAATACATATGCTTTAATTGGCCCATGAAGATCTCTCTTGCTCTAAATTTGTTAAAAAAAGAATATTTAGGAATATGATTTTGATCATCAAGTAAATAATAAAACCATTATTAGTGAATAATTAATAATATATTGTGAGAATGGTGGATAATATATAGTTTGTAAATGGAAATGTTACCATAAGGAACTTACTACTACCTAGATATTTTTCAATATAACTGTTAGTCAATAAGACCATGGTCAATTAATACAATCGATAATTATAACCATTAGTAACAATGTTACTATTAGAATTAGTGTATAAAAATGGTAATGCTGGGAGATAATTGATGTATAAGGGTGAAACAGTGGTGTTATCCAGTACGATCATGCTTTATTAAGCCCATTTATTAGATCTTGGGAGGTAGGTAGCATAATTATGGTTCACACTAGTCCATGACCAGGAATAGATTCAATAAGTTTGGATCTAGTGGAATCGACTATAGGAGAAGTTCAATTTAGTGGATATCACCGCCAGATCAAATTTAGGTGAACCACACCATAATATTACCAACTACCCACACCTCAACCTTATGGATTATTTGGATGTGATAAGGAGTTATATACCTAGTGCTAAGTAGTATAAAGGTGTAAATTTTATTCTAATCAAATAAATGGTGGCTCATTCAATCCAATTTTAATTATTATTTCAAATGAAATTGAATAAAAGATGAATATGATAATTAGAATTTTTATATACAAAGAAAACAAAAATATATTTTTTGAAACTAGATGCTTGTAATTACAATATACATTAATGATAAATTCCAGAATTTGAAATAAAATTTATTTCCTTGAAATATTCTTATAAAACACTCTTTATTTGAATATAAATGATATTATGATTATTAATTCTTGAGTAGTTTTTATAAGGTTCGGAAAGTAGTATATTTCATTAAAACTATAATTCTGAATAAATATTATATTTTATATAATATTAAATTTTATTATATTTAAAAATTTTTGTTTATAAAACAAATTACACATCTTAAATCAACATATTGAAATGTCAATATGTTAGTTTTTCATAATGTTTTGGCCAATCAGTTTTTTGTGCAAAAATAAATACAGGACAAATATATGGCAAGTATTATGACATCATAATGACGTAAAAGTGTTTTAATAAATACTATAATGATATTTAATTACAGAAAAAATATTATTCTTTATTAAAATACGGTAATTAATAGTGATAAAATTATTTTTTCACACCTACAATGAATCATCCAAAACATAAAGTATATTTCAATGTTTATAAAAATAATTAATTTTAAAAAAAATCAACCACTAAAAAAATATGTTTTTAATTTTTTTTTGGTCAATTAAAATATTGAAAATCTATCTCCTTTAAAAATTTTCAAGGGAAATACCATGGTAAGCCTATTGGTTTTTCATTTTTTATAAATTAAATGTTGAAGGCATAATTTTAGAAATTAATATAGAATTTCCCTATTTTTTTTATAAATTCCAACTCATTTTCCACTTCCTCTTCACTCAAAAGACTTAGATCTAAAAGTTCGCCTCATTTTATCTCTCTAAATATTTCCCTGTAGTACTTATTGTTTCAATAATCTTTTATTAAGATTCTGTCATCCACTATGCAAGTTATAGACTTTCCACCTCTTTCTTTTTTTTATGAAGTATTTCTTTTTAATCTGTATTTTTATTTTTGATTGATTATTTTATCACCTGTTTATCATAAATTATTAAATATCCATTTTATTCCACTATAATGATATATTTATAGTATCACACGTCAATCCCATTTTATAAATCACTTTGTATACATTTTATTCCATAAATAACATTCTCTGATTTTCCAAAACACTGTATTATGTTTCAAATATCAAAGCTTATTTTCATTGAAGGTTATTATTATAAAAGTAAATATATTTAAATAATTTATATAAAACACTAATTACCTTCCTATATGTTTGAAATTATATAAATATATTGTCTTTAAGAACTTATAAACATAATGAATTTCATATGAAATCTATTTATTATGAAAAACATTCTTATGATAATTGATCTATGTTGAAGACATGAATTTAGACACCTGAATGTTTTTACCTAAGAGTTATACAATTCATTTGGAAAATAATTAATCTCTAGAGATAACATATTTATGATACCTTTCGTGAATAACCATGGTAAAATGTTTTATGACAGTACAGTGATGAAATTTTGTGATATAATTAGGAATGTACCATTTTTAATTTATAGCCACATTTCCCTATTATGTATCATACAATTATGATTATTATCTCATGTTCTGCCTTATGTTTTTTACCTGATGATTTCATTTTTCTGGAATTTATGCTCACATATTTTTTTAAATTTATGTCACATGAAAATCATTTGTAGTGAGTCAAACTAGGATATAATAATAAATTATTTTTATGAGAATTAAATAAATTTACTTCTTATAAATATTATTTATCTAATTTTTATTTTTATTATCTAATTTTAATGACACAAAATCCTCATAATATCTTTTTATGTTATTGATGTAATATTTTGATACAAAATTATATTTGAAATCATGTATAATTTTTTTCAATTGTTGGTATCACAGTATGATTTAGTATTTTTGGTAAATTAGGCCGAGAAAAAAATAGTGAAAACCCTTAGAATAGTTTTTAAGAAATGATCCTAATTATTTGGAAAATAATAGATTGTGTTTGTTCCTAGAAATTATACCCCTTTCTGGAAATTGGAAATTTGATGTTTCTGTGAAAAAATTGACCATATGGGTAATGAACATAAGAAATAGTGGTTGATTATCCCATTGATATTAACTCAGTGCATGATGAGTGGGTATATGGTTTGATACCTATATTCTCCAGAATATTCTTGATGCATAGATATTATCTTTTCTTGTTAAATGATTGTTTGCATCCATTTTTGTGTTAGTCCCTAATCCAGGTCATGGGCCGGTTGGGTTGTTACTAGGAAAGAAGAGTTAGGAAGACTACGTACTGACTTCTAGCCAATTACACGACATGTGACGGGATTTCACGACATTTGATCCAATTACATAATGTGTCATGGTATAGTAAAGGATCATTCATGGCATGAAATGGTTTTTTTCTGGGGAGGGGAAAATAGATAATTACACGCCATGTAATGAAATTACATTTCATTTAACGGCCGAAGTATTTTAAAAAAAGGGAGAGGCTTCAATTTTTTAAAACGGAATCCTCACGTCCCCTATTTCATGAACATGAGAAACCAAGAAGAGCCTATTGTAGGTTATTCTCTTAATTGAAAATCCAGACTCTATTTATTTTGCCTTCGGTTTCACTATAATTTCATTAGTGAGTTCTTTATTCCTTTTTATTTATACTTTAATTTTCCAAAAAAAATAGTTGTGCTATTTTTGTTTAGGTTCATATGAAGTAATTTCTCATTCTTCATATGTTCTTTATATTTCTCCAAAATTGAGGACAATCATGACTTCATACTGGACGAGCACTCTATTACTGAGCTATGGTAGGTGGTATATACTTTTACTTCATCTTATGGTTCCTTATATAAATATCAACCCTTTTTTCGCCTGCCATACATTTAGTCACATGCCTGGATTTGAAATATTAATATGAAATAGATATTTTAGTACCAATTAAGGATCCTTTTAGGTTTCTTAAGATATGGTGGTGGTTCTTTCCCAAAAAGGAGTCCACCCAACATGTTTTTGATGTCTTTGATTTGGTTTTGATCTATAATAAACCACCCAAGGAATGTGTTGTCTTGTTTCCTTATATGATGTAAAATCAGTTGTTATTTAATATGGTTGTTTTACATTTTAAGGTGGTGTTATTTTTTTTTTCCTTATGCTACCATAATATTCCCTGATTCACTTGATAATATGTATTGATTTAAGATTGGTAAACTTGTGTTTATACTCATTGGTTATTTGTTGATTTCTAAAATAGATTTTCATGATCAATAGATAGGTATACTCATTTTATGTGTTTAATGGATAATGATGACAAATGGGTAGGTATACCCGAGAGGCTTGATTTAAATGAAATGGATTATATGAGTGGTTATACTCATGTAGATTTGATTTGTTTTGTTAAATTTTATAAATGCATGATAGTAAAAATATATTCCAGGGACAACTCTCCATGAATCTGGAACACAGTAGTGGATGCCTTGGATAGAGTACGCTCCAAGGGTCCTGATTCCATGGGATTCCTTGGGCTTTTCTACCCCTTGGATCTTGCATTCCTGAAATCATGTATGATATGATGGTATACATGATCCTAGGAATCCAACTAGTGCCTACACCAAGTTTCCATCGAGATACTCTCTGGACTCGATGATGATTCCTTGTTCTTAGATGCTATGGATCAAAAAATTTGTGGTCTACGCTTCATTATAGAGGAGGGCCATGAAAACTGTGGTACACGTCTTTATACGGAACGCCTGAGGGATATATTACATTGGTTTTAAGGAAAAGTCATTGGATTTTGATATGGATTCTTTATATAGAAATGTTGTCTAGACAGGATATGGATTAATATATTGAGAGTCCATGTTGGTTGTTTAATTAATTTTAAATTCCTTTTAGGAGATAAAACTTATTGTAGGGAAGCTTGAATGGTTTTTATGTATTGCTGGTTGTAATAGACATATGCCTTAGGAATTCACACTTACGTTACTGCTTACTTACACTTGTATAGATTTTTGGATTATGATGATTAAAATTGTATAGATCATTGCCTAGAAACCTACAGGTATATTTATATCACACTCGGATTTGCACTCCTTGAGGGTCTAAATAGATTATATTGTTTAAAGTGATAGTAAAGGAAAGTACCCTAGTACAGGTTATTGATCATTTATTTGGAGTTGGAGAGCATGGGACCAAGCTAAGGCCTACAATGCAACAAGAAATTTTAGGTCTTTTTTCATTTTGGACACCTGTATTATATTTATTTTCATGTACCAATTTTGGATATTTTTGAGATACATGTTTCATCTTCATCATTGTATATGAGAAATCTATTGAGATTGTTATCTATTTTTGCTATGCATTTGTTGTCTGGTTGTTTTACTACATATCCTATATGTATGTTTTTGAATTCCACTATGAAATACATTAGTTATGAAGGAATAGTATCCCTAATGAATCACCTATCACATTGACGTGAGTCAGAATACTCTGGAGTTTGGGGAGATGCACCAGAGGCTATGTATCTAACCAGGCTTGGGGCACTATTGGGTGGCATTCGGGTTCATGACTTTACAAAGTTGTTCTTAGGAGTAGTTAATTCATGTATAGAGAAATTCAAAATTTCTTGGAATGAAATTTCTATTTCTGGTTTGAAAAATTACAGTTTATTTTATTTCACCATTCGGTGAATCATACGACTTATGTTGTTACTATTTATATGATTGGGTTCTATTTCTATTGAATCCTAATGAGAAGAGGGTATTACCTCTCATGCATCATATAATCACTTTTTAGAAATCACAAGCCATCCATTAATCCATTCCATTTAGGATTCTTTATCTGACACATGTTATTGTGATAGGTTTTTTGATAGTTGTGCATGTTATTGTGTTAGATCTTGTGTAGTGGATAGAAATGAGACGTCATCTTTCATTTCATAATGTGTACGTGACCCTATGGAATGTGAAATGGTTCTCCATTTAAAATTAAAGTATTATTTGAAATTGATATATATGGAGTATATGGGCATCAAATTATGGTTCACGGGGATTTATGGGTCCTCATGGATTGGAAATTAGTGGACAATGGGTTAAATCATTTTAACAAGTTTAGGTGAACTAAAATTTAATGAAATGGAAAATAGATACTTGACCTAGACCTGACATTTGAGTGGTAAGTAGGAAGAGTTTTTAGGGTTCTAGTGACTATTCTTTATACAATCTTGGAATTTAGAGACTGTTGTGGGTTATGAATTTTTTTCAGGAGGTTTTTAATTTGTCCTACACTTTTCATCTATGACACATGGATATCGGTCTTTTGTGAAGAATTTGATTACAATTGTAGAGACATACCACCAGAATGAACTCCATGGTTATGTCATTATGGTGGTTATGACTACACTATGAAGTTAGTAATCCATGGGATACTAGTTGATCATCCTTTAGTTCCAACTGTAGAACCAAGGGTCGTAACAGACACAAGTGCTGGGGTACTATTCTGTGAGGGCTTATTTTTCAATATGGATACTTTTCAAGGGGCACCACAGCCTACCCTGACTATGGATGATCCAACACAGGTGTTCTAGCAGTAGCATCCTACCACATTTTCTCAAAATGGAGGTACATAGGCTAGAGATATGTGTCCTGAGATCATATTATCTATCCCTAAGAATATGATGATGCCTCATGATAGTAGGATCGAGATCACCACATATACAATATGTGGAGAAGTAATGCAATTTTGGGATGTTCTTATCCATGGAGACGAACTGTGAGATATGGATTGGGTAGCTTTCTTGACCGCCTCAATAATAGGAGGACTCGGGCTAACAACTGATGTAAAGATAATTGTGATGACTGTACTAATGAGATGCCCAATTCAATGGGAGTGGGAATCACGAACATTTTCATGCTTCTATATCAGCTAACTCAAGATTTGAATAGAATCATGGGTCAATAATAATGTTCGACCCCCCCCCCCCCACCCTAAGAAAAAAAATTCTCTATCGAGAGCTTCATGAGACAATGGCCTTATAATTTTAATGGATCATCTGATCCCTCAATCGCTGAACAATGGTTCGACTCTATTGAAAAGGTCTTCTCCATTCTTCAATGTTCTGAACAAGATAAGGCTCTCCTGTCTTCTTATTATATGAAGGTTGAAGCTGATCAATGGAGTACATTGATAAAAATTACAAAGCCTTATCGGGATATTAAGGCATTGAAATTGAAGGATTTCTAGAATATGTTTTTTGACAAATGGTTTATACGCACCCTCTGGCATAAGATGAAAAGGGACTTCCTTACCATAAAGAAAAAAAAAGATGACGAATCTGTTGGATCGTATGAGGAAAACATCACACGGCTTGCACGATATGCTTCCATCTTTCTCGTTACCCCAAAATGCAAGGTTGATCACATCTTTGGTGGGCTGACACCTAGACTGTGAAAATCACTAGAAATACGTGACTTCGAAAGCTATGAGGAAGTTGTATAATGTTCCCTCAAGGTCAAAATGGAGATCTTAGAATCTTAGGGGTATCATAGGGATAAGAATTTTATGGTGGACTCCAATTTCGGTGGTCTGATGGACAAATCCAACGGTGGTAAGAAGAACCAGCACCCCACTTTCCAAAGGTGTGGAAAGAAGCACCCCATAAATTGCCTAAAGGGTATAAGAAAATAATTTATCTGTGGAAGAGAAGGGAACCTGGTTGTAAACTATAGGAAAGAAAGACCCGAAGTTGTGACAGAGGAGAGGAACACTCCGTTCAAACCTCAATGCGGGGTTCATTTCTACAACTACAACGACCTAGAGCATCTTCCAAATCAGTGCCATGGGCCAAGTGTTTTCAGAGGCAACCAAAAACCTCCAAGGAAAAAAGGGAGAGCTATTTCCATCACTACTGGTGAAGTGAACCCCGACAACGAAGTGGTGATATGTACGTTAGTTATTCATTCAAGAATAATGAACATACTTTTTGATTCAGGTTCTACGCATTATTTTATATCTCAAAAGTTTAGTAGAACAATACCATCACCACCATGAATCATGGAAGTTAAGATGTCGGTGAGTATGAAAAATGGGGTGATTGTTGCATCCCATGAATATAACTCCTCCACTATCATAATCTAGGGATTGAACTTCTTGGGGAACCTCTTCATACTACCTCTAGTGGAATTTGATGTAATTCTTGGCATGGATTGTCTTTCCTTATATAGATCCAACATAGATTTCCATGAGAGGGAAATCACTCTACATGTGGAAAATCGACCCCCAATTCATTACAAGTCCAAGGATGAAGATGGATCTTCTTTAGATCTATTTTCTCAAGCATGGATATTCTTGCCCTATGAGCTTGCATATCTGGCTCAGACGATTGAGTCCAAGGAAGCAACCATCCTTGAAGACATGCCTATTGTGAGGGAATTTGCTGAAGCATTTCCCTAGGAATTGCTTGGTCTTTCTCCTAGAAGAGATGTATAAATATAAATTGAACTTTTACCGGGGGAACTTCCAATATCCCAAACTCCATATAGAATGGTTGTAACGCCCCGACCCCAGCTACCCAGAGTCGGTCCATTACTTCGTAACATTGGCATGATCACAAAAGATCAAGTCTCGAAAGACCGATTAGTTTAGTAGCCTTGGAAACACTAGATACATTCATAAATGTTACATTATATCACAAAGTGAAAAACTATAATAACAAAGTCTCCATAGTCCACACTTCTATCCTCTTCGTACTATCCCTGTAGGTCATTCATAAAATATTTCTTCACATCCTGGAAAATATTAAAACATTGAAAGGGGTGAGCTTAGATGATCAGTAAGGATAACAATATTGCGGAAGCTTTCATAAATAAACATTAACATTTAAGGCAATGTATAACTAAAAAAAATCCTTTTTAAACTTGAACTTCAGAATAATATGGCAAAAATAAAATTAAATAATTCCATTTACTTACTCACATGGATATTCTACTAGTCGAATAATCACATGCAATATAAATAACCACTTTCATAATGAGGGAATGTATAATGCCATACATTCTGAAAGATTTTGTCAAGGCCTCGGCCAAGACGTCTAAAATGATTAAGGCCTCGGCCAAAACCATAAATCAAATTGGGAAAGGGCCTTGGCCAATTCCACGTCTAGTTGTCTCATGAGACCTACCGATGCAATTTTTTTAGATCATACTTACGTTTAAAATTTCTCAAATATACTCCAGTGTTTTTCTGAAAACATTATGCAAGCTTATGAAAACAAATAACTAATTCTGATACTGGTCGACTAATTACAGGCCATGATGGGTCCACGCCCAATCCCTTCCTGTCTACCACACTCGAGAGTCGGGTTTTCTGAAAACATTTTTAAGCTTGCGTTAAATACGTATACATTTGCACTGGATTTTTATATATTGGAGAGAAATATCTCATTTTTGAAATCATTTAAAAATAACATAATTATAAAAGAAAACCGTTTGAATAAACATAAAAGTCAAAGGGGTTTATACACCGTATAAAATAAAGTTGTGTATAAAACCAAATATGCCTCAATGAAAGGGGATTGAGACGAAGTCCTTAAAAAGATCATTTTTTTATAATGTAGGTCTATTATGTGTATTCACTATATGTACACATAAATAAAGTAAAAATACAATATAGGACATAATAATATCATGACATAATTTGAAAGTAGGAGATTAACCCAAAGAATAGAAATTGGGTTATGAAGTTCCCTTACAACGATCATTTTTAAAATAAAATAAATCTATTGTGTGTATTCACTATAATTACACATAAAGAAAGTACAAATACAATATACGACATAATAATATCATGACATAATTTGAAAGTAGGAGATTAACCCAAAGAATAGAAATTGGGTTAAGAAGTTCCCTTACGTTGCGTCCTGTCCTGACTCAACCGTTCTTTAACCTATTGAATAATAAACTAGAGTTTATTTATATTTACTTAAGAACCTTTTTCATTTTCATTATTCCTTTTATATCCTTATTACCATGTTATGAACATTATTTAATTATTTAAGTTAATAACGGTCGTTTTGTCGATCTTTGGTACTTGAGTCAACAATAAACTTCTTATAATTACAAGTTGTTTATGTGGTAGAATATCCATTATCTCCAGAATTATATTCATGATTTATATGTCATATATATCTTATATATCCAGTATATACATTCATTTATAATATTACGTAACATTTAGAGGTAAGAAATGAAATGCACCATTCATGGAGACGGTAAGCCGTACGTACGCATGAACGCTACTTTCATTTCAATTTCATATTTAATGGAACGAAATCATAATGATATAAATGTATAATATAATTCCAGTATAATATAGTTTATAATACCATTTAATCCATCCTTTATACATCCCACATATGGCATTAACGATTCAAATCACTTTGAGGGGGCGGTAGTCCGCACTTCCTAATATGAAATTATCGCGTTTTACCCATAATGGAAATCATAATGTATGGCATAAATGAGAAATATAGAAGCATAATTAAAACATAAACACATTATATATCATATATAAATATAGTGACATCTTAATGGCCACCTTTGAAGGTTTTATATGAGTGTTTAACAATCATCGTTTCGTGAGGCAGAAATTCGCCATCCACAGAAACCGTATGTTCATTTACCATTAGATGTAGGTGTGTGTAAGTTTAGCTCGAATACATCTTATAACAACATCCTAGTATATTGAGGATACTGGTGTTGTTACAAAAGAAATGAATAAAAAGAGTTTAGGGGGTTGGAGAAGAAAAATAAAATAAAACAACATTAGAGAAGACATTACCTCAAAATCGGGTAACTCTTTTTGATTTGAGCCAAAGGCTTCCTTGAGAAGATTTATGCCCAAAGTGAGGCTTCTAGGAGTAATAGGGGGAATTTGGGAGAGTATTTGGGCAGATTTTGTCCAAGCCAAATGGCTTGAAGGTGTGAATAAGGTGGGAGAGGTGGGGGCCTTTTATAAGTGGAGAGGAGGGGCTCTTTTGGAAAGATTGAAATGTTACATTATTATACAATTCTTTTCGGATTCTAATGGTACCTCACTTATATAATTCGTGGCTAAGGTGATAAGGGTTATAAATCGCTTCATCCAATATGCTTTGGACAAGCGTAAGCCTTGGATTTTGCATTATCTTCTCATTTTATTTAAATCGTTAAATAATGAGGTCATCGCCGCATCATAATGATGTCATAAATAATTTATTTTACTTAATATCTAAAAATTATAAAAAAAATACTATGATGTATGAAATCTTTTTAGCTTTCTAATGAATATTTATAGTCAAAATTTGGACTTGTGTAACCCCACTTAAAGCTTGTTTTAGTAAAATAACTCATGTTTGTGTCAATCTAATTTTAACATTAAATAAATATATATTAATGTCATTTTCCAACCAAAGTGGCTCCATGGGGTCCCCAAGTTGACCCATGGGTTTTCTTGGTCGGCCATGACTCATAAAATAGGAGTAGGACACGTGTCAAGCTCATCTCATATTATTAAAACATTATTTTTACCTTAAACTACACTAATTACCTCTAATCGCGATTAAGAACTTAAAAGTTACTATTCACCAAAAATTATTTTAATCTCATTGAACCACATTTTACTTATTAATGACAACCATGTATGTCGGATTTTTGAAAATCAAATCACAGAAGTGGTAATATTTCATTTTAACGAAAAAATCAGTTTTTAACAACCACTTAGTGGTTTCACTATTCATCAAAAATTGAAGTTTTTCAGAATAAGGTCAAACTTTTACCCTAAGCTATAATTCATATTCCGAATTCAAAAATGATGTCTATTTTACAAAATTCCAAAAATATAAGTTTCATTAATTAATTTTATATTTAATTCCCGCTGTCACAACAAATAGCGTGTTTTTAAGAAACAATTTATATCAAAAGATTGGCAATTGTTTATGTCCAATTTCAATGTTAAATTAATTCTAATGACCACCATTGGACAAAATGGTAAAAATATATTCTAATTATACATTAAAACCACTAAATAGTATAATTTATCACTATAAATTACTTTGTTTAAAAAAGTTGTTTTTAAGTATTTTTCACTATTCATAAAAAATTGGAAGTTCTCAGAAAATTACAAAAAATTCAAATTTGGATAATTTCGATATTACGAATTCAAAAATGAAGTCTATTTTGAAATATAAAATTTCTATAATTTTAAAAAGTGGTTATTACTATTCATAACGGCTACTTTGATTAGTCGCGGTGTTTTAGAACTCGAAGTTGCGTACAATGCAAGCTATTGCATTGTTGAATGAGAAGTGTATCATGGAAGCTTGGGGTGTTACATTCTCCCCTCCTTCAATAAATTGTGTCCTCGCAATTTGAAATTTTTCTTTGAAAGTAAAAGGTTGAAAGGAGAAAATACCTTTGAGGAAAACCCACATCGGAAATAAGATTAATAAAATTTAGCCTTAATAAGAGGGAAAGGGAAATGAAAAAGTCACCACCCAATTATGATCTCGATTAGGAGAACATTGGTGGAAATTAGAGACATATAATTGGAGGAAAAACGTAAATATTTGTAGGGAGTGATTGAGGTCATCAATCACAATCAACTATCAAATTGAGGGCCTCAAAGCCTTCAATCTATGTTGATTTAAAATATCATCAGTTCAACAATACATAAGGTATTAGGATAACACATTTTTTTTTAATATTCCTTTACTAAATTTTAAGAATTAATATATTCATTGAATAAGAGATAGGTATATATATATTTTTTCTTGACAATTAGAGTTTCAACCTTCAACTCATCTTTCACTCAAAAAGATAATAGAACTCAAAAATATTATACTTATAATAATCGTATAAGGTTCCAAATGTTAACACATACCAATTAGATTAGTAAAATTATTTTTTTAATAACCAGGGACTTCCTGTAGGCTAGTGGTAGGAAATAAAGGCATGTCGCACTATGGTTGTGGGTTCGATTCCTGCAGCTTTGTCCGACGCGACGGGTTATGCCCCACCCTGCAGGTTGTCCTTTTCCTAAAAAAATAGTATCATAATATTCCAAAAATAATCTTCATAAATTTTTTAACCTTAAACAATTATATCCATGGTTTAACTTAATCCATTCCAACCTTAATAGTTATCCAAAATACCTCTATCCAGACTTTCTCTAAAAGGTCTCTAAATTCCAAAATCAATTGTAACATCAGATTCCCCAAACAAAGAAAAGTTTCTCTTATTGTAACATACTAAAAATATGATTACCTTAATCATATTACCTTAATCAAAAAGTATTGCAGTACAATCTTTATATATATCACATTATTATTATAACTAGAATATAATCCTTGAGTCCAAAAGCACCAATACATTAATTATTCCACTTCAACTGTAGTAATAGCATAAGATTGTCCTTGATCCCTTGGCCTTTTCTGAGGTACGTTTCCCTGACGCTTAGGACTTTCATTTGCATAATGACCCATTTCTCTACAATTGTAGCATTCAACTTTGATAGCCTCTTTCTTTCCCTTGCAATCACGAGCCTGGTGACCCTTTTCTCCACATTTATAACAAACTCCCATTCCTTTTAGGCAAGTACCAGGGTGATTCTTCCCACAATTATCACATAATGGAAAATCCTTCTTTCCCTTTTTCCCTTTATCTGTCTCTTGTTCCACCATTCTCTTCTCTTGCTTTACATTGTTGTCATAAGACTTAGAGAATTCCTTTTATGTCTTGATAGCACACGAGACAATATCTTCGTATGATGAGAAAGATTGTGATACTAAAGCTCGACGGAAAAATGGTTTTAACCCATTAAAGAAACGATCAATCCTACTCCTTGGGATACGTATATAATTGGAAGCATGCCTCGCTAACCTTGTAAAGTTTTCCTCATACTTTGCGACATTCTCATCCTCCTTCTGCCTCAAACTCAGAAATTGCCTTTCCATATCTACTCGATGGTCACGAGGAAAGTATTTTTCTAAAAACAGATCTTTGAACTCTCTCCATTCCATATTTGATACTTCATCATCTTCCTTCATGTTTTGAATCAATGACCACCATTGATCAACATCTCCAGTGAGGCGGTAAACTGCCATGCTAACTTTTTCCCTTTCACTGCTCCCCAAAGCCTGAAATATTTTCTCTAGGGAATTTATCCATTGCTCGGCTACTAAGGGATTTGTACTCCCATTGAACGTTGGTGGTTGTTGCCTCATGAATCGATCTAACATTGATCCTCCACGTTGCGGATCAGGGTGCTCCATACGAGTAAGGTTATTATTCATAACCTGAGTGAGTTGTCCCAGTATGGTAATAAGTTGATCAGCACCAGTTGTATCTCCAACTCCACAATAATTATCTTGAGCAGGAGGGAAATCCCTACACAGTGTGCGTGCATTGATACGGTTTCCATTCCTTCCACTAGGCACCATTTCTAAACAATGGCATAAACTAGATTAGTTTATGAATCAAAATACATAATTCCATACTTGTAAAATACTTAACATAAATTGAACTATTTATGGATATAATCCATAAAAATGTTTTCTTTGAGGATGTATATACTCATAACCCTTAATAGTGGTTTGTAAAGAAAATGGGAATTATCCAAAGCATATCCCCCGAGAGTGTCGTAACCAAGAGTGCAGCAAGGCCCGTTGTCGTGCACCAGTTCTCGTTTGAGTCTAGCTCAAAGCGGTGTTTTCGGGCTTTACCCCTAGGTACATCTGTGCCAGAGCCACCTCTACCTGCTTGTATCCAGACAGGGATGTATTTCTCGGAAAACTCACAACATCTCTACAATACCAAAATTCTAGAAAGTTCTTCTATACTAATCCTCAAAGTCTATCTTCGGGATATGTGCTCTAATCAGAGTATATCTAAATCTAGCTTCCAAGGTTAGTACTAAACTGCCTCTGATACCAACTGTAACGCCCCGACCCCAGCTACCCAGAGTCGGTGCATTACTTCGTAACATTGGCATGCTCACAAAAGATCAAGTCTCGAAAGACCGATTAGTTTAGTAGCCTTGGAAACACTAGATACATTCATAAATGTTACTTTACATCACAAAGTGAAAAACTATAATAACAAAGTCTCCATAGTCCACACTTCTATCCTCTTCGTACTATCCCTGTAGGTCATTCATAAAATATTTCTTCACATCCTGGAAAATATTAAAACATTGAAAGGGGTGAGCTCAGATGGGCAGTAATGATAACAATATTGCGGAAGCTTTCATAAATAAACATTAACATTTAAGGCAATGTATAACTAAAACAAAAGCCTTTTTAAACTTGAACTTCAGAATAATATGGCAAAAATAAAATTAAATAATGCCATTTACTTACTCACATGGATATTCTACTAGTCGAATAATCATATGCAATATCAATAACCACTTTCATAATGAGGGAATGTATAATGCCAGACATTCTGAAACATTTTGTCAAGGCTTCGGCCAAGACGTCTAAAATGATTAAGGCCTCGGCCAAAACCATAAATCAAATTGGGAAAGGGCCTCGGCCAATTCCACGTCTAGTAGTCTCATGAGACCTACCGATGCAATTTTTTTAGAAGATACTTACGTTTAAAATTGCTCAAATATACTCCAGTGTTTTTTTGAAAACATTATGCAAGCTTATGAAAACAAATAACTAATTCTGAGACTGCTCGACTAATTACAGTCCATGATGGGTCCACGCCCAATCCCTTCCTGTCTACCACACTCGAGAGTCGGGTTTTCTGAAAACATTTTTAAGCTTGCATTAAATATGTATACATTTGCACTGGATTTTTATATATTGGAGAGAAATATCTCATTTTTGAAATCATTTAAAAATAACATAATTATAAAAGAAAACCGTTTGAATAAACATAAACGTCAAAGGGGTTTATACACCGTATAAAAGAAAGTTGTGTATAAAACCAAATATGCCTCAATGAAAGGGGATTGAGACGAAGTCCTTAAAAAGATCATTTTTTTTATAAAGTAGGTCTATTATGTGTATTCACTATAAGTACACATAAATAATGTAAAAATACAAGATAGGACATAATAATATCATGACATAATTTGAAAGTAGGAGATTAACCCAAAGAATAGAAATTAGGTTAAGAAGTTCCCTTACAACGATCATTTTTAAAATAAAATAAATCTATTATGTGTATTCACTATAATTACACATAAAGAAAGTACAAATACAATATAAGACATAATAATATCATGACATAATTTGAAAGTAGGAGATTAACCCAAAGAGTAGAAATTGGTTTAAGAAGTTCCCTTACCTTGCGTCCTGTCCTGACTCGACCGTTCTTTAACCTCCTGAATAATAAACTAGAGTTAATTTATATTTACTTAAGAACCTTTTTCATGTTCATTATTCCTTTTATATCCTTATTACCATGTTATGAACATTATTTAAATATTTAGGTTAATAAAGGTTGTTTTGTCGATCTTTGGTACTTGAGTCAACAATAAACTTCTTATAATTACAAGTTGTTTATGTGGTAGAATATCCATTATCTCTAGAATTATATTCATGATTTAGATGTCATATATATCTTATATATCCAGTATATACATTCATTTATAATATTACGTAACATTTAGAGGTAAGAAATGAAATGCACCGTTCATGGTGATGGTAAGCCGTACGTACGCATGAACGCTACTTTCATTTCAATTTCATATTTAATGGAACGAAATCATAATGATATAAATGTATAATATAACATAATTTGAAAGTAGGAGATTAACCCAAAGAATGGAAGTTGGGTTAAGAAATTCCCTTACCTTGCGTCCTGTCCTAACTCGACCGTTCTTTAACCTCCTGAATAATAAACTAGAGTGAATTTATATTTACTTAAGAACCTTTTTCATGTTCATTATTCCTTTTATATCCTTATTACCATGTTATAAACATTATTTAATTATTTAAGTTAATAACGGTAGTTTTTTCGATCTTTGGTACTTGAGTCAACAATAAACTTCTTATAATTACAAGTTGTTTATGTGGTAGAATATCCATTATCTCCAGAATTATATTCATGATTTAGATGTAATATATATCTTATATATCCAGTATATACATTCATTTATAATTTTATGTAACATTTAGAGGTAAGAAATGAAATGCACCGTTCATGGAGACGGTAAGCCGTACGTACGCATGAACGCTACTTTCATTTCAATTTCATATTTAATGGAACGAAATCATAATGATATAAATGTATAATTTAATTCCAGTATAATATAGTGTATAATACCATTTACTCCATCCTTTATACATCCCACATATGGCATTAACGATTCAAATCACTTTGAGGGGGGCGGTAGTCCGCACTTCCTAAAATGAAATTATCGCGTTTTACCCATAATGGAAATCATAAAGTATGCCATAAATGAGAAATACAGAAGCATAAGTAAAACATAAACACATTATATATCATATATAAATATAGTGACATCTTAATGGCCACCTTTGAAGGTGTTATATGAGTGTTGAACAATCATCGTTTCGTGAGGCAGAAATTCGCCATCCACAGAAACCGTATGTTCTTTTACCATTAGATGTAGGTGTGTGTAAGTGTATCTAGAATCCTTCTTATAACAACATCCTAGTATATTTAGGATACTGGTGTTGTTACAAAATAAATTAATAAAAAGAGTTTAGGGGGTTGGAGAAGAAAAATAAAACAAAACAACATTAGAGAAGACATTACCTCAAAATCGGGTAACTCTTTTTGATTTGAGCCAAAGGCTACCTTGAGAAGAGTTCTGCCCAAATTGAGGCTTCTAGGAGTAAGAGGGGGAATTTGGGAGAGTATTTGGGCAGAGGTTGGCCGAGCCAAATGGCTTGAAGGTGTGAATAAGGTGGGAGAGGTGGGGGCCTTTTATAAGTGGAGAGGAGGGGCTCTTTTGGAAAGATTGAAATGTTACATTATTATACAATGCTTTTCGGATTCTAAATGTCCCACACTTATATAATTCGTGTCTAAGGTGATAAGGGTTTGAAATATTTTCATCCAATAGGCTTTGGACAAGTGTAAGACTTGGATTTTTCATTATCTTCTCATTTTATTTAAATCGTTAAATAATGAGGTCATCGCCGCATCATAATGATGTCATGAATAATTTATTTTATTTACTGTCTAAAAATTATAAAAAAAATACTATGATGTATTAAATCCTTTTAGCTTTCTAATGAATATTTATAGTCAAATTGGGACCTGTGTAACCCCACTTAAATCTTGTTTTAGTAAAACAACTCATGTTTGTGTCAATTTAATTTTAACATTAAATAAATATATATTAATGTCATTTTCCAACCAAAGTGGCTCCATGGGGTCCCCAAGTTGACCGATGTGTTGCCTTGGTCGGCCATGACTCATCCAATAGGAGTAGGATAAGTGTCAATCTCATCTCATATTATTAAAACATTATTTTTACCTTAAACTACACTAATTACCTCTAATCGCGATTAAGAACTTAAAAGTTACTATTCACCAAAAATTATTTTAATCTCATTGAACCACATTTTACTTATTAATGAAAACCATTTATGTCGGATTTTTGAAAATCAAATCACAGAAGTGGTAATAATTCATTTTAACGAAAAAATCAGTTTTAACAACCACTTAGTGGTTTCACTATTCATCAAAAATTGAAGTTTTTCAGAATAAGGCCAAAATTTCACCCTAAGCTATAATTGATATTCCGAATTCAAAAATGATGTCTATTTTACAAAATTCCAAACATATAAGTTTCATTAATTAATTTTATAATTAATTCCCGCTGTCACAACAAATAGCGTGTTTTTAAGAAACAATTTATATCAAAAGATTGGCAATTGTTTATGTCCAATTTCAATGTTAAATTAATTATAATGACCACCATTGGATAAAATGGTAAAAATATATTCTAATTATACTTTAAAACCACTAAATAGTATAATTTATCACTATAAATTATTTTGTTTAAAAAAGTTGTTTTTAAGTATTTTTCACTATTCATAAAAAATTGGAAGTTCTCAGAAAATTACAAAAAATTCAAATTTGGATAATTTTGATATTACGAATTCAAAAATAAAGTCTATTTTGAAATATAAAATTTCTATAATTTTAAAAAGTGGTTATTACTATTCATAACGGCTTCTTTGATTAGTCGCGGTGTTTTAGAACTGGAAGTTGCGTACAATGCAAGCTATTGCATTATTGAATGAGAAGCGTATCGTGGAAGCTCAGGGTGTTACAATGGCTTTTGTGGAGCTTGAATAGGTGAAGAAACAACTATAGGAGAATCTGGATAAAGGTTTTATACGCCCAAGTGTTATACCATGGGGTGCACCAGTCCTCTTCGTCAAGAAGAAGGATTGGTCAGTGCGCCTTTTCATCAATTATCATGAGCTCAAAAAATCATGATGAAGAACAAGAATCCTCTCCCACAAATTGATGACTTGTTTGATCATATTCATAGAGAAAAATACTTTTCCAAGGTAGATTTTCGGTCGGGATATTATTAAGTAAGGGTGCAGAAGGAAGATATCCCCAAGACTGCTTTTCATACAAGATACGGGTACAATGAATTCATAGTAATGCCTTTCAGACTCACTAATGATCCAACAATCTTCATGGACATGATGAATAGAGTATTTAGATATTACCTTGACAAATTTTTGGTAGTCTTTATGGATGATATTTTGATATACTCAAAAACCATGGAGGATCATGAAGAGCATCTAAGAACTGTACTAGAGACCTTGCAGAACGAGAAGCACTATGCCATGTATAGAAAGTGTGAGTTCTTGTTGAAGGAGGTATCATTATTGGGTCATATCATCACAATCAGTGGGATATCTATTGATCCCTCCAAAATAGATGTAATTGAGGGATGGCCAAGGCCAACATCAGTAACAAATATCTGTAGCTTCTTGGGGTTAGCTGGATATTATCAACGATTTGTGAAAAAAAATTCACAATTTTCCAACCCTCTTACCAAGATAACTTAGAAGGAAGTAAAGTTTTATTGGAGTGATGAATGCGAATAAAGCTTCAACAATTTGAAAAAGAGGCTTATCACTGAGCCTGTTCTCACTTTACCAAAAAAGTGGAGAACTTTTTGTGGTATTCAGTTATGGTTCGAAGAAGGGCCTGGGATGTGTGTTGATGAAAAATGACAAATTCATTGCCTATTCATCAAGGAAATTGAAAGTTCATGAATAGAACTATCCAACACATGGCCTCGGGTTGGCTGTAGTGATCTTCACTTTGAAAATTTGGCGAAATTATCTCTTTGGGGATAAGTGTAAAATATATACAGACCACAAAAGCCTCAACTATATATTCACACAGAAAGATTTGAATATGCGCTAATGAAGATGGTTAGATCTGATAAAATACTATGACTGCTCAATCCATTACCACCTTAGGAAAGTGAACAAGGTGGAGGATGATCTATGTAGGAAGGACCTAGTAATTCTATCATTGATGATAATTGAAAAGGATCAAATATTCATAGATTTGATGAGAATGGACATGGGAATTTTAAAGAGGGTAACATCATCAATCCTCTCACATCTTATTGCTCAACCATCACTTTTGGAAAGGTTAAAGGATGCTCAAAAGGATGGTGTGGGAATTTAGGAAAAAGTGGATGCTATCAAAAAAGGGAAATCCTCAGAGTTTAATGTTAATGAAGAAGGAATTGTGAGATTTTGGAAAAGACAATGTCTTCCATCAATTCTGGAGCTGAAGAAGGAACATTTGGATGGTGTACATAGTTCAAATTTCTCTATTCACCCAAAAAACACTAAGATGTATCGAGATCTCTGAGATAATTTTTGTGGGATAATATGAAGAAGGAGATCGCTGAATATACATCAAATTGCCTAGTGTGACAACAAGTGGAGGCAAAGAGGCAGAAGTCTATGGGGATGATGCAACTATTTACAGTACCAGAATGGAAATGGGAGAACAACACCATGGACTTTGTCACTGAACTTCCGAAGACATCGAAAGGCAACAATGCATTATGGTTTGTTGTGGACCGTCTTACAAAGTCTGCACGCTTCATTTCCATTCAAGAGGATTTCTCATTGGATAAACTGGCATAGATATATATCAGAGAAGTGGTAAGACTGTATGGAGTACCACTATCTATTATGTCTGATCGAGATCCAAGATTCACCTCTATGTTTTGGAAGAGTCTTCAGCACGCTCTGAATACTAAGATGAACTTCAGTACAACCTATCATCCTTATACTGATATCCAACCCGAGTGGACTATCCAAACACTTGAGGACATGTTGAGATCATGCTCAATGGATTTTAAAGGAGGATGGGATCAACATATTCCTCTGGTTGAGTTCTCTTATAATAAGAGTTTTCACTCGAGCATCCAAATGGCACCATATGATGCCCTTTATGGGAAGAGGTTCAGAACACTGGCATCGTTGGATGAGGTCAGTGAGTGTAAGCATCTTGGACCTGAAATTGTCAAAGAAATGGTGGAGAAGCTAAAAACCATTCAGCATCGTATCAAGGCTGCCCAGAGTCGATAGTAGATTTATGCAGATAACCACTGACGAGACCTTGAGTTTAAAGTTGGAGACATTGTATTTCTATGCATATCTTAGTGGAATAAGGTCATGAGATTTGGAAAGAAAGGGAATTTAAGTCCAAGGTACATCATCCCCTTCAATATTCTTGATCGTGTTTAGGTTGTGGCCTATCGAATAACACTTCCACCTACCATGGACAAAGTACATGATGTATTTCATGTACCCCTCTTAAGGAAGTACATAACAGACCCTTCACATGTACTCTCTTAAGAGGTGGTACACTTAGAGGATGATCTATCTTATGAGGAGCAACTGGTGAAGATCTTAGATTGTAAAGAAAATTTCTACAAAATAAGACAATGCCCCTAGTCAAGGTGTTGTGGAGAAACCACATGTTTGAAGAAGTGACATGGGAATCAGAGGATGTGATGAGCAGAGTTACCCGCATTTGTTTTAGTGTGGTAAAAGGAAATTTTGAGGGTGAAATTTCATAAGGGGGGAAGATTGTAACGACCCAAACATTCACTAATAGAAATCCCTCTTGATTTAATTAAATGCATCTTTATGTAAAATTTTTATATGAAATGTCAAATTCTTTGGTTTTATGTTAAGAATTATGACCATTGCAAATATAGTCGTTGAAAAGTGATCACATGATTTGTATAAATATAGGTATTTAACGAATCCAATTTACTCCGAAAAAGGAAGCGATGGCCTCATATAGTAGACGTGCCCCATACGAAGCCCATTTTCGCAACTCATAAAGTAGGTGGCATCATTGGGAATCGCTCTTGACCATTCCCATGCCGATCTTCAACAGGTTAAGCTTGAGCGGGACTGACTATGAGAGAATTGGATGTTGATAGAGATTACCACCCGAGCAATGTTATCTGAGCCACCCCAAGAGTCTGTCGCCGTCGCACACCTTACTCTTCGGTCATATGCGGGTGTTATATGGGGTTATGTAATAAGACATGAGCACTATGGTTATGTACATTATTTTTGTATATGATAATGAATATATTTTCATGTTATTTTTGTTACCTTGTAAAAAGTTTTTAAGGGTCAAATAGTGTTTTTAGTTAATATTCAATTAAGAAATCTATTTTGACGAATTAATGGATATTTTTATTACATAATATTTTAATAAAATATTATTATTATTATTAAATTAATTTTTATTAAATATAAATTAGCGTATAATTTTATGAATGCAATTGTAATTTTTATTAAGGATTGAAAGCCGTTTTTTGTCAAAACCCGTGAATTTTCGATAAATGTCAGTTTATATTTTGAAAGTGAAAATTAACATATTTATAAAATTATTTAGATAAAAAAAAATATTATTTCTGGAATCAAGACGTCAAAATTGTCCAACAGTGACTTTTTCATAATTTTCTGAGATAGTCAAATTTTTGGGTAAAAATTAAATACTATTTAAATATATAATGTGTTTTATGACATCATAATGACCCAATATTGACATAATAAAATACTATAAGCCTTGTGTTCGGTCTATATATGTTTTACCATTAACATAATGTGATTTTGGGTTTTTTTACTTATTTTACAAAGCATTAATGGACCCTTCAAAGCTTATTAAACATCTTGTCTTTTTAAATTGTTTTCCTTGGGAGTGTGACTCACCTCTACATAAGCAAACCAATTATTTTAAGAAATTTGGACTTGGGCCTTGATAAATATTTTCTTCCACTCCACTTTAGCAAAAACCATGGGCAAAAACAAAGGGCTGGATTTTGGTTTGAATTAATTTAATGTGAGGTGTCCCAACCCAAAATAAAAAATAATTCCCTCACCTTTCCTATATAAACCCACCCATGCTCCCACATCATCCTCACTCTAAGCCTTAGGAGTTTGACCATACTCTGACCTACTCTCCCTATAATCCTCCCAATGTTCCCCAAGCTCCCAAGAAGCCTCTCTTAAGCCTCTTTCAAGCCTTTAGAAGCACACTTCCAAGTAAGGGTTTTTTCTTCCTTTGTCATTTTTGTCAAATTTCTTAATGTTGTTATTCCTTTTAGTTTCAATTATAAATGTTAGGGTATGGTTTCTCACCTCCCCCGTACTGCCATCTTTATTTTTGAATGATGGGAGACCCCTTTCTCTCTCATTAAATGCTTCCCATGTACACCCATTACTATGCCAAAATTCCGTGAGGGATTTCTCTCTCTTCTTTTTACATCCAAGTAATCCTTTTTTATTATGCATCAATATTACATTACAATTGTTGGGAAATGTAACTATATGACCCAGTTACTATCCATGTCATGTAAAATGATCTAACACACCTTTCTTTCCCTCATAAACCATTTTTATGAATTCATACGTCACGCTATTACGCTGCCGAAATTGCACCGATTTTCCAAGCCAATGCCATTGTGTAGTGAATACCATGCCTATTTCTCTATCAAGGGTATTCAAATTTATTCACATTTACTTATTGATTATAATTTTTCATGAATTAATTTCACATTCCTTTATCATGGAATAAATAATGATTTTTTATGAATCCATGTGGCACACTTATGCATGAAATTAAATGTTTAAGAAGGGTGCACCCTTATAGAGCTCAAATGCATTGGGTAAAGTATAGTATCATGATACGTGTTGTGAAATTGGTGTTGACTCATTCTAATTCAAGTGAAATGAGGTTTTTCTCATGCTTCTTGTGCAATGAGGATTTACTCATGCTCCATGTGCAATGAGACTTGGCTCATGCTAATTCCATGTTATGTGTTGTTGCCACAATTCCATGTTATGATTGTCATGATTTAACATGACTTTATGTTTATGCTTCTCTTGTTCCCTATTGATAAGCCTATTGTATAACATGTATTGTATTCCTCATTTTTTTCTATGATTATTACTTTACTAGGCTTTATAGATCACCCTTTTCTTATGCATGTCCTCAGGTTATCCCATGCAATGCTATGTACGAGGGAATGTAGTGGTCATGTAAAGAAGATTTCCATAAAGATGTTGTATTTCATGTTTTATGTTGTTATGTAATGTTACTAAGCCCCAGATACACAAGACCACTCAATCTTCCATGTTGTATCAAGTGATGGTTTTATGTAATAAATCAAGTTTAAGTTTGAAATAAAAAGAAGGGTTGTCATAGCTGGCCTTATGTGATGGTTTTATATGTTTGATATTAATTCTTTAATTAATTTATATATGTACCAATGAAATTCAATGGTGATTATAATGGGTTAAAATGTATACACCAGGTATAGATGAGAATGAGATCATGTGAGAGGGAGATAGAGATATTATTTTCTTTTTATAAGGACGATGGCCTCCAGGGTGGTTATGGAAATATATATATATATATGATTATGTAAATATTTATGAGGTTATATTCCTCCTACATGAGGTTGGATATATATGATTATGTTTCTACATATGATTTTAGAGGTATAATAAGTGAGGATGTATGTTCGTTTCTATGTGTGTATAGTTATTCCCTCTAATATAGTATAGTTAATTTATACAATCTTGGATTCAAATATTAGTCATTAATATGGTATAGATCCTCATGGGTGTGATGGAGTCGTCCCATGGTATTTAGCAATATAAAATTAATGACATTATCTTGGGGATTGTTTTTACACTAATATCAAAATCAATATAAATTATAAATGTTGTGGATGAATTTTCACATATTGATGGTCAATCTAAAAGGTATATTCAAACTCTATAGGATTTTCTGGGATCCAATTAAATACATTTTAAAGTAGGTTGGGATTAAAACCTCCTTCTAGTAGAGTTATAATATAAAACAACTATCTATTATAGAATGAAAATGGAACCGTATGATTCAATATATTGGAATAAATGAAAAATATAAAATTCCTGTATGAAACTGTATATTGTAGTTTGTTGGAAATAGGTCTTTCATATTAAATATTAACAAAGATTAAAACCATTCAGTGACACAATAGGACGAAAAGAATTAGTATAATAACAATGAAAATCACCAGTAGTGAGAATTGGTTCTTGAAGTTCGAAAAAAGGAATTCTTTTGAAAATAACTATGGAATATTGTTATGATATTCAAGAAAAATGAAAACTTGATCAATAGATTCATTAACCATTTTGAAATTATTGATTGTGTGGTGATAGTAGCATATCTTCCTACTCTTCCATGAAACCTCACCCAATTGTAATGTGTTCCATGTATCACTTATGTGGAAATATATACCAAGCCCTTAAAATGTACTAAAATTAGATATAGTGAAACTTAAACATGACCTCTCTTACAATAAATTACATGTAAAATTATCTGATGGTAAATAGACAATACTAAAAAACAATATCAAATTCCTCATTAAAGTTCTCTAGAGGAATCATAAGTTTAAGGAAAATACATTGAAAACTAATGATGTAATGATGTTAACGTACCCTCATTGTTTTAATTTGATTAATTAATTTTCAAGGGAGAAATTATCTTTAGTAGTGGTATAAAATAACACTGCATGATTTTAATGTGAGTTTCCAAATAAATTAAATATTTTATTTAATATCTTGTTTCAAATGAAACACAGAATATAAATGAACAATGATATATTATATTTAAATAAAATATTACAATATAAGATAAAATTTAATACATTATGATAATGAAATGTGAACCATTATTAAGAAAACTACTATAGGAATAAAACAAAAACATAAATTAAAAGACCATGAATATGAAATAATTATCCTCATGGTTTTCATTGAATTTCACAACTCCTATTATAACTATGGAAAGAAGTAAAAGTATTCAAAATATAATAAAAATTCAAAATAAAATAACTAAATAGGATTAATGATTCTAGATATGTATATAACGATTTAAATAGGAAAGTAATATGGTCTTTATATATGTGGTTATTGAACATATGGTCATTAGAAATATTTTCATTGGATATATGGTCATTATATATAAATGTATCAAATAGTTACATTTTTGTTGTGTATGTTTTAGCGACAAATTAAATTTAATACGATTCACAAATAATAAATATTCTGGGAATGAAATTAAAATGATTAATCGCAATATTTGTTTATAAATAAACATTTTTTCAGTATATATTATTATTACTATTTTAAAAATGATAGATTTTATATATTTATAATTTATAATTAAATTTTATAATGCAAATGGATTGATAAAATTTAATAGTTAGAGTATAAATAATTAATTTTCATGGCATGTGATTTAAATAATTTAATTCTAAAATAAGATATTTCTTGTCTAATAATTGTTTTTATGTGTTTTTATTATTATCTAAATAAATTAAATTGATAAATCTTGAAGAATTATCACAATTAATTTTTTTAATATATATATATAAATATATTAACTCTATTTTAAATTGTTATTGATATAAAATGGGATTAATAACACTTAAATTTTAAAAAGGTAATTCTCTATAAAAATAGATTTTTTTTATAAATTCAATATTTTATTTTAAAAGTTATATTTTTAATATTTAGATATAAAATTAGATTAAATGTTGTCAAAATTTTCAATAATAAATTATAAATTAAGTAATAAATATAATTTCATTTTTAGTCATAAAATTATGTTATTGTGGTAAAGAATGTGTTACCATGGTAAAGGTAAAGTGATGTAAAAAAAATAAACTAAGTAGAAAAGAATTAAAATATCATAAACCAATATATTTAAACTATGTGGCTTGGATGACTCATGAACCCTCCCAAATATTTTTTCTCTTTTATTTTTTTTTCATCTTTTCATCCACCTTTATTTTAAAATTAGAAATATATACATTTTGACATAAATATTTATATAAATGACCCAAAAAACTCGCCTATAAAAAACCCATATAAAACCAATATTTTCCTTAATTTCTATCTTTAATCCTATCTAATTTTCCTCTCCAAAATGAATTTTATATTTTGGTTAGATTTTGGTTCCAAAATGGAGGCCAAAATCCTTCTTTATGAAGGAACACATGTCGAGAACGAGTGAATTCATCAAAGAATCTAAGTCATCCATCTTTTTTCAATTCCAATCTCATATAAACTCAATGAATATTATTATATAGTTTAATTATGTTCTATTAACATCATTATGAATCTATGAAAATGATAACTCTACTATATAAATCTAACTACTTACTCATTCACAAGTATGGCATGTTCTTATTTAGGATCGTTCAACCACCTACATAAAAGATGTTATTCTAAAATCATTATTTTCATCATGAATCTGTATGAAGACAATAATATTAGTTATATATAATATTATGGATTAATTCATTCCTTTAATATGGTTTTATAAGTATAACATAAATAAATGAATGGTCACTATAGAGTTACTTATTGTTATCGATAACTTAATTGAACCATTTTTTTCGTGGATTTTGTTACTCCCAACCCAAGAACATGCATTACATAAAATGAATAGGGAACTATATAAATTATTAGAATATAATTATTTCAATAAATTGAGTGATCTTGTAATAATGAACATGTTATCATTAATAAGATAGATAGGGATGGTGCGGGACATGCCTACAAGGGCCGATTCTAAATATTTGTGGACCTTTTAGGCCCACATTTAATGTTTTTTTCTAATAAATTAGTTTGTTCTGGTATTTATTTTAAGTGAATTGGTCAATGTACCAACCTGTATATATAATTAAAAGTAAATTTATTTTTTATAAAAAACACATAATATTATATACAAAAAACTTTACAGATTTCACCTAATTATTAATTTATATATATATATATATATTCACACATAATTATAATATATATTTTTTCTCAATAAATTAAATATTAAATTAAAACATAATTAAAATATGAATGAATAAAAATATTTCTTTACCATGGGACAACCAACATATTTTGAGATCAGTCCATCTAATCTCATGAGCTTTTTTTATCTAGTCTATTTAAAAAAATTTAAAATGTGGACTATGTTTTTCTATCTGATACCATTTAATAAATATATTTTATAGGTATGTTCTATATACCTTATTCTAGTTAATAACCCAGAGTATTGACATCTCAATTACAAAAATTTTGTGAAATTACCAAAATTACTGACTTCCAATGATGTAAATATACAATAAATAAATAAAACATTTGTAATGAAAAAATACAATATAATAGTATAAAAGGTAATATATATGAATTATATTCCAAAATAAGAGATTAAGGTGGTAAAATTTGTTATACCATATGTAAAAAAACTTTTATGGATTTTTTGAATAATGGTTTGTGTTTTTTACTTATCTCATTATGAAATATAGATTATATATGATTGAATTTACATATATATAAATTATATGATTTTTCACTCAAAACCCCCATTTATTTATATCTCAATTTTTTTATTCATGGGGTTTATATAACCGCCTTATATTTTATCAAGTACTTCACTTTAAATAATTTTAGTTTTTTGATAGCTGATTTTAAACACGACATCATGTTTAAACAAACCATAAAAAAGAATGAAATATTATAATGTGATAGTTAAATAATTTTTTAAATCATCATGTCAAAATTAACTTTGGGTAAAATTTTGGGATTTGTTTTTAAAAAATATTATTCAGTTAATGTGAAAATATCAAATAGGAAGAAACAATCATTTCATTTCATTAAAAAGTTCCATTATGAATTAATTTTTATATTAATTTAAAATAATAATCATTTAGTTATAATTAATAAAATTATTTATTATGGAAATGTCTTTATAGTTAATGTTAGTATATTATCATTTTGTGGCTTAAATTTCATTTTTTTTAAATATGTCCTTTCATTGTATTTTTTGAATTTTAATTAAAAGTAATTTATGAATCTTGATGTGTTTTAATTTTATTAAATGTAACGAATTGTTATTTATAAAATCAATGTAGTATCCCTAACCCAAATTAGTTCTTAGTGTTAGAGGGCTACTAGTCCTTAGGCACACCTCCCCAAATGATGAAGGATGTTGACTAGAAGCAAGGGTGTAAGAGGGAATAATGGGGAGGATATACCCTTAGGAGATGATATTGTAATGGCCTTAGTGCATATATATAACATGTATCAATAATAAAGACTCGTAAAATTCAAACTAGTCCCACTAATGGTTGAAGTACATCCATTTTCATATAATAGCGGAAGAAATATTAAACAAATCATTAGAAGTAAATAAACAACCAAACATACCACTGCAAGATACTAAAAAGAGAATTCATACATATCAGGTAATAAACTAGAATAAATATAAGTCTCTCCAATGGTTAACCACAATACATATATATAGATAGCATACTGGAACAAAAATGTAAAGGAAAAATGAAATCTCTAACTAAGGAAGGAACCTCAAGGCCCCATGTGAACATACCATGTTGAACGACCACTATAATCCAGCTCCTAAAGCGATGAATTTACCTAAACACAACAACATAAAAACAAAATTCATCTTGAAGGGCCTGTGTATTTTTTTAAATGTTTATTAGTTTGATACCAACCACAAGTTCACACCCGACATAAGTGTTCAATAAAAAGTAAAAGTAAAATTAAATAAAATTTTACTCCCCCAATCCCAATTGCTCCAAAAAAAGGAATTTTTTTGATAAAAAAATGTGAGGATGCTTATAATAAGTTAAACTGGAGTCTCACATCTCCCCTGGTAATCCAACCTCCTAAGCAGGATTTACAATTTCAGCAAATGTGTGATGCCTTTAACTATGCAGTTGGGGAAGTCTTATCAAAAAGGGATGATCAAGCTCCTCATGTCATTGTATATTCCAAACGTACACTAGACCCTACGCAATTAAACTACCCCACAACTAAAAAATAATTCATTTACATTTTTTTATTATGTAAATTTTGGTCATACTTGTCTCACCCAAATTTACCCATGATTTTAGGGTTAAGTGGTCGCTTGTAGTTTTTCTTGGGTTGTCGGATCCTTAGATACCTAATAAGTAACCTACAAACATGTAAATTCTATGGAGTATTTTTAGATATGAATTGGCCAACATGGGTTGATTTTATATGGGTTTTAGTGAACTATAATTGACATAAGTGAATTCAAAGTAAGAGAAGGAGTTGATCCTAGGTTATCACTTGTGGTGGACTTGATGCATTCCTTTTTTAACTATTTCTATTTCTTTTATTTGAGATGGGTTCATTTAATAAGATAAAACAACATCGTAACTTCCTAGTTTAATATCTACAGACCCTAATACAAATCACCTGTACACTAGGATGATCAATTTTTTGAGCACTCTAAGGTAAAGGTTTGTATTATCACTTAATGTGTGAGGCCATAAAATTCAAAAAGTGAGAAATAGTTTTAAAATCATCATATTAAATTCTCAATTAAAAGAATTTATTATAAATTAATAGAGTGAGAAATTACACCCAATATATCCCATTTCTACTCCCTTGGATCAACCCATAAGAGGGTTATCCCTTCATTGATCCAATAGTTTAAATGGAAGTGGGAATTAGACTCATGATGGAGGAATTGAAGAAGTAAAAAATAATGAAAACAAATTGATCACTCCACCATTGTGTGAATAATTTTACCAGGTTTGGTGTGAATAAATTCACACCAGGATGCAACAGTATCAATTTCATAATACGAAGAACAGAATAAGAGAAGATTAATAATTTTTATTGAAAAAAAAGGTGATTAGAACAACATAAAAATGAAGTATAACAATACAACATCAAATGGGAATCATAACATTTAAATGAAACAACGCACTCATGACCCCCAACTCCTTCAAAAAAACATCCTCAAATAGGAATTTTTGAAGCCTTGGAGTTTAAGCCTCCAATTTTCCAATTCTCCCCAATTAATTATGGTAGGCCATAAGTGGGTTAAAAGATGAGGGAGAGTTGATTTTTTCACCCTTGACAAACAATCATTTCCAACTTGCATGGCTCGACATATGTGTTCAAACGAGCATTTACGTGGTATAATTTTGGTGGTCCATATAAGAAAATTTTGAATATATGAATGTCCCCTGATATCTTGTAAAATTTCAGTGAAAAATAGTTTATTGTTTTTTATATATGATTAAAGTTGTGGGATGTTATTCTTGGCCAAAGAATTTGGCCCAATATTGCGTCTTCAACTTAGGCAACATAGAACTTCTTTCAAACATCCTAATTAGCTTTTTCCACTATGGAATTAAATGTTCTCCTTGTTTTCCTCTATCTTCAGATCAATTTTTATAATCACTGGGCTTGGATATTTTCATCTATATTATCATTATTTCTCTTCTTTCCAGTTTACATTGCCCAGAATTTGTTTGCAAGAAAGCCCATTTTGCTTGTCATCCATTGTGAATCTTCAAGTACTACAAAAGCATTGATGTTTACTTATAGCATGAGTGAGCTAAAAATAAAATATTAAAATAAAATCAAGACCATTTATTATTTTAGAAGGTGATAAAAAATGTACAATGTAATAGTTTTTTTAAGAGGGAATTAAAATCATAATGTGAATTAATTTTCAATGTACAAAATTCACTAAAATTGTGTTTATGAATGATAAATCTCATGAATATTTTTATATATTAACAATGAATATTAGCTACATTTAGTGTCCAATAACACCCCCCAACATGATTTCTTCTAGTACCGAGGAAAATATATCTCACAAATGTGAAATTTGAATTCCTTTTTTCAAAAACATTTTAACAAACAATTTTCACCAAGAACCCTTATACGAAATAAATCATGAAACCCATCAAAATATTTTAATAAAAGATATTTTTGTAAGCATATTCCAATCCCAAGTCCATTCTTTTGTTCAAATTCATCACCATATTTCATCAAATATCAATTAATCATGATGATGTGTTGTGTATCACAATAGATATGGGGTCATCTTTATTCAAGGGGAAAATGATGGAAGTGCTATGTGGAATCATATTTCAATATTAAGATGAGTATTCAAAAATTTTGTCATTTCTTTCCATTTTTCCATGGTAATTGAAATTACATTAAATATAGTCAACCTTTATAGTAAGAATTTGTCAATGACTCCTAGGCACATAGAACTTAGGGAACCAAGTGAATCCCACATACTCAGGAATTACCTCGTGTTAAATTAGTCGAAAATAAAGTCAAATTACCACAAAAAGATATAAAATTTTTAACTCTGGGACAGAAAACTGTGGAGTCACTATCCCTAAGTGTTGAATGCCACACATTAGGCCATTTCATTCAATTACACAAAAATTTATTGTTAATTTTCATTATTGAATAATAATATGAAAACTAAAATTATCATAGGCCTTGTGCTATTTATTTGGGGTACCCCATGAACTCAAACTAACACCCCGCAATCTAGAAGATGGTCATTGTGTTTTTTATTTAAATAGATAAAAATATAAACTTTGAAAAATCACATCGGAAAACCTCACTTTCCAAAATCTATCTATATTAACATAAACATGCATTAAAATCAGAATCAAGGTATTAAAAATTATTTGATGTTCAATTTCAAAGTGTAATTTTTTATTATCATGTTTAGGGTTAAAGTAACTTTTCCATCCATTAAGGCACACGTTTTTTTAAATCATTTTTTTTCACACAAATTTTTTTTATTTCATCTCTCCCACCCCCACTTAAAATAACATTGTCCCAAGTGTTTGCATAAAATAAAATTTATAAGGGGTGGAGGTAGAGAAGGGGAGTTCAAAAAGTAAATTTAAAATTAGGATCATTGAATGAAGTCACCTGGTGGTTCAAGTTGAAGTTCTTGTTTCTTTCTTTTAATCCCTTGATCTACATATCACTTGGACAATCCTAATAAATTATTATATTTTTGGTTATAATTATGTTATTTGTCATAGATAAATCCATCAACTCATAATCACTTATTTCTCTAACACCAAAACAATTGGAACACAATGGAAACCCCTTGAGGTCCCTTTAAATAAACAAGAAAAAGGATAGGGAAAATGCACTTGTTTATTTAAGCATACCAAATACCGGTACTAGGAACAAGTAAAAATTAGAATAATATATATGTGTGGATATAAAAGTTTTAAAATATAAGTATGTATATAATTAAAATGGTATATTTAAACATTATAACGTGTAGCATAGTGGTAGGTGCACTCCCCTATCTCCCTTCGGTCCTGGGTTCGAGTCCCAACGGCTTCACCAGTTGTGACGAGGTTTTCCCCAAGACCATTGATGTGTCCTTTTTTAATTATTATTATTATTAATTTGAATTTTTATTTTAACCTACAAACAAATAAAAATAAATTGAACTGATGATACATTGTCTTCTTTTTAAATTTTTGGGTAAGGTATTACTCAAGGATAACACCACGTGACATAGATGAATATGGAACTCCCCTTTCATACCCATCCATACTCATAATTGAGGAATATATCAACAGTATAAGGTACTATCAAATTTAGAGTTCTTATATTAAGTTTTTAAAATATCAATAAAAATCATTATTCATATTTTAAAAATGACTATGATTCACAATTATTTTAAACATGAAAACCACATATTGCCTCCCGTGTAGTGCTTAGTTTAATGTCGTTAGCTCAACATAACCCCCCTAAATTACCCAATACCAATTTTGAATAGTTTAAGAACCTCATATTTCTTAAAATCCACTATATTGAGACTTATTCATTGTTTATAATTATTTTCATGTACAAACCTATGTCTATAATGAGTGGTAAAATCCAAGGATTGTCAGAAATGATTGATCCAGTTTCCACTCTAGTCTTGCCAAAGTAATCAATGATCATTTAAAATTTTTTGGTTTCAAGGGAAAGATAAATTACAACTGAAAGGTCATGGTTATACCCTGTTAAGGGATACTTGAGTAGGTAATTAAGTATAATAGTTTTGATCTTATGTTTGATAAGAAATTCAGACATAGGTTGAGATTTTGAATCTAACACAGTTTAATTTTCTAATTTTCTCAACAGAATTGGTTCCATTTGAATGGAATATTAAACCACCAAATTAAAATTGACAGTTTCAGTAATGGTTATAAACTCAATTTTTTTTATTTCTTCCAATGTTTTATAGATTTTTGGTTATGAAACATCATTAATCGAGCAATATTCAAAACACCCAATCCAATATATCAAATTTCCCTCTTGTGATTACAAAAATTAATATTACTCTTTATTTAAAAACCCGTAATATATAAATTATTGTTCTTCAGGTATCCTTGATTCAAAGTACATTTATTTAGAATTTTCATGAGGTGTTTGTGTGTAACAAGATTCTTGAATGAATGATGATGAATGGACAACTAGACTAATAATGGGTTCAATAACCATTTCAATGCATTGTATTTCTACTCTTCAGGATGAAACCTCAATATTCATTCTCTCCATTGTAGACACAATATCTAATATAATGGTTTTGTATTAGTATAGTGTAGGGGTTGAGATAGGTGGTTTATTCCAAGTGGATAATTATATTGTTGCAATTACATAAGTGGATGTTCAAATTGTCCTTATTTGGATTGGAAATCATTATAGGTTGGAATGTTTTTTTGAGGAAAAAGATTTTGTAAAATGTGGCTCAATTGGTTTTTCATTATCCCACTAGTAAAAACTAGTATTTTCATTTTACATCACACATGGTGTGGGGTGATCAATGTAAGGATAGGTTCTTCATGTTTGGGTTTGTTCAGAATGGCCTTCCATGAGAATGATATGAGGGTTAGAATTAAGAAATGGGATGAAAAAAGGATGATAGTGTCTAATATAACATACATAGATCATTGGTAGTGGCGGAAAAATGTTCTATCACACAAATTTACCAAATATTTTATGGTTAAGTGGACACTTGTAGTTTAACATGGGTTTTCAAATCCTCAGAGACCTAAGAAATAACCTATAGACACATACATTATATGTATTGTTTTTTTTTGATATTAAGTTGATAACATGGTTTGATTTTAGAATGGTTTAATTGAACTCTAAAATACTTAAGTTAATTCAAATTAAGAGAATGAGTTGATCCTAGGTTATCACTTGGGGTGGATTTGATGCATTCCTTTTCCAACTATTTCCATTTCACATATATGATATGGGTTCATTTAATAATATCAAAAAACATCATCACATCCTGGTTTAATCCCCAAAAACACAAAAACTAATCACCTATACATTTGGATCATCAAGGTTAAAATCACTCCAAGATAAAATTTCGTATTAGCAACTGAAGTGTGCAGCCATAAAATTCAAAAAAAAAAGATGAAGAAGTCAAAAAATAGTCAAATAAAATTATCAATTACAAGAATCAATTAGAAATTAATAGAGTGAGAAATAACATACAATCTATCCCCTTGCTACTCCCTTAGATCATCCCATGAAAGTGTTATCCCTCCATTGATGGTATGGTTTCTATGGAAGCAGAACGTAGACTCATGCAGGAGAAATTGAAGAAGTAAAACAATGAAAAGAAAATGATCACTCCACCATTGTCTGAATCATTTCCCAAAGTTTTGTGTGAATAAATTCACACCACGAAAAAATAGTATCAATCAGATAACAATAAGAACTGAATTATAGAAGATGGATAATTTTTATTGAAAACTATGGTGATTCAAACAACATACAAATGAATAAGAACAATACAACATCAAATGGGCCGAATAACATTAAATGAAAAAATGCACTTAAGATCCCAAAATGCATCAAAAAACTACTTAAAATATAAATTGTTTATGCCTTGGGTCAAGTCACCAATTGTCAAAGTCTCATAAATTAATTTTTTAGGCCATAAGTGGGTTGAAAGTTGGGGAGAGTTGATTTTCCATCATTGACAAATTATCTGAGCCAACTAGAATGAATCTACAGATGTGTTCAAAAGAGCATCTATATGGAAGAATTTTTGTGGTCCATAGTAGTAAAAAAATGAAGATATATATGTCCCCTGATATCTTGTAAAATTTCAGTCCAAAATAGTTTATTTCTTTCTATACATGATTAAATTTGTGGGATATTTTTTCTGGGCCTCAAAATCTGGCCGAATATTGCACTTCCAACTTAATCCACTTGGAACTCCATTTAAACATTTGAATTATATTTATCCAATTTTTAATTAAATTTTACCCTTGGTGTACTATATCTTTATATTAGTTTTTATAATAATTAGGCTTGGATTTTGTCTTCTTATAGTCTCCTTATTGGGCTTTTTTCTATTTTACATTGCCCAGAATGTGTTGGCAGGAAAGCCAATTTTGGTGGTCTTCAAATGTGAATCTTAAAGTACTCAAAAAAGCATGAATTGTTACATATATCATGAGATACCAGAAAAAAATATGAAAATAAAATCAAGACCTTTTTTATTTTAGGAAGTGTAAAAAAATGTACCATGTTGTAGTGCATTTTAAGATGGAATTACAATCATAATGTGAATTAATGTTCAAAGTATAAAATGCACTATAATGGTTTTTATGAATAATAAAGCTCATTAATATTATATATATTTACAATGAATATTATCCTCATTCATTGTATAATCACATACCATTTAGGGTCCATAGTCATTATATTTTTAGACCATGCGGCCCTTCACTATCTCCTAAACAAACTAGAATCCAAACCACGTCTCATTTATCGGATTCTCCTCCATCAAAAATTTAATCTTGAAATTAGAGACAAAAAAGGAGAAAAGGTTGTAGTGGATAGCCATATTAATAGGATTAATCAATCCTCATACATTGACTCACCCTCTATATTCCCATAAATGACATGTTTCTAGATTAGAAATTGTACCGAGTGCATGTTGTTATTCCATGGTATACTGAAATTGTAAATTATTTCGTAGCATCTTTCATTCATGTTTATTTCAATAAAAACCAGGATTACCATCTAAAAAATGAGTCCCATTGGTACATTTGTGATGACCCCTACCTTTGGCACACATTTAGTGATTATTTCCTCATGTGTTGTGTTCCTGATAGAGAGTGTCAGTCTATACTTAGGTTCTTTTACACTTTTTCTTATAGGGCCACATTGCTCCACAATGGACTGCTTGCACGATCCTTAATTATGTTCACTTCTGGCCAACAATTCTTCGAGATACCAATGATTTATGTAAATATTTTTCTCATTATCAAATAATGCCGAATGTATCTAATAGAGTAAAATTCTACAATAGCCCTTGCTCTTCCATGACATTTTCCATTTTTGGGGCATTGACATTATAGGAACATTCCCCAATTTAGTTGGGAACCTTTACATTATTTTGGAGGTGGATTATTTTTAAAATTTATAGAAGAACACGCCAAAAGGACTGATAATTTCAAGACTGTTGTGGAATTTTTTAGAACCCAAATCTTTTGTTGCTTTCGATTAACTAGGTTCATCATCAGTGACCAAGGTTCTCATTTATACATATGAATAATTCAATCACTTCTGTGTCGGTGTAGGGTTGGTCATCAATTGTCAAATGAATATCACCCATAGAAAAATGGTCAAGCTGAGGTGTCAAATAGATAGCTAAAACAAGTTCTTAAAAAATGGTTCAACCCAACAAAAAACATTAGATTCTTAGATTCGATGATTCATTATGGGCCAACTATACTAATTTCAAAACTACCATTGGAATGTCACCCTATCATCTTGTGTTTGGAATGTGATGTCACCTCCCTATAGAGATAGATATATTGACCTACTGGGCCATTAAACAATATAATTTGAATATTTCTAGTGCAGGTTCTCAAAATAATTTGCAGATTCAAGAGATAGAGGAAATGAGAAGAGATTAATATAAGGACTCCCAGATTTAAAAGGAGAAAACAAGGCTTACCATGATGGTCTCATCCTTTATCATCAGTTCCACAATGGGTATAAGGTCCTCTTATACAATTCAAGGCTGATGTTCCATCTAGGTAAGCTTCATTCCTGCTGGTTTGGACCATACACTATTACTATGGTTTTTTTTGTTTTGTGTTGTTCAGGTTCCAAATGATGAAACCAAGGAAGCATTCACTATCAACATGTAGCAGCTGAAGCACATCCATGAATCCATTTTGAAGTCCTCGATGGAGGAAATACATGTTCAAGAACCAATCTATGAATGAAACTCACCAGCTATTATCCTTCTTTCCCACATTCTATTTTATTACACAGATGACACAGAACACTCTATGTATTGGGGTGAGTATATTTCTCAGTTAGTTAAGAATTTTAATCATTTTTTCCTTTTCTCACATGTTGAATAGTAAGTTCAATTTCCCCACATTTTATCCCTCACTTTTGTACAAGAATGTTAATTTTATCATATAAAAATATTCCCACATTAAAATAATTGCAAATCATTTTTTATTCTTGATCCTATTGTGTGGAAAATTACATTTTTTTTCAAAAAATATTTTTCAAATGAATATTGTTATGGAATATTTTTCTAGAATTTATAATTTCAAATATTTCTCATTTTTAATGAATTTTTGAAGCCCATACCTCATTAGAATTGACCAATATCATAATCCCTTACCTGAGATACATTCTAATACCTTTATTGAATATCCATCCTTTTAATCACATTCTTGAGAGTCTAGGGTCATGTAGAGAATCTATAACATGTGGAGAATATGTTTGAATCCATAAGATTCAGGTGATCTATATTCATGATAGTGTCCATCATTCATTGAAAATCACTTTTTACAATAAACCTCTATTTTTGGTAACTTAGACATTTTACCCTTTTTAAGCCTTAGAGACCAAGA
The DNA here is from genome assembly GCA_963277665.1 of Viscum album. Classification (NCBI taxonomy): domain Eukaryota; kingdom Viridiplantae; phylum Streptophyta; class Magnoliopsida; order Santalales; family Viscaceae; genus Viscum; species Viscum album. The sequence continues at coordinate 1,270,089,407 of OY728164.1, forward strand.
AATTTTTATTATGTATCCAAATTACATTATTATGTATCTCTACCTATAGATATAATGTGTAAATTATTATTTTACATTCAGAAATTTTAAGGGAGATTGTTTTTCTATGGGAATTATCATGAATTAGTCATTACTATGGGTTAATATATAGGGTACCTACATTTTCCTTGTTTAGTGGGTTCACATGCCATATTTTGTCATTTTTTTACAAATTTTACCTCTTTATATCCAATAGTAATTTTAAAGAAAAAGAATGTAATAATTTACATTGAAATAAAATGAACAAAAAGAAAAAAAACTAATGTAGAGAAATGGAATTTTATTCATCATTATTCACTGATGGGATATGGCCCCCACAAATGGACAATGAAGATAGTGATTTGGAAGTATTGAATTTTATAAGAGGATGAGTGTGTACATTCACTATGAACACTTGCTAAATTGTGACATGTTTATTTACTTCAGATATTAAACACTCATATTCTGCCTTATATTTTTTATAAATTAAATTCTACCAACCCTTGAACCTCAAAACAACCATTTAAAAGTCCTCTTGAGTAGCACACTAGTTTCTACTGATATATAATATATAATCATGGAAAGAATATGGTAATATCACATGAACTCTTGGAAAATATAATAACTCCACTTTCATATGTTCTTTGATTGAAGTGGGAAAATTTCTCAGTAAGGTAGGCTAAGACATGTTGCAATAGGTGAACAAATGAACTTGACCAAATTTAATTGTGAGAGAAGAAAATTGATAGGAAAATTGATTTCATAAATGAGTTGTGATGAATTTTATTTAAGAAGAATCTTAGATGTTTTTCAACATTGATTTTTGGAATGAGACTTGGTTATGATATAATAATTTTCCCAGGAGTTAAAATGTTTATGTGTGGGGGTATGATCGCACCGCGATTCACTGTTTCATTTTCACCCTTTCACCAATGTGCTAAAATATTTTTGTATTGATAATTATAAAAATAATATCAAATTTCACATCATGTTTGAGTCAATTATTTTGTTTCTATTACTGTTAAAAATGGAAATTTTACTTTTCATATAATTATATTGTCGGTGGTGGTGATATGGGGGCCCATGATGATGTCTAAGAAAAATGGGTCAAACTGTGTAGGATCTATGCCCACCAGTGAAATCATCCGAACACTGATAATGAAATGTGCATCCAAATGGTCTGAATATTTTTTGGGATGGTCCAAAACTCATTGGGATAAATTTAATTTTATTTAACCCAATAAACATTCAGCTATATGGTGGCCCAACCGAACTATTATGTCCAACATATTGAATTTTCACAAAGTCAATAGTAGTGTGCTGTATTCTGTCAATATATCTAGCATTGATTGTCTAAATAGAGACAAAAATTTTGTGGAGATATTTCAGAGGTGGGGAAGAACCATTATAGTTTTTTAAAAAGGTATATAAGTCTTTAAATCCATCTAAAACACGACTCCAACTTTTTTCTCAAAATTTGGGTGCTCAAAACGACCTTCCAATTTTTCTATAAAACAGCCCCCTGGGATCCCCATTAGTAAGTTTGGCCAAGGATTAAAGTGATTCCAATTTAAATTTTAGTAGGATTCCACCCCCCATATTAGATTTTATGGAGTCCCTTATCCTCACAGGGGGATCTAGAATGAATAAGGAGTTCCACCAAAACTACCTCTTCCTGATGACAAGCTAAACGGTGAGTGTTTTTTGTGAGGAAGCTACGCACATATCAAGGTAGTTCCAACACATATATTAGATAGTGGTTTGGATTTATTTGGGTTTTAAAACATTTATTTTCATGTATCTTAAATTATTTCTTATTTTAATTCATGTTTGGATGCATCTAATTTATTATCTCTTAATTTCTAACCGGTCAGTGTGAGTTTTTGAGTGTGTGACATGTGTTGGTCCAATTAGAACATAAGAATTCATTTCATACCCACATTATTGAGATTTTAGTATTCTTTGGGATCTCTTATTCCATACATAAGTTCTGGAACTTGTTAATATGGTAGTTTTTTCAAGGATAGGTTCTTCAAGCAAAGAAACAGAGGCATAGGAATTAATTGGGATTTTAATTAATTTGAACCAACTAATTACCCGAAAATATAATTGTATAGATAAAAATAATGAACTTGAAATGTGTGTAGTGGAATCACAATCACCCCATTGTCACATATTTTTTCAAAATCCTCTTGGTTTGTCAATTATTAACTCTTTAAGTTATGTTATTTTCTTAAAACTGTTTTCAAATCACCCCTAGTGCTTTTTATTAAAAATGCATACTCTTAACCTACCAATTCTCCTTGAGAGAGGACCTAGGGTCATCCCTATGCTAGAAATCATCCAAAAAATCATAAAAAAATATTACATGTCAAGAAAATGCGTTCAAATGTTGGCACCTTTTCCAGGGAGTGCTTAGGTTTTCAGTGCTTTATTTTTATAATATTTTTGTAAATTTTGTGAATATTTATTTGTTTTATCTTATATATTTACCTATATTTTTGTGTTGTGATTTTTTTTATTCTGTAGGATATGTTTATAATAGATTCCACTTTATGATACTTCTCACCTTTTAAACCCAAACTAGAGAGGATATTACCTCAGCGACACTGATACACAAAAGAGAACAGTTTTAAGGAGGACTCACAAAACATCGACACTCTTCTTGATCCTTCTACTTATTCCACAGAAACTCACATTTAAACAGAGCAGAACATTCCTAACATGGCTGAAATTAACCAGAAATTAACATAACTAACCTCACCAGAGATTGATATCCAACCCACCTATATTCAAATACAAGGCGAGGGACATAAATTTGAACTAAAATCCTATTTAACTCACTTATTTCCAAGATTTTAGGGAATCACTGGAGAATATCCACATTATCACTTAAAAGTATTTCATACTGTGGGTTATACAATAAAAAATGAAAATGTGGATGAAGAACAAGTAAAGCATAGATAATTTCCTTTTTCATTAGAAGACACAATAAAAGATTTCTTATATTATGTTAATTCCCCAATAAGAGGTTGGGAAAACATGAAACACCTTTTTCATTAAAAATATTTCCTAGCCTCTCAAACTACAACAATAATGAAACAAATATGTGTTATTAGACAATCTCATGGGGAAACACTTCATGAATATTGGTAAATAATTAAAAGGTTACGTTCATGTTTCCCACACCACCAAATAAGTTTTCAACATTTAATTCAGTATTTTTATGATGGTGTAATCCCTATTGATCGAAATATGGTTGATGCTGCTGCAGGTGGTGAGTTAGTTAATAATACCCCAATTACTGTAAGAACCATATTTGAGAACATAGCACAGAACACTTAAACATTTAGTTCAAGGTCATGTGTACCCATTTGAGGTGTCCATGAGGTGAAGAGTATTGAATTCGAGAAGACGGTGGACGCATAATTCGAATAGGTAAGTACCCTTCTTTAACAACTTTCTCTTTCCCAAAGAAAATCCCAATATCATCCTCCCAAATATTGTGGTATATGTTATTATAATAGACACTACATTGGCCATTTTCCTAAATTTAGGGAATCTTCTAAGAGTTGTTTGGAAATTTTTATAGTTCTAATAAATAACCATCCCTTTAGGCAAGAACCTTACTATCCATCCAACCCCTGGGGAAATGAAAACCAAGATTATAGGAATGGGGGGTATTCAAACCAAAGTAAAAAAACAATGGAACCAACTAGGGATGAGTAGTAATCTACTACCACCACCGAAAAATTCCCACCCACCACAAAGTCCATTCCAACCACCCCTCCATAACTAGATCTTATCCTAGAAGATATGATGAAAAAAATGGCTTCCAATAATTTCCAATTCTAAAAAACCATCCAAGCATCCATACAAGTCCTAAAACCCCAATTAGGCCAACTAGATAACTTTTTGGTGGAAATTCAATGTCATAAATCAGGTAAAAAACCCTTTAAACTAGTAGTTTACCCTACTGATAAAGAAAATATTAGTGTTATCACCTTTAGTAGTGGAATTCATCATAAAACCCAAATGACCCCTCCAATAGAGTCATCCCATCCTGAGGAAACCACCACCCCAACTATTTAAAATGGTCTAAGAGATGAAACCCCTTGTCTTGAAGGATTCCCTTCCAAATCAAAGACTATGTATATTCATTATTCACCAATCCCAACCATTACCCTTCCATTTCACCAAATGGACACCAAATCAAGAAAAAAAAGATACGGAAAATGGTAATTAAATATTGGAATCTTTCAAAAATTGCAGGTTAATATCCCTTTTATTCATGACATAAATAAAATTAAATGATATTCCATGTTTCTAAAGGATATGTGTAGACACTGAAAGGGACTTCTAGGTGATGAAAAGGTTATCTTTGGTAGAAACATATCATTATTGATAGATACATCACTTCCCACTAACTAAAATGATCTGGGAACATTCTCAATTAATTTCTTCATAAGGGAATATACCATTTCCAATGCAATTGTTGATTTAGGTTCCTCTATAAATGTGATTCCTCACTCTATTAAATCTTCATTGCAGGTTGGGAAAATAATTCCCACATGAATTGTTGTTCAACAAGAAAACTAGAGTACTGAACACCCCTATAGTGTGTTTGATGATGTTCTTGTGAGGGGTTAAAAATTTCATTTTTACAACAGATTTTTATGTGCTATAAATGAAATATTATAGGATGAATGGAAATTCCCAGATTACATAGGGAAGACCCTTCTTAAAAACTTATAAAAACATAATTAATGTCCATAATGGTACATTATCTATGGAGTTTAGTGGTGGCATTGTCCACATCAACACCCATCATTCCATGAATCACCCCTCATAAGATCATTCCTCTCTCTATGTAAATTCAATTGATGTACTCTCTTCCACTAAAAAACATCTTTTAATTCAACATATTCCCTTTATATGTTTTCATAATTGATTGAAATGATATTAAATTAATCATGCATTGATTGTTGTAGTATTCTAGATAAATTTCATTCATGTTTATTAATTTATTATTTCATGAACATTGGGGATCCGATGACCATCAATGATGCTGGTAATCTGGTAAAATATCATTCCTAATATGAGAATATTGCCATTGAGTAGTTGGATGAGATAAATGACCTCTCACTTTGACACACACTCCCATCAATCTGAAATCCACTTGAATTGGAACCGAAACAACTGCCTCAGGATTAAAAAAATTATATCTTGAGAATGGAAACAAGATTCCATCCACCATTTCTAGTTCACTCCCTCCTAATAATGAATTGATACTACTTGAACTTTTTAGGGAGTATAGACAAGATTTATGATAGAAACTTGTGTACATTCCTAGTATTATCCCATCAATTTGTACACATCATATTTTTTTAACTGATGAGGCTGAATTAGGGAGGAAGACACAACATCGACTAAACCCAAACCTCTTAGATGTATTTAAAAAGGAAGTAACAAAATTATTGGATTCTAGAATCATTTACCTCATCTTTGACAGCCAATGGGTCTATCTCGTTCAAGTAGTTCCTAAAAAAACTAGTCTCATAGTAATAAAAAATAAAAATAATGAATTGTTTACAACTTATGTACAGAATAGTTGGCATGTCTTCATAGACTATTCCTGACTAAACCAACACACTAGGATGGACCATTTCCATTTCCATTCATTAACCAAATACTATATAGGCTAATGGGGAAGCCTGATTACTATTTTCTTGATGGGTATTATAGTTACATTCATATCCATATTTACAGTGAGTATTAGGAAAAGACAACCTCCACTTTCTACATTGGAACATTTTCTTATATAAGGATTCCATTGGGTCTGTGCGATGCTTCAGGTACTTTCCAGCGATGCATGGTTGGTATTTTTTTGGATTACCTAGAGAATTGCATGGATGATTTCATGGATGATTACATTGTTTATGGATCTTCATTTGATGAATGTTATAGTTTTCTTGTGTTAGTCCTATATAGTTTATTTTAAAATATTCTCATATTTAATTATTAGAAATGTCATTTCATGTTTTGACAAGGTATAGTTTTGGTACATTCCATTTCTGGGAAGGGTATCCAATTAGATAAATCAAAAGTTGATGTTATTTCTCCCTTAACATTCCCCATAAATGTATGGGATGTGTGGTATTTCCTTGGTCATTATGGATTTTACCATCGTTTCATTCGTAAATTTAGTAAAATTTCACTCCCCCTCTCCCGATTTCTCTAAAAATAAAAGGCATTCTTTTGATAAAAAATGTGAGGTAGATTTTAATAAGTTAAAATAGAGTCTCACAACTCCCCCAGAAATTCAACCACCTCTTTGGGATTTACCATTTGAGATCATGTGTGATGCCTCTTACTATGCAGTTGGGGAAGTCTTATCACAAAGGGTCAATTGATCACCACACTTCATTGCCTATACCTCACATACACTAGACCATGCCCATATAAAGTACAACACAACTAAATAAAATCCTTTCTATGGTTTCGACAATGGATATGTTTATTTCATACCTTTTATGTTCCAATGTAATTGTGCTCTCATATCATGCGGACCTCTGGTATCTCTTAAAGAAACCGAAAGCCAAACCACATCTCCTTTGTTGGATGATCCACCTTCAAAAATTAAATATAGAAATTAGAGATAAAAAGGGAGCATATAATGTGGTGGATGACCATATCTGTAGGATTAACCCATCCTCAGACATTGACTCTTACCCCTGTATTCCCATAAATGACATATTTCATGATGAGCAATTGTACCAAGTGCAAGATGTTATTCCTCGGTATGCTAAAATTAAAAATTATTTCGTATCATCTTGCATTCCTAATAATTTCAACAAAATAAAAGCTGACAAACTAAAACATGGGTCTTTTGGGTACCTTTGGGATAACTCATACCTTTGGCGCACATGTATTGATCAAGTATTCCGGAGTTCTTTTCCCGATAACAAGTTTCAATCCATACTTATGTTATACCATACTATTTATTGTGGGGGGAAATTTAGTCCCCAATAGACAACTTACAAGGTCCTTGATTATGGGGTCTTTTAGCCAACACATTTTTAGGATTCCCAGGAATTCTTTAAATATTCTGCTCACAATCAAAGAACTGGGAATGTGTTTAAAATAAATTAAATGACACAAAAACCATTTCTCTTCTATGACATTTTTTACATTTGGGGCATTGAATTTATGGGACCATTCCCTAATTCATTTGGCAGTCTTTACTAACTCGTGGCAATGGATTATGTTTCAAAATAGGTAGAAGCATGTGCTACAAGGACTAATGATCACAAGACTATTGTGGAATTTTTGAGAACCAAAAACTTCTTTCTATTTTGGATTACCTAGGTTCATCATCAGTGACTAGGGTTCTAATTTATTCTACTAAACAATGCATCGAATTTTGCGTCGGTATGGGGTTGGTCATCGAGTGTCTACTTCATAACACCCACATACCAATGGTCAAGATAATGGGTCAAATAGAGATTTAAATCAAATTCTTGAAAAATTGGTTCAACCCAATAAAAAATATTGGAATCCTAGACTTGATGATTCATTAGGGGCCTACTGTAATACTTTCAAAACTCTCATTGGAATGTCACCCTATCAGCTTGTGTTTGGAAAGAGTTTTAACCTCCCTCTTTAGAAAGAGAATTAGGCCAACTAAGCCATTAAATAATGTGATTCAAATATTTTTTGCCCATATTCTAAAAGAAAGTTATAAATTCAAGAGCTGGAGGAAATGAGAAGAGATTCATATGAGAACTCCCAGATTTATAAGAAGTGAACCAAGACTGTCCATGATCATCTCATCCTTCATCATCATATCTAAATAGGGAAGAATGTCCTCCTATATAATTAAAGGTTGATGTTTCATCCAGGTAATCTCCATTCATACTGGTTTGGACCATACACTGTTACTAAGGGATTTTAAATTGGAGTTGATCGGGTTCAAAATGAAGGAACCAAGATAAACTTCACTGTCAATTATCAATGGCTGAAGCACTTCCCTGAATCCGTTATGGAGTCCTCGATAGAAGAATTATATGTTCAATAAGAAATATATGAATGACACTCACTATGTTTTAACCTTCATTTCAACATTATCTTTTATTACAGTGATGACACTGTATACTCTAGGTGTGAGGGATGGCTACCTTCCTGGGTTAGTTAGAAATTTTCATCATTTTTTTCTTTTATCTTTTGTTGAATAGTATGGTCACTTTCCCCTGTTATATCCCTTACTTTTGTGCCAGAATGTTCATTTTATCATGGAGAATATGTCCTCTTTAAAATAATTCCAAATTAGGTTTCATTTTTGACTCGATTAGGTGGAAAATTCCACTATTTCATGAAAAAATTGTTTTTCAAATGAATTTTGGTATGGAATATTTTTCTAGAATTTATATTTTCAAATAATTCATAGGTTTTTAGTGGGTTATTGAAACCCATTCTTCATTAACACTAACAAAAACTTTAATCCCATACCCGAGAGACATTCTAAGCCCTTTAGTTCATATTCTTCCTTTCAATCACTTTCTTGAGAATCTCTGTTTATGTAGAGAAACTAGAACATTCTTGATGGTATTTTAATACATAAGAGTCAAATGTGTAGATTTCATGATAGAGTCCATCATTAATTGAATATCCATTTGTAAAATTAACCACAATTTTTACTACCTTGACATTTTTACACTTTTTATGACATAGAGACCATAAAATTCTTCTTAGGTAGCCACATAATAATCTTATTTGTCCCTACCTACCCATATCTTGTGTACACTCCTATTTTACATTCAGAAAGTGTGAGGGAGTGGTTTTTTCCATGGTAATTATCCAGAATGAATCATTGTTATGATTTGATATAATGGGTGCCTACATTTTCCTTAGAGAGTGGGTTCACAAGACATACTGTATCATTCCTTTACAAATCTTCCCTATTTATATAAAAAAAAATTTATAAAATATAGTTTTGTGCATTGAAAAACAAAAGAGGAAAAAGAATAAAACTAATGGGGAAAAGAATAAGTTTATTCATTAATATTCACTGATCAGTTGTGACCCACATAAATGGACAATGGGGATAGTGAGTTGGAATTGATGAACTTTGTGAGGGGATGAGTGTGTACATTCATTGTGAACACATGCCAAATTTTGAAATGTTCTATAATTAATAGATTAAACACTTATTTTCTACCATATATTTTTTTATAAATTAAATCCTACCAACACTTGAACCTTAGAAAAACCTCTTGAATGTCCTCTTGAGTACCACACTCGTTTCTTCTGGTAGAGTACTCAGAATCGTAGAATGCATATGGTAAGATCACAAGAACTCTGGTAAAATTGAATAACTACACTTTCATATGTTTCATGAGTGATGATGGAAAATTTCTATGTTAGTTTGGGTGAAACATGTTGCATGGGTGAAAAAATTATGTTGAAAAAATTCAAATGTGAGAGAAGAAAAATGATAGAAAAATTCATTTCATAAATTAGACATGATGAATTTAATTTCAGAAGAATCCTGGTACTTTTCTCTTCTCTTATTTAACAATGATACTAGTTTAGTATATAAGACTTTTCCTAGGAGCGAAAATGTTTAGGTGTGGGGGTGTGATCGCACCACCTTTCAGGGTTTCATTCTCACCCTTACACCACTATGATAAACTAGTTTTGTATTAAAATTATAAAAATAAGAACTAATTTAATTTCATAATTGATTAAGTTATTTTTTCTATTACTATTAAAATGGTAATTTTTACTTGTTTTGATAATATATCATAGGTGGAGGTCATTTGGAGGTCTGAAGTTGATGTCTAAAAAAATTTGGCAAACTGCGTCGGATCCATGCACACTAGTGGACTCATCTGCAGACTACTACTAATCTATGCATAAAAATGGGCTGAAATTTTTTAGGATGGTCCAAAACTCATTGTGATAAATTTTATCTTAAAACCCCAAGAAAAATTAATCCATCTAGTTTCCCAACCAACATGATCTGTCTAGAACATCGAATCTGCACGATGTCAAAAGTGGTGTACTATGTTCTATCTATATCATGAGACGTAACTGTGGAAATGGTGCCAAATTTTCATTTAAGATATTCCGGAGGTTGGTATACAACTTTTTAGTTTCTTCAAAAGTGAGATAAGATTTTATGGCTATTGAAAACCATGGTCCAAGTGGTTTCTCAAAATCAGGGTGCTCAAAACTACCTTCCAATTTTCCTATAAAATGGCAGCTTGGGCTCCCCATTTGTAAGTTAGGCCATGGGGTGAAGTGCTAAAACTTTTTAGTTCTAGAGGAGTCCTATTCTCATCGAATAATATTAGGAGGAACCTATCCTTATAGGGGATCAAGAATGAAGAAGTTCCACATGAGCTACCTCCTCCTCCCGATGTCGATCTAAACATTGGTCGTTCATTGTGAGGGAGCTAGCCACATGTCCAGGGAGTTCAAACATGTATATTAACTACTGGTTTGGAATTATTTGGTTGTTAAAACATTTATTTCTATGTATCTTAAATTATTTCTTAATTTAATTCTTGTTTTGAAGCATCTAATTGATTTGAACTTAATTTCTAACCGATCATTGTGAGATTTTGAGTGCGTAACTTGTTCTTTTATGATTGGACAACACAAAAATCATTTTATTACACAAATTATTGAGATTTAAATATAATTATAAATTTTTTATTCCATTCATATGTTATGTACCTTTAAAATATGATTTTTATGTCATGGTTTGGTTCTTCAAGAAATCAAATAAAGGCTTTGGGATTAACGAGGTTTCCAATTAATTTCAACCAAATAATTACTCCAAACCTAAAATAATATTTAATAAAAATGAACTTTAAATGTGTTTAGTGAAATATATATGACCCATTTGTCTCATATATTTCAAAATACACTTGGTTTATCACCAATTAAACTCTTTAGGTTAAGTAATTTTCCATAAACTGTTTTCAAATCACCCCCATTTTTAGTGCTTTTTAATAAAAAAATGTACACTAAACTGACCAACACTCTTTTAGAGATGACCTAGGGTCTTCCCTATACTATTAGGAAACCTTAAAATCTTAATTAATTTTATTCATCATGGAAATGTGTTAATATTTTGGCATCATTTCCTGGGAGCACTTTGGTTTTTAGTGCGTGTGTTTGATAATATTTTTGTAAATTTTGTGAATATTTATTTGTTTTATCTTATACCTTTACCTATATTTTTTTCTTATAATTTTTTTTTGTAGGTTTGGTACATGAAACATTCTATTTCAGGAGACATACCAATATTCAAACCCAAACCGGAGAGTATCCTACATCCGTGACACTTAGACACAGAAGAGAACCCTTTGAATTAAGACACACAATACAACGACAGTCTTCTTGATCCATATACTTATTCTAATGAAACTCTCATTAAAACTGAACATAGCATGAATAAAATGGATAAAAATAACAGAAAATAAAAATAACTTACCTCACCTTATATTGATATCCAACCAACCTATATTCAAATACAAGGAGAGGCACATTATTTTGAACTAAAATATGGTCTAATTAACTTATTTCCAATATTTCATAGACTTTCTGGGGAAGATCCAAATAATAACAGAAAGTAATTTCATACATTGTGTCCTACATTAATACATGGAAATGTATATGAATAACATGTAAATCATAGGGAATTTCATTTTTCATTAGAATACTGTACAAAATATTGGTTTTATTATGTTAATTCCCCCATAAGATGTTGGGTGGACAGGAAACGCCTTTTTCTTGAAAAGTATTTCCCATACTCTGAGACTAAAATAATAAATAGGGATATATGTGGTATAAGATAATATCAAGGGGAAACACTTCATTAATATTGGGAAATATTTAAAATGTTATTTTCATGTTTCCCACACCTCCAAATAAGTGATCAACATTTAATTCAGTGTTTTTATGAAGGATTATTCCCGATTGGTCGAAATATAACTGATGTTGATGCAGGTGGTGTGCTATTAGATAAGACCCCAACTAGTACAAGAACCTTAATTGGGAACTTGTTGCAGAATACTCAACAATTTGGTTCAAGGTCTAGTGTACCCATTTTAGGTGTCCTTGAGGTGAAAATTACATAATTCGATCATAAGGTGGACACAATGTTCGAAGAGGTATGTACCCTTCTTCGATAACATGATTTTTCCTAAGGGAATAATAATATCCTCCTTTAATCCATTGTCATATATGTTCTTTTGACACCCACTACTCTGACCAAGGTCCTCAATTGAGAGAAACTTATAAGAGTTGTTAAGAAATATATCTGGTTCACCCATATAACCAACCCTTTAGAAAAGAACCATATTATACATCCAACCCAAGGTTAAAATAAAACCAAGCTTATTTGGAAGGGGGTATTAAAACCAATCTCAACAATGATGGAACCAACCTGGGCCGAGTAATTATCCACCACAACCACCCATAAATACCCAACCCAAACAAAGTCCATTCCAACCACCCCCTCCAAAATCAGAGCCTATACTAGAATATATGATGATGAAAAATGCTTCCAACAATCTCTAATTCCAAACAACCACCCATGTGTCCATAGAATACCTAAAAACTCAATTAGGCCAACAATCTAACTATGTGAGGGAAATTCAAAGTCACCATTCAGGTAAAATTCCCTCTCAACCAGTAGTTAAAACTATGGATAAAGGAAATGTTAGTGAAATCACCGTTAGGAGTGGAACTCAGTTTAAGAGCCAAATGAGCTTTCAAATAGAGTGATCCCCTCTTGAGGAAACCACCATCTCACTTATAAAAACACTCTATGAGAATAAAAACATTATACTAACATAATCCCTTCCAAAGGAAAGATTGTGTATATTGATGAGTCACCTCATCCAACCATTCCCCTTCTATTTACCCAAAGTTCCACCCAACCAAGAAAACAAAGAAGAAACTAAACTTGATAAATAAATATTGTAATATTTCAAAAAAAAAGTGTGGGTTAACATCCCCTTGATTGATGTTGTAATGAAAATGCCAAGATACGCTAAGTTTCTAAAGGAGATGTGTAGACATCGAAGGAGACTTCAAGGCGATGAGATTTTGAGATTAAGGATAAGTGCCTCAACATTGATAGAGCCATCAATTTCAAATAAATGCAATGATTCAGGAACATTATCAATTATGTTCCCCAAAGGGGTGTATTCTTTTTTCAATGTTATGTTTGATTTAGGTGCCTCTATAAATGTGATGCATCACCCCCATTTACTCCTCATTATAGTTTGGATAACTAAAGCCGGTAGAAATTTTTGTTCAACATGAAAACTAGAGTACTTCACACCCATATAGTGTGGTATAATATGTTCTTGTGAGCATAAAAAATATAATTTCTCCTGGATATTTTTATGTACAAAAAATGGAAGATGATAGGATGAATGCACATTCCCCAATTATATTGGGAAGAACCTTCTTGAAAAGCTCCAAAACCAAAATTAATGTTTATATTGTTACATTATCTATGGAGTTTTGTGATGACATTGTCCCCTTTAACATTATTGATTCCATGAAGCATGCCCCAGAAGAACATTCCTCTCTCTCTATAAATTCAATTGATGTACTACCTTCCCCTAAAAAAACATCCTTTCTTTCCCTCGATCCCCTTTCTGATTTTTAATCATTGATAGAAATTATAGGATATGAATCAGGCATATAATGTTGTAGTGTTCTAGAAAAATTCAATGCATGTTTATTAATGGATGATTTCTTGAACACTAAGGATCCACTAACCATAGAGGATACTATTAAGCTTGTACAATATCATTCCTCATCTGAGGATGTTTCCATTGAGCAATTAGATGAGATCAGTGACCTCTCTCTTTCACACACACTCCCATCAATCCAAAATCCACCCAAATTTGTACTAATACAACTACCTCAATATTTAATATATTCATTTCTTTAGAATGGAAATAATCTTAATGTCATAATTTCTATTTCACTCTAACCTGAGCATGAATTGTGACTACTTGAACTTTTGAGGGAGTATAAAAAAGCATTGGGATGGACACTTTCAAACATTACTAGTATAATCTCATCACTTTGTACACATCATATTTTTCTAAATAATGAGTCTAAACCAATGAATTTAGAACTAAATCAACTGAACCCAAACCTCCTTGACGTAGTTAAAAAGTAAGTAACAAAATATGAGCTACTAGATTCATTTACCCCATATCTGAAAGCCAATGGGTTAGTCACATTCATGTAGTTCCTAAAAAACATGTCATAAGGTAATAAATAATGTAAATAATGAATTGGTTCCAACTTGTGTATAGAATAGTGGCGTGTCTTCACATACTATCATCAACTAAAACAACACACTAGGAAAGGCCATTTCCCATTTCCATTGATTGACTAAATTCTAGAGATTCTAGCGAGGAAGTCCCGGTAATGTTTTATTGATGGGTATTTTGGATAATTCTAGATCCATATTTCCACCAAGGATTAGTAAAATGAAACCTTCACATTCTCTTTGGCACATTTTCCATTAGAGGGATGTAATTTGGTCTATACAATTCTCCGAGTACTTTTCAACCATGTATGGTAAGTATTTTTTCTGATTACCTATAGAATTGAATGGATTTTATCATGGATGATTTCACTATTTATGGATCCTATTTTGATGAATTTTTTAGTAATGTTGCTTCAGTTTTACATCGTCTTATAGGAAAATAATCTCTTATTAAATTATGGGAAATAACATTTCATGTTTCGACATGGTATAATTTGGGACATGTCATTTCTGGGATGTAATCCAAGTAGATAAATAAAAAATGGATGTCATTTCTACCTTACCATTCCACAAAAATGTATGGTATGTGAGATATTTCATAGGTTATGTTGTATTTAATCATCGTTTCATTCTTGACTTTAGTAAAATTTCACTCCCCCTCTCCTGATTTCTCCAAAAAGAAAAGTAATTTGTTTTTGATAAAAAAATGTGAGGAAGATTTTAATAAGTTAAAATAGAGTCTCACAACACCATCAATAATCCATCCAACTCGGTGGGATTTACCATTTGAGATAACAATTGACACCTCCAACTATAAAACTTGGGAATTCTTATCTTAATGGTTCTATTGATCTCTACATGTAATTTTATATTCCTAACGTACACTGGACCCTACCCAAGTAAACTACATAACAACTAAAAAATAATTCCTTTCCATGGTGACTGACATGGATAAATTTAGGTCATACCTTTTAGGGTCTACAGTCATTGTATTCTTAGACCATATAGTCTTACAATATCTTCTAAAGAATCTAGAATTCAAACCATGTCTCATTCACCGAATGCTCCTCCTTCAATAATTCAATCTAGAAATAAGAGATAAAAAGGAGCATAGAATCTGGTGGCTTACTATAATAGAATGTTTCACTTATCCTCGGACATTGAATGATACCCATGTATTCCCATAAATTACATGTTTCCCGATGAGAAACCATGCCAAGTGCAACATGTAATCCTTGGGTATGTTGAAATTTTAAATTATTTGGTAGTATATTGAATTCCTTATGATTAAATTAAAACGAGGTAGAACGTTTAAAAAAAGAGTCTTGTTCGTACATTTGGGATAACCCCAACCCTTAGCGCACATATAGTAATCAATTCCTTTGTCATTGTGTTCCTGATAGTGAGTTTAAGTACATCCATAGGTTTTTACACACTCTAGATTGTGGGG
Source organism: Viscum album (assembly GCA_963277665.1). Lineage (NCBI taxonomy): Eukaryota > Viridiplantae > Streptophyta > Magnoliopsida > Santalales > Viscaceae > Viscum > Viscum album. The sequence goes on from OY728164.1 coordinate 1,270,105,186, forward strand.
TCTACTTTGGTCTCCAACAGACTGCTTGTAAGGTCCTTCATTCGGGACTCTTTTGGAAAACACTTTTTAGGGATGCCCATGATTTCTGTAAATCTTTTCCTTGCTTTTAATGAATGGATAATGTATCTAAATGATATGAAATTCCACAACCACCCTTTATAATCCATGAAAAGTTTTATGACTAGGGAATTTAATTTATGGGACCATTTCTCAATTCATTTGGGAACCTTTAAATTCATCTAGAAGTGGATTATGTTTGAAATAGGTTGAAGCATGTGCCACAAGGACTGATGATTCCAAGAATATTGTGAAATTTTTTAGAAGCCAAATATTCTGTAGGATTGCATTACCTAGGTTCATCATCAGTGATCGGGGTTCTCATTTCTGCAATCAAACAATGTAATCACTTTTGCGTCATCATGGGGTCGGTCATCGAGTGTTTACTACATATCAACCACATACCAATGGTCTAGTTGAGGTGTCAAGTAGAAAGGTAAAACAAATAATTGACAAAACGGTTCAACCCAACAGAAAATTTTGGAATCTTAGTCTCATTGATTCATTATGGGCCTACATTACTGCTTTCAAAACTCCCATTGTAGTGACAACCTATCGGCTTTTGTTTAGAAAGAGTTGTCACATCCCTATTGAGATAGAGAATCCGGCCTACTGTGCCACTAAACAATGATATTAAAATCATTCTAGTGCATTTTATCAATGGAAGTTGCAAATTCATGAGTTGGAAGAAATGAGATGAGATTAAAATGGGAACTCCCAGATTTATATGTAGCGATACAAGGATTCCCATGGCCATATCATCCTTCATCGCCAGTTCCACATTGGAGAGAAGGTCCTCCAATACAATCCATGGCTGATGTTTTATCTAGGTAAACTTCGTTCCTACTTTTTTGTACCATCCACTATTTCTAAAGTCTCTCTATTTAGTGTTTTTAGGATCAAAATAAAGAAACCAAGAAAACCCTCACTATCAATGGTCCACTGTTGAAGCACATACATGAATCCATTATAGAGTCTCCAATGGAAGAAATCCAAGTTCAAGAATAAATCTATATATGACACTCACTAGGTTTTATCCTTCCTTCAAACATTCTTTTTTATTATAGTGAGGACACTGCACACTCTAGGTGTGGGGGATGGGAACGTTCCTAGGTTTGTTAAGAATTTTCATCATTTTTTCCTTTTGTCACTTTATAAATAGTATGGTCACTTCCCACTTTCATATACCCCACATTTCTGAGGAAATGTTAATTTTGTCATGGAAAAAGATTCCCACTTTAAGATAATTCTGAATCATTTTTCATTCTTGTGTTGACTATGTGGAAAATTCCATTATTTTTTGAAATTTTTTTTAATTAAAAGTAGATATGGATACTTTTTTGTAGAATTTATATTTTAAAATAATTCATAGGTTTTAATGGAATTTTTAAACCCGTGACTCATTATCACTATCCAATATTTTCATCCCTTACCTGAGAGACATTCTAAGCACATTATTTCATATTCATTATTTTAAAAACTTTCTTGAGAGTCTCAGGTCTTGTAGAGAAACTAGAACTTTCTTTGATTATATTTTAATCTATAATATTCAAGTGTACTAAATTAATGATAGATTTCATCATTAATTGAAAACCCCTTTGTACATTGAACCTCTATTTTTGGCCACCTTACATGTTACCCTTCTTAAGCCTTGGATACCCTGAAATTCTTGTTAGGTAGACACATTAGAAGCTTATTTATCCCTACCTTCCCATCTATTGTGTAAATTAATGTTTTAAATTCAGAAAGTGTGAGGGAGAGAGTCATTTCATGGGAATTATCTGGAATGAATCATTTTTAAGGGTTGATAGAAAGGGTGCCTACATTTCCCATGGGTAGTGGGTTCACAATCTATATTATATCATTATTTTAAAAAAAATATCTCCTTATCTCCAAAGAAAATTATTAAAACCATAATAGTTTTTTACATTGAAAAAAATATAATATAAATAAAAAAACTAATGGAGAAAAGATTTTTTTATTCATTATTATTCACTGATCGGCTGTGACCCACACAAATTTCCATTGAGGATAGTGAGTTGGAGGTGATTCACATTGTGAAGGGATTAGAGTGTCCATTCATTGTGAGCACATGATAAATTTTTACAAATTTTGTATATTATATATTTAACACTCTTCTTCTACAAAAAAAAATTTATACATTATATCCCACTAACCCACGAACATCAGAACAACTTGTTGGAAGTCCTTTTGAGTAGCACACTAGTTTCTACTGGTAGAGAACATAGAATCATAGAAATTATATGGTAATATCACATGAACTCTACGAAAATAGAATAACTCCACTTTCATATATTCCTTCAGTGAATAGGAAAATTTTATATCTGAGGTACACTGCAACATGTTGCATGGGTGAATAAATAATATTTAACAAATCCGAATTTGAGAGAAGAAAAATTATTGGAAAATTGATTTCATAAACAATACATGTTGAATGTCATTTCAAAAGAATCATGGAACATTTCTCACCTTTGATTTAGGAATGAGTGTTCATTATGATATAATACTTTGATAATGAGTAAAAATATTTAGGTGTGGGGGTGTGATCGAACCATGAATCACTGTTTCATTTTCAACCTTACACCACTGTGAAAAACTAGTTTTGTGTTGAAAATTACAAAAATAATAAAAAAATCAATTAATTTTTTATTCAATTTTTTTTGAGTTTATTACTATTAAAAAGGTAAATATTGCTTGTTTTTATAATTATATTGTAGGTGGAGGTGATTTGTTGGGCCCATGATGATGTCCAATAAAAATGGGCCCAACCATTCAGGATGTATGCACACAATTGGACTCATCTACAAACTGCTACTAAACCATCCATCCGATTGGGCTGAAATTTTGTGGGATAGTTAAAAATAAATTGGGATAAATTTTAATATAAAGGAAACTAAGACACATTTATCCATTTTTTTCCCACCTGACCTGATGTTTCCAGCACACCAAATCTACAAGTCAAAAGTGGTGTGCTATGTTCTATCAATATCTCAAGTTGTGATTATCCAAATAGAACCAAACCTTTTCGGAGATTATAATATGGTGGGGATACAACTTTTTACTTTTTTCAAAATTGATAATATAATTTATCTTCATCAAAAACCATGGGCTATGTGGTTTATTGAAATTAGGGTGATCAAAACCACCTTCCAATTTTCCATTAAAAGGGCACCATGGGCTCCCTATTTGTATGTTCAGACATGGAGTGAAGTTCTGCCAATTTGGAGTTCCAGTGGAGTCCTCTCATTCTCCTAGAAGTTCTAGGGGCCCTTGTCCTCAAGGGGTCAATAATAAATATGGAGTTCCACACGATCTACCTCCACCTACTGACATTGAGATAAAATATGGGTGTTCATAGTGAGAGAGATACATACATAAAAAGGGACTTCCAACACATATATTAGCCAATAGTTTGGAGTTATTTGGATAGTAAAACATTTATTTTCATGTATCTTAAATTATTTCTTAATTTAATACTTTTTTATGCATATTATTTATTTTCTCATAATTTAACCGATCTGTGTGGGGTTTTGAGTGTGTGACATGTGATGTTCTAATTAGAAAACAGAAAAATATTTTTCTTACCCAATTAATGGTGATTTCAAGATGCTTTAGAAGCTCTTATTCCATGCATAAGTTCTAGACCCTGACAATCTAATTGTTATTCCAAGGTTATGTTCTTTAGGCAATGAATTAAAGGCTTAGGAATTAATCGGGATTCCAGTTAATTTCAACCAAAGAATTGCTCCAAACCAAAATGAATCTCTATGAACAATGAACAAGAAATCTGTGTAGTGGAATCACAATGATCTTTTTCACTCATATTTTTTAAAATCTAAGTGGTTTTTCAACAAATTTTCTCTATAAGTTAAGTTATTTTCTTTAAATTGAATTTAAATCACTCCCATTTTTAGTACTTTTTATTAAAAATTCATACTCTAAACAAACCAATTCTCCTTGAGATATGACCTTGGGTTTTACCTATAATATAAATAAACCTTAAAATAATAATCAATTTGAAATTTCATGACAATTCATTAAAATACCAATAAAAGGGAAATCATAAAATAAGAAGAAGAATATAATGATGAAATTTCTATCCTATAAATATTGTGGAAATAAACATCCTAAAAAATTATTTCAGTGTATGGTTTTTTATAAAAAATGAAGATATAGGGGTTAATTAAATAATTAATGTAACGAAAAGAAATAATCCACTGATAACCAGTGATTAGACATTAAATAGATAGGTAATTATTCTAACTAGTTACCCAAACATTAAGTTTACTTAATAAAAAATAATCCCAGGGGATACAGCCAAGCATATATAATTACTACAACCAAATTTCAAGTTCTATGTGATGTGGTGAATTGTAATATAATCTTCCACTTTATAAGTGAAAATGTTTTATTTGATTATTTTTTAACCACTATTTTATATATAAATATTTTTATAATAGCATCAGATCACTACCTCAATAATTAGATGATGAGTTGGTAGTGAAAAATACTAGTGGTATTATAACCTCAGCAAAGGTTTATAGCTCCTCTATAATTGATGTTTTTGTGAATGTGCTTCCTGAAAATATTTTTTTTCTTATTCTAGTTGAATTTTATGTAATATTTGGAATGGATTGGATCTCTCAGTATATATCATATATCAACTATCAAGGATGTAACTTATATTCATTATTATGAATCAACCTAGGATGGGATATTAGTGTGAGGATAAACCTAAACTTTTAATAGAAATTACTTCTATCATATGTGTTTTACAACTTATAAATGGGGTATTTATCTTATATGGTTTATGAAAAACACAAAATTGATGATATGTATATTTTCTTTGAGATTTTTTATTTCATTCTATAATATTATTCTATTATTCCCTAGAATTATGACGTTGAGTTTTCAATAGAACTCAAATCTGGTGTTATACTTATTTTAAAGACTCTATATATAATGGACATGATTTATTTGTAGGAATTGATGATGAAACTTTAGGAGAATCATGATAATGGATTAATTCAATCTAGTGATTCACTATAGGGTGAACATATTCATTTTTTAAGAAGAAATCTGTTTTAATGAAACTTTTCATTGATTATTAAGAACATAAAAAATCACTTTTAAGAACAAGTATCTGATACCCCATATCGGTGATCTATTTGATAAATTATGAGGATATAAATAGTTTCCGATATTTATAGTCAATATAGATATCATAAATTATGGTTCGTGAAGGAGGATATACCTAATACATCCTTCTGTATGGGGTATGGTTATTATGAACTTATAGCATTTCCATTTGTAATGAATAATTATTTTAAAGATTACCTTGGTAAATTTTTTTAGTCTTTATAGATGATATTATTAAATATTTTAAGACCAAGGATGAGTATGAATAACAATGGATGATTGTGCATTGACCTTGAGGAATGAGAAGTTATATGCCAAATTTACCCTGTCTGAATTTTATCTATAAAAATTATCATTATTAGGTAACATAACATTATATGAGGTATGTTGATAGATCCTTAAAATATATAAGTTAAAAATAAATATTCTAGAACAACCACAGTAGCTGTGACCCATATTTTCCTTATGTTATATGAATATTACTGATGATTTTTGATATTTTTCCTCATGAAAATCTAATAAACTCACCAAGATAACCTAAAAGAGATCCAGGTTTTTATGGATAGATGAAGGTGAGGATATTTTAAAATAACTAATGATACGGTTGGTTAGTTCATATATTCATACACCACCCTACAGTGGAAATGGTTTTTGATATATAGTAATACATCAAAGAAGTTTCTCAGATGCATTTTTATATAGAGTGATATAGTAAAAGATTATGACTCTATCTAATTGAAAATTCTTGATCAAAATAACCAAACTCATGAATTGAATTTGGATGTGATATTTATTAAATTTAAGATATGGAGGAATTATTTGTAAGGTGAAATGTGTGATATATATTCTAATAATAAAATATTTAAATATATATTAATCTTGAATGGGTTAAATACTCACCATAGAAGATGGTTGGAGTAGATTAATTTTTATGACTACTAAATACATTAAAACCCTATAAAAGAAAACACAGTGGCCATTAAATTTATTGGGAAAGATAACACTAGTTTTCCATGATTATGAACGTAATAGATTCAATATTTTTTGATTTTTTGGATGTTAAATAATGATATATTAAGAAAAAGGGGGAAATATTATCATTTTAATTTGAATGTTAAACCATACATCCATGATAATATTTAGAAGGTGAAGATGGAAGATGTGTAATTAGAGAATAATGTGAGTAGTGTTCATATGTTCAACCATGATCATGATTTAATGATAAGTTTAGGAAACTAAATATGTTTCTTTCAATACTAGACTTGAAGAATGAGTTATTTGAGGAATCTCATAATTCATTATTTTATATTCATTGTGGAAGTGCAAAGATGTATAGAGATATGAAAGAGTATTTATGTTGGGATACCATGAAAAATAAATATTATTGAGTATGTATCTTGATGTCGATTGTGGTAAAAAGTTATGTCAACGAGAAATAATTATAAGGGTATTTTATAAACATTTCCCATACCATAATGGAAATGGGGATATATTACAGTGTATTTCATCGTCTGACTCCCCTAAACATCTAATGAGATTAATGTTTTTGGGGTTATATTCAATCACCTTATTAAATAAGTCAATTTTATCACTATTATAAAATATTTTTCATGTGATCATCATACTCTATAAAACATTAAAGAAGTTGTGAGATTACATGGATTACCACCTTTAGTCATATCTGGTTAGGGTTCAACGATTATAAAAAAATTGGAGAATCCTTCAACATGTTCTGGATATAAGTTTGGGTTTCAACACTACTTATCATACACATATAGTTCTTCAGTCTGAGAGGACAATTCAAACTCTATAAAACATGTAATCAGATTTAACTATGTATTTTAATGATATTTTGGTCAATTCCTTCCTTTAGTAGAATTTTCATACAAAGAATAATTTTCACTTGTTTATTTAGATGGATCCTCATGAATCCTTATATAGAAGTAAGTGTATAAATAAAATTTGGTGGGATAATGTTATAGAAGGGAATCTATTGGTACCTAATATTGGTGAGGAAATGATAGAGAAGGTTATTTCCATTCAACAACATTTAAGGGAATCTCATAGTCAAAAAAAGAGTTCTGTTTACAATAATAAGTTGGATATAAAGTAAAAAAATTTGAGACAAGGTGTTCTATGAATATATTCTTGGAAGAAGGTAATGATATTTGGAAAGGAAGGAAGTTTTATCACTAGATATATCAGTCCCTTTCAAAGTTTAATCATATCGAGGTAGGATCTTATATTTTGATGTTTAGACCAAATATAACTCAAGTTCATGATGTGTTCCCCAAATCTATTCTAAGGAAGTACATAACTGATCCTTCACATGAACTAAATTCAGAGTTTGTACTGATGGATCAAGATCCATCTTATGAGGAATAGCATGTATAATGTCAATATTACAGAGAGTGTTGTGAAACCAGAACACTAATCTGGTCAATGTTTCTTTTGAAAATACCATAACTTTTAAGAATTTATGTAGAATCCTGAGGATGTGATGAGATGGAAGTATCCTTAGTTTTTAATTTTATAGTTATGGAATTCTGAGGGATAATTTTTTATAAGGGTGTAGAATGTAACACCTCATGATTTTATGATATAATTCATCCAAATAAATTAAACATCCTTGATATATATCATTAAATGTAACATCATGTTTAAATAATGTATTGAAACTAATTAAATATTATTATGTGGTATGTATATAATTTTTAAAATTATAAAATCAAAATTATATTTGGGTGAAATTTTGGTATTTTTCTAGAATGTTTTATTTTTCAATGAATAGTGAAAAATGATGATTTTTATAGAACGACCATTTTATTTCATTGAAAAGTATCATTATGATTTTTATTTGGTATTAAATTATTATAATTTTTATTTATATTTGTATAATATATTTCATTATATATGAATCATCTTTATACATTCTTTTAGTTTAAGATGAATTGTTTTAAAAAAACATGTTTTCATAAAGCATGTTTTTCTCCACTTTTTCATTTATATTAAATTTAATTTATTTTAATTATATGAATTTTAATTTAAGAAATGTAAATAATTTTTTGACTATAAATACTAATTTATCCATGTTTGAATTTTTTTTATCTTTTCTTAATGAAGATAAATTTTTAGTGAATAGTTAAAAAATGTAGTTTTCAAGAAATATAGGATCTTTTATTATATCATAAAGTCATAAAAATGATATAAAAATTATTAAACATATTTAATAAATCCTGTATGATAATATAATACAAATATAAAAAAAATTAATTCAAAACCTATAAATTATAATTTATTTCAATATAAATATGAAATTCATTTTTAGTGTTGAGGTTGTGCTTTCACAACACTAGAAAAGTAAATTTTACTGTCCAAATGATTGTATTTTAGAATATAAATGTATTTTGTATAGATTTATAATATTTTTTATTTTTTATTTTTTATTATTTGGGTATATATTAATTTTTTGGTTATATAACATATATATTATCAAAATTCTTGTGTAATACTTGTGAAAGGATAAAAAAGATAAAATAACACCTAAATTAGGTTTCCATGTATTATAAGTGAATTAATAGAAATATTTTAATAATATCAAGTATATATATAAATTAATTATTTAATTTTATTATTGTAATTTATTAATAATTTTTTAGAGATGACATAATTTCCTCAAAATCATATACAACGCCAACACAATGCTTGTGAAAGTACTCGAAAATCAAAGTAAAAAATTTTCAAAAACATTAAAACTAACGTTTTTGAGATGTTTTATTCTTTCAAAATAATTTTATAGTCAATAATACAATATTATTGATATTTAAAATTCTTCTATTTTATTTATTTTTTTATGTATTTGATGTCAAATTAAATGAATATTGTTAGAATTGACATTCATTATATTTTATGAAAATTAATAATTTAGTAAATTATTTAAAAACATAAAAAATATGAAAAATAAAAATTAAGATCATAGATGGAAAACCAATTCATCCTATTTATATTTATTATCATATTTTTTCATTATAATAAAAATTTTAACTGTTTAAGAATGGAAAATTTATTACTATGGTTAAGGATAAAATTGTTTAACAAAGTGGTTAAACTAAAAGATATGGTTTAAAATAAAACTTAATCCTATAAAAATTTTATTTTTTGAATTTATTTAGATCATATAATATATTAACTTCTATATTATGTGTTATTGGATCACCCTTCTTATAAAAATTAATGTATTATTTTCAAGTCTTTTTTTAATTCCATGTGTATCCTTTCATTCACATTAAAAAGGCACCATTTCTTCTCTGTTTAGTACACCAGCTACAGATACATGTGTGGAAAAAACCATAAAAAATATTTTAATAATCCTAATAAAAGTTCTTAGGTTTTGTTCTTCCCAATAGACCATCCCTAGGTCCCTTAATAGGATATCAAATGGATCTCTTTCAATGAAGAGGTCATCATATTCACTTAGAAAATCTATTTTTTCTTCTTTAACAATAATAAAGTATTTCTTAACCATAAAAATATAAGAAAAATGTCTTTCTAATAATTATATGTTTTTATATTGATGTAATAATATGTCTACATCACTTTATCCATCAAATAGGAAATAATACCATCTATTGTGTGTACAACGGACTACCACCTCATAAAATGATGTAATTTTGTTCCAATTACCACCTCACATAGATTTTCATAATAATGCAAATAATAAATATGAAATAATTATAATTATTTAATTATAATATATCTTCTACATCCTTACCATTCTACCCATTAAAAAATTATAATGTCACTCGAACATACATACGACCTACCATCCCCATGATAGAATGTGATTCATTTTTTGTGTTCATTTATCTAGATTTCATTTAGATTTGAATATATATTTTTATTATATTTATATCATGAGTAAATTGTGAATTAAATATATAACCATAATTATGATGAAAGGACCATAACTGTCGAACTAAAACATGCATGAAAAACAAAGAAGTTAACACATGGAAATGATAATAACAATAAAATATTGTTAACAAAATGTTGATAATATGTTATAAATGGATCATATATGATATTATAGATATGAATATGACTTGTCATATAATTATAATAAATAGAAATTTATTATAAATTTGATTAAAATCACTTACGGGGCATGCCAAACTCAAAGAAAGTAATTTTCTCTCGATTTCCACTCCATTAAGACGTATTCGGTATTATAAACCTATTTTATTTTATGTTCATTATATACATACCAGATTATATTTTTAAAATGCGAATATATTTAACAATTTTGATTGATTTTTAAATTCATGTTTTCTCTTTTAAGGGGTTATAATTTAAATGTTATGAAGTTGTAATATTTTATTTTACAATCTCATTTTTTGGAGATTTATCATGTTTTAATTAAGGTGATATTATAATATATCCTTTATAAACTTCATATATTTTATTATATTTTATATATTTAAATAGTTTTCAGGTTTTATCTTAGATTTTTTAACAAAATTAATCAACTAAATAAATTTATAAATGAAAAAATGATATTATTTATATTTTGATCAGGTAAATTTTTCATTTTTGTCCATATTTTTCTAAAAAAATTTAAAAAAGAACGTATAATTTACTCAAAATAATTATTAGGTAAATTTAATTATATACGTTTATTTTTATAATGATTGGAATGATTATTTAAAATGTTTTATAAAATGGACTTTTTGAAATTCTTATAAAAACATGAAAAATAAATGTAGCTTTTTTTATTTATAAGATGTTAATAGACATTCCCACCACCATAATCATTTTAAAATATTTTAATTCTTATATAATTTTTCCATTGTTTTACAAATAAAATTATTTAATTAAAACTTATTTTAATTTTTTTCTTCAATTTTTTTATTCTCCAAAAGATATGAATTTAGTTCAAAAATCATATGTATGAGAAATTGACGGTCATATTTTATCTATTCCTAATTATTCAGCCATTACCATTTTTTTAAAACATTAAAATTCCTGGTATCAACTTAAATTTTACCTTAAATTTATCTTAAATATTCATATTCTTTGTATCATTGATATGATTATTTCCCAAATAGTGTAACATTTTTGCATGGGGTGTTTTACAGTGAATGTTATCTAATTGACTTGGAAAATATTAATATTCCATATTCAATACTCAATATGAATTTTGATTGATAATGAATATTATTCAGGAGTATATTTGATCATTTAATATATTTGGATTGAATAGGAAATGAAGTGATGGGTCAGGTCTGGTTATAGATATCCCATCGGTTAAACTTTATTAGAAAAAGTCATTGAGGGAAATGATATCATGATGTCTAATATCATGAAATGCAACATCAATATATTCCTTTATTGATAATTCAGTTTTTATTACGAATGATATTATTACATTCATATTATCCATGGAAACATTTTATGCTCAAGTTATTGATTAAATGGAATGTATTTTCAGTTATATACTTTCCATATCAATTATTTTTAATTTATTCATGATATCTTATACTATGTTTATCAATTACTGAAAATATGATCCCACACTTTATTTCTTTTCCCTTCCCTAGGATATGAAGTAGGATATTATTAATAATATCAATAATGTGGGAATTTTTCTTATGCTATGTTTTTTATATTTCTAATGTAATATGGAAATTATGTATATATCTAGTTTCTTAAGACTACTAAATTGATTGATCCATGGTGATGTGATCCAATGTATATTATTCCAATTTAATAAATTTGAAATCATATAAATGATACCAGAGTTGGGGTTTTTTCTATTTATATCTATTCTTACATTTTTTTATACATAATTGAATCAAAATTATGCTTGTTAATGGGACTGACCATATCACTTCTTTTTATTTGTGATTTTTCTCCCCCATGTCTATATTATCTATATTGTTTTATATATGTCGTTATCCATACTTATATCATTTCCCAAGGTCATTTTATATAAATTTTGAAATTATATACAAAATTTTCAATATAATAATTTTAAACATCTTCTCTATAGTCATTTTCTATTCACTTGAATTTCATTAGAAAAGTTTGAATGAAATATTTATTTTTTATCATCTTTTTCATGAATGAATTTTCCCATAATTTTATTTAATTTAATTTAAAAATATTTCTTTTTATTATCAAATGTTTTACAAAATAATTTCAATTCCCATTGATTTATAAATTATTTTATTTTTAAATCAATGTTGTCAAATAATAAGAGGGATTTTTTTATAATTTAATTATTTATTATCTTAAAAAATATTTTCTTATTTATGTCTATATCCTTTAATGTTTCTTATCTTTCCTTAGAGATATGCTCTAATAATATTATCCTCTTTTTTCCCTAAATGGCTTATGATCATGTCATCATGAAATTTTCATGAAACCTATTTCATTCCATCTTATTAATTATGATATTATGGAATTATGGATTTCTTTGTCTTTATTTGGTTTATATATTCATTTCTTGTCATTATATGATGGTCGTGACCAATATAGACCAAAAATTCATCAGATAATGTTTTATATCTCATGCCATGATTGGTATTTAAGAGTGAACGTGAGCCCTTAAGGGGATAGTTTCACTAAGTGATAGATGTGGTCAAAATTACATAGCCCTCTAATGTATTGGGTAATGCTTTATACCTTATGATGTGAATTGTTAGGGACTTGGGAGTAAACACAATCCAAAAATGTTTTCATTCTACAATATGATTATGGTCTTATTAGCGAGCCTTGATATAAGAAATTATTTTATATAATTATATATATTCCACATTCTTTTGACTAAATTTTGTATTCATGGATCATGATTATTTACTGGTCTTTCCATACTCATATTACACATGTTTTATGTTATGACAAAAGGCTTGATCTATTACTATGTACTTATGATATGTGTTTTCTTTGTTATGGTTATCTTATGTTATGCTTGTGAATCATTATTATGTTTTAATACACAAAATATTATTTTATGATCACTTATGATCTTCAATTGATTTCCCCCATGTTTAACCTCATTGAGCATCTAATATCAACATTTATCATGTTTCCACTGCCAAATATATAAATTGTAATATTATGTATGATAAATCTAAAAGAGTTTCATGTGAGAAGACTATTTTTAAGAGATTTTCGATATATTGTAAAATAAGTTAGTTATGTATATAATATATAAAGAAACTATACTTAGCAGTTTTAAGTTATGACTTATTTTAGATATAATGTTCAAGTTAATGAAATTTTGTATTACATACAGATGATGTTTTAAGGTAGTCCCACTAAAGTTAATTTTATGGACCACCTTCTCCCTAATCTCTCTCTTTCAGCTTTCAATATGAAGACGTTATCTCAATTATTTTTTATTTAGAAATTTAGATCCTTCATAATCATTGGCATAATATCAGAAATAGATTTCAGAACCATGTTCTTTTTTGGGATAATTAGATGTGGTTAATCTTTTTCACACCCTAATTCAATCTTTTTTCTTCTATTTTAGTAATTTTATACTTAACTGGGGTCTAGTTGGAACTAAGACTCCATCCCATGGGTGGATTAATTTATCTATGTGTGGTATTTTGTCTATTAATTATTTTTGTATTTAATAAGATAAACACTTACATAATAAAGAGATAATGTTTGTTTGAAATACTTAAATCTTTACAAAAATAGACACCCACAGAATGTATTAGTTTAGTTCCATTGGAAATATGTAAATATAAATACTAGTATATAAGGTAGATTCATTATATACTACTAGGTTCTCTAGGAATAGAACCCCTCTTAGGAACATCACACATAACACATATCATCATAACTTGTGGAAAGGAAACATAATAATTGGTGAGCTTATATGTACAGTATGGATACAAAATGGAGATATGTATGAATAAAGTAATCATTAGGGTATGAGAACATTATCATCACATTATAAGATCACACCAAGCATATAAAAGACCATAAAAAATAATCATGGCACAAACATAGTCATTTTATAATACATAAATCATAATAAAATCTACATAATAATAAATGAAAGAATAACATAGAAAAAAGATGTGGAATTTTTAGAAGATACATATGAATAAAAATGGTTTCCATTGTAGTCAAGGGATCACTACCCATCCATATTAATAGTACAGGTTCACTTCTTCATACCATCATTGGTAGTCATGGTTCACTCCCATTACTATCTTATTAGTCGAGGTACGTTCCTTTGACCATCTTAGCAGACATGGTCCTTTATTGAACCATGTTCACTCCTCATTCCAACCATGTCAATCTCATGAGATATAAATTTTTACATAATTATTTTGAGGTAGATATAGGTCCCACCCATCTCATAATGAAATCATACAAACATGTTCCATAAGATCATAAAAAATCATCTCATAACCCATGAAATGAAATTTAATTAATAAATATGAAATCATATCATAACTTATGGAAAGGAGACGTATTTCATAATCATTTCATCAAATCATATTCTGTGAAATGAAGTGGATTTCATAAGCATAAAACACATGAAAGGGAAATAGGTTTTATAAACTTATTACCCCTGAAATATTAAATTTTTTCATAAACATATATCCTAAGAAAGAGAAACGAGATTATTAAATATCATTCCATAAAAACATAAACCATTCATAGAAATAAGATGAATGGAACCTTTAGATCATTTCCTTGGAAATTCATGAGTAACATGAATGGATCTAATCTTAGATGGGAAATAATTTTGAATGATCATTAAAAAATTTTCAGGAGGGAACTATCCTTTCTTCCTTTAAATGTTATTTTAAAGCATAAACCCCTTTCAAAACCATTTTCATGAAAGTAATCTAGAAAAATTATAATGGAAGCTCTGAAAACAATTTTGTAACCATTTTATTTAAAAACATTTAAAGAAATCATGAAATACTTTTGAAAACTATTTTTCCTAAAATTATATAAAAGAACCTTGAAAATGTTATGAAAACCATTTCATTGAAACTTTTAATAGAGTATTGAAAAAATTGGAAACCCAGTTTCCTTGAAAACTTATAAAAGAATATTTAAAACATTTTATATGCCTTTTTATTTTAAAATACATTGAAAAAATATAAATAAATATCAAAAAAATTGAAATTTTTTTCCAGGAAAACATTTTGAAAACTTATAAATAATTTTTGAATAAAAATTAAATCATTTTATTTGAAAGTATTTTTAACTCATTTAAAATAATCTTTAAAATCATTGAAATCCTTTTATTTGAAATAAACATGTTGAAATCATACAAGGGGTCTTTGAAAATCATTTCAAACTCTATCTAATAGTATAATTTTTTCAAAAAAAAACATCTTTGTAAATAAAGTTAGAAAATTGAATATCCATGATATTTTGAAAAACATTTTTCCTAAAAATAAATCTTTTAAAATTGAAAAGGAGGCTTCAAAGGAAGTATGTTCCTGATGGTGGAAGAATCCATACATGCAAAATATTTGTTTTTAACATATTTTTTTTAGAAAAGAACCTCCATCATATAATGAAAAGAATATTTATTCTTAAAAACCCCTTTTTTAAGAGGTATGAAATGCTAAACAATATTTTAAATATAGTATTAGAATAGTAAAAAATTCTTTTGAGAAAATTCTGTTTTCAAACATGGTTTTTAATGAATACCGATATCTAACCCGAGAGAGAGATAAAGTCTAATTATCTTAATTATCAAAAATACGAAAGAGTTAGAAAATGGTAATAATAATTGAAGATATCACAAATAAATAGAGGAGAAGAAGATTCATGATTTTTCATTACATATGAATCATATGCTTTCATTAATTAAATAATAATCATAAAAAATATCTTTAAACAATGGGATTGTAACAATAAACTGTTACCAATTTTGTAACATTAATCCTAATACCATTGAAATAATAAAATTATGTAAAGATAAAAATATCATGTGAAATTTTAGACGCATGATATAACATGTCAAAGGTAATTATATACACCTCATATAAGAATATAGGTTCATAATATGGTATGTGTCTCAAAGAAGACAAATTGAGACAAAAATGCTTTAATGATTTGGAACCATTTGAACCATGAACCCCATAAAATAAGGATAGTAAAAGAGATATGTAAATACCCATAAATATAAATATAGAATTAAAATATATGAATAATTTTCATTATATACACCCCAAAAAAGAAATAATTTGTGGACATGGAATATATCTCACATATATAAATAGTTATATGAGAAAACCCTTACCTTATGTCTTGAATCTCATTATACTCACCCAAAACACATGTATAATAAATATGATTTTATTATAAATATTACATAGAAACATATTATTATATATATAACCATATGTGATTTTATTATAAATTAATATTACTCATTTATTAATAATTCCATATTAATGTTACGTTTCAAGTAGTATCCTCTTTGTTTTTCATATATGTTTTGAATTATTATTCTTTATCATCATACTTATATCATAATTTAAATATTTAAATGAATTAAAACATGATATAAATATAAAATAAATTCAGTGTATATTTATTTATCATAATCTATAAAATATAGAAATATGAAAAAAAATCACTTTTCATTGAGACGGTAGGTCGTACGTATGCCTAACATTGTTTCTATTTTATTATCTCATTGAAATAAATAAAGTAAATGAAACATAATGATATATATAATATCATTACATTTTTTTTATTATGACATATTTATCATATAAGTTCACTAAACCCATCCTGAATACATTCCATTAAAAGTGTGAATAAAATATATTTCTTTAAGGAGGTAGTAGTCCACATGTCCATAAACGAAGTCATAGTATTTATACTACTAAAAGGAATGATGGTATGTTTTATATAATAATTATAGAATAATAAATATAAGTTAAAACTAATATATATCATAAAAATATATAGTTTCCATCATAACTCTCATCCATGAGATGTGGTAATGGAAAAATGAACAACATCGTTTCGTGAGGTGATAGTTTATCGTGCACAAGAACGGTATGTTTGTTGAACCTTATATAGAGGTGTTTGTAAGTGTAGGTATAATAGTTGTGTTAAAATAATATTAGTATATTTATAATACTGAGGTTATTATATAATCATGTAATAATTATATTTTAGGAAGTGGAGAATAAAAATAAAACAAAGGAGTATGAGGAAGGATGTTACCTCTCATTTGGGTAACTCCTCTTGGTTTGCACCAAAGGGATTCATTTGTTGGATTTCTAAACAATGGAATGAATTTAGGATAAATTTAGGGATTTTGGGAGATTATTTGAGTCTATTTTGGGTTATATAAAGGTCTTTGTATGTTTAAATAAGTGGGATGTGTGGGTGAATTTTTACATTGGAGGAGGACTGGCATTCATGTACATTTTTAGAAAGGATATTCCACCCGTGTTTTTTCACAGCCATGTGGCACTAATAACTTTTAAAATTTTATTAAAGGGAGTATAGGGTTGGAATATGGATATCAAATGTATTTTTTAAAAGTTGTGAGGTCATTTGGGGCCTTATGTTTAAGGTTTTGCCTATTTTTAGTCTAATTTCTCTTTTAATCATTGTAATTAATTTTAATCCCTTTCAGAAATATTTGTATTCAAATATTAATATATATGTATTATAAATTTTAAATAATGATTAATCTGAATTTTTAATCCATTTATTCAAATTAAATTCATATAATTTGAATGAATTAATTTCAAATTAATCATATAGATGTGTCATGACAAAGATTTTTTAAGTGAAAATGTTTAAAAGATGGAAAGGTTTTTAAATCCAAGTTCAATGTAAAATTGGTTCTAATTACCTAAATTGGATTAATTTATGTGAAATTTATCTAATAAAATTTTAAAACCAAATAAAAATTTTATTTTACTATAAAAATCAATTAGATGAAAAAGCTATTTTGAATTAAAAATCAATGTTTTTCATTATTCATCAAAAAATGAAACTGCTCAAGAAAATACCAAAATTAACCTAAAGTAAGTTTTAATGTTCTACTTCAAAAAAAGGAAATTTATTATTTCAAATAAAAATTATAAATTTTTCAAAAATTGGATTTAAAATGGCTTCTTAACTATAAGGTTGTGGAATTAACTTTTTGAAAAATATATATTTTCATTCATAAAATTGGATTTATTCTAATATTATACCCAAAAAATATATTGGATCAAAATCAAACATGTTGATTGAATATAATATATATATATATATATATTGTTGAAAATATTAATAAAAAATTGATTTTTTAATTTATTGTGATAAAATTTTGGTTTTACATAGAAAAATAGTTTTCATAGAAAAGTAATTCCATTATTTAAAAATAGTTATTACATTCGGTTATAATAACTAATAATAAAAGGATTAAATTTCTTCACACATGTGAATAATATTTTCAAAATTTAGTGGATCTTATTCATAACATCCATTCAAATGGTTAGGTTCTAACTATAATGATATTTTAATAATCATATTAATAGGGTATTGTATTTTGGTAAAAATACAGAGTTTCATGTAATGCAAGCTATCGAAAGGACTCAAAATTGTGTGTAATACAAGTCGAAAATAGTGTTTTATATACTGTAAGATTATATAATTATTTTATTTAGTGAAATATTAACATAGTGTTGCATATAATACAATCCATATTTCGAGATTTTATATAAAAACTATATTCATTGTTGCATGAAATGAAAAATATCCAAATTATTAAATTTACTAGGATAAAATATTTTAAAAAATCTGTGAGAGTTAAATTCTACCCCCCAAAAAATTAATTTCTCCCTAAATTTTTTTTTGGGTTATTAATGTTTTGATACATGAACGTTTAATTCATTGAAACCAACATAGTAAAAATTATTTATAATACTTTAAATAATGAATGTTGGAAACATGATGGTAACATAATGTATATCATAACTAGGTTTCCAAATTGGATAACATAGGGGATGGTGAAAACATGGAAATGGAAGAAAAATATAAGTATCAAGATATGATGAAGGGTGATAGATAACATAAATAAGAGAACTATAACGATAACAAATCCATAAATCTGTGACAATAAGGGACAATTTGATTCACCATAAAAGAAAATAATAAGATATGATTTTTGGGTTCAAGATCCTATACCTAGAGTTTAATAATTCTCATGAGAAGAAATACTTAAATGATTTCCTTACATTTTATAAGATCTATATTATCCTTTCATTTTTCCTTTATCAATTTATACTTCATCTCTTATTACATGAAATGAAATTGAATTTTGTGTGCCTAAAACCCCAATCGATAAAAATATCCATAATTGTCATTCTACATATATCTGGACAAAAGATAACATTGGTTATCCAATATGGATATATCTTCATATAGTGAAGTTATATATTAGTATTTAACACCTCATCCAAAGTTCAACTAAAACCTCCCCATAAATGGTTAACCATATAACCCTTTTGAATGTTGAAAACCAAAAAAATTTAGAAACAAGGTCACTACATTTCTCAAAATCGTCTATATATGATTCACCATAT
This sequence comes from Viscum album, assembly GCA_963277665.1. NCBI lineage: Eukaryota > Viridiplantae > Streptophyta > Magnoliopsida > Santalales > Viscaceae > Viscum > Viscum album. The sequence goes on from OY728164.1 coordinate 1,270,124,991, forward strand.
CGTAAATTAGATATTGGTTATAAAATTCCAAACATATGAATAAATTAATCGTATATTCTCTTAAAACATATTAATAACTTCAATTACTATAAATCATTATGCAGAACAAACATGATTCCATAATCCAAAGACTACTGATTATATTCCATAAATCCAAGAAGTTTAACACTTCATCTAAGATAACATACATCAGATTTTAAAAAAAATCACTTATCAGTTCTGAAGTCATAAACACTATACAATTTATTTTATCCATATCATCATCACTTTTTCCATTTGAAATATCATATTTCAATATCTGGAACATATATGGGGTTACCTTTCCATATTCCAAATATCACCTTTCCATTAAATCAAATTTCTATGTTAGTAGCACCATCTAACATAAGCGTTCTAATCCATAATGAAAAACATATAATAAAAATAATTATATATTTCATTATTCATATAACATATTCTTTAAATTCCAAAAACATTACACTTTAGTTATACAACATTATTCTTAAACCATTACTTATAATTCATCATCTTATTTTATAGTCCCCCTTTCCAATAATATAAAATATTACTTGTTTCTTATGGTTTTTGAACCTAAATTTTGTCATGATTCATAATATTAATTTAAAAAATTATATAAAAACATCCCATACCATTCCCATCACATATGTGGCCCCTTTATCATTAGTATTATAACCAATACCCATACTACCTTCTTGATTCTCTTAATGGGATTACCACTTAAGAAATTGATTTTCATAACACCCATACATTACACATACAAAAAAATAAATTTTAACCAAAATATATCAAGTTCCCTCCATTGAAAAAAACATAAAAAATAGTGGGAGAAATACTTATCAAAGTAGAAAACCACATAATCATGAAAAATCACTTACAAGATATCTAAATCATGATACATAATTATTTATTCTATGACACCTTATGTTTATCTGTATTCATTCATATTCATCTTTTATTTAAATAATTCATGATTATTTGTAATGAGTTTTTTAATTTCTAAATAATATCGCTCAGGTGTGTCAAACCAGGTGTGCGGTAAGTCCCATTGTCGTGCACTAGTGCCCAATCGAGTCGAGATCAATACAAGGTTTTTCGGGTTGTTACCCCTTGGTAAATATTTTCAAGATCCACATCAAATTTTATTATAAATAGAGTGATTTATTAATAAGAAACCACTCTCACTATCCTTTACCAAAATTTTAGGACATTTTCTATTTTCATTAACTCATCATCATACGTACCTATAAAGATATCCCCAGAAATTTATTTTAGTAATATACCTATGTATATCATCAAAGTTTTATCATCCTAATTTCTAAATGATGAATAAACCTTTTCTCTAATGAGAACTATATAAACCCTCTCTTAACCTGGAAATAGAGTAAATATTTTTTCTAGAATACATAAAACAATACACATTTAGGCAGCTAAAAATAGTACTAGTTTAGTTACTTTTAAAAATTGAAACACAAAAACTTACACGTAAATGAGATAAATTTTATACCACTATTTTATCCATAACTAGAACCCTTCACAGTCACATAATACATATTACATATCTTCATACCCTTGGGAAAGAGAACATAATAAAGGGGGGAGATCAGAAGCTCATTAAGGGTAAACATGGGTGATTTGTAAGCATAAAATGAGACCAATGGTATGATAACATGATCATAAAATTATAATATCATAACATACTTATAAATGATCATAAAATTGAATAATTTCATAAATATATACTGTTCATAATACATTAATCATAATGGAATCAAGAGAATAATCCCTGAAAGCATAACATTGGGATAAGACATGGAATTTTTGGCAGATTCATAGGCGAATAAAATTATTTCTGTAATATGAAAGGAATCATAGTCAATGCCAAATTAATATTTTGGTTTCACTACCTATATCTTATTAGTTTTCAGGGTTCACTCCCATTACCATCTTAGTATTCAAGTTTCTCTCCCAATACTATCTTAGTAGATAAATTCCTTTACTAAATCGAGTTCACTCCCCATTCTAGCCATGTCTAACTTATGTGATATAAATATTTCCCTTATTAATTGGATTAATATATAGGTCCCAACCATCCCATAATGAAATCATACATACATGTTCCACAAGATCATAATAAATTATATCTTAACCTATGAAATTAAATCGGTATAATAAACATGTAATTATATCATAACATATGAAAAATAGATAGGTTTCATAATCATTTCATAAAATCACAATCTGTGAAAAGAAGCATGTTTCATAACCATTTAACCCATGATAGTGGAATTAATTTTATAAACATATAACTCATGATAGGGAAATAGGTTTCATAAACCTATAAACTACAAAAGTGATACAAGTTTCATAAACATCATCACATCAAAACATAAACCATTCAATGAAAAAATATGAATGGAACCTTCATATATATTCAATATAAAGGCATGATTAACACCAATGGAAGTCATATTTTATAGAAAATAAATTTTAATGGTTATTAAATGGAATTAATAGGGTAATTATTCATTTTTAATTTGAAAATTTATTTAAATACATAAAAAATTTTGAAATCCTTTTTCGTGAAAATAAACTTGAAAACTTATATAGGTATCTTTGAAAACGATTTCAAAACCTTTTTCTATGAAAACATATAGTGGAATATTGAAATTTTTTTGAAACCCACTTTTCCTGAAAACTTATAAAATAATGTTGAAAATTTTTTGAAAACCATTTCATTGCATCTTATGAAAGATGATTGAAAAAAAATTAAAACCATTTCCTTGAAATTTTAAAAAAATTATCATGAAAACTTTTTGAATGCCTTTTTCTTTGAAAATAATTTGAAAACTTATAATCAAATCATGAAAAGGTTTGTAAACCCTTTTAATTTAATAAACAATGAGAAATATTGAATATTTCTTGAATAAATTATTAAAACCTTTTTCATTGAAAATAATGTTAAAACTTATAAAAAAACCTTTGAAATCAATGAAATTATTTTATTTGAAAACAACACTTTGAAACCATATAAATGGTTCACTAAAAATCATTTTAAACAATTTTTAAACATAAAAACTTTTTTAAACATTTTTCTTTGAAATTGATGAAAAACAATTAATGTCCAAAATATTAGGAAATTTTTTTTTTCTTAAAATGAAATATTTTAAACATTAAAAGTAGTATTAAAATGATGGATGGTCCTCACATTGGATAATTCCAAACATGTTGAACATTCCATTGTCTCTATAAAATGTTTCCAGAAGCTCCTCAATCAGAAAAAAAAATTCATTTTTAAAAACAATTTTATTTAATGAGTAAACAAATAGTAAAAATTTATTTCAAAATTCATATTAGAAAACTGGGAATATTTTTGAAAAAATTCATTTAAAAAACATGTTTTTTAAGTAATACATATTTCTGACCCAAGAGAGAGATAATGTTTGATTTTCTTAAAAAAAATTCTTAGTTTTATTAAGTACCAAAGAGTGAAAAATGATACTAATAATTAAATATATCATTAAAAGCATGAGGAGAATAAAATTCATGTGTTTCATTGAAATATGGATTATAATTTTTCATCAATTAAAGTATAATCATAAAGTCTCAACAAATGATGAGATTGTATCAATAAATTGTTACCACTTTGGTAACAATGAATCATGATACCACAGAAGTAATAAAATTTTTTAAAGATTTAAATATCATGAAAATTAGGATATTTATGATATAAAATTTCAAATTAAACTATATACATCTCAATGAAAAATATAGGTGCATAATATGGCATGTTTCTCAAAGAATAAAGATATAGAAAAATTTATCTAACCAATTTGGTAACATCTGAACCATAAAATCTAAAAAGATGAATCATAAAAGAGATATTTAAATTCCCTTAAATTTAATTATTGTAATCATAAAATAAATTCATGTTCATTATATACACCACGCCAATTAAATGAGTGGTAAACATGACATGTATCTCACGAATATAAAAAGTGAGTTCAGAAAACCCTTACCTTATGTATTGACTATCTTCGTACTTGTTTAATCCTCCGGTATAATAAATATATGATTATTATTAATCTACCAATGAAAAATATTTTTATATCTAGTACCATATGTGATTTTATTATGACGTTATATTATTCTTTTATTAACAATTCCATGTTAATATTATATTTTAGGTAATATCTTCTTTGTTTTTGTATATGTTATGACTTTTTATTCTTGATCCTATTATGTAGATAGTTATTTAATTACTTAAAAAATGTAAAACATGATATAAATATTATATATATTCATTATATATTTATTTATAATAATATATAAAATATATAATTATGAAATGCAAAACACCATTCATGGAGATGGTGGGAAGTACATATGAATTAACATTGTTTATATTTTATTATCATATTGAAATAAATAATGTAATTTACATATAAATATATATATATAATATAATTATATTAGAAATTTTATTTTATATATTTCATATAATTTCACTAAAATTATCCTCAATACATTCCACGTAAAGTATGAACGAATCACGTCGCATTGGGGAGGCGTAAGTACACACATCCCCCAAAAAAGTTATCGTATTTACATAAAATGGAAAGAATAAAGGTATGTTTTATATAATAATTATATAATATTTTAGAAATATAAATATAATATATATAATATTAAATTATAGTTTTATTCAAAATTAATTACCAAGGATTGTTGTAAAAAAATGAACAACATCATTATGTGAGGTGGTAGTTCTCCCAATATAAGAACAGTAAGTTTGTTACCCATTAGATGGAAGTGTGAGTGAGTGTAGAATGAAACCATAGAATTAAAAATATATAATTATATTTAAGACATAAATATTATTATATAATCAATGAATAATAAGTGTTTATGGTGTGGATAACGAAAATTAAACCAAAGGATCTTGAGGAAGGATGTTTCCTTTTATGAGGGTAACTCTTCTTAGTGTGCCCCAAACAGCATCCTTGGTTGTATTTTTACCCAATGGGAGGATTATTGGATGAATTTAGGGATTTTAATATATTTGTTAGAATATTCTGGGTGATAAAATGGTAATAAGTTATGTGAATAATTTGGAGGTGTGAGTTCTTTTTTATAGTGGAGGAGGAGTGACATTCTAATAAATTTTTGGAATGGAAATTCCACCCACGTATTTTCCATGTAAAGTGAATAAAATAATTGTAAAAATACTAAAAAAGGGAGGATAGGTCAGGAATATGAAAATTAATAGCTTTTTTACAGGTTTCTACGTAATTATGACCCATAAGATTATGTTTTAGTCCTTTTTTATTGAAATATCTCTCATAAATGTTATAATTAATTTTAATAACTTTCATGAATATTTATTTGACAAAAATTACGTTAAACATATTATAAATTCGAATTTATTATTATTATTCTAAATTTTTATTCAATTTTTCAAAATTAAAATAACAAAAATGGATTATATTAATTTAAAATTAATACTGCAGACGTGTCATGAAAGGAGGTTTTTAAGCGAAAATTTGTAAAAGTTTGAAATGATTTTAAATTAAATTTCCTAGTGAAATTAGTATCAATGAAATAAATTGGATTAATTTATTTAAAATATATGTAATTTAATTTTAAAACCAAATAAAAATATAATTTAAATATATAAATAAATTTGATTAAAAAGTTCTTTTGAATTAAAATTCAATGTTTTCATTATTCATCAAAAAATAAAAAATCTCGTAGAAATACAAAAATATCACCAAAGATACATTTTTAAATCTTCTTTAAAAAATTAATTTCAATTTTTGAAATAAAATTTATACATTTTTCAAAAAAGCATACTTAAAATGTACTCACCATTAAAATGTGGTAAATTTGTGTTTTTGATAAATACATATTTTTATTCATATAATTGGATTTATTCTTATAATATACCTATAAAATATATTTTATTAGTGTCAAAAATATTTATTGAATATATTATATATAATTTTATTTATAAAATATTAGTCAAAATTTGTTGGTTTAATTTGTTGAGATAAAATTTTGTTTGTAAGAAGAAAAATTGTTTTCCTATAAAAGTAAGTACTTTATTTTCAAATACATTTTACATTCATTTATACTAATTGATAACCATGTGATTATTTTTTTACACATTTTGAAATCATATATTTAGAATATAGGTAACCTTATTTGTAACTTCCATTTGAACAACTATGTGGTAGCTAAAATAAGAGTTTAATAATCATATTAATAGTATATTATAGTATGGTAAAAACATTGTCTTTCTTGTAACACAAGATATCTAAGGTAAACATTATTTTGTGTGATATAATCCAAATATAGGCTTTCACGTACCACAATATATTATATTTGTTATGTGTAGTGCAATATTAAATTGGTTTTATGTATAACCCAAGCCAAACCTAGTGATTTTATAAATAATATTCAATGTTGCATGAAATGAAAAATGTGAAAAAGATTAAATTAAATAGAAAAAATCATGTTTCATAAAATCTAAGGGTGTTAAATTAATTATGTGTATATTTATAATTTATACACTGGTTCGTGATTTAGAAATTTCATAAGAGTTCTTTGATGTCAAAAATTAGTTCTATAATTTGAGAATAAGTTCTCATGATTTATTGAGTGATGTTTATGTTTTGAAGGCATGTTTAAGTGATATAAATAATGTAATTAATGAATAAACATATGATTTTAATAAGATAGTTTATAATTGAATTATGAAATGGATTTTATTATTAATGTAATAATTAATTTCAAGGAAACAATGGCATAAATTGATATTTCAGTGATGAAATTGATGTGTTAAGTATGTTTTTATGATTAATTAATTAATGTATTTATTAAAATAATATATTAGATTTATTATAATGTTTTTTTTATTTCTATTGGATATATATAATGTAAATTATGTATTTCTATTTGAAAATTCTTGTGAAAGGGGGCTATATAGACATAATATACTAGACTAGATATTTTAATATTGGGAGGTGTTTGTTATAGAATTATTGATAATTTATGTGATTTATGATTGATGATGTACTGTTATTAAAGTTGTTAATGTTATGATAAAATGGGTAAAATTACAATAAATAATTATGGAGTTTAAATGTGAAATTAAGAGGTATAGAATGGAAAAATATTTATTGGAAACCTTTTTAGAATTGTGTGATTAAGAATAAAAGTCTAATAATGGATTATCAGTAGTTTCATTTTCCTTTGAAAAGATTTTGGGGTATTTTTTGGATAATTTTGGGGTGATTTAAAATTTCTTAAGAGGGAGATAATTTGATTTTTTTTATTCTTTACCATATTATTGTTTAATAAAATTTCATGAAGTTGTTTGCTTATAGGGTGTCTTATGTTTGGATAATACTTATGAAACTAATATGTGATCTATGTGTTCGGATAAATCATGTGTTAGGATAGGAATTAGTTCATATTCCATGTGTTTGAAAAAATGGTTTATTTGAGCCATCTGTTCATCCACTTGGTTCTACTCATGAAATCGAAGGCACACCATTATTGGATGAAGCCGGTGGGAGATTGTTTGAGTGTCATAATTACAACATAGTATTTTATTTTCTTATTGAAAATAATTTTATAAAATATTTTAAATCTTTTAATTATTTATATATTATATCATATTAAACAAAAAAGGTTTCCTAAGGTTTCAATGTATTTTATAGAGGATTTATTCTCCCCACATGTACAAGGACACCTTTTGTGCATATAAATTATATGATTGATATTATAGGAAAGGGAAATAAGCCTCAGTATCATGGGAGTATATGTTAGGATTCATATTTTAATTGATTATAATTCTACATGTAATTTTATGGTGGTATGTGAATATATTTATTTATTTATCATTTCAGTTGTATTTTTACTACTCCATTACATATGTTTTTCCTTACATTCATGTTTGGTTGAATTAATTACATGGAAATTCTATAGGATATTTTTATTTATGGGACTAATGGTAATATTGAATGTCCCAAAGAACTCTGATTATTGGAGTGAATTATGGTTCTTATCAAATTAAACTTTTCCCTCCACCTTTTCTCAGATATTCTTCTAGTATAAACATGAAAACATTTAACCTATTTCACCCTCATCTTTTATCACACCAAAAATCAAAAAATATATAAAAATTTAAATCACACAATAAATCATGTATTTTTACTTGGTTCTCCCAAATTATCCTATGTTCGAGAATCATAAACATGGTGATGTAATAGTGTAAATAATTTCACAATACATACTATTCAATGAATATAAATTATGATTGTTGTCACACCCTAACAAGACAAAGTGTATTTATATGATAAATGGATGGATCATTACCTCAAATGGGTTACTTCGTCTTCTTTTAAATCCACATATTAATTCAAGGATGGATTCAATATTTTAGAAACATTAGGTTCATTTCAAGATCATAAAAATATGTATGGTCACTATATATCATAAACACCAAATTTTATGCTCTATTGATGTACACTATATATAACATATTTTTCTAAAATTTATTAATGATATGAACATATTGATGAGAGAGTTTAATGTATATATTATACCTGATAACAATAGTAAAAATTACTCTAGAAGAATTACAATTTTGTACTGTAATTATTATTATTACACACTATTTTTTATCAATAACAGAATTTATTAACAAAACTTTAACTTCAATCAGCCATTCCCTCCAATGATCCAGATATATCAATGTAATTAAATTCGTTGGTCTCAATAGTCTTCATACTACAGTAGAACAATATTTTTTAACTTTTATCTAGAGAATACATTATGAATTTATTTCAAGTATTCAACTAATCAACTAAGGATTGGGATCAATTCATCCTTTTGTAATGCTCAAAGATAGTTATATGTGTACCACATGTTGTAATTTGGTAAAAAATTAAATTTTGTTTAAAATATTTCCTACATTTTGATCCATGTATTTATATTTTTAAATTCAATTCAATTAGGTAATATATATAATTTAAAATAATAGATCATAGCATGATTCTTTTCATTATGTCCTGATATCCTTAGACTTACATATAACTATGATGTGGTATACTCTATTATAATGTGATCTTTAAGTAAACTATAAATCCATAAAATAATTATAAAATATATTATTATTCTTTGAGGAATTCATGGATAGATCTTTGAAATGTCTAGAAACAAATTTTTTATTATGGCCTAAAAAATAGCTTCAAAATGTAACTCACTTGACCTCATTCATCCAATTCAGTGACAAAATTGCATGGCCTCTTTACATTGGTGTGATATATAATTAGTTTTATCTTTATATTACATGGTTTTTTTAGTTTAATGTACTCTTAGTTATCCTTAATTTCTAATTACACAATATTGTTGTGGTATAATCTTCTACTACATAGCATAATTCCTCATCCATCTAAAAACTGACCCACACCAAATTTTATTTAGTCCCTCTTCATGGTATCCTGTATTTTCAAGGTGAAACTCGTGGTATTATAATGTGACTACTTCAACTCTTATTCTTATATGGTTTGGGTTTGTTTTTATAATTCATTCATGGAATGACTGCACACATTATAATAATGTTTTTCTCTCTTCACCAAGATATTCTTCTATCCTTATGAAAATGCTACCATGTATACTCACAGTTCTTCCACTACTATAATATACCTAAATAAACATATTTTAAATTATAAATTATCTATCTAAAAAAATTTATTTATCACACTTCAAGATTCTCATTCTAGGCCCTTGATATAGAAAACTAACAACAAAACATTTTTCATCTCTTCCTCCTTTTTATTGTTTTTTTACTCGTCACCATATTCATCTTCAGATTATAAAATACACAAAATTGTCTCCATTAATAACCATACACTTTCTATAATAAATCCACAATTAATATAAAATAAATAAAACTTACCATATCTGGTTGAAACATTATCTCACATTATATTTTTCTATAAATTTTACACATATCCCCCCCCATAATCGAAATCACATAATCTTCAAATAAATATACATATTTATGGGGAATTATTTATCCCATTCTGATAATATAATTTAAAGGTTCTCTTAAAAAAATATTATTTAAATTACTCCATCTTTAACACAAGAATTTATATAGGTATCTTAGTCAACTCCTCTCTTACATTTTCCATATCAATCATGAACCAAATTTAGAGAAAATAATATCCACCTTTGACAAACACTTCATCTCTACCAAAATGTCTAGATTAATAACCTCTTTTCTTGATATATAGATTTCAAGATTTGGGATTTTATTTTTCATGAAACTCTTAAAAATTCATTCATACATACCACTTTCTAAATTTTTAGCCCATTACACAAAAAAAATCACTCTTTAAACAGCATGATTATTCTGAAAACATAAATTCTCTATCAAACACTTCTATAATTTCTATTCAAACCCTATGGGATTATTTCAAAGAGATTCATATTAACATAAATTTTTATTTACACTTTATCATTAAGATTTTAATTTCATTTAACACTTTTTGGAACATCATTCTTTACTCATCAATACCTATCTATAATTGATAAACATAATTTTTTATAAAGATCTCTAAAATAACATCATTAAATTCATATAATAACACGGTTTCAACAATAATTTCACATTTAGCATTCAATCTTGAAAGAACCTTTCATTTGTAGATTCAATTTCAAGTATTTATTATGAGTGACCTTACAAATTGGAATGTATTTATCAATACAACCTTTAAATAAACTCAGTAAGAACTCATAATAAGATACAATTTTCTTTTTTAACAGCATCAATGTTAAACATTTCACTCACTTACATCCATAAAAACATTTTAATTAATAAAATAATTTTTTTTAACATTAATATTTATGATCTCAATCATGAATATACAAGATCACAAGTGAATGAGTGGTTAAACACATTGTGTGTGAGTCACACCATATATTAAGCTTATTGAATCCACATTTTTTATAGAAACTTAATGCAAATTGATATCCACGATCATCCTTCCATTATATGGTGTTATTTATTTTCCAAAAAATCCATGTATCCTTTGAATATTAAAATTAAAATCCTTATGAATTTATAAACACTTGAAAAACATATTAAATATAATGGAAGTCACTTTTTATAAACTATTAGTATACTAAAAACTATCTGATGATCGAATATTGTGAGATAAAAAAATATGAATGTGAGTGTATCTCTATATCCCTTTTTCTCCATGGTCTAAAACCAATTGATATAGTCTGATATCATTTTTTGATCACTATATTTGGATCAATGCCACTTGAAAACAATATATAATTATATTAAACCAATTTGATTTTAGTTTAGGATTTATACAACTAAATTTCTCCCTCACCTAATGTTATTATTTATTTAACAAGATACAACTTTAATTACAATGAAACCATTTGTAATTTCATATAAGGATTTGATATCCAATATGGTTTCTCTTACGCCACTTATAAATTTAGATTATTCATTAACACCACTTGTAATTAATTAACCCTTTGATATACACTCACTATATAAATCTTATCTCATCCTTAAATATTCATCACTCTAAAACATATTGAAATTAAATTTATTAGGATATGGTAAATTATGAATAATCTTCAAGGAAATGAATGTGGTTGTTCTTGAAAAGATGACTCTTTTTTTAATCTACTTAAAATAATTTGTAGTGGTCTATTTGAAATAACATTGGTATATGCAATATTTTAGATATGAAAATTCAAAATATCTTCCTTCCTTAACTTAGGTCACAACACCATTGTGAGAATAATCCCACGTGAACATGAATCCCTTTTGATGAACTTTTATTGCATAAATAATTATGATTTTTCATCAATTGGAGGGATTTTCCTCCGACCATCACCTCTTTCCTTGTAGTGGAATTTTTTAAACCAATTAAGATTGATTCATGCATCTCCTCTTCAATTTCTAGGAGATCCACATTGTAATGGTTCATCATTTATAAGAATATATTCCTATGAAAATAAATCATTTATTTACTAATATATGAATTTTTATTATCAATTAATATTTTATTCCTTTCTTTATATGATATTTGTTATTAACACATCACTATTGGTTCTTGAGTCACGATTAATTTCATACCATCCTCACAAAATTCCAATTCCACAATTATATATTTCAATGTAACATATTTATGTTCCTTACATACATGTCTCACTCTCAATATGGGAATGTTTTTTTATTCTTTAAATATTTTTCAAATATATTATTCAAATTATTTTATATATGGACATTGTTATAATATATAATTTTTTTTGATAAAATCATACCTCATATATCATTTCCACAGTTGAGAGAAGGTGGTAGTTTTTTTCATATTGATGGAGATTTATTATATAAATATATATCTACTATGTACAATAACTCCATAATAGTAACACTTCAATGTCACATTTCCTTTAATATCATCACTTTTAGATTTAACAACACCCTTCATTTTTCTCACTGATTATAGATTTCAACAATTGTGGGATCTAATTTTTGTTGTTTCTTTATGAGGGATATTTATCTTCTAATTTGACTATTTCAATCATGTTTTAAATCACTTTTATTTTCAAATCCAAAAAAAAATTATTTTGGTATCTATCTCTTCCATTATTTAATAAGTTTCATTTGTAGATTTTTTACACTATTCAAGCAATGATTTGAGAGAGATAAAATTTTATTTTGGATTCTTCACTATTCCCATTTTTTTCCAAATCATGTGAAAGTACGTCAATTAATCCACTATAACCTTATTATTTATCCCATTATTCTAATTTATTTTTTAAGTAAATTTCCACTTGATTTAAAATTTTATTCTTTAACATTAATCCTGCTAAGAAATCATAATCTACATTACATATAATTCTCTATTGACTCACATTTTATTGTATGTATTAGCTATTATGTTTATTATAATAAAAACTATCCCCTATTTGATAACTAGATATCATTTCTAATTCATCTAAAGAATCAACATAAACATCATTATATATGCAGGACTATGAATTTATACATTTTCAAGAATCTTTTAAAAAAACTATAATAGTGGATTTAGTAAAAAAACATACTTCATTAGGTTTGTACTTATTCTTGGGAGTCGTTTAATTATAATTCCACCTATTATTTTCATTTCAAATTAAGAATTTCTCACTGAATTTTTCAACTTTCCATTTATATCCAAAAAAATTACAATCTTTTTAAGATGTGGGGTCTATTATATTTTAGGATTCCATGAATTTTACATTAATTTATTTTAGAATATTTTAAATATAATACATTTTACCATAATGAGTAGTTTTTTTAAATAACTCACTAGATATACCTCTATTAAATATATTTTTATCCTCACATCACCAACTTCTTCTCATTTCTTTATAAAGTTAGGATCATGATGTAAATACTCAATGATATCATTTCTATAAGACTATTGTGATGACAAAAATGGATTGTGATAAAGAGTGTTATATTTTTTTAGTAAGAGTAAATTAAATATATTTCAATAAGAGTAAACTAAATGTATAATTTGTTTAGTTGGGAGTTAAAGAATAAATAATTAGTGAAGATATTGAATAACCCTATAATTAATTAATTATTTCATTAAAAGTGGGAGATAGAGTAGTTTTTGGATAGATATTATGATTATATTTTTTTTATTTATTCTAATAATATTTTTGTTTCTAGAGATCCATTCTTGTATTATAGATATATTACTATGTTGGAAATGAACATCGATAATGGGAAGAAATTAATTCTTTAATATATGATATATATATATATATAAGTAAGAATCATGTTATATTTGATAATTTATTGTGATTGACTTAATGGGAATCAATAACAACTTTTGATGGTTTATCTATGTGGATCCAAATAAATGTTCTTATTGAATTTTCTGAGAATCATTCATTAGGTTTATTGAAAATGGAATCAAATATTGAAAGCTAAAATGCACTTGAATGTTGTTGAAGGAGTTAATTTAGGGGAAATTGGATTCCAAAAGTTTTATTTGGAAGAGAAAATGATGAAGAAGTATTATAAATGTAAGTATGTATGTATCTAGAATCACTGTTACTAGAAGATTAATATTTGAGGAATATATGAAGATCTAAATGTAATAGTTCCATAAGGATATTTACTGTCCTAATTATACATTATTGAAAGATGAGTTATAGATAAAAACTATTGAGTACTTAAATTATGAAGTACTTTATAAGATAAATTACAAAAAATACAAATTGATTTCATGATAGTCAGTAAAAGAATATGATTATGTTGTCAAAAAAGTTCTTAAAACATTTTATTCTGGAAGACAATATGTATAACCAATTTATATGAAGTAAAAAATTGATTTTAATGAATGATGAGAATCAAATAAGTCTCACAAATCATTATCCTGTGTTTTAATTCATGATGTAATATTAAATAGGTTCTATGTATAATGAAATTAAATAATTATTGAGTTTAAATAACATTAAAAAAGGTTTTAAGAGGAACATATAAATATGAAGTGTTATCTAGAAATTCAAGTCTAGAGAATTGAAAAAATAGATGTTGATGATGCTTTGGAGGCATAATTATCTATAAAGAGTGTTTGTAAGCTATATAATAAGCCTATGAAAATTGTAACATTAGTGAATGAAGGCACAAGAAGAAGTATAAAAATTTATAGGGATGATGTTAAAGAATATATGTTCAAAATTTGAATTCAAAGAAATCATATGTTGATGTACAAGAAGCTGGTTCTAGATAATATTGTAATAAAAAAGAATCATAGTTATCTAATAATATCTTCTGTAGTTTTATATATATATATATATATAATAGTAACATTACTCAAGTGTAAAATTAATATGTAGTTAATCCTCAAATATATTGTCACGACCCGACCATGGGGCCCCTGCCGTGACTACCCCAAGCCCGCCTTCCATAGGCCAGGGGCCGGCGACTAGCACCAAAGGCAAAAATCCCAATAAAAAGGTAAGGAATTGCCTTTATATAGTAAAAAACACAATAGAGTATGCAACAGAAGTAAGAACAGAGCAAAACTATTTACAAAAGTAAGTGCTAAAAAGAAAGGGGCCGGAAATACAAGCCCAACAGTATGTACATTACATCTGAAAGACTAGTACAACAGAAGTAATGTAAAGCAGCATCCACTGAGTCATCCTCCAGAAATCCCACCTAAAATGTGGGTATAGAGGGTCACCTTGGCTCCTCGGGTTCGTTCGTCTACTCCGTGTACGTCCCGCCAAGTGGTCCACCTCTGGGTACCATCTATCTCTAAAAGTCTCTACCACGATCTGTGATGTCCGTCGTCTGCATCCAACACAATGTAGTGCGGGAATTGCCCATGCAGGGGTGAGTATAACGATACTCAGTATGGACCCCGAGACCCCCGAAGGTCTCCCAGAATCCACAAAGAATAAACACAAAGATAAGATAAAATCATGAAGTATCATCCAACTCTACTTAGGTATATGACCATACATATACCTATGTCATCAATTCCAGTTCGGCTCCAACTCTTAGGCCCAAGCACAACCCAGTCCACCCAAGAAAAGTGTCAATCACACCAATGATAATGATTGAAAGTCAAAACTCAGCTCACAAATGAATACATCTTTCATAAAGTGATAAAGATGATCAGATGTAGTCACTAATTCATCTAATATTTCAGAACCACGTAGGATAATAGACCGGCTAAATTGTCGGACCCACGTAGGATACTAGACCAGCTACTCTGTCAGACCCACATAGGATACTAGAACAGAATTCAAACTGTTGGTCTAATTTAGGATACAAGTACAATAGTCATCATTGTCGAACCCATAGAGGATTCAAGTATAGTTTTTGTCATCTCCAAACCCATAGAGGATTTCAGTACGGTAGTCGTCGTCGTCGAACCCACGGAGGATTCCAGTATGGTAGTCGTTCCATTCGCATCAATCTCTAGGGTTCCCGCACACAGCATGCTCGATTATGGGAGGGCCCGCTCCTCAAGCCAAGGGGGTTCGATATATCAACTATCACTAAATCTAGAGATGATGTATCTCGAAGTTCTATCTTTTCGAAAGGAACCCAATGCGACAGACGACGCATCAATCGGACGCCCGGTCTGAGAGATATTGGCTTTTCTATTTCAGGGGCCCAGTTGGAAATACACTCATTCCAAACTCGGTCATTTTCCAAAGTCATCCAAAACTCACCTAGAGTATCACAAAAGGACCTTTTCATCGCGAGGGTCCCAGTGCCGCAGACGGCGCATCGATCGAACGCGCGATCTTAAAGTTATTCATGTTTAAGTGAAAACGGGCCCAGCCCGTTAAGGTCTGTGGGCTGGTTGGTCGGTTCAACCTGGTTTTGGCGGGTCCGACCTGGCAGAGGGTCGAACCGGCCCGATGAGTCGTGCGGCTGAACCGAGGAGCGCGTCTCGAGGGGGTACGGCCCGGCCCGGTGGGGTGTGGCCCGGCCCGGCGCAGCACGGCTCGGTTGGCTGAGCGACTCTGCCCGAGTGGCTGAGCTGTCTTGGGGGGGCCACTTTCCCAAATCGGTGCCGCCGAGCGGCCACGCCCTCCCAACCGTTCGGCCTTCCTGGCATGAGCGGCCTACACGGGTGGGTCGCGGTCCCATCAGCGTTACGTCCTCCTGGCGCCGCAGCTCCTTCATCCCGGCAGGTTCTCCTTCGGCCGAGTGGACCGCAGTTGCAGGCCGCGGTTCTTCTGCACGTGTCTTCCGCCTTCATTTTCCACCACCTCCATTCTCCACTACCTCCATTTGAGAATCAATAAAACAAGAAACTATTGAGGGTTTTCGGGCCATGTTTCTTCAGCCCGTGCCCTCAACATTATGTTGTAACAATCGGCCAAATACATACTATGATTCTCAATGAAGAACAAGGTACCAAATATCCACTTCAAATTGTACAAACCCCTAAATTGATTAAGGTTCGTTCGTCGACGAGCCACAGAAGACCAACGTCATGGTGGTCGGGCGTCGCATATAACGGACGCCGATTCTGTGGATGTCGGGGTGCATCCGAAGAGGAAGTGGTGTCTCTTCTCTTGTCACGGAGAAAGAGGAAGGAAGTCACGTTGTCGTTCTTCGATGGAATCAGCATTCTTTATCGAAGAAGACTTCGTTCTTCTTATAAAGTTAAAGCTCTCTTTTAATTCTCCAAGGATTCCAACCACAATATTTTCCAAGGAAAAATTATATTAAGGCTTCCCCCAATTTTAATAGATATGCCATACCATTTCAAATTAATTCAAAAGAATAAATTAATTATGGGTGATCACTTAATTAAATTGTTAAGTTTGGCACATTAATGAAGAGGGAGGAATGTAGAGAGTCTCCACCAAATTAAATGAGGGGAAGTTGTCAAAATAAATAAAAGGGGAGTTAAGTGGGGGGTTTCAAGGGAGGTGAGGGGAGGTGATAAGTTAGGGGCTCGTGTGTGCCCCACCTCACAAATATCCTATAATGAGAGGTTATGTGGGTGTGGGACCCACCAATAACATCCCCATGTTGGATTTAACTACCCAAGACAAATGAAATAGTTCACAACAATTTTATTTAACTTTTTTATTAAACCCCAAAAATTAACTTTCAACTCGCATAAAACCCAACTGCGGTAAAGGTCCCCTTAAGAGAATATCAGCGCTGCAAGTTCATTGGTGCCCTTAGATTTTGATTCCAAGCTCCGGTTCAAAAGATAGAAAAACTGACACGTACGTTTACTGAACATATCCAAACAAAACTTCATAAATTTATTTCGGGCACACTGGGCCTCAGAATCAAGTGCCGTCAGAAACTGCAGACTCGAAAAATTCCAAAGTATTTAAGAAAAAAATTTCCTTGAAATTTCAGGGTCTTTAAATTACTCCCACCTTAGGGCTTTACGTCCACGTAAAGCTACAACACACACTAGGGAAAAAATGGGGGTAATGTACACGTATTTGAGCCTCCCGCTCCCAAGTTCTCTCCTGGAGGTTCCTGTGCCGCCAGAGAATGTGCACCAGAGGAATCGACCATCCACATAGGACCCACTCTTATCGATCCTCGATCTCCACCTGGACCTCTGTAAAGGACTCCCTTTCATCAATTTCCAGCTCCCCATGATCAATGATGTGGGATGGGTCATGCAGGTATCTCCTCAGCTGAGATACGTGGAAGACGTCATGCACTCAGTGCAACTAAGGTGGAAGGGCCATGCGGTAAGCCACCTCACCTACTCTACTGAGGACCTGGAATGTTTCGATGAAACGTGGAGATAACTTTCCTCCCTGACCAAATCTCTAGAGACCTCGTCGAGGTGAGACCCGTAGGAAAACGTGGTCACCATCCTCGAACTCTAGTGGTCTCTATCTCCTATCAGCATAGGACTTCTTTCTGCTCTGTGGAGTCTTCATCCGCTCCTGGATGATTTGAACCTTCTCCGTCAAAGCCTGAACCATCTCTGGTCCTACAAGTGTGGACTCCCCGGGGTCAGTCCATAAAAGAGGTGATCCACAAGGTCGGACGTACAATGCCTCGTAAGGTGTCATCCTGACGGTGGAGTGGTAGCTATTGTTGTACAAAAAATCCACCAATGGTAAATGATCCTCCCAACTACGACCAAAGTTGAGGACACATGCACGGAGCATGTCTGTAAAGACCCGTAAAATTCAAGGGAATTTTTTTTTCTTAATTTTCTATGGGATTTTACAAGAACGCAGTTTTTGATGGCACCTGATTCCGAGGCCCGGTGTGCCCGGAATCTTTTTCCAAACTTTAGCTCGGGTACGTTCAGTGAATGAATGAGCGGGTTTTCCTAACTTTTGAACTGGTGCTCGGAATCAAAATCTGAGGACACCAATGGAATCACAGCGCCAGTAATTGCTTAGGAACACCTTTTTCGGAGTTGCGTTTTCTCGGTTCTGGTTATTAAATTTTGGGTTAAGTAAATGAATAAAATAAAATGGGGCAACCACTATATTTTATTTAAAGTTGCTTAACCTAAGCTAAGTGGTTGAAGTAGGACCCACTATATCCTAATCCACTAGATAGGATATTTTTGGGGTGCGGCCCACATGATCCCCACATTTTCAACTTCCATGAAACCCCACCTTTAATTAGGTAATGCACCCGTACACCCCCCTTAAAATGTAAGTCAACTCTTGCGTTTAAGCTGAATAATAAACGCCTCATTAATTGGGCGGTTTAAACTCCTAAATTAATTCAATTGATTGATTGATTCAAATTTTTAATTTCAAAACGTTTGGATTGTGTGTTAATAAAATAATAAAAGTCTTATTTTATTAAAGGGGTTTGTGGTGCGGTAGGGCTGGGGAGAAATCACTCAAAGCCTTGAAGCACTCCTTCCTCGACGAAGAACGCGAAAAACGTCGACCTCCGACGAAGGTAGATAAGAATATCGGATCCTCGGAGATCGACGACGCGACACCAATGAAACTTTTCCCTGCGACGCGACGATCCCCCTTCCGCGAAGCCTTCTTCCGTGACGTGCAATTCCGCAACGAACCTTCGTTCATATTTTTCTTCGAGGTAGGGGTTATTTTCTTTTTGATCATGGTTAATTCATTGCTGATTATCGTCTTTCTTTGAGCCACCTGATATTTCATTAATGAGAGGAGGTCGGACCACACAAACATGGCCGACCCCCTACCCCCTTGATTGATGATTTCTTTGCGGCACGAACAAGGCAGTGTTGTGCCGATGCACCACGCGGAAAATAATATAGATTGGGTGAAGAAGCGGGGCGCCGTCGCGCGGCGCCGTTGAAGTCGAACAATCCGCGGAACCGTCGCGACGTGCCAAAGAACGTCGAAGAGGCCGTGGCCAGAGTGGGGCTATGGTGGAGGGGCGCAGCGGAGCAGGAAGCCACGGCCGTCTTCCGGCCACCGGTGCCGGAGTAGGAGAGCGGGACCCTGGCGTTCCCGCGGCGGCAGCAACCGGCCGGCCGGACCGAGCCGGCCGGCTTCCGAGAAGGGCAGGGGGTTGTAACCCCCAGCTGGCCAGAAGGAGCGTCCACCCCTCATGGGGGCCGCGTTTTAACACAGGGGGGGCATCGCGCCCCCCGCACCCATCCGCTCGGCCATTACGGCCGAGCCGCCTGGCCACGCTGGCTAGGCCGAGCGAGCCAGGCCGGGCCGCGCCCAGGCCGGGTTGGGCCGCACCTACTGGGCTGGGTCGCGCTCACCATGTCCGGCCGCTCCCTAATGGGCCGGACCCGGACCCGGGTCGGTTCGACCCAGTTCGGGCCGTCCCAGGGGGTATCGGGTCATGTCAGACCGAGCCCGAACCCCTTATTCGCGGACCTCTTCGGTCTTTTTCCCATAACTGGGGTCGTGGGCCTCTGATCGATGCACCGTCAGCTACGATGCAATCCTTGGATTACGACGGTCGTTTCGATATATTATACTCATGGTTTCGGAGAACATTGTGCTCAGCCGGGTTGGTTCGTACACGAAACCAACCGGGCCCTCGGAGCGGAAACGCTTATTACTTGATCTCCGGACGTCTGATTGATGTGCCGTCAACTTTTTTGGATTCCTCTTAGTGAGACGGACCTTTTGTCTTACTCCTCTCGAGCTTTGGCCGTATTTGGAGTATGGTAGGGTTGGTTTTGACTTAAAAACCAACCAGGCCCCTGGGACGAAAATTCCAATAACTCTCAGACTGGGCGTCCGATTGACACGCCGTCTGTGATGTTGAGTTCCTGTTGACGATACGGAACATTGGGATACATCAACTCCGGACTTTGTTTCAGTTGATGTATCATCCCATCGGCTTGTGGAGCGGACCCTCCTGAAACGAGCTTGCTGTGTGTAGGAACCCTAGAGCTGGCTGAGACTACGATGACGATGAAGACTGTACGGGAATCCTCCGTGGGTTTGACAGTGACGACTACAGCACTCAGCGATCCTCTGTGGATCAGTGCCTACCGATCCTATGTGGGTCAGATCCTATGTGGGTCAGTGCTCAGCGGTCTTGTGTGGGCCAGTACAGACCAATCCTGTGTGGGTCAGATCTTGTGTGGGTCATTGCGGGGGTTAGTACCTATCGATCCTTTGTGGGTCCGACGGCTTAGATGAATCAATGGCTACATCTGATCATCTCTACCGTCTTATGAATAAGTATACCTGTGGAGCTGAGTCTTGACTTTAAATCATTATCTTCGATATGATTGACTTGCTTTCCTATGTGGATTGTGTTGTTATATCCTGTGTGGACGTTTTTGAACATGGGCTCGGATGCTGGAGCCAAACTGGAATTGATGACTTATGTATATGTATGGTAATATACCTAAGTAGTGTTGGATGTTACTTCGTGATTGTATCTTTCCTTTTTGGATTATCCTTTGTGGATTTTGGTAGACCTTCGGGGGTCTCAGGGTCCCTACTGAGTAGCTTATACTCACCCCTGCACAGGCTATGCCCGCACTACATTGTGTTGGATGCAGACGACAGATAGCGCTGATCGTGGTGGAGGCTTGTGGAGAATGTCAGTACCTGGAGGTGGAGCACTGGGCGGGACGTACATGGAGTGGACGGCTGAACCCGTGGAGCTGAGGAAGCCATCTGTACCCACCCTTCAGGTGGGACTTTATGTGGACGGCACGACATTGCAACTTTACTTTTTAGTTGGTGTACTTTCTTTCCAGTTGTACTATACTTTCAGTTTGGGTTTGTATTCTGGCCCACTTACTTTTCAACACTTACTTTTGTACCCAGTTTTACTTAGTGTTTACTTCTGCTTGCTTACTCTGTGGTGTTTGTTTACTTTACAAAGGCAATGCCTTCCCTTCTTTTATCGGGAATTACGCCTTGGTGCTAGTCACCAGCCCCTGGCCTATGGAAGGCGGGCTTGGGATAGTCACGGCATGGGCCCCAAGGACGGGTCGTGAAAAATTGGCATCAGAGGAGTTCGGTTCTACCGCAGAACTCAAGACTCTGATCTTTCTTCTATGTGAAGCAATAGTGTTAAGGGTATTGAGTGTGGTTATCAGTCCAAGGAGTCCAGTGTTGGTGTGGAGGTCAACGTATCCGTACACCAGGGCCCGGACTTCTGATTTCCGACTCAATGCCCGAAAACATTGATTGCATGTGTGTTTTAAAAGTTTTCATTGTGATTAGTTTGTGTCAGCTCACCAGGTACACTATTTTGACCGTGTCACACTTATTTCTTTTCACGATGGCCCCATGACAGCAGGCAGCTAGGGTTCCGAGTTTTGTACGTGACGACAGCCCACCGAGCGACGAGGGCTCGGTGTAGGGCCCTTTGACAGTAGAGGCACTGGCCGTATCTCTACCCGCCGAGCCACCGATACTACCAGCCCCAACCGCTAATAGTGCATGTCGCCTTAGTGCACTGCACGAGTTTCAGTGACAGAGACCGCACAGGTTCCACGGGGAGACGGACCCCTAGGCAGCCGAGGATTGGCTGGAGTCTGTTGTATGAGTTTTCCGATTGGTAGGGACACCAGCAGACCTCATAGTGATCCTTGCACGAGTCTCCTGCACGCGGAAGCAGGCAGATGGTAGAGTTTGATGCTCTAGGTGCACGACGAAGCATCTCTCCTCTGGACGGAATTTGAGAGCCTCTTCTGCTTGGAGTTCATCCCAGACACCCTCCGTGTGGTGCACATCTAGGAGCTACTATGGTTGCAGCAGGGCAGCTTTTCGGTCTCCCAGTACTCAGTGAGATTTACCGATCTCTCACGTTATTCGACGGACATGGTACAGGACCCATTCTTCCGGGCCCGGACCTTCGAGCAGGGATTCAGGCATGAGATCAGGGCATCGCTGATCTCCCTCAGCATTCCGACATAGGAAGGGGTACTGGAGAGAGCTCTTCTCATCGAGAGCTTTCTTGCTGAGCCTACATCAGCAGCGAGACCTACCGCAGGGCGGCACGTAGTAGAGTCTTCTACAGAAGGCAGTCGACGGATGACACATGGTTCCAGGCAGACTAGACCCTCAGGAAGATGTCCTTAGGACACTGTCTCAGAGGTGTAGGGCACACAACATAGAGCCAGTCTTACAAGAGGCAGACAGTGCTACGCATGCGGAGGGCAGGGCCACATGGCTCGTGACTGCCCGACTCGCCGTGCTGAGGAGCAGTAGACGGTTGAGGGACCACCCAGGCCGAGGCAGAGGGATGACCGTGGCTGTCCGCAGGAAGCAGGCGGACAAGGCAGAGGAGCTGTCCGAGCAGTAGGTGGTGGGCGACGCTTTCAGGAGCTACCACCACCACCACAAGGAGGTCCACCCCGACCACAGGGAGATGGAGGGCAGAGACAGGCACAGCTCCAGGCAGCGGAGGCCTACAACCATGGAGCGCCCGATATTATTCAAGGTATTATCTGTGTCTACTCCACCCATGCTATAGTTCTTATAGACACAGGAGTGAGTCATTATTTCATAGCTGCTGCCCTTTTTCGGTGCTCGTAGATTCTGATGGATCCGTTGGCTCGATCCTTACGGCTAAAGACTCCTATGGGAGTAGACTCGACGATTACGCACTGGTGTCGGAAGTGTGAGCTTACTCTAGGAGGCGAAAGCTTCGGCTGGGATATTCTTCTAGCGGCGTCGAGGCCTTACGACGTCATCTTGGGCATGGATTGGTTATCTACATTCCATGTTCAGATTGACTGCATTAGGCGCAAGGTGTGGTGTGTTCGCACCGACGGGAGCAGGTTCACCTTCACCGGCAAGAAAGGAGCCTTTGAAGCACAGGATGGACTCTCACAGAGGAGAGGACAACCCATCACTCATCAGTTGGCTAGCCTCATCCTAGGAGCAGTTGACGTGCGGAGTCCTGTTTTTTCCTGCAGTGGAGGATCAGTATGCAGACGTTTTCCCCGATGACGTCCCAGGGCTACCTCCTTTCAGAGAGGTAGACTTTTATATTGACATATACCCTGGGACAGCCCCGATATCCACTCCAGCGTATCAGATGGCCCCCGCTGAGCTTCGAGAGCTACGGGTATAGTTGGAGGACTTGCAGGGCAAGGGATTCATCCGACCTAGTGTTTCACCGTGGGCTTCCCCGATATTGTTCGCCAAGAAGGCGGATGGAAGCTTGTGTCTTTGTGTCGACTATCGTCGCCATAACCAGGTGACCATGAGGAACAAGTATCCACTACCGAGGATTGATGACCTCTTCGATCAGCTCAAGGGAGCACGGTGGTTCTCAATGATAGACCTTAGATCACACTATCATCAGCTCAGAGTTCGGGACGAAGACGTGTAGAAGACGGCCTTCAGATGTCGGTATGGCCACTATGAATTCTTGGTTATGCCTTTCGGCATGACCAATTATCCAACAGTGTTCGTGGGCCTCATTAACAGGATCTTTCATCCATACCTCGATCGATTTTTCGTGTTCTTCATTGAAGACATTTTGATTTACTCGACCACTAAGGAGGAGAACGCCTACCACTTCCGAGTTGTACTAGACACACTCCGAGAGCACCAGCTTTATGGAAAGCTCTCGAAGTGTCAGTTTTGGATACGTGAGGTCCACTTCTTGGGACACATCATCTCTAAGGCGGGATTTGCAGTGGATCCTGCGAAGATCGAGGCAGTGCTAGCTTGGGTGCCACATAGGAGCGTAATAGAGGTGTGGAGTTTCTTGGGGCTAGCTGGGTACTACCGGAGATTCGTGCCAGACTTTTCTAGAGTTGCGGAACCACTCTCAGCCTTGAAGAAGAAGGGGAAAACCTTTGTGTGGTCAGACAGATGTCAGCAGAGCTTCCAGGAGCTGAGACAGAGATTGACCAGCGCGCATATCTTGAGGCTACCGGAGGAGGGAGTATGGTACGTAGTCTACTGCGATGCATCAGGGACCGGACTCGGATGTGTCCTGATGCAGGAGCGGGCCGTGATCGCCTATGGATCACGTCAGTTGAGGAAGCATGAGAAGAACTACGCTACCCATGACCTAGAGTTAGCAGCAGTGGTCTTCGCTCTGAAGATGTGGCGACACTATCTGATAGGTGAGCGCTTTATAGTCTATTCTGACCATCAGAATATAAGGTACATCTTCCCGTAGAAGGACCTGAACCTAAGACAACGACAATGGCTCGAGTTCCTCTAGGACTATGACTTTGAGATAGTCTATACTCCTGTAAAGGGGAACGTAGTAGTCGATGCTCTCAACAGGAGGATGGGCATTCACCTACTTGGGAAGGCGATAGAGCAGCTAGCCGCTTTGCAGATATCCTTCGTGGATAGCGATGGAGCATCCTTTCTACAGTCACTCACAGTCACTCCTCCACTTCTACAGCGGGCCAGAGAGGCACAGCATGGGGACGATGACTATGAGATTCGTCGTGCACTGATATACTCATGACAGGCACCGGATGGATTCTATATGGGAGGTGAGGACGCCATCCTTTTCAGAGGACATACCATGGTAGAAGATGCTTTATAGGAAGAGGTACTGATGGAGTTTCACACTTCCCCTTTAGCGGTACATCCATGAGTGGTGAAGATGTACCAGGACCTCAGACGATATCACCTGTTGCCGGGTATGAAGAAGGTTATGGCAGTGTTCGTTTCACGATGCCTCACCTTCCAGTAGGTGAAGGCAGAGCACCAGGTACCAGCAGGCTTGGTACAGCCCTTGGGGTCCCGGAGTGGAAGTGGTATGGGATATATGTGGACTTCGTGACTGGACTTCCACGCAATTCCAGAGGTCATGACTCCATTTGGGCGATTGTCGACCGACTCACCAAGTCAGCTCACTTCTTACCCATCAGAGAGCACGGCTCAGTGGAGAGCTTGGGATTCCTCTACATTTAAGAGATTGAATGGCTTCATGGTGTTCCATCATCTATCGTCTCTGATCGAGATTCTCATTTTACTTCCCGGATTTGGAAGGGGTTGTAGGAGGCATTCGGGACGCAGCTACGTCTGAGCACCGCCTTTCACCCTCAGATGAATGGTCAAATAGAGAGGACCATTCAGACTCTCAAGGACATGATATGTACATGTGTCCTCGACTTTGGTCGCATCTGGGAGGATCACCTACCCTTGGTGTAGTTCGCGTAAAACAATAGCTACCACTCCACCATCGGGATGACACCATACGAGGCGTTGTACGGACAACCTTGAAGATCACAGTTGTGCTGGACAGACCCTGGGGAGTCAGCACTTGTGGGACCGGAGATGGTCCAGGCCAAGACAGAGAAGGTTCAGGTCATCCAGGAGTAGATGAGGACAGCTTAGAGCTGGCAGAAGTCTTATGCGGATAGGAGGCGGAGGCCACTAGAGTTCAAGGATGGCGACCACCTCTTCTTGCGGGTCTCACCTTGACGTGGTTTACAGAGATTTGGCCGAGGTGGCAAGTTTTCTCCGCGCTTCATCGGACCATACCAGGTCCTCAGTAGGATAGGTGAGGTGGATTATTTCTTGTCTCTACAACCTCAGTTGCACCGGGCTCACGACGTCTTCCACGTATCTCAGCTGAGGAGATACGTGCACGACCCGATGCATATCATTGACCATGGGGAGCTGGACATTGATGATGGGGCGACTTTTTCGGAGGTCCCAGTGGAGATCAAGGATCGACAAAAGTGGTCCTACGTGGATGGTTGATTCCTCTAGTGTGCATCAGATGGCAGCACAGGAACCTCCAAGAGAGCGCCTGGGAGTGGGAGGCTCAGATGCGTGCTCAGTACCGACATTTGTTTCCCTAGTTCATGATGTATATTTATGGGGACGTAAATCCCTGAGGTGGGAGTAATATAAAGACCCGTAAAATTCAAGGGAAATTGTATTTCTTAATTTTCTTTGAGATTTTACAAGAACATATTTTCTGACGGCACTTGATCTCGAGGCCTGGTGTGCCCGGTATCATTTTCCGAAGTTTAGCTCGGGTACGTTCAGTGAACGAACGAGCGGGTTTTCCTAAATTTTAAACCGGTGCTCGGAATCGAAATTCGAGGACACCGATGGAATCGCAGTGCCGGTAATTTCTTATGAACACCTTTTCCGGAGTTGCGTTTTCTCGGGTGTGGTTATTAAATTTTGGGTTAAGTAAATGAATAAAATAAAATGGGGCAACCACTTTATTTTATTTAAAGTTGATTAACCTATGCTAAGTGGTTGAAGTAGGACCCACTATATTCCACTCCACTAGGTAGCATATTTGTGGGGTAGGGACTACACGAGCCCCTCCTTTTCAACTTCCACAAAACCCCCACCTTTAATTTGGTAACGCACCCACACACACCCCTTAAAATGTAAGTCAACTATTGCATTTAAACTGAATAATAAATGCCTCATTAATTGGGTGGTTTAAACTATTTAATTAATTCAATTAATTGATTGATTCAAATTTTGAATTTCAAAACGTTTGGCTTGAGTGTTAAAAAAATAAGACAAGTCTTATTTTATTATAGGGGTACATGGTGCGGGAGGGATGGGGAGAAATCACTCAAAGCCTTGAAGCACTCCTTCCTCGATGAAGAACGTGAAGAACATGAAGAATGCCGACCTCTGATGAAGGTCAACAAGAACGCCGAATCCTCGGATATCGACAACGCGACGCTGACGAATATTTTCCCCACTACGCGATGATCCCCCTTCCGCGACGCCTTCTTCCGCGACGTGCAATTCTGCGACGAACCTTCGTTCAAATTTTTCTTCGAGGTAGGGGTTATTTTCTTTTTTTTCATGTTTACTTCATCGCTGATTATTGTGTTTATTTGAGCCGCCTGATATTGCAATAACTAGAGGAGTTCGGACTGCACGAACATGGCCGACCCCCTCCCCCCTTTATTGATGATTTTTTTGCGGCATGAACAAGGCAGCGCGGTGTCGATGCACCGCGCGGAAAATAGTAAAGATTGGGCGAAGAAGCGCGGCGCCGTCACACCGCGCCGAATAACTTCGAAGAGGCTGTGGCCGGAGTGGGGCCACGGTGGAGGGGTGCGGCGTCGTCGTGTCGTGCCAATCAGACCAAGGTCGTAGCCTTTGGCCGCGGTGGAGCAGGAAGCGGCGATCGACTTCTGGCCGCTGGCGCCGGAGCAGGAGAGAGGGACCCCAGTGGTCCTGCGGCAGTAGCAACCGGTCGGCCGGACCGGGCCGGCCGGCTTCCGAGAAGGGCCGGGGGTTGTAACCCCCGGCTGGCTAGCAGGAGTGCCCCCCCCCCCCCCTCATGGGGGTTGCGGTTTCACACAGGGGGGGTAGCGTGCCCCCCGCACCCTTCCGCTCGGTCGTTACGGCCGAGCTGCCTGCCGCGCTGGCCAGGCTGAGCAAGCCAGGCTGGGCTGCGCCCAGGCCGGGTCAGGCCGCGCCCACTGGGCCGGGCCACGCCATAATGGGCCGGACCTAGACCCGGGTCTGGTCGAACCGGTTTGGGCCGACCCAGGGGGTATCGAGCTGGGTCGGACCGGGCCCGAACCCCCTATTCGCGGACCTCTTCGGTCTTTTTCCCATAACTTAGGTTGTGGGCCTCCGATCGACGCACCGTCAGCTACGATGCGATCCTTGGATCGCGACGGTCGTTTCTTTATTATACACTAAAGGTTTGGGAGAAATTTGGGTTTGGCCGGGTTGGTTCGTACACGAAACAAACCGGGCCCTCGGAGCGGAAACACTTATAACTTCAGCTTCAGACATCCGATTGACGTGCCGTCGACTTTTTTGGATTCCTCTTAGTGAGAAGGATCTTTTGGCTTACTCTGCTCAAGGTTTTCAGGCAGTTGGAGTACGGTCAGGTTGGTTTTCACTTAAAAACCAACTGGGCCCCTGGGACGAAAAAGCCAATAACTCTCAGACCGGGCGTCCGATTGACGCGCCGTCTGTGACGTTGAGTTTCTGTTGATGATACAGAACTTTGGGATATATCAACTCCAGACTTTGTGTCAGTTGATGTATCAGCCCCTCGGCTCGTAGAGCGGACTCTCCCGAAATGATCTTGGAGTGTGCGGGAACCCTAGAGCTGTCTGAGACTACAACGATGATGAAGACTGTACGGGAATCCTCTGTGGGTTCGACAATGATGACTACAGCACTCAGCGATCCTCTGTGGATCAGTTCATACCAATCCTATGTGGGTCAGATCCTGTGTGGGTCAGCGCTCAGCGGTCCTGTGCGGGCCAGCACATACTGATCCTGTGTGGGACAGATCCTATGTGGGTCATTGCAGGGGTTTGTACCCATCAATCCTTTGTGGGTCTGACGACTTAGATTAATCAATGGCTACATCTGATCATCTCTATCGTCTTACGAAGAAGTATACCTGTGATGGTGAGTCTTGACATTCAATCATTATCTTCGATATGATTGATCTACTTTCCTATGTGGATTGTGTTGTGCTATTCTTTGTGGACGTGTTTGAACTTGGGCTCGGATGCTGGAGTCGAACTAGAATTGATGACTTAGGTATATGTATGGTTATATACCTATGTAGTGTTGGATGTTACATAGTGATTGTATCTTTCTTTTTTGGATTATCCTTTGTGGATTTTGGGAGACCTTAGGGGGTCTCGGGGACCCTACTGAGTAGCTTATACTCACCCCTGCACGGGCTATGCCCGCACTACATTGTGTTGGATACAGATGATGGACAGCGCTGATCGTGGTGGAGGCATGTGGATCAAGTCGGTACCTGGAGGTGGACCACTGGGCGGGATGTACACGGAGCGGACGGCTGAACCCGTGGATTTGAGGACGCCATCTATACCCACCCTTCAGGTGGGACTTCCTGTGGACGGCACGATGTTGAGAATTTACTTTTCTGTTGTTGTACTTTCTTTGTAGTTGTACTTTACTTTCAATTTGGGCCTGTATTCTGGCCCACTTACTTTTCTGCACTTACTTTTGTACTCAGTTTTACTTAGTGTTTACTTTTTCTTGCTTACTCTGTGGTGTCTGTTTACTTTACAAAGGCAATTCCTTCCCTTATTTTATCAGGAATTACGCCTTGGTGCTAGTCTCCATCCCCTGGCCTATGGAAGGCGGGCTTGGGGTAGTCACGGCACAAGCCCCGAGGATGGGTCTTGACAATGTCCTCGAGAGTCTGAATGATTCTCTCTGTCTGACCGTCTGTCAGAGGATGGAAGTAGGGGTTTAGATGTAGTTGCGTCCCAAAAGCCACCTGTAACCCCTTCCACAGTCGGGAAGTGAAACCAGTATCTTGGTTGGAGATGATAGACTATGGTACAACATGAATCCCTATGATCCAATGAATGTAGAGGCATCCCAAGCTCTCTAATGATCCATGCTCTCTGATCGGTAAGAAGTGGGCCGACTTGGTGAGTCGGTCTACGGTCACCCAGATAGAGTCGTGTCCTCTGGATATACGTGGAATCCATGTCTTGAAATCAATGGATATCCTGTCCCACTTCCACACTAAAACCTCCAATGGCTGAACCAATCCCCCTGGTACCTAGTGCTCTGCCTTCACATGCTGACAAGTGAGGCATCGTGATACAAACTCTGCTACAACCTTCTTCATACCCTGCCACTAGTTTTGTCGTCTGAGGTCCTGATACATATTTTCCACTCCTAGATATACTGCTAGAGGGGAAGTGTGAAACTCCCCCAGCAGTTCCTCCTGCAGTGCAACTGGTACCATAGTACATCCCCTGAAGAGGATGACGTTCTCCCCTCCTTCAGAAAATCCATCGGGTGCCTGCCCCATGGTTATCTAAGCACGTCGTGTCTCAAAGTCAATGTCCCCGTGTTGTGACTCTATGAATCACTGAAGGAGTGGAGGAGTGACTGTAGAAAGGCTTCTCCATCTCTATCCACAAAGGATATCTGCAATACAGCTAGCTGCTCCGTCGCCTCTCCTAGTAGCTAAATGCCCGTTCTCCTACTGAGAGAATCTGCTACAACATTCTATTTCCCATGAGTATAGACTATCTCGAAGTCATAGTCCGGGAGGAACTCGAGCCAATGTCACTATCCCAGGTTGAGGTCCATCTACGAGAATATGTATCTGAGATTGTGGTGGTCAGAGTAGATTGTAATGTGCTCTCCCATCAGATAATGTCGCCACATCTTCAAGGCGAAGACCACTACTGCTAACCCCAGGTCATGGGTAGCATAGTTCGGCTCGTGATGTCTCAACTTCCATGAACCATACGTGATCACTGCTCGCTCTTGCATCAGTACACACCCGAGTCTGGTCCCTGATGTGTCATAGTAAACTACGTACCCAACACCCTCCTCTGGTAACCTCAAGATGGGCGCACTGGTCAACCTCTACCTCAGCTCCTGAAAACTCTCCTGACATCTATCTGACAACACGAAGGGTTTCCCCTTATTCATCAAGGATAAATGCAGTGCTGAAGCTTTGTAGAAGTCTAGCACAAATCTCTGATATTACCCAGCTAGACCTAGGAAACTCCGCACCTATGTCACGCTCCCAGGTGGCTCCCAAGCAAGTAATGCCTCGATCATTGCTGGATCCACTGCAACTCCAGCCTCCGAGATGATGTTTTCTAGAAATTGAACCTCTTGAATCCAGAACTGGCACTTCGATAGCTTACCATAAAGGTGGTGCTCTCATAGTGTATCCAGTACAACCCGCAAGGGGTAGGAATGCTCCTCCTCAGTAGTCGAGTAAATCAGTATGTCGTCGATGAAGACTTCGACAAAGCGATCATGGTATGTCTGGAAGATCCTGTTCATGAGACTCATTAACACTGAAGGTGCATTGGATACACCGAAAGGCATAACCAGGAACTCTTAGTGGCCATACCAACACCTGAAGGTTGTCTTTTTCACATCCTCGTCTCGAACTTGGAGCAGATGATAGCCTGGCCTGAGGTTTATCTTTGAGAACCATCGTTCTCCCTTGAGCTGATCAAATAGGTCGTCAATCTTCAGGAGTGGGTACTTGTTCTTCATGGTCACCTGATTCAGGTGGTGATAGTCGACACATAGTCGCAAGCTCCCATCTTCCTTCTTGGTGAACAAAATCGGAGAAGCCTGGGTGAAACACTGGGTCGGATAAATCATTTCCCTACAAGTCCTCCAGCTGTACAAGTAGCACATGAAGATCAGCGGGAGCCATCCGATATGCTGGAGTAGATATCAATGTTGTCTTGGGGTACAGGTCTATGTAGAAGTCTAACTCTCTGCAAGGAGGTAGTCATGGAATGTCGTCAGGAAAAACGTCCGCATACTGATCCACCACAACTGGAAAACTCGATCTCTGCACATTAACTACTCCAAGGATAAGACTAGCCAACTGATGTGTGATCGGCTGCCCTGTTCTCTACATAAGTCCATCCTGTGCTGCAAAGGATACCTTCTCTATGGTGAAGGTGAACCAGGTCCCATCCATTCGGACATACGGCACCTTGCACCTAATGTAGTCAATTTGAGCATGGACTGTAGACAACCAGTCCATACCGAATATGACGTTGTAAGGCCTCGACACGGCTAGAAGAAGATCACAGCCGAAGCTCTCACCTCCAAGAGTAAGCTCACACTACCGGCACTAATGCGTAATCCTATGGTATGACCCCATAGGAGTCCTCTATCCATAATGATCGAGCCAATGGCTCTGTCGGAATCTTCGAGCTCCAAAAAAGGGCAGCGGCAATAAAATAATGACATGCACCTGTGTCTATAAGTTCTACATCAAGGGTGGAGTAGACATAGATAGTACCTTGAGTCATCTCAGGTGTGTCGTGGTCATAGGCCTCGACTTCCTGGAGCTGAGCCTACCTCTTCCCTTCCAACTTTCTGTGGTCAGGGTGGACCTCTTGGTGGGTGGTGGTGGTGGTAGATCCTCAAAACATCATCCACCACCCGCTGTTCGGCCCAGCTCCTCTGCCTTGTCTACCTGTTCCCGACGGACCACCATGGTTGAACCTCTACCTCTGCCTGGGAGGGTCCCTCCACTGTCTTCTTCTCATCTGTATGGCAGGTTGGGCAGTCTCGAGCCATGTGGCTCTGCCCACCGCATAAATAGCATTGTCTGCTCCTCGTATAGCTAGCTCTATTTTAGGTGCCCAGCAAAACTGATCCTGTATCCTGGGGTCGATGTCCTGATGTCCTGGTCTTCTTGGACCTCCGCATCAACTGCCTACTACCGGATGCAGAAGAATCCACTACGTGTCTCCCTGCGGTGAGTCTCACTACTGGTGTCGTCTTAGTGAGAAATCTCTCCACAAGAAGGTCTCGCTCCAGCACTCCCGCCTACGTCAGAATGCTAAGGGAGATCATCGAAGCCCTGATATCTTGTCGGAGTCCCTTCTCAAAGTTCCGGGACCTAAAGAATGGGTCTCATGCCATGTCCGTGGAGTAGCATTAGAGGTCGGTAAACCTCGCTAAGTACTGAGCTACTGTCATGCTTCCCTGCCACATATGAAGTAACTCCTGAATTCTCACCACATGAAGGGTGGCTAGAACAAACTCTGAGAGGAAGAGGCTCTCGAAATATGTCCAGAGTAAAGATTCCTTGTCATGAACCTGTAGCATCATGATCCACCATCTACCTACTACTGTGTGCAGGAGACTTGTGGAAAGGATCACCATAAGGTCAGCTAGTGTCCCTACCAATCTGAAAACTCTAACGACAGCCTCTAGACATTCCTCAGCTGCCTATGGATCTGTCTCTCCATGGAACCTAGGAATCCTCTATTGCTGAAACTCATGAAATGCACTCAGGCGGTGTACACTCTCTTTTTCTAGAGCTGTTGGTATCGGTGGCCCAGCAGGTATTGGTACCACTGGTGCCTCTGCTATGATGGGGCCCTACACAGAGGCCTCATCGCTCGGTGGGCTGCCATCGCGTACGTAACCCGGAACGCTAGCTGGGTGCCTTCGTGGGACCATCCTATAAAGAAATAGGTGTTCCATGGTCAAAACAGTATACCTAGTGATCTAACATAAAGTAATCACAAAGAAAACTTTTCAAATAAAACACACAAGCAATTAGTGTTTTCATGCATTAAGTCAGAAATCAGAGGTCTGGGTCCTGGTGTATGGATACGTTGGCCGATGCACCAACAATGGACTCCCTAGACTGATAACCACACTCAATACTCTTAACACTATTGCTTCATAGAGATGTAATAATCAGAGTCCTGAGTTCTGCGGTAGAACCGACTCTTCTAATACCAATTTTTCAAGACCCAACCTTGGAACCCATGCCGTGACTACGCCAAGCCCGTCTTCCATAGGGTCGGGGCAGGAGACTAGAACCAAAGGCGTAAATCCCGATAAAAATGGAAGGAATTTCCTTTGTATAGTAAAAACACAATAGAGTACACAACAGAAGTAAGCACAAAGTAAAACTATATACAAAAGTAAGTGCTAAAAATAAAGGGGCTAAAAAAACAAGCCCAACAGTAAGTACAATACAACTGAAAGACTAGTACAATAGAAATAAAGTAAAGTAGTAACCACTGAGTCATCCTCCAGGAATCCCTCCTGAAGGGTGGGTACATATGGTCTCCTCGGCACCTCGGGTCCGTCTTTCCACTCCGTGTACCTCCCGCCAAGTCGTCCACCTCCGGGTACCATCTAGCTCTACAAGTCTCTACCACAATCATCATTTACTATCGTCTGCATCCAACACATAGTACTGCGGGAATTGCTCATGCACGAGTGAGTATAAAGATACTCAATAGAGACCCCGAGACCCCCAAAGGTCTCCTAGAATCCATGAAGGATAAACCACAAAGAAAAGATAAAATCATGAAGTATCAACCAACTCTACATAGGTATATGCTCATACATATACCTAAGTCATCAATTCCAGTTCGGCTCTAACTCTTGAGCCCAAGCACAACCCAGTCCCCACAGAAAATAATTCAATCCCACCAATGGTAATGATTGAAAGTCAAGACTCTGCTCACACAGGTATAAATATTTCGTAAAGTGATAAAGATGATCAGATGTAGTCACTGATTCATCTAAGTTGTCGGACCCACAAAGATACTAGACCAGCTAAGCTCTCGGACCCACGTAGGAATCTAGACCAGCTACTTTGTCAGACCCACATTGGATACTAGAACATAATTCAAACAATCAGACCCACTTAGGATACAAGTATAGTAGTCATCACTGTCGAACCCACAGAGGATTCCAGTATAGTTGTCGTCGTCACCAAACCCATGGAGGATTCCAATATGGTAGTCGTCATCTCCAAACGCACTGAGGATTCCAGTACGGTAGTCATTGGATTTGGAGTTATCTCTAGGGTTCCCGCACACAGAACGATCCATTCCAAGAGGTCTTGCTCCTCGATCCAAGGGGGTAGATAAATAAACTATCATGAAGTCTAGATTTGATGTATCATGAATTTTTGTCTCATCAAAAGAAACCCAATGCGACAGACGACGCATCAATCGGACACCCGGTCTGAGAGATATTTGTTTTTTCATTCCAGGGGCCTAGTTAGAAATACGCTCATTCCAAACCCTTCTGTTTTCCAAAGTCTTCCAAAACTAACTTAGAGTATCACAAAAGTAGAGCTTTGTCGTGAGGGTCCCAGTGCCATAGACGGCGCATCGATCGGACGCGCGGTCTTAAAGTTAATCATGTTTAATTGAAAACAGGCCCGGCCCATTAAGCTCTGTGGGCTGGCAGGTCGGGTCAACCTCATTTTGGCGGGTCTGACCTGGAAGAGGGTTTGGAATAGACCGATGAGTCACACGACTTGGCCCAACCCGAGGGGGCGCAACCCGACGTGGTGCGGCGCGGCTGGCTGCGACTCGGCCGGCTGGCCGAGCAGCTTGGCCTGGGTGGCCGAGCGGTCCATGGGGGGGGGGGGGGGGTTTCCGAACAGGTGGCGCCGCCCTCCAAACCGTTCGGCCTGAGCAGGCTGGCCTTCCTGGTGCGAGCGGCCTGCACGAGTGGGCCGTGGTCCCTTCAGCAGGGCGCCCTCCTTCCGTCGTGCCTCCTTCATCCTGGATGGCTGAGGAGTCGACCGGTTGGCCGCCGAGCGGCCCACGGAGCACGGGCAGTGGTTCTCCGTAGTGCGGCGCCCCATGTGGCACCGCGGTCTCCCTTTAGCCCAGCCATCTTTAGTCGGTCGGTTCTCCTTTGGCTGAGCGGCCCGCAGTTGCGGGCATCGGTTCTTCCGCACGTGGCCGGCACACAGCCTCCGCCTTCACTCGCCACCACCTCTCTTTTCGAATCAATAAAACAAGAAACGATGGAGGGTCGTCGGGCCATGTTTGTTCGGCCCACACCCTCCACATTAGGCTGTAGCAATCGGCCAAAGACAAACTATTATTCTCAATGAATAATGGGGTACATTATATCCACATCAAATTTTACAAACCCCTACCTTGATTAAGGCTCATTCGTCGACGATCCGCGGAAGACGAACGTCGCGGTGATCAGGCATCGTGGAGAATGGACGTCGAATCTGTGGACGTCGGGGTGCATTCGAAGAGGAATTGGCATCCCCTATCTTGTCGCGTAGAAAGAGGGAGGAAGTCTCATTGTCGTTCTTCGGTGGAATCAACGTTCTTTGTCGAAGAAGATGTCGTTCTTCGTAGAAGTTTAAAGCTCTCTTTTAATTCTCCAAGGATTCCCACCACAATTTTTTCCAAGACAATATTATATTAAGGCTTCCCCCAATTTTAATAGATATTCCATTCCATTTCAAATTAATTCAATAGAATAAATTAATTAAGGGTACTCACTTAATTAAATTGTTAAGGTTGGCGCTTTAATGAAGAGGGTGGAATGTGGAGAGGCTCCACCCAATTAAATGAGGGTAAATTATCAAAATAAATATAAGGGGAGTTAAATGGGGGGTTTCAAGGGAGTTGAGGGGAGGTGATAAGTTAGGGTCTCGTGTGGGAACCACCACACAAATATCCTCTCATTAGAGGTTATGTGGGTGTGGGCCCCACCAATAACTTCCCCATGTAGGATTTAACTACCCAAGACAAATAAAATTGTTCACAACATTTTTATTTAACTTTTTTATTAAACCCCAAAAATTAACATTCAACCCGCAAAAAATGAAACTTCGGTAAAGGTCCCCTTAAGCGAATACTGGCACTATGAGTTCATCCATGCCCTCAGATTTCGATTCCGAGCACCAGTTCAAAAGATAGAAAAACCCACAGGTACGTTTTCGGAACATACCTAAACAAAAATTCAGAAATTGATTCTGGGCACACCGAGCCTCAGAATCAAGTGTCGTCAGAAACCACAGACTCATAAAATTCCAAAGTATTTAAGAATTAAATTTACCTAAAATTTTCGAGTCTTTACGTTACTCCCACCTTAGGGATTTACGTCCCCGTAAAGCTACAACACACACTAGGGAAACAAATGGGGGTACTGTACACGCATTTGAGCCTTCTGCTCTCAAGTTCTCTCCTGGAGGTTCCCGTGCCACCAGCGAATGCGTACCAGAGGAATCAGCCGTCCACATAGGACCTGCTCCTATCGATCCTTGCTCTCCACTGGGACCTTCGTAAATGTCTCCCTATCATCGATGTCCAGGTCCCTCTGATCAATGATGTGGGATTGGTAGTGCACCTATCTCCTCAGCTAAGATACGTGGAAGACGTCATGAACCCTGTGCAACTGAGGTGGAAGGGCCAGGTGGTAAGCCACCTCACCTACTCTGATGAGGACCTAAAAAGGTCTGATTAAATGTGGAGATAACTTTCCACCCCAGCCAAATAACTTTAGACCTCGTTGAGGTGAGACATATAGGAAAATGTGGTCACCATCCTCGAACTCCAGTGGTATTCGTCTCCTATCAGCATAGGACTTCTATCTGCTCTGTGCAGTCTTCATCAGGTCCTGGATGATCTGAACCTTTTCTATTGTATTCTGAACCATCTTTGGTCCTACAAGTGCTGACTCCCCTGGGTCAGTCCAGCACAGAGGTGATCTGCAAGGTCGGTCGTACAGTGCCTCGTAAGGTTCCATCCCGATGGTGGACTGGTAACTATTGTTCTACGCAAACTCTACTAATGGTAAGTGATACTCCCAGCTACGACCAAAGTCGAGGACACATGCACGGAGCATGTACCCGAGAGTCTAAATGGTCCTCTCTGTCTGGCTATCCGTATGAGGATGGAAGGTGGTGCTCAGACATAGCAGCATCCCAAAAGCCTCTTGTAACCCCTTCCATAGTCGGGAAGTGAAACGAGTATCTCGGTCGGAGACAATAGACGATGGAACACCATGAATCCATACAATCTCCTGAACGTTGGGGCGTCCCAAGCTCTCTACTGAGCCCTGCTCTCTGATCAGTAAGAAGTCGGCCGACATGGTGAGTCATTCTATGATCACTCAGATAGAGTCGTGTTCTCTAGATGTATGTGGAAGCCCTGACACGAAATCCATGAATATCCCATCCCACTTCCACTCCGAAACCACTAAGGGTTGAACCAAGCCCACTGGTACCTAGTGCTCTGCCTTCACTTCCTGACAAGTGAGGCATCATGATACAAACTCTGCTACAACCTACTTCATACCCGGCCACCAGTGTTGTCGTCTGAGGTCCTAGTGAATCTTTGACACTACAAGATGTACTACTAGAGGGGATGTGTGAAACTCCCTCAACACTTCCTCCTGCAGTGCAACTGGTACCATAGTACGTCCCCTGAAGAGGATGACGTGATCCCCTCCTTCCGAAAATCCTTTTGGCACCTGCCTCGAGGATATCTGAGCACATCACGTCTCAACGTCAATGTCTACATGTTGTGCCTCTCTGACTTGACATAGGATAGGAGGAGTGACTGTGAGTGACTATAGAAAGTATGCTCCATCTCTATCCACAAAGGATATCTGCAACGCGGCTACCTGATTTGTCTCATTTATTAGTAGCTGAATTCCCATTCTCCTACTGAGAGAATCTGCTAAAAAATTCCCCTTCCCATAAGTATAGACTATCTCTAAGTCATAGTCGTGGAGGAACTCGAGCCAACATTGTTGTATCAGGTTCAGGTCCTTCTGTGAGAAGATGTACCTGAGACTCTGGTGGTCAGAGCATACTGTAAAGCGCTCGCCCATCAGATAATGTCACCACATCATCATGGTGAAGACCACTGCTAGTAACTCCAGGTCATGGGAAGTGTAGTTCTGCTCGTGCTGTCTCAACTACCATGAACCATACGCGATCACTACTCGCTCCTACATCAGGACACACCCAATTCCAGTCCCTAATGCATCACAGTAATCTACGTACCCAACGCCCTCCTCCGGAAACCTCAAGATGGGCACACTGGTCAACCTCTACCTCATCTCCTGAAAGCTCTGCTGACATCTATTAGACCACATAAAGGGTTTCCCCTTCTACATCAAGGATGAAAGTAGTTCTGAAACTCTGGAGAATTCTGACACAAATCTCTGATAGTACCCACTCATACCTAGGAAACTCCGCACCTCCGTCATGCTCCTGGGTGGGTCCCAAGCATG
This sequence comes from Viscum album, assembly GCA_963277665.1. Lineage (NCBI taxonomy): Eukaryota > Viridiplantae > Streptophyta > Magnoliopsida > Santalales > Viscaceae > Viscum > Viscum album. Next base: position 1,270,164,462 of record OY728164.1, read on the forward strand.
TACTGCCTCTATCTTCACTGGATCCACTGCAACTCCAGCCTCTGAGATGACGTGTCAAAGAAAGTGAACCTCTCGAATCCAGAACTAGCACTTAGAGATCTTACCATAAAGATGGTGTGCTCAGAGTGTATCCAGTTCAACCCGAAAGTGGTAGGCATGCTCCTCCTCAGCAGTCGAGTAAATCATTATGTCTTCGATGAAGACTACAACAAAGCAATCAAGGTAAGGTTGAAAGATCCTGTTCATGAGACTCGTGAACACTTCTGGTGTGTTGGTCACGCCGAAAGGAATAACCAAGAACTTGTAGTGGCCATACCGATACTTGATGGTTGTCTTCTTCACATCCTTGTCTCGAACTCCGAGCCGATGATAGCCTGACTTGAGGTCTATCTTCGAGAACCATTGTGCTCCCTTGAGCTGATCAAAGAGGTCGTGAATCCTTGGAAGTGGGTACTTGTTCTTCACGGTCACCTGATTCAGTCAATGGTAGTCAACACATAGTCGCACGCTCTCATCTTCCTTCTTGGTGAACAAAATCGAAGATTCCTAGGCTGAAACACTGGGTCAGATAAATCCTTTCCCTTGAAAGTCCTCCATCTATACCCACAGCTTGCGAAGCTCAGCGGGAGCCATCCGATATGCTGGAGTAGATATCGGTGTTTTCTCGGGGTACATGTCTATGTAGAAGACTACCTCTCTGTGAGGAGGTAGTCCTAGAACGTCGTTAGGAAAAACGTCTAAATACTAATGCAGCACAACTGGAAAACTCTGTATCCACACATCAACCACTCCAAGGATGAGACTAGCCAACTGATGTGTGATCGGCTTCCCTCTCCTCTGCATAAGTCCATCTAAGCATGGATTGTAGACATCCCGTCCATACCCAAGATGATGTCGTAAGGCCTCGACGATGCTACAAGAAGATCTCAGCTGAATCTCTCGCCTCCTAGAGTAAGATCACACTACCGGAACCACTGTGTAATCATCGAGTCTAATCTCGTAAGAGTTTATAGCTGTAAGGATCGAGCCAACGACTCTTTCAGAATCCCTGAGATCCGAACAAGGGAAGTGACAATAAAAGAATGACTCGCACCTGTTTCTATAAGTACTACAAAAAGGGTGGAGTAGACACAGATAGTACCTTGAATCATCTCAGGTGCGTCGTGTTCGTAGGCTTCGACTGCATGGAGCTGAGTCTGACATTGCCCGTCATCTCCCTTTGGTCGGGGGTGGACCTCCTGGTGGTGGTGGTGGTAGAGCCTTGAAACGTCGTCCACCACCCGCAACTCGTCCAGCTCCTCTGCCTCGTCCGCCTGCTCCTGACGGACCACCACGGTCAAACCTTTACCTCTACCTAAGAGGTCCCTCCACTGTCTATGGCTTGTCTGTACGACGGGTCAGGCAGTCTCGAGCCATGTGGCCATGTCTGCCGCATGAATAGAACGGCCTGCTCTTCATATAGCTGGCTCTGTTTCGGGTGCCCTGCACAACCGAACCAATATCCTTGGGTCTCTCTCCTGATTTCCTGGTCCTCTTGGACCTCAGCATCAACTTTCTACTACCGGTTGTAGAAGACTCCGCTACGTGTCCCCCTATGGTGGGTCTCGCTGCTGGTGTCAACTCAGTGAGAATGCTCTCCACAAGAAGGGATCTCTCCAGCACTCTTGCCTACATCGGAATGCTGAGGGCGATTATCGAAGCCCTGATCTCATGTCCAAGTCCCTTCTCAAAGTTATGGGCCCTGATTAATGGGTCATGTACCATGTCTGTGGAGTAGCATGAGGGGTCGGTAAACCTTGCTGAGTACTGAGCTACTGTCATGCTGCTCTGCCGCAGATGAAGTATCTCTTGAATCCACACCACACGAAGGGTGGCTGGAACAAACTCCGAGAAAAAGAGACTCTCTAATTCCTTACAGAGTAAGGATGCCTCGTCATGCACATGGATCATCAAGCTCCACCTTGTACGTGCTTTTGTGTGCAGAAGACTCATGGAAAGGATTATCATAAGGTCGGATGGTGTCCTTACCAATCTAAAAACTCTGATGACAGCCTCCAGCCAGTCCTCAGCTACCTGTGGATCCGTATATTCGTGGAACTTGGGAGAGATCTATCACTGAAACTCATGAAATTCACTCAGGTGTCATGCACTCTCTGCTACTGGAGCAGGTGGTATCAGTGGCCCAGTAGGGTAGTGGTACTGCTGGTGCCTCCGCTGTGATGGGGCCCTACACCAAGGCCTCTTCGCTCAGGGGGCTACAATCGCGTACGTAACTCAGAACCCTAGCTGGCTACATTCGTGGGGCCATCTTGAAATGAAACAGGTGTGCCACAGTCAAAACAGTATACCTGGTGAGCTGTCACAAAGTAATCACAATGAAATTTTTTCGAAGGAAACACACACACAATACGTGTTTTCGTACACTGAGTCGGAAATCAGAGGTCAGGGTCTGGGTGTATGGATACACCGGCCGCCGCACCAACACTGGAATCCCTACACTAATAACCACACTCAATACTCTTAACATTATTTCTTCACAGAGATGTAATAATCAGATTCATGAGTTTTTTGGTAGAACCAACTCCTCTGATACCAATTTATCACGACCCGACCTCGGGGCCTGTGTCGTGACTACCCCAAGCCTGACTTTCATAGGCCAGGGGATGGCGACTAGCACCAAAGGCATAAATCCTAATAAAAAGGGAAGGGACTGCCTTTATATAGTATACAAACACAACATAGTATGCAACAAAAGTAAGCACAAAGTAAAACAATATACAAAAGTAAGTGCTGAAATGAAAGGGGCTAGAAATACAAGCCCAAGTGTAAGTATAATACAATTGAAAGTCTAGTAAAATAGTAGTAAAGTAAAGTATCAACCACTGAGTCATCCTCTAGGAATCCCACCAGAAAGGTGGGTACAAATGGTCTCTTAGGCACCTCAGGTCTGTCTGTCTTCTCCGTATATGTCCCGCCACGTGGTCCAACTCTGGGTACCGTCTAGCTCTACAATTCTCTACCAGGATCAGCATTGTCCATCGTCTACATCCAACACAACGTAATGTGGGATTTTCCTGTGCAGGGTTGAGTATTACGATACTCAGTAGGGACCCCAAGACCCCTGATGTTCTCCAATAATCCACGAAGGATAAACCATAAAGAAAAGATACAATCACGAAGTATCAACCAACTATACTTAGGTATATGCCCATACATATACCTAATTCATCAATTCTAGTTCAGTTCCAACTCTTGATCCAAAGAACAACCCATTCCACATAGGAAAGAAGTCAATCACACCGATGGTAATGATTGAAAGTTAAGACTCAGCTCACACATGTATACATATTTCGTAAAGTGATAAATATGATCAGATGTAATCATTGATTCATCTAAGCTGTCGGACCCACATAGGATATAAGACCAGCTAAGCTGTTGGACCCACGTAGGATACTAGACCAGGAACTCTGTCGGACCCACGTAGGATACTATAATAGAAGTCAAATTGTCAGACTCACTTAGGATAGAAGTACAGTAGTCATCACTGTCGAACCCACGGAGGATCCCAGTACTATTGTCATCATCACTAAAACCATGGAGGATTCTAGTACAGTATTCATCGTCACCAAACCCACGGATGATTCTAGTACGGTAGTCGTTGCAGTCGCAGCCAGCTCTACTGTTCCCGCACACAACACGCTCGATTCCAGGAGGGTCTGCTCCTCGACCAAAGGGGGGTCAATATATTAAATATCAAGAAATCCAGATTTGATGTATCCCGAAGTTCTGCCTTGTCAAAATCAACCCAACGCGACAGACGTCATGTCAATCGGACGCTCGGTCTGAATGATATTGGCTTTTCTGTTCTAGGGGCTTGGTTGGAAATACGCTCTTTCAAAACCCAGCTGTTTTCCAAAGTTTTTGAAAACTCACTTAGAGTATCTCAACAGGAAATATTCGTTGCGAGGGTCTAAGTTCTGTATACGGCTTATCGATCAGATGTACGGCCTTAAAGTTATTCACGTTTAAGTGAAAACAGGCCCGGCCCATTAAACTCTGTGGGCTGGCGGGCCGGGTCAACCTAGTTTTGGCGGATCCGACCCGACAGAGGTTCGGACCAGCCCGATGAGTCACATGGCCCGGCCTGAGGGGGCTCGGCCCGGTGCGGCATGACAGGGCGCGACCCGGCTGGCCGCGGCTCGGCCCGGGTGGCCGAGCGGTCCAGGGGGGTGGCCCCCAACTTTCCTGAATCGGCGGCGCCGAGAGGCGCCACCCTCCCAACTGACTAACCGGAGCCAGCCGACCTTCCTGGCATGAGTGGCTTGCATAGGAGAGCCATAGTTCCTTCATCAGGGTGCCCTCCTGGCACCGTGAGTCCTTCATCCCGGCCGGATGACAAGACGACCAGTTCACCGCCGAGCGGCCCACGGAGCGTGGGCTACGGTTCTCCGCAGCGCGATGCCCCTTGTGGCGTCGCAGTCTCCCTTCAGCCTGGCTGGCTTTAGCCTGCCGGTTCTCCTTCGGCCGAGCATCGTGCAGTTGTGGCCCGTGGTTCTTCTGCATGTGCTCGCCTCCTTTTCTCTCCACCGCCTCCATTCACCACCACCACCCTTTGCGAATCAATAAACAAGAAATGAAGGAGGGTCGTCGGGGCGTGTTTGTTCGGCCCGCACCCTCCACATTAAGCGGTAACGATCTTCCAAATACAAACTATGATTCTCAATGAAGAACGGAGTACAAAATATCCACTTAAAATTGTACAAACCCCAACCTTGATTATGGTTCGTTCATCGACGAGCCTCAGAAGAAGAACGTCGCAGTGGTTGGGTGTCGTGGAGAACAGACGTTGATTCTATGGATGTCAGGGTGCGTTTGAAGAGGAAGTGGCGTCTCCTCTCTTGTCGCGGAGAATGAGGAAGTAATCCACGTTGTCATTCTTCGTTGGAATTAGCGTTCTTCATCGAATAAGATGTATTTCATCATAGAAGCTTAAAGCTCTCTTTTAATTCTCCAAGGTTTCCCACCACAATATTTTCCAAGAAAAAATTATATTAAGGATTCCCCCAATTTTAATAGATATTACATGCCATTTCAAATTAATTAAAAAGAATAAATTAATTAAGGGTGCTCACTTAATAAAATTTTTATGGTAGGCACATTAATGAAGAGGGTGGAATGTCGAGAGGGTCCACCCAATTAAATGAGGGGAAGTTGTCAAAATAAAAATAATGGGATTTAAATGGGGTGTTTCAAGGGAGTTAAGGGGATGTGATAAGTTAGGGGACAAATATCATCTCATGAAGGGTTATATGGGTGTGGGCCCCAACAATGACTTCCCCATATAGGATTTAAGTACCGAAGACAAATATATTTTTTCACAACAATTTTATTTAACTTTTTTATTAAACCGCAAAAATTAACATTCAACCCGCATAAAACGCAACTACGGTAATGGTCCCCTTAAGCGAATATCAGTGTTGCGAGTCCATCGATGCCCTCAGATTTTGATTCCAAGCATTGCTTCAAAAGATAGAAAAACCCACATGTACGTTTACTGAATTTACCCAAAACAAACTTCAGAAATTGATTCCGGGCACACCGGGCCTCGGAATCAAGTACTGTCAGAAACCGCAGACTCGTAAAATTCCAAAGTATTTAAGAAAAAAATATCCCTAAAATTTCTGGGTCTTTACATATATTTCTAAAGAAAATATTCCACAGTCCAAAAGTTTATAAGAAAATGTTGAGGAATTGTGAAAGTTAAAATAAATGCAATTGTAAGATGAAAAATCATGGAAGTTGACTATATCAGTAGTTGATAAGATATTGGAAGCTTCATACGACAATCTTATATGTTCTAATGACTATTTTAGATTAACCCAAATGTTTTGAAAGGTAATATATGGAAATAATCCATAAATTTTATAGTTTTAGAAAAATAAATTTTCATGAATTATTAAAGATATTTTAGGTTTTTAATTTTAGGGAATTCTTTCATTACTCTTAAATAAAAAAATAAAACATCAAATAGTGAACAGTTACACATAGTATTCATTTTTCAATAATATAAAACTTTTAATATAAAACATGTTTATTTTCATGAAATATCTTTAATATTATAAATTTTGACTTCATCCTTGTCACTAATAATACCTAAAACCCTATGAAGAACATTTGGAAATGTTGTATGAAAACAGAAATCTCATTAAGGGATATATAAAAAGAAATAAATAGAGAAATAAACAGATTAGTCGATGAATAATCACAATAATTTTCTTATTCCAAAAACAATTGAGCCCAAAATAATCATTCTATTCCACAATAAATCAACTTTTTTCCATAGGTGTATATATAACATTTAATGAGAAATATTAGACTAAAAAAACTCAAAAAAATTATTTATTGTCATTAAAAACTTCAGAAAACGTTTTCAAAAAGAAGTTATAAAATTCACCCTTATGAATTAGTATATAAATTATTTTAAACATAAGATCAATTTCATACCTATTTAAATCATATTATTTCTATAAAAACTGATAAAAATAATAAATATATCATTTATATAAAATGGGCATTAATTTCATATCACTCTTACAATCACTCTTATAAATAGAATAACCTACACAATGAATTAAAGAACTATATTGGGAACAACCATCCTTGGTTTATAAAAGAACCACTCATCCTTGGTTTATAATTGAATCAAACATCCTTGATTTATAATGGAACCACACATCCATGGTTATTATTGGAACCACACATCATTATAAATAATTCTAAAGAACCATAAAATGATCATCACAAATGAAATGTTGGATTTCTATGAAAACATTATTTTCACCCATAAGAAAAACATTAATAGATATCAAAATATATATTCCATTTTAACCCATTTTTGGGAATACCCATAAAAATTGAATTAGTATTTTTATATGAATAAAACATGAAATCTTGTAAAACAAGAGAAATATAAAATAACATTTATAGTGGAGGGAAAATTCATCCATACCATATATTTTAAAATAATATTCAATTTTTACTTTTTATAAAGCTTTTTTAGATAAAATGTGTAAGAAGATTAAATTTGAAAACCATTTAAAGAAATTAAAATTTGATATAAAATTTCCTTTATTATTAATTTAATTTCGTATGAATAAATCCATAAAATAATTTTAATGATATATACATGGAAGAAAAAAAATAGAATGTAAATCTTGGAAACATTTAAAATAACATTTTAAAAGAAAATTTCCCCTTACCTTGAGTCTGACTAATCGTGTATATTCCTTATCTTACTAAATAATAAACAAATATTAATTATTTAATTTATTAAAAAACCTTTTCAAATTTATTATTATTTTCATTTTATATATTACCATGTTATATATTATTATTTTATTAATCAATTTCACGTTGGATTTTTTGATGATATTTAGATTATATATTCAAAATGAATTTAGTAGATTGACTAAGGGAGAAGTTTTAATTATTATATCATCATAATAATAAAAATATTTAAATAATTACCATTTTCATACATTAATTATATTTTAAAACCAACAATTAAATATGGTTCCTAAAAATGAATTATTTTATAATCATGTAGACGATTTTGCATACTTATGCAAGAGTAACATTTCCATTTTTTCAAAGAACATTAATGAAAGAAAGTATGATTTTATATTTATAGAATTATGACTACATAATAAATATAATATTATTTATTTATATACACTTATATATAATATACATGTTATGTGGTCATGAAAAACGAATCACATTGCTTCGTGGACATGGTAATCCTCACATACTCACCAACAATGATATCATTTTTTCAATGGATGGAAATATAAAAAAGTGGATGATATATTATTTTTAGAGAATGAAATTTTTTTCTTAAATCTAAAATATTTAGATTCAATCCATGATTATAACCCTTCACGAGGGGTAGTGATATAAATTGAATTACATCAGTTTGCGAGAAAGTAGTCAACCGTACACATGAATGAGGGTTTCAATTCCTATTTGATGGAAGAAGAAATTGATATTGTTTAGTAAATTAACATAATCACATCTTAGTATATTTAATATAATGGTATAATTACCTCATCGTGTTTTAATAATACTTTAAGGATCTATGAGATGAAATATAATTAATATGAAAGGTTAAGAACAATACCTCTTCTTCATAGAGCGTCATTAGGTTTATACCTAAAACCTTCCAAATATCATTTTATGATCAAAAAAACACTAGAACATGGGTAGGGATGTTATAAATTTATTTTGGTATCTATTTGTTTATATAGTGTTTACAAAATGTGTGAGAAAGAGAGGAGATGAGGTTCCCTTTAACAATTTAGGGGAGGATCGATCTTGATATTTCATAAAGTATTAAATTAATATAAATTACTTTTATTATAAAATTGATAAAAACTAATATATTTCAAATATAGGATAATGATGAATATAAATCCTTTAATAAAATAAATTTGTACAAGTTTATAGGATGTTTTCACCCTTACCTATTTCTTTATCCCCCATAAAACCATTTGACAATTACACAAATACCATGTTTTTTTACTCTTTGGGGATCAAAAAAGATAATATAAAAGGAAAATTGACCAAGAAATGGACCATGGAAGTTATTTCCAACAATATTCAATTAAATTGTAATAATATAGTATTTTTAAAATTTAAATTTATTTAATAAAATAATGTATATTTTAATATATCATTAATGTCATCTTTGGAACTATTCAATTAAAATAACTTTTAAAATAACATGAAAATAATGGAATTATAATATAATCCATTAAAAAAATCCATAATATGTTTTTATATATATAATATTAATGTTAAACTATGCTCACCCAAACAATATTACTTTTAGTGTTTTTAAAATTACTTATAAGATTTTTTCTACTGCATGCAAAATCACTTAGTCCGCTTTTTATAAGCGCTTAAGATAATTATATCATCCCTAAAAAGTAAAGAGTAAATTATAATAATAAAATAATTTTTTTATTTCAAATAACTAGTTAAAAACATAAATACGTTGTTTTTATCCATTCCACAAAATATTATAGATATTAAAATAAAAATAATGAAACGTTTCACATTATCCTTTAAATAATTATTATAAATTTTATAATAATGGATAAATGGAAAAAATTTCATTTTTATACTTTTTTATGGTTATGAATGAAATAGAATCATAAAATGATTTAAATTAAAGTTTTTTATTGAATTTTAATCTTTATCACCTTAATTTTAACCCAAATTATTCTATTCTACCTTTATCATGGTAAAACTATATGGTTACTATTCACTATGACCGTAAATAAAGTGGTCATATTTACCAAACATGAATCTTATGATACCCAATATGGAATTCAATTTTAAATATTAAATTTCTACAAGTGAAAAATTTTAATTTAAAATCAATCACTTAAAATCCGATGAAAGATGGTTTTTGATAGAAATTCCATTTAAATATAAAAAATATTTATATAAAAAATTCAAATATAAAATTCATGATAAACATAAAAATTGGATTATTTTTTATAAAAATGATCTAAATAAATTTTTCAACTAATCAAAAATATATATTTCTTTTAATACGTGAAAAATAATACAGTTTCTAATTAAATTAGTATTTTTTATTATTCATTGAAAACACAAATGCTTGAGAAAATTATAAAAAATCATCTTAAGATAATTTTGATATGATAATTTCCAATATTAAAGTCATTTTATAAAATTACAATTCTATAATTTTTAAATCATGACTTTAAATAAAACAATACAAGTAAAAAAATATGAAGAGAACTATTTCTGTTATGACAGGAAAATTTATTAATATTACTAGAGTGAATAGATCTCTATAAAATGTATTTGATGGATATTAATTGTAATTCCTAGATATTTAAAAATAATACTATACTAATTAGTGTATTCAACATGAAATAATGATTTTAAATGATCTCTGGCATAATAATAAAATATTTTTTTATAAATGTGATTGATTTAACCTAGACATTAAATTGGAGGATGTAAATAGTATTAAAATCTTCAAGAAAATAAATAATATTCATATATAAATTTTGTGAAAAATGGTTTATAAGAACTCACCTTTTAATAAAGATATTTTATTCTACAAAATAACAGCTTCCATAAAAAATTTACTTTTTAGGAGGTAATATTATAACTAATTTTCTGAACTTTTAGAAATGTTATTTTATAAAATTATTAGTATTTTTTAAATCATTATATCATAATTTAATTTTGGTAAAATTTAAGTATTTTTTTGGAAAATATTTATTTTTCCCTAAATAGTGAAAATACTAATTTTTTTTAAACTATCGTTTCATTTTAATCAATTATGTAATTTAAAAATTGAATAATTATTTTAATTTAAATTAATATTAATTAAATTTATTTTTATTTGTTTTTTATCCAGATAAATAAATTTTATTCTATATTAGGTCTGATTTATCAATCTATTACTTTATATTATCATATAGATAATTTTATGAGTTATGCAGTGAGACAAAGTGAAATTCTATGGACAGGGAGACTGTAATTAATTTTTGAAATATATTAAATATAATAAATATCACATATGCATAGTTTACCTAAAAATGTGAAATAAATCTTACAAATTTACTCATATCATATATATGATGTCTTCATTGAGTTCAGAGTGTGAGTTTTACCATAGGAGTGACATAACCTTGGAGTACGTCGGATGTTTGGGAGGGGCACGGTTGTGGGTAGCTGTTTGGATAAAATAATTTATCAAATTAATTTATTAAATTAATTTGAAATGACCTCAATTTTATTATAAATATACTACTATGATGAAATATCCAGTTTAGATGCATAACCTTGCAGCTATTAGAGAGAGCGTTGGATGGTGGTTCTCAGGTAAACAACAATTGGAACATGGACTGACGATCAGTGGGAAATGAAATTTAAGGTTCTCCCCAATGACAATGACGCAAATTAATTATTCATCAGTGATCAATAACTCTAAATGTATGTTGATTTGTTCATCTGAATTTATGACCGTTTTATTACAGTTATGATCAAAATGAATAAATTAACTAACAAATTGATTCCCATGTTGGGCGTATTGTGGGAATGAATAAGATTTATCTAGGAATGGGGGGTTTATATTGTTGATTTTGTTATAAATCATAGTTCTTCATTCTAAAGGCATTGAAAAAAGGCCAAAAATGAACAATTAGAAGAGTTATTTTCATCAGGTTTGTGTTTGTGTATTTCTTCCTCCATTTATCATTCATCACTATAAATTCCGTTGGATTGCAGTTCAAATAATACCAGGTAACCAATCAATAAACCCTCATTTTCTATCCCAATGGATTGATATCATAGATATGGGCCTGTATTTGTTATGATATTGATCTATGATGATAGACCAGGAGACTAAAACTATAATTTGGGAATACGGCACCATCAAGGCATGACAACGGTGGTTCTCGAGAACCAAATACAGAAAAAACTTGTCCAGTGATGGTGTGAGAGTTTTTTTCAGCCTCAAATCCATGATTTGTAGTGATAATTTCATAGGAAACTGGTGTAAAACGAAAAGTAGATGAATTTGTGTGAAGAACCTATGGGTTCTGTGAAATTACTCAATTAACGATGTGTAAGACATGAACACATGTGGTGTATGGGGCCCTGGTTGCAGTTGTAGGGTACCTCATGGAGTTAAGTATCACATAAAATTTTAACCCTTTCACATGACGTGTGAACCATACCTAGACACTTGGCATCTACCCAGGAAGGTACACAACAATAGACAGGACTGAGAGTACACGAGTATGAACATATTGTGTACTCAATCATGCACATGGCTAGCTAGACAAGAACACAAAAATGTACAAGAGTACACAGGAATGAACACATCATGTACTTAGACATAAACATAGGCATGATCCATGATACATGAGTAGAACCCAATATGGATGGGACATGAAGTGTACTTCCACTTCACACCTTTTACTTCTTCAAAGTTGGCTTGGAGCCCTTATCCTTTTCATCTTGGAAAGTTCTATTATGGAACATTCTCTTGATCCATGCCATGAGGGTTTAGTTTAGAGACACATATTATGCAGAGGATGGTGATTCCCTATAAGGATCTTTAGTCTTAGATATAGTTATTGGAATCCATATGTGTGGACCTTAGTAAGATACTCTATCATCATCATTTTTTTACCTATGTGGGGTTCTTGGTATCATTGTTACCAACACTACAAGGGCACTAGTCCCCAACAAAGAAAGTTAATTCAAATTGGGTTATTGGTATACCCCATGGCCTGGGTTGTGATCCCCATCTATGTACCATTCTCTCTAAACATCCAGCATGTACTTATTGTGGTGATAGAAAACAATCATGACACCTTCGATGGACACCATCAGTTCTATCTGACTCGTGGAGTATTTTCTCTTAGAATATTCTTATATGGAACCTTCGAGTAGAAGTCTTATGTTGGACTTACGATTATAACCATACCTTGAGATTGTGTGTCTACTATGTATATATATAAATTTTATTATTATATATCGAAATGATAAATGTCTTTGATGAGTTTAATTGTATTACTAATTCAATTTTATTTGTGATTTTAGGGTTTCATATTGGGTATTGGTATACTCACCCCTGTATTGGAATTTTACACATGTGCCAGGTCTTATAAAAATGACTGACCTTTTAAAAAATTCAGAGGGGGGTATTACTAGGCAGATCTTACTAAGACACATAGTCTAAGGTGTGTTCCAGTGGTTACATTAGAAGCAATCAACTCATACTCCATAGGATGGAATTTCGTTCAATTTTTTCTGGTCTTGTATTTGTAAATTCTCTTTCTAGTACTTGTTTTCATACTCTGATGGTGGGATTTTAGATGTATGCATGAATGGTTATTAGTTTTTTTATATTTATTCATTCTATGGTCTTGGATATGCATATGTATGTATAGGTATATCTGTCTAATACATCTCATGTGTGTGATATGGCTACTCCGATTTGGTCTCCATCCCCTGTAATATTAACGGTTTTATTGGGGTAGTCTCAGATGAGGCCCCATTGGTCTGGTTCATGAAAGAGTGGAATTAGAGGATTTAGTTTTATCTTTGGATCAGACTATATGAGATTAGTTAGGGTTTTATAGATACAATGTTCAGTTTTTCTAAATTGACACTCAGGTCGATGAATCTGGTGTTGGTGCGACATTCGATGTATCTATACACCTTTACTCTACAAATATTCCTGTTCACACGGTATATGTAGAAATCAATTCAAATGAAAATATAGTCACATGAATCATATATGAAGGGATTTTGGTTTCCTTGACCTTATTTAGTCAACTTTATAGATATATTCATTTAACATGGTACATTTTTTCTATTTTTAGATGCCCCACAATGTTTTACATCTATGATTCAGTAACAGGATCATGAGGATTATCCTATCAGTTATGAGGCTTTGATATAGGGTTGACATCATAAGGTGTTACCACCGGATGGTGCAACAGTCTTACAACCCCCAATCAAGAAATAGATTTTACTAGTATATAGGGTGTCTATGATGTGTATGATTCATATGTTTTAGTGATAGGAACCCATCGGGTTCTGAGGTGAGATTAATGTCAATGTGGCTAAGGACTATCTTGAGGTGGTGAAATGAGTCATTATTCTTATAAGAACACATATAGACTAGATGGTGGTCCTGTAAGTGAGCCTTCTTCATATATCTAATAATGATAGAGGGTCATAATGATGCAGTTGTATGATGAGGAAACTCTTTCATAGTCATATTTCGAGTACATATACAATGATGATATATCACCAGCAACATTTAGGAATGTGTGCATTGATAGAGAAAATATTTTAAATTAATTCATATTGGATATCATTGCTTTAAACCCACAAAATTGTTCCTTTAAAATGAATTTTTTCATTTTTATGATATTAGTGTTACTTTGAGATGAATAGTAAAAATGGGCCATTTTGTATTTTTAGGAGTTTTAAATTATTTCTGTAGTTTGGCCATAACATTATCTACACTAATCCAAATTTCAAAATTCTTTCTTTTCCAGATTCTCCACATCTAGGGCTTCATTTTCTATTTTTAGACTAAAATTTTAATTGTCCATATGGAATCTCCAAAGAAGCTCATAAGTTGGCTCAAAAAACGGTTTGAATTTGTGCCTAGTTTTGGTGTGGGCTTCATAACTCATCCATGGTGGGCCAAATGTTGTGAAATTAGGTGGGGGGATGCACAAGGAGTTTTGGAGCATCTATTATGAAGAAGGACCGTGTGAATTGGCCGTTTATTGGGACATTAAATCACCCTAATCCGAGGATTGTGTTTTGGAGAGTCTAACTGGACAGAATCAATGCTCAGAGTAAAATGGCCATAACTCTCGGAATACATGTCCAAATCCGCTGAGAGTTTTATGAGACACGTCCAAGGGAATTATGAACAACATTAAAGAAGGGATTAATGCGTGAAGATGTCATTTCATGGGGCTACAACACATAAACATCCGGGGGACAAATTCTGGCTATAAAAGGAGGACAGCTCCACCCTCTCAAAGTATCTCATTCTCTATCTCATTCCTTCTGGGACACCAAGGATAAAAACTTATCCGATTTATCTTTTATTTATTTTATTTTTCATAGTTTTTTAATGTCGTCTTTTTCCTCATTCATATCGATTACCCTTACCATGGTGGGGTAAACATTTGAAGTTATTGGGGAAGGGTTGGTTTTCTACATTGTAATGCTTGAGTTCTTGGACGCAATTGAATATATTTCATTCTTCTTCAAAGTTGTTTTCAATTTCTTATAGAGGATTTTATTATCAAGTGTGATCGTTCTTGAATATTAATTCCATTATTGATTTTTTTATTTGGTAAAATAATCATTATCTCTCTCCACTGATTTCTGGTTTATATACGATGGAATAGACTGATGATTAGTGGTGAAGTACTAAAAGATCGTCAGTACGTGTAAAAGTTGTATTAAATGTTCTTGATTGTATCAGATAAAAAAAACCTGATCAGGTATTTCCCATTTCAATTAATTATATTCAATACAACTATTTTACACATGGAATGAGAGTTGACCAAACTGAGATCTTGGTAAAGTTTTATATCACCATCATAATTTCACCAAGGAAGTGAGAGGAAACGATTGTGGAAACTCACTTTAATCAACAAATAAGAAGTGGTTTGAATTAAATTAAACAAGGATAGCATTAAAATTAGGAAACTGACTTCGAAATATTCACCATTTTTAATATCATAGTTTTTCAATCATTTTACTTTAAAATTTCATTTCAAAAACAATTTTTTTTATCCTCATTTTAAAGTGACAACCTTTTTTTGCACTCCTCTTCAGGAGACATCCTAGGTCAACCACGTTACTACATTTTAACTTAGGAAATAATTATTTTTCCACGCCCTAGGACAGGTGTGCATCAAACTTGGCACCGTTTTTGGGGAGGCAGTGTCTAAAAAAACGTTTAAAAAACATTTTCTTAATTCTTTCTTTGGAATGAGCCGTAGTTCAAACAACAATTTAATTGAATTTGATCCCGAAATTGGGCGAACAATAACCCAATTGATAAAGAAAAATTTCCAATTAGATTTTGAAGAAATTCAAATTACAGAAACAAGTGACACATCCAGTGATCACTCTGAACCTCTAATGTCTGGCAATCCCAACCAAACATTATGTGATCTTTGCACCCCACAATTCCCTAAACAAGGAAATCAACTAGGTATTCTTGCATTAGAAAATTATTTGGAATTGTGAATTAAAATGATTCAGATTTTTCCTAAATTCCATGGTCATTCAGGTGAAGACCCCAACAGGCATATCCAAGAATTTACAAATGTGTGCTCCAACTGCAGACCCTGAGGTGTTGTAGAAGAACATGTAAAGTGAAGGGCATTTCCCTTCTCACTCGAGGGAGCAGCAATGGAATGGTTGTATAGTCTACAACCAGGAGAATTCCAAGACTGGGAAGATCTTCAAAGATGCTTCATGAAAAGGTTTTTCCCCACATCTAGGAGAACAACTATCCGAAAAGAGATCTATGCCATTCGCCAATCAACCGGTGAAACACATTACGGGTACTGGGAACGATTCAAGAAGCTATGCGCCAGTTGTCCACACCAGAATGTGGAATAACACCATTTCATTATTTTCTTATATCAAGGATTTCTTGAAAATGATCGAAACTTTCTAGATGCATCATCTGAAGGAGAATTAATTGAAAAGTCACCAACAGATTCTAGAGGATTGATTTAAAAGATTGCACAAAACTCACAGCATCTTGGCACCATAGGTATGATCACCAGATGAATCCATGAGGTAAGAACATCTAATTTAGGAGATTTAATTAGGAATGAAATGGTTGAACTCACTAGGTTGGTGTGACAAATAGCTGTGAGCCATGTGATGGTACAACAAGGGCCGAATCAGGTATGTGGTTTATGCTCTTCTAATTCTCATTACCCTGATCAATATCCAGAAGTGCAGGGGATAGAAAGTTGTGTTGTAGCCTATCAACAAAGGCAATACCAACCGCAATCCCAACTGGGGTATGGGTTTCAACAGAACTAATCCAGAGCACCTTTTCAACAGCAATATCAGAACCCGATAGCATTCCAACAACCTTATAAGCAGCCCTTTTAAAAACAACAAACTTTCCAACCACCACCTTTCTAGTGGAAGAATTATGAGCATCCGTCCACAAGTGCACCGACAAATGATGATCAACAGTTGAAGACAAGAGTTGCGGGATTAGAAGATAAAATGGACAAGATAGCTGATTAATTTACAAGAATTATGGATACTCTCACCAAGAACCAAGGTAAACTTCCCTCACAAAAAATTCCCAATCCAAAGTAGATTGTTATTTCAATCACAACCTGAAGCGGGAAGTAGGTCACACCACCAGAAAAAAAATGAGGAGGATGATTCTAGGGAATCTTCTGAAGCTCGTCCTATCCAAAAAAAATATGGAGTCGATAAAAAAGGCGAAAGAAAAAGGTTTCAGAAATAAAGAACAGAAACACCTCTTCAAAAACAACAAAAGGAGAAAAAGGATATCCCAGCACCATTCCCATCAGCATTGGTTGAGTCAAAGAAGGTTGAAGAAGGAAGACTTTGACAGGAAATTCAAGAAACATTCCGAAAAGTTGAGATTAACATCCCGCTCTTGGATGAAATTAGACAAATCCCTAAATATGAAAAATTTCTGAAGGAGTTGTATACTAAAAAAAGGAGGCTGGATGGAAATGAAAGAATCAACTTAGGAAGAAGCATCTCATCATTGATCACACCATCGATACCGCAAAAATGTCAAGATCCTGGGACTTTCTCTATTCCCTGCACTATCGGTTCTTTAAATTTTACTGATTCATTATGTGATCTTGGAGATTTAATAAATGTGATTCCTCACTCATTGTTTTCATCTTTGTAGATCGGATAACTAAAACCAACTCGGGTTGTGGTAAAATTAGCAAACAGATCCACCATTTTCCCAGCTGGAGTCGTTGAAGATGTACTTGTAGGAGTGAGAGGATAAATCTTTCTAGTAGAATTTTATGTCCTTGCCATAGAGGAAGACCGAGCACCAGCCCAATCTCCCATCATCCTAGGGAGACCAATCCTAAAAACATAAAATACAATCTTTAATGTGCATGAAGGAACACTCACCATGGATTTTGTAGAGAGCATGGTTCACTTCAATATTTTTGAATCCATGAGGCACCCATCGGATGATCACTCCCTCTTTTCACTCTCCCATGAAGTTGGTGTAGAATCAATTGAGGAATCAAGTATGTTCTATAAATTCTTAGACTTAGGAGAGACTTCTTCCCTTGGAAATATCATTGAACATGTGGATGCTGATGATTTTGTAGATTATGACTTCATGTGGGAGGAAGAGGAGGACCAAAATTTGAAAGTGGGAAACGTCAATTTAGTCTCATCCCTTGAGCATCCCCCTGATCTGGAACTCAAACCACTCCCCACTAATTTGAAATATGTATACCTTAGGGAGGGAGAAAAACTACCAGTGATAATTTCTAATAATCTCTCTAAAATCCACGAAAAATAATTGATTGAGCTTTTGAGAGAGAATCTCCGGGAAATAGATTGGTGCTTAGGTGAAATCCCAGGAATAAACCCAAAAATATGCTCACATAGAATTTTTCTTGAGGGAGATTCCAAACTTATTAGATAGCCCCAAAGGAGACTGAATACCATCTTGATTGAAGTTTTGAAGAAGGATATTGAGAAGATTTTGGAAGCTGGGATCACCTATCCCATTTCAGATTTGCAGTGGGTGAGCCCTATTCATGTCGTTCCAAAAAAAACTGGCCTGACCACTGTGAGGAATGAAAAGAATGAGTTAATCCCTATGATAATTCAAAACAGTTGGCGAGTGTGCATTGATTTTATTAAATTGAACCAGTTCACTCGAAAAGATCATTTCCACATCCCCTTAATTGACCAGATGTTAGAAAGATTGGTAGGGAGAAATCATTATTGCTTTTTGGATGGATTTTCAGGTTACTTTTAGGTACCCATTGCTCCTGAGGATCAAGAGAAGACGGAATTTACATTCCCTTTTGGTAATTTTTCGTATAAAAGAATGCCATTTGGATTATGTAATGCCCCAGGTACATTTCAGAGGTGCATGGTGAGTATATTTTCTGATCACATTGAAAACTACTTGGAAGTTTTCTTAGATGATTTCACAGTTTTTGGAGATTCTTTTGATCATTGTTTGAAAGATATGGAAAAAGTTTTGAAAACCTGCATTGAAAAAAATCTTGTTTTAAATTTTGAAAAGTGTCATTTCATGGTTTAAAGAGTAATTGTACTTGTTCATGTCATTTCCCAAAATGGAATTGATGTGGATAAATAAAAAATTGAAGTGATAAATTCATTGCCTTACCTAAAATGTGTGAAACATGTTAGATCATTTTTGAGACATGGAGGATTCTACTGGAGGTTTATCAAAGATTCCAGTAATATTTCTCTCCCTCTCTCTAGATTAATTTTGAAAGATGATGATTTTGATTTCAATGGTGCATGTAGGTAATCCTTTGATTAGTTGAAGAAGAGATTGATTACACCACACGTGATACAGCCTCCAAATTGGGAAGAACCATCTGATCTACTTTGTGATGCCTCCAACCAAGCAGTTGGAGCAGTCCTTTCTCAGCGAATTGAGGAAAGACCACAAGTCATTTCATATGCCTCGAGAACATTAGATGCGGCCCAATTAAATTACACAACCACGGAAAAAGTGTTCTTTGTAGTTGTTTTTTCTTTAGAAAGATTTAGATCATATCTTCTTGGAACTAAAATCACTATGTTTTCTGATCATGCAGGTTTGAGGTACTTGATGAAGAAAGATGATGCTAAAATAGGGTTAGTGAGATGGATGATACTACTGCAGGAGTTCAATATAGAAATCAAGGATAAGAAGGGATCTGAGAACCAAGTGGCTGATCACTTAAGTAGACTTCCAAACACTGCTGAAATTGAAGTTCCAGAAAGAGACCCACTAAATGATCAAATTTCAGGAGAGCATTTGTACTTGATTAAAGGAGAAGTGCCTTGGTATGTTGACATATTCAATTTTTTGGTAACATCTCAGGTCCCATCTCATTTCAATTCTCACCAAATTCAAAAAATGAATGCTGAATCTAGATATTTCATTTGGGATGATCCATTCCTTTGGAAGATTTGAAATGATCAAGTAATAAGAAGATGTTTACCTAAAAGTGAAGTTAAATCTCTATTTGATTTTTTTCACATATTAGCTTGTGGAGGCCACTTTGGACCTCAAAGGACAGAAAGGAAGGTTTTAGAATCTGGAATTTATTGGACCACCATTTTTAAATATGCTCATGAATTTTTCAAAATATGTTAAAAATGTCAGTTTTCAGGAATTATTTCAAAGAGACAAGAAATGCCCCAAAAGCCATTTATTTTTTGTGACATTTTTGAAGTTTTGGGAATAGATTTTATGGGACCTTTCCCGATGTATTTTGGAAATTATTATATCTTTCTTGCAGTTGATTATGATTCCAAATGGGTTGAAGAAAAAGCCATAAGGACTGACGATTCTAATGTTGTTTGTGATTTTGTCAGGTCTAACATATTTTGTAGGTTTGGAGTGCCCAGAGCAATAATCAATGATCAGGGGACTCACTTATGCAATTGGAGAATGGAGACTTTGCTGAAAATGTTTGGGGTGCATCATAAAACATCAACTCCCTATCATCCACAGACTAATGAGAAAGATGAAGTTTCCAACCGAGAAATAAAAGGAATTTTGGAAAAGACTGTTAATCCAAACAGGAAGGATTGGAGCCAAATATTGGAAGATACTTTATGGGCTTATAGGACAGCCTAAAAGTCCCTGATTGGAATGAGTCCATATATGCTGATTTATGGGAAAACATGTCACCAACCTGTGGAACTGGAGCATAAGGCATATTGGTCTATGAGGAAGATGAATCTGGATATTGGAAGTGCTGGGAAAGAGAGAAGGTTGCAGTTATAGGACCTGGAGGAAATTTGAGGATAAGCATTTGAAAATTCCATGATTTACAAAGCTAGAACAAGAGTGGCTCATGACAAGCTAATCTAACCGAAAGGATTCAATCATGGAGATAAAGTGTTCAATTCCAGACTCAATCTGATGCCAGGTAAACTTCGTTCCAGATGGTAGGATCCATTTATAGTTACTCATGTATATCCTTTGGGTGTTGTGCAGATTGCGAAGGATGGAGAGCATGATCCATTCCCTGTGAATGGGCATAGGTTGAAGAAATTCCTTGGGACCCTACCATCAGAGCCAGTAGAGGAGATCCCACTCCTCCAACCTGTCTATGAATAAGAGCCATCAGGTTGTACCTCTCTTTCACACTTTCTTGATGTTGTAATTCATTTGAAAAATGTCTTACATTGTAAATCCACCTGAATGCATTGAGTAAACTGCATCACTTAACTATAGGGGAGGGAACCTTTATAGTGTAGGATTTTCATTTGATGTTTGTTTTCACAAAAAAAAATTGTGTGTTTTCAAATTTTTGTGTGTTTATTTTTCAATTTATTGTCTATTTCTGAAACTTTTAAGCTGAAATGATTATCAATACCATTTTTGAAACCCATTTCAATGAGTGAACCAATCTATTTCATGAAACTGAGCTTAAATGAATGCTGAAATTACTTTTGTTTCAAGTTCAAATCTTTTGGAATTTCATGAAAAGTACACTTATTTTTGAAACCCATGTCATATTTCACTGTTTATATCTTTGAAATCAAATTCCTATGAGGCTTTTGAGCCATTTTTGTCATATTCTTTTCATTCACCTCATTTCTTGAGAGAACCAAACCATAATTGCTTTAACCAGAATCTAATTTATTCCTTTCAGAACTTGAGGGTTTGGGGTGAATGTGTTTTAAATGATCGAGGCATTTATTTTGTTTGAAGCTCCATTTTCAAAATAATCATTTTCATTATGGCCCACCATTACATTTATCCTTCACTGTAGCCCCTAGTAGCCATGAATTTCCTGTTAGGTTAGCCACGTTACAATCCAATTTTCCCTATCAAACCTGCTCTTGAAGTAAAATTGCATGATCTAGTTGAACTTAAGTGTGGGGGAAGATATCTTGTGGTGTACTACCTCATTTGGTGATACTTTTGGTTGAATATAATATTTTGAAGAGTGGATGTTCCTAATTAATATTTCACTTTGTTAAAAGATTTTCCTTTCTGGAGCTTTTATGATAAGAGAAGTTGTGCCTTTTTGGAGCTTCCGATGTAAAAAAAAAGAAAGTTGTGCTTATCTGAAGCTTTCAATAAAAATCATGTTTGAAAAGATTGAAATTTTTGCTGCTGAAATACTGAGCTGATTGAATGATTATGGAGCTGATTTTCTACAAAGGGGAAGATAAAGAGACCATATTTGAGTGAAAATTAGAATTTCGCAATTTTGCTTCAATAAGAGCCAAGCCCTCTTTTTTCTGCCACAGAATTTTTTAACATCTAAATACTACAAACCGGAAGCCACAGAACAACCCTGAAAATTCATTATTTGAAACACATGTCCTTGACTCACATCAGGTGGAGAAGTAGAAATTTATCAAGCCTGTGGTGACTCTTGTGTGAGTTTGGATGAAAAGACTTGTTCAACAATTACATTTGTGGGATTGGAGAAAATTCATGTGAGGTAGGTGTTTTGTGTGCATGGGATAAGAATTAAAGTGGATATATATAAAAATCTAAAATGGAGAACTTGAAATAATTGTTTTTGATGTGGCATGGTATCTTTTTGTTTCTTGGAATTTATTTGGTAGAACTCATTGATATGTGTTTTGGATTTGATTTGACTTCTACTTTTCTAGGAGTCCAAGTGATAAGTGTAGTGGAATTTATAGAGAAAATATTCTCAATTAATTTATATTGAATATCATTTTTTTAACCCAAAAAAGTGTTCTTTTACGATAAATTGTTTCATTTTTATGATATTGGTGTTGTTTTGAGCTGAATAATAAAAATGGGCCATTTTGTATTTTTTAAAGTTTTAAATTATTTCTGTAGTTTGGCCATAACATTATCTACACTAATCCAAATTGAAAAATTATTTCTTTTCCAGATTCTGTATATCTAGGTATTCATTTTATTTTTTTAGACTAAAAGCGGGATCATCCATATGGAAGCTCCAAAGAAGCTCACACGTTGGCTCAAGAAAACTATTTTCAGTTCTGCCTAGTTTTGGTGTGGGCTCCATAACTCATTCATGGTGGGCCCAAATGTTGTGAAATTTGATGGGGGGATGCGCAAAAAGGTTTGTAGCATCTTTTCTGAAGTATGAACAGGGTTAATTGGCCGTTTATGGGGTCATTAAATCACCTTAATCTTGAGGGTTGCGTTTTGGAGAGTCTGACTGGACAGAATAAATGCTCAGAGTAAAACGACCATAACTCTTGGAATACATGTCCAAATACTCTGAGATTTTGAGGAGACACGACCAAGGGAATTATAAAAACCATTCAAGAAGGTAAAAATGCGTGAATATGTCATTTAATGGGGCTATAACGCATCAATATCTGGGGGGACAAATTCTGGCTATAAAAGGAGGAGAGCTCCACCCTCTCAAAGCATCCCATTCTCCATCCCATTCCTTCTAGGACACCAAGGAGAAGAACTTATCAGCTTTCTCTTTTATTTCATTTATTTTTCATAGTTTTTTAATGCCTTATTTTTACCAATTCATCTCTATTACCCTTACCATGGTGGGGTAAACATTTGGAGTGATTGGGGAAGGGTTGGTTTTCTACATTGTAATGCTTTAGTTCTTGGACGCAATTCAATAAATTTCTTTCTACTTCAAAGTTGTTTTCAATTTCGTATAGCATATTTTATTATCAAGTGAGATCATTCTTGAATATTAATTATGTTATTGATTTTTTCCTTAGTAAAATAATCATTATCTCCCTCCACTAATTTCTGGTTCATATACGATGGAATAGACCAGGGATTAGTGGTGAAGTACTCGACGATCGTCAGTATGTGTAAAAGGTGTATTAAATGTAATTGATTATTTGGGATAAACAAAACCAGATCAGGTGTTTCCCATTTCAATTAATTATATTCAATACAACTATTTTACACATGGAAGGAGAGTTGACCAAACCGAGATCTTGGTATGGTTTTCTCTCACCATCATAATTTTACCAAGGAAGTGAGAGGAAACAATTGTGGAAACTCAATTTAATCAACAGAGAAGAAGATGTTTGAATTAAATTGAACAAGGATAGCATTACAATTAGGAAAAAAAACCCCGACCTAATCACCCTTGTTAATATCCTAGGTTTTCAATCATTTTAGATTCAAATTTCATTTAAAAAACACAACTTTTTTATCCTCATTTTAAAGTGACAACCCGTTATTTTTGTGCACTCCTTTTCAGGAGGAATCCTAGGTCAACCACCTTAATACATTTTATTTTAGGAAATAATTCTTTTTCCATGCCCTATGACAGACGTTTGTCATGCATCTATGAGCTTTTATAGATTTCATGGAAAAGTACTCATAGGGTTAAGTATTCATCGAGGCTCTCAGACCTCTCTCGATACTCGATAGATATGGTACATGTTCAGTTATTTCAGGATTAAACCATTGATCAGGGAATAAAAATATACGTCCAAGTGAAAATCATATCACTATGAATTCATATCAATGATAAGGTCCTAGGGAATGATTTTGTGGTCAAGGGTTTCTTGGATAAGAAGACACAAATAGTTGGTGTTGGAAGTGGGCACACATGAGATGAGAATTCAGTGGTAAGGAGCTGATGAAAGACAAAGGGACATTGATGTGTGAGACATTTAAAGAGGTGATCAAAAGATAGAGTATTGTGGTTCAGGGGTCACCAGATATATCTAATCATCCGATGGTGAGGTGATGCTACTCTTGTGATGGCTAGTGAAATCTTTCATGAGATTTAATAACTCATCGTATGACTGATAGATATATAGTGGATGGGGAGATTATATAGAGAGAGTGTAAGGAACATGTAGGTTTGATTGGTGGAAGACATTGAATATGATCTAGGAGAGAAGTTGGATGAGGAATAAATTATGCCTTATTACCACCACCACACCTAGGTGGTCCTTGCCATGCATAGGGAGACTTTGGTTAGAGATAAGGGTTATTATAGTTGGTTGAGGATTATAAACCCAAGGCTCCAGGGATGATACAAGGTATGGTCAATTTATTTTGTAAGTTAGTTGTAGTATTTATAGACATAAGTGTGATCCACTCCTTTCATTACACTTATCTAGTTTGAGACTTAGAGATTTTATTTGATTCCTTGGATCAACCCTTATGCTTAGAAACTGGTATTGGAATTGAATTAGATATCACACACTATTTCAAATGATGTGACTTAACTCTTTTAGGTAATAGTTTATTTTGAGATATCATTGTACTGGTGATGGGTCCATATGATTTTAACTTTGGTATGGACTAGTTATTTAGAGTTTATGCCCAGATATACTATTTTATGTGGAGGATGTGTTGTGTCTATAATGATAAGATGAGGTTTTTCTTCTGTGGGTAAAAAAACTCATGAAGAGTATAATGGGATCAAGCATAGGTGGATGCAGATGATTACACACTAGTTGTAGAGCATGAATCTAGTTGTAGTGCATGTTATAAAATTATATTATACTACAGTAGTGGAGGCATATGAGGATATCTTTATTAAACAAGTTCAAGGTTTATCTCCCCATCGAGAGATAGAATTCTTCATTGATATACATCCTACGTTGGCCTCGATATCTACACTAGACTATCTTATTGCTCCCATGAAGCCTCATGAGTTGAGGTTTCAATTTGATGACATGCAGAGGCTGGGATTTTTTAGGAATAGTTTTTCACCCAAGGTAGCCCCAGTATTATTCGCTAATAATGTGGATTGGAGCTAGAGGTTGTGTATGGATTTATATCACCTAAACCTGGTGACCATAAAGAACAAGTATCCATTACTACCAATCAATGGAAACTTTTATCAGTTGAGAGGGGGGAAATGTTTCTAAAATATTGACCACATATTAGGCTTTCAATAGTTGTGAGTATGGGGTGGAGATATATCGATGATGGATTTACGATGACCGTACGGTCACTATGAGTACATGGTGATTCCCTTCAACATGAAGAACAACCCAAAAATGTTCATGTGAATCATGAACCGGATCATTAAGTAATTTTTAGACCAGTTTGTGGTAGTCTTCGTCGATAATATACTCATGTACTTAGAGTATAAGGAGGAGAACCTGAGATACCTGAGGATGGTTTGGTACATACTCAGAGTGCACCGTCACTATGAAGATCATGAAGTTCCACTTTTGGATTTAGGAGGTCCACTTTCTGGGACATAATATCTCTATATATGGTTTAGCAATAGACCTAGTGAATTTCAAGATATTTTTACCATGGGATCCTACCAAGTGCATGACAGAAATACATAGATTCATTGGGTTGGAATGAAAACTATATAAGATTTGTACCATATTTTTATAGTATATCAGCTCCCTTGACATAATTGATCCAAAAGAAGATGTTTTTCTTGTGATAATATAGGTTCCAATATACATTCCATGAGTTGAGGTACTTATTGATGAGCACCCCCATCTTTTGATTTCTATAGGTCGGTGTTGAGTATGTTGTGTTCAAAGATACATCAGGGACGAGAATTGGTAATGTTTTGATGTAGAATTAGTCATTGAATGCATATGGTTCACATTATTTAACACAACATGAGTAGAACTATATGAACTATGATCTTCAGTAAGTACCAGTAATCTTGGTTTTTATAATTTAGGGACACTACGTTATGGGTGAGATATTTATCATCTAATTTAAAAAAATTATCAATTATATCTTCTCTCTGAAGGGTAACAACTTGACATATAGGTGATGTCTAGAGGTCCTCTATGTGTCTGAATTTTATATTTTTAGTACTTTTAGGTAGGAGAATGTGGTAAAGATCTACATAGTAGAAGAGCATGTTCACAGATACTATGTGAGGTATCAAATAAGTTGGCATCATTTCCTTTATCCTTTGAGGATTGGGATGGATTTGATTATATCTAGTTGGTTGATATTATCCTTCTGATATTACAGTGATTTAGGGAGGAACAGCTTAGGGATATCGACTATGAGACCCTAAATTCATAGATATCCAATGGAAATTATTCATATGGATTTTATAAAGGTGGGGTACACATCATTATTTTCATAGGAATGATGATTCTAATAGTTGTGCTAATATAAGAGGTATTGAGGGAGTTTCATAATCCACCCATAGTCGTACATCTAGGTGTGTATAATAAGTTTTAGGAGCACTGGCAGTAGTTCTAGTTGTATGGATAGAGATCTGCCCTGTAGATTTTTTCTATTGAATCCTTACTTTCCATCAAGTGATGGGTGATCACCTACTTCCAGTGGGATTAGATCAATCACTTTTAGTTCCAAAGAGGATGTAGGGTGGGATTTACATATATTTGATGAATTGGTTACAACATACATTCTGGGGAGATAAATCCATCTGGGTGATCATAGAACAACTCCCCAAGTTGTACCACTTCCTATCTATTTGAGATTATATTTCAGTAGAGATATTGGGAAGCCTTAATGGGTGTGAGATAATTCAGCTCCATGGAGTTCCATCAATGATCACTTCTACCCTTGATAATCACTTCACATATCAATTATGGTAGGGAACATAGTTGGCCTTTGGTACATAGTTACATTTGATCATGGAATTTCATCTCTAGAAAGATGGTCAGACTGAGAAAACCATTTAGGGCCTAGAGGAAACTTTGTGTTCATTCATGTTATACATTGGTCATAGTTGGGAGGATCACCGAAAATTGGTGGTTTTTTCATACAGAAATAGCTACCACTCCACCATAGGTATGGTACCATTCAAGTCCTTATACATGTGAACCTATACGCCAACACTATATTGGACTGACCTAGGTGAGTCAGTACTTGTGGTTCCAAAGTGGTTCTGATCCACACCTATGAACATGTATATCATTCAGGATATTATGAGGACTGCACATATTTGAAGTCCTATGAAGACCAATGATGAAGGCCTTTGGATTTTGAGGAGGGATACCATGTGTTTCTGAGGGTATCAATTTGATGTTGGTTGAAAGGATTTGGTAGGGGAGTTATGTTATATCCAAGATAAATTGGACCTTTCTATATATTGTATAGATTTTGAGAGGTGGAATGTTGCTTAGCTCTACCACCACCATTTGATCATGTACACGATATCTTCAATATGCCGCAGCTGAAGAGGTAAGTGTGTGACTTGTCACATGTTATATAATGGGTTGATATAGACATCCATGATTGAACTAATTTTTTGAAGTACCTAGTAGACATTAAGGATCAGTATGAGAGGATCCTATATGGGAAAGAGATTCCTTTTTTACATTTTTGTTGCTACCATGTGAATCTTCAAGAGAGTACCTACAAGCAGGAGACCCATATGCATGCTCAGTACCCACATCTCTATATGTTTCCTTTTGTTTTGGATTTTTGGTATGTAAATCCATAAGGTAGGGAAAATATAATGACTATTATTTTTTCATTTATTACTTCATAATATTATAAGTACATTTTTCAGAACTATGAATTGAGAAGGTATGATATTGTGAGGCCTAGTGATCCCAGAATTAATTTTTGAAATATATTAAATATAAATAATATCACACATGCATTGTTTTCCTAATGAATAAGAATAAATCTTAACTACATGCTTCAATTAGAAATATGATACCACTAATAGTTCATATTTCGGGTTCAACCCTAGGCACAACACGACATTATATCATTATAGACATTTTGATTGGGCACGGTCATGGTAGAATGATAAAATAAATTAATTGATAAATGTAATTCATTAATTAAATATTCATGTCCTAAATTTTCCTATAAATATATGGATATGAGGAAATATTAAGGTTATCTTTATAACCCTAAATCCATCTGAGATAGTATTAGGGGATCATTCTCAGGTGAACAACAACTAGATCATGCATTGATAATCTGTGTGCAATAAAATTTGAGGATCTCACAAACAAAAATGATGTGGATTTATTCATCAATAGGAATCGATATATCTTGAGGTATTTCATTTTTTATGTGGTTTTATCTCTTTATTATTATTATTATTATTATTATTAATTAAATATAATTAAATTATAAATTAATTTTTGGATCAAGCGTATTATAGGACCTTGTTAGATTTATCCAAGAATAAGGGTTTCTATTATTGATTATATTATAACTCTTAATTATTCATTATAATGGAAAATAATATATCCAAACAAGAACAATTGGATAAGTTCCATTTCTTACATTTTTTTTTCATTTATTTCTCTATTCTTCAATCATCGTGGGAAATTCATTTAGCCAACAGTTTGGAAAATACCAAATAATAAATCATTGTTCACCCATTTAATAGAAAAAATGATTGATGCCATAGATCCATGTTGGGAATGGTAATGATATCAAGCTTAAAAATTTATCAGGTGACTACAACTGTGGTTTAGATGTGGGCACCAATTAGGTTTGTGATAATAGTTCTCGACAACCAAATAAATGTAGAATATGTCCAACATCAGTGAAAGAGGTTTAGTGAACCTTGTATCCATGATTTTTAGTGATAATCATTGAGTAAACTAATGTGGAATTGGTGGAGGAAGAATTCGTGTGAAGAACCTATGTGATTTGTGAGATTCCTCACAAGATGGTGTGTAACACATGAACACAAAGCATGTATGGGGACATGGATGTTGTGATTGTATTTTTTATGGAGTTAAGTATCACATAGTGTGTGACACCTTTCACATAGTATGTGACCCTTACTTGGTGGATCGTTGTGTACATGAGGGCTTACAAAGACACTGAAACACCATAGAGTACATTGGTATGAACACACTATGTACTCAGATATGGATATGAAAAATTGAACATGGACACAACTAGGAGTAAACGGGCATAAACACACCGTGTACTCAAACATTGACATGGGAAGAGGACATGATACATGGGTAGAACACATTACTGAAGGGACTTATTGTGTACTTCTAGTACACATCATGTAATTCTTCAAATATGGATTAGATCTCATGTACTGTTTATCTTGAACATGTTCCATTAGGGTACATTCCCTTGATCTATTCCCTTGGGGTTTAGTATAGAGTTTCATAATATCCATAAGATGGTGATCCCGTCTGAGAAACTTTAGTCCACATAGACTTGTTGGGATCCTTCAATGAGTCCTAGAGAGAGATCATATATCATTATCATCATTTTCACTCGGTGGGATTCTTGGTACTATTGTTACCAACACTACATGGGTTTTGATACCCTACTTTTCAAGTTAAACAAAATTTTATTACTGGTATACCCAATGTCCTTGGGTATGATATGCATATATGTATCATTCTTCTCTGAATTCCTGCATGAAATTCTTATGGTGAGACCTGACAATCCTGACATCTCAAATAGGGCCATTTGATATATCTAACTCGTGGAGTTTTTTTCTCTCATACATGTGTTATATGGAACCCTCAAGTTGAAATCCAAGGAAATATTTATCGTTATAGACTAACCATGATACTTTGTGTCTCATATTTTTATATATGTATGTTCTAGTTAAATATATTTCTATGACATATAGATGTGATGTTTTGAATTTTATTCTAGATGTAATATGCTATGTGATTTTGGGGATTTCTACTGGTTATTATTATAATCAAACCTAAATGGGATTTTCACACATGAATCACGTCTTATGCAGATGAGTAACCTTTTTATGGAGTACTAGAGAGACCAATATTTGAAGACGATTAGTGAGCAAGACAAACTGAGTTGTGTTTTGGTTGTTACATTGACAACAGTCCACTCCTACTTCATACGATGGACTAATATTCAGTATCCTTTGGAGAGACTTTATTTTAAAATTTTATTTCTAGTACTTTGTATCACACTCTGGTGGTGGTATTTTATATATATTCATTAATGGTTATTGGTTAAATTAAATTTCACAATGTATGGGCTTGGATGTGTGTGTGTGTGTAATTAAATTAGTATAAGGCCTCTCAAGTGTGTGATATGAATACATAGAACTGGCCACCATCCCATGTACTATTGGTGATGGGCATCAAGTAGTCACATATTAGGACTCTTTGGACCGATTCATTTTAATCTTTATATTGGATTTTAGTATAAGTTTATTCTTTCGTTTAAAATCCCATTTTTCTGAAAACTTTTTTTTGGACATAATAATTCTCCATTTTAATTAATAAAAACAATAACCAATGAGGAATGACATAAATGAAATGTAAATATTATGAATCTACTATTCTAAATTTAAATTAATAAAATGAATATTACTAGTCGATTAGTTTTGGTAAAATCATTTTTTCTTTAAAAATAAATTATTTATAAAATCATTTAATCATCATGATTACAAGTTTTATTTTAAATTAAATAATACCAAATATATGAATTAAATTTGATAAAATGAATTAAATAATTTTAATAAAACAAATTTATATTATATAATAATTTCAATTTAATTTTTATCAATAATTAATTATACAACCTATAATAAAACAAGTTATTGTGGTACAAAAAATTAAATGGTAGAAGTGAGTAATCTTAGAGGAAAAGAAGTAACATGTTTTAAAAATGATTCTTATTAGTGGTGGAGGTATTGATCAGCCTTAGAACACCACCACTCCTATATTTTTCAATTTTTAGGCACTGTTCATGGTATAGACTTTCCATTAGTGAATTCTTTTGGAAATTTACAAAAATATCACTCCCCCTCAATTATAAATGGGAACCCCATCTCCTGACATATTCACACCTCTCATCCATTTGGATAAAAATACTATCATAATATCTCCCTTGAATCATTATCCATGGTATAGATCTTATGTTATTTCCAAAATACAAACATTATGGTCTTATATAAGAGATCTGAAGGTGGTTCATCTAAGTGATGTTAATCATCCTCACCGAGCACTATCTATTTACTTATTTTTTTCCACCATAAATTATATTTTAACAATTAATATATAATATAACTATTATACACTATATAATTATATGTTATTATATTTATGTAATAATATTTATCCTTCTCCACTTCCATCAGATGGGAAATGAAACCATTATATGTGTATTAGACGGACTACCTCCTCGCGAACCAAGGAAATCTATTTTCTATCAATGCATCTTATATATATTTGTGATGATTAAATTTATATTATTATAATATATTCATGATTTATTAATAATTTTTTTAATGTAATATATCATATAATTTCAAACCTTATCATTTATATAAAATTGATGATATTGTTTGTGTGTACGGCGGATCACCGCCTTGTGAAGCGATGTGATTCATTCTTTTACTCTATAACATGGATGGTATCTGTAAGGGTATTTAGAGAAATAATATTATATTTATGATATTATTATAATTATCTAAATACAAAATAACACTTAACTTCTTACAATCCTAATCATTGAAAAATGGAAACATTACATATGCATACGTTTGACCTACAATCTTCATGATTGTAGTGTAGTAAATTTGTCATGTCCATAATTCGTGGTTATTTTTAAAATTTCAATTTATGTATAAAAATTATAAATGTTTAATTATAAATTCTTGGAGGTGATGGAAAAAATTCCCCTTTTCAATAGTCAATAAACTAATTCTATTTTGAAATTATGAATTGAGCATCCTCAAAAAACCAGATGTGGACATAACTGATTTTGCAATTAAATACAGCATTAAAATAAGTAAATTAAATGGTTTATGTATAAGGTATTAAACATAAAATTATTTCTTATGAAAAAAAAAATTATATAATTTTATTATATAGTATATGAAAGATATACATTAAAAAATATAGACATGAGGTAAGGGTTTTATCTCAAATTTACCCTATTTGAGATACATGTTATATTATGCACCCAATTTTTTGAAAATGGTGTATATGATACCCCTTTACATATTATATAATGAATAATTCATAAATAATTATATTTTATGTTAAAATTTTCTTATATAATCTATGGGAGTAAATATTCAAAAGTTACCAAAGCATTAAGGGTTTTATCTCAAAAACTTCCATCTTTGAGACACATGTTCATTAATTCACCTAATTTCTATTAATGGTGTATACCTTTATCCTCTTCATATTATATCATCAATAATTCATAGTTGATTAAATTTTATTTTACAATTCAATTAAATCATTCAAGGTTGTTATAACTCAAAATTCACCAAAATGTGAAGGGTTTATGTTTCATTCTCATTTTAATCGATATTACTTAGGATTTAATTTCTATATAACAAATAATCTAATAATTTTAGGATAAAACCATTTAATTTTATTATACTATGGTTTTTCATGAAATATTAATTTACTAGTTATATTTTCTTCTTTTTGGTAGAAAACATTATCTAGAAAATGTTTTTAAGAAAATATTATTCTTAACATTCTCTTTAGTTGAAATTAATTTTTATTCCATATCCAGATTTTCTAAAAATGTTTTCATTTTTTAAAAAAATTATCAAAATTATTTATTAAATTGATTAGTACACTTTATTAAATTTTAAAAATATATTTGAATGTTATCCACTTTTGGTTTTCTAAATGAGTTATTTTTTTCCTTTTTACAACCGAATGAAAGGAATTATTCTTTCAAATTATACTCCATGTATAAAATTACCTTCCATCATGAACATTTAACTATTTAATGCTTAATTTATATGCTTCTATTACTATTTATGTTTTTCTATAATATTTTAAATATTTTAATATTTTTACGAATTTATTTAAAATTGAAAAGGGTGTATTCCTAATGAAATATTCCATATAATCTTATAAATGCATTTTCATCAATGAAGACAACCTTTGATGTTGTAGATTGCTTCTAAATTATGTATATATAGCTCTTAAATATATAAATTTCATATTTTCTTATGTTTATAAGGAAAAAAATTCCTTGGGTTCATCTATAAAACGACTTTATTATAAAATTTCTTTTCATTATGATATGAGACAACATTGTGAAACCCATTTATTTCCATGAGTAAGTTTTATGTTTATTCATTATGACTGATTTTATTTTTGTTGCACCCATAATCATGAACATGTTATGATTGATGTTCCCATATATCAAATTCATTCTTTAATGTTTTTAGTCTCAAGATATGACATGGATGGGAATGGGTGAAAACCTAATCCATTATGGGACTTTTTCACTATGGGATATTGTCTAGTCAGTTATCCAATACTCATGTTTATGTCATATTGTATTTTGTTTCATGTTTCGTTTGATTCTATAATCTTATTATACCATTTTATTTATTTTATTCTCTATATTGAAAACTCATTATCCTTCTATTTTATGATATCTTGTGTTATTTTTGACTCACAAGTTATACTTCATTATAATGTTAATTTCATTACTGGGATTTTTACTCCCTCCTTTTAACTATTTATCACCCATGTTTTCCCAATGTGTTTTAATAGAATTTAATCATTTAGTATCAAGTTATAGAGAATTAAATGACTTATTTTTTTAGTCTCCCTTTGATGTATTATGATCCTAGTCTCCCAAAGACACTAGTCCTCGTGATCTCTAATCTTTAAATAATGGATTTTTATGTCAAAAATCATGTAATAATATGTATAAAAGGCTTAAGTTTCTACAGTTAGTATTAGATAAAAGTTTTAGTCAACCATTGGAAACTATGATGAGAAAATAAAAGTGATAATCCAATAGACATGTATAATAATAAGTATAATTATAGGGAAATATACTGTAATTTTAATGAAGAATTAAGAGAGTTTTATCTAAGAAATTGCATCCTTTCTAGACACTACAAGTGGGTGTGTCTTTGACACGGTTTTACCAAGGGGTAATAAATCTAAAAATTATGTATTGATATAGACTCAATTATCACGTGGAGCACAAAAATGGGTCTTTATGTATACCTAGTTTGAGAAAACCTTGGGGATTTTTATTTGAAATTTAAAAAACTCTTTACAAACCATTATGAAGGACTTGAAAAAATTGATAGATTAGAAAAACTAATGAGAAGCATTGTGATGGATAACTTATATTGAATCCTAGAGACCCAAATGTTAGGATATACCTATCCTTTTTAAGTTATTCCTTCACGGTTTATAAATGTACCTTTTTTATATTAATTTATTTTCATCTAGTTTCTTTTATTCTTTTTATTAAATGGTGGGAACTAAGAGAAACATGCCAAAAACCAAAGTGATAAGCAATGTAAAAAATTCCCTATTTAGATGTATAACCTAATGGGAATAATATTTAGACATATTTTCATTATTCCGAATTATCTATAATGAATTTTTATTAAAAACAAGAACATAGTTAGATTTTCAAACTCATCGAACGAGAGGAAGATAGAATCTTTTGTAAGTTAAAGTGTTTAAGATTATAGATAAAAAAATATTCAACATTCTACATATAAAAAATGTTGGTAAAGTAACCATGATACATGCTAGAAATGAACTAGAATATGCATTATGTGTTGAAAAGGAGGGGAAAAAGAGATAATTAGAAAATAAAAATGAAGAGTCTAGTTAATAAGATGTTGGGAAATAATGTCCAGCCTAAGGAATCACTAACAGTTCCATGTTGTAAATGTGAGTAACTTGGTCATTATATGATTCAATTCCCTAATTCAAGGATTAATTCCTAAGGACCTATTTTATGAAAATTATTGAAGTGGAATTAATGATGTTTTTGGATTTTAGAATTGAATAATCATGTCATTGAAATGTTTTTATCAATGGTATTCTAGTTATATGAATCTTGAATCTTTTTTGGATTATCATGTTGTGTTTTCTATTATGGATTTTCAAGAATATGTTAAATATTATGAATGACCTAGAAAGGTGATTTAATGATAATGTGATTTTTTGTGGAAAAAAAATTGAAGAAAATATAATATTTGATATATTATTTATTTAAATGTTATAATATTCAATTAGAATTATTGTATTTTGTTTACAAAATAAGCTATATATAATACATTAGTGGTTAATAATTGATTTTATGACCACTATTATTTTGGGGATGTTAATCATATTATTGGGAATGTTATAAAAATTATATAAATACGGTTTTATAAGAAATAAAATATATATTCTAGGTGAAAACCCATCCCATCTAGAAAGACCATTGGGTTAGAGAAAAAAATTAAAGAGATATAAGGTTACAACACATACCAAGGGCCTAGTTGATGTACTGTTTAGTGTAACATTTTTTTTACATAAATGATTTTGTGGATAAATTTTCTGTTTATTTTGGGGAAAATATTATAGGATAATTTATTTATGATTTTTTTGATTATTGATATTTTTTTAAATGTTTTATTGTGTTGAAATATATATAACAATTATGTTAACATAAAGGATTATTTATGAGGAATGGAATTATTATTTTTGGTCATAGAATTTGAAGGGTATGAGATAACCTTTGATGTTAAAACCTGATTTTATGTGGGGATTATTGAACTTATATACAATATTCGGATATATATTTAAGTAATGATCTATGATAAACCATTGGTTTTATTATTTAATGTTGGATATTAATATATTCATATTCATTTTAGGTAATATATTGCTTTTTTCTAACAATTTCAGTTTTAATAAATATGGGAGTAAAATATTTTTACTCTTTTATGGATCTTATGTTCCATTAAATGTTGATTTTAGTGATTTTTTCATAAAAAATAAAATTTTTATATTCATTCTTTAGAGTAATAGGTGAAGTAGAAAGTTATCAATGCACAACCAAAGAATGAAAATGCATTTATGAAATAAAAAGATACCAAGTATGTACTTTTTCTAATTTTATCTATCATAATTTTAAAATAATCCATCAAATCTTGGAAAATTATCTTCAAACAAATAAATTATTCTATAACCTTTATATCTGGTGAATCAATAGACTTTTAACTCAATATAGATTTAAGGATTTTTAGTCGATAGCTTCATCTTGATAATTCGGTTTCTTGTGAACAATTTCTCATATCACTCTACAAATTTATTTAAAAGTTTATTACATTTATATATTTTCACTTCCCATCAACTTACTCATATCTGGAAACCTAGTTATGGGTAATTTAATATGATCTTTACTGTCTTCTTTCCTTATTTTAATAGGATTTTTTATTAACCCTTTTTAAAATGTGGGTTTTTTAAAAAATATATTTTTTGAATATAAAACTATTTATTAGTGAAAAAAATTTATAATAATAAGGAAACCATTTATTTAATGGGGTATAATATAACACCAATTGTTTTTTAAAATAACACTATTTTTTAGAGTGGTTAACTCACAACACTATGTGTAAACAAACCACAATATAATATTAAAATATTATTATATAAATGTGACTAGTTTAACATAGACTATAAATTAAGTAGTATAATTAATATTATGTTATTTATGAAATATAAATAAAATTACTACATAAATTTATTTTTAAATTCATCATAACCACTCAACATTTAACAAAGATATTTTATTCTATAAAAAATATGTTTCCATCAAAAACAATATTGTTTTTTACGAGAAAATATTATTATTAATTTATGTAATAATTATAAATTTTATATCATAAAATGAAAATAATTTTGGAAATAATTATATAAAATTTTATTTAGGGTGAAATTTGAAGATTTTTTTTAAAATATTGATTTTTCAGTGACTAGTGAAAAATAACAATTTTTTGTAAAAGAATCTTTTCATTTTAATACATTGATTAATTTAAAAGTAATATAATTATTTTTAATTTGATTATAAGTAACTTAATTAATATTTAGAAATATTAAATTCAGTTTATTATATCTAAATTATATTTATATGAGATTTTAGTACATGTTTATTCCTAGTCTTAAAACATATATTTTTCTTAAAACTATTTCACATCGCATAATGTTTTTGTAGATTAATTAATTAAAATAGACCCTAAAAATAAATGATTTAGATTAAATTTATAGATTATAATACATAATTTATAAATTTAAATTCATATAATTAATATTCGTAGTTAAAGATATAATATAAAATCATCATTTTTATATAAACATTTTTCATAAAATTGCTTCTTCATCGCGCTTGAAGGCTTTTTTTTTAATTAAATTCTTCCAATTTTGCAAAATGAAATTGATAAAATGGATTAAGTATTTGTAATAATAGTAATTTATATTAT
This sequence comes from Viscum album, assembly GCA_963277665.1. NCBI lineage: Eukaryota > Viridiplantae > Streptophyta > Magnoliopsida > Santalales > Viscaceae > Viscum > Viscum album. The sequence goes on from OY728164.1 coordinate 1,270,202,405, forward strand.
ATAATAAGTTCGACTTAATTTTTTATATTATTTTATAAGAAAACGTGTAAAAAACTGGTTATTGTGGTAAAATACATTAAACGGTAAAAGTGGGTCGCCTAAGTGGTAAAGGGGTAAAATATTTGAAACATGTTTATTTTTTGTTTTTGAGGTTTTATCATACTTATAACTCATCTACTCCCTTATTTTTTATTTTTTGAGTTTTTTTTCTTGACATGACTTCCCATTACTGAATAGTTTTTGGTATTTACAAAAATGTCAGTCCACCTCAATTATAAAAGGTCACCTTATAACCTCACTTATTTACACCAATAAAGACAATTAAAATTGAAAAAAAAACCTAAAAAATATCCCCAAATTCATTATAAAAATTATATATCTTCTTTTTTTCCAAAATACTAACCTTAGGGTCCTTAATAAGAGATCCAAAGGAGGTTCTTCTAAGAGATTGAAATCATCTTCACCAAGATCCTTCTTTTTTACTTATTATCTTTCCACAATAAATTATGTATTAACAATTAAAATATTATAACAAAATAATATCCTATACACATAGATTTTTTTTTATGGCATAATATTTTTCTATATCCACTTCTATCATATGGGAAACAAAAACCATCGTTTGTGTGTGTGGAGGACTACCGCCTCTTGAACCGATGTAATTCATTATCAAACAATGCCAATATATTATGTTTGTGATAATGGATTTAATATTTATATTTTATAATTCTTAAATATTAAAAAATCTATAAAATTATTATATCATATAATTTCATTCCTTACAATCCTTATAAAAATAATAGTGTTGATCTTGTGTACGACGGAATACCAACTCATGAAGTGATCTGATTTGTTTTTTATTATTGCATCACATAAATGGTATATATAAAAATATTTAATGAAATAATATTATATTTATGATATTACTATTTTCATTTAATGATTAAATCATACTTACCTTCTTTCCATCAAGATCATTGAAAAATGAAAACGTTTTACGTGTACAAATGACCTACCGTCTACATGATTGTAATATAGTTCGCTTTTTATAACTATAATTCATGGTAATTTTTAAAAGTATATTTTTTGAATAAAAATTATGAATATGTAATTATTATTATTTTATATAAAATAGAACAATGACCCCTTTGAATATGGCCAATACACTGGTCCGGTTTTGAAATTATGATCTGAGTGTCCTCAAAACACCCAATATGGACATATTTTCATGATTAGAAATAAAGATAAGATTATGTGTATAAATATTATTATTATTTATATGTATAAATAATTACCTATTTTCCCATAGTCAACCTACAAAAGTTGTTTTTAACAGATAGGTTGCATATTGTGAAAAAACTAACGTAAAATTAATTGATTAAGTTCTTGTATACAACAAGTTAAAAAGTGAAATAAAATTAATAATTAACATAAAAAAATTCTCCATCAAGTAAATAATTTACAAATTATTATTATTTAGTAATAAAAGTTACAGGTGATAATTCAGACTTATGTTAAGGGAATAAGTCTCAATTTCCTTTCATTGAGGTATTTCTTGATGTTATACACCTATATTATCTTATAAAGTGTATAAACATATCATTTTAAATGATATATCCTGAATTTATCTATTATCATGATATTTTAATTTTTTTAATGTTATTATTAGATGGGTTTTATGATACAAGTAATTCCTAAGTCATAATAGACTTTTCATTTTAAAAAAACTATATTTTAATATTATTCTTCCAACTCTTTCTCTTCCATGTACTTGTTTTTAAAATTATTTTATTAATGTTTTTATATAGGCATAAAAACATCATAAATTAAATTTTATATCTATTTTAATTTATATTATTTTTATTCAAATTGGAATATTTTTATGTGTTTTATAGGGAACATTTTGAAAAATGAAAAAAAGAATGTTCTATGCACTGACAATGAATTTTATACCATCTTCATAATCATTTGATTTATATATTCCATTTTTAGTTCAATTTTTTCCTCAAATATTACACATTTTCAATTATTTCTTGTATTTTCTTTCTCAATGTTTTATTTCAAAAGAAAATGGTATTTTGGTACTGAAAATTTGTTTTTAAAAGAAAAGTGTAATTTTATATCCAAAAGTGATTTTATTACGAGTTTAAAATAGTTTATTTAAATATTTTATGATGATAATGTGAAATCTTTAAAAAAAATTATTCCTGATATATTACATCAGAATTATACATGAGTAATGGGTGAAATCATATAGTGTTAGGTGATCAAGTTATAAGTTATATGATGGGGTGGACCAGATAGCTCCAGGTTAGTCGATTAGAATTCATAAGATATAGAATCTAAGAATGTTTTGGGTGATCCTATTACAATTATATAATGCGGTTGACCATATATTGTAGTTTGATCCTCTTATATCTTAAATGATGTGTGTTCCCAGATAGTGCTCCAATTCAATGGTTAATTTTCCTTATCTTTATAGGCATGATGAAGGGAGTTACAAAAAATTGTTTCTCCTATGTATATAATTAGGCTTTATTTACATCAGACATAGGTTTAAAAAGGTTTATTCTTATGATGATATATATTATAAATTTTAAAAAAAAATTGTCTAGGGTTTTTAGTGGTTTTTTTAAAAACAATTGAGTGTTTATCATGTGAATTGTTTTTATTTTGTATGCTCAATAAACATTAAAGATAAAAAGTCAATGTTATTTGATTTTTTTATTTTTTCAGTAGACTAATGGTTTTAATAATTTTTATGCCCCTTACTTTTCTTTTTCTAGTCATCCCACAATTTAAAAAAATCATAGGGTTTAAGAATGGTTATGGGAAAATAAGAATACAAGATGATTGTCGCAATGATTTTCATGAAATGAAATCATGGTTTATTTTAAATTATTTATATTAGTTGAAAAATAGATACTAATAAGAAGTTTACACTGGTTATATGGTTTTGAAATGTATGATTTATTGAAAATCCTCTTAATCACTAAGTATGAAAAGATTATAAAATGAAAGAGAATGAATTATTTCCATAAAACTCCAGATTTTTTAATGATTAAGGATGTGTCCTTGAATTTGGTATCAAAGGAAATTTTTGATAACTTTTTTGGTTAGGATAATGTGAAAATTCATTCCATTCAAATATTCTACCACATGACTAAGTTAGAATTATATATCATTTTAAGATTACAATCTTCATTCATCTTAACTTTTTCTGTTCAGAATAGTTTTCCATAGAGTAAATAAGGAATCTATAGTTGGATGGCATAGATAAAAAAACATCCTTCCAAATAAGCATCTCGAGATGGTTAGAATTGGAATAAAATGGTTCATTTTAGTGATGTATTATTTAACACATGCTATTAATGACTTTGGTATCACTGTTAGAGAGTAACTCAATCTACCACAAAGAAACATGTCCATAGTGGACCATTTTATAATACAACGTCTCTCTTAATTCGGTGGATCATATAACCAAAATCTAGCCAAAGGATAGATCAATTCCCCTGAGAATATATTTGAAGTCATGGGATTTGAGAATTTCAAATGGTAACCCTTTTCATTTATAATTCTAAAACTTGATTTTATTGATGGTCGTATTTACTTTGGAAAATTATAGAGAATGGTAATAATTATGTTATCGAATATTAATGTTTTAAGAATATATTACATTTAAAATATTTTCTTAAGGTATTTCATCTTATGATAGAGAAATAATTATTGGAATTAAAAAAATGAAAAATATTTAGTTGTTGTGTATAAAGAAAAGTTCACAAGATTGATCCGGAATGTCCTCTATTTTATTTGATACACTAATAGTAAAATTAATCTTTTTTACTTTCGATTGAAACCAAGTCTAGGAAGAGTGTTGGTCCCATGATAATTTAAAAGTTATGAGAATGTGGTTTATTGTGTTGAGAAATTTGAGATGGATTTTTATGAAACTTATGTTCCAAAAAATGATAAGATTAAGAAACAATCAAGGTAGTAGGAAATGTAGAAGAAAATAAATAATTATTCTATAGTTAAGACCAAAACAAGATCCAAGTGGAGTAAAATACATTATGGTAAATTTTTGATAGGATCCAAAATGTTTTTTCGATGTGGTCAGTTTGGTCATAGGAGTTGTGACAATAATGAAAAGATTAATGAACAACCAAATAATAGGGTAACTGATAGACATCCAATAATGAGGTTTTTTCATTGTAATGACTTGGGTCATTATTCTAATTCGTGTATGATGTTTCTTACTCAGGGTGGAAATAATTATGATTGGAAATTTAATAGTGTGGGAAATTAATTTTCCACTACTACAGTTGATGTTTTGACATCTATTGAAGTGATTAAATATCTAGGGAGATTATTATTTTTCAAATCTTAACCATAATTCCAAATTTTTAGGCACTCCTTTCTATGTTTCAAGTGATGATATTTTTAAGTGATGAATAAAATTATGGGTGATATTTTTTTGGGTTTATGTATATGTAAGGCTTTAGTTTAACATAAGGTATACCATTATAGTTATTCCCATGAGTTTTAATGTATTGATAAAATTTAGGGTTTATATGATATTTAATGATTAAGGTTATTTTTATCTATGTTCATCATATTTTTGGAAACATTATAAGGATGAAATTTCATAAAAAAAAAGACGGCATGAAGGCTGGGTGACAACCTGTCAAAACCAGCAAGGTTGTGGACCCACAACCGAATTTCAGAATGGCTAAAATAAAACCACTAGCATATTTTTTGTTCGAGTTATTATAAATCATTACACTAAATTAAATTACTTTAAAGATAATGATAAATGTTATTTCAAGAACATATGACTTATCATATAGAAACCCATGAAATTGAAAGGTGATTTGGTGGTTAGGTTATTAATGTTATTTCTTAAAAGTATCACTATAATTGTGGGAAAATATAACCTTATTCTAACCATTTTGTTTGAAGTTAATGCCTTTATATAATAGGAATTTCTAGTTATAATTTTAATTATGTGATTTGTTATAAGTATATTTTAATGCTTCAGGAATAAAAAATCATAGTAGACACTCATCGCTGGACAAAAGATTTTAGTGTACTATAAATTTATTTATTTAGAAAATTATACAAGATAATTAAATATTTTTCCATATAATTTTTTCCAAGGTGGTATAGTAATTACACAAATATAATAAAAATAACTTTAAAATGAAAATTTTATCATATTACATTTATTTTTTATGAATCATGTGGTGTTTTAAATCAGCGTAGATTTATGAATTTATGTCCCTTAACATTTTATTTATCATTAGATTTATTTAGATCAATTATTCTTATCACTTTCCATCATTTCTTGTAGATTTCACATTTCAAGCATGTCTAAATATTCACTTCCTACAAATTTTATCCAAGGTTGAAACCAAGTGTGATTTATTCCAGATCACTCTAATAATTTTGTTTCACTTTTATAAAGAGAATGTTTTATTAAAACTTATTATGATGTGGGTTTAAAAAAAGTATTTTCATATTTATATCTTCTGATCTCTGAGATAAGCTTCAAATTACCAGGAGGCAATTTATTATTCCGGGGGGGGGGATGTAACACCCTGATATTTTAAGAAATTGAAATCTATTTGATAGTGTATTTGACATGAAACACTAAGATTAGAAGATAATTTAAAATACTATGAAGTTGAGATATATTTATTATTGAATAAATTTAAAATCTTTCGTTATATAAAACTCTAATATTTTAATTCTTAATAGTGTTCAATACATGCAACAATGAGGATAAGCGACATAAAAAATATATAAATGTTATAACCGGGACATTAAATTGGAATGTACGAATAAAATTAACTACCTTATGATATATATATATATATATATTTACCACTAAATAAAAATTAATAATAAATTCTTATTTAAAAATTATTCAATTTTTAATAAAGTTATTTTATTCTTCAACAATAGGTTTTCTTCATAAATGATTTTTATTGTTTCTTATAAGAAAATATTATAAATAATATTTCAAATTTTTATAAAATTTATTTGATAAAATAAATTTTATTTTTGAATAATAATACCAAATTTATAATAGGGTGATTTTCTAGAATTTCCCAAAATATTTATTTTTTAGTGAATAATGAAAATACTGGGTTTTTCAATAAAAAATTAATTATTTTCAATAATTTAAGTAAATTAAATGTTCTATTATCTTTTGAATTTGATTTAATGTAATATAATAATTTTTTAATATATATAATCAAATTTAACTATTTTTAATATAAAATATATTTAGATATATATAATATTTATTATTTGGTTTAAAAATGAAATTTTTCTAAAAACTATTTTAAAATATGTTTTATTTGATATTTTTAATTATTTAAAATAATCTATAATGAGGATTTTTTTCAATAAAACATATATAATATTTTTCATTAAATATTAGTTTATTTGTATACAATTATTATAATTATTCATAGAGTAATATATAATCATCTTTTGTTCAAAAAATTACTCTCTTTACCAACCATCTTTTTTATCGTATCTATGGGTTATGTTTAAATTTAAATTCTTTCACTCGTGTGAGTTGAATTTGATAAAATGTATTATATACTTTTAATTAAAATAATATATATTAACTAATAATTACAACCTAATTTTCCTCCACTATTACTAGTGAAAACAGTTAAAATTAATTACCATGATTAAGGTAAAATGGGGTTCTGTACATTGCATGTGTTTGTGTCAAAATAAATTTTCCACACATATAGTATTTTTTTTAACATTTATTTAATTTCTAAAATAAGTAGGTATAAATTTTCTAGTAATATTTATTTAAATTTTTTCTTAATGGATAAATTTATTATCTGAAAAAATATAATTTACCATGGTAAAAACTAAAAGGGTAAGATTGAGTAAACATAAATACTAATGAATAAATTGTTAAAAAAGTGTTTTTTTGTGTGGTGGAGATTTTTATAATCCAAATAAACCACACCCTAACTTATTTATCATTTTTGTTGCAAAATGATGTGATACTGACCTCCTATTATTGAATTCATTTTACTATTTTCAAAAATTCCACCCTCGCCAATTATAAAAGGCCACCCCCTCTCCTCAATTATTCTCTTATTAAAACCTATTTTTTGGAATATCTCTGCCCAAATACCTTAAAACCATCCCTAATATAATTACATATGTTTTAGTTTTTATATAAATTCATCTTATGAAGGTTTTTTATGGAAACCTATCGATGATACCCAAAGAAGAGGTAATATTCATCAATGAGTGTTTTTGTTTTATTTATTCCTTTACCTACTAAAATTATTACTATATAATGATAATATAATAAGAAAATTATAATAAACATAATAATAATTTTTATTTTAATTTAATTAGATATATCCTTCTCCACTTCCATCAAATGGGTTTGGAAATCATCATTCATGCGTACGGCAGACTACCACCTTACAAACTGATGTCATCCGTTTTTTCATTAAAACCTCTCACAGTTGGGTATGATGATGGATATAATGTATAAAAATGTGATTTCTAACATTATTATATATATTGAGTAATTATATTATACATACCCATTTACATTCCATTCTAATGGGGATAGGATAACGTCGCTCGTGTGTACCGAAGACTACTGCCTCGGGAAGTGATGTGATTCCTTTTTCACTAGCATGTTAGATTGAAGGTAATTAAAGTAGATATAATGAATATATGTAAAATAAATGAGATAATTATTATATTACTGATATTTTTATCATTCTATAAATATAAAATATCATATTCTTTCTTAAATTTTCTCTCAATGAAAAAGTGATAATGTCGTTCGTGTATGTGTGGACTACGACCTTCATGAAGCGATGTAACTCGATTTCAATCACCGCACCACGCGAAGGATATATATATTGGAATATTTTAAGAGATAATATGTTATATATTATATTATATTATTATTTAAAGATAAAATATTTGTTACCTTCTTTCCACAATGATCATATACAAATAAAAATGAAATTCATGTGTGTGTACAACCTCTCATCTCCATGATCGCAACATAGTTCATTTTTCATAACAATATTTTCATTATTGGTATTAAAAATATAATTCATAAATAAATATGATCATTATGTTATTATTACTATTATTTAAATTTTTGAATAATGACTAGTTTACCATAGTCAGCCTACCAAATTCATTTTTGACACATAAGTCAGATACGGTAAAAACATATGATTTATACTTAATTGATTATGTTGTTGTATATAACAAGGTAATAAGATAAGAAATTAATAATAAACATTAAAAAATATATAAATAATTTACATAATTAACATAATTTTTTTATATTTAAGATAAATACACATGTGACATGTGAGACTCAAGGTAAGGGACTTTGTATCAATTTCCTTTCATTTGAGAATTTTTTGATGTGATGAACCTATGTATTTTTATAACATGTATATGTTCCCCATTTAACATTATACATCATTAATTTATCTATTATTATAATATATAATGTTTTATTTAATGTTATTTTTTGATTGCGTATACGATTCAAGTGTTTCCCAAGTGATAAGGGACATCTCTTTAAAAAAATAATCTTTTAATGTTTTCCTTACAAATCATTCTCTTCCATGTCCATGTTTTTAAAATAATTTTATTAACTTATTTATATGGAAATAAAAAAAACATAAATTAAATTTCATGTATCATTTACATTATATCAGTGGTTTTCAAAATAAAATCTTTTTGTTCGTTTTATATACAATGTTTTCACAAGTGACAAAAATAATGTTCTGTATAGAGATAATAAATGTTTTTCCCTAATGACCATTATATTTTTTATAGATTCATTTGAAATATATTTTTTTTCTTAAAATAAAAACACTTTTTAGTTTTCTAGGTTATTTTTTTTATTAAAATATATTTTGAAAAGAAAAGGGTTCTTTTGTATTGAAAAAGGGTTTTTAAATGAAAAGGGAAATTTGATATCCAAAAGTGATTTTCTAAAAATTTTAAAATATTTCTTTCAAATGTTTTATGATGAAAAAGTGAAAAAATAAAAATTTTGGTTAAATTATATGGACTTAATAATTATACATGAGAAATATTTGTTCCCAAATGGCGTCAGGTAAGCACGTTACATCTTATATGATGGGGTGGCTCAGATTTCACCGGATGATCTCGTTATCGCATATACGATGGGGTGGCCTAGATAGTGATCCAATGAATTGGTTAATGTTCCTTGTATTAATAAGAAATAAGTATTTACTTACCAGAGGGATTCTATTATGGATTTAATAGGTCCTTAGTTACATTTGAAACAAGTTTAAAACGGGTTATGATTGTGTTGCACTAAGTTATCAGAAAGTGTTTTTAATTGTTTGATAGGGTTTTGAAAGGATTTTTAACAATGTCTGTGAGTTTTTCAGGTGATTTTTTCTTATTTCGTACGTTCCAAAAACTTTGTAGATATATTTAAATTTTATATGAGTTTTCATTTTTTCACTTGACTAACAGTTTTGTTTCTTTTTATCTCCCTTACAGAGCTTTTTGTGCTCATCTCACATTTTAAAATGTTTTTCATTAGTTTTATGGATGGTTAAGGGAATGGAATAAGTCAAGTTAAATGTTTTGAATATTTTTCATAAAAATATATTATGCATTCTTTTAAATTTTTTATATTATGGGAATAATGGATAATAATTAGAAGTCTCCATTTTGTATTATATGGTTTATTTATGTATATATTCTGGCTTAATTCTCCACAGCTCTAAACCTTAAAAGATAAAAAAAATATAAGAGAATGAATTCATGAAATAAAACATGAGTTTATGTAATGTTTAAGGTGTGGACTTTATATAATAGGATCTCAGTTAGGTGTTGATATGTAGATAAAAAACTGTGATTAATGGAAGATATGAAGGATTCAAACTCACTAATAGGATGTTGAAGAATAATGGAATCAAAAAATCCATGAGTAAGGGGATATCACGGGAGGAGAAGATATGGAAGGTTACTGCTCAAGTGAGGGGAGATTAGTGATCATGAGTTGGGATGAGAGGTGGGAAGGTTGATGAAGTTATAAGAGTAGTATATACCAACAGTTAGTAAATAATGTTGGAATAGGAAAATATATAGCAGTAGTTTTTATAAACCATTTATATATAATGCTGGTAGGTACTTAAAACAAATGGATCTTGTAAACTATTTTTATAGAGGAATGGGTATTTCCTAATCTTCCAAAATTGAAGGAGATGACCAAAAACAATCTATAAATTTAATATCTAGACAATAATTCATTTTTATTCATTCCTCAAGATATTTTAGTTTTTTATTTTTAGATAATTATGTCTTTATTCTTAAATAAATATATATTACATAAATAATTTATCACTTTCACTCAGTATCCACTATTCCCACAATACAAAACACATAATATATAACTAGTTTTCTATTCAGGACATATCATCAAAACCTCTTCCATGTCACTATTCATTTTTAAAACCATGTGAAAAATATTTAAAAACATGTGATGATTAAAGAAATATGATTAAAGGATATATAAAAATAAAAAAAAAATACAAAAATAAACATGTTACTCCCTGAATACTATTAAGAAGTGTCTTATTTTAATATAAACATTCAGTTCAAAATAAAAAAATTCCTTACCCGATAAATCAACTTCCTTGCCCAAATAATTTCATAAAACATTTGATAAAAAATATTGAGGGTTAATCAAAAATCATGAAGGTTTCCTTTCAATCATGGAAACCTTATGAATTTTTTTAAAACAAATTACATTTCACCCTTAAGAATAACCATATAATTTTCTTTAGACCTAAACTCATTAACGTACCATAAAAAATAAGAAGATTTATATAAAATCCCAAAATATGTATAAATAAATCATATAGGTAACCTGGGACATCATTTTTATATCACTGTTACAATCACTATTACAAAAGGAATAAACTTCCCAATGCATTTTAGAGCTATAAGAGTTTCACCTATCCTTGGATTATAAAGAAACCACTAGTATGTGGTTTATAATGAAACCACACACCCTTCGTTTATAATAGAACCACAATTAATTGGTTTATAAATGAACCAGATGTCGTTGGTGTATAACTTAACCACCAATCATGAAAAACAATTCCTAAGAACCATAACATAATCATAACACATATATGCTTTCATATCCATTAAAATATTCTTAGTACCCATAAGAAAAACAATTCTGGATATCAAAATATACATTCCATTTAAATACTCTTTTGAATATACATAGAAAAAAGGAAATATGGTTTCTATTGAAAAAAAAATAAAAAAAATATAATTCAATTATAATATTATATAATATTTACAGCAATGTGAAAACCCTTTGACATTGTATACATTAAAATAGAATATTCCTTTTTCCTTTTTTTCAAAATTTTCAATATAAAATTTGTAAAAATATTCCTTTTGAAATGATTTAATGGAAATAAAAAATTGATATAAATTTCCTTAATAGTTCAACTATATTCATATAAATATCTCCATAAAATAATATAAAAAATATGGACATGGAATAAAAATATTAAGAAAAAAAAATATTAAAAAATTCAAATGATCTTTTAAAAGTAAAGTTTCCCTTGCCTAGAGTCCGGATCATTGTGTACATTTATTATCTTCCACAATAAAACAATTATGTCAAATGTATACTTTAGTAAGAAAATTTTTTGTGCTTTTTGTTACTTTTAATTTATCTATTATAATATTATATATCATTACTTAATCAGTTATGTTCATGTTGGATGATTTGACGATATTTATCTTTTATATTCAAAACAACTTCGATAAGTTTACTATAGCAAAAGTGTCCCTTATTATATTATTTATACAATAAAATCCATGAAATAATTATAATTTTCATACATTAATTATACATTTGAAACCAACCATGATATATAGTTTTGAAAAATAAATTGTGGTAGAATCATAGTGGTGATAAGTCATATGTAGCATGAGTAACATTTCCATTTTTCAAAACAACAAGATTGAAAGAAGATATGTATAATTTTATATATAAATAATTATGAATATTTCAGAAATATAATATTATTTATATAAATATAGTTATATGTAATTTTGATTTGATTTGTTTGTGAAAAAATAATCACATCACTTTTTGGAGGTGGTAATCCACACATACGCACAAACTACGTTATTATTTTTCAATGGATAGAAAGTTCAAAAAGTAGATGATAAGTTATCATTATAGAATAATAAATATTAATTTAATATATTACGTATATATATATATATATTAAATCCATCATTATAACCAATCATGAGATGTAGTGATAGTAAAAGAATTACGTTGGTTCTTGAGGTGGTAGTCTATTGTACAACAAAAAGAGGGTTTTGTTTCCCATTTGATAGAATATGACATGGATATAGGTTATTGCATTAACATAATAAATTATCAATATATTAGTCATACTTATTATATTATTTTTCCATGGTTCAATAATAATTTAATGATGTAAAACAAAAAATAATTTGAAAACGCTTGGTTATGAACTATACATATTCTTTGGACAACTTCATTATATTTATATCTAAATCCTTCCTCATTCAGATTTTTCATAAATCTAAAGCCTTTAAAATTTGGTTATGGAAGGTAGTAATGGATTTGGGTAGGTATTTTCTTTGATATGGTGGTAAAAATCTATGAGAGATAATAGGATGTGTCCTTTTATAAGTGAGGGGAGAGGTACTCTTAGAAGATTTTAAAGTATTAGATAATTATAAATTTATTTTCATAAAAAATGGTTAAATATTGATATATTTATAATATATTAATATATATTTTTTCTGATAATCTCATTTGATAAAATATGGACAAGGATTTATGATGTTTTCATCCTTATCTCTTTATTTTGACCCCTCATTAACCCTTTTAAAAATTACTATGATATCATGTATTGTTACTCATTATTGTTTAATAAATTTAATATAAAATGAAAAGTGGCCTATAAATGTACCAGTTTTTTTATTTTCAACCATATACCATTCACATGGACAAATAAGTTATTTTTTAGGAATTTAAAATCAGTTAATAAAATATTCATTATTATTAAATAACACTAATGTCATTTTGGAACTATTCAATTAATTTGAATTTGAAAACAAAATAAAAACAATGAAATTAAAATATATTCCAATAAAACATCCATAATTTTTTATTTTTTTTTCCATAAACGTTTTGGGGCACTATAACTCACCAAAAAAATATTAATTTTATTGTTTTTAAAATCATTTTCATGATTTTTTCAACTGCTTGCATAAGCGTTGAGTGAGCATTATATAACCACCTAAGGTAATTATTTCACAAATAAAAAATTAAGAATAAATTACCATGAAAAAAAACTTATTCCCATTTCTTAGAAACATTTAAAACTAAACATAAGTTTTATTTGTCACTATTACTTAATATTATAGTTATTAAAATAAATATAGTAACACTTTTGATTTTATCCCTTACTTAAATGTTATAAAGTTCAAAATCAGTGATAAATGTAAGAAAGAGTCGTATTTAAAATTTTTGATGTTTATGTATGAATTAGAGTCATACAATTAAATAAATTTCAGTGTGTTAATGAATTTTATGCCTTATGGCATTATTAATAACCTTAATTAACTCATTTTTTCTTTATTATGGCAATAAAAATATATCACAGTTACGATTCATAATGAAAAAATAATAGGGTACTATTTAGAAAATTTTTTAATCCTAATTAAAAATGTAGAATCCATTTTAAAATATTCAATTTATAAAAAAAAATTCAAATTCAAATAAAACAAGTAAAACATGATAAAAAATGTTTTTTAGAAAATTTCTTTTAAATTTAAATGAATAATTTTAAACCAAATTAAAGTATAAAATTCATTTGAAATATCATTATTAGATTATTTTTAAAGAAAATGTACTAATTAAATTTTAAAAATAATCTAAAATATAATTTTACACTGTAAATACTCAAAAATAAAATTCAGTTTCCAATAAAATCATTATTTTTTAACTATTCATTGAAAATATAACTTTTCATAACATTCTCTAAAATTTACCCTAAACTAATTTTTATATTATTATTTCAAAAATTGAATTAGTTTTTTCAAATTCAAATTATAATATTTGAAAATTAATCCTTAAATAAAACCATATATTCTAATAAAATTAGTTTGAATTAAACTATTCCCCTATTGAATTAAAAATTACTTAATATTCTTACAGTAAATATATATATGTGAAATATAATTAATGAATATTAATAATACATGAAAAATAATTATTATAGAATTACATGGACCATTATTGGTAAAATATACAATATAGAAGAATGATTCATTATATTCAGGAAATAAATGTGATGATGTTGACTTATTCTTCATCAAAAAAATATTATTATTAGTAATAATTGATTCAAGATGAAAATTTAGGATATGGTAAATTGTATCAACCAATATTTTAATGAGAATAATACCTAGCCAATAGGAGTATTTTAGAAGAATTAAATAGGTAAGATAGAGTAATAGAAAAATAAATAAAATTCAAAGTGAAGACTTTTTAAAAATTAATTTGTCTATTTTCAAAGTTATTTCAAATATTTGTTCCAGGTATCCATGTAGGATAGGTAATTCTAATAGAATTTATTATGAAAGTGAGATTGAGGAGTTATAGAGAAGAAAAATAACTTGTTTTGTAAGATCATCTGAGTTGAATAAGAAGTGAGATAATAACCAACATGTTTCGGAATATCAATTGGGTTAAGGAAGGAAGTGAGGAAATTTAATTGTATCTTCTATATATCATAATAATTGAGGAAATATATTATTTAAAGGTTAATGTATTATGAAGAAGAATAGATTTGTAAACATTTTTTATTCAAAATTTACATAAATTATCTGAGTGTTTAGAAAGTTGATGATTAATAAAACTTATACATTCTTGCCAATTCTTTAGTTGATCATTCTAATGATTTATAGAGAAATGAAGAAATTCATATAGATTAAGTGATTTATTCCCTATAAATACATTTCCTACTCTTTAGGAAGAAGATATTACATTATGATAATCATACTAAAATTATTGCTCGGTAGTGATGATTTAAGGATTATTAGAAATAGAGATATATAGCATAATCACATTCAATTAACTAATATTTAAAAATATCATTCGTTCAATAATGATAAGTTACCAAGGTATATGGGTGATACCTTCCCAACCATTATAATTTTTTTGTCATGTATCATACCTTCTCATGATTTTTAATCACTTCATTATAATAGTGATAAAATATGTTCCTCAGACTCAATATAAACATAAAAAAATATTTAATCTCAGAAATTGGAAGAAAAAATTAAGAAAATATAATGTTATATGATTTATTTCCTTTTTTATCTTTTATGAGGTTTGAATGTGTTAGTTGATATGTTAAAAATTTATTCATCTTAATAATAATAAATGTTTTTATAATTAAAGTAAGAAAAATTTAGTAAATACCAGTTCACATAGATTCACCTCCACCACCTCCTATTGTGACTACACTTGATTATTTGGAACATCAATTTGTATTGAATCACAATTTTACACCAATGATAGGATCTATTTTTTCCAATTGATTTTATTTTGTATACTTAAGTAATAGATTTTAAAATGTTAATGAGATGCCTTAGCATGATATTAGGGAATTTATTAATTCCAATATTGATGTTTATACTAGAAACATGGAAGATAAGACTAAAGTATTTATGAAATTAAATAAAATATCTCTAGAGATAAACAATAAATTGAATTCAACATTTGTTGAATGAAATTAAAGTGGTAATATTTATATCATATTATATGATACTTATCTTTAGGATGAGTCAATTTCATGTAGTTGAGAGTGTATGGAAATTGTATCAATTAGGGAATTTTACGCATTAATTGATTATTCATTATATAATTCCCTTCTATATGTTTTCACTTTCTTATTTAATATTATAAAGGATATAAAAGATGATAAAATATGGTGTTTTAATTATATGGTAATAAAAATGAATTAGTTGAGAAGGTGAAACAACACTCTCAGTAAATTAGTTGAAGGAAAAGGAAAACATTTACTGATATATAAGTAAAAACTTATATCTAAATAAATAATCGTTTCAAATGATGATTGATGAGAAATATGGGATAATAAAATCCTTTAAATAGAGGATCTATGGACTATAAAAATATAAAAATACACCTTGTTTGGAATAAATTCTCAATAATCAATCAAGTATAAAAGTATAAATGATATTCATAATTCTATATAGCAAATGTTTATGATTCATGAAGATCGTGTTGAGAAAATGATAAAGGAGTGTGGATATAGTGTAATATATCATGAAAATCTTAAGAACACTCTAAATCTAATGTTCCTTTAAATAGATTTAAATATGAGAGACATGGAAATTTAAAAAAATCTAAATCTTCACATGAAGTCAAAATAAAATATGTCTCCATAAATGTCTCTAACATGATTTTAACTTCAAATATTCTAAGGTGAAACACTTAATGAAAAATATCTTATATGAACTATTGTTTCTTTAATTAATTTTTCATGTTATAATTAATAATATGAACAAATATGGGTGGAAAAAAACTCTAATAAACCCAACACTACATAAAGGGAAGATGTTAGAAAAATTAGCAGTCTTGTTTACCCAAGAAGAGTCTAAAATTAAGATGTCTTTATAAAAAAATGTAAAGGTATTCAAGCTAGCCAAATTATTTCACAAAGAATAAAATAAATATTTATTAGATATTTTTGGTTCCATGAACTTTTTTGGCATAAGTGTATAGTTCTTTGGCATTTCCTATAAATTATTATAAGGCAAATAAGATATAAACTAAAGGGGTTAAATATGAAATCAAGAAAAAACCTACCGGAATGAAAAATGTATACTAGAAAAAGGCATATTAGTTTACTTTAATGAGATTCTCATATCTTGAAAAATTCTGTGAAAATTGAAAACAAATATCATTAAGATGATGAGTGATGGTTTAATAATATCATGAATGATTCATTTTTAACTGAAGAAGTAAATCCATGATGAACAATTAAAAATCAAAGGAGGAAATATAGCCAGGTTACCTTATGGTGTAAGGAAAATAAAAGCACTAGACAAAGAGAACCTAAGAAGAATATTAAAGAAGGTATTTCAATAAATAAAATATTCTTATATTGTGAAAGTTAATTCTAAATCATTTTATGTTTAATACAAGACTTGATTATTAGTGATAAAGGATTCATGATAGAACAATTAAGAATGTGGATCTGAGAAAGAAGGAAAATGATTGGGTTATTGGAATAAATATACAAGGAAAAATTAAAATTTAATGAAAGGTTACCAACAAATTATAACTTCTATTCTTTAGATAAATCATATAAAATATCCCATAAAGTTGAGCAACCTTTTAAAGAAAGCATGATTATTTAGCCAGTATGGTAGGAGTTACAAATAGAGATATGGAGAATGAAAAAGTAAGAATGTTCCTGTAAAATAATGTGAAATTTTATTTCAACATTTAAAAATATTTTAAAATTTATAAGAACATACTACCTATGGAAATTTATGTTAATAAAATCAAAAGAAAATCAATAATGAAGAGTTCTTATAATGCCAACCCATAAATGAAAATAATTTGAATGTTGAGATATATATCTCAAACATATTTCTTTAACTAGGAATCAAATAATAAACTAATGTATTCCCATATTTTTTTATTATTCATGGAATAGAATGTGATAAAATTCTTGTAAAGAACATAATGAGTACTAAAATTATATGAACATTTTTATCTACAGGAGATATCCATCCTAGAGTGAAACTAGTATCATATTTCCTCACTATAAAAATTTAGTCGGGATAAGATTTATTTTCATGAAGATAAGTTTTATGGATTGAAAAGAGTAAGGAGTTAAATAGATATATTTTAGGAATATATCATTCATAAATAAAAAAATTATATATCTTCAATCAGAAAATAATACCAAATGGGATTGTTATTCTAGATGATTATTTTTGGATTATGGAATAGGATATGTTTTTTAAGTATTATTAGTGAATTAAAGAAAGATAATGTTTACCCCTTGTTGGTGAGTTTACATGAAATGTTACTAGATTATATTATTGTATATGAACCTAAAATACTAACAAGAGATAAGGATTATGATTCCAATTATTCCTCGTAAATGTAAAAACATTTGGCTATTAAGGCTCCCAATGCGGAGAGGAAGAAAAATAATTTTAAAACCATTATAAATACTAGAAATCTAATTTATTGAATAGGTATGTTGATCAAATTCTCCTATACTTTTATAAGAATATTGA
Organism: Viscum album; assembly: GCA_963277665.1. Taxonomy (NCBI): domain Eukaryota; kingdom Viridiplantae; phylum Streptophyta; class Magnoliopsida; order Santalales; family Viscaceae; genus Viscum; species Viscum album. Next base: position 1,270,220,828 of record OY728164.1, read on the forward strand.
ATTATATAATTAATAGTTATACATTGATTATTTATTAACAAGAGAAAAAGTCACTTGAAAATGGAGAACCTGCTAGGATTTGATTGTTTTTAATTTGTTTTTTTGTTGATTATAGAATATTACATGATTTTTTAAAATATCCCTAAAAAGAAGAATTATGAATTTCTATCACATTTTGGAATATTTATTTCTATATTTGATGCTTAATATAGTCACACATATTCTTAAATTGAGAATTTCATATATATACATAGATTTGCTTAATTTATTGATCAATAACTTATGAAAAGTGATTTCATACTTCTCAAAAGTGTCTTTGGTTTTACCTCAAATAATGGGAATATGAAAAAAATCAATAATGTCTAAATCAAGAGATGAAATTGAATTCCCATTACTCTTAAACCTTTCCATTTATATCAATAAGGGGTGAAGGTGTGTCTCACAACCTGACCAAACTTTATCATGTAATTTTATTTTATTATTTGTATTTATATTAATTTTATATGTTTAAAGTTTTTATGGATGTTTTTTAGGTTTTTGGACTATTTAGATTTATGTGTTAGTTGTAGGTGACTCACCACACTGAGGTGGTTGGCCACCAATAGTGTGGTGTCGGTCTTGTGGGTAGTCATGGGGGAAACCCACAAAGAAACACCCATTTCAATAGGAATTTTTTATTGGTTTTTTATTTATGGGAAATAGAGGGAAATTTTCGGACTCATCATTTCATGTGAACATGGTGGTATGCTAGGTGAATGATGTTCCTAGTGGTTCAAATGGGGTCCCCATCCACCACCACTACCCATGATATAGTGTGCAGTTGATGGATGTTTAGGGTAGACCCTGGGGATATCCATGCTATATTGAAACTGATGGTTTGTCGATGTGATTTATTCCAACCACATAGGGTATGGAGGTTCCATAGTATTATTGTTGATCATTTTAGTGATTTCTGAAGGTTTCCTATAGGACTACCAATCAAGGGGCCCAGTTGTAACACCACAGTGTTCCCATGTTATTTAAAAAATATATTTTTGTCTATGTATTCCCCTTCCAAATAAAAACCTTTTTTCATATTTTACCCCCATTTATTCGATTCGTGCCAAAGGGATCCGTAAATAAATCCTCCTAGATGTTCTTAAGATGATTAGGATTTAATCCTTCGATTCAAGTGGTTTCCACAAAGGTCATGGATACTTCGTATTCTATTCATATAACTTCTTTTTTAGTAATTGTTCTTTACTTATTATCATATTAATTGAACTTTATGATTATATTTTTCCATAATTTGTTGTGTCTCGTGATGTTAGGGTGTGCATATTGGTTCTTGAATCTTTTTCCAACCGTATTTGAGAGTTTTGACACATTTAGACAATAATAATTTAGGTTTTTTTCTGTGTTTTCCTTTCTATAACCCATCATTCATACTTGGGATTTATAAATTTTTTTTAATAAAATTATTGTTTTTTTAAAGTTTATATCGAGGCCTTAAAATTGTTGATATAGTATATAGAATCATGATTTGATATCTTTGGAAAATTGTGTATGTTGGGTGTTTAATAAAATTACAATGTTGTTTTATTGAGTATTTTGGATGTTTAATTGATTTGTATACATGAATATATTTCCATGTAATTTTAGTTATGTATTTTTTGGATTTTTTACTTGTATTTTTATTTATTATAGATTATGATGGGTTGTCTCATAAATATTATTCTTTATTCATGTAACTTTGGATTATCAAATCTTATTCATTATTTATTAATGACTTATTCATATTTACCCCACATGAGTGGTGTTTTAATTTAATGTATAATTTATTAAAAATTAATATGTGTTCATGTGAAAATTATGTTTCTTCAAAATGACTTTCAAAAATGGGTTTTCAAATTAGATTTCTAAAGAGGGGATTTTAAGGAATATTTGAAACCTTAAAAGAGATTTCAAGTGACATTAAAATTGAAATGGTATTTTAAATAGGTTTTAATAATAAATTCTAGTTTTTAAATTCATGTCTTTATTAACACATTTGAAAGGATATTATTCATTGATCTACACCCCAATGGAAGCCCCACCATCTTTTTTGTTGATATATTTTTATTGTACAACATAGAAGGACTTCGCATTGGTGGGGATAAAGAGGTGGGATGAGGTGTTGATACTTTATTTGTGAATTATATATGTTTTTTATATGTTACATAAATTATTAATTATAAAGTTATTGGAATAATATGAATATTAGTAAGATGTTTAGAGATAGTTAATATTTAGTCCTTATTAGATGAACAATATATTTTTAGTTTAGATTACTTAGAACAAAGTGTAGTGACACCAATGAGGCCAAATTATACATTTTGGGAGGTTATATCCTATAGATTCATTGATATTATTATATATTATTCCACCTAAGTACATCTAGGAACATCTCATTGGATATCTAGATGTTTTCCATGATTATGTACCTTACTTAATTCCTGATTATTTCTCTCTATTTTCTATACGGATATATTCTCAGTTATAATCATTCTATCTTCTATTCATTTGGTTTTATTTATTTTATGCCATTATTCTAATGAAATATTTTACTTTATTATGTTCATTACTTCTTTTAAAACCAATAAATTTTTTTCCTTTTGCTACATTAATTAGATATTCTTTTGAGATTTGGATTTCAAATTTTGAATTTTTAAGGGTGTTTTATAAAAAGAATAATTTTAGGAATGCTTCCAAATGTATCTTAAAAGTATTTTTTAGTGTTCTTATAAACGTTTTTTCTAGAAAATATCTTTGATTTTTTCAAATGATAAAAAAATTATATTTTAACTATATTTCAAACTAGAATCTAGGTTTTTATGGTAAAGGAAGTGATTTTCTTTTGAGTGATTACCTATTGTGATGTAATTCTTACACCATACATATACCACTCGATATTTTCATACCAATGTTTTTTTTTCAGGTTTATGTTTAGTTTTTAGATTGATTATAATGATCTATTTTATATTATGGATAATTACCTTTAGATCACACAGTGACTATATTGGGCATCATGTTTTTTATTTTATTTTTACCAAATATATATTGTCTATATTATCTAATTATACTCTGGAATTTATTTTAGTTCCCCAATTGTTATTCATATAAATTTTTATATTGAGTTTTTTATGATATAATTTATAGTTATTTTTGTCATTATTACACTTTTTTAATTCAAGTATTTTTTATACTTTTGGTATTCATTTGAGACTTCTAGTTGGAGAATCTATATATCCTTCTATAAGAACCCTTGTTTTTTCGGACTACAGTTTTGAACAGAAATTTGAATTTTTTCTGTTGGATTCTCATGAGTGGTAAAATGGTCATTTTCCCCTACCATATAATCTCAGATAATTTTCTGACAACTGTGTTGGTCCTGTACTAGGTTGTTTACCATAGGATATGAGTTTGGTTGAAATCTGAGCTGTTCGAATTTTGGAGAAATATTTAATATTTATTATTATTAAATTAAATATTAGTTTATTTGTACCAGTTTGTTTGGTGATAACTTTTAAAAGAAGCATATAATTGAGATTCCATTTTCACCGCTGAGTCCGGAATGGGGATTTTGGCCTAAGGGAGGCATAAACTCCTGTCGGGCGTTGGGGTCGACCCATACCCCTTTTTCTTCCTTTTCTTTTCTTCTTTTCCTTTTCTTTTCCTTTATTTATTTTCTCTTCCTCCCTTCTCCTTGAACATTTCTTGTATGCCTTCTCCTTGTCCATGTCATTAGGGAGGATTTTCGTATTGAGAAATAGGGAGAGTTGGAAGGCGAGAGGGGTACTGATTCAAAGCTCTTGACGCGCTAATTCCGCGAAGGGAAACTGGGAGCCGTGAAATCAACTGAGTCTTTAGTGGTTTCCACCCAAAGGTAGGGCCGTTTATGTTTTCTACATAGATTCCCTTAGAAAATATTTTTTAATGTTTTGAAACCCTTATATTGCTTGCTTGTATGCCCATGAGACTCAATCTGTGGTTACGGGGGCGAAAACGGGCGAATCGGGTGTTTTTGGGGATTTTCTGTCGGATAACCCAGTATACACGGAATGTGTTCCAGGGGAACACGCCGTGTTTTCTTCTGGTTTGGGGAAGATGAATTTTTCATAATTACACGATGTGTAGTGTGTGGCCGTGTGGAATAGAACCCAGTTTTAGGGGTTTTTTTGATGTACACGTCGTGTACTTTGAGTACACGCCGTGTAGTGGTACTTGGGCATGTGTTTTAGTGAAAATACACTAGGTGTGACTTTTTGTAAACAGTACATGACGTGTACAGTAATGTACATGCTGTGTACTCTTACACAGGCTGGCCCAATGTGCTCTGGCTATGTGTTATGGCCATGTACTGCTCCAGTTTAGTAATTTTGGGATATCTTCGGCTCCAGAAGTCAGAATTGGGTGTGTGAGTAGTCTATTTTGAGCATTTTTTGATGTAGATCGCAATGGTGGAATCATTTTGAAATTTAATGGTCATATAAACAGGATTTGGGGAATTTTTAACTAAATTTAGGGGATTCTTCCTCCTTTTATCGGGCTTAGTTGTTGCCTGAGGGTGAGACTTGGTGAGGTTGTTAGGTTGGGTGTTCTGAACAACATAGTTAAGACCTTTAGTAAAATATGAGATATGAGATAACTACATTAACCTTTTCTTTAGAGGAAATTAACCTTGTGAGACGTTCCCTTCTGTCCTGTGAGGCCATGAGACCAGGCACTTCCAAGGATCCCTGGAGGGATGCCTTTACTTGGGTGCTGACCTAGGGAGTCCCCAATAGGATCTCTCTCTAGTTCTTCCTTTGATAGGACCCATGTTATGAAATTCATATGTTTTCATTCCTTTGAGGATCTTGTGTAGGATACCTCCCTTACTCTTCGCTAAGGATCCCGCATTGGATGACTTCGCTCATGTTTACCTGTAGGATCCCGAGTATGACGCCTCCTCTGTGTTTGACTTGAGAGACCCATCGAGTGCTCATTGTTTGACCAAACCTGAGTTATCACATCGGGTTTGTGTAGAGATGGTGATCAGGTGTCACATTTAACCCATGCCAAACTGGTGATTCTTTTTGGCTTTGGATGTATTGTTTGGTTGGGCGTTCGGTCCACCCGCACTTGTTTTTTTATATCTGACTTGGGTTGTTGATGTTGTGGTGGTTACGAGAGGTGATTCTTGGTTGGTGGCTGTTGAGCCTAACGTGTGCCTACTTTTCCTTGTGTGCCTGAGTAGTAGGTGGTCTGATGTTTATTTCCAACTGTTGAGTTGATTTTGTGTATCGTTGTGCTACGAACCCATGGTTGGGTTTTCGTATGGTTGAGGCATATGGTGAAAGATATCAATAATTGTGTAGATGATATAATGATGAGTTAAAACTGCTATTTGGGATCGATGCTTGTATTCAAGACCACCCCCGGGGGTGCGTTCCTCTGTTTATCCACTTCTCTCGGATACCCAATGGTATTCCATGATTATATTGTCCATTTCTTTTTCTTGAGAGAATGTTTATATAAATTGCTTGTTTATGCTTTGGGCTTGGCCCAGTTACTTGTGCCTGAGGGTAGTATTTTGTTTCACCTAAGGGAATGTTTCTGTTTATCCTGAGTGTAGTGTTCTGATTAGCCTAAGGGCATGGTTCTGATTACCCTGAGGGCATGGTTCTGGTTAGCCTTAGGATGTGGTTATTTTAGAATTAGGGAAAGTGTTTGTTTAGCCTGAGGGCATGTTGATATATAGTCTAAGGGCATGGTGATATATAGATTAAGGGCATGACTATATTATCCTAAGGGCAAGGTTACTGATTCTCCTGAGGTAAAGTCCTGAGGGAAAGCTTACTGATTCTCTTGAGGGAAAGTCCTGAGGGTAAGGTTACTGATTTTCTTGAGGGAAGGCCTGAGACAAAGGTAACTGATTCGCCTGAGGGAAAGGCATGAGGGAAAGGTTCTATTTAGCCTGAGGGAAATTTTTACTTTGAATATTCACTGTGGTGTTTTCTTATGTTTTACCTACCAAGCTAAATCACAGGCTTGGTATTATTTTTATTTCTTGCATTGGCCGAAGCAGGTACATGTTGATGGGATTACAGACCCAGAGATTGACTTAATGATACACGGCTTGAGTGGAACGACATCCAGCTCAATGCCCTTGCACAGGATGTCCAAAAGATCAGGCTTATGGTCCCAAGGATTTACTACAGATTTGGTTTCTTGTCATTTTAATCACCTAATCATGAATATTCATATTTATGTATATGTATACAGGTATGAGACTATACATGTGTACGTATATAGATATGGACATCCTAGGTGGCACGTGCCCAGTTTACAGGGATTGCATACCCTGAGTTCATCTGTGGTTGCACGTTTGGTTTACTTCCTTTTGTTGTGTTCTAGCTAGGCTGAGCACATTATTGTTGCATATACTTTTAGTAGAACAGTTATAGGTTGCTTGTCGGGGTACCCTACTGAGATTATTTCTCACCCCTGCACGTGAACCTCGGTGTTTGTGCAGACCTTATGTCTACTTTTAATGTTCACGAGTCACATGGTTGATATGGGTAAGGCCGAGTGTTGCATGATCGAGTGGAGCTTCTCGAGTGGTTCTACTGATCGGGATGTTGTAGTTCGATAGTGTCTGGAGATCAGATATGTGGTTTGGCTAGGAGTTAGTAGCAGAGCCCTATACTTTTACTTTCAGTTTCTTTTTTACTTGTATCTGTATGGTCGGTCAGTGGGTGACCAGTGTTTTATTGTATTACATAGCCGTTCGGGATTTTATAACATTTTACTATTACACCTAGTTCTATTTCAGTTGTTTACTGATTCCGCACTATTCCGCTGTTTTCTTACTCTAGTATGAGGGCATAGTCAACCCACTATCACACCCTAGGCCCTCGCTGCTATTCGGCAGCCTCTGGCATACGGGGAGGCGCGCTTGAGGCCTTGTGGCGAACCGGCTCGGAGCACCGGTTTAGTGGATTTTGGATCGGGACATTACAAAGTGGCATCAGAGGAGTTTTCTTTTCTTAGATTACTATTTGGGATATGGTAGACAGGAGTATTTGGAATGTGTCATAACCTGTGATGGATATCGGGCTGGTGCGTCGAGAACACTTGTTCTAGTAATAAGTCCTGGTTGCCAGGGTTTGGGATTGATATTCTGATTTTGTGATGTTACAGTTGTATATGATTTTCACATTGAGATATGCACATGTTGTGTGGTGTTTTGATTTACTATGGATCTCTGGATCTTTTCCATTGGTAAGATTCCAGGGATGGATTTTGACTTTTGTCCGGAAAAGGCAAGAGGTGTCTCTTGCATCATACTAGGCATGTAGGATTCACAGCATATAAGCCTACTAGTGTGTGTTTTTACTGACGATTGAGACCTCAGGGTCTTCTTACACATACTTTTTACTCTGATGTCAGGTTTTGTGGATCTACGTTGAGGAAATTTTGTTGTGGCTGATGACTCAGTCCTTATGCACAGGTGGTGCAGTGACCTTTGTTGGTCTGTGTGGCACGTGATGCCTTTTTGTTTAACACCTTATTGGGTGTTTTTTCTCAGGTATGTGGTTATCTAGTCGGATCGTTGAGAAGGATGTCGAGAGATACCAAGGCTTTTCTTGTGAACTGGACCTCCTTGGGGTATTTCTATATATGGACGACTGATGGGTGTCAGTTCAGTTTCTCTTCTGCTTGGGTTGTGAACTCCAGGGAGTAGTTCCTTGTGAGGATGCTCGGAGAGGATCAGGGCCCTTGTAGGCTGTGTTTTTGGTTTTGACTTTCTTTGGTTGTTATGATCATTACCTTCTTATGATAGGTTTTGTGTCTTTTGGGTTAGGTGGTTGGACCTTGTGACCCAGTTGTGAGGCCTTGTGAGAATGTTTGACTCGTGCTTGACTCCTGGTCAAGTTTTGGAGGGATGTTAGTGTGGATTGGAGGGAAATGGACATACATTCAGAGAAATCATAGTGTACTCTTGTTAGATATGATCATGCACTATCTTGATTTGACTTGAGTATGCTGAGAGAGCTTCAGCCCTACACCGAGCTCCTTTTTCTTTCCTAATGTTCATACTTATTGAGGATGGAACCTGTTCTGTTTGTACTCTCAGAATGGTGTAAGGTAATCCAAATGGTGGGGAGTTCACCATTGGCCGTTTGAGGGTGGTTTTACTTGTTTATGTTAAACTAAAGTGTTTCTAGTGGCCTTTTTGGGGCTCGGAGTGGCTTTTAAGATGACGATAGGGGTATTCCTGTGGTGGCGAGTACCGGTTTGGTCTTAGTTAAATATCTTCTGCGGAGAAGGTAGTTGTTAACGCTATAAGGCTGGTCGTCGGACAGTCTAGATAACTTGTTTGTGCAGATGCTCAGGTAATGATTATGGCTACTGGTTTTTTCACTGGGCTTCTCAGGGACAATAAGGTTTATGGTGGGGAGTTTGAATGAAATCGTGTTTTTTGGGACTGCAATTTTGAGAAGAAATTTGAATTTTTTCTGTTAGATGCTCGTGAGGGGTAAAATGGTCAATTTACCCTACCATCTAATCTCAGATAATTCTTCTAACAACTCTGTTGGTCCTGGAATAGGGTTTTTACCCTAGGATATGAGTTTGGTGGAAATCTGAGCTGTTCGAATTTTGGCGGAATATTTAATATTTAATATTATTAAATTAAATATTAATTTATTTTCGCAAGTTAGTTTGGAGATAACATTTAAATGTAGAGTCATATTGAGATTATTTTTTCGTCTTGGCGCCCGGAATGGGGATTTTAGCCTAGGGGAGGCATAAACTCATGTCAGGCACCGGGGTCGGCATGTGCCCCTTTTTCTTCCTTTTCCTTTCTTCTTTTCCTTTTATTTTCCTTTCATTATTTTCTCTTCCACCCTCCTCCTTGAGAATTTCTCGTATGCCTCCTCCTTGTCTGTTTCATTAGGAGGATTTGGGTATTGAAAAATAGGGATAGTTGGATGGTGACAGGGGTACCGATTCGATGCTCTCGACGTGCTGATTCTGCGAAGGGCAACCGGGAGCCGTGAAATCAACCGAGTCTTCAGCGATTTCCTCCCAATGGTAGGGAAATTTATGTTTTTTCCATATATTCCCTTAAAACATGTTCATTTTATGTTTTTAAATCTTTATATTTCTTATTTTATGCCCATGAGGCTTGATCTGTGGTTACGGGTGCGAAACGGGCGAATCGGGTGTTTTTAGTGATTTCCTGTCGGAAAACCCAGTATATATAGAATGGGTTCCAGGGGAACATGCCGTGTGTTCTTCCTGCTTAGGGAAGATAAAGTTTTCAAATGTACATGTCGTGTAATTGAGTACACGCCGTGTAGTTGGTGGATGTGTGGCTGGCTGTGTGGAATAAAACACGGTTTTAGGGGTTTTTTTGAAGTACACATTGTGTACTTTAAGTACACGCCGTGTAGTGGTACTTGGGCATGTGCTTCAGTAAAAATACACACGGTGTGAATTTTTGTGAATAGTACATGCGGTGTACATTAAATTACATGTCGTGTACTCATACACAGGCAGGCCGAATGTGCTCTGCCGATGTATGATCTTTATCTAGTAAACTTTTCTTTAGAGTACATTTTCCTTGTGATACGTTCCCTTCTGGCCTGTGAGGCCGTGAGACCGGGCACTTCCAAGAATCCCCATAGGGATGCCTTTACTTGTGTGCTGACCTAGGGAGTCCCTAGTCGGATCTCTCTCTGGTTATTCCTTTGATATGGCCCATGTTATGAAATTCTTATTTCTCATTCCTTTGAGGATCCTGTGTAGGATACCTCCCTTACTCTTCACTAAGGATCCCATGTTGGATGCCTTCGCTCGTGTTTACCTAGAGGATCCCGAGTATGATGCCTCCTCTGTGATTGACTTGAGAGACCCAGTGGGTGATCATTGTTTGACTGACCTTGAGTTTTTACATCGGGTTTGGGTAGTGATGGTGATCGGGTGTCACCTGGAACCCGTTCCAAACTGGTGATTCCTTTGGGCTTTGGATGTATTGTTGGGTTGGGTGTTCGGGACACCCGCACTTGTTTTTTTATATCTACCTTGGGTTGTTTATGCTGTATTGGTTACCAGAGGTGATTCCTTGTTGGTGGATGTTGAGCCTGACGCGATGTGTCATATTATTTGTTGGGATTCCTACTTTTCCTTGGGTGACTAAGTAGTTGGTGGTTTGATGTTTATTTCCAACTTTTGAGTTGATTTTGTGTATCGTTGTGCTACGAACCCATGGTTGGGGTGTCTTATGGCTGATTCCTTTGCTGAAAGATATCTAGAATTGCATAGATGATATAATGATGAGTTAAAACTATTGTTTGGGATCGATGCTTGGATTCAGGACCACCTCGGGGGTGCGTTCTTCTGTTTATTCATTTGGACTGGATACCCAAGGGTATGCCATGATTATATTGTGCATTGGTTTTTCATGAGAGAATATTTATATAAATATCTTGTTTATGATTTGGGCTTGGCCCAGTTACTTGGTCCTGAGGGCAGTGTTTTGTTTCACCTGAGGGAAAGTTTCTGTTTAGCCTGAGGGCAGTGTTCTGATTAGCCTGAGGGCATGGTTCTGATTAGCCTGAGGGTGTGGTTCTGGTAAGCTTGAGGGCGTGGTTTATTTTAGCCTGAGGGAAAGTGTTTGTTTATCCTGATAGAATGTTGATATTTAGCCTCAGGGCATGGTGATATATATCCTGAGGGCATGACTATATTATCCTGAGGTCAAGGTTACTGATTCTCCTAAGGGCAATGCCTGAGGGCAAGGTTACTGATTCGCCTGAGGGAAAGACCTGAGGGCATGGTTACTGATTATCCTGAGGGAAATTCCTGAGGTAAAGGTTTTGTTTATCCTGACGGAAATGTTTACCTTGAATATTCACTGTGGTGTTTTCTTATGTTTTACCTACCAAGCTAAATCACATTCTTGGTATTATTTTAATTTCCAGCATTGGCCAAAGCAGGTACATTTCTATGGGATTACGGACCCAGAGATTGACATAATGATACACGTCTTCGGTGGAACGATGTCTAACTCAATTCCCTTGCGTAGGATTTCTAGGAGATTAGGCTTATGGTCCCAAAGATTGAATTCTGATGTGGTTTCTTGTCATTTGAATCACCTAATCATGAATATTCATGTTTATGTATATGTGTATATGTATGGGACTATACATGTGTACGTATATAGATATATACATCCATGGTGGCACTTGCCCAGTTGATAGGGATTACATACCTGGAGTTCAAATGTAGTTGCACGTTTGGTTTACTTCCTTTTGTTGTGTCCCAGCTAGGCTGAGCACATTGTTGTTGCAAACACTTTTAGCAGCACAGTTATAGGTTGCTTGTCGGGGTACCCTATTGAGATTATTTATCACCCTTGTATGTGAACCTCGCTGTATGGGTAGACCTTATATCTTCTTTGTAGTTTGAGCATGAGTTACATGGTGGATAGGGCTGAGGCCTAGTGTTTAATGATCGAGGGGAGCTGCATGAGTGGTTATATTTGTCATGTTGTTGCAGTTCGACAGTGTCTGGAGATCGGGTACGTCGTTTGGGTCGGAGTTAGTAGCAGAGCACTATACTTTTACTTTCAGTTTATTTTGTACTTGTATATGTATTTTCGTCCAGTGGGTGACCAGTGTTTTATTGTATTGCATAGCTATTCAGGCTTTTACAGAATTTTACTATTACATCTAGTTCTATTTCAGTTGTTTACTGCTTCCGCACTCTGTTTACTTTCCACTGTGTATGATACTTAGTTATCTCTGCTTTTTTTCTTACTCTGGTATGAGGGAATAGCCTCCCCACTATCACACCCTAGGCCCTCATAGCTAGTCAGATTCCTCTGGCGTACGGGGAGGCGCGCTCGAGGCCTTTTGGCGAACCGGCTCAGAGCACTGGTTTAGTGGCTTCCGGGTCGGGACGTAACACCTTCAAATTATTGGGATAAATCATTATCATTTCATATATATTGATTCTCTTACACTAGTTTCAAGACTAGAGTAGTTGGTAATGTGCCTTAGGTCATGTCATGGGATGAATCTGGTGCTATGTTTGGAGGTGTCATAGTTTGGTTCTTGAAAAAATTGTATCAAAGTTTCCTTTATTACATAATTACATCTGAGAAAATAGAGATTTGAATTTTGAAACTCAGTCGTCAATTCTGTAAAGATTCTAGCTAACTCTATCAAATTCCAAACCTCAAGCTACCATCTGATGTTGAACTATTAGTCCTAATTTTGGAGTTTTGTTTATTTTTTTGGGTGTATTATGATTTAATTTTATGATATTTTGAATTTTATTGATGTTATATTTGTGATTTAAGGGTTATATATATGTTGGGGTCAAATGGAAGGAATAATTAAAGGTTCATGGTTATCCAATAAGGTTTGGAAAACAATGCAGGGCCTATGTAGATTTTTTTTGTTTAAACTTATAATAAAAGTTTCATGGTTGGTGTATGGTCTAACAAATCATGTGTCCAAACCATGTATTACTTCTAGCCTCGCTTTTAATTTTTTTATGAGAAACCATTAATCTAAATTCATTTGATTTGTGTGTATTTGTTATTCGGGACGATTTAAATGTTAATTTCATGGTATATTATGATTAATTTTATTGATATTATTAATATATTGTAATTGAAACTTTATTTTTAAATGGATAATTATGATTTTTAAAAGTTTTAAAATCACTTTATTAAATGAAATGAGAAAAACATATGGTTGATGATAGTATATGATTTAAATAAGAAGTATTAGTGGTCTTAAAATGAATATCTATAGAGAATTTAAAATGGATGTGGTCTTAATGAAATTAAAATGTTATTAAGGATAATCACATTAAGTTTTAAAATGGTTTTGGGCAATTTTTTGATAATTTAAAACATGTGGAATTTTATATAATTAAAGAATGAAACAATTTAATTTCATTTTTATAAAATCTTGTATATAAAAATTGTAAAATAATTTTTCATGATGTTATTTTGAATTCAAATTTGTTTATAAGAGGGTGTGGATTGAGATTAAAAAATAATTGTTTGGGTTTTGTTTTTTTTCCTTTTATTTTGAGTATATTGTAACATCTTGACCCGGGTGGAAATAAACCGATACCATTAGCTGGTTTATTACAAGGCTGCAGGTGTTCCTCTCTATACGTCAGGGTATGTCAACTATAATAAAGGGTCTAAGGTGTGTCCATAGTGAAATTATTCCCTTTTATAGAGTATAAAATAATTTAAATATCAAGATATCATCCAAGAAGTGATAAGGACATTGTGGATGCCTAAAATAACAAAAATAAAACATGATGAATATTCAACGAAATTCTATAAAATCCCAAACAACCATGGAATAAATACAACACTAGTCACCTACTATTCTAACAATACATATAGGATTATATAAATGAAATTGAAATATAATTTAAAGTCACTACCACTAGCTCTGAGGTAGACCACATACCTGGTCTCCAAACACTATAAAACTGCATTATCCCGATCCTGATAATCCAAAATAGAATCCACAATCAATCAATCAGCCCATATCCTTGACCATAACCACCAAACATCAATGATCAATCTGAAAATAAGATATAAGATATGAATTGACACTGAGCTACATGTACATGGGTGGTAAATATTATTTGTAGGCCACCCCAAGGATGAATCAATAACAATATTCAGTAAGTGAAAGCTCATGAAATATTCTGAGCCTATACTAATGAACTATAAATGGTAAAAAACATATATAAATAACATAAACAATTCCACTATCGATCCCAGGGACCATGACCTCCATCATCTGGACATAATTCCATTATATAAGAGTATATGTATGCCTAGATATATATACATTATCATAAATATATATATATATATATACATATATTCATGTTCCCATATAGATATTTATAAAATAAATGCATAAAATAATAAGAAATTCAAAACACATTAGATCATTGGACCCAGGATTTGATCCACTGGACATCATAAAAAGGGAATTGAGCTGTATTTCATACCACTCAAGATGTGTATAATTAAGTTAGTCTATGGGTCCATAATCCCATTAAAAAATACCTACTTTGGACAACAATAGAAATTTTTCTAAGAAAACTATGTCACCACAGGTGAAAACATGTCGTAACCCTGGGTTCACCCATAATTTCATACATTCCCTATAATCAAGGACATTGTATACCGATGGATACTTATATAATTTAAACTCCATCAACTGCACCCTATTCTAGATATATCAAGTATCACACCATCATGGCCTATATCTAATGATTATAAATTTACAATACATCCAAATAATCTTGATTTATGGATTATAAATGTCCATGGTATCCAAGTGAGGTAACTAATCCAAATACAAGGTGTTTAAATGTCCAATCCATCCAATCATGCTTATTAAATATGATCTAAGGAGTAGAAATTTTCAACGCATCACTGTGAACCTGGTAAAATAGATATTAGGAGTATAAATGTTTAAAGAATCCAATAAATATAGCTAAATAGGATCCAAGGAGTTGAAATGTTCAAGGAATCCAATCAATATAATTAAATAAAATCCACGAAGTATAAATGTCCAAGGAATACAATTAATATAATTAAATAGGATCTAACGAGTTGAAATATCCCATGAATCTTAGAAATTATTGAAAATTAGATCCAAGTAGTAGAAACATCCATGGAATACACATCAATGGAGGATCAAAAGAATGACCCCAAGAAGTACCTTTGTGCATCGCTAATAATTTCAATCAAACATTTAGGCTCAATAATCAAATCCAAGTCAGTATGTGTAGAAATCCCGAATTAATATGGTTAAGATTCCAAATCCTAGGTAACAAATCTATGCATTCCAAAGAACAAGGTCACACGATATCAATCTCAACAACCAAAGACTAAGAATAAACTATGGTAATCATTTTTGAATATGAAATGAACAAGTGAATACCTAATCAAAGATTTCTCATGGAAGAACACCCACCACTACTACCACAACCTCTCAGGAATACATGTTTTTTATGTATTTTAAGGTTAAAACCACTACCACATGTACCAAAACATGACATACTAGCATAGGGTGGGTATGGCATCAGGGAACCCACTAGGTCCCTCATGTCATAATGCAAGATAAGCATCATATTTAGGATCCTCGATGATTAATGTGAAATGAGGAATCCTATATGATATCCTCAATCATAATTCTTCAAAGGTATCCAACAGGGGATCCTCATAATGACACATAGAATAATGCATCCTACATAGTACCCTTAAAAGAAGTGTAATAAACAAAGCAATCCTATTCTGGATCTCGTTAAATAAATAATCTCATGGCCTCCTAGAATATAAGGGCACATGTCGTAAGAGGGATGTCTGCATAGAATAATATATGAAAACATCGCTCAAGAAATATAGCTCATGGATCATCTCATATCAAGTCAAACTCTATGGAGTAAGCTATATTCAGATACCAAAGGAATAACCTCTATATTTATGAAAAACATGAATGCCTCCTAGGTTTCCTCAAATTTCCCCAAGGGTTTCACCATTGTGGTCTATGTGGAATTATACTAAACATGGAATAAGTGTTTGTATAATTACGAATCATTAGAATAAGGATACAAAAGTTAGTAAATAAACTAAAAAGTGTAGAATAAATAATGAGTACACTATGTGTCAACCCTAGAACAAGTCGTATACCCTCATAGCCCCCCCTGGGAATACACTTCAGTTGAACATGGTGTGGCAAGCCCATGTAGACGGTGTGTTCATATTGTACATGGAGTGTAACCTACACAGGGTACCTACCCATGTAACTCATGTGGCAGGTCCTTATACTTTTCAAAGTCATGTGCTTTTACACTCTGTTCAAACCACACGGGGTCTTTCTGTTTACTCTGCATGGCCATGTGCCCCATCACAGGCCATCTAGATTGGTACTTGTCTACAAATATGAGTCCTAGTACACTATGTGTACACCCCACACTTGGTTTGTACCTCTAAAAAATCATCTTCCCTGTAAAGTAAGAACAAGAGACAAGTTTTCTTGAATATACACGTCATGTGATCAAGATTCCCTAAATGGGAAACCCATCATATGCTCCCAAAACCCCATTTTTTACAGAATATATAGATCATCCCTTGAGGTGTATAATAAATATTATAGGGGGTTAAAACATAAAAATGATAAATATATGGGTATTTGTAGAAAAAAATAAAAACATCCAAGCTTTGGATGAAAACTTTTGAATATTCACCCGTTTCTATGCTCCTTGGCTACTGCATGATGATCTGGCACATCCTGATATTCATGGGTGTACCACTTTTCACGTATATATCTTTCTTTCTCTCCCTCTCCCATTTTCACTCTCATGTTCATCGTGATGGGCAACCACAGGGGGATTATGCAATAATATATATAGGAATTAATAAAACAATATAATAAAATAAAAGAATGAAAGAGAAATGAAAAAAGAGGTTATAACTTGGCTTTGGTGCGTAAAGTGAGATAATTCCCTGCATAAGGAAAATCTTATTTCTGGACACAATATTTGAGAATGAATCTAAATATGATGCTCCATTCAAAATATATGTCAGAATGAACCTACATGAAAAAAGTAACATTTAATTAATTAAATATTAACTATTAATTATTCCATTAAAGTTAAAATAGATCATTATTCCACCAAACTCATATCCTAAGGGAAAAACATTATTCCAAGATCAATAGATTGTTTACAAAAATTATAGAAAGTAATATCCCTGTTTAAAATTACCATTTTACCACATAAATGAATCTAAAATCATAAATCAAAATTTCTGCTCAAAATTCTAGTTCATAAAAACGTGGGTCCTTATAATCTCTCCACCATAAACCATCTCTTCCTCAAGAAGCATTGGTGGTAAACATAGTAGCCATTCTCTCTTTTTGAGCATCATCACAACAATTCCGTATTGACTATCCAACAACTTGTATCATAGAATCATCATCACTCTCTTCTATTGGAGATGTTTAACTATGACCGACTTAGTACTCCAAACCATAGGATAACCCTTATCATAATTTAAAACCCAATATATGATCTTAATGGCTAAAATTAAACATAAAATTTCAACTGAAATAAGGACCACCAACCTCAACCGCTAGTGGTCCACTCCACACTATATGGATTACCTTATATTTCTCTATAAAACAAACTCTATAGGTTCCTTTATCAAGATAAGAAGGATATTTAAAAATAAAATAAACTTGATGTATATATAACACTATATTCGTATACTCAGGATTATCAGAAGATAAAGAACGATTGTCTTTACCAAGGGGTAAACTAATTTTCCCTAAAAAATGGTGTGTACATATCTATCTCTGAGCCTTGTTCACAAAAAATATATGATACACGTTCCTTTAAACAACACCTAACACCATGCCTCCTACCGATGAATATCCAGGTACATCCATGGTTAAACAATCTTATGACACCCAAATTATTTCTAATTTCACCTATATAATAGAGGTATAGTCTATATTTAACTACAACTCCCAAGAAACCATTCCCATGTTAATTATTGAAAACATAAGTCCCCAAATCACACATTACTACTCACTGATTTACGATTTAAATGGTACTGAGTGCCACTAGTATGTACCTTTATTTCTCAACTCACGCTCTCATAAGTCTTACATCAGAAGGCTATGCTAACTATACTACATAGAACATTGGTTTCATTAATCCCAATACTCCCTTGGAAATACACTATAATATTGGAAACCTCACTCGTACCATGATATATCTCATTACCACTCATCAATTGATGTCATTCAAGTCATGGGCATCTACCCACTTTCACACTATGTTATCCACAGTGGAAACTCTTGTCAACAAGGCCATACCCCCAAACAGTCCTTCCTGTCGAAGCTAAAATAGATGCCAAATCACCCTAGTTTCTAATTCAAAATATATAGGCCTCAAAATGCCGATATCTCCAAAATCATTCGCCTGTCGTTCATCAATCTCATAACAAGTTTAGAACTAAACTCACATCTAAAAATGAATCTCTAAACTCAGGACAACCTCTCTCGCAAATGCTTCCCTCAATCAAAATGACCATAAAACTACATGGTTTTGATTCAAAGCTAAGGGCCTCTATGTCTCAAAACTATCCCTAATGATCATGCCTCACAATGATTTTGCAAGGTCTAACCACCTATCCCTAAATATCAAACCCATCTAAAGGAATTATAGATCATAATGACCTATAAGAGTCAAAACATCCAACACATCCTGACCTAACCCTCTTCTTGCTTTCTAATAAGGAATTTATCCTTAGAGGTCATGATATCAACAAATAAGAGATATTGAACTAATTATCATCGGGGCTCATTATACGATAATACCCTCTCATGGTCCATCTCACCAGAAATGTCATGATATATATCAACATCGTACTTGATGACCTGACTATATAACGAGAGATGAGGACGGTTATGTAGAATTTCATTCCAATATATGAAGGAAATTTTTTTATAGATTTTCACTAAAAAATAAAATAACCAGACCTAAGAAACAAAACCCTAAAAAGGGTCCAACATTTTTTCATCATGTGCCCTAATGACCTACTTGGGTTACTTCACCACCCGTGAATGAGGACTGAGTCATCAGCCTCACCATCAAATTTATTAACATAGATCTAAATTACCCACCATCAAAAATGATATATAAATATATGACAAAACATTTGAGGATAATCACCCAAAAACCTAAATGTAAAACACCATTTTGTTATTTTTTCATACATTAAACAATTTGGATTTTGATGTCACTAATATCACACACTGGAAGGCCTATATCATTTAAATCTTACATTCTAAATATGATGCATGAGACACCTCTTTTTTTTAGACCAATAGTTAATATCAATCACTAGCCTCTTCAGAAGGGATTATATTCTATTATCCATAGTAAAACATATATTCAACAAAAATTGTGAATCGCTCAAAGAAAAAAATCATATAAAACCATAAAATCCCATATCATAACCATGGAAACTCATAATTCTTATCGAAACAATTTTTTTGGTTACACCTATCTGATATCCATCATAGGTTCTGAATCATTCAGAATACACTTCTCTTCCATATCCTAAAGAGTAGTACAATAGAAAATGAACACCTTTGATAACACTTTTTTAACATCCCGGCCCTAATTCAACTAAAAAGATTCCATGATCCAGTTGATTAAAAGGCCAAAAGTGCACCTATCCATATATCATAGAATTCTAATTATAATTTAAGGAATAGACTATGTACATGGAGATGCAATTCCCTCACATTAGAGTAAATAATAATAAAAATAACTAGATATCATCCAAGCTATAAAAAATAGAATGTGGAAGCAATAAATAAGGGAAATATAACATATTTAAAAATAAATTAAATGATATAACAACTCAAACATCCATATCGTACATACAAAACTAGTTACCCACTAGTATAACCATACATACAAGAGTATATAAAAGAAACTAAAATAAAATTACATGGCTCGACTATTATCTCTGAGCCAGACCAAATACCCTATAACACAACAGGATTTTGTGAAATATTTTTTATTCTTCTAAGAATGAATTAATTTTCATTGATTTATTTCATTAAACTAAGTCAAATATTCCTATCACGTGGAACCTACTTCTATTTTTCTGCACAACCACCAAATAGGTGTGTGTTACACACAACACTCAGTTTCTACAAAACATCAATTTATTGTTATAATTATATAATTGAGATAATTATTCCCTAGATGATAAAATGAGTAATATTAAGAGTAATAACTACTTTAAATATATTATTTATAAAGGTTTAACAAAAATAAAAAATATTGATAATGAAATATTTAATTTTTTAATGTCTTTTTATGTTCTAAAATAATATTTTCTTAAAGAAACTGCATTTTATGTCCTTCTTTGAATAATATTAAAATTACATTTAGACACTAATAGAAATTGAAATTAAAAAAATCAACATAATTTTTGAATTCATAATGTTGAAATTATAATATAGTGAATTTTTGGTATTATTCTGAGAAACATAATTTCTTGGTGAATAATAAAAATTACTACAATTTAGTTAAAAATAACCCTTTCATTTACCAAAAAAAATATATGTTGATCTTATATTTTAAATTTCTTTTTAAAGTCAAAATAGATCAATTTTTAATATATAAATAAAATTTTTTCAATGGAATCCATTTTTATATTGAAATTATATATATAATCTTATTGAAATTTTTAATTATTTTTACATTAAATGCCCACTTTCTCACCACCACTGTGGGAATAGTGTTCAACTCAATTTTTGCACTTCTGTGATTTGAATTTATAAAAATAAAACCTAAATGGTTGCAATAGTATTGTCTTTTTTGTCTAATAAGATCAACATTGTAGAGACCCGAAACCTGACGTACATGGACATTACATTACATTTGCGGAATACTTAGTACATAACAAAAACACACACTAAAGGATCGTAATAGTTTAGTGTCTTTGGAAACTCGGAACGTAATCTTCTAATCATGGTGAAAGTTCTTCAATATCTCCCATAAAGGTCATCCCTTTTTTTTACCTAAAACCTTTCTTTATATCCTGGGGAAAAGAAAACATAAAAGGGTGAGCTCAAATGCTCAGCAAGGGCAAATAAAGGAAATAAAAATCATATCATATCTTTTTGAAAATCAAAACCTGCAAAAGAGATCATAATATCTTATCATGGAATAAATCATAGAAGTGAAAATGAGATCCCCATAATCATAACATAAGACTTGAAACATTGTGGCATGCACACATAATCATGGAAAATCATTTCTTGTTAGTCATGACTCATTGCCAAGACTATCTTAGTGGACAAAGTCCCTTTCTGAACCGAGTTCACTCCTCGTTTCAGTCCTGTATCACTGAACCGAAATAACCTTCCGTTCCAGCCATGTCTATCTCATGAGATATAAAATCTTTACCCAATGCATTGGAGGGAGATATAGGTCCCACCCATCTTATAATGAATCCTTTCTTATGTGTGCCACATAATCATAAAACATACATCATCGCATAACACATGAAACAAAAATAGGATTCTTGAAACATCATGACATCATAAATCAATTCATATAAGATACAGGAATTCATAAAAATAATTCCATCACAACATGATCAAATCAATGTAATAATAGGGATAAAAACAGAACCCTTTATTATCTTAGATGGAAAATAATTTTGAAAATCACTTGAACTCCATTCTTGAGGAAAATATCCTTTCTTCTTCAAAAACATTTTTCCTTTCATAACATGTCATACAACTTTAAAATAAAAGATGTTGATTAAAAATAAACTTGAAAACTTGTAAAGGAATATTCTTGGAAACAATGTTTTAAAAATCCATTCATGCCGTATAAGTTAAAAAAAACATTCTTCGTACTTTTGTTGGAAAAGTCAAAAAGTACCTCGTACGACAAAAGATTCCTTTCATACATATTACTAAAAACTCACCTAAGGGTAAAAATGGATTTAAACAATTGTAGGTGGATAGAAATAATATTACATTTTGATGAAACATGGATGTGTATGATAAAATACACCCCAGTAATTACCAAAGTAAAAACAATCTCGGATAAAAGTGAGATTGTGATATTTCCCTTACCTTAGGTCCAATTTGCTTTGTACGTGTCCGAAGCTCCTGTATAATGGTTTAAATAATGTTATTGACTTATTCCAGAATCATACATATTGATATGATATCATATATGTTCATATTCTTAGCTCCTTGATAGTAATATTTCACGGTTACTTGTTACTCGGGTCTTTATTGCCTTTTGTTCTTATGCGTGTTTTGCCGAATACATTCTTATTCTTCTTTTAAGGTTATAGATTCCTTATATCCAGAATGGTATTAGTGTAACATATATCATATTTATTCAGTCAATTCATTTATATAATCATTATGAAATGAAGATCATGTAGAACGAGTCGCATCACATCGTGGAGACGGTATTCCGTACGTACGCACGAGTGATGATATCGTTCCTATGATCGTGGAATTGTATTGGAGTATATATATATATTATTTCAGTATCAATATTACGTCATAATAATCATATATAGTTACTCATTACACCATTATACCCATCCTTGTAAGGTGATGGTGGAAAATAGATTACACCACGGCGTGGAGACGGTATTCCGTACGTACGCACGCGCGGTGATTTCATTTTTCCGTAGGATGGATAGAAGGTGAATTAGGGTTGTTTCATATTTATAATAACATATCAGTATGTAAGTAATACTTATGTTATTACTTTATCATGAAACAACTGAAGGAGAAGAAGTTGAAGAAGAAAGAAATTGAAAAGATCGGTAATGGATATTACCTCTTCTTTGGAACGCTTCTTTGAATCCTCCACTTAAGGAACTAAGATTGGTCTTTGGAGAAGACCAGGACCTCTAGGATTATTCTAGGGAAGTGGAGAGGAGAAAATGGCAGGGGTTGGCCGAGCTTGAGTGCTCAAAATTGGTGTGAGGAGGAGGGGGAGGAGGTGCCCTTTTATAAGGGAGGAGAGGGGCACCTTAGGAATATCTCAAAATATTATTTTATATTAAAGTCAAAATCGAATTATAATGGTTCCAAAGGGTCTTATTTCGAAGATAAGGTGGGGAGGGGTCAAAATCCTATCAACCAATAAGATTTAGACAAGTTTAGGGTATTATTTTAACCTTATCAATTAGATTTAACTCTAAGTTAATTAATTTAACTTTTACCATGTCTTTTTCTTTTCTTTCACTATATGGTTAATACACTTACTATAACATGCCAAACGAACCCCAAATTGTTTATTATTAATATATATATCCTTATCTAAGTCATTTGGCTGATCCTTAGATTTTTAGGAATAAAATAATAATTAATAATATAATATTTGATTTAAAAACTATTTTGTCTCAATTTTGACACTATTTGATATATGATTTTTGTGAAAGTCATAACAGAATGAAATGTTCAAAGAAAGTTAATTAAATCAACATTAATATATCATAGTAACCTATAAAATTAGTGGAATTCATAAAAAGTCTCAAATTACATTTATTTTGGTGTTTATAACATCAATTATGTCAATATTTCATTAATAAGATAATTACTGCATCATCATTGTGTCATAAATAAATTAAATTATTTAATGTCTAAAAATTACAAATAAAATTCCATTATGTAGGAAATATTTTTAGCTTTCTAATGAATATTTATAGTCGAATTTATCTTATGTATAACCCCATATTAAAAATTATTTACTTATTATGCTTTGATTTTAACTATTTTAACCCTTCTTTAAATAAATTAATAATAAATGTCCTAATCTAATCCAAGTGGGCCTAAATGGTCATATTATATTCATAAGGTCATTTTTGGCCGAATTACACTTATCCAATAGAATTAGGACATGTGTTAGGGTAATAGTAATATCATATTTACCCTTAGTTACCCTATTTACTATTAACCGTGGTAAAAAAAAGTAAAAAGTTACTATTCACCAAAAATTATTTTCATCTCATTGAACCACATTTTAGTCCTTGATATTAACCGTGTCTGTCGGATTTTCGAAATTCCATTCACAGAAGTGGTAAAATTACGTTTTATGCAAAATTCAGTTTTTAACCTACCACTTAGTAGTTTCACTATTCATCAAAAATTGATGTTTTTCAGAACAATGCCAAAATTTCATCCTAAGCTATATTTCATATTCCGAATTCAAAAATGAAGTCTATTTTACCATATTCATAACATAGATGTTGCATTAATTAATTTTATAATTAAATCCCGCTGTTAAAACAAATAGCGTGTTTTTAAGAAACAATATCTATCAAAAGATTGACACTTGTTTATGTCTGGTTTAAATGTGAAATTACATCCAATGACCAACATTGTATTAAATTGTAAAAATATATTCTAAATATATTTTAAAACCACTCAAATTAATAATTTATCACTATTAATTATTTCGATTAAAAAAGTTGTTTTTAATTATAATTTAGTAATTTTCACTATTCATCAGAATATGAAAGTTATCCGAAAAGTACCAAAATTTCACCTTAGGCTAAATTCGATACTCCGAATCTAAAAATGAAATTCATTTTTAAAAATAAGATTTACTGGATTTCAAAAAGTTACTTATTCATAACGGCTAGTTTTAATAATATTTTTATAGCATATCGTTGTTTAGTGAAACTCGGTATTGCGTATTACACACGTTATCGAGGAAGGTCGTGATTGCGTGTAATGCAAGGAAAGTCAAGGATGCGTGTTGTGCAAGCTCCTTTTTGTGTTG
Source organism: Viscum album (assembly GCA_963277665.1). NCBI lineage: Eukaryota > Viridiplantae > Streptophyta > Magnoliopsida > Santalales > Viscaceae > Viscum > Viscum album. The sequence goes on from OY728164.1 coordinate 1,270,245,248, forward strand.
CGTACAACACAAGACATTAGTGAAATTAAAAAGAATATTTTTCATAAAATCTTGGGTTGTTACATTCTACCCCCCTTAAAATGAATTTCGCCCTCGAAATTCGTCGGGGTTTTACTATTCGAAATTTTTCTTTAATATAAACCCACATCGTAAAAAGGAATACCAAAACTTGGCTTTAAAAACTAAAGTATGAAATGTAACGATTACCCAAATAAACTAATCACTGGGTTTCCACATAGGAGAAAATATGGATATGGAAGAAAAGTCTAACCATCATGTTCTGATGGAGAGTGGTAGAGAACATGGCTATGGAAAAGCCAACAATCACAAATCCATAAATTTGTGATGATCTAAGGTACCATCCGATTCATCAGGTATAAGATCACTAGGACAACATTTTTGGTTTTCAAGATCATTTCCCTAAAGTTGAAAATTTGAATTAGAATAAATACTTTCATTATTTTGGTACAATCTCACTGTTGTTCATGACTTGAACAATTTCCACTTCATCTCTTAAATAAATGAAGTTGAATTTGTTATTCGTGAAGTTTTAGCAGATCATGTGATAGAATGACGGGTCATTCCATCTGTCTTAAACAAAAGGTTAGCAAAAATTATATACATAAGTCGTTCTATAGTGAGATTAATCACATATGGTTCCTAAAATGGACTTATACTTCATATATCATACTTCTTAATATAGTAAAACTAGTTTCTACTAAACAGGGACTTCCTGTAGGCCAGTGGTAAGCGATAAAGGCCAGTCGCACTTCGGTTGTGGGTTCGATTCCCATAGCCTTGTCTGACGCGATGGGTTGTCGCCCATCCTGCAGGTTGTCCTTTTTCTAAAACTATATTACTATAACATCCCATCAATAATATCGAGAAAACTTCTATCCTTAAACAATACTAACTTATGTCCAACATAATCCATTCCAATCTTTAGGATTATCCATAATACTGCAGTCCACTCTCATAACATAGTGAAAATAATTACCAGAGATTTAACACCATCGTCGATCCCCATAAGATATGTCTTGTTGGTCACATTCTAAACATTCAAAGTCCTTAATCATGTATTCGCTTGAATACCTTAGTGAAAACATGAATGCAGTTTAAAGTTAACACTTTCCACATACCAAAATCCTCAAAATTCTATATACTCATACCATGATATCACTTAGTCCTTATATCAATCATGAGCTCATGAATACTGTTAAACATTTCATTTTCTTGTTTTCCCTTCATTATGCGCATATCATCTTATTTCCAAAAATATCTCAATCACTTTGAATACCACATTAAACCAATACATAAATATTCCAATACTTCATGATACAACATTATTTTGGAATCCCATTACATAAACGCTTAATCATTCCACCACATCGTTATCATATTCAACATCGCCAATAGTGATCGCATGTGACTTCCCTTTGTCCTTTGCCTTCAGTGGTTGCTCATGTTGATCATCACTAACCCTTGGATTAGGGCAATTATTAGCATAATGCCCCATTTCCTTGCACTTGAAGCATTGAAGTGTTAGGGGTGCGTTCTCTGCAGTGTTTGCTTTATTCACATCATTAGAAACCCTTTTTCCATTACTTCGACACTCAGCTGCTCGATGACCTTCTTTTCCACACTTAAAACATTTTCTAGTCCCTTTAAGACAATCTCCACCATGCTTCTTTCCACACTTTGTGCATAAGGAAACATTCATCTTCTTTTCACCATTATTCTGAGATTTCTCCATGAACTCCATCTTTCGTTTCTTGTGAAAACCATGAGATGGATATGTAACACCAACTTCCATTTCTACCTTGATAGCACAACGCACAATTTCTTCATAGCTACTGAAGTCTCTTATAGCTAATGCCATTCGAAGACTTGGTTTTAAGCCACTGAAAAATCGATCAACTTTACTTTCAGGTTGGATGATAATACCAGAAGCATACCTTGCAAGTCTTGTAAAATTTGCTTCATAGGTACCAACAGATTCATCGTCCCTTTGATTCAGTTCAAGAAACTCTTTCTCCATCTTTGTTCGGAGAATACGAGGGAAGTACTTATTGAAAAATAAGTTCTTGAACTCGTCCCATTCCATAGACTCAATTTCATCCCTTGGCCTCGTATTCTTGATAAGATTCCACCATTGATCAGCTTCACCTTCCAAACGATATACTGCTAAGATGACTTTATCATGTTCAGAACATTGAAGAACTGAAAATATCATTTCAGTAGTACTGATCCATTGTTCAGCCACAAGTGGATCAGAAGACCCACTGAAAGAAGGTGGACGTTGCCTCATGAAGGACTCAATAGAATATTGTTCCCTTATCTGCTCATTTGGAAGTCCAGAATGATTCATAGCTTGTGTAAGTATAGCAATAAGATTTTGCACTCCATCTCCCATAACATTTGTTTGTTCAGGAGGGAAATCATTGCATTGTCCATTGCATTGATCAACACGGTTCCTTCGGGTTCCAGCCATCGTCTAAAACCCAAAAAGAATAGTGTGAGAGGCAAAAATCATGCTAGGGAAAACAACATAATAAAGGGGGAGTACCTTCAATATCCAACATCTTAGGTTTAATTCTATGATCGTTAGCGTAATTTTATTACTATAACCTATACGTATACTTATCCCTAGGGACATCCCTAGACATACCTTTGAAATATCTCTAGGGATCTCACTAACGTTTTCGCATCCTAGTTTCCAAAGGTTGACTAAACCTTTCCTCTGATACCAACTGTAGAGACCCGAAACCTGACATACATGGACATTACATTACATTTGCGGAATACTTAGTACATAACAAAAACACACACTAAAGGATCGTAATAGTTTAGTGTCTTTGGAAACTCGGAACGTAATCTTCTAATCGTGGTGAAAGTTCTTCAATATCTCCCATAAAGGTCATCCCTTTTTTTTTACCTAAAACCTTTCTTTATATCCTGGGGAAAAGAAAACATAAAAGGGTGAGCTCAAATGCTCAGCAAGGGCAAATAAAGGAAATAAAAATCATATCATATCTTTTTGAAAATCAAAACCTGCAAAAGAGATCATAATATCTTATCATGGAATAAATCATAGAAGTGAAAATGAGATCCCCATAATCATAACATAAGACTTGAAACATTGTGGCATGCACACATAATCATGGAAAATCATTTCTTGTTAGTCATGACTCATTGCCAAGACTATCTTAGTGGACAAAGTCCCTTTCTGAACCGAGTTCACTCCTCGTTTCAGTCCTGTATCACTGAACCGAAATAACCTTCCGTTCCAGCCATGTCTATCTCATGAGATATAAAATCTTTACCCAATGCATTGGAGGGAGATATAGGTCCCACCCATCTTATAATGAATCCTTTCTTATGTGTGCCACATAATCATAAAACATACATCATCGCATAACACATGAAACAAAAATGGGATTCTTGAAACATCATGACATCATAAATCAATTCATATAAGATACAGGAATTCATAAAAATAATTCCATCACAACATGATCAAATCAATGTAATAATAGGGATAAAAACAGAACCCTTTATTATCTTAGATGGAAAATAATTTTGAAAATCACTTGAACTCCATTCTTGAGGAAAATATCCTTTCTTCTTCAAAAACATTTTTCCTTTCATAACATGTCATACAAAATTAAAATAAAAGATGTTGATTAAAAATAAACTTGAAAACTTGTAAAAGAATCTTCTTGGAAACAATGTTTTAAAAATCCATTCATGTCGTATAATTTAAAAAAAACATTCTTCGTACTTTTGTCGGAAAAGTCAAAAAGTACCTCGTACGACAAAAGATTCCTTTCATACATATTACTAAAAACTCACCGAAGGGTAAAAATGGATTTAAACAATTGTAGGTGGATGGAAATAATATTAAATTTTTATGAAACATGGATGTGTATGATAAAATACACCCCAGTAATTACCAAAGTAAAAAAAATCTCGGATAAAAGTGAGATTGTGATATTTCCCTTACCTTAGGTCCAATTTGCTTTGTACGTGTCCGAAGCTCCTGTATAATGGTTTAAATAATGTTATTGACTTATTCCAGAATCATACGTATTGATATGATATCATATATGTTCATATTCTTAGCTCCTTGATAGTAATATTTCACGGTTACTTGTTACTCGGGTCTTTATTGCCTTTTGTTCTTATGCGTGTTTTGCCGAATACATTCTTATTCTTCTTTTAAGGTTATAGATTCCTTATATACATAATTGTATTAGTGTAACATATATCATATTTATTCAGTCAATTCATTTATATAATCATTATGAAATGAAGATCATGTAGAACGAGTCGCATCACATCGTGGAGACGGTATTCCGTACGTACGCACGAGTGATGATATCGTTCCTATGATCGTGGAATTGTATTGGAGTATATATATATATTATTTCAGTATCAATATTACTTCATAATAATCATATATATTTACTCATTACACCATTATACCCATCCTTGTAAGGTGATGGTGGAAAATAGATTACACCACGGCGTGGAGACGGTATTCCGTACGTACGCACGCGCGGTGATTTAATTTTTCCGTAGGATGGATAGAAGGTGAATTAGGGTTGTTTCATATTTATAATAACATATCAGTATGTAAGTAATACTGATGTTATTACTTTATCATGAAACAACTAAAGGAGAAGAAGTTGAAGAAGAAAGAAATTGAAAAGATCGGTAATGGATATTACCTCTTCTTTGGAACGCTTCTTTGAATCCTCCACTTAAGGAACTAAGATTGGTCTTTGGAGAAGACCAGGACCTCTAGGATTATTCTAGGGAAGTGGAGAGGAGAAAATGGAAGGGGATGGCCGAGCTTGAGTGCTCAAAATTGGTGTGAGGAGGAGGGGGAGGAGGTGCCCTTTTATAAGGGAGGAGAGGGGCACCTTAGGAATATCTCAAAATATTATTTTATATTAAAGTCAAAATCGAATTATAATGGTTCCAAAGGGTCTTATTTAGAATATAAGGTGGGTAGGGGTCTAAATCCTATCAACCAATAAGATTTAGACAATTTTAGGGTATTATTTTAACCTTATCAATTAGATTTAACTCTAAGTTAATTAATTTGACTTTTACCATGTCTTTTTGTTTTCTTTCACTATATGGTTAATACACTTACTATAACATGCCAAACGAACCCCAAATTGTTTATTATTAATATATATATCCTTATCTAAGTCATTTGGCCGATCCTTAGACTTTTAGGAATAAAATAATAATTAATAATATAATATTTGATTTAAAAACTATTTTGTGTCAATTTTGACACTATTTGATATATGATTTTTGTGAAAGTCATAACAGAATTAAATGTTCAAAGAAAGTTAATTACATAAACATTAATATATCATAGTAACCTAGAAAATTAGTGTAATTCATAAAAAGTCTCAAATTACATTTATTTTGGTGTTTATAACATCAATTATGTCAATATTTCATTAATAAGATAATTACTGCATCATCATTGTGTCATAAATAAATTAAATTATTTAATGTCTAAAAATTAAAAATAAAATTCCATTATGTAGGAAATCTGTTTATCTTTCTAATGAATATTTATAGTCGAATTTATCTTATGTATAACCCCATATTAAAAATGATTTACTTATTAAACTTTGATTTTAACTATTTTAACCCTTCTTTAAATAAATTAATAATAAATGTCCTAATCTAATCCAAGTGGGCCTAAATGGTCATATTATATTCATAAGGTTATTTTTGGTCGAATTACACTTATCCAATAGAATTAGGACATGTGTTAGGGTAATAGTAATATCATATTTACCCTTAGTTACCCTATTTACTATTAACCGTGGTAAAAAAAAGTAAAAAGTTACTATTCACCAAAAAATATTTTCATCTCATTGAACCACATTTTAGTCCTTGATATTAACCGTGTCTGTCGGATTTTCGAAATTCCATTCACAGAAGTGGTAAAATTACGTTTTATGCAAAATTCAGTTTTTAACCTACCACTTAGTAGTTTCACTATTCATCAAAAATTGATGTTTTTCAGAACAATGCCAAAATTTCATCCTAAGCTATATTTCATATTCCGAATTCAAAAATGAAGTCTGTTTTACCATATTCATAACATAGATGTTGCATTAATTAATTTTATAATTAAATCCCGCTGTTAAAACAAATAGCGTGTTTTTAAGAAACAATATCTATCAAAAGATTGACACTTGTTTATGTCTGGTTTAAATGTGAAATTACATCCAATGACCAACATTGTATTAAATTGTAAAAATATATTCTAAATATATTTTAAAACCACTCAAATTAATAATTTATCACTATTAATTATTTCGATTAAAAAAGTTGTTTTTAATTATAATTTAGTAATTTTCACTATTCATCAGAATATGAAAGTTATCCGAAAAGTACCAAAATTTCACCTTAGGCTAAATTCGATACTCCGAATCCAAAAATGAAGTTCATTTTGAAAAATAAGATTTACTGGATTTCAAAAAGTTACTTATTCATAACGGCTAGTTTTAATAATATTTTTATAGCATATCGTTGTTTAGTGAAACTCGGTATTGTGTATTACACACGCTATCGAGGAAGGTCGTGATTGCGTGTAATGCAAGGAAAGTCAAGGATGCGTGTTGTGCAAGCTCCTTTTTGTGTTGCGTACAACACAAGACATTATTGAAATTAAAAAGAATATTTTTCATAAAATCTTGGGTTGTTACAAACATATATTTTTTCAGAAAATATTAGTGAAGGTGATTAAAATTCATCAAAACGATTAAGGTATATTAAGTTTAATTAACAACTAAACCTTAATCTTAAGGGCCAAAATGACCAACAAACTTTTCCAAAATACATTTTCTGTAAATAATAATATAATATACCATCTTGGTTTGAATTTAATTGGTTTTTGTGATATTAATTAAAGGATGTTATATATATATAAGTTAAAGTAAGGAAAAGAAAAAATGGGAAATTCCCTTACCTCTAAAATTTATAAAACATACAAATATGTAAAAATAATAATATTTTATGTTTTAGATATCTTATTGAAATATAAATGTTTATTTTTATAATAATAAATTATAAATAATTTTTGGATTTTATTTAGTTATTTAAAATGATTACGAAACAACAACATAGTGATTATTTGGTTAATAATTAACTAAATTAAATGATATTATAAATGTTAAATGTGAAGTGAATTGATTGAATTATTGTAATTAATTATTTTTGAATATTAATATAACATTTTACACATATATAGACATAATGTATCTGAATTCCAATTTTAATTTTATTATTAAAAATTAAAATTAAATAAATCATGTCAAATTTCATATTATTGTTATTTTACTATAAATGATATTTTATTAATTGATTTTAAATTAATAAAAAAACTATATTATTCCATGTTATTTTTAATGGTTAAAAAATATTAAATATGGTGTATTAATGGACTAATTTATCTTTTATAATTAATATATTTACCCATAGATTATAAAAACATGTTTAGCACGGTCTGAGTTTATGCATTGTTTTGAGCGTCACATGTTCTTGTTTTTGAAAACTAATTTCCAAAACACATGAGAATTTTATTGGATAAATTAGTTATAAAATTTATAATTAAGTGGATATATATTATATAATAAATATCACTTTATTTTTGACATAATGTTTAAATTGATTTGGATAGAAAACTAGATGTTTTAATAAAAAACAAAATAATAAAATTGAGAGATCATAAAAGGTAAGGAAAAATTAGTACAAATAACATATTATTTTGTGGTTTAGGTTTTTTATGACAATAATTTAAAATTAATAAATTATTTTACAATTTTGGTGGAAAATTATATAAAAGATACCTCCCAATATTTAATACCTTTTGGTATTTACAAAAGTGTTAGTTCCCCTCCATTATAAAAAAGCAATAACCCTAATCCTTCCTCACACCGCCCAAGTCCATATGTATCATAAAAACTCCTACCAAATAGTCTCAAATAATACCTCAATTACTCCCAAAACCTTTAATTTTGTCATAAAACCTTCTATGGATTCCTTTTCATGTAAACTAAAAGCATTTACCCGATTAAGAGGTTACACCAACCCTCAAACTCGTTTCTTTTATTTCTTTCTCCACCCTCTCAAATATTCTTATTCAATGACTGGATAACAAATCCAAGACAATAAATATACAATAACATTTTTATTCTATGGTTTTATCTAAAATTATGAACACTTTCATCTAATTAGTAACAAACATATTGTTTATGTGTATGGCGAACTATCACCCCATGAAATGTTTTTTGTTAATTTTTCCGTTACCGCCTCTCATGGTGTTAATTATGATGGAAAAAAAATTTATATGTGTAATATATAATATTTATTATTTATTTAACCTTATTTAATAATTTTTCAACACATATATTTATACTTCATATTTGGTCTAAATATGACAATGTTTTTTGAGAAAATATGGACTACCAGCCCTTCAAAGTGATGGGATTCCTTCACACACAACATGGGAAGTATTAAGGATGGATTTAGTAAAATTATATGATATATATGAAATAATTATACCAAATTAATAATTATATATATCTATATGTATCAAATATTTCATTTACTCTCTTTCTTTCAATGTGACAATAAAATGAAAATAATGTTCATACATATTTACAGCCAACCATCTCCATGAATAGTGTATTCCATTTCATACATCTATATCATATAGATTTTTATAATAAAAATATAATGAATATAATTTATATTTATATAATGTTTTACATTCTTGAAATTGAAATATATATATAAGGACCAAATATATAACAAATTATTACACCAGTGAGAAATAAATTGAATATAACCCGAAGTGAATCCTTAACATAAAATTGTTAAAAAGTGGGTAATATAAAACCATACATGGTATTACATATACGAATATTATTATGAAAAATATCTATAATAATATAAAATTTTTAATTCAAGAATATTTTTTGAGTACTAAAATATTTAAGATAAAAGGTAAGGGGATTTTATTTTACTTTTTATTTCTGTGAGATATATACCATGTTCACCACTAATTCCTCTTGTGTGGTGTATATAAGTACCATTAATTTATTCTATTAATCTTATAATTAAATTAATGGGTATTTAAATATTCATTTTATAATATTTATTACATGGGTTTTATGTCTTAAAAGTCCTCAAATCTATAAAATAGTTTTGTCTCAATTTTCCTTCTCTAATACTCTTGTCATGTGATGAACCTAAATTTTTTTAGGTATATATAATTCCATTTTACATGTCATTCCATGAATATAATTCATTTAATGATATTTTATTCTTAATTTCATTTCATTTTATTAATCTTATATTATGGTCCCATGTTACAAGTGATAAGAGTTTATTGAAATAATATCATCATTTTTATATATTGTTGATGATTATGCTTATTTGATGAAATCCTAAGATAAATCTGTAAATAAAACTCATGTGTTTCATTATACTCAGTTTACTAAATATATTTCCATTATTTATAAACATTTTCCACTATTCTTACTTAATATAATTATGAAAAAAAATAAAAAAAATATCACCATATTTCTCTCTTCGGTCGAAAATCTGGTTTATAACCAAAATATATTTTCAAAACGTGTTCATAAAATTTTTTAAAATAATCATTGAAAATAATTTTCAAGGAAAAATTATTTTAATTTTTTATTATTATTTTTAGATCTTCCTTTAAAAGTTTTCAAATTTATTTTAAAAAATCATTTGAAATATGTTTTGAAGCTTCTTTTATATTTTTTCAAGGAAAATGGTTTACAAAATGTTTTCAAGATTATCTTATATGTTTTCAAGGAAATGGTTTTCAAAAAAAAATTAGACTTATTTAATTATATTTCAACAAATATGGTTTCATAAATTTTTATTCTTATTTTATAAATTTTCAAGGAGAAATGTTTTCGTAATATTTTCAAGCCTTTATTATATTTTTTCAAAGTATTTTCAAATTAAATGGTTTTAAAAATGTATTATGTTTTTAAGATATTTTTTCAAAGAAAAATAGATATTTTTCTAAAGAAATGATTTTTAAATATTTTTACCATTTATTTTCCACCTAATACGACATCCTTTTATGTTACTCATTCCCTTCTAAGAAATTATCCAAAGACTTCATTCATATTTTCTCTTGAATGGTTTATGTTTTAGTGGAATAATGCTTGTGAAACGTATTTCTATTTCACAAGTTATATTATTTTTATAGATAATTCTTTTCATGGGTTACGATTATTATGAAATGATTTTGAAACCTATATCTTTTTCTACAGGTTATGATATGATTACATTTTTCTGATACCCATTTCATTCCAGGGGTTTTGATATGATTGTTTATAATTTTTTGGCACATGTATATATGATTTCATTATTATATGGGTGGTATCTATATCTACCTCCAATGAATTGTGTAAACATTTTTACCTCACGATATAGACAAGGATGGAATAAGAAATGAACTTGTTTTAGTATTACAGGGCATGAACAATAAATGAACTTTGTTCAGTATTATAGGGATTAAATGTGAAATGAACTCAGTTCAGTATTATACAGATGGAATTATATATGAACTCAGTTTAGTATTGTTGGTTTGTAATAATGATTCAATTTGATTCTATAATACCGATATAGAACAGGGTGTGATCTCGGTTTAGTAAAGGACTTTTTCCACTAAGATAGCCTCAGTAGAAATGCCTTAAATACTATAGAAATAATTATATATGCTTATGTGTCTTCTACAATTACATTTTTTATTCTTATGTTATGATTTAATGTCTTATAATCTTCATTTCCTTATGATTAATATCTTATAAGCATCCATGATTTACCCCATGATTCATGTTTATGTATTTGATATGCAGTGTATGATATTATATTTTCATGATCATGTTTTAATACCCTTATTCTCATGATTATTCTTATATGTCTCATTTGATTAACCTTACTGAGTATGTGATATCTTCCCTTTTAAACTTTCTTCCCCATGTTATGAATATATATTTCTTGTATGATATGTCTAAGAAGGGTTGTACTCTTAGAGAACCTAGTGCGAGATAATTGTTCTCACTCATGTAGTAGTTTTTATGTTTCCATTTTTACAAAGGCACTAAACTAATATTATATTTAGGATTTTGTTTGTATAATGTTTTAGTTATTCTTCAAAAGAGATGTAATATTAATGTATCAAAGGAGAGGGATTTTATAATTGATATCAGAAAGAAGGTTTAGTCAACCATTGGAAACTAAGAGGTGAAAACTTCAGTGATATCCCTTGGTATATTTCTAAGGATATTTCTAGGAATATCCCTAAGGATAACTATGAAGATATGTTAATGTTTAGGAAAATGTTATGGAATTATTGTAAAGGATAGAGTTATTGGTTTCCAAGAAATACATCCATGTCTTGATGATTCAAGTGGATGTGGCTCTAGAACAGATGTACCTAGGGGTAACAACTCTGACAAGTTGTCACAAACCTAACTTAGGGTAATCTGGTACATGATAACGGGTCTTGCAACACAGCTGGTTTGACACTCCCATGGGAAATACTTTGGGAATTCACATACTATTTATAATGACTCATTAAGGATTTAACTAGAGGATGGATATGAATAACCTAAGTTAAACATAAGGTTTCATAGATAAAATTTGTAGGATCCATGATTTAGTTACGCTATAAGTAATTTTTCATGATTATACAGTATCCAAATATGGTAAATCTTTCTCACACTTTGATTTCCATTTTTAATAAATGGAGAGAACTAGATGGAACATGGTTAAATTTTAATTTTTTATATTTATGAAGTATGGGAATTATGTGAATATATTTAAAAATTATAAATCGTTAAAAGATAATTAGGATGGTTATACAAGTATGGGTTATACTTCTAATGATAAAGAGACCACAAACGACATGTAAAAGGAATGTGATGCTTTTTCTTTATTTTATACATTAAACATAAGAATAATTATTAGATTTAGGTTCCAGAACCATAATACATGTTTCTTATTTCATATTCATGGAAATAGGTATTAAGAAATCAGTTTATGATGATTGAGTAATTGTTTAAGAATAATGTTGGATGAGTGAATTATTTATGTTTTCCAATTCAGATATTATGTTATATGAATCAAGAAATATATAAGTATTTTCAATATAAGTTTTCATTAAGGATTGAAAAGGAATTTTTGAATGGTTATGAAGAAATTGAAAAGTTATTTCTTGTAAAGTTGATATTTTGATTAAGGTATCCCTTAATTAATGCCTGACATTGAGAAAATGATGCCTGGATAAAGATATTATGGATACGAATAAGTAAATTTGATGGTATAGATTACCCTAGAACTGATTGTTTTAAAATTATTCTATGACATCAAGGATGAATTTTAAAACATATTATATTTCAAGAATATTACAAGTAATAATTAAAATAAGGAAATATGATTGTTTTCTAAAAGTACTTATGGTAGTTAAGGTAATATATTATGAGGGTATTCACATGTTTGGAGTGTGACAACCAAGTGGTACTGTATGATATATGGGGATCATTGTTAAGCTTATTTCATAAATTTATTTCTAATTCATTGAATTTTAATCATTTAGAAGGGTTATAAGGTTAACCATGTTTAGAAATTTTAAGTTAAAATTCAGATTAAGTTAGTATGAATAAAGTGTTATCTTTCCATATGAGGATTTAGGAATATTGGATGGGCTATTCAAAATACTTTTTTAAGGATAACTGATGGGATGAAATATCATGGGTCTCATGGTACTTTTGTACATTGGGAATAACAAATTAACCTTCCTTTTTAGAGAAATGTTTAATTGGATCAAGGAACAATAAAGGGTGATGGGGTCCTAAAATCATGCAAGTGTATCTTTTTGTGAAAGTTATTCAACTTTTAGAAAAATGATCTTCAAGCCAAAAATTCTGTCCTATTATCTTCATTTATGATTAATAAAATGGTCCCATAGTTAATCACATATTTATGGACCCGTTATTATTAATATCCTCATGACCTTGTCCTCTATCACTGTTTATCATAACTTGATGGTAATATTTCTCTTCCATGTCCATGTTTTCACTTCCCACCTATGTTCTCTTATGTGGGAATCTCGTTATGTGTTACCTTGGGTAATGTTTATGGTTCTAGCATTTCCTTTTTATGGTGGTTTTTAGTATTTATTTTTATGATGTGGTTTTATATTAATGAAACATTCATGTATTCAACCTTTAATAACCCGAAATAATTTAATGGGCAAAATTATTTTTTTTGGTATAATGTAACAACCCAATATTCTATGAAATAATTTTTTATTATTAAAATTAATTATTTTTAATTATTTTTTTCACTTAACTAAGCTAAATATTCATTTCACATTGAATCGACATGGCTTGTGCTACATACAATACTAAATAGTTGTGCGTTATACACAACACTGAGTTTCTACAAAATATCATTTTATTGTTATAATTATTTAAATGAGATAATTATAACATAGACATTAAAATTAGTAATATTAATAGTAATAATTATTTTTCATATATTATTTATAATTTTATCACATAAATAAAACATAATGATAATCAAATTTAGAATTATTCGCAATGTTTTTTATGTTTTAAAAAAACATTTTCATAAAGAAACTTTTTTTTATACCCTTCTATGAAAAATAGTAAAAATATTTTTAAAAGAAATAAAAATTAAATTTGATAAAATGAGAATAATTTTTTAATTCATAATTTCGAAATTATATTAGGGTTATTTTTTGGTATTTTTCTGAGAAACATCATTTTTTGGGTAAATAGTAAAAAATATTGTAATTTAGTTAAATACATTATTTTCGTTTAAATGATGATTAGTGTTCAATTATATATTAAATTGGTTTTTAAAGTCACAATTGCTCAATTATAAATATATTAATCCAATTTAGGTAATTTGAGTCATTTTTTATTCAAATATTATATATATAAACTTATTGAACTTTTGAATGTCTTTTAATTTAAAAACTTGTTTTCTCACCACATCTACAGGATTAACGTTAAAATTATTTTTTCCACTTATATTATTTTAATTTTGAAAAATGAACATAATTTTTTTAATAATTATTACATTTTTATTCGAATAATATCAACTTAAATTTTGGTCAAAAAAATAGTGAATGTGATTAAAATTAATTAAATTTATTAAGGTAAGATTGTGCTTTATTAAAGACTAAAATTTAATCTTAAGGACCAAAAAGACATGTACACTTGTCCAAATGCCATTATATTCCAATAATTCAACCATATATCATATTTTTTATAATTGTTTGGGTTATTGGGTTATTATAAAATGGAAGTACCATAAATAAAAGGTTATGTAAGGAAAAATAAGAAAAGGGAACATTTTTTACCTTTAACATTTAAAAAACTTTGAGGTATTTAAAAAAAAGATCATTTTTTAGGTTATAGATATCATTTTATTGATAAATGGGATATTTATATCATAATAAACTATCAATAATTTTTTTTTTATAATTAAGTAACTTAAAATGCTTATGAAATTCCAATGTAGTGATTATTCAGTTAATAATTAACTATAATAAATCATACTATAAATATTAAAAGTGAAGTTAATTGATTTAAATATTATCTTTAATTATTTTTTAAGATTAATTTATCATTTTTCACATATTTAAAATAAATTTTTCTAATTCTAACATTAGTTTTATATATTAAAATTAAAAATAAATATGGTCAAAATTGATGTTATTGTCATTTTCGAATAAATGATATTTCACTAAAAAAAATTAAAATTAATAAAAATAATATATTCGACCAAGTGATTTTAAAGGGGTAAAAAATATTAAATATTTTCTACTAATGTACCAATTTACTTTTTGTAATTAACATATTTAACTATGGATTGTAAAGACATTGTTAGAACGGTCCGGGTTTAAGTAGTGTTTTGTGCGTCAAATCCAATTATTTTAAAAATAAATTTCTAAAACACATGAGATTTTTATTTTATAAATTAGGTATAATATTTATAATACATTGGACCTATATTATATAATAAATCTCACTTTACATTATAATTAAAACTTAAATAACATAGGATAGAAAAGTAGATGCTTTAATAAAAACAAAAATAATAAAATTGGGTATTCATAGAAGTTAAGGAAACAAATATTAAAATGAAAATATTTTTGTTAAATTGATATTTTTTTCAACCAAAATTTCCCTATAATCCTTTTTTTATTTTTTGAGCCATATTATGTAAATTATACCTACCATTATTGAATACATTTTGGTATTTACTGGAGAGGCACTCCCCTTCCACTATTAAAAGGCAAGAAATCTACCCCTTCCTCACACTGCTCATGCCAATTTTTCGCATACAAAATCAGACCAAATAGTCTAAAAATCTCTCCCATTTTAATATAATCCTCCTTTTGGGCATAAATACTTTCATGGAATCTATTTCATACAAATGAAAAGTATTTACCCGATTAAGAGGTAACACCCTCCATCAAACTCATTTATTTTATTTTATTCTATAATCCCTCAAATATTCATATTACATGCTTCTTTAATGAAATAAGTATCATAAATATAATATTATATTGTTATTATAATTGTTAAAACTACACTTAAACATTCTTCTAATTGGTAACGAACATACTATCTACGTGTACGACGAACTCCTACACCACCAAATGATGATTGTTCATTTTTTTCCTTAGTGCCTCTCATGATAGAAATTATGATTTAAAATATGTTTATATATGTTATATATTATATTTATTAATTATTTAGTCTCCTTTAATTATTAACAACATAGATATTTTTACTTTATATTTTATGTAAATATGATAATTTTATTTGGGGAAATGTGGACTATTGCCCCTCAAAGTGATGTGAGTTGTTCACACAGTACATGGGAAGTACTAAAAATGGGATAAGTGAAAATATATGATATATATGATATAAGAAATATACTATAATAAATATATATATGTACTTATATTTCATTTACTATTGTTCTTTCAATACAAGAATAAAATGGAAACAACGTTCATGCGTACGTATGGCCTACTGTCTCCATTAATTGTGTATTCCAATTCATACTTATTTATTATATAGATTATTATAATACACATATATTTTATATAAATGATATTTATATAATTTTTTACATTATCTAAATCATGATATATGTATAAGGACCAAATATGTAACATATTATGAAACAAGTGAAAAAAGTGAATATTACCCGAAGTGAAACCTTAACATAAAATTGTTAATAAGAAGGTAATATAAAACCATGTATTATATTAGATATAATTATATTATTTTTTAAAATATATATAATAATCATACATTTAGTTTAAAGGATTTTTTTAGTACAAATAGAGTCAATACATAAGGTATGGGTATTCCATTTCACTATTTATTTTCTTGAGATATATGTTGTGTTCACCACTCATTCCTTTTGTGTGGTGTATATAATGTACAAGAATGTATTATATGAATCCAATTTTTAAATTAATAGGTATTTGAAAATCCATTTTATGATCTTTATTTCATGGTTTTTATGTTTCAATGTTTAGAAAATCGTTAAAATGTTTTTGTCTCAATTTTCATTCTTTAAGACTCATGTTATGTTATGCACCTAATTTTTTTCAAGGTGTAAATACTTAAATTTTAAATGTTATATCATGAATCTAATTATTTTATTGACATTTTAAGATTAATTTAATTTCCATTACTTACAGTCATAGTATTATTCCATGTTATTAAGTGACAAGATTTTATTGAAATAATCTCATCACTTTTCGAAATTGTTAATGATTATGCTTTTCTTAATGAAATATAATGATCCATATCTCTAGAAAATTCATGAGTTTCATTATACATTTTTGTTTTCAAGTTATATCCATTTTTAGTACTATTTTCACTCATTGGTACTTAGGATAATTAATAAAATGTTTTTAATAAATGTTGACTGTCTTTCTCTCTTCGTTCAGAAATTTTTTTGTTACATAACCCATGTTTTCAAAAAAGCATTCAAAAAAGTTTTCAAATGATCATTCAAAATAATTTTAAAGGAAAAGGGTTTTTTAAAATGTTCTATTGTTTTAAAGCTTACTTTATATGTTTTAAAAGCTATTATAAAATAAAGTAGTTTTAAAAATGTTTTTAAGCTTATTTTATATGTTTTCATGGAAATTGGTTTTCAAAATGTTTTCAGGATTATTTTTTATGTTTACAAGGAAAATAGTTTTCAAAAATTTTTCAATACTAATTTTAATGTTTTCAAGGAAAAATGATTTCAAAATTTTTTAAGCCTTATTTATAATATTTAAAAGTATTTTCTATATAAATGGTTTTAAAATGCTTTTATGTTTTAAAGAGAATATTTCAATGAAGAAATTATATTTTTTTTCAATAAATTTCTTCAAAATATCCTTCCATGTTATTTTTCATCTATGAAGACATTATTTGATGTTACTCATGCCCTTTTGGGAAATAATTCAAAGGTTGCATTCATATTCATTCCAAAATGGTTTATGTTTTGGTGGAATGATTCTTATGACACCTGTTTTTATTTCCCAGGTTTTATGCTTTTGAAACTCTCTTAATTTCATTGGTTATGATTATGATGATTTTATTATGAAGCATGTATATTTTTTCATAGGTTATGATATGATTACATTTTTATGATTCAAATTTCATTTCATGGGTTATGATATGATTTGTTTTTGATTTTTTGGAACATGTATGTATGATTTCATTATGAGATGGGTGGGACCTATATCTCCCTCCAATACATTGGGTAAATATTTAAATCACATGAGATAGATATGGTTGGAATGATAAATGAACTCATTTTACTATTACAAGGTTGTAACAAGAAATGAACTTGGTTTATAATTACAGATTTGGAATTAGAAATGAAATTGATTTAGAATTAAAGGATGAGAATGGGATATGAACTCACATTAGTATTATAGGACAAGAATGAGGAGTGAACTAGATTCAGTAATATTGGGACATAATGTGGTGTGAACCCGGTTTAGTAAAGTGTATTTTACAGTAATATGTTCTTGGAATCAATTTCTTAACTACTATGGAAATCAGTTTATATGCTTATGTTTCTGCCACAATTCTTTGTTCTACTCCTATTTTATGCTTTCATGGATTATTTTCTTTATTTACTTATGATTCATTTCTTATGAACTATCATGATTTATGACATGGTTCATGTTTATGATATTTTATATGTATCCTATGATCTTCTATTTTCATGATCATGTTCTCATACACTTATTCTCATGATTATGCTTACATATCTCCCTTTTTTACCCTTACTGAGCATCTGAGCTCACCCCTTTTTATGTTTCCTTCCCAATGTTATGAACATATATTTCATTTATGATAAATATAAGAGGGTTGAATGTCTTGGAGAAAAAAGGGAGAAAATGTAGCTCTCTCAGATACCATTTTTAGGTTTCCATGTTTCCAATAGAGATAATCTAATACGGACATTGGGAATTTATTTGTAGAATATATTAAATATTTTGTCAAAGTGGTGTAATGTTAATGTATGAAAATAAAGGGTCTCTACATACCTTTTCACTCAAAAATCTCAAATTGCACCATCCCAATAATGAGAATCCACATGAGTGTCCCCACTTGATAATGAAACCCTGGACCTCATCCCTAACCACCATGCATCTGTGCTCAAACTAAAAAGAATACATAAGGACTAAACACACACTAAGGTGCATGTACAAGGGTGAGAAATAATCTCAATAGTACACCCCAATGATGAACCCATAATAAGATTCCATAATAATATGCTAATTAAATATTCTCATCTTATGCAATACCACTGTAAAAGTTCCAATTATTTATATAAATAATAAAAACAATTCCATAATTGATCCCTGGTTCCATAACCCTAATTATCTAGAAACAACGCCATTTTATATGAGTACATGTATTAACGAATATATATAAATTCCCAAATATATATATACATATATATATATATATATTAATTTTCTCATATACATACTTATACAAGAATGGTATAAAATCATAAGTAACATAAACCACAATATATATTTGGACCCATTATTCGATCAATTAGGTGTAATTAAAAAAGGGAATTGAGATAGATGTCGTACCACTCCAGTTGTGTATCTTTACGTCGATATTGGGGTCCATAATCCTAGTCATCAATACCTTCTTCATCCAATCCTAAAAATATCTCTAGGAAATATATTTTACCATAGGTGCATAAATTTCCAAACTTTGGGTTCACCCATACTCGCCTCTAATCACTACAATATACAATCTTGTATACTGATGGATACTCCAATAAATAAAACTACATCAACTAAGTCCTATGATGTTTATTTAAAGTATCAAGACATCATTTTCAGGATCCAAAGATTATAAAAGTCAAAGGCATCCAAATATGTTGGATCCATTGAGTAGAAATATCCATGGAATTTGTCTGAGCTATGTAATTTAGATATGAGGAGTGGAAATTGTCAAGGCATCCAATCAAGCTAACAAAAATATTATTCAAGCATTAGAAATGTCCAAGGTATCTCAGAATGCTAAGTAAACTAGGTCTAATGAGTTAAAATGTCCAAGTCATCCAGTCAAGCTAATTAAATAGGATCCAATAATCCTGAATGTGTAAGGAATCATAGTGAGCTAGGTTAACCAGATCGAAGCAGTATAAATTTTCATGGAATCTAATAAAGGTAATTAAACAAAATATTAGGAGTATAAATTTACTTAAAATCCAATCAAGCTTATTTAATACGATTCAAGGAGTATAAATTCTCATGACATCATAGCAAGTCGGGTAAATCATATCCAAGGAGTATAAACGTCCAAGGAATCCCATAATGTAAGGCTTGAAATATAAATCCTAAGAATTACCTCTCGAAATATTTTACAATATCAATCAAATATGTAGGATCAACAGTAAGATCCCTAAATGTAAGGCATGTCATCTACACTCAATAAGGATCAAAAGCCAGATCCTAGGTAGCACATCTCGTAATACCAAAGAGCAAGGTTGCACCAAGATGTTCTCAACATCCATAGACCATGAAGCACCTCTAGTTATCATTATTGCATTAATAGTAAAAAAGTGAAAGAAAACACAAATATTGAGGGTGGATGAATGCCTAAAAACACCACTACTTCCACATCCTCTTATGCTTACAGGTTTTTTATGTGTTATAAGGTGACACCTAATACCATATATACCCAAACCAGACATACTACCTCGTGGTCAGTCGAGCATTGGTCCTCCCAGTAGGTCCCTCATGCCCTGATGAAGGAGAGGAATCCTACTCGGTATCCTAAATGGTGAAGGTGAAAGGAGGAATCCTATATGAGTTCTTTAATGGTAAGTAAACAAATTAATCATACACGGGAACAACGAAATATATTAGAAGATAAGTATTCCTATACTAGACCCTCAGAATTAGAATTATAATTAAAGGCATCCCACACAATATCCCTAGAAACAAATAACTTCATGACCCCTAGGCTTGAAGGGATGATATTGCAAGTGATACATCCTACAAGAAAAATATATTAAATAATTATTCAATAAAGATAGCTCATGTCTCTTATCAGATTATGCCTCACTCTCTAGAGACAACTAGATTCAATTTTCAAAGGAAGAACCTCTCCATTTTGGAATAACCTGAACACCTACTAAGAGTCCTCAAATCACCCCAAGGGTTTCACCATCATGATCTACCTGTAAATACAATTAAAATTGAATATTAATGTCTCTTATTATTAATACTAGCTGTAATGATATGAAAGAATGTAAAACCCATAAAAATTTTAGAAAAAAAGAGTGCATGACTTGTCAACGGCATCACGTTGCATGTACCCTCACGGCCCCACCTAGGCATATACTTCAACTGAACATGTCTTGTCATGAAAATGTAAAGGGAGAGTTTTTAATGTACATGGAATATACCCTACACAAGGTACCTTCACATGTTCCACACAAGCCCTATGCATGTAATTTTCTTAGTATTATACATTTACATGTTGTGAAACCCACATGGGGTCTGCTCGTATACTCTAGGTGACCTTGTTCCCCTACACAGGTTAACATGCTAGGTACTCGGATACACCGTTGAGTCTAAGTACATGGCGTGTAAACCCCACACATAGTGTATACCTCTAAAAGATCAGTTTCCCTAAACAAGTAGAGCACATTGTGTGTCTTTTTGAACATAAATGTCGTGTGATTAGGATTCCCAAACAGAAAACTCATAAAATTGGACAAAAACCCTATTTTATTACCCAATAGATAAAAATAAACCCTAGAGGGGTCCTAAACATAAATATTTGGGTTTAAAAACTTGAAAAAAGAAAATATAAAGGTATATAAGGAAAAAAATAAAAATGGTATACCTTCAGGAGGAATATGTTAAATTTTCTTCCATTTCCATGGTCTTCTCCTATCGCGCTATGATTTAGTGCATCCTAAGAATCATGGAAGTACCTATATTCACCTATCTATCTTTCTATATATATATATCTGACTTTTTTCTCTTCATCACTTAATTAAGTTTCCCTATAGGGGTTGTATGAAAGAAGTAAGGGAGGAAGGGATAAATGAATGCAGAAAAGAATATGAAGAAAAAGAAAAGAAAAAAGAAAAGGGCTATACCCTAGAACCCAAACTAATTTTATTCCCCATCTAGGAATGAGCCTTCATTATGGACCCAATAGTGGTGATGTAAACTCAATATAATTCTCTATTAAAAAATTT
This sequence comes from Viscum album, assembly GCA_963277665.1. NCBI lineage: Eukaryota > Viridiplantae > Streptophyta > Magnoliopsida > Santalales > Viscaceae > Viscum > Viscum album. The sequence goes on from OY728164.1 coordinate 1,270,267,145, forward strand.
AGATGAATCAACCTGTGTGAATAAAAAATAAATAAATAAATAATTATTATTTATTCATTATTCTGATGAAATTCAAATGGATTAGAATTCCACCAAACTCTTATCTATGGGTAAAAACCTTATTCTTAGACAAATATAGTGGCTATAAAAGTTATATGAAGTTATATACCAAGGTAAAATTACCATTTTACCCCTAATAAGAATCAGAAATCAAAAATTCAAAATTCTTCTCAAAATTACAGTTCATAAAAACATGGTTCCTAACATATTCCATTTAAAAAAGAATCAATGAAATATAGGGAATTTTTATTCTAGAGTTTTATTTTGACTCTTCTTGTTTTTTTCTCTACCCTGAATCACAACAGAGTGGTGGAGTAAGTTTTCTCTAAATTTTTATGTACATTTTTTGGTAATTGAGGTCTCTGAGATGTTTTGAAGTGGATTAAAAATATCTATAAGATCATCAAATATATTGTAACTTTTTTATACTGGAGGGTAATAAAATAAGGTGTTTTTCTATGGGTTTTATCTATTAATGGTGGAAGGTCGTAGTTACATCCCAGATGCAAGAGGGAACGTAATAAGAACACTTTAAGACCTTGTTTTCTCAGATATTTCTCCCTAAGTTATGGTGGAGAGTATGGAAAAGATGAAGAGTCTCTAGAAGTGCTAACTATCAGTGAGTAGTACATTGAAAACATTATATAACTTATTTAATTCCCTTGTGATATCATATAAAGAACTTCCTTTAAGAAACACTTGTTTGTGGAGGGCCATCATCTTTCCCCTAGTGTTCGAGTTCTTTTATCTGGGATTTACTTTTTTTAAGACTTGTTAGATAAGAATTATCTAATAAATTTCATCAAAAGGGGGGAATTAATGATTTTTGGAAGCCCTATATCTTTATAAATTGGTAAATATTCTCCATCTAGTGAGGATTGGGTTCTAAAGTAACCTCTTTTGGAAGGATCTTCTTCTTATATTATTATTTACTTAAAAGGAAATGATCCCATGTGTGCTTTCAATGTGTTCAATTCAAGAAATCTAATCCCTCTTTCTCATGTATTCTAAATAACTATTGTCATTTTCGTTTATTGGTACACCTCCAAAAGTTTTATAATAATAGTAATACCTCAAGGAATAAATCCTTTTTAACCTCAAAATTCTAATAGTTTTTGGACCCATCTTTCTAAAGTATCTCATCCATTGCCCTTTATGTATCTCATGTCTTCTTTTTCCATTATTGTTGCTAGTTTGGAAATATATCCTATATCATAGGATGTTCAGTGTTATTTTCTCGTTTGAATAGTAATAATTGTTTTTGATAAATCATGTTGGTGTTTTATTTTAGGATTTTTATATTGATTATTCATAGGTATAACTCTATATAGTTCTCTATATAGTTTTATATATTTTATGTTATCCTTCATGATATTGTATTCATAAATAGTAGGAAGACCCACTATTGGTCTCTTTTTCATAATCTCTTTGTTATAATGTGTGGGTGTGAGTTTTAAATAAAAATAGATGAGTATATGATGATTTTAGATTATTTTGGTGGAAGTTAAAGATTAGTTTTGAGATATTTATTCCTTTAAATTGTGAATTTTGGTTCTTATTTTTTCCTTGTAAAACAATATAGATATATGTGAGTAAAAAGTATTATGTTGGGAAGAATTTTCACACCTTGACTTTATATTCACATGTAACTGTACATAATTATTGGTGGTTAACATAATTTTCCATGTTTCTTAGTTTTCTAGGTGTTTTGAGAATTTATGACATTGTGAAGTAATGTGTGTGGTGAGGGTGACCACACCATGTTGTAGTTATTAAGAACAATAGGCATGTTATTGATTAAGTGGGTGACAATGGGGGATATTCATAGTAAGACACACATTTATTTTTTTAATTTTGTTTTCCCTATGGTATATTAAATGGCCAAAATGCCAAGGTTGGGTGTTTTAAGTGATCATGGTGGAGTTCTAGGTGACTGAGCGACCTATGAGATCAAATGATGCCCCACCTACACTTTGTTCTATGGGTATTGGGTTCATTCGAAATACCATGGGGATCTATGTTAGTTTTTTGCTGATTTTGGATTAATATTGTCAATATATTTTATGTTTTAAATATTTTAAAATACATAAATTTTTATTATAAAGTTAATTAAATTATTAAAATGATTATTATTCTATTTTATTATAAATTTAATATTATAACTATAATTATTTTTATTGAATAATAATATTTTTTTAGAAATATTATAGATTTAATTATATTTTTTATTAAATATTATATATGACAAATAAAATTTTTTATTTTAAACGTTATTTTAATTATTTTTCAACCAATTATTCATAATTTTTTAGATTTATTTTAATTTAAATTTAATAAAAAAATCATTTTTCTCATTCCCTTATAATTCATTTATGTGAGTTAAATTCTTATATGTGGATTTCAGTTCCCATACGTGAATCTTTTTAAGTGGTATTATTTTTTTCATAGTTTTTTAATCATATATTGATTTGTAAACCTTTGAATCAAATTATTTTTACTCATATGAATAGATGATAAAATTATATAGATTTTATTAAAATTCATAGAATGATAAATCCATCATTTGGGTATTTAAAATGTGGGATGAAGTCTCATCATGTTTTTTTTTGTATAGTTTTTTGAATTGAATTTTATACTATTTTTTAATGATAACATAAGATACAATGAACATAATTTCACACCACCTGTAGAATTGTAAATCTATTAATTTTATATAAATTTAATTATAATACAAATATGGAAGAAATGGTAATTTTATTACAATAAATATTTACTTAATCACTATAATATTCTAGTTTTATTTTATCTATATTTTTTATTACATATGTTGGTATTTTTCAATGATATCTCATGATAAATAAGTCAGTTTGAGGAGTTCCTTAATTCATTAGAAATATATTTAAATTATAGATATATAATTAAAAAAGGAGATTATGTTTAATAACTTATTTATATACTCTAAAAATTTATCAAATCTACTAAAAAATATGACATAGAATTTTATAGTTTCAGTTTTTTCAATGTGAATATTACTCTCATGGTGATTTGGCTACTTGAAATGTTTATCTATATGGATTTAGTTCCATGGATTATTTTTATATGAATGGAAAATATTCTATGTAAGAATCTCATTTAGGAAAATTGTTATTGGAATATTTACTTATGTGACTCTATATTTACTTATGTGATTATATATAAACTTGTAAATTTTAAATTTCTTAAGAATAATCTATTTTCCAAATTTTTTACATTTTTATTTCTTTCATGACATTAATAATAAATTTTAGTGATTTATTTGTCACATAAAATCATATCAATCATATAAAAACTATAAAAATTATATTTTTAGGGTTTTAAATTTGTTTAAAAGTGGTTTAAATTCATTTAAACATTCATGCTTGAATATACATCTTAGTACTCAAAATTTCATATTTATTTATTTTAATTTGTTTCTTTTTTTAATTATTTATAAAATCATTTTTAAAACTAATTATTATATAATAACTTTTTTATATTATTTAATGTTGTATTATTAATTTTTTAATTCATATTTATATATATATTCTAAAATATGGAATGATTATTTATTTTATATTTTTTATTTTTAAAGGAAACATTCATTGGAGATATTTTGATATAATTGAAAAATTATTATGGATTCTTTATAGATGGATTAAAATATGTTTGAATTAGTATTAATGTTTTAAAATTAATGTATTTTTTGATAATTTTGTAAAAATATTTCTTTCTCTCTCTAAATCCAAAAAACTGCTATTATTATTTTTAATTACTTTACCCATTGTAGTTTTTCCATTAATATTATTATCAAACATTATTTAAAGCAGGGTCATGTATTTCATGTCAATAAGATATTAATAAGATACTATTTTATAATAACATTTAACATACACACTCTCAAATATTTTTATAATTATTTTAAATTATTCAAAAAAAGTTTCATTTAGTTGATGAAACAATCATTGTGTATTATACTCTAAATTTTTCATCCTGGTTATTTTGTTCTGTAATTATTCTTTACTAATTTTTTATATTGTGTCCCTTGTACACTAATCATTTGTTTATGATTTTAAATCTCAAAAGCATTTTATCTCTTGGTTTTGTGACCCCCAAATTCTAATGTTGGAACCATTTGGGATGTGAATCCCACATTCTAATGTAATTTTATAATGGTTGTGACTCTCTGCACATTATTCTAGTGTCTGTTTATACCTCCTATAGAAAAGTTTTAATTTTAATGTGTTATTATTCCAAAATGAAAATCAATTTCACAGTGTACTACACATCTCTGAAGTAGTAGATAATTATAAGATTATAGTACCTCCAATTTCTACTAAACTACTATAAAAATACATGTGTTAATTCTTTACATTTAAAATTCATAAAACTATATTATATAACATTATTATTAACCTTAATAATTAATTTAGAACATTAAACCATCTCTTTAAAATTTAAATAAATTCTATTCACCTGACCTCTATATCATTCGTCATCTCCATCTCTAACCTAAATAATTGGTATCAAATTTTCTACCTTTTTAAGTATTTTTATACTATATTACAGGTATTAGATACTAAAAACTTGGTATCATAACCTATTTGTTGAACCCTCTGGGAAAATTAGTTGAACTCATATTTCCATAATATCAACTATGCTCAATCGTATTTTGATAATCCCAGTTATGATCAATTATAGTTTGGTAGTTCCTATATTGATTAATGGTTAAATTAATTATTTCAGTATTTATGAACATCATACACATATTCATTTATTATATTATTTATATTATCTTCAAGGAATAAGGTTACTGGATGAATATATTCTAACTTAACTCATTCTGCCAATAGAATACTTAAACAGGCAAAAGGTCACCATTACAGAACAAGTCTACAGATACTCAAAAGGTCACCGTTACAGAACAAGTCTACCGATACTCAAAAGGTCACCGTTACAGAACAAGTCTACCAATAATCAAAAGGCCACTGTTACAGAACAAGTCTACCGTTACACGGAATGTTACCGATATACTAAGCTTACCGATATAAGAAGGTTACCGTCCGACAAGCCTACCGATACGAAAAGGCTACTGATACGGAAAGGTCACCGTTATGCAAAGCCTACCGATATGCGAAAGCCCACTGATACAAGCAAGCCTACCAATACATGAAGGCTACCAATAGAAAGGATATCGTTACTCAAGGCTACCGTTACTCACGGCTACCATTACTCAAGGCTACCGCTACAAAGGCTACCGATACCCAAACCTACCATTCTAGAGAATCCAACACTAATTTAAATTATTTATAATTATTTAATCGAACCAACGGTCATATCATGTATATTTTAATACACTGAAATTTATTTAATATGTGTTGTTGGATGTCAGGGAACCGTACCTTTTACCTGCGAAAAGAAATCATTTCTTTTGCTGGAGCTCATTCTTTAAATGAAAGAGGAATGAATAGATTAATACACAGAGACATACATACCACGAGGTGTGCTGGAAGAACAACCGAGTGTGAATACTAAGAGACGACTGAACTTACACGAAGAACTCATTCATTACTGCATACCAGGGAAGATCTGAGAATGAGAACATCCACACAAGAACTTCATCGACTATTTTTTTGAACCTGGAAGTCAAGGAAGCAGAAGACACTCTGTTTTCCAGACAAACACCAGAGGAGGACTCAGAACTAATTCCGATCAATCCAAAGTAGTTCAGAGTTGCACTGCAATCACTAGAGCCATTTCTAAACTCTAAATCTTTGCCTCTATGATTTACTTTTTACATTTTGAGCAATGTGTGTCATCTGCTGTATTTTACACACACACTGTCTCATGTACTTTAACTAGAGGATCTGTAAATCCTCACTCAAACTCTTACATCCTTTATTTCCCACTGGGATAGTGATAGAGGTCATGTGTGACCTGGACAACTGGAGCTGTTGTTTTTGTTCCCATGGATAACAGTGGTAGAGGTCTTGGACCTGGACAGTTATATACTATTTTAAACCCTGATCCAGGGTGTGGATCACTTTTATATAAAGTTTTGAGAGGACTAAGTCTCATCTTGAGACTGAACCTCTTGGTTAAATCTGTTGTGCTTATTTATTTTCAAAGTTTTTTTATTCCGCTGCAAACTACATTAAAACCAAAACAGTTTTAAAGTCACATTGATAATTAAACTCGCAACTGTTTATATTAGTTGTAAAGCAGTAAGTTAGTTTCAAAAGATAATCAATTCTCATGATTTGATTAACTAGGAAATAATCAATCCTCTGAGAACCTAACAGAACCTTTATTTTGAAATAAATTCACTACAGTTTAGTTCTGTGTTTTATTTGAGGGATTTTAAGACATTATTTTTAAATAGAAATTTTAATTGGAACTCAATTCACCCCTCCCCCTCTTGAGTGTCCACTCTGACCAACATTTGGTATCAGAGGATGTATAAATAATTTCTACAGTACTCTGTTTTTCAACTATGATTTTAGTTGTATTTTAAAGTTCTTAAAATTTATTTTATTTATAAATTTTTATCTCTTTAAAATCTTTGCTTTAAGTAAGTTATCATGGATAACAGACATGAAGGTGTTGCTACCAATAGAAAACCCTTTTTCAATGGCACTAACTATGAGTAGTGGAAAATAAATATGAAAATTCATTTAGAGAGCATGGGTTTTGATATTTGGACTGCTATAGAATCAGAATATAAAATACATACTACTGTTAGATCTACTTGGAATGAAGCTACTAAGACAGCCTACAATAATAATTTTAAAGAAATGAATGCTCTGTACTTTGCTTTAGGAGATGAGGAATTTAATAGAATATCTTCTTGTAAAACTGCTTATGAAATTTGGGATACCTTAGCTGTTTCTCATGAAGGAACAACTAATGTTAAGGAAATAAGATTGAACACTTACACTATTAAGTATGATAATTTTAAGATGAATCCTGATGAACCTATTTCTGACATGTATCTCAGGTTCAATGAAATAGTCAACACAATGATCTCACTGGGAAAGGATGTTCCATCAAAGGAACAAATTATGAGAATTCTGAGATGTCTACCTGAAAGATGGAGAGGAACTTCTGTCTCAATTAGAGAATCGTGTGATATAGATGAACTGCCAGTCAAGGAACTAATTGGAACATTGATGATGTATGAAGAACTTTAGGTGAACAAAGAAGAAGATGATGAACCTAGAAGAAAGTCTGTTGCTTTCAAATCTTCAACTTCAAAGAACAAGGATAAGGAGAAACTTCAAGCTATAAACAATAGTTCAAGCTGTGAAGACAGTCAAAGTGCTACTGATAGTGATACTGAGATGGCTCACATTTCCATAAGGTTTAAGAAGTTTTATAGGAAGAATAATTTTTTCAGAAAATCAAATTACAAAAGTAAGTATGACAGCAAGGGTCATTGGAAAAAGGATTGGAAGAAAGCTGAAAAAACAGATGATGTTGTCTGCTATGAGTGCAAAAGAAAAGGACATATAAAAGCAGATTTTCCAAAGCTGAGGTACAAGAAGAAGTATGAATACAAGGAAAATAAGTATAAGAAAGCCATGAAGGCTACCTGGAGTGCTTCTGAGGATAGCTCTAGTGAGTCTGAAATTTATGAAATTGAAATCAGAAATAAAGGGAACATGTGTTTTATGACAAACACATTTGAGGTAACATCTGAAACTCCGAATTTAAATTAATATTATTCTGGAGATGATTCTGACTCAGAAAACATGTCAAAATATGAACTGTTTGAATATTGTGATATGTTAGAAGAAACCGGTAATGAGATGAAAGACAAATACAAAGGTTTAAAGAAATAGTATGCTTTAACTGTTAAACATAAATCTGATCTTGATATTGAAATAGAAAATAATGCTCGATTACATAAAGAAAACACTGAACTGAAATTATCTAATGAGAAAATTAAGAAAGACTTAAAAAAGTTTATGAATGGTAAAGATACTCTTACTAAAATGTTAGGTAAGCAAATAGCACCTAGATACACTACTGGTATAGGATACCAACCAGAACAGAGAAAATTTACCAAAACTAAATTCATTCCTAAATATGGATAGAATGTTGCTAGTTGTAGTTCTGTATGTTCATATGCTTCAACTAGTTATATTCATAGTTATGGATCTAATAAGTTTTACCTTTCAAAATCTGTTGATTCTACAAACTTAATTAGACCCATTAGACAAATCTGGGTACCTAATGTTTTGTTGGCTAACCTGACTGGACCCAAGAAAATCATGGTACCAAAATTACTTCCTGTCTAAATCTGTTTTTTAGGGAACCTACTTAAAGAGCTCATGTAAAAGGACCTGGTACTTGGACAGTGGATGTTCATGACATAAGTCAGGAGACTTCTCATGCTTTAAAAGCTTAGTCAGATTTGATGGAGGTTTTTTCACTTTTGGTGATAACTCAAAAGAAAAAATCATCAGCTTAGGCCAGATTGGTAACATGGACTCAATATTGATTTCCAAAGTTTTATTTGTTGATGGACTAAATTATAATTTATTAAGTATTTCCCAGTTATGTGATGATGGTTTTAATGTTAAATTTGAAAATGATTCTTGTAATGTTTTTAATTCTAAAAATGTTTTAGTATTTTCTGCCTTAAGAAATGAAAATGTTTATGTTGTAGATCTGAATTCTTTAGCAAAGAAAAATATTACTTGTTTAAATGCTTTTCATAAAGAGTCTTGGCTTTGGCACAAGAATATTAGGACACTGCAATGTACATTCACTTAGAAAACTTACTAGGAAGAACTTAGTTAGAGACCTACCAATACATGAATTCCCAGCAGATAAAGTTTGTAATCCCTATCAAAAGGGAACGAAACATAAAGTTTCTTTTAAATCAAAGAAAGAAGTGTCAACTTCTCAACCTCTCGAGTTGGTTCACATGGATTTTTTTGGACCTTCTATAGTTTCTAGTTTAAATGGGAAGCATTATGTCTATGTTCTAGTAGATGACTATTATAGATATACTTGGGTATATTTTCTAGCTCACAAAAGTGAAGCATGTTCTTACTTTGTTAAATATTCCAAGTCTTTAGAAAATATTAGTGGACTTAAGATCAAAACCTTGAGAAGTAATCATGGTCGTGAGTATGAAAATCATGAGTTTCAATCCTACTGCTCACACAGTGGATATAGTCACAATTTCTCTACCCCTAGGATACCTCAGCAAAATGGTGTAGTAGAATGGAGAAATAGATCCCTTCAGGAGATTTCAAGAACCATGCTCAATGAGTATGACCTACCTGTTTATTTTTGGGCTAAATCTATCAATACAGCTTGTTATATTATCAATAGAGTCTTAATCAGACATGTTCTTAAAAAGACCCCTTATGAGTTGTTGAACCATAGGAAACCTAAGGTTAATTTCTTCAGAGTTTTGGGTTGCAAAGTCTTTATTCTCAATACCAAAGACAATCTTGACAAGTTTTCATCCAAGAGTGATGAATGAATTTTCCTAGGTTACTCTACCTCTAGTAAAGCCTATAGAGTTTTCAATAAAAGAACCAAATGTGTGGTGGAATTTGTTCACATCAAATTTGATGAAACTGATCCACATGAGCCTAAGACCTTTCTTGAAAATCTTGAAGATGATCTCTCTGTTTTGAACCTTAATGATAAGGACAGTGGACCTGTAGTTAAAACATCCAGTTCTGGAAATTTTCCAGAACCTGCTTCTGTTGACTCCCAACCTATTGTTAAACCTGAAATCTCTAGTCCTACATTTTTGAGACCAACTAGGATTCTAAAGAACCATCCTTTAGATGTTGTTGTAGGTAATCTAGATAGTGGAACACAGACTAGAGCTTCTCTAAGAAATCAGATTGAACATCATGATTTTCTTTCACATTTATAACCTAAAAATATCAATGATTCTATCAATGATGAATGCTGGGTAATAGCTATGCAATAAGAACTAAATCAATTTGAAAGAGACAAAGTCTAGAACTTAGTAAAAAGACCTAAGAACACCTTAACCATAGGCACAAAATTGGTGATTAGAAACAAAGTTGACGAATCTGGAAACCTCATTAGAAACAAAGCTAGGCTAGTTGCACAAGGTTACAATCAAGAAGAAGGAATTAACTATGAGGAAACCATTTCTCCTGTAGCTAGATTAGAGGCTATTAGGATCTTAATTGCTTTTGCATCACATCTGAATATCAAGTTATATCCAATGGATGTGAAAAGTGATTTTCTAAATGGTTTTATTGTTGAAGATGTTTTTGTAGAACAACCACCTGGTTTTTCAAATCCTCACTTTCAAAATCATGTTTTTAAACTTTTTAAAGCTTTATATGGTTTAAAACAAGCTCCAAGATCTTGGTATAAAAGACTTAAAAATTTTCTTATTTCAAAAGGATTTTCAAAAGGAATTGTTGATCCCACTCTTTTTTATAAAAAGAATTTCAAAATATGTTTTAATAGTACAAATCTATGTTGATGATATTATTTTTGGATCTTCGAAAAAAAAATTATGTACTGATTTTTCAAAGGTTATGCAAAATGATTTTGAAATGAGCTTAATGGGAGAGCTTAAGTACTTTATTGGATTTCAAATCTTTCAAACTAAATATGGAATTATTTTAAATCAGAGTAAATATACTAAGGATTTATTAAAACGTTTTGGTTTGGATAGTACTAAGGGAAGTGATACACCTATGAGTACCACTTGTAAATTGGATATTGATGAAACTGGTAAACCAGTAGATCAAACTAATTACAGAGGTATGATTGGGAGTCTACTTTATCTTACTGCTAGTCGACCTGATATTATGTTTAGTGTATGTATGTGTGCTATATTTCAAGCTAACCCTAAAGAGTCACACTTACTTGCTGTTAAAAATATTTTCAAATATCTTAAAAGTACTGCTAATTTGGGACTGTTCTACCCAAAAGAACAATCATTTGATTTAATAAGTTATTCTGATTCTGACTTTGCTGGAAGCAAGTTAGATAGAAAGATAACATCTAGAACATGTCATTTACTTGGAAAATCCCTAGTATCATGGTGTAGTAAGAAACAGAACTCAGTTGCATTGTCTACTGCTGAATCAGAGTATATAGCTGCTGGTAGTTGCTGTGCACAGATTCTGTGGATGAAACACACTTTATTGGACTATGAATTTAATTTTAAACATGTTTCAATAAACTGTGACAACACTATTGCGATCAACATCTCTAAGAACCTCGTGTCTCACTCTAGAACTAAAAACATTTATGTTAGACACCACTTTCTAAGAGATCATTATCAAAGAGGTGATATAACTCTTGAATTTATAGGCACTGAACTCCAATTAGCTGATATTTTCACTAAACCTTTAAGTTCAGAAAGATTAAGTTTCATTAGACACGAATTAGGAATGATAACTTTTTCTTAAAACCATTAAAGAGACCTCACCGTTAGAAGAACTCACTGTTTGGAGACCTCATCATTAGGAGACCTCACCGTTAGGAGACCTCACCGATAAGAGACCTCGCCGTTAGGAGACCTTACCGTTAGGAGACCTCACCGTTAAGAGACCTCACCGTTACGAGACCTCACCGTTATGAGACCTCACCGACAAGAGACCTCACTATTAGGAGAACTCACCGTTAGGAGACCTCACAGTTAGAAGACCTCACCGTTAGGAGACCTCACCGCTAGGAGACCACACTGTTAAGAGACTTTACCGGTGCATATCGCGCTGTTTTAAACTTCTGTATTTAAGGCCGAGACTTCGAAAAAAATTTATATAATATTTATTTTATTTGTGAATCCTAAATGATATTAAAATCTGATATTATAATTCACTCAATCTCATCACGAACTCATTTGTTCGAATCCCTCCAACCTAAACCTCTCAAGCCGCAAAACCCTAAACCTCAAATCTGTAATGGCCCGCGCCAAGAGACCCCAGGTTACAGATGGGAGTGATGAGCCACAAGAGAAAAGACAGAAAGTAACGAATTCTAGTACCAGTGGAAGTAGAAGTGTAGCTCGAAGGAATCCAGTAAACTCGCATCTCTCAAGGTGAGCGATTTTCGTTGAGAAAGAAGTGTGTGCAGAATGGCTCATGGAGAGAAAGTCCTTGGTTCTTAAGGTCTTAAAAGAACAAGGTTGGACTGAGTGATTCGCGAACAATAATGGACCTTATTATCCAGGACTGGTGAAATATTTCTACGAATTCGTTCATTTTGAAAAGTCTGAGCAAGAAATCATAATGATTTCTTATGTGAATGGATAGAAAGTTTATTTTACTTCAGTGGAATGGGCTGGGAACTTAAGAGTTCCGCATGAAGGAGATTTTGCTTTCTATTCAAAATATGTTCCCTCAAACAGTGATGTGTTTAAGTATGGAGATGATTTGTTAGAGCAGATAAGAAATGGAGCCCCTCGAAAGGTCATTGCTGCAGAGATGGCAGGGGAGGACAAATTTATTTTCAAATTTATTCAACATGTAATTAGTCCAAGGAGAGGAGACTTTGCTACACTGAGATTCCAGGATATTTATTTTCTACATCTGTTGAAGCGTGGAGTTAAGGTAAATCTGTGTAGATTGATCATGATTTAGATTGAGGATATGACTAGACCGAAGTCTAAGTTAAATGAACTGTTCTTCTCAAAGTTAATTTCTATTATGTTGAAGACAAAGGAAGTAGTTGGACCTCAAGATGAAACTGTTGTAGTTAAGGATAATTTTTGCCTCACTAGGACTATGTGTAAGTTTATGAAAGTCAGCTGGAACCCATTGAAGAATTCTTGGGTTAATGATGAAGGCAAAATATATGATAAGTTCACACCAAAGGACCATCCCTCTAGACCAAAGAATGTGAGAGATCCCGGTCTTGGACCAGATGAGCCAGAACCGGCCTATAGTGATAATGGAACTGAGGAGGAAGAGACATCAGTTGAGGAAGGAGGATACACAGACTTACCCCCTAGTCATGTGCATCAATTTATTTCTTATGGAGCAGCTAACCCTCCAAAAGAACTACCAAAGAGAGAAACTGTCTTGAAGGATAGTGATATAGAGACTATAGAAGAAGGAGAAGAAGCATGCCAGTATATTGTTAAGGACACCTCTGAGGAGGATGAGGCAACTGGATCAGATCATGTTGTTAATGGAGAAAAGGAGGCTTCGGGTGAAGCAGATGATGAGGAAAATGAAGAAGATAAGCTTAGCTTGAGCCCTCTTATAGACAATACAGTCAAAATAGTACCTAATTAGGAAGGAGAAGTAGCATCTGTTTTGGAGGAAGTTCTTGATCCATCAGAAAAAATGGCTATTGAATCTGCTGCAGTTGTAGAGGAAATTGCAGAATTACCCCAGGAAGAACAGTTGGAAGAAATACCTCAGGAGAATGTTCCAAGTGAGGGGGAGAATCTTGTCTCTGTATCAGTGCTATATGACCTTGTAGGTTGGACATCATATCCAGGATATATGATTCTTGGAATTTCTTATACAGATTCTGATGAGTAAGACCAACCCAAAAAGGAAATAGTTACCCTACACACTGTGGCTGAAAATGTGGCATCCAAGGAGGATCTTAAGTCCTTAAAAGCTGAATTGAAAGAAGAAATAAGGGAATCAGTGGCAGATATAAAGAAAAGTATGGTTGAAGAGATGAAAATCATGGAGCAATCCCTTGAGTTATCCATTGGATATGGTGTATCCAGTCCTGTGAAAGAAATGATGGATGAAATTAAAGTGTGCCACACTCAGATTGAGAGTTGGACAGAAGCTGTAGTTGCTTTGAGACAATCAATTGCTTCTCTGACTACCATGCATAGCTCTCAAACTCATGTAAAATCTGACATTCGATATATCAAGGAAGTGGTCATGTAATTTGTGGAAGTTTTTGAGGACTTTAAGAAGTCAGTTAAAGACCATCTGAACAGTCAGGATGCACTTGTTCAGAAGGTAGTTAGAAGTCTGACTCAATCCTTCAAGGAGACAGTGGCCTTCTCAATGAATCCTCTTCCCTAATCTAGCACAAGTATGAACCTTGACCAGATCCGCACTATTATTCAGGAATAATTGTCTAAGGCCAGTCCCAGTGGTGCATCAGATACTCAGATTCTTGCTACCACTAGGGAAGTTAGTAGTTTTGTTCGTGATCACCTACGGGCAGCTACTGCTTCTCAAGAGGCAATCCAAAATAAGGTGGATGCTTATTTTGAGAAGGTTTATACCAAGAAATAAAAGAAAACCCATTTTAAGCTTTTGATTGAGAATCTGAAGTTACCTCCAGTGACCCAAGCCTTCAGAGAATAGGTTATTAAGCTCAGAGAGCTTACTCCTGCCTTGGACAAATTCATTGAGAATAGAAATGCTTGTGTGTCTGCAATGGAGAGAGGAGGAAGCATTATTATGGATTTCAGGAACCTACTACTGCCCTTCTTGCATGTGGATGCGAGACCTGTAATTATACCTCCTGCCCTTCCGACTTCTACCTCTGGGAGTACCCCTTACTTGACTCCAGTTCAAGCCATCAGGAGCTTGACACCTATGATCACTCAGAGAAATACAAATTTCAGATCCGGTACAGTTTCTGTAGATAAACCACCTATTGTGCCATCAGCTATTCTGAAAACCTATGATGATCCTAAGGGAAAGACACCTGTTCTATAGGAGGATTGAGTGATTCTAGATCTTGTTTGATAGGATTCACTTGTATTTATAATCTTTTAATTTTCTCAGTGTATCTATTGTACCTTAATGACAATTCTCTTGTATTCTCTACTTTACTTTATTTCTGTTCCCTTGTCACTTATTCTCTACTTTATCTTTTCTATGCTACCCTTCATTTTGTTAATCAAAAAGGGGGAGAAAATAATAGGGGAGAAAATGTGCCTCTTGTTTTAAAATTTTTCATAAAGGGGGGAGAGAAAATGTAATATATGCTATAGGGATATGGGAGAACACTAATAACAACACAAAAATTTATTATGAGAAATTTGTTATAAAGTTTTTTTTCTAAGAAATTTTTATTCCTTCCTCTGATACTATTTTTACTTTTCTGAACACTTCGGCATAAGTTGTGATTATCAAAAACGGGGAGATTGTTGAACCCTCTGGGAAAATTATTTGAACTCATATTTCCATAATATCAACTATGCTCAATCATATTTTGATAATCCCAATTATGATCAATTATAGTTTGGTAGTTCCTATATTGATTAATGGTTAAATTAATTATTTAGGTATTTATGAACATCATGCACATATTCATTTATTATATTATTTATATTATCTTCAATGAATATGGTTACTGGATGAATATATTCTAACTTAACTCATTCTTCCAATAGAATACTTAAACATGCAAAAGGTCACCATTACAGAACATGTCTACCGATACTCAAAAGGTCACCGTTAGAGAACAAGTCTACCGATACTCAAAAGGTCACCATTACAGAACAAGTCTACCGATACTCAAAAGGTCACCATTATAGAACAAGTCTATTGTTACACGGAAGGTTACTGATATACTAAGGTTAATTATATAAGAAGGTTACCATCAGACAAGCCTCCTGATACGAAAAGGATACCGATACGGAAAGGTCACCGTTATGCAAAGCCTACCAATATGCGAAAGCCCCCTAATATAAGCAATCCTACCAATACATGAAGGCTACCGATAGAAAGTATACCATTACTTAAGGCTACCGTTACTCAAGGCTACTGTTACTCAAGGCTACCATTACACAAGGCTACCATTACTCAAGGCTACCGCTACCAAGGCTACCAATACCCAAACCTATCGTTCTAGAGAATCCGACACTACATTAAATTCTTTATCATTATTTAATCGAACCAACAGTCATATCAATTATATTTTAATACACTTACATTTATTTAATATGTGTTATTGGATTTCAGGGAACCATACCTCGTACCTGTGAAAAGAAATCATTTCTTTTTCCAGAGCTCGTGATTTAAATGAAAGAGGAATGAATAGACAAATACACAGAGACAAACATACCATGAGTTGTGCTGGAAGAACAACCGAGTTTGAATGCAAAGAGACGACAGAAATTACACGAAGAACTCATTCATTACTGCATACCAGTGAAGATCTGAGAACAAGAACATCCACACAAGAACTTCATCGACTATTTTTTTTTGAACCTGGGAGTCAAGGAAGCAGACGACACTCTGTTTTCCATAAAATCACCAAAAGAGGACTCAGAACCAATTCCAATAAATCCATAGGAGTTCAGAGCTACACTGGAATCACTAGATCCATTTCTAAACTATAAATCTTTGCCTCTGTGATTTACTTTTTACATTTTGAGAAGTGTGTGTCATCTGCTGTATTTTAAACACACATTGTCTCCTGTACTTTAACTAGAGGATCTGTAAATCCTCACTCAAACTCTTACATCCTTTATTTCTGACTGGGATAGTGGTAGAGGTCATGTGTGACCTGGACAGCTGGAGCTGTTGTTTTTGTTCCCACGGATAACAGCGGTAGAGGTCTTGGACCTGGACAGTTATATACTCTTGTAAACCCCGATCCAGGGTGTGGATCACTTTTATATAAAGTTTTGAGAGGAATAAGTCTCAGCTTGACACTGAACCTCTTGGTTAAATCTGATGTGCTTTTTTATTTTCAAAGTTTTTTTTATTCCGCTGCAAACTACTTTAAACCCAAAACTGTTTTAAAGTCACTTTGATAATTAAACTCGCAAGTGTTTATATTACTTTTAAATCAGTAAGTTAGTTTCAAAAGTTAATCAATTATTCTGATTTGATTAAAGTGGAAATAATCAATCCTTTGAGAACCTAAAAGAACCATTATTTTAATATAAATTCACTACAGTTTAGTTCTGTGTTTTATTTGGGGGATTTTAAGACAAAGTTTTTAAACAGAAATTTTAATTGGAACTCAATTCACCCCCCTCTTGAGTGTCCACTCCGACCAACACTATTCCTATTGGATATAGTTTTTTGCTTACATTTTACAATGCTAAAATGTTTATCCTATACCCACAATCTAAAAAAAATCATTTTAATATGGTTGTAACAAAAAAAATGAAGTATGGATTCCTCATAATCCAACTCAATTTTATGGAAATGATTACGGTTAAAATAAATCTAGAATGGAGGTATATTTTATGTTGTAAATCATATATTGATGGTCAATAATCATAGTACAATAAAAACATTCAAAAGATTCCATGGATACACTTATTTTTAATTATTTTATTAAATATTTTTTTAGTTACAAAGTAATGAATATTTTATATTTTCTTTTAATATAAATACATTCTTTCATGTGTATTCCTATAATAAAACACATGATATTTGGAATATTTTTGAAGTTACATACATTGGATTATATAATCCAATTAGAACCAAACATTAAATGCTTCAAGTGGAGCACCAATACATGAAGTTGGATAAAGATGAGGGTGTGAACCAAATTTTCCACAGATTCTAAAGAATATTGAATGGAATGAATTCCCATAGGAAGACTCTAAAGAACCATCTACTAGTAGTAAGAGTCTTGATTTCTCTATCCAAGAGGATTAATTCAAAGAATTTTTTGATCTATAAGAGTACAAATTTCAAATAATATACAATAGATAAACTCATTAGATCACATATTCAATATGAACTTCTATTAAAGAATATTTTTGAAGAAAAAAAATTAAATAAGAAAGGTATTTATTTCAAATCACAATAAAATGTATCTTCTAACTCTTCCAAATATGAGGCATACAGAAGTTAAAATTTATAAATTTGTAATATAATAAAAGGTAATTATAATTTAATAAAGAAAAATATAACTTTCAAAAGGTGTCCCAAAAAATTATCTAAAAGATAACCAAAAAATAAATAAAATTTCCACATGTTTCTATCATTGGGTTTTAGAAATTATCTTATATGAATGTAGGAAAAATGAAAACAATAAACATTATTATAGAAAATATAATAAATACAAAAAAGGAGTTACATCCATATGCTAGATTGAGATGCGGTGTATAATCATATTCAAGTGATAAATCTGGAATTGAAAAAGAGTTGGTTAATATATATTGGATGGAAATGAATATAAATAATTTTAGTAATAATTTTGATAATAATTATGGTTATGATTCTGATACTGATGTTTACAACTTTTTTATCCACATGTAGAAAATGAAAAAATAAAAAAAATTGTTATATGGGTTGTTGAATAGTATAAATAAGTAAAAGAAGAGAGTAATAAGATTATCATGGAATGTAAAATTTTCAATAAAGATAAATATAATTTAATAGAATCAATTACCTATTTAAATTAATTCTTATCTAAATAAGTGTAAATTATTCATAATGAAAATGATATAATTATGTAATAAAATAAAAAATTGAAAAATTACACTTCACATTCAAAAACCATAATTAATGATGATGTTGATTTGATTTTAAAGGATAATTAAAATCTAAAAAATAATGTTTCTAAAGTGAATGAAACATTACATACATTTCCCAAGTTAAAAAATATGATTATACGATTATCATGATGAAATAAAATAAATATAAATTTTTCTTTAGTTATAATAGTAAAAATCCCAAATCCAATGGCCCGAATCTAGTGGTTACTTTAATATATTATCACCAGATACAAGTAATCACGTCCTAATGGACCAAATAGTTTATTAGTATTGAGAAACTAGATACATAATTTAATCACACATTACATTTTTAAATATAAAATAAATAACACTGTTAAAGTAAATATTATGCATCCTTCTACACATTATAATATTCCTTCATTATATCATAGTTAAAAAAATAAGGGTGATCTCAGATTCTCAATAAGGGTATTATATAGTGGAAGCTAATAAGGGATGAATAATATGGAAATGATGAATGGTGATCTAATAATTCCATATAAATAATCACATGAGTAAAAAACGTATCTCTGAATATTATAAAAAATAAAATAATCACATGGAAATCAATAAATTATTTCATAATGATGTAATTCATAACTCTGGGTATCTAAAACATACAATTGAGGCCTTGTTATAAGACATCTGAAAATATTGTTAAGGCCTTATTCCATGATATCTATATAAATTTGTAAGACCTCATCCAAAAACCAATCATGTATTTCTCATGAGACCTATTAATGCATATAGGTGATATAAAGGTACCCTACCATCAATTACCTAGTAAAATTGATTCATTATATGAAAGGGGATAAAAAGAGTTCAATACCTAATCAACATAAACATTTGTATTTAATAAATAGAAAATAAAATGTTAATATTTCTTTTTTCCAACTAATCATTAACCATATAGATAATTAATAGGTATGGTATCATTAAAACATATCCTCAATGAAGTATACATATAATAATTTTTTAGTCATTGATGAGTAAAAATACCATCAAAATATCATTAAAAACATTCTTGAGTAAAATAACCTTTTCATTTTGAAGGCCACATTTAAACACTAATATTTTTAAGAATATTAGGGAAAATATTATCTTTGAAAATAACCCTGTAGAAATATAATTTAACCTCAAAATAATTTATTTTTAATGATGGTGTAAAAATATTTCATGTTTTATAATTTAAAAAACATTTTTTCTACATTCCATAAGAAAATTCAAAAAATACCTTATTCCGAAAATGATACGAAGATTCCTTTTAAACTATTTTTTAAAAGTAAAACATGGGTAAACATGTATTTAATAAATCATTGTATGATAGTAAATTTATTTTTTAAAACATTTTAAATAAAATATGGATATTTATGAAAATGATTCCAGAGTAGTAAAACAAAGTCATTTTTCCTCAAAAATATTATTTCGGTATCTTGGGTATATAAAGAGAGGAAAATGAAAGAAAAAATAATAATTTTATATAAATAATAACATAAGAATAAAATTTATCCCTTATTACATATAAATATCAAATAATTCCCCCAATTTATACTCAAACATAAATAATCACGAATAATAATGAGATTGTGAAATAATCCATTACCAAATTAGTAAATTTTGAATCATGATCTCCATGAAATAGTAAATTCAAATGAACCATTAACTACCATTAATATAAAATATTCATGATAAAATATATCAAATTGAATTATATACACCACACAAAATAAGTAATTAGTGAGTATGGAATAAGTCTCTCAAAAGTAAAAGTGAGACGAGAATGCCCTACCTCAGGTCTGACTCACTTCGTATATGTTGGAACCTCCTATACAATAAATATAGATCTATTTTACATATATTATATAAATATAATCGTATATATCATACCATATATGATTCAATTATAACCTATATTAAACATTTATTAATAATTATTTATTAAAATCGTTATTTCGGTGATATTTGCTTTGTTTTTCAAGTTCGTTTTGGTTTAGTAGTTTTTGTACTTGTAAGTTGATAAGGGTTCAATCATATCCATAACATTAATCATGATATTTATATAATATAAATTCATTATATGTATATTTATTATAATTAAAAATTATATGGAGACAGAAAAATGAATTACATTGTTAATGGATACGGTAGGCTATATGTACACATGATCACTATTTTCACTTTTTTCATGAATGAAAAAAATAACGATATATAATAATTCTACATTAAAAAATAATTATTATATCATATAGATCATATATTTTCGTTAAATATATCCTTATTTTCATCCAATTAAAATAGAGATAAAAAAATCATATCGCATCACAGAGGTCGTAGTCCACACGTACGCATGAGAAATGTTATCATTTTCCAATTGTATTGAAGGTAATAAGGTAGATATGATATTATGGGATAATATTTGATTAATAAATAGCATATATAATCTTTAAAAACATTATAATAACCATCCATGAAATATGGTTGTGTAAAATGAATTGTATTTCTATGTGAAGATGGTAAGTCATGTATACACTTGAACAATACTTTATCTTATCATTTGACTATAAAGAGGGTGATAATGATGACTACATAATTTTAATAAAATTTTATTAAATTTATTATACTTAATTTATTTTTTTATGATAAATAACATGGATTTATAATATGTAAACAAGAAGTAAAAAATGAAAGTGATCAGATAAGGTGATTGCCTCTTCTTTGAATCAACTATATTAGATCTCCTCTAAAGGATCCAAGGGTTTGACTTTTGGGAAGACCATAACCTAAATAATTTATTTAATATATTTTATAAGGTAATTTTTTAGGGGATGTTTGATCTTGATGGATCAATGTGGTGTAAAAAAATGAGGGAGTAAGTTCCTTTTATAATTTAGTTGATGGGAACTTTTGGAAATTTCTTACATACTTCAAATGTGATAAATTAGTTCTCCAAAAAAAACTTAAAATATCATGGGATTAAAATATAATGTTTTATGGGGTTGAAATATCATCAATATATAAAAAATTTATATGTTTACGTGGTGTTTGAAACCTTATCTTTAGGTTTAACCCTTTAATTAAACTATTTTAATATTAACTGTAATAATGTTTTTTTACACCTTAAGGGTAATAATTTTACATATATGTTGAAAATTAGATCACAATTATCTAGTATTGTACATTTTTACCTTATATTATCCTTCTTTTAATATTTCAATATTTTAATTATTTTTAAATAATTTTATAATATGTTAATTTGATAAAATATCATTAACATGAGTTGTGATGCTACTCATTTAATTTGACTAAATAGACATACATAAAAAATAATTTATATATAATACTATAAAACAAAATTAACATGTCATATTAATCCATAAAATTTATGAAAAACTATAACTAATTCAAGTTATATTACTTTTGAACATTTTAATATCAGTTATTATATTTTCTGATCAACTGAAGAAATACCATATTAGTGTCATATGAGCAATTAAGGTAATTATATAATTACTAAATATTAAAAATAAATTTTAAAAATGAAAATAATCTCATTAATAAAAATAAATGCATTTATATTCATTCATATCTTACTTTTTTCCAATATAAAAACATAATATTTATTTAAAATAGAGAGAGGGACATTTTATAACTTTTGTTGATTTTAATATTGTATTATTAATTTTTATGGAGAAGTATCCATTAAAAGAATAAATTTAAAGAATAAATTGATAATATTATAGTTAAAATAATACAATAATATATAATATGGATTATAAGTACATTATCATGTTAGTTTTAATCTATATTAACCTAATTTACCCTTTACCGAGGTGATAAATTTTACCATGTTTACTATTCATGTTGAAAAAAAATAAAAGATGAAAATTTGTGAATATATAACCTCATATATTCTAAATATAGAATAAATTTTATCAAATTATATTTCTATAAATTCTATAATTTCTATAATTTCTAAAATTTCTATAAATTCATTTTCAATAATTTACCGTGGCCCTCCTACTCTCCTTCTCCATTCTGATCCATCTCTGTGATCGATTTTCTCCCTAATCTTCTTCATAATAATTTTTTGTGCTTTTTATTTCCACATGTTGTATTCCTTCTTGATGGTTTGGTTTTTATACCTTCTTTTCACCCATTCCACTAGTGACATCCTTCTCTTTCTCTTCATCATTTTCTATTGATGCTGCTTATATCCCTTCCTTGACTCTTCATTCACTTATAGGTTTCTCGATCTTGAGTTTCCATATTAGATCAAACTCTCTCCTTATTTAACATGCATTTTTGTCTTTCCAACTCCTTCCTTTCATATTTGATTCTCTTAGTCCTCCTCTCTGATTCTGAATCTCATGGTGTTCTAAAATTTTTATCTTATCACTTTTTATCATGATGGTCTCTGCTTCATCAGTAAAGGCTTAAAGATAGATCTTTTGGGAAGGGAAGATGGTGCTCACTCAGTCGTTACTTTTTGTAGATTCCCTATTCTCTCTTTTACTGCTTTGTCTTCTAGGTCCTTTTCTCCCTCCCAGGTCAGCCAGGTGATAGGGCTCCCAATGAGGTTTTGTGATTTGTTTGTGGGAGCCGATGGGGTGTTACAGAAGGCATGTCCTATGGCATATTTTTCCCATTCCTAGTGTTATTCCGGTTATGGTTCATTTATTTTTTTTATTCTGACGATGTTTTTGATTTTGGATTGATATTTTCACAAGTCGGTATGGAGGTTCTTGATCTTCTTCAGGAAATGGTGGGGCTTAGTTTTTGTTGGGTCATGTGGTGCTGGTGATGTTGGTCATCAGTGGTGTGAAGTTTATCTTCCTAGGTCATTGATGGTATGTGGTTCTCTATGGTTCCAGAAAAGGAATGTTTCAAGCTTATGTTGTGTGTTATTTTTGTTGGTTTTATTCCATGGAACGATGGCCATTGGATTCTCTCTGTTGAGGTACTCTATTAAAGAGACTGAGTGTGTGGCCCAAGGTGGCACATGGTTCGGGATCTCATGGCATGAGATGTTTTTAGGGTTCATGAATCAATGTATTTTAAACTATTTCAAATTCATGTTTGAATTTAAATTTTTCTTCGGGGGGATTTTTTGCTTTTTGAATCAAGGTGTGGTATTTCAAGTTTGTTCTTGGGTGATTTTTTGATTTTTGAAATGTCTACTTACCACTAAGACATAAATTGACCTTTATAAAATATTAAAAAATGGATTTGGATTGATTACAATATATAAATTTCATGAAAATACATCACCAATAGGGAATAATTTAATTTATTAAGATAAAACCAAATTAGGAACACAATAATAATTTTTTCAAAAACATTTCTTTTTCTAAAAGATGATTTTTATTTTTATTTATAATTAATTGATAATTAATTAATTTATATAATAAATTTAAAAATGAAAAATTTTTATTAATTTAGTTAATCAAATTCTTACTCTCCAATTTATAGGCTATGATATAGTGGTATACTCCATAACAATTAATTTAGACTCAGTGTTGCATGTTTTTTATACAATTTAACATAGTTCTCTTTTAAAATATCAATGTTTCACATTCTCTACACCTTTAATAAAATGAATCCTTTCAATTTTAAATATAACTCTGTTTGACATTTAAAAATTAATTTATAGTATAACCACATCATAAAAATAGTTAACAAAGAATATTCCTAAAAATAGGGAAAGGGAAATCTGTAGGTCATCTAGAATTACAAAAAACTAGGTTTCCCAATAGGAGAAACATCTTGGGAAGTGAAAATATAGACATTTACGAGAAAATAAATGACTATGAACAAATATATATTTATATAGAACTTGGTTGGGGAAAATTTAACAACCACAAAACCATAAATCTATGATGGATGAAAAGACCATCAATTCAATAGAAATGACTGTAATAGGATAAATGTTTTGTTTCAATATCATTTTCCTAGAGTTTATATATTTATTTATCATAAAGACTAATAATAGAAGGAAATATACTTACTTGATATATTTATATTTCATAACCATAATTTCATATTTTGGTTTTACATCGATCGATTTCCAATTTAAATTTAATTATACCAAATAACTGTCCCATAAGAGTTTTTTAATCATGGATATATAAAATCAACTTATAACAGTTCATACAATCCACAAATGGTTTATAATTAATTCCTCTTATATTTAAATTATAACTGAAATGGTTACCATAGAGTAAGATAATATCAAAATGTATAGTCCTTCATATGAAGAAATAATGCATTTTACCTTAAAATTTATAGAATAACACCAAAGGTTAAACATAGATTATTATTAAAATAAATAAACCAACATCCTATTTAACCTCAATAACCTCGATATTAAATAATATTTTAACCACATATGTGATCTCATGCCTTTTAACCTATATCCCAAAAAATTTAATTTCATTCTTCTCAAATAAGCATATGTTAGAACACATGTTAAACCTGAGGGTAACATATACCTCCACCCAATTGAAAATGTCACTTAATCTCATTAATCACCATGATATATCATATAATTTAGTGTACTTCACAAAAATATCCTGAATCATATTTAGGCACTAACCGGAATGGTAATCCTTATCTTGACTATAAATACTTCCAAAAATATTTTCTAATCATTAAATTACTTTTTATGCATTAAAATTATATATTTATTTATTTATTTATTTATATCACTCTATAATAGTCTATAATGACTTCATATCAAATCATATACTAACCCAATGGGTTATTTATACCTCAATAGTGTATTCATACAGAAACCTAGTACATGTTTCAAATCACCTCAAAATCCCATCACATAAAACCCTGAAAGGTGTATCGATGCCCATTAACCTATAAACCCATGATATTATCCATAAATCTTAAGTTAACCACACATGAAAACATATATGGTTCCACAATCTATATATCTCAAATAAAATCACTATATAAAAATTCATGAAAATTCTTCAAAGATGACCTAAATCACTTTTCAATCACATACCCAACAAATTTGAAGGTCAGAAATACTAACCCACCTAGTTTATAAATATCAATAATTTATTTTTACTAATTACAAATTATCAAATGAACGTCTACAACATATTAAATGTTACTTTCCCTTATTCGTGTATTCTCTAAAAATATCACCTTTCTACTAAATCACTTTTCTTGTTTATCATCGCAATTCAACATATAATTTCAGATCATTAAAGAAAACATTCTATAGTATAATACGTATATGTTTCATCATTATTGTAATAAAAAATATCATTAATATCATAATTCATGAATCAAAATAGGAAATAAATTTAATCAGTCCCCTTCGTATGTAGTAAAAACATAAGCTTGAAATAGATCCCTTAGTTACTTCAGATGTATATCCCCTTAGAACTTGCATATTTTTTTTGTGTATCGCCTCATATCCATACAGTTTAAATACTAAAAATTAAAAGTTTATTTCTTACCCTTTCATTCACATGATTTATGTTCTTTCTCTCAAAGAAAAAATAATATTCACATTCCCTTCAAGGAATTACAAGGGTGTTTCTTTCGAAAATTATCACATCTGGGAAAACTTTTCTTTCTCTTCATCCCATTATCCATTCATTTCTATTTTCTCAAATACTTATCTTGATTTAATTAAAAGTTTTAAGACACAGATAATTATTTATTTATTTTGGTTGAAGATGATATTATATTATGTTATGATAATAATATTTGGGAGACTACTTCCCATGTATGGATTGTCATAATCTCGTAAAATAAATGGTTAATCATGTTATTTGGATCATGAAAGAAACCCACAGAATTCATTTCTAACCTTGTATTGATAACTTCATATATATCAATATTATTCTATTCCTTTTTTCTTCTAAATAATAATTTTCACTCAATATGTTTTTAGGAAAATATTTTTCTCTAAAAATTTCTATAAAATCTTTCTATTCCATGCTCATTATTTCTTCTTCATACTTAGAGTTTTTAATCAATGACTACCATTTATCCACATCACCTAAGAGATTATAAGTTATTATTCTATTTCTTCCTAAAGTGAGAAATATCTTCTCTATGAAACTTATCCATTTCTCGACAACAATTGTATTTTTTACCTATTGAGTGATGGAGTATGGTGATTCATGCAGTGGTCTAAAATTGTTGCACGGTTTTCTGGATAAGTAATCTACACCACAAGAGAATGTTTATTAGTCATAACTTGAGTCAACTTACCCAATATATTTATAATTTGTTCTGCCCTAGCCATATCTCCATCCATGGCTTCATTATATTTCCCAAAACAGTAATCAATATATGGATTATGTGCATTGATATGGTTTCCATTCCTTCCATGGGGCATCATTTCTAAATAATGGAATACATTATCATAGATAACATAATTATGAACCTTAATGTAAAATTTCAAAACTAGTGAAATAGTAACATATAATGAAAAAAATAAAAAATATAAACATCATAATCTCGGTTTCATTGGAAATATTTTTAATGTCAGTTATAGGGTTATTTTCCCCAATATATGTTTTCCTAAATAAAGTACCCAAGGGTTATAATACTGTTTCTACGATAACAAATATAAATGCCCCAACTCCAGTATCTTAGAGTCAGTGTGTATACATTGGTACTAGATATAAGAAATCACATCCCAAAAACCGAAATTGTTTAACAGTTTTGGTTGAATAGATACATACTTGAATCAAAAATTACATTTGTAAAAATATGAGACATAACATACTGAAGGTGAATTTTTAGTTATCATTGAACTCATCCAATGATTCCTTCTTCACTTCATTGGGAAAGGGAACAAAATAAAGGTGATCTCAGATTCTTAGAAAGGTTTATGTATAGTTGAAGCTAATAATTAATGAATAATATAGATATAATAAATGATGATCAAATATTATCAAATAAATAATCACATGAGCTAGAAATGTATCCATGGATATTATAAAAAGTAAAATAATCACATGGACATAAATAACTTACTTTATAATTATAGAATTCATAATACCTAATATATGGAACTTAACATCCAGACTCTATTCCAAGACATCTGAAAATGCATTTAAAGACTTGTGAAAATAAATATATATTAAAGGGTAAGGACTCAATCAAAACCTAATCTAGTTTATCCCATAAGACCTATTGAAGCATCGAGGATCTATATTTCCCCCTACCATTAAATAATAATTACAATTCATTCATCATATTAAATGGGATAATATGAATTCAATACATAATCTACATAAACATTCATATTAAAAAAATGCATAAAAATTGTTAATATTTTCCCAGTCAAACTGATCATCAACCATCAAGAGAAAAGATAAAAATGGTATAATTACAAGAATATTACTATATTAGTATAAGTATAATCAATAGTTTTTTCATTAATGTGTATAAATAACATAAAAATATCATTAAAAACATTCTTGAGGAAAATACAATTTTCATTTTGAAATAAAATTTTAAAAACAAAATAAAACTATATTATTATGGAAAATATTTAATTTGAAAATAAACTTGTAAACTTGTAATAGAATCTTAATATCATTGAGAAATCATGATGATTGGAAATTTTATTCATTTCATATAATTTTAAACACATCCCCTTCACACTTTTGTAAGAGAAGTCAAATAATACGTCGATCAGAAAATGACCAAAAAATTCATTTTAAACTATTTTTTATAAGTAAAACATGATTAATATTTTCTTCCAAAAATAGTTATATAATTTTTAAAAAATATTTTAAACATTATAAATAATATATGGATATAGAAAAAATATATTCTCAGGTAGAAAAACAATGTTTTTTTCGTAAAAATATTACTTAATAATTTAAGAACAAAAAAAATTAAAAGAAAATATTAAATTTATATAAATAAATAGATAATAATTTAATTTATTATTTATAATATATAAAAATCAAATAATTCTAATAATATATACTTAAACATAAATAAACCCTAATAATAATGAAGTTCTGAGATAAACCTTTATCGCTTTAATGACTTTTGAATCATAATACACATGAAATAATAAATTAAAATGAAGCATTACATACCATGAATATAAAATATTCATTATATAATGTATAAAATGGAATTATATACATCACACTACTGAAATAAGTGGTGAGTAGGGAATATGTTTCAGATAATTAAAAGTGAGATGAGAACCCCATACCTCAAACCCGACTCCCATTATACATGTTTGAACCTACTATATAATTAATATAGAATTATTATACATATATTATATAACCATTATAATATATTTTATACCATATATTATTTACTTATAACCTTTTATCACCCATTTAAATACAATTTTTTATTAAAATCAATGTTCTGGGTGATATATGTTTTCTTTTATCATGTATGTTTTGATTTAATAGTTTTGATCCTTGTATATTGATCATGGTTAAGTCATATACAGAATGTTAATAATTATATAAATATCATATATAAACATTATAAAAATATTTATAATCATTCATAAAATATAGATATTGAAAAATGAATTACATTGTTCATTGAAATTATAGGTGGTACGTACAAATGAATGGTGTTTTCACTTTTCAACATATGTAACAAAATAATGGTAAAAAATAAAATTTAAATAATAATTATAATATAATATATATAATATATTTTCCTTAAATCTATCCTCATTATCATCGAAGTAAAATGGATATTAAAAACAAATCACATTGCTTCGTGGATATAGAAGCCCACATGTACAAATGAGAGGCATTATCGTTTTCAAATGGTTTGGAAGGTAAGAAGGATGATGTGGTATTATCATTGTAAAATAATATTTATGTAAAAATTATAATATATAAATGTTAAACCCATCATAATAACCTTACATAAAATATGTTAGTTGAAAATGATTTGTATCACTACATGGAGACGTTAAGTCGTCTGTATGCACAAGGGATACATTCACTTCCCATTGGATGGGAAATAGAGAAAATAATGGTTATTTTACTAATAATGAAAATATTTATTTTTTTGTGATAATAAATTTATTATTTTATGATAAATATGATATATTTATATGAGGAAAATAATATGTAAAACAAGAAAGTGACTGGGTAAGGAGATTACCTATTATTTGAAAGAACACATTTAGATCTCCTTCTAAAGATCTTAAGGTTAGTCTTTTTGTAAGACCATTAACTCTATAATTTGTATCAAGAAGTTTTAAGGTATTTTTGATATAGTATGGTCGATCTTGAAGGAATAATGTGTTTCAAATAAGTGTGTCATTATTTTCCATTGTATAATTTTGGTGAGTGGAACTTTTGAAATTTCATAAAAAATTAAAATATAATAAAGTCAATATCTTTGAAAATGATTCCAAATGGAAAAGGATTAAAACATAAGGTATTATGTTATTGAAATACCATAAAAAATAAATCATTGATAGTTTTATGTTGTTTTTTAAACCCTATATTATGGTTTTACACCAAAATTAACTTAGTTTAACATTAACACTGATAATGATTTTTTCACTCTCAACAGGTTCAAATTTTATATATAAGGTGAAAAATTGATATTATTTGGAAAAAATAAAACATTTAAAACCATATATTATCCTATTTTAATATTTAAATATATTTATTATTTTTATATAATATAATAAAATATTATTGTGATAAAATATCATTAATGTCAATTTCAACACTATTCATATAATTTGAATTAAAAGACATAAAGAAAAAGATTTAATTCGAATATAAAATTTTAAAAAAAAATAATATTTCTTATTCATCTATAAAATCTCTGAACACTATAAATCATTCAAATTATATTAATTTTAATATTTTTAAATTAATTTATTACATATTTTTATTAATTGAAGAAATATTGTGTCAGTGTTGTATAAGTATTTAAAGTAATTATATAATTATGAAAATTTAAAAAAAAAAGTTAAACATAAAAAATCTCAATAATATAAAAATATACATTTATATTCATACATAACATAATTCTTTTCGAATATGAATACATAAGAGATATTTTAAACTTGGGAAGTGATATTTCTTAACTTTCTTCGATTTAAATATTTTACTAGTCATTTTCAAGGAAATGATTCTACTAAACAAATAATTATAAATACTAATATCATAATTTTTGAATTATATTCATTAAATAATAATTAGTATGAGATATTATGACCTTATCACTTAGTTTTAACCTAGATTAAACAGATTTTCACTTTACAGAGGGGATAAATTTTACCACGGTTACTATTCACATTGACAAAAAATAAATGGGGTATATTTACCAAATATGAGCCTCATTATTAAATATTTAGAATCTATTTACTCAAATTAAATTTATATAAATTAAAAAAATACATTTTAAAATGAAATCGCAAAACATTATCAAATGTAACACTTTATCTGGGTTTATTTATTTTTTTAAATAGGTGAAACCCCAAAAATAATATTTAATTTTTCTAATATAAGTGACAGTGGAGGTGAATTTGTTAATTTTTATTTTGAACAATTTTGCTAAGAAATTGGTTATTTCTATAATTTATCTACTCACTGAACACCATAACAAAATGGACTTGTAAAGTAGAAATATATAACTATTATTGAAATGGATATAACTTTTGTAACATCCCAAGTAATTAATGAATAATAGATATTTTTATCTATGTCTATTTATGAATTAGATAGTGTGTTAGATGCTTAAAATGAGAATAAATCCAATCTTAAGCATGGAATACACTAATATTTTTAAAAGATTATTTTACTGCCTTTTGATGGAAAACAATTTTAAATCAAATTTTTGACACTTTTATAAGCTCTATTTGTCAAAATAAACATATTCTTTATGATTGGGACATTTAAATTTACATTGGATAATTTTTTTTGGTATTTTACTGACAATGTTCATTTTTTTAATGAATAGTGAAAAATACTGCATTTTACAACAAAACTGCATTATCATCTAATTTAATTATATGTTTATATTATCTTTTTAATTGGTTTTAAAGTTTAAATATATTATATGTTTACAATGTAATCCAATGTTTGTCATTGAGATTAATTTCACTTTTTAATTGTGCATAAACAAGTGCCAAACTTTTTATAGATATTGTTTCTAAAAACCAGCAATTTGTTTTGACAACGGGAATTATTTTTAAATTAATTACTGCAATTTATGTGTTTGGAATTTGGTAAAATGGATTACATATTTGGAATCATAATTTCCAAATTATGTAATCAAGACTCTTTTTTTTGACATTATGAATAGTAACGACGGTAATTATCTTTAATTATCTTGATTGATTAGTAATCAGGTAGTTAAGGATAATAAAATAATATCATAATAATAAAAAATGACCCCAAAATGTGTCCTAATTCTACTGGTTTTGTAAAGGCCGACCATGATATGCCTTGTGCCAAACTTGGGGACCCCATGGAATCACTATTGTGTGATAATGACTTTTTATCTTTTTATTTTTAAAGAAAGTAAGTATAACAAAGAATGTATCACCTGAGTAAAACATTTGTAATTTTGTCTAAATAAATTATCTATTGGACTATAAATAGTCATTGTAAATATAAAAATATTTCCTAAATCATAGTATTTTTTTTATAATTTTTAGACATTAAATAAATTAAATTATTTATGACATCATGATGATGCAGCGATTACCTCATTAATGAATAATTTAAATAAAATGAAAAGATAATGTAAACTCAAAGACTAACACTTGTCAAAGACCTATTGTATGTGTATATTTAGAACCCTTATCACCTTATCCTTGAAATAAATCAATGTGGGACCTTTAAACTTTTGAAAATAAAGTAACATCTTATACCATTCCAAGAGTGCCCCTCCTCTCCTCTTATAAAATGCCCCCAACTCTACCTCCTTACCTACACTTCTAAAGCCTTTGGATCGGCCAAGATATACTCATGTTATCTCTCCACATACCTATATTCATCCTAGAAGCCTTACCTTAGGTAAAAATCTCTTCAAGAAACTATGTTGGTTCAAACCAAGAAGAGTTACCCGATTTAAAGGTCAAGTCTTCTCTAATGTTCTTTTGTTTTATTTTGCTTCTCCAACCCCCTAAACTCTTTATATTCATTTATTTTGTAACAACACCAGTATCTTAAATATTCTAGGATGTTTTTATAAGAATTGATCGAGCTACACTTACACACACCATCATCTAATGGTTAAAGAGCATACTGTTTCCATGGAAGGTAAATTGGTGCCTCACGAAACGATGATTGTTCAATATTCTTATAACACCTTCAAAGGTGGCCATTAAGATGATACTATATTTATATATGATATATAATATGTTTATGTGTTCCTTAAGCTTCTGTATTTTTCATTTTTGTCATATGGTTTCCATTATGGGTAAACGCGATATCTTCATTTTAGGAAGTGCAGACTACCACCCCCTCAAAGTGACTTGATTCGTTAATGCCATATGTGGAATGTATAAAGGATGGAGTTAATGATATTATGTATGATATTATACTAGAATTATAATATACCTTTATATCATTATGATTCCATTTCAAAAAATATGAAATAGAAATGAAAGTAGCATTCATGCGTACGTACGGCTTACCATCTTCATGAATGGTGCATTTCATTTATTACCTCTAAATGTTATGTAATATTATAAATTCTTGTATATACTGGATATATATGATATATATGATATCTACATCATGAATATAACTCTGGATATAATGGATACATGAACAAATTGTAATTATAAAGAGTTTATTTTTGACTCAAGTACCAATGATCGTTAAAACGGCCGTTATTAACTTACATAATTACAAGGTGTTCATGACATGGTAATAAGTGATATAAAAGGAAAAATGAACTTGAAAAAGGTTCTTAAGAAAGTAGAAATTAACTCAAGTTTATTATTCAAGAGATTAGAGAACGATCGCGTCAAGTTGGATATGAGGTAAGGGACTTCGTCTCAATCTCCTTTCATTGAGGCATATTTTGTTTCATACACAAAATTCTTTTATATGGTGTATAAACCCCTTTTACTTTTACATTTATTCAAAAGGAATATTTTTATACAAAGCGTTTACTAAACGAAAAAAGGGAATGTTTTTTTTTCGTACGTATGCGGCGACAACGACTTCTCTGTCGCCGTGACCATTATTTGAGTTTCGGCTTCCTCTACATGCCATAACATTTTTTTAAATGAAAAAATAAATACCATGTATTTATTTTCTTTTATTTTGGTAATGAAAATGGTTTTCATAATTTTTTTATTATATCAATGTGTTTTATTGATATCTTTTGATTGAAATGTGGAAATGTTATGTTTCCTTTATGCATGTTTTAAGTGATATGATTATGTTATGGTTCTTGGGCATTGTTATAAAGATGGGTGGTTAGGTGATAAAGTAAGGGCGGGTGAGCCCGATACATCTCTCCAATGCATTGGGTAACGCGAAGGGGTTAAACGTTAAGGTTTCTCTAAAGAGATTTAGGGAATATACTGTGATGGGTATTCCAAAAGTAACCATGAGGGTTACTCCCTATGTAAGAATGTTATGAATGCCTCAAGTTACCTTTACATCTTATTATTTCTATGACTTATTCATGATTTAATTAGGTATGTTAAAATTATTATGTTTTATGAGCAAATTATGATTTAATACATGGACTAATGTTTTCATTTCATACTTTTATATCCCTTATTGAGATTTTTAGGCTCATCCCATGTTTTTGAAATGTTTTTCACAGGTCAAGGGAAAGGTACATGATGTGATGATAGTGTCAAGGAAGTGTCAAGAAAGAATCCATTTTTAATTTTAAATATTTTTCTGTTGATGGAAAAAATGAGTACTATCTTTTATTTAACCACTTTATTTAAATGTGGAATGTAATGCATGATCTATGATCTAATTCCCTAAAACTCTAAACCTGAAAATATCCTCAACGTGTATTCATGAAGTTACTCATGATTATGTAATGTTTAAGGCCAGAGCCTTATAGTTGGTATCAGAGGTTAGTTTAGATAACTTTAGGAGTTATAATTATATTAAATGATTATCCAAAAAAAAAAATTTATAGTCAAATTGAAATGATATAGAATTTGAATATTACCATGTTGCTTCATCTAAGAAATGTTTGTTCAGAATGGTTTTCTATAGAGGAAAAAGGAAATCAGTGGTAGGAAGGCATACAGAAGGAAATGACCTTCCGAATCCGCATGCTGAGATGGTCGGAATTGGAACTGAATAGTTTGTGGTAGTAATGGCGTAGTTGACTCAAGCGACAAATGGTGGTGGTATCCATGCACGAGATCATCCAGATCAACCGCAAAGGAACATGTCAGTGGTGGAACATTTCATGACGCAACATCCCCCATCATTCAGAGGATCGTCTTACCCTGTGTTAGCTGAATGGTGGATTAAAGCACTGGAAAAGATTTTTGATTTCATGAGGTGTTTAGGCAATTAGAATGTTATTCTTTCTATTTACCATTTGGAGGGTGAAGCATATCAGTGGTGGTCGATGGTTAAAAATATCAGGGATGCTGATGAGATTGATGATCTCGACTGGGATGAATTCAAAATTATGTTTCATGAGAAGTATTTTCCTAAGGCTATTCGACTTAGGATGGAAAAACAATTCTTGGAATTCAGGCAAGAGGATGAATCAGTGCCTACTTATGAAGAGAGGTTCACTCGATTGGCAAGGTATGCTCCAAATTTTATCCGAGACCTTGATAGTAAAATCATTCATTTTTACTTAGGATTAAAGCCAAAATATCAAAGGGGATGGGCTTCTCGTGAGTCCAAAAGTTATGACAAGCTTGTTTGATGTGCTAAGAAGGTGTAAATGGAGTTTTCCAATGATCAAGTGTTTTATAACAACCAGCAGATGAAGAGACCGAGGTGGCAGGAGAAAGGAAATAATTCTTCAAAAAGGTCTGACGGTAAGAAAACTAAGTTTCCTGTTTGTGATAAATGTGGTAAAAGGCATGCTGGGGAATGTCTTCTGAATTCTGTAAAGTGCTACCGATGCGGTAAGATGGGACATAAGGCTCATGATTGCACTGAAAAAGATCAGGGTGATGGTAAAACCAAATTTGATTTACAGTTAGTGAAATGTTTTAAGTTAAATGAGATGGTTCACTATGAAAACAAGTGTTCGACAAAGAGCTCGAGTAATGGGAAGCAGTTAGACTACAAGTAGAAAGGGGTGGTGAAATCCTTTGTAACTACTTCAGCAGATTTCGGTCCATCAAATGAAGTGGTATCAGGTACATTGTTTGTTTTTTCATATTATGCCAGTGTGTTGTTTGATTCGGGGTCAACACATTCTTTCATCTTTGAAAACATTTCTAGTAAATTGGGAATTCCATCTCAAGAAATGACTCCAGAACTTGTGGTAAAAACACCTGGGTGAAATTTTGAGGCAAAAATAATTTATAAGAATCTTCCTATCCTTATCCGTGGAATGAACTTACTTGAAAACCTTATTGGTTTACCTCTAGTAGATTTGATGTTATCCTGGGTATGGATTGGCTCTCTATTTACCATTCTAAGATTGACTGTATAGCTAAAGAAGATTCTTTTCAGAAAGGCTTTCATTTTGTGTACAAGAATGAACCCTTACTATTGGTAACATATCCAGAGGCCGAGAAATTTTTAAAAGATAGAAATGAATGTTACCTTGCACATATCGTTGAAAATAAGGGAACTATTCAAATTAATTATGCGCCAATGTTAAATGAGTATCCTGATGTTTTTTCTGATGAGTTTCCTGGAATAATACCATATCGAGAATTTGAATTTACCATTGACATAGTTCCTGATGCTAAGCCAATTTAAAAACCCCCATATTGAATGGCTCAAACTGAACTTTTAGAGTTGAAGGAGAAATTGCAATATTTATTAGAGAAAGGTTTCATTCAACCTATCACAACACCATGGGGTGCTCCCATTTTATTTGTTAAAAATAAAGATGGTTCAATGAGACTTTGCATTGATTATAGAGCCTTCAATAACATCACTGTTAAGAACAAATATCTTTTGCCTCATATCGATGATTTGTCTGATCAGCTCCAGGGAGCTCAGTTTTTTTCAAAGATTGACCTGAGATCGGGGTACCATCGGTTGAAGGTAAAGGAATCATATATTCCGAAGACCACATTTCGTACAAGATATGGCCATTATGAATTTTTATTAATTCCTTTTGGGCTAACCAATGCACCTTCTGTATTCATGGACCTTATGAATAGAATTTTCCATGAGTTCTTGGATAAGTTTGTGGTTGTTTTCATTGATGATATTTTTGTGTTTTCTAAAAGTAAAGAAGATAATGAAACACATTTAAGGGTTATTTTTCAAACCTTAAAAGTAAAGAAATTGTATGGGAAATTCAGCAAGTGTGAGTTTTTGTTGCAACAAATTTCATTACTTAGTCACATTGTTTCTAAAGATGGGATAACTGTTGATCCTGTAAAAACAATGGTTGTTGAAGAATGGCCATGACCCACCAATGTAACTAAGATTCATAGCTTCCTTGGTTTGGAAGGCAATTACCAAAGGTTTGTTAGAAATTTTTCACGGTTGTCTAGTCCAATGACTAAGCTAACTCGGAATGGTGTTAAGTTTATATTGAAAAAATAATGTGATGATTGTTTTTAGTAATTGAAAAGAACATTGGTGAATGCTCTAGTTTTGGTACTACCTTCCAGGAATGGTGAGTTTTTTATCTACAGTGATGCTTAATTGAAAGGAATTGGTTGCGTCCTAATGCAGAATGATTAGGTAATTGCTTATGCTTAACGTCAGTTGAAAACTCATGAGGTAAATTACCCTACACGTGATTTGGAATTAGCTGCTGTTGTTTTTGCTTTAAAAATTTGGAGGCATCATTTGTGTAGAGTAACGTGTGAAATATTTACCGATCACAAAAGTTTAAAGTATATATTCAATCAGAAGGAATTGAACATGAGATAGATGAGATGGGTATAATTAATCAAGGATTATGATTGTACAATTCATTACCATCCAGGAAAAGAAAATAAAGTGGTTGAATCTTTGAGTCGAAAAAGTAATGCTTCATTAACAATGTTGCATTTAGAACGTGATCCTTTGGTTAAGGATTTCATGAACCTTGGCATATATGTTGTTGGTGTAGGATGTTCTTCTGTTTTGTTTCAGGTATCAGTGAAATATTCTCTATCAGACAGAATTAAGCAAGCATAGAAGCAAGAAAATGAGTTGTAGAAAAAGGTAGAGCTGGTTCACAAGGGTAAGTTTCCTGAATTCAACATTGATAATGATTGTGTTTTGAGATTTGGGAAGAGATTGTGTGTTCTGTGTGATTCACAGTTAAAGAGAGTGTTATTATGTGAAGCTCATAGTTCTCCGTTTTTAGTTCATCCGGGCAGTACTAAGATGTGTAGAGATCTTCTGGAGTATTACTGGTGGGACAAAATGAAAAGAGACATCGCTGATTTTACTATGAAGTGTTTGACTTGTCAACAGGTTAAACCAGAGCGGAAGCTACCGAAGGGAATGCTTCAGCCTTTACCAGTGCTTGAGTGGAAATGGTAGAATATATCCATGGACTTTTTTATGGGATTTCCGAAGACACATCGAGGTAATAATGCAATCTGGGTTATTGTTGATTGCTTGACTAAATCTGCTCATTTCCTTGCTATACGAGATACTTTTTCCCTAGATCAACTTTACTTTTTGTATCTTAAAGATATATTCAGGTAACATGGAGTTCCTCTCTCCATTGTATCTGACCATGATCCCAGGTTTACTTATAACTTTTGGAAAAGACTTTAGAAGTCATTGGGTACTGAATTAAATTTTAGTACGACTTTTCATCCTCAATCAGATTGGAAGTCATAACGAACGATTCAGACATTGGAGGATATGTTACATGCTTGTTTGATGGATTATTAGGGAAGTTGGGACCAACATGTTTCATTGGTTGATTTTTCTTATAATAACATTTTTCATTCCATTATACAGATGACACCATTTAAGGAATTATATGGGAAGCAGTGTCAAACTCCATCTTTCTGGGATGAAGTAGGTGAAAGGAATTTGATGGGACCAGAATTGGTAGAAGAGTTGGCAAAAAAATTTCAGCTGATACATAAATTCATGAGAACAGCTCAGAGTAGGCAGAAGAGTTATGCGGACAACAGGAGGAAGGATCTCTCTTTTGAGGTAGGTGATCATGTTTTTCTCAAAGTCTCACCATGGAAAAGTGTGATGCGATTTGGTAAGAAAGGAAAGTTGATTCCAAGGTTCATTAGACCATATGAAATTATGGAGAGAGTTGAATTAGTTGCACACCGAGTGGTTTTACCTCCAAGTTTATCTCAGGTACACAATGTTTTTCATGTTTCAATGTTAAGAAAGTACATGCCAGATCCATCTCATGTTTTGGGTCCAGAGGTAGTTCAGCTGGAAGAGAATCTCTCTTATGAGGAACAACCGGTCCAGATTCTTGACCACAGGGAGCAAGTGTTGGGGAATAAGGTGATTCATCATGTAAAGGTTTTATGAAAAAACCACATGAGTGAAGAGGCAACATGGGAATCTGAAAATTCAATGAGGGATAAATACACCCACTTATTCGATAAGTAAATAAATTGTGGGGATGAAATTTTCTAAAGGGTGTAAGGATGTAACATCCCAAGTAAGTAATGAATAATAGATATTTTTATCTAGGTCTATTTATGAATTATATAGTGTTTTAGAGGCTTAAAATGAGAATAAATACAATCTTAAGCATTGAATACACTAAAATTTTTAAAAGATTGTTTTACTGCCTTTTGATGGAAAACCATTTTTAAATCAAACTTTTGAAAATTTTATAATCTCTATTTTTCAAAATAAACATATTATTTATGATTGGGACATTTAAATTTACATTGGATGATTTTTTTGGTATTTTTCTCACAATGTTCATTTTTTTAATGAATAGTGAAAAATACTGCATTTTACATCAAAACTGCATTATCATCAAATTTAATTATATGGTTTGATTATCTTTTTAATTGGTTTTAAGGTGTAAATATAATATATTTTTACCATTTAATCCAATGGTGGTCATTGGGATTAATTTCACTTTGTAATTGTTCATAAACAAGTTCCAAACTCTTTATAGATATTGTTTCTAAAAACCCGCTATTTGTTTTGACAACGGGAATTATTTTTAAATTAATTATTGAAATTTATGTGTTTGGAATTTGGTAAAATGTAATAAATATTTGGAATCATAAGGTGAAAATTATGTAATCAAGACTCTTTTGTTTTTGGACATTATGAATAGTAACGACGGTAATTATCTTTAATTATATTGATTAAATAGTAATCGGGTAGTTAAGGATAATAAAATAATATCATAATAATAACAAATTACCCCAACATGTGTCCTAATGCAACTTTTTGTGTCATGGACAACCATGGGATTCCTTGTTTCAATCTTGGGGACCCCATGGAATCACTTTTGTGTGATAATGACTTTTTATCTTTTTATTTTTAAAGAAAGTAAATATAACAAAGAATGTATCACCTGAGTAAAACATTTGTAGTTTTTTCTACATAAATTATCCATTAGAATATAAATATTAATTGGAAATATAAAAAAATTCCTACATCATAGTATTTTTTTTATAATTTTTAGACATCAAATAAATTAAATTATTTATGACATCATGATGATGCAACGATTACCTCATTAATGAATGATTTAAATAAAATGAAAAGATAATGTAAAATCAAAGACTTACACTTGTCAAAGTCATATTGGATGAGTATATTTCGAACCCTTATCACCTTATCCTAGAAATAAATCAATTTTGGACTTTTAAAATATGAAACTCATTTGAAAATAAAGTAACATTTTATACCTTTACAAGAGTGCCCCTCCTCTCCTCTTATAAAAAGGCCCCCACCTCTACCTCCTTACCCACACTTCTCAAGAATTTGGCTCGGCCAAACTCTACTAATTTTATCTCTCCACATACCTCTATTCATCCTAGAAGCCTTAATTTAGACAGAAATGTCTTCAAGAAACCATTTTGTTTCGAACCAAGAAGAGTTACCCGATTTAAAGGTAAAGTCTTCTCTAATGTTATTTTGTTTTATTTTTCTTCTCCAACCCCCTAAACTCTTTTTATTAATTTATTTTCTAAAAACACTGGTGTCTTAAATATAATGGGATGTTTTTATAATAATTATTCTATCTACACTTACACACACCTTCATCTAATGGTTAAAGAGCATACTGTTTCCGTGGATGGCGAATTTCTACCTCACAAAACGATGATTGTTCAATATTCTTCTAACACCTTCAAAGGTGGCCATTAAGATGACACTATATTTATATATGATATATAATATGTTTATGTTTTCCTTAAGCTTCTTTATTTTTCATTTTTGTCATACTTTTATGGTTTCCATTATGGGTAAACACGATATCTTCATTTTAGGAAGTGTGGACTACCGCCCCCTCAAAGTGATTTGATTCTTTAATGCCATATGTGGGACGTATAAAGGATGGAGTTAATGATATTATGTATGATATTATACTGTAATTATAATATACCTTTATATAATTATGATTCCATTCCATAAAATACAAAATATAAATGAAAGTAGTGTTCATGCGTACATACGACTTACCGTCTCCATGAACGGTGCATTTCATTTCTTAACTCTAAATGTTATGAAATATTATAAATGCATGTATATACTTGATATATATGATATATATGATATCTACATCATGAATATAACTCTTGATATAATGGATACATGAAAAACATGTAATTATAAAGAGTTTATTTTTGACTCAAGTACCAATGATCGTTAAAACGACCGTTATTAACATAAATAATTACATAGTGTTCATGACATGGTAATAAGTGATATAAAAGGAATAATGAACTTGTAAAATGTTATTAAGCAAGTATAAATTAACTCATGTTTATTATTCAGGAGATTAAATAATGATCGAGTCAAGTCGGATACGAGGTTAGGGACTTCATCTCAATCTCCTTTCATTGAGGCATATTTTGTTTTCTACACAAATTTCTTTTATACGGTGTATAAACCCCTTTGACTTTTACGTTTATCCAAAAGGAATATTTTTATATGAATCATTTACTAAACAACAAAAGGGATTGTTTTTTTGTCGTACGTATGCGGCGACAACGACTTCTCCGCCGTCATGACCATTATTTGAGTTTCGGCTTCCTCTACAAGGCATAACCTTTTTTTAAAATGAAAAAATAAATAACATGTATTTATTTTCTTTTATTTTGGTATTGAAAATGGTTTTAATAATTTTTTTATTATATCAATGAATTGTATTGATATCTTATGATTAAAATATGGAAATTTTATGTTTCCTTTATGCATGTTTTAAGTGATACGATTATGTTATGGTTCTTGGGAATTGTTATGAAGATGGGTGGTTCCGTGATAAACTAAGGGTGGGTGAGCCCGATATAGCTCTCCAATGCATTGGGTAACACAAAGGGGTTAAACGTTAAAGTTTCTCCGAAGAGATTTTGGGAATATACTGGGATGGGTATTCCAAACATAACCATGAGGGTTACTCCCTATCTAAGAATGTTATGAATGCCTCAAGTTACCTTTACGTCTTATGATTTCTATGATTTATTCATGATTTGATGAGGTATGTAAAATTCTTATGTTTTATGAGTATATTATGATTTCATACATGGACTAATGTTTTCATTTCGTACTTTTTATATCCCTTACTGAGCTTTTTATGCTCATCCCATGTTTTTGAAATTTTTTTCACAAGTCAAGGGATAGGTACATGATGTGATGATAGTGTCAAGGAAGTGTCAAGAAAGAATCCATGTTTAATTTTAAATATGTATCCATTGATGGGAAAAATGAGTACTATATTTTATGTAACCACATTGTTTAAATGTGGAATCTAATGCTTGATCTATGATCTACTTCTCTAAAACTCTAAACCTGAAAAGATCCTCAATGTGTATTCTTGAAGTAACTCAAGATTAAGTAATGTTTAAGGCCGGGGCCTTATAACTTCGTTATGTGAATATATAATACCTATGTTTTTTTGGGATTAATGTGTCAATATAACTTTCTATATTTTTATATGGTTTTAATTTAAACATTTTTAAAGAAAACCCCTTATGAAATTTTTAAATGTAAAAATTATAATATTTTTTATTTTATTGTTTTTGGGAGTAAACTTTTATTTTAAATAACAAGGATAAATTATATAATTTAAATTACCAAATTGATGATGTCATTTATCATGGATGTTATAATAAAAGTAATAATTTTTGTGTTTATAATAAAATATATATCATTGTATAAGAATATGTTCATTTAAAATTTGTTGAATATGTTTTTGAGGGAGGATTTTCTTAAAATATTTTTATAATAATTTTATTATTTTTTTTATTTAGAAAAAATAATTTGTAGCGTAATTATTGAAGTAGATCCTACTCCTCAATTTATGTCCTTGAAGGTTCATAAATAAGACCTTGTTGAAAATGTAATTTTTAATATTGATTATCACATAAAAACTAGAATCTCTAAATTTTTATAAAAATTCTACTTTTGATTCGTATTGCTTTCCAAAACATTTTTTTGATACTTTTAATGATGATAATTGGATTATTTATATTCAATATAAACATAATAATTTTATATAATTAATGTTTATAATTTTTTATACCCCTTATAAATAACCATATTATTAGATGTAAGTGGTTTTTAAAAAATAAAATATACAAGTCTAGTCAAATTTTTAAGTATAGATCTAGGATTGTTGTTCAATGTTATTGTCAAGAAGAAGGTATAAATTTTGATAAATATTTATTTCCTACTGATATAATTAAATATATTATAATATTATAATATTTTTTGTATTTTCAGGTTTTTAATTATTTCAAAAGGATGTTAAAAGTGTCTTTCAAAATGTTTTTATTTATAAAGAAATTTATTCTTTTCATTGACCTAGTTTTGAAAATGGAAACTTTTCTAATACTGTTTTAAAGTTATCAAAATATTTATATGGTCATAAATAAGAATCTCATACTTAATATGATAGAATAATCTTATTTTTGTAGAGAACTTATTTTAAAAAATGAAAATTGGATCCTATTTTTTTAAGAGGATTTAAAATGTTACTTTAATTATAAAGGTTTATAATGGTGATATTTTTTTGGATCTTCCAGTTAGTTGCTTTATAAAGAGTTTTCTAATTTGATGGAAAGTGAAAATCCAGCACTTACAAAAGACCATAAAAGACCTTCACTGAAATCTTGGAAGAAGAAATACCAAGAAGATCTGTAATTCTAGTAACCTTTATCACTATAGAATACTAACTCAGTTCACACTCGGAGCCTCGACAGTCTCCGAACCATA
The DNA here is from genome assembly GCA_963277665.1 of Viscum album. NCBI lineage: Eukaryota > Viridiplantae > Streptophyta > Magnoliopsida > Santalales > Viscaceae > Viscum > Viscum album. Next base: position 1,270,311,104 of record OY728164.1, read on the forward strand.
AATCCAAAATCCCCATACATGCAACCTCCCCACATCTGACTGGGAGAGGCTCCAAGGAAAGAATGTTTAGATCATGCATTTGATTGTATGAGGGCTCCGAACACCACCATCCTTGACAAAAAAAAACTAGAAGAAGAACTAGAAAAAATGAACTCACTCTGATAGTAATTGGAAACTCATCATCTTCTGAACCTCATAACCCAAGGCCTCTTTGTTACTATCACACTAGTTCTAACTAGAAGAGGCATAGAGAAACCTAATGTTATAGTACGGTTAGGGTAGTCGGGGTATTCCCCATCACACAAACTTCTATGGGAATACCAAAAGGACCGCTAGAGGAAACCCATAATAGTGAGCACTAGAGATGAGAAGAAGAAAGAAAGAGAAACTCCATAGATGCTGGAAAGGAGGTTGAGAACCATCACGGAGGATGGATTCAGAAACCCTTGGGGGGGAATAAGAGTTGATAGCAGAGAGGATCTCCTAGTGAATGGGTTTTCATTCAGCCCTTTCTTTTTTTCTTTATTTTAATTTTATATAAATTATTTATTCATATTTCATAGTAATTATTTTAGTTTTAATTTATTTGAATTTTTTTCCTATGTTTCATTCCCTTGGAATTCACTTAAATGATTTGAACTCATATATGTGGAGTGAAATTCTCATACATTAATCTCATAATGTGGTTTTATTTTTGAGTTTTTAATAAAATAATTATATAATTTTTATTTCACTTGACTATAAATAAAATTAAATATCTTTTTAAACTATATAGAGGAAATAATTGATTGTTTTTTTCCATTATGTGGTCCAATTTCACATCACGTTATTTTTATTCAATTGTTTTTCTGATTTAATTTCCTACATTTCATAGTTATATTTTATATAGATTTTAGACTATATATGTTATTATTTTTCATTGGTATCTTGGGATAAAGAAGTTGGATTGAGGGGTTATTTGATTCATTTAAAATCTACATAAATTATATAAATATAATTGAATAGGAGCGAAAGATAAATCATCTTTTTTATAGGTGGTAAATATTGACTGAAGTAAGTGAAAAAAATATTCCATATAATTAAAGATTTTCAGTTTACCTATGTGAATATTTATCTTACATGGATTTAGATATGGTATAATTTTTGATATATAGATCCAATTCCATGTATCATTTGTATATATTAGGAACCTTCTGTATAGAAAATTATCATATGTGAAAAATAGTTACCTGAAAATTTTCTTACGTGGCTCTATATCCTTACATAAATATAAAAATATTTAAATTTTCCATAATATTTGTTTTTTCTATTATTTTCACATTTTCATTTGTTGTATGTTATTGAATATTGTTTTATTTTCAAATTTATTTTATTTTAAGTTTTTTTATTGTTTCTAAAAATAGTATTAAGAATAAAAGTTATATTCAAAATTATTTTATTATTTTTAAAAGAAGATTATTAAGTTTTGAATTTATTTACATATTTTCAAGATAAATTATAGATTCATTTTTGAATTTTTATTTTTTTAAGTAAACATTAATATGAGATATTTAGATATCCTTGATCAATTAATATATTTTATTTGACAGTTAATTAAAATATATTTTAATTAGGCATTAATATTTTGAATCCAAAGTATTTTTTATGATAATTATGGAAACAAAATTCTTTATCTCCTTAATAATTCTAAAATATTAATATTTTAATTTTTAATTACATTTATCATTAGAGTTTGTTTCTTAGTATTTTTTTAACAAATCTTATTTAATATACGATTGAGAACTTCATGTCAATATGATACTAATATGATAATTTTATGTGAAATTTTAACTTTAACACTCTAAGTGCAATATGATTCTATGAACTAGTATAAAAAAATATTCATCTATTGGGTGATCTCTCAAGTGATGAATCAAAAACTACTTCGACTACTACAACATAAATGATGAATTGATCTGAATCACTAATCACGCAATAATTTTTTTGCACTATACATCAAATCAGTTATCCTAGTTTATTGAGTCTATACTTATTCTATGCTAATACATTAAATATTCACACATATACTCTAATATTTAGTTTATTCTTTTCCAACCCTAAATCACTCTCACCCTTCAAGTTTTGATTCTCAAATTCTAAGGTTAGGATTAATCGGGTTGTAGATCCTATAGTCTTGTTTCATTTATTAAGGGTTGTAACTCCCCACACAAAAATCAAGTGTCTATTTGTACATACTATAGAAAATATAATATTTTAATGAGTAATTATTTCTAAAGAATCATTTTTCTAGTGAAAAACTCATCTCTCAAGGAGTAATGATGTGTAAGAGTATAGTTGGTTCATTTTGGGTTGAACTACTGTACAAATACATGTGTGCATTATTTACATTTTTTGGGACTAAAAACTATGATAAATAACTTTATCTGTAATATTTATAGTTATTACAGAAAATTAATCCATCACATTAAAATTTTAATTTAGTCTATTCACCCCTCCCCCCCTCTAGACCATATGTAGTTTTCATTTATTACCTAATCAGAACCATACTATGGAGCACTCTACACTGTGTGGGTGCATTCCATGCCCACTGCAGTGAGTAGAGAGATGACACGGTAGGGAGTATTGTCATTCTGGGTCTTGTTAGGGGGTTTTCTATGAGTAACACCATGTTTTGGCAGATATAGCCACACCGTGGTCTGCATCTTTTTAAAAAAAATGTAATTTCCTTAAGCCTTCCCCTTTTAATTAAATACCCACTTTAGGTCCTTCCCCCTTGCTCGATGCATGATAGAGGGGTCCATAATTTTGTAAAAAACTAATATTTTACTATATATATTTTCATTAAATAAGTCTGATTTATTTTATAGTTTGGGATACACACAACACAAAACCCAAACAAACCACAACACGCCCAATTAAAAATAATGTGATATGATATGAAACATCGATAAAAAAATTATGATTAAAATAAATCCTAAATTAAATAAAAATATAATAAAATTATTTACTATAAAGACATATATTGATTAAATATTATTATTCTTTGTAATAATGATTAATGTATTGATAAAACATAATTGTTTTAAGATCAGTAGTTAATGAAATGTGATTAAAATTGTTAAGAGATGGTCATAATACTTTCACTTTTAAGTCATGGACATAGTAAAATAATGATTTCAAATTTTATGAACCCATTTTTCTATAAAAATATTTATTAACATAAATTAAAATAATTCATTAAAAAATAAAATGATGAATTCCTAAAACCCATGTTCAAAATTTTGGAAACATAAGTAATGTTTTACTTTTGGTTTGCTTCTTTTAACTAAGTTTCTACTAGGTGGAATTATGTTTGGGCATGTTTTTAAATCCAAATAAATCTTATTTGGTTTGTAATAAACCAATAAATTTTATATATATCAATAATATTGTTAATTTTATGTTGTTCACTATTTTTAAGCATAATTAAACACCTTTTTTAAAATGGTTTTTACACAATATATTTAATGATGTTAAAATTAATTTTCATCACCCTTAGAAATTTTATTTGAAAAATTTTGATTTCATATTTTCAATCAATATATATATATTCTATAATAAGTTCCATTTTATTTTTATGCATTAATGTAATTTACTAGGGTAAAAATTAAATACCATGGAAAAAAACCAGAAATTGTGAAATGAAAACATATAACATTAAAATAGTTAAAAACATCTTATAAACCTGTTTAAGAAATTATGGTTGATGATTTATCATCCTTAAACCTTCCCCCACTCCATTATTTTCCATTATTGGATCTATTTGACCCTTGAATAACAACTTTTACTTTTATATTATTATAAGAATTTCACTACCCTCACATATATAATGCGCCTTCCACCACCCCTTCAAGGACTATGTTATTTTTAATTATTATTAAAAATCAACCTATTTACTTTTCTTAAATAACACTCCCATTTTTTTAGCCTCCTGGTCCATGGAAATGTCCTATGTCCTTTATTTATAGAAGTACTTCTTGAGAGAGTTCAATTTCTAGAGGTAAGTACTAATCGCACTCTAATATTTTTCTTTATCTATAATTATCCTAAAAAATTATCTCAACAAATATAACATGATTAATTTAGTATTAATTATATAATAATAAATATACATTCAGTGGATAAATGTCATTTATTTTTTCACCTTATAAAAATTAAAACACCATCATCCGTATGTGGGGACTACCGCCTCCATGACGACGAGTTATATTTTTAATAAGCACCACACATGGTATTTTCAAATGTGTATTTAATGAAAATATATGATACTAAAAACATTATTAAGATCATTAAAATATAAATCACATTTTACCTTCCTCCAATTCTGTGAAAAATCAGTGTGTCGTTTGTGTATACCCTCAGACTACTGCCTCCACGAAGCAACATATTTTTTTTTTATTTTCATCATTTATTCCTTTAAAAATTATTTTCAAATAATATTCACCACCTTAAAAATATATAAATATTAAAAAAAATATTCTATTATAATTATATTATACCAAATTAATCACTTAATTAACTATACTGACCCATCAACTATGTCATGTTCTAGATTGTATTTGATTAACAACCTACAAGAAAAATCTTATAAATTTATATCATGGATGACTATTGGAATTTAAAATTTTGTATTATTATAAATTAATAATAAAAAAATTATTTTTTTATATTATTATTATATTAGTATTTAATTCATTATTAAATTTTCAACCATCATTCCTCAAAAATTACATAAACAATATTATTATAAATTTTACCTTTACATGTAAAGAATAAAAAAATCCAGGGACAAAATTAAAAATTTATAAGTCACAATGAATAATATTTTGATTAGAATTAATATTCTAGTAATTTATAAAATTCAATAAAAATTAAGAGGTTCAATATTTATATTACAGTTAATGTGTGAAACAAACAAAATTCAAAAATCTAATAGTGAAAATAAGTGATAACTAACCTTTGATGGTATGATAAATTATTATAATTAAAGTGTAAAAATGCATATAGAATTTATGAATGTCCTAAAATATGTTATTAATATAGTTGATTTTATTATAATAGAGGTCGAATATCTTTTTTGGAATCAACGAATTTCAGTATGGATTTTTCAAAACTCAATTTTCTTTCTTGAATTGTTATGATTATTCATGAACCAAATTATTTTAAGTAGATTTATTTTGTCCTATGATGGTATAAAATTTATATTCCACTTTATTTTCTTTTTATTGGTAATTATTTCTCAGTTACACCTTCTTGAAGTATTATTACATCAATGATTATGATATTCATATGGGGTTCTTCTTAAATCAACATTACTTGAATCATAATTCTATCTCATTAACAATGGTTTTACCAGATGGTTTTATTCTATTATATGATGATATTATTAGAAATTTCATCCTCTTTTTATAGGGAATTACATTGATCGATTTCTTCTTTCATAAAATTTTATGATGTTAATATTAATTATAATCCTCTATAAAGAATTTATTTCTCTCCCATATCTATGTTCACTCTTCCAACCAATGTTCTCCATTATTATTTTGAAAAATATATATTTTTATTTTGTTATATTAATATTTATATTTACCTCTTTAAAATTTAATGTTTGTCACACTTTCTATGATGTTGGTTTCATTAAATATATTTTTTTTTAAAATATTGAACAATTATTCCTTTTATGACTCTTAATTATATATTCCACACAACATTTCCCCTTGATAAACGTTGTTACTTTTTCAAGGATAAATTATTGATATTTCTTTAGAAATAATGTTTGAAATTTTATAATTTAAATTTCTCTAAAATTATATTTTTTTTAAAGTTACTCATAACATATCCTCATTTCTTAAGATATTAAGAGATGTTTCTAAAGACTCTTTTAGGTTTCACATTAATTTATTAGTCTTTAAATATAAAATATCTATCTTCTATAGAGTTTTTTATATGAATCACATCTAAATTATTTTATGAAATAATATTTTTGATTAATTGAATTTATTTATCAACTAACCTACTTATGATATCATGTTATATGACACCATTTCTAAATGATATGATTCTCATTCGCTTTCCTTAGGTATTCATGATATAATGAATGATTGATATCTTATGGGACCCATATGTATGGATATTGATATCAGGGTTCTTATATATCAATAAAATGCATTATAAAATGTTTTATATCTCATGATATAAGCATGTTGAAAAAAACCCCAATGTGGTTATCTCGGTTCAGAATATTGATCCAGAACCTATTGCAGATAGTTATGTTCAAAAGATTGATAATTAACATAATGTGGTTAGATTGGTTCACAAGATTAAGAATAAACTTAATGTAGTAATTTAGGATCAAAAGATTGTTATTGAACCCAATGTAGTTATCTAGGTTCAAAAAATTGAATATAAAACCGATGTTATTATCTAGGTTTAAAATATTGAACATGAACCGGACATGAATAGCTAGTTTCACAATATTAAGAAAGAACCTAATGTTATTATCTAGGATTACAAGATTGTGTGTAAACCCAATGTGGTAATGTAGGTTCCCAAGAATGAGCATGAACATGATCCAACTAATTAGGTTTATAATATTGAGCATGGACCCAATGTGGTTTGTTGGGATTACAATGTTATGGTTTCATATGCTTATGCTTATGCCGCATTTCTAGGTTATATTGATTTTTTATACACATTTCACATTATCATTTGTCTTAAGATTCTACACTCTTATTCCCTGGAACATTTTTATTCATTTTAGGTTTCTAGCCCTTATATCATCAGTTATGGAAAACATTTATTATTCCATATTATTATTAATAAGAAATTTATCCTATTCTCATGTTTTATCATATCCTTATTATCTATACATTTGATGACATATTGATAAGTTTTCCCTGACTGAGAATTTAATCCCACCCATTTCTTATGTTTCTATTACTCGTGTTATGAATATGAGAATAACCTATGACATGCCATAAAGAGAATTAATTAGGGTTTGATTGTATAGAAATATTCACAATAATATTTTTATATATATAATTATCAATGGAATAAAATATTTATGATTTTAGGATTGTGGGAATATTTGTGAGATGTAATGTTTTAATTATTAAAATATATGTAATTTTGTCTTTTATTATCTCACTTTGTATCAATTTAAATAAGTAATTTATATTTTTTTATCACCATATTCGGGATTTTGGGTCTACGGAACCTAAATTTGTATCAGAGTATGGTTTGGATTTTTTGAAGGATTAGTTTAGATATTTATGGTTTTTTTATTGGAAAAACTTATTAAATTCTATAATGATAATTATAAGTATAGAATAATATCATAAAAGTTTTTATAGTGAATATTATATGGTTTTAATGGCAATGAAATCCTTATATGGATACTACAAGTGGATGTAGGATCTGGAATAGATGTAAATATAGGGAGTAATGTCAAATGATGTGTATTGCGTATTAACTCACTTCTCACATGGTGCATGACATATAGATTTAAATTTACACCTAGTTTGAAAAACCTAAAGGACATACTGTGCTGATACACATGCTTCATATGGCCCATTATGAAGCATTTGAACACTTTTTTGTAGAGTGGTTAGAGAATTTGGAAATATATACTGAATAACCATGATTTAATATTAATGATTACTTTTTTAGGGAATCAACACCATATATGAGTTAATTATTATAATTTTATTGTTTCTTTTTATGTGTTCATTAATTACTTCTTACCGAAAAATTTATTTATTTAAATGAAATGGTCGTAGCTTGAGAAAACCAAGTTAAAAATGGGTGTAAAGAACAATGTAGAAATTTTCCAAAAAAACGACCAAACAATATGGGACTTTTAATAAAAAATACTTATGAAAATTATTACCCAACCTCTATAAGTTGGTCTTATAATCCACATACTTTTGATTAATAGATCAATGCATTGGAAATGATATTATTTGTTCTTTGGATCTTCGAAGATGAGAATGTTTTTTTATCTATCAGTTATTTGGAATGTGAGGATGATAAATAGTGGACTCTCATTTCGAATAAAATGGAAAATGTGGGTGTTGAATCTATGAAATGGGTGAATTTATTGAAAGTATTTTTCCCCAATTATTTTCCTCAAACTCTATGAATTAGTGGAATTGAAATAAATCGAGGATGAATCCATGAAAACTTACAATCAAAAATCCACAAGGATTTTTTTGTATGGATATTGTTTTATCACATACTATAGGAGTAAAATTGATCATTTCATTAGTAGATTAGAGATAATACATAGAAAATCATGATCCATAAGATACTTCATAATCTAAAAATAATTTTTTCAATGTGTGTAAATGCTTGATATAGGAACAATATAATATACTTATTCAAAACATTAGAAAAGAAATATGTAATTTCATAGAAACTAAAATGAAATATATCATGGAAGAAATAAATTATAATAACCTACATGCCAAAAATATGGTAGGAATCACCCATGAAATTGTTTGAAAGGGTTTCAAGTATGGGAAGGGTGCCCATTAAACCTGTAATTTCATTTCAAGAGAAAATATATTAGTCAATGAGATATAGGAAAATATGGTCCTAACAAATATAAAAACCAAACTTCAATGATTCAAATGAAAAGAGTTTGGGAATTATGAAAATAAATGTAAAAAAATTAATGTATAATGAGGAAAGAATGCCCCATCAACCTCTTAAGAAAATGGAATAAGGGAAATTCTATACCATAACTACCACTAAAGTAGATCATGGTAATTAATGAAAACATATCCTTAATTCTATATTTTTTAATGTTTTATTGGTTTTCTATTACAAGAATACTAATATATCTTAAATGTTTTCTAATATAATTAAATCATGACACCAATTTTTTTTTATTTTCAGAGAAAACTTCTAGTTGCAGGATTTTTGTATCCCAAGTTAGAGTTTGTTGGAATAAATATTTTATATTCCTTCTTTTAACATGAATTTAATTCAATTTTAGAAATTTAATTGATATCCACACACATATTTTACATTAAAAAATTAGTGAAATTATATTAAATATATCAAATAAACATATGATCGCTTATCACAACATGGATAACTATGAACTCTAGGAAAATTGCTTCCTTTATAATTATATAAACACCCCACCATGAGGGGTATTTAACTCAAATGTTTTGAGACAATCTAAAAATTTAGAAATTACTATTAAAAATGAATAAATTATTTTATTAGTATTACCTAAGTTACAAAGGTTGATAATTCATTAAGAATCAAATTTGTACTCATGTCAATTCTATAGACACCCTTAACTATTTCATATAGAGTAGTAATTAAAATATTATGACATAATTTATTTAAGGGGTTAGAATGTAATGCCCCAATTTTTTGTGATATATATATATTTCCTTTAAATAAGTATAATCTTTTCGATAACTTGAAATGCCTTCACTTCTAAACTAAATGAAGCTCCAACACACCTTATTAAAAATAATGTGACAGGATGTGAAACATCAATAAGAAAATTAAATTCATAGTAAAATCTTAAGTAAATAAAAAGATAATAAAATTATTTGTCATAAAATCATATATTCCTTATATATTTTAATTGTATGAAATAATTATTTATGTATTGATTAAATTTAAGTGTTAGAAGATAAATAATTATTGAAATGTGATTGAAACTATTAAATGTTAAAAAGTGATATTTTTTAAGGAATAAATCTTTAAATTGATGTGTATTTTTATTGATAAATTAAAAATAAATAATTTTAAAATATGATTATAATAATATTTATTATTTTAAACTAATATATTAACTCTAATTTAATAATAAATTGATATGAAAAAAATAATAAGGACATTTAATATTTAGATGTTTATTATTATGGAAATAGTTTTGTTATATTATTTATTTCAATATGAATAGAATTTTTTAAATTTCAAAATTGTAATGTTATAAAATTAATTAAATTTTTAAATTAATTATGTAAAAATTATCTTTTGATTAATTTTTGGGAGTTTTCTAAAAATGTTGAATTTTGGGTCAATAGTGAAAAATATTGATTTTGAAAATACTGTAACGTTTAATATATAGTTATTACACAAAAATGGATTTAAAACGTATTATACCTTTTTAAATACAAAATATTTATTTATTAATTTAAAAAATAATTTAAAAAAATCTGAATTTTTTAAACCCTTATTTAACATTTTGGAAATTAAGTAATATTTTTCTTCAATAAAAATTATTTTTAGTATATTTATTTTAACTAAGTATCAACATGATGGAGTTAAATTATTTATATTCTTTTAAATACACATAAATCTTATTTGTTTATATCATAGCACTTAATGACATATAAATCCTTTAAATTTTAATTTTTATCCTGATCAAAAAAATTAAGCATAAATATAAATGTTTTCTAAAAATGGTTTTTATGCATTATGTGAACTAATATTAAAATTAATTTTTATCACCCTTATAAATTTTATTTTAAAATAATGGATTCAATATTTTTAATGATTAGTTTCAAATAATGTAATAAAGCATATTTTATAATAATTAAATATAAATTACATAGGTAAAAATTAATTACCACGGTAAAAACCAAAAATGGTAAGAATAAAAAATCTAAGAGTAAAATAATTTTTTTCTAAATATTTATAAACATATATTGTTTTTTATTTTTCATCATTAACCCTTTCCTATCTCCATTATTGTCAATTATTGGATCCATTTTACCCTTGAATCATGACTTTTCCTTTCATATTGTTATAAAAATGGCCCTATACTCACTTATAAAATGAGACTTCCACCCCCACTTCAAGGATAATATTATTCTTAATTAATATTGAAAATATATCCTATTTAATTACCCTATATACCACTCCCATATTTTCCCCTTGATCTGAGGAAAAGTCATAAGTCTTCTATTTCCAACAAGAAATAGTTCAAATTCTCAACTTAAGTAATAATCACTCTTAATATTTTTCCTTATCTATGTTTCTCCTCCCAAACCTATTTTACCCATTATAAAAATTATGATATTATTATTAATTATATATTTAATATATTTTAGGTTTATGTTATAAAAATAATCTACCATGTCCCCCTTCCCTAGAAAAATTAATGTCATTATGTGTATGTGCAGACTACAACCACTGGGAATGGTGTGTTTTATTTTTCATCAATCTGAAAAAATATTGCAAAAAATTATATTTACTGAATAATTATATTTATAATATTATTAAGATACTAATAATATAAAAAAATTCCTATCTTCCACTCGTTCTAGGGAAAAATAATACATCATTTATGTTATTGTGCGAACTATCACCTCTACGAAGAAAAACATTTTGGTTTTATTCTATTCATTTATTATTTTAAAAAATAATTTAAAATTATATTAAACACCTTAAAAACATCTATATAATATCCTTATGAGTCTTTAATAATGGTATTATAACAAAATAATCAATTTATTAACCATACTCACCCATCGATTATCGTATGTTCTTATTTGGGTCAATTTAACCACCTACATGAACTATGCTATAAATTTCCACTATGGATGACTATAGAAACATATGTAATGGTGTTATTAAATATTAATTATAAAACAATTTTTTATATTTGGTTTTTAAAATGATATATTAGTATTTAACTCATTATTATTATTCTGACCTTTGTTTTTTAAAAACTGTCAAAATAAACTTATTTTAAATTTTTCCTTTAAACGTCGTGAATAAAAATATCATGGGATGAAATTAAAACATTATAAATAATAAAAAATAATATTTTTGAATATATTAATTAATCTATTAATTTAAAAATTCAATCAATGTAATAAGGATCAATATCGACCATACAAGTTATGCATAAAACAAACAAAATTACATCATATGATAATGAAAACAAGTTATAATTAACTAATAAATGTATAATAAATGACTAAAACTAAAGTTTTAAAAGGTTCATATATATGGAAAATGTTATTTAATATATTATTATAATGGATATTTTTATTATAAATGATTTTAATATTATTTTATTTAATGCAATATTTAAGGTAAGTATTTTTCATAACTAAATTTATTTTCTGGAGTTATAGTGATTATTCTTGAACTATTTTATTCTAAGTTGATTAATAAAACATATAATTTAATAAATTATAATTTCACATTATTTTATATCTACTTTTAATTTTTTAACATGGACTCTCTTCAAAAGTATTATTACATCATCGATTATAATATTCGTAATATTTATTTTTAACTCAACTTCTTTCATTAAGTCGTAATTCTTCCTCTTTGACTGTAGTTCTAAAATATATTTTTATTCTATTATATGATGATCTTATATTTAATTTACCCCTTCCTTTTTTAGTAACTATGTAAATACCCTAGATCTAGTAGCCCAAATCTGGTGGTTACTTTATTACAATGGAATAAGATATATGGAATCACATCTCAAAGGACCGAATAGTTTAGTAGTCCTGCTAAACAAGATACATACATGAAAGAGAAATTACATTTTAAAACATAAAAAATAGAAATACTTTTCTTTTAGAATTCCATTATTCCCAATTGTGTATCCCTATATACCAATCATAAAACACTTTCGCATATCCTGGGGAAAATAAAACATAAGAAAGGGGTGAGGTAAAATTCTCAGTATGGGTAAGCATATTATAGAAGATATGAATAAATAAATGATAATCAATATGGAAGGGTAAATAATTAAAATAATCTATTTAACCAGTTATTTGAGCATAATATGGTAGGAAAACATGATTATTGAGTAATTTCATATAAAAAATCACATGAGAATTAAACCTAACTGTGGATATTATAACCTATTGACTAATCCCATGAAATAACAAAAACTGAATTGATAATTATGAAATGAATAATGATGGACATGTAAAACATACCATCAAGGCTTTATTCCAAGACATCTAATATGGTCATGGCCTTGTGCCAAGACATCTATATAAATGGGTAAGACCTTGGACAAAACCTATTCTAGTATGTCTCATTAGACATTCTGATGAATCTAGTGGCTATATAGGGCCCCTATCATAACATACTAAGTCAAATTAATACATCATATAAACAAATAAAACAACTGAATCAATTTGTTTTAATAAAATCGATAATTGTTCATATTATATGAACTAGTCATATAGAATATCAATGATTTACAATGTCAAAAACTAATCATAACCATCCAATGAAATATGATTAATGCTATTATTAGAGTAAATACTCAACATAAAATTAATTAAAGAATGTTGAAATAGATTTAAATACATTAAATACATTACTAGAATATTTCTAAACAAAAATAAACTTTTTTACATTGAAAGTAATATTTAAAATAAAAAAACAATGAACAAAATAAAAAACTAATTTTATTTGAAAGGAAAATTATTAAATTATAACGAAAGATTAAAATATTTTAGGCATCATACAGGTAGTAATTTTTTTCATTTCATATAAACTAAAAAACATTCCTTTCACACGTTTGTAAAAAACTTTAAAAAGTACCTTGCTCATAAAATGATAGGAAGATTCCTTTTAAAATATTTTGAAAAAATTAAAACAGGGAAAAAATTCATAAAAAATCAGTAGAAAATAGTAAAATATTTTTTGGAAACTAATTTATAGAACATGAACATGGAATAAAAATATTCCTCACTATAGACTCAAACATAAACAATCTTGAATAATGATTACATGGTGAAATAATCCCTTACCACTTCAGTGTCCTTTGATTCATAATCCTCATGAAAGAAATAAATTCAATTGAGAAATTAAATATCATGAATATTAATATATTAATTATATATATCAATGGGATATTATATAAGAACACAAAAAAAATTATTCTTTGAATATGGAATATGTCTCTTCGATGTAAAAGGGCAATGAGAAACTCTTATCTCTAGTTCAATTTCCATTTTCAGTTATTAAACCTATTATATAATAAATATAGATTTATTAAACACATATTATATAACTATACCCATATATATCATACCATATATTATTTATTTATAATATTTTATCACCCATTTATTATCAATTCATTGTTAAAATCATGGTTTTGAGTGGTAACTACATCATTTTTCATGTATGTTTTGATTTGGTAGTTCTGGTACATATACTTTTATCATAGTTCAATAATATACAAAATATTATTTATGGTTATAAATATAATATTTATTAAAAATATATCTATATTAATCCATAAATATAGATATAAAAACTTAATTCTATTGTTCATGGAGACGGTAGGCTGTACAAACGTGTCAACACTATTTTTATTTTTTGATAGGTGGAACTAATGAAAGGTATAGAATAATTATCTTTTTAGAATCATTAATTTTTAATATATATTATATATATTAATTATTTTCATGTTTATATCCAACCATGTAAATTGGTGATGATAAATGAATTACACCTCTATGTGGAGATGGTTAGAAATATGTACGCACAAGCATTGTTTTGACTATTCATATGACAAATAAAAGGTGGAAAATAGTTGAATAATAATCATAAAAATATATCAGTATATATATGATACTAGAGTTACTAATTTATGATGGAAACAATGCATCAATAAGAAGTAGAAGAATAAATAAATTTGAAGAGTTCAGGTAAGACAATTACCTACACTTTGGCAGACCTTCTTTAGATCATTTCTTAAAGGGCTTAAGGATGGCCTTCTGAGGATACTATCACCTAAAAACCTTAATAAGGATGTTTGGAAGAGTAATTTTCAGGAATTGGTTAATTTATAATCCTAAAATTATAGTGAATAAGTGAAGGAAGAGGTTCCCTTTTATAAGTGAGGTGAGATCCACTTTTTGAATTTCTCGAAAGATTAAAATATTGTAACACTATTCTAGAGTCAAATACATCCAAATAGATTATTAGTGAAAACAATATTAAATTTTAGAACATATATTATACCATTTTCCTTATTTAATATTTTATTATTTTTAAATAATTTAATTAAATATTAATCCCATAAAATATCATTATTATCAGTTTTTATACTATTCATTACTATGACATTAAAAAAATATAAATAACAAGTAAAATAAAAAATATATTTTTTTATATCATGAAAATTTAAAGTTCATATAGATAATAATTTTATCATCCAAAACATCTAAAAATATATTACTTTTAATATTTTTAATATCATTTAATTTTTTTTGTTAATTAAATTAATATTTTATTAGTGTTCACAAGCATAAAAGGTAATTATATAATTTATAAAAATTATAAATAATTTTATACAATTAAAATAATTTTATCATGATAAAAATATTATTTTTTATTCTTTAAATATTTATAATAACTTGTACTTATATCATGAATATTAATTTAATGTGTTATTTTGAATTTTTTGGCCTTGCGCAAGCGTTGCACAAGAATTTGAATAATCAATATGTTATATAACTATAAAATTAGTTTTGGACCATAATAATAATAAATAATAATTAATATTTAATATAAAATAATGTTAAATACTTCTCTCATCCAAAATATTATTTTTAGGAAACCAAATTTGACTTTTCCAATATTGTGTAGGCTCGACGTCAACACTAAAAATTATTTTCATATTTATTATGGAATAAATTATTACATCCATGTTATTAATTATTTTGGAATTATATTTATAGTCTTTTTGTAACATTTGAGTTGTTCCATATGTTTCATAAATTTTTATATTATGTCTATGACTTGGTGATATCAAAAAAAATTGTATTTTATAAAAAATTGTATTTTTTACTCTTCACTAACATTTTAATTCTTTAGAATAATTAAAAAACTCATCCTAGTATAAATTTGGATTTATAAATAAAAAAATAAATTCCATTTTAGGTAATTAAATTCTTGTAAGTGATATGAATTAATTTTAAATTAAATAAGGGAAATGCAACATAAACTTCTTTTTAGAAAAAATACATTTAAAAAAACTTATTTATGTATAAAAAATAAATTGCAAAATTAATTAAATGAAACTAATTGAATTATTAATAATGTAATATAAATAATGTTTCTTCTAAAACATTTTAAAATAAAAGATAAATTCATAAACAGTTGAAATAAAAATACAATTTTCAACAAAAATCTATATTTTCACTGTTCAGTAAAAAATCAAACATTATAGAAAAATAAAAATAATCACCCTAAGATATTTTTAATATGATTATTTAAAACGTAAAGTTAATTTTATCAAATATATTTTATAATTAAAAATGAATAAATTTTATTATTTTCTCAAAAAAAGTAATAAAAATCATTTTTGAAGAAAATGTTTAAAATGAATTTAATAAATTTAAGTCTTTATTTATGAAGAATAAATCAGTAAAATTTAATTTATAATGAACATAATATATATAAATATATATCATAATATGTTTAATCCTTGGAATACCCACCAATTTAACGACTAGTTTATAACTTTCATATTTAAATAATAATATTTTGCGGTTCGTTTAACCTCAGTGTTTCATATTGTTTATACAATAGAACATAGTGTTCTTCTAAATTATCAGACTGTTAAATTATCCCCTAATTCAGTAATTTTTATCCTCACAATTTAATCTTTTTATGGTTAATCATTGTTTTATCATTTTAAATTACCATTTTGGAAAACCTAAATCCTATAAAGGGTTAATAATACATCTTTTTGATAAAGGAGAAAGGGAAGTATAAAGGTCATCAAGGGTAATAGTTAATAGGTTTTCAAGTAGGATAACATAAATGCGAACTGAAAACCCAGATATGCAAGATAAAAATAAATTCAAAGTACTGATAAAGAGTGATATAGAATATGGTCATGAGAAATGTAACCATCACAAAACCATAAATCTGTGATGGGTTAAAAGTCCATTGATTTCTTTGTAATAAAATTAAATAGATAATGTTTTTTATTTCAAATTCAAAGGATTATTTTAATATCTATAAAAATCACTCTATAAAATAATTATACTTGATCATTTTCATGGTATAAGAGTAATCATGTGATTTGGTTGTTCTTTGATCTATTACCACTTCATCTCTTACACTAGGAAATCGATATTTGAGATAAATTTTTCATGCCTAAAGTAATTTTAATGAATAAAAAGATCTATTAGTCATTAATTCAACATATAAATATTTACTAAAAATAAAATGGTGAGAATAGGTTATCTAATATGATAAATAAAAAAATATAATATTCAAATTTCAACATAATCCATTTCATAAGTAGTTAACCATAAGACTTATCCAAAATACATCTTTCCAAATTCAAAGACCAAAAATTTAGATGGAAGGTCACTAAATTTGAAAAATCAACTTAATAATAGATTCCCAATAAAACATAATGTATCTCTTAGTGTTGCATAACAATAATATGAATACCTTCATCACCTTAAAACCTTAATCAAAACGTACATTCATCCCAAAAAAATCATGTTTTCGAATATATTCCTTAAATATAAATATGTAATAAACTGAATAAAGATAACATAAACCATAAAATCACAAACAAAATTTCTTGGAAACCAATACTATCCCCAAAACATATCTTTATCATTATCTTAACATAAAGCGCATATTTATGTTTTCATCACTCAATCATGTTTCTCTAAAAAACAACATTCCACATATTTACTTCTCTTCGTGATCGATATTATTCATTATATGCTTCCAATTCATTAAATAATATATACTTCAATACAATTACTACATATCTCATGATTCATATAACCATAATATCAATGATCAAAAACTTTTAAAACATAATTCATGAATCCAAATACACAATAAATTCAATCATTACACATTATTCTTAAACCATTAACTATGCTTAATCATTTTATTCATTAATACCTCCTTCTTTTCATATGTCATTTTTTCTCTTTATAATCAGTATAATAACCATTAATTGTAAAAAAATCTATGATTATAGTTATAATATTTCCCCCCTAGGGTAGAAATTTACATAATTCCCATACATTCCACATTTAAAAAATTAAATTTTTTATTATTAAATAGGGAGACCATAATTCTCATCCATTTAATTAATAAAACCTTTCATTTTTTACTTGGAAATTACATGATTTGTGTTCTTATTTTCTACACCAAAATCATCTTTCCATTCCTTTAATATGTTCATTTGGGTGTTTATTTTCTCATTCCCTACTTATATGAAAGATAATCTTCTCTCCTCCATGTTTTTTAGGAGCGAATATCTCAATGCACTCTATCCTTATCTTATTTGGTGAGTCTGAGAGGTGGTTATAGTTCATGTTTTTAATCATATACCGTGATTACTAATTATTCATAATCACTATATCCTTTACTTGAGTCGTCACCCTATTGGGTTTCACATCAACACATTTTCAATCACCTTAAATGTTAATATGGTTCCTTCTAGTTCCATCCAATGACTAAAACCAAAAATATGAGTGAGGGAAGTAATTATCATAGTGGGAAACCACATTATTCCTACCTTAAAAAATTATAGGATTTTATCCTATACATAGACTTATACTCCATTTTATTCATTGGTTTATGTTCTCTGATCTATTTTTAGCTAAATCTATTTCCCAAGGTATTACTAAACATCCTCTGGTACCAACTATAATGAACTAAAATCTAGTAAACCAGAGCTGAATATTTTAGTATTATTAGTAATATGGATACATAATTTAAATTTATATTACATTTTAGAACATAAAATAAATAAAAAAATTTGAGAATCCCACTGTTCCCCCTAGTGTATCACTACATACCAATCAAAAAACACTAACTCGTATCCTAGGAAAAATAAAACATAAGAAAGGGTGGTATCTGATGCTTAGTAAGGGTAAGAGTACCATAAAATCTATGAATAAATAAGTAATAATAAATATGGTAAGTTAAGTAACTAAAACACATATCATTTAATAAATAACTTTATCATAATATAGCGTGAATAATTAAAGATTAAATAATTACATATAAATAATCACATGAGTATAAAACATAAAATTGGATATTATAAAAAATAAAATAATCACATGAAATATAAATAACATAATTCATAATTATGGAATTCATAATGCTGGAAATATGAAACATACCATTGAGGCATTGAGCCAATTTATCTAAATCCATAAAATAATTGTGGCAAGACATCTATATAAATGGGTAAAGCTTCATCTAAAAACCAATTTAGTTTGTCTCATGAGGCCTACTAATGAATCCAGTGCTTATAGAGGTCCACATCCATCACTTTCTAAGTCCAATGGATCCCAAATATAAATAAATAATACAACTGAATCAATAATCCTTAACAAAATCAATGACTACCTGTATTGGAATAATTAATCATATGAAATATAAATACCTTCCAATGTCAAAAAATGATAGTAACCATCCAACGGAATATGATGAATGTTATCATTAGATAAAATCCTCAATGTAAGATTAAATAAAGTATGTTTACATTGAATAAAATAATTTAATGATATTACTATAATATTTTTGGAGGAATATACTTTTTTTAGTTTGAAAATAATTTTTAAAATCTAAAAACTACATATGTAATGAAGAAATAATTTTCCATGAAAATAATCTTATAATATTATAAATTTACCTTCATTGAATTTAGGTGTCATGACTATGGGAAATTCTATTCATTTTTTATAAATTAAAAAACATTCTTTTCATACTTTTGAAAGAAAATTAAAAAAGTACCTTGTTCTGAAAAAAAATAGGAAGATTCCCTTTATTTTGTAAAAAATTAAAAAAAAAATTAAAAATGAAATTAAAATTCATCAGATATTATTAAAATATATTTGGAAAAAAAATTTCAAAAAATGTGTAATGAAGATAAATATTCCTCCTAAGGGACCTAAACCTAAACAATCTCGGATAATGATGATATTGTTAAAAAACACTTACAAATTGTGAATCTTTTGAATCGAAATCCCCACTAAAGCATTAAATTAAAATGAAAATTTATATACCAAAAATATAAATATATTTATTATATATATAAAAGGGATAGTATATACCCAACTTAAAATAAATAAGTCGTGAATATGGTATAATCCTCAAGGAAGTAAAAGTGAGATGAGAAACCCTTACCCCATGTTCGATTTCATTAGTAAATCTTGTAGAATAAAAATATATTTATAATAAATATGTTAATTAACCATAATAAAATATATAAATCCATATATTATTTACTTATAATATTTTTCCACCCATTTATTATCAATTCTTTATTAAAATCATTGTTTCGGGTGGTAACTTCTTCGTTGTTCATGTATGTTTTAATTTGGTAGTTCTCTTCATTATACATTCATCACAATTAAATTATGTAAAGAATATTATTTTATGGAATAAATATCATATAAATTAATTATATTTGTTTTTAGATCCATTCATAAAGATAGATATAGAAAAATGAATTACGCCATTCGAAAAGATGGTAGGTCGTACGTACGTATGGACACTATTTTCCTTTTTTAAATGGATGGAATGAAAGATTGGTAAAGAATAATTAATAATTATAGAATAATTATTATCCATATATATCATAAATATTCATTATTTCAATATTTATTACCATCCATGTAAATTGGTTATGAAAAATGAATTACACCGCTATGTGGAGACGATAAGTTGAATGTACACACGTGCGATGTTTTCACTTTTCATAAGATGGATAAAAGGTGGAATATGGTAGTTTAATAATAAAAAATATATTATTATATATATAATTTTGAATTTATTAATTTATTATATAAAAACACATCAATATGAAGTAGAAGAAGAAATAAATTGAAAGATTTCGGGTAAGATAATTACTTCTTCTTCAGGGGACATTCTTTAGATCCTTTATTAAGGGACTTATGGTTGGTATTTTTAGAAGAACAGTAATCTAGAACATGAATATGAATCTTGGTATGATAATTGGTTAATCTATAAGGATAAATTTATTGTTAATAAGTGAGGGCTGAGGTTTGGTTTTGTAATTGAGGTGATGGAAACTATTTAAATTTCATGAGAGATTAAAATTTAATAAGACTATTCTAGATACAAATACTTCCAAATAGCCTATAAATCCACAATGTATGAAATTTTAGACCATATCTTATCCCATTTTTACTTATTTAAATTTTTATTATTTTTAAATAATTTTATAGTATATTAATCCCGTAAAATATCATTATTATCAATTTTAATATTATTCATTACATTAACTTCAAAAACATCGAAATAAGAAGGGAAACACAAATAATGATATTTATTATATATTAAAAATGTCAGGGTTATATATATAATTCTTCTATAACCATAAATATCTCAAATCATATTAATTTTAATATTTTAATATCATATATTTTATTTTATTTTTATTAGTTAAATGAATATTGTATTAGATTTTCACAAGGATAGAAGGTAATTATATAATTTAAGAATCATAAATAAATTTATATCATGGAAATAAGTATATTATTTTATAAATATCCATTTATATTCATTAAATATTTATATTTACATTAATTTATATCTTAAAAACACATTTCAGGTGTAATTTTGGCTTTTTTTGCCTTATGCAAGAATTAAACAAACATTTTGATAATCCATTTGTTATATAACTAATAAATTCATTTATAACCATAATAATACCCAATAATAATTAATATTTAATATAAAATTATATTAATGACTTATATCAATTCAATTGGTATTTTTACAACACTAAATTTGATTTTTCCGGTGTTGGGCAGGCTATGCATCAGTACTGAATTTTTTTTTCATATTTATTATAGAATAAATTATAATATCTAAGCACTAAATTTATTTTGAATGATATTTATATTTTTTATAATATTTTTTTATTAAAAATATTCATAATTTTTTTATTATGTCTATTTTTGGGTGATATCATAAAATATATTATATTTCAAAAAAACAATATTTTTTACTATTCACTAAAAAATTATTTTCTTAATAAAAATTTAAAAAAACTCATCCTCAGAAAAATTTGGATTTGTAAATAAAAAATAAATTAAATTTCATGAAATTAAATTCTTATAAGTTAAATAACATAATTTTAAAATAAGTTTGCAAGACCCAATAGAAGCAACTATTTAGAAAAAAAATAAATATTTTCCTAAAATTTCTTATTTATGTATAAAAATTAAAATAAAAAATATTCCAATGAACCTAATTTAATTATTAATAAAATAATTAAAATAATATTTCTTTTACTCAATTTTAAAATTAAATGTATCTTCGCAAATGCTTGAAGTAAAAACACATTTTTCAATAAAAATTGGTAGTTTTCACTATACACTAGAAAATCAAAATTAAAAGAAAAATAAAATAATCACACTATGCTAATTTTAATACGATTATTTCAAAAATAATGTTGATTTTATCCAATAAATTTTATAAAAGTGGAAAAAATAAAAGATATTATATGCTCATAAAAAGTAAATAAACATTTTTGAAGAAAACATATAAAATAAGTTTACTAAGATTTATGTGTTTCTTTCATAATAATTAACCAATAAATTTGTATTTATTAATACCTTTATATATATTTTATTATATTATTATTCCTATTCTCACCCTCCAATTTTACGGCTATGTTATAATGATCATATTTAAATAATAATATTTTGGGGTTCTCTTAAGCTCGGTGTTGCGTGTTATATACGCTATCGAATATAGTGATCCTTTAAATTATCAATTTGTTACAAACTAAAATGGTAGATCTCTTTCTTCATAAAATTTTATGATGTTAATAATAATTCTCATATACTCAAAGTTATCCCTTTCTCTTCTATATCCATTTTCACTCTTTCCATCAATGTTCACCATTCTTGTTCTGAAATCCAAATATGTTTTTTTATCTTCAATTTTACCCTTAAATATTTTAAAATAGTAGATTTATCTCTATTTTTATGATGTGGGTTTCAATAAAAATATTTTTTAAAAAAATGAAATTGTTTTCTTTTCTTGATTTTATATTCTATCTTCAACTCTACATTCCCCTAGATAAACATATTATCTTTTATAAGGATCAATTATTGTAATTTATTTCTAAATAAAATTTTATATATCTTAATTTTAATTTATCAAAAATTATATTTTCAAAAGTGACTCATAATATGTCCTCTTATTGGTGATGTTGATAAATATTTTCTAAAGACACTTTTTCCCTTTGCGTAAATTTCAACTCTTTAACTCCAAAAGATCTATCTATGATAGAGTTATTTTTTAGGGGTCACCCGCAAAATGAATTTATTAAATACTCTTTTTAGGTGGTTAAATTTTTTCTATATATTTATCTAATTTTGATATCACATTATGTGAGGCCCTTTGGAAATGATAATAATTTTATTCTATTTCCATCAGTTTTGATGATATCATGAATGATTTCTCTCTTATGGAACACATGTGTATTATTATTGATAGAGGGGTACTATATATCCCTCCAATTCATTGGAAAAGGTTTTATATATCAAGAAATAATTATTTTTAGAATGAAAATTTTTTATTTGAATAGGTTCTATTAATTTAGTGTATATTAGATGTTGTCATTTAGGTTCACAAGATTGAGCCTGAACTAAAAAAATTAGCAAGGTTCACATGATTTAGCATGAACCTGATACAATTATCTAGATTTAAAAGATCAAGCATGAACTCAATGCATTCATCTAGGATTGAAATATTTAGAATGAATATGATTCGGTTACATAGGTTCACAAGATTGATAATAAATATAATGTGGTTATCTGGGTTCAAAAGATTTAGCATGAACCTAATTTGGTGAGCTTGGTCCCCAATACTGAGCATGAACTCAATGCAGTTATCTAGGTTAAACATATTGATTGTAGACCTAATTCAGTTTACTATGATCATAATGATTTGGTTCCCTATTCTTATACTTATCCCAAAATTCTATGTTATATGTCTTTTGTTTTTCACATGGAATTTGGTTATTTTTCTCATGACTATACACTCTTATACCATGGTACATATTTATTCATGTGAGGTTACATGTCCTTTTATTTTTACTTATGGAAAAAATTTATTGTTCCACCTTCTTTCTAATAAAATATTTATCATCTACTCATGTGTTATTATGTAATTATGATCTATACCCTTGAACACATTTTGGTAAGTTTTCCCTTACTGAGCATTGAGGCCAACCCTTTTATTATGTTTTTATACCCTAGGTTATGATAATGATTATAACCTATTATTTTTCTTGATGAGGATAAAGTAGTGTGCGATTATGGAGAAATGTTCATAATAATATTTTTATATAGTTTATATTCAGGGAAACTAAACCATTCTATTTCTAGGATTTTTTTAATATTCGTGAGATGTAATGTTTAAATTAATGAAATATAAATAAGTTTATCCTGGTTTTTCTCAATTTAAATAGGTATATAAGTTATGTATTTTTATCACCAGATCTGTGATTGTGGGTTTGGGTCACCTCAAGGTGACTCCTCCCCCTTTTACATCATATTTTCGGTCTTCCTACCATTAATTTAATTGTTTTTTTAAATGTTAGGGATCCTACCTATTATATTCTTATTATTTATTTATTTTATTCTTTCATACCTTGGTTACATCTTGGCCAAACCCTTGGGTAACAATTGGGCCAAATTTTTTGTTCCTATTGATGTTTTGGAGTGCATATTTTTTCTCAAATCTTATTCCACCCATATTTGATATTTCATTCAAAACATCAACTATTGAGGTAGGTGTTTCCATGAATTTTCATTTCTTTGAAACACAATGCATTCTTATTATTTCTAATATATGTTTTCACTAATATTATTATTATTTTAGAAGTTTATGATGACTTTATGAGGATATGGATATAATTTATAGGCTCGTGATTTGGTTTTTATGGAAAATTTTATAATCTATGTGTTTGATAAAATTCACAATTAATTTTATTCGTGATTTTTGTTGTTCAATATATTTTTAGACCATTATATATTTCCATTTGGGTTTAGATAAGGTTATGGGAATTTTTTTGAATTTTATTTATATTTATTATATATTTGGATGGGTTGTGTCATAAATATAATGCTTTCGGCTTGTGGCTTCTTCTTATAAACACGTATTCATTATTTATTAATGAATTGATTGAAATGAAAAATCGGTGTATCTTTTATCACTAATATAGAGAGATCTAAATTAGTAATATTTTATTTTTAGGTTTTCTATAAAAAGAAACAACATTCTACCCCCAAATTAGTGATAATTGAATATATTAGAAAACAATAAAAAATACCAACCACAAGCACATTGGTATTTAAAATGATCATTTATCAATAATATCTCCTAGCCATTGGAATGGTTTAGAAGTAATCCATTACCACACAAAACAATAGAAATATAATATTTTTTGGTGGTTACAACAAGAAGGGAGTATCCATGAATTTTATATCACTAGTTTCCTTCTGAATGTGCATTTTCTGACTGGAAAGCAATTTTTGATTAGAAATTTGGAAAAAGATAAAAGAACCAAAGTATATAGGAAACTCACAATGAATTACGGGGGCCTATAGTGATGGAGGATAAGTGTATAACCATGAAAAATATGGTTGTAGCTCTTTTGAAATGATCTAACACAACTATAAACTTTAATACCATCATCTTCTCTTCCCTCTTGTGCTAAGATGTTTGATGCATGATTCCCTTCACACGAGGATTGTTTGATAGACCTGACCTGCCTGATTTTACATTTTCATTGAAATACTAGGTAGTTGAGATCCCAAGGTAGATCAGTACTTCCATAAAGAAACTAGACAGAAACAACTGCGTCTGACTTAATATCTTCCACTTTAAGGTTAAACCGCTCACACAAGGATAATCCAGTGCACAGTGCATGAAGATCCTCACCAAAATAAGATCCCCTTCCATAGAAAGCACTAAATTCAATAATGACCAGCCTGTAGGGGTTGCGAATCAGGGCACAAACGCTTATCTCTATATCAATAAAAGAGACGAAAATATTTTTTTTAGTCCCCCGCATGGTGGTGTCCAATTCACCCTCTTTCCTAGGGTTTTGTGACACAGACTAGCAGTAGGCTGATCTTTATTCAGGAGATTGTGAAGCATAAACAAAGCTTCAATTCCACATATGATTTGACCAAACTATGACACAAATGCTTGGGTAGGAACATGGAGGATCGTTACAGAGGGTGAAAATATTTATCTTTATTTGTTCCTAGCCTCCGAGAGGTTCCAAAAAATAGCTTCCACTATAATAGCACATCCTTTTCTCTCCATTTCAGAAGATCCATAGTCGCAAAATGATCTCGTGATAATCCAATGGAAGGATTCAACTCAACAGTTTATGTTCATGTTATACCCCATGGACCCCTAGAGATTATTCCTAATAACATTATTTCATATCAGTGGGAGAAAAATTTCTTTTTTTGGTATTATTTTTTCTTATAAGCTTCCTCTGGGACACTTGGTCCAATACATTAGTCTCATACCCTATGTCTTGTAACATATCTGACATATACCAAATGGTAGAAAAATATTTATGGTACCACTTTGAATGATATAAAAAATCCATATTCATCTAATATCTTCTCCATACTATTTATTAGATTCCTTTTCATGCTTCTCTTTTTACCACTTCTCTATACACTATTTATTTGATGTTAAATTTTTCTAAAACTATAACTTGTATCTATTCCCCAACTAAGAGATTCTTTAGTTGGAAGATTTCCCCAAAAAAATCTTCATCACATTAACTCAATTGTATAATATAGTAGTGTTAATTCATATGGTACCTTCACCCCTTTATATAGGCACCCATCCTTTAAAACTATATGATTAAATGTGGACATCTAAAAATTTGAATTTTATTTTTCCATCTCATATTTTCAGAATCCCAATCAAAACATTTAATGTTTAAGAACCTTCATACTTTTTAAAAATTAAAAAATTTAATTAGAAATCAACATAAATTATCTTCTTAAAACTTACTAAAATATCATCTATAATCTTGATCCTTCCATTAATTATTAATTAATCATTTAACATATAGATCAAAATCATTACATTTAATTACTTTACAAAAAACTTCCTAAAAATATTCAAACCTTCTATCCAGTACAACTTTATTACACTTTTTATGTCCATTGAAAACTTCATTCGGTGTTCCCTCATAAATTAATAGAAGATATTGAAATATTTCCCAAAAATATTCATCTATCTGAGGACTTTCCTTAGAAATATTCATCCATTTCTGTTTCTACGAAACCAACATTTGATGAAACTCATTCAAAAAAGTTATCCATGAATTCTTGTGGGGAATTATATATGCAGACTCAGAGAATTTTGTTCAATAGTTCTCTAACGTCTTCACTTCAAATCTTTGTAAAATCATATTTTATAGAATTAATAAATAATAAAACACTACTATTCTCAATGAATTCATATGAGTGGTTCCATTGTTTGACACTTCTTCAAACATCATTTAATCGTTAGACTTAATACATATCTATCCGATAACACATCTTACTATGAAAACTCCATATCTATATAAACATGGGATTTTGAATCATGTAACATCATTACTTCAATACTTGATCATTACATAGTCACACCTTTGGCTGATGAAATTAGTCTGGTGTACTTCACAAAACATCATAGAATAAAATTTCTACAGTTTTACCTTGATCTCCTCATGTGTACTCAATACTATATCATGAAAACTTTCAGTAGTCATGATGGTAGATTCTTTTGGAATAGAAAATAATTTTTTTATTTAAATTATCAAAAAACTCTATAAGATACAACAAGTAATCATATTTGTAAAAATAATCAGTGCCTTACTCTTTCTGATTACATTTATCAATTATACTCTATCTATTAAACTCATACCATTGGACTCCATCCCATCACCTTTTTAAAAAAACTAGTAATGTTAAATTATTTATGGCCTCAAAAATGTTAAGTGATTTATGTTGAACAATAAAATACCACACTTTGATTCTTCATTTAAAAGATTCTTCCAAACAAAACAACACCTTAAAATATCCTGGCCCTAAAAATATCCCCTTTTGATTTTGTTTTCAACCCGGGAACATAAATAATTGAATATTTATAATTCAAGTAACAAATTACGTATCCCATAATTATATGCCTTTATGAGTGAACTAGGTATGGGAAACAAGAATCATTAAACAACACCACTAGGTTATATAAAAATAACTTCCTATATCCACATGAAACAATAGTTAAAAAAGTTCACACATTCTAAAATCAAATCTTACACCTTTTAACAACGCCTTCTAAATGTATGCACACACATTATAAGAAAAAGAACCAACCAATTTATATATTTATGCAAAATATTTTTTCCCCATTTGATAACACTATCCAAGGAAAAGTTTAAAGATGGGGGATATCACATAATTTTTCTTTGAAGAGGGTGGGGTTGTATACCCATAATCAACATCAAATTATGAAATATTTCTTTTTGAAAATGGTTTAGTAAATATATCATAAACATGATCCATTTTAGGAACAAACTCAAAATTTAGTTTAGCTCTTCCCACATGATATTTGATGATGTAATATTTAATATCAATATACTTATAATGAGAATTTTATACTGAATTATTATTGATATTTATAAAACATTTCTTATCACAACCTAAGAGGATGGGAAACTTCACATCAACTAATAAATCTTCATGTTGTGTCTTTATCCATATTAGTTTCGTTGTTTATTGGGTGGTAGCTACATACTTATCTTCTATAGTGTTAAGGGTTACCAAATTTTTATTCTTTGTATACAAATTCACACACATATATATAACCAAACAGATGAATATTTCCAATTATATCATTTTTTATTTTGAAATAATTTTTTCCTTTAACATATATAGGAATTAATTTTCCTATTATAAGATGATATTACATTAATGAACATTACTACCTAGAATAATTATTAACAAGATACACTATATTTTCACATGAGGTTAGTAGATATATTAAGATTTTAATTAACTTGTTAAACACTTCATGATTTCATTATTTCACAACCCTATATTTTCATAAAAAAATCCACAAAAATGGGTGTGTCAAAAATATTTTATTCTATTATGTTAAGCATATTTAGAAGTTCCATAGCATATGTCTCTTGAGATGAGAAAATATATTACTTATTTTTATATATTTTTTAGCTAAGAAAGTACTTCATTTCTCTTAGAATGGAAATCTAAAATAACTTCTTCTTATCTATATAAAAAAATTAAAATATTTATTCATTATTACCTATGAATGTGATATCATCAATATAAATGATCATAATTGGGGAGTTCTATTGATTTTCTTATATGTAGAAATAACTATCAAATCCTCATATCTTGAATTTAAACATTCGTAATAAATTATCCAATTTAGAATAACCTGATCATATACATTGATTTATCCCAAAACAAGCCTCCATAATCTTATAAACATATCTTTCATCTTGACTAAGAAAAAATACACATGGTTATTCCATATAAACATCATCATTAAACCCTCTATTAAGAAAATATGACATGACATCCATATATAATATCTAGTATCTTCATTATGTTGTAATAAGAATAATAATATGACTGTTTCATTTCATGATAATATATAAAATATCTCATCAAAATATATGCTTTCAACTTGTGAGAAACATTTACAGACTAGTCATTCCTTATTTCTTATCACTTCGCCTTTTTAATTTAATTTTATTATAAAAATAATTTTTTCTGATCACATTATTATTTAATGGAATGGATATATTTTTTCATATATCATTATTTTAAATATTTACATCTCTTCATTCAGGTTATAAATACACTATTGATGATCCAAGTCTTCTTAATCATCCATAGTATCAGCCTTTGAATATAAATATGTATGAGAAGCTGACCACGATGTTCTTTTGGTTTGATCCCATTGTCCTTTACATATAATGATGTATTCAAATTCCAACTATTTCCTCTTCCTAAGATTTAATTAATGATATTTTCCCTAATCATTTGTAATATTTGAGTTGTAATATTAATCTTGAACGAATTCAATGAATTTACATCTTTTATGAACTTTTTTATATTGTTCAATAATAAAAACTTCATCTTCACATTCTCTTATATCTACATCTGACTGTAAAAATATTTTATAGGAATGTTCTAGAACCATCATATATATAAGTTCAATGGCCATTCCAATTTCATTACAATAGAACTTGTATCTTATACTCTTAAGAGGGCATCCCAAAAATATTCAATCAATATCTCTTGGATCAAACATTCAATGATTTTCTCCTTTAACTATAATAATGTCAGGATTTACAAACAGCCTTTGGTATTCAAAACATTGGTTATATTATTTATAAATATCATAGGGAGTCATATTAGAGTTTCTATTGTAGAAATATATATTTTGAATATGAAATACTTATCTAATATATTTCTTCCAAATTATTCAAGAAGTATCATGTTCAATCAACATAGAATGTCTTATCTCAACCATACTTGTATTTCTTATTTCAGCTACAATGTTCAATTGTGGTGTGTATTGTGCACTAAATTTATGATGAATTTCATGTTTTTGAAGATATTATTTAAACGTTCTTTTATTATATTCGTCACTATTTTTAGGTCAAATCAACTTAAAGGAATATCCATATTTATTTTTTTCAATTCTCCTAAAACTCTTAAAATTTTGAGAGCCTTTGAATTATGTTTCAAAAACATGATAAATGTGACCTCATTAAAATCGTCAATATAAGATATAAATTACTTTTAAATGTTTATTTATTTCTTTCTCACGTACTTACATATGTCATATAGTAAAATATTTATGATTCGAGTTGAATGTGTCTCAACTTTCTTATGTAGTGAGTTTGTAGTCATCCCTTTCTAGCATATAGAAAAACACTAATACCCTCTTCTTGTCATGTCATGAATATCATGAATACTTTATCCCTTTTTTATCTTTCTTATATTTCTCTAGTACTTATATTATAACCTCTTATAATATAGTATATTTTCTTTCATCATACTTAGATAGAATAAACCATGTGCATATATAACTTGAAACAAGTTTCCCTTGATTCATTGTCTGCTTATTATAACTATCTCATATCTAATCCACTTAATAGAAATATCATTTCTTCTAAATAATAATTCATTTCCTTCATCACAATGTTATGGAACAATTGAAAATTTTTGTTTTAGACCATCAACTAATAAGGCTCTTTCGGATTTTAACTTTTCTTTTCTAATGAAAAAAAATACAACACCTTTGATTTTAAGAGGCTGATTAATTCGAAAATTCATTATCCATTCTATTCAATATTTCCCATTATATAATAAATTAAAATATCGAGTCAAATCTAAATTGAACACATTATACAATATCAATTGTCATTCAATTTTTATATATTTGTGAGTAGTTTTAACAATCAAGGACTTAAACTTTTAGGATTCTTCCTCTACCTAATTCTTTTGAAATTTTCTATATAAACTCTTATTACATAGTAATATAATATGAAATCCTTTAAAAGATGTCTAGGATGATCACAACTTTTAAAGAAAGTTTCTAGTGGTTGGAATTGAAAAGACCCAACCAAGATCAATGTAATTCCTAAGAGGTAGAGGTTTGAATTAACGATATCTTTTTATTTTATGTTATCTATCTAGTATAACATCTATTGTATTCTATTAAAGATTTGTCACTTTTATGAAAACCAAACATTCAAACATCCAATGGAAAACATGTATTTATAAGGTTCACTACACAATATGAATAGATAGATGATGAGGCTAGTATTTTCACATATTTTATACTACAATTTAATATTCTTAAACCCACTATAGTGTTATTTAATAGTCAATTGTTACATATTTAGGTTTGTGTGTTATTTTGATCCTAAATGCAAAAATGGCATAATTCTGGATTTTTGTCAGATTTTTTTCATAGGGGTATTTTGGGCATTTCTCATAAAATATATTTCCAAATTTTTTTATTCTAATTTCTTTTGAACGTGTATTTTATTTTCTTTATGTTTTTCTTCGGGAACAGGGGCTAAATCGATCTTCTAGAGGCTGTAAAAAATCAATGAAGTGGAAGATTTTTTCGGATGGACTGTGTGGACCCGACATCCATAATAGAATCTCAATTTCTTCTATGAACCTTAAAATGGAGTATTTATACTTGGATAGGAACCAGGACTCAATGGCGCTTTCACACATTTAATTTCATGGTGTTTGAAATCCATTATGGTGGTCATTGAATGACATAGTTTTGAAGGAAGCTTCCAGGAAGCTTCATCGACAATAAAAAAATCCTAACTCCTTAATGGTGAGTCCAATAAATCTTAAATATGGAGGGTGGATGGAAAACATATTTATGAACAACATTTATTAAGGGTTCCACATGTGAATCGTCCAAAAAATGGGTCAAAAATGCATCATCTTTTGGAAGATGATATCTACCTATAAAAGGAGAGGAGCTCCGACCTATCAATTCATTCCATTCTTTCCAAAAACTATTTTGGGGATGTCTGGACCAGAGGTATCTGAGTTAGATATGCCATTATAGAGAATATTAGTTCCACTGATAATGAATCTATGATTTTCTAATCACCAAGTAGTGGTGTGTGGCGGCGGTCTGACGACATTTACCCCTTTTTAGTTTGTGGTTTTTATTGTAAACTATTTTCATTTAATTAATCCTAGAATTTTTTTTGCATGATTGAATGGGGTATCTTCTCTCATGTTTTCATTTTATTTTATTTTTTTCTATTAATTTTTATCAACTTATTATTGTAAAATATTTTTTTTGTTATTTAAAATTCTTTGGGCGAGGTCTCTCCATTTAGCACAACATGTTCCACTGGTTTCGATTACTTGGAGGTCTTTGGGAAATTGGATCACATTCATGAGTGGATACAGAACCATATTTGAGGTCTTTATATGGTTTTTGGTCAATATTGGTGTATAACTTTAGGTCTTAAGTTATACATTGAATAATTTAATTATAAAAAAAAATTGGCAATGATAAAGGGAATGTCTGAAGATCTATGCTTGTCCACCGCTTCCTTCTCTAGTTTGTTTTCTTAGTTTGGTTTTCTTTGTATTTATAATATATAATGTAGATTTATTAATAAATTTTGAATTTATTAGTTTAGTTCGTTTCAATCCACTGCCATATACATTAGATTATCTATTTTTATATTAGTTAAATTTAAAAGTGATAATTGAAAATACAGTGCATATAAGAGGCCTCCTTGTGATCGACCCTAGGTTGTGCCACTATGGTACACTCTAAAGAAAAATAAGAATTTAATTCAATAGATTAAAGATACTAAAATCCTTTTCATAAATTTGGATCCATTTCCAGGGAGGCCAAGAGCTTGTACACGTTGTTTTTAAAAAAACAAAACAAAAAAAAACAAAATTCAAAAAAAAATATTTCATTGCATATTATTTTTTAGGTCATGGACTATTCTAGTAATTTTTCATATAAATGTCTTATTACAGACATGTATAACAGGGATCAATTTTTGGAAATTCAAATTTCACAAAATTCACAACTATTACAAGAATTTTTTTTCATAATTCAAGAGAAATCTAGTGTGCTGGAAAAAGAAAGAAAGATGGTGGCATCACTTGCCACTAAAGTTAAAGATGTTAATGTATTAAGGATAGAACGAAAAAAAAGGAAATCTGAGGAGAATTAAAAGCCTATTCCACTGACATTTCAAGAAGAAATTGGTGAGGTTGAAGAAATTTTTGAAGATCAAATTCCATATCCAACAAATGAGTTCCCAACTACATTGCTTGAGGAAAAATAGTCTAAAGATGAAAATTTCGAAGGAGATTTAATTTTGAACACTTACTTTTATTCTATTTTAGTTGATTTTGAATTTAAAACTAATCACCCTAGTGATTATACTATGGATTCAGCATCACTACTGCAGGCTCTGGAGGAAGAAGAAAAATATGATCTTTATGAGGAGAGATGGCGGTGCATGTCGAGTTTTGCATTGGTGAATTTGAGGATGATGGCACAAATGAAGAAATATTTGAAGAAACAATTTACGAACCTGAACCATAAGAGTATCCACTTCCAATTATACTACTTTCTCCACCAGTGGACACTACTCCTCCAAATAAACAAAACTAGGTGCACCCCTTTATCCTTTTCTCTCCCCCTCTTAATCTCAAATTCTATTTTTCATCTCTTCTAGGGGTTGGGTCCATTCTTCTTTTATTTGGGGGTTCTCATTTATGGAATCCATTGATGGATGTCAGTAGAAATAATTTTTGGTGGTTTCTAAGAAAGAAACCCCATCCACCTTCGGATTGGGGTTAACCCATTGTAAATGTCTGACTAGGGGTAGTAAAAAGCTAGCACCTACTTGGGGGTCAAACTCAGAATTATCACTCCCCTTTCCCCTTTCTATTTATTTTTATTTATTTTTCTAATGCAATTATTTATTTATTGCTTTTTATAAAGAGGTGGTAGTATCTTGGAGCTTAACTCAATGGATCCACTGAAAAATAAATCGAAGTTGGGTTTTTCCTTCTCTTTAGTTTTTCTGCCCTTATTTATATTTTGTGAAACTAAATTGAAGGGTAGTGTTATTTAAGTGTGGGAGGAGTGTCGAACTGCATAGTTTTTTTTGTGTGCTTTCAATTTTTTTTATTTTTTAGAATCCTTGATATTTAATGCATATTTTGATCAATTTACATAAAATAATTGATTTTTATAAAATTTAAATGATTTTTGAAACATCGGATTTTAAAAGATGGTTTATTTGAATTTATTTCTCCTTAAATTGGATTTTCAATCATTTTTATGAGTTTGACCAATTTTTGAAATCTGTGGCCTTGAAACACTGACTCAAAATATTTTTCCCATCCTGTGAGTTATTCTAATCCACTATTACATATTATTTATAATACCCACACATTCTTGAGGGAAACATGGATTTTTTGTGAGAACCAAAATTTTTGAATTTTCTCTTTTGAAGATTTGGATTTCATTGAATATTTTTAATATTATTGAAACACTACTTTGTCTAGCCACATATTATCCTGAGACCTACCTTTACGTATATCCTTTGTTATCCCTTATATTCCATGAACTTCCTTATAGTTTTAAGCCACATTACAAGCTAATTTATCCTTGCCTACCCATTCTCATTGTATTATTACATGGATATTTCATGTTTGAATGCGGGGGAAGGGCCTTTCATGTGTACTCATTGGGATGTGTTTCATTGATGATGGTTTTGAGGTGTGTGTAAACATTTTTGGAATTTAAATAATTGGTCATGAGTCATAATTTCATTATTCTTAATTTGATTCATTTGGTTCTCCATAAAAAAGGAAAATAAATTTGTGTCTTTCTAGAGCTTAAAAAAAGTTGTGCATTTCTAAATCTTTAAAAAAACAAATAAAAAATGTGAAGAACTTGGATGATATCATTAATTATAATAATTCATTGTATCATGATCTATGATATAAAAATGGTGGTGGTGTTTTGTTTCACATTCTCAAGGAGGATTGAGTTAGTAAGTTTCTATGTTTTCACTTGATTATTCTTGTATTGTACCTAAGGGTCAAACCTTGTCTTTCTAGCCATGATCTTTTAAATAATTTACCCACCAACCTAAATCCATAGATTCATTTGAACCTTTTATGAAATATCTAATGATTTAATTCATTTTTATGTTTCATTCTATGGAGAAACGAGAATAGTCACCATCCTATAGTGATACATGCAACTTTCAAGTATGAGCATAACTCCTGAATTAATTTCTCTTGAGTGAAGAGTGACATAAAACTCAATGTGTGGTAGGTTGTGATTAAGCCATGGATGGATTTATGAGGTTGAACAAATTTATGTTTTTGTAATGAAAAATAAAGTAAATTGTTTTTCATAGAAGAGATATGATGAAATTCTGTTTTTGATAAGATCATGGATGTTTTCTCATTTTTTGATTGTTGTGTGAATTTTGATTTGAATATATGATAATTGCTCAAGAGTGCAATGATTAAGTGTGGGGGATTTATGAAGATAATATTTTCAAATATTTTATACTATAATTTAATGTTTATAAACCCACTATAGTGTTATTTAATAGGAAATCGTTACATATTTAGGATTTTGTGTTATTTTGAGCCTAAAGGAAAAAATGGAATAATTTTGGATTTTTATCCGATTTTTGTCACAGGGGTATTTTTTACATTTATCATAAAATATATTTCCAATTTTTTTATTCTAATTTCTTTTGAACTATTATTTTATTTTCTTCAATCTTGTCTTCAGTACTAGGGGCCGAATCGATCTTCTAGAGACCGTAAAAAATCAACGATGTGGAAGATTTTTCGGGGCAGACTGCATGGACCCCACATCAATAATGGAAACTCAATTACTCTACGCGCCTCTAAATAAAGTAATTATACATGGTTAATAACTAGGACTCAATTTATATTTCACAAATTTAATTTCATGGTGTTTGGAATCCATTATTATGGTCATTGAATGACATAGTTTTGAAGGAAGCTTCGAGGAAGCTTCATCCAGAAAACATCATTGAAAATATGAAAATCATAACTCCTTATAGGTACTTCCAATGAATCTGAAATAAGAAGGGTGTACGGAAATCATATTTATGAACAACATTTATGAAGGGGTCCGTGTGTGAATCATCCAATTAATGGGTCAAAAATGCGTCATCTTTTGGAAGATGAAATCTTCCTATAAAAGGAGTTGAGCTCCTACCTATCAACTAATTCCCTTATTTCCCAAAACCATTATGGGGACGTCTGGAGTAGAGGGAGATGAGTTAGAGATTCCATTATAGAGAAGATGAGTTCTACTGATAATGAATCTATGATGGTCTAAACTCCAAGCAGTGGTGGGCGGCGATGGTCTGAGGACATTTTCCCCTTTTGAGTTTGTGGTTTTTATTGTAAACTCTTTTCATTTAAATAATCCTTTTTTTTTTTGCATGATTGAACGAGGTATCTTCTCTCTTGTTTTCATTTTGTTCTATTTTGTTCTATGAATGTTAATCAAATTATTATTGTAAAATAGTTTTCTTGTTTTTTAAACTTCTTTGGGTGACGTCTCCCCATTGAGCCCAACATGTTCAACTGGTTTCGATTGTTTGGAGGTCTTTGGGAAATTGGATCATGTTCATGAGTAGATAAACACCCATATTTGAGGTCTTGATATGGTTTATGGTCAATATATGTGTATAACATTAGGCCTTGAGTTATACATTGGATAATTTAATTAGAATAAAATTGTCGACAATGATAAAGGGAATGTTTGAAGATCCAAGATTATCCACCACTTCCTTCTCTAGATTGTTCTCCTAGTCCGGTATTCTTTGGATTTCTAATCAATAATGTAGATTTATTAATAAATTATGAATTTATTAGTTTATTTTGTTTCAATACACCCCCATATATATTAGATTATCTATTTTTATATTAGTTAAATTTAAAAAGTGACAATTGAAAATACAGTGCGTATAAGTGGCCTCCTT
Organism: Viscum album; assembly: GCA_963277665.1. Lineage (NCBI taxonomy): Eukaryota > Viridiplantae > Streptophyta > Magnoliopsida > Santalales > Viscaceae > Viscum > Viscum album. Next base: position 1,270,348,764 of record OY728164.1, read on the forward strand.
GTGATTGACCCTAGGTTGTGCCACTATGGTACACTCATTGAAAAAAAATAATTTAATTGAATAGGTTAAAGTGACTGAAATTCCTATCATCACTAGTCCTTTTCATGTTTTCTAAATAAATTAATACAACACAATCCACTAGAAAACAATCCTTTTGTGTGGATACGACAAGTAAGAAATAACCTTAAACTTATGTAGCACTATGATCAGTATAATAAGTCAAGTAATATCCATATAATTAATGATGTAAATAAGTATTTCTAACATGTTTAAAAAATTTCATCAGTTAGTTTAGAACAAGTCACTATGATACTTCAACAACTTCCACTTTTGAAATTATTTAGGAAATAATTCTTAACATTATTACCCACCAACAAGTAGGAAAACCTTCTCTATAATTCATACAAAACACAGTTTGATCACTCACTATAATTCCTCAATCTGATTCATTAGTTTGAAAATAATTCTAATTCTCTTGTCCTAAAATTATTCGGATTCACTTATTTGTTTTTCTTCAAACTTGCAGTATTATTGTTCATTCTGATATTGTAAACTATGACCAAATTTTTTTGGAAAAAATATTCTATCCAAAAAACATTTCTCAAAAAAATATATCCAGAAACCAAACCTCTAGTACTATTAATCTTTCACATGTGAATAGTTTCAGAGTACGTTGTACTATGAAATATATTTATAGGTGTCTCATAAGTGAAAAGGGAGGGAATAAAATTTCATTTTACCACTCACAAATTCTAGAATATTGAATTTCACATTCATTTCAACTTCATTTTGACCACTATCCAACACTTATTAACTATTTTTCATTCTTATAAAATCTTCTTGAATAATCCAAAACATATTACTTCTTAACATCGTTTTGAAAATAACATCACAAATTCTCATCCTGTAAATTGATAGTCTAGAAACTATCACACAAAAACTATTTTTTATTCTAATTCTCTTTCCAATACTTCATGATATGATTCTCCTAATCAAAAAAAACTAATTTTACATAAAAATCATTGAGAAATAAAAATATATATATAACCCAACAACATAAGTTTAGTAAAAACATTAGAATGTTTCACCCTTCCTTCATTTGTTCAACATATCCTCAGACCAATTGAATTATGTTCGATGAAACTCTGTCTCTGATTACTTATCAATCTCACACCATGTATAATGAGTCTTATCAAAATTTAAAAATAATCTTGTGACCTCGCTCTATGCTTCAGATCACATGGAAATGGTTGACTACATTGTTAGATATCATCTAATCAAATAGTCTCTAAATCCTTATTGATTCTTGGGTACCAACAACTTGACTGATTTTATAGTTTCAACAACCTATCTAATTCATCATACTCAATAACTATGATCTATCTAAAATAATTTGGGAAGTATGATGTTCTATATTTAATGGAATTTTGCATCCAATATCTTTTTGGTGTCAACAAATTGTCTGATGGATTAGTGTCATCAACCATCTGATGGATCTATGTTATAAACATTCTAAAAACCCTCTATGTAACACTGCAAGCTTTCACGGCACATTTCCCTTTGAATAATGCAATATCCTGCATTGTACGAAACTTCAACATTCTAACACCCCACAAATAATCAAACTATCCATTATGAATAATAATACCCACTTTTTAAAATTTAAAAACTTTTATTTTTCAAAATGGGATTCATTTTTAAATTCGGAATATAGAAATTATCTTTGGGTGAATTTTTGGTATTTTTCTGAAAACATTCAATTTTTTATGAATAGTGAAAGACACTATGTTATTGGTTAAAACAGAATTTTTATTTAAATAATTATTTATTTTATTTAATTTTATTTTAGGTAAAAATTCATACATAGTTCCTATATAATTTCAATTTAATTCATTAGAGTCATTTTGTAATTTTAGATATATAAAAATTTTATTGAACTTTTTACCGTCTTTTACCCACCTCCTTGGAGCATTTGCAAATTTTCATAAAACATAATTTTACCGCTTTTGTGAGTTGAATTTCAAAATTCTGAGAGAATCAGTTAATATTAGAAAGTAAAATTTGATTTTGTAAGAGGAAAATAATTTTTTTTGAATAGTAACTTTTGACTTTTATTTACCATGGTTAAAAGTAAATTGGGTAATTTAGGGTAAAATTGATAGCCTAATTACCCTAAAACATATCCTAACTCAATTGTATAATTGTAATCCGACCAAAAACAACCTTATTAATAAAATATGATCTTTTTGGTCCATTAGGATTAGATTAGGACATTTATTATTATTTTATTTAAAGAAGAGTTAAAAGAGTTAAATTCAAAGTTTAACAACTAAACCATTTTTAATATATGGTTACACAAAATATAAATTGAACTATAAATATTCATTAGAAATATAAATATATTTCCTACATAATGGTATTTTATTTATAATTTTTAGACATTAAATAATTTAATTTATTTATGACACAATGATGATGTAGTAATTACCTTATTAATGAAATATTAAAATAATTGATATTATAAATATCTAAAAAATGTAAATTGAGACTTCTGATAAATTCCACTAATTTTATAGGTTAATATGGAATGTTTGTATTGAATAAATAAATTTTATTCGAAGTGATAATGTTTTTATGGATTCCAAAAAAAATCAAATGCCAAATAGTTTCAAAGTTGACATAATTTAGTTATTTAAAAAAATACTATATTATTAATTGATATAATATTCATAAAAATATAAGGTTCAACCAAAGAACATATATAAGGTTATATATTTTAATAATTAACCACATGGTGTTCTCTTGGCCTCTTATATTAAGTTTATTAGCCATATAATATAAAAATACAAAGAGATATGGTTAATGTCGAACTATTTAACTAATATTTAAATCTAAAACATAAGGTTAATATGATGACATAAACATGTATAAAACCTATTGTTTGAGAGTTTTTCGACCCATACCCACCTTATACTCTAAATAATTTATTTTGGATCCATTAGAAACCGAAAATGATTTTATTATAAAATAATATTTCTATCTTTTCCAAAAGTGACCCTCACCTCTCTTATAAAAGGTCACTTCACCTTATCTTAATTTCATACATCCAAAGCCTTTTTTATTAGCCAAACCCTACCTAAATATCATCTAAACTATCCTAACTTTAACCTAGAGTCCTTACTTTGATCATAAAGCCAATATATAGAGCCCTTTTTATTAAATCATAACGAAGAACCTGAAGAAGAGGTAAATATTTCATCACCTCTTTCAAGTTATTTTCTTCTTCCACTTCCTCTTTATTTTTTGTTTCAATTATAAAATAATAAATCCAGTATCTTCTATATAATTTTATGCTATTAAAATGGTACAATAATATTCATTATTCTATCCATCATATGAATGACAAATTTACCATATGTGCGTACGTACGGCTTACCGTCTCCACATCGTGGTGTAGTTTGTTATTCAAACACTTTATTATTTGGATGGGTATAATAATGAGTATAAGTGATTCAAATAATAAATATAACATTTTAATGATTCTGTATATATGATATAACATCCAATTACATATGATTTCACCATCTATATAATGATATTGTTGCTCGTGCGTACGTACAGATTACCGTCTCCACGAACGTGATGAGATTCATTCCCCATCGTAATAATTAAAGAATAATTATCATTTTATGATTAAAAATAATGTATAAGAACTTAATATGATTCTATAAATGAATAAAATACATCCTATTCATAACAAACATGGCTTACGTAACCAAGCATATAAAGTAAAATGGATCAGTTAACACCTGAAACGATGATACTACTAAAATATTATTAAGAAAGCAATATTATAAGATGATATATGATATCATATTTAATTATATAGTTCTTGTATAATTTAATAACAATGATTTAACAATTATACAAAATTTTAATGTACCCTTTACCAAGGAAAAGTACAAGGTAAGGGATAATTTCAAAATCTCGTTATTATCCGTGGTTGTTTTTACGTAAGTATCTACTGGGAATTATTTATCATCCACATCCATGTTTCTTAAAAATGTATTTAAAAAAACAATTATTTACTAGACTATGGTTTAATTTAATTTATACCCTTGTATAACTTTTTATAAGATGGTTTTAAAGTAATATTTCTGTTGTTTTCCAAACAATTACATTATGACCTTTTCGACAAAATGAAGGTAAGAATGCTTTTTTACTTATACTGCAAGTGTGGCTATTTTCTACCATTATAACATCATTGAAGATTCCCTTAAAAGCTTATAAGAATATTTTCAAAATAAATTTTTTCTTTTATAATTATATAACTTTTAAATGATTTCAAAATTGAAAGAGATATTTCTCTAAAAAAAGTTTTGATTTCATCTATGTCAATGTCCTTTTGATGTATTTTAAGTTTGTTTGATGTTGATTTGTTATGATACAAATCTTCTATATTTTATTGAAGGTTTTGTGATATGTTTTACTATGTATGTGTTATTCTTATACCATTCTTGTTTTATGGATGAATTATTGATATTTTGTATGCTAGTTTTAATACGAATGTTTGTGTTATGTTTAAACCTTTTCATATGAGGAATGCATTGGAACTAGTAAGTGAGGGGTGGAGCCCGCTATATATCCTCGATGCATCGGTAGGTCTCATGAAATAAACTAGTGTCTTGGAAAAAGGCCTTCAAAAAATCTTATTTATAGTCTTGGCCCAAGGCCATGACTATGTGGTTATGAAGTCTGGCATTATGCATTCCATCATTATGAAAGTGGCTATTGATATTGCATGTGATTATTCGATAGTAGAATATCCATGTGAATAAGTAAATTGATTTATTTGATTTAAAATTTTATGCTGGATTTTATTTTTAAAAGTCTTTTGTTTTAGTCTAATACATTTACTTAATTGTTTATACTTATTTATGAAAGATTCCACTATATTGTTATCCTTACTAAGCATCTGAGCTCACCGCTTTATTTGTTTTATTTTTTCTAGAATGTGAAGAAGTTGTTTACGGTTAAAATGTAGGGATAGGCTAAGGATATAAGTGTGTTAAAAAGGGGGGAAAATGTAGGTGATGTCTTTATTTCATGATGTAATGTAAAACTTATGAATGTATCTAGTACTTTTAAGGCTACTAAACTGATCAGTCTTTCGGGACATGATTCCTTGTATCATAAAAATGTTATGTAATAGTGCACCAACTCTGGGTAACTTGGGTCAGGGTGTTATAGTTGGTATTAGAGGAAGTTTAGTACAAACCATGGAAACTATATTTAGAAAAACTCTGATTAGAGAAAACTACCCAAAGATATACTTTGAGGATTAGTGTTGAAGAACTTCCTAGAATTTTGGTACTTTGGAGATTTTGTGAGTTTTCCCAGCAATACATCCTTGTCTGGATACGAGCAGGTAGAGGCAGATCTGGTATAGATGTACCTAGGGGTAAAACCTAAAAACACTTCTTCGATCTAGACTTGATCTGGAACTGGTGCACGACAACGGGCCTTGCTACACTCTTGGTTACGAAACTCTTGGGGGATATGCTTAAGATAATTCTAATTTTTTTAAAAAGCATTATAAAGGGTTTATGAGTATGTAATTCCTCAAAGAAAACATTTTATGATTATGAATTACATCTATAAACTGTTCAATTTTTGTTAAGTGTTTTACAAGTTCAGAATTATGTATTGTGATTCATAAACTAATCTACCATATCCCATTGTTTAAAAATGGCACCTAATAGAAGGAATGGAAACCGTATTAATGCATGTAATCCATGTAGGTATTTCTCTCCTACTCAAGATAATTATAGTGGATCTGGTGATGCAACTTGTGCTGATCATCTTATCACCATACTAGGACAACTCACTCAGGTTATGAATAATAACCTTACCTATATGGAGGGCCTTGATCCACAATGCAGAGGATCAATGCTAGATCGCTTCATGATGAAACAACCACCAACATTCAATGGGATTTCAAATCCATCAGTTTCTAAGTAATGGATAAATTTCTTAGAGAAAATATTTCATGATTTTGGGAGTAATGAAAGGGAAAAAGTTTTCATGGCAGTTTATCACCTCACGGGAGATATAGATCAATGGGGGTCATTAATCCAAAACACAAAAAAAAAGATGAATATTTATTTTACATGAAATGGAGGGAGTTTAAAGATATTTTCTTAGAAAAATACTTTCCTCATGACCATCGATCATATATGGAAATACAATTTCTGAGTCTGAGGAAAAAGGAGGATGAGAATATCACAAAGTATAAGGGTGACTTTACAAGGTTAGTAAGGCATGCTGCAGATTATATACATAAACCTAGGAGTAAGATTGATTGATTATTTGATTGGTTAAAACCATTTCTTCGGTGAGAATTAGTCTCACAATCCTTCGTGTCATACAAAGATATTGTCCCATGTAATATCAAGATAGAAAAATAATTCTCAAAGTCTTAACAATTTAAAGAAAAGAAAGATAAGAAGAGAGCTTCTAAGCACTCTGGAAATGGAAATAAGGGGAACAAGGGAAAAGTTGAACATCCTTACTACGGTAAATATGGGAAGAAACACCTCAGTAATTTCCCGAAGGGAATGAGATTCTATTACAAGTGTTGTAAAAAAAGGCCACCAAGCTTGTGATTACAAGGGAATGAAAGAGGCTGTGAATGTTGAATGATACAATTGTAGAGAAATGGGGCATTATGCTAATGAATTTACTATGCTCCATGGTAACTTACCTCAGAAAAGGACAAGGGAGAAAGGCCAATCTTATGTGATCACTACTGCTCAGGTTGAAGCTCTGAAAGATGTAGTGGCTGGTAATTTAATGGTTTCCTCAAGTTTAGCCAATGCTTTATTTGAATATGGATCATCGCATTATTTCATATCTTCCAATTTTGCTACGAAAATTATTTATTTCCCATTTGATTTAACAAGGGAGTTGTCAGTAAAAGCTCCTAAGGGAAGTAGAATTGTAACAATGTTTTGTGAATCAGTTCCCATTTGGGAAAATAAATGTTCTTTATCTTTTTATCTCATTGTCATACCCATTATTGAATTTGATATAATCCTTGGTATGGATTGGCTTTCGAACCATGATGTGAAAAATTAATTTAAGAAGAATGAGGTTACAATTCATGATGATGATAAGGAGTACCTTATCATTAGAGCAGAAACATCACAATATGATTATTATCTAGATATACCTCAGTAGCTCTACTAAATTTAATTATTGGAGAGGATGAGAATTAAATAATTATGGTTGAGGAAAAGAATGTTCAAATAGAGGACATACCTGTTGTGGAAGAATATGCTGATGTGTTTCCAAATGATTTACCTATACATCCTCCAGAGTGAGAGATTGAGTTTTCCATTGATTTAATTCATGGTCCAAGGCCCATATCGAAGACCCTGTATAGAATAGCCAATATGGAATTAGTGGAACTAAAGAAACAGCCAGAGTAATTTAGTAATAAGGGGTTTATTTTCACTAGATTTTATCCATGGGGAGCCCGTGTCCTTTTTGTTAAAAAGAATTACAGATCTATGAGGTTATGAATTGACTACAGTGAGATCAATGCTATAATAATAAATAACAAGTATCCCCTACCTCACAATGATGATTTATTCAACCACCTTCATAGGGAAGAATATTTCTCAAAGATTGACCTTTGATCTGTATATCCTCAATTATGTGTGAAGAAAGAAGACATTTCGAAAAAATAATCTCGAACTAGGGACGAGCTTTATGAGTTTACAATAATTCCTTTTGAATTGACGAATGCACCCTTTTTCTTTATGGATCTAATGAATAAAGTTTTCAAGTAATATCTTGATAAATCTTTAGTGGTATTTATTAATGATATCTTGGTATACTCTAAAATCTATGAAGATCATGAAAATAACTTGGACATTATTCTAAAGACTCATAGAAGAAATGATTTATACGGGATGTTTATAAAGTGTGAATTTTGGCATCTGGAGATTTCTTTTCTTGTCTATATTTTATCTAAGGATAGAATCTCTATTGATCCTTCAAATACCAAGGCAATCCAAAAATATCCATCACCGATGAGTATAAATGAGGTACGTAGTTTTCTTGGTTTAGCAGGTTATTAACAGAGTTTTTTCCTGAATTTTTTCCAATTGGATAACCCATTAACCAAGATCACTTGTAAAGGGGTTAAATTTGCTTTTAAAAAAGAGTGTGAAGAATGTTTTGAAGAACTAATGATAATATTAGTTAATTCTATTATCTTGACTCTACCATCATGGAATGATGGGTTTGTTATTTATAGTGATTCTTCAAATAAAGGACATGGTTGTGTCCTTATGAATAATGATAGATTTATTTCTTATTCACCACAGCATCTAAAAATTCATGAGAAAAACTATCCCACTCATGATCTTTAGTTGGAATCTGTAATCTTTTCTCTGAAAATATGGATACACTATCTCTATGGTGAAAATGTGAGATTTATACTGATCACAAGAGTTTGAAGTATATTTTCTAATAAAAAGAACTCACCATGAGGCAAAGGAGATGTCTTGAACCAGTCAAAGATTATGATTACACAATACACTACCACCCAAAGAATGAAAATATGGTGGATGATGCTTTTAGTGGAATGAATCATGGTTTTTTGAACAAGATGAATGTTGAAAGGGATCCTATTTTCATGGATCTAGTAAAGATGGATATGGGAATAACCATGGAAGTTGAAACATCAATATTTTTTCAAATGGTTGCCAAAACATCTTTACTATAAAGGATAAAGTTTTCTCAGACTAATGATAAGGAGTTTCAAAAGAAGATTAAATATGTGAATGGTGAGAGATTGAGTGACTTTATATATAAAGATTGAATTTTGAAATTTGGGAAGAGAATTTGTGTTCCTAACATACCTGATTTAAAAAGGGAATTGTTTATGATGCTTATAGCTCCAATTTATCTATACACCCAGGGAGCACCAATATGTATATAGATTTTAAAGAACATTTTTTGTGGGACAACATGAAGAGGGAGATTACTGATTTTGTTTCAAGATGTATGGTTTATCAACAAGTGAAATCTGGAAGGCTGCAGCTTAGATGATTCATGCAACCACTTCCCATACTTGAGTGGAAATGGGATAATATTATGATGGACTTTGTCATATGGATACCAAAGACTCCTGGAAGGAATGATGCAATACAGGTCATTGTTGATCATCTTACCAAGTCAAGACATTTTCTTTCTATAAGAGAATATTTACTACTTGAACGTCTAGAAAGACTATATATTAATAAAGTTGTAAGACTTCATGGAGTACCTCTATTGATTTTTTCTTAATGTGATCTCTGTTTTACATCAAGATTCTGGAAAAGTCTTCAGAAGGGCTTGGATACTGAACTTCATTTGAGCACTACCTACCACCCTCAAATTGATGTAAAATCAGAACGGACTATTCGAACCTTAGAAGACATGTTGATATCTTTCTCACTTGACTTTCAAGGTACGTGGGACCAATATTTACCTCTGGTATAATTTTACTATAATAATAGCTTCCATTCAAGTATTTATATGGAACCATATGAAGCGTTATATAGAAATAGATGTTGCACACCAACTTGTTTGGATGATGTTGGTGAAATAAAACTTGTAGGCCTAGAACTAGTTGAGGAAATGATGGAAATGTGAAGGTTATCCAAACCCACGTCAAATAAGCTTAAAGTAGGAAAAAGAGATATGCCAATAACCAAAGGAATGATTTGGAATTTCAGGTAGGATATTATGTTTTATTGAAGGTATCTCCATGGAAGGGTGTTATACATTTCGGTAAGAAGGGTAAATTGAGTCCCAGGTACATCTGACCTTTCTAAATTCTTGATTGAATTGGATTTGTAGCTTATCATTTGTTAATGCCTCCAAGTCTCTCCGAATTTTATGATGTGTTCCACATATCACTGTTGAGAAAATACATGCCAGACCCAACGCAATTACTCTCCTATGAAGAAATTGAATTGGAACCTGATCATTCTTATTGTGAAGAGCCTGTAAAAATTCTTGATAGAAGAGAACAAGTGCTGAGAAACTCGTCTGGTAAAAGTTCTTTGGAGAAACCATAAGATGGAAAAGGCAACGTGGAAACCAGAGGAACATAAGATGAAGAACCACCCAAACCTTTTTGTGTGGTAGTATTATAGAAATTTCGAGGAATAAATTATTTGAAGGGGGGAAGAATGTAACACCCCAAGCTTCACCGATATGTTTCCAATTGAATAATGCAATAGCTTGCATGGTAAGCGACTTTGAGATTCTAACACACCGTGACCAATAAAACTAGCAATTATGAATAGTAATATGCACTTTTTGAAATTTTATAAATTTTATTTTTCAAAATGTACATTATTTTTTAATTCGTAATATCGAAATTAGCTTAGGGTGAATTTTTTATATTTTTCTAAAAACATTCAATTTTTGACGAATAGTGAAGAACACTACGTTATTGGTTAAAACCAACTTTTTATTTAAATAATTATTTATTTTCTTTAAATTTATTTTAGGTCAAAATAGATACATAATACCTATATATGTTCAATGTAATTCATTGGAGTCATTTTATAATATGTTTAGATACATAAAAATTTTATTGACATTTTTACAGTCTTTATCCCACCTCTTTGGAGCATTTGAAAATTTTCATATAACATAATTTTACCGCTTTTACGACTTGAATTTAAAAACTCTGAGAGACATAGTTAATATGAGTAAGTAAAATGTGGTTCAATAAGATGAAAATAATTTTTGGTGAATAGTAACTTCTTTACTTTTATTCACAACGGTTAAAAGTAAATTGGGTAATTAAGGGTAAAAATGATTTCATAATTACCCTAAAACAAGTCCTAATTATATTGGATAAATTTAATTCGGCCAAATAAAACCTTATAAATAAAATATGATCATTTTGGTCTACTTGGTTTAGATTAGGACATCTGTTATTATTTTATTTAAAGAGGAGTTAAAAGAGTTAAATTCAAAGTTTAATAACTAAAACATTTTTAATATAGGGTTACACACAATATAAATTCAACTATAAATATTCATTAGAAAGATAAAAATATTTCCAACATAATGGTATTTTATTTATAATATTTAGATATTAAATAATTTAATTTACTTATGACACAATGATGATGCAATAATTTCCTTATTGATGAAATATTAAAATAATTGATATTATAAATATCCAAATAAATAATTATTGAGACTTATGATTAATTAAACTAATTTTAGAGGTTAATATGACATGTTATTATTGGTAAAATAATTTTTATTTGATGTTATAAAGTTTTTATGGATTTTAAAAAAATCAAATGCTAAATAGATTCAAAATTGAAATAATTGAGTTTTTAAAACAAATACTATATTATTAATTGATATAATATTCATAAAAATTAATGGTTAGGAAAAAGGACTTAGATAATATTATATATATTAATAATGAACCATATGGGGTTCTCTGGGATTGTTATAGTATGTTTATTTACCATATAATATAAAAATACAAAGATACATGGTAAATGTAAAACTATTTAACTAAGAGCTAAATCTAAAAGATAAGGTTAATATGATAACCTAAACCTATCTAAAACCTATTTTTTGAGATTTTTTTTACTTATCTCTACATTATCCTAGAAATAATTTATTTTTTATCCACTATAAACTGAATATGATTCTATTATAAAATAATATTTCAAGCTTTTCCTAATGTGTCCCTCACCTCTCTTAAAAAAGGTCACCTCCCCTTCTCTTAATTTTACACCTCCAAATCCCTTAGACTTGGCATAATCCTACCCAAATATCCTCTAAACTATCCTACCTTCATCCTAGAGGCCTTAATTTGATCAGAAAGCCAACTTAAGGAGCCCTTTTTATCAAATCAGAAGGAAGAACCCGAAGAAGAATTAAATATTTCATCACCTCTTCCAAGTTCTTTTCTTCTTCAACTTCCTATTTCTTTGTTGTTTCCATTAACAAATAATAACTCTAGTAACTTATATATACTATGATTTTATAAATAATTTACAATCATATTCATTATTGTTTCCATCATATGAATGAAAATATCACCATAAGTGCGTACGTACAGTTTACCTTCTCCACGGCGTGGTGTAGTTTGTTATTCAAACACTCATTATTTGTATGGCTATAATAATGAGTATGAATGATGTAAATAATAAATATAAAATTTTAATGATCCTGTATATATGATATATCATCCAATTACATAATATTTCATCATAAATATAATGATATTGTCGCTCGAGCATACGTACGGATTACTGTCTCCACGAACGCGATGAGATTCATTCCTCATCGTAATTATTCAAGAATAATTTTCATTTGATGATTAAAAATATTTTCTAAGAACTGAATATCATTATAGATATGAATAAAATACATTCTATCCATAACAAAAAAGGCTTACTAAATTGATCATATAAAGGAAAACATATCAGTTAACACCCGAAACGATGATACAACTAAAATATTTTTAACAAAGCAATATTATAGGATCATATATGATATCATATTTATGTATATAGTTATTTTATAACTCAATAACAATGATTTAACTATTATATAGAAGTTTAACTTACCCTTTACTAATTAAAAGTACAATGTAAGTGTTAATTTTACATTCTCTTTATTATCCGAGGTTGTTTTTATGTAAGTATATACTAGGACCTCTTTATCATCCATATCCATGTTTCTTAAAAATGTTTTTCAAAACATTTTTACTATTTACTAGACTAGAGGTTAAAGTAATTTATACCGTTTTTAAATTTTTATAAAATGGTTTGAAAGGAATCTTTCCATTATTTTCAAAATAATGTACTTTATGACATTTTCGACAAAATTAAGGTAAGAATGTTTTTTAACTTATACGGCGAGTGGGGCTATTTTCTGTTGTTATAACATCGTCAAAGATTCACTTATATGCTTATAAGAATATATTAAAAATAAATGTTATATTTTATAATTATATGACTTTTAACTTATTTCAAAATAGAAATAGATATTTCTCTAAAAAAAGTTTTGATTTCATCTATGTCAACATCTTTTTGATGGATTTTAAGATTGTATGAAGTTGATTTATTATGATACAAATCTTCCCTATTGTATTGAAGGTTTTGTGATATGTTTTACTGTGGATGTGTTATTCTTATACCATTAATTTTTTATGGATAAATTATTGACATATTTTATGCTAGTTTTAATACGAATTTTTGTGTTATGTTTAATCCTTTTCAAATGAGGAATGCATTGTACATAGTAAGTGAAGGGTGGAGCCCGCTATAGATCTTTGATGCATCAGTACATATCAGGAGAGAAAATAGTGTCTTGTAATAAGGCCTTGGAAAAATATTATTTATAGTCTTGGAAAAAGTCCTTGTCTATGTGGTTATGAAGTCTAGCATTATGCATTCCATAATTATAAAAGTGTCTATTGTTATTGCATGTGATTATTCGACCTGTAGAATTTCCATGTGAATAAGTAAATGGAATTATTTAATTTTATCTTTGACATATTATACTGATGTTTTTGTTTAAAAGACTTTTTTTAGTCTAATACATTACATTAAATGTTTATGCTTATTTACGAAAGTTTCCGCTATATTGTTATCCTTACTGAGAATATGAGCTCACCCCTTTATATGTTTTATTTTTTCCAGGATGTGAAGAAGTATTTTATGTTTGACCAGCAAGGATAGGCTAAGGATATAAGTGTGCTGAAAAGGGGGAAAATTTTGTAAATGTTTTTATTTATTTATTTAATGTAAAACATATAAATGTATCTAGTACTTATAAGGATACTAAACTGATTGGAATTTCGGGACATGATTCCTTGTATCATGTCAATGTTATGTAATAATGCACCGACTCTGGGTAACTGAGGTCAGGGTGTTACATTATAACTTCATACAATTTAAAATCCATGTCTCCGCACGACTAATTCATTCATTTCATCCTGATCAAATGATCTTCAATGATAAAGTATCATGTTTTTAAAAATACTAGAGATTTGTAATTAATTTATTCTATTCCCAAACACATTTTCTCCCCATTTTTCTCATAAGACCTGAATCATTAGTTTTTAGTCAACTTATGTTGTTGATAGATTTTTTCACAGAAAATGATTCTCGTATTTTGTGTATACCATATCAGAAGATAATTTGTGTATCAAATAAAACATCCCAATCCATTCCAATAATCTTAATTCTAGAAAAATGATTCAAAAACCATGTTTTTAAAGAAAACATCTACAGAATAGAAAACTGTAAATGATGTAGTTTCATAAAAATCTATATAAAATCTTCTGAGTTTGGGAAAACTTTACCTGATCATCAAAAATTATAATTTGAAGTGATTTCTTATAAGGAAAACAAAAAAATATACACCAACCACTTCTTCTAGCATTTGAAACCCTATCACCAGCCAACTTGGTTCCAAAAATCTCCCCCATTATATTTTTTATCCAAGGTTCATAAATCAATAGAGATTTGTAAACTCAAGTAATGAATCACTAATTAATAATTCTAATACTATTTGGGTGAACTCATTCTTGGAAATAATAATCAATGAATCGAAAAACCATACTATCCATAAGTAGTGACTTATAAAACTTCTCTTGGAACATCAAACATTAATTGTTCCACCTTTTCACAACTTCCTTCATATTCTAATAAAAACATGTTTCCTAAATAAACTTAAAAAACTATTAGAATAGATCGTACACTCACACACTGAGTTAATAGATTACCCCTTTTAATAACTCCCCCTAAAACATTATTCCTTAGAATGTTTAGCACATAATGACGAATAGATTTATGAAAAATTATTTTCATCCTCCTTAGAATCATTATCAAAAGACTATATGGTAGAGTTTATATAAACATGTACCTCAACCTTAGATAGAAAGTGGTTATAATCCCATTTTCAACCTTCGTTTTAGAAAAATTATTTCGATAAAGTATTTGTGAAAATATCTGTAACGTGTTCCATTTTAGGAATATATTCCAACTTGAGTTTATTTTTCTCCACATGCTCTTTGATAAAGTAATATTTGATATAAATATTCCTTGAATCATATTGATTCACTAAATATCTAGTAATATATATATAGTACATTAATTATAACAACCCAAGAGAAGGGGTAAATTAACTTCAATTAAAAAATATACCAAATGAGTCTTAATCCATATAAGTTGTGTTACAACTGGAGAAGCAGAAACATATTCAGCTTCAGTCATGCTAAGAGTTATAGAATTGAATTTTTTTATTATTCCTACTCCAAAAAATTTCCCCCAAAAAAACTCAACTAGATGTAGATCTTCTATAATCTATACTTCTTTACCAATCAATATCTTTGTTACCAAACAAATCAATTCTTCCTAAGTTTTTGTATCTGATACCGAAATCTTTTGTTCCTATGATATATTTGAGAATTAATTTTCCTTTCAAGAGATGATATTCCTTTGGAGAACTTTAGAATCTTTCACATAAAGTAATAAAATATACAATATATGTTATCAAATCAGTAAGATATAATAAAATTCTGATCATATTTTGAAACTCTTTAGAATCCACTTCATTTCCTTCTTTTTCTTTAGACAACATGTTTCCCGTAGAAATTGGTGTGGAAATTAGTTTTTAATTATCCATTCCAAACATATTAAGATTTTTCTTAGAATACTTAGTTTGAGATATAAATATTTATTTCTTATTTATTGATATTTATAAGCTATAAAAATATTTCATTTCACCGTGAATGGAAATTTTAAATAACATATTTATTTATCCAGAAAAGTATTCACAAGTTTTTTCATCATTACTATAAAATATAATATCATCTAAATACAAAATAATAAGGAGATAATTATCTTGATTTTATTTGATGTAGATATTAATATCAACTCTTCTCTTTTTAAAGTTCAACTTCTTTTATAAGGCCTCTAATTTATTATATCAAGTTCTCAAAGCATGATTTAACCCGTACAAATCTTTCTTCAGTTTTTACACATAACTTTCATATTTTTCCAATTTCAAATCCACACAATTATTCGACATGAACTTATTCATCTAGATATCCATTGAGAAGATTTTATTTCACATCCGTATGAAATATTTTATAACGTCATTGTGTAGTAATTTAAATAAATATTATTATTTTTTCTAAACTTTCAAATAGATAAAAAGTATCATAGAAATAATTTAATATAATCTATGTGTAACCTTTGAAAACCAATCATACTTTGTTTCTTAACACTATACTATATTCATTCATCTTTTTCGGTACACCCACTTTATACCAATAAAATTTTAATCATTTTTGTGGGTATGATTTCCCAAGGGTCATTATTATCAATCTATTTCAACTCTTCATTCATAGCATGAATCCACTCTTTATTCATGAAATCATTATTAACATCTTTTGGATCAAATTTTTAATACAAGTATATGAAACAATCTCTGATGTTATTATTTTCTGGAATTTTTGTTGTTGTTCACCAATAATGTTTTGAACTTGCACTTATTTCCTCAACCTAGGATAGGATGTATGAAGTTCATCCCCATCACTAGAAATAGTCGAGTCTGATTCTTCCATCTACAAGACATCACCATTGTTAAAATTATTTACACATTTCTCAACAATAGCTGTATTAGATTCTTTATATTCCTTTTCTACATGTGTTTACGAAACATATTCTTCATATTTTTCAATAAATTTTACATCAAAAGAGTCAACTATATTTTCTATTTCTTAGTTCAAACATCTATGTCGTCTTCCTTCTAGAGCATATCCAAGAAATATTCCATCTGAAGATACTTGATCAATCATTCCAAAATTTTCACCTTTTTTCTTTATAATGGAGGGAATCCCAAACACCCTTAAGTGTTTAAAACATGAAATTTTATCATAGAAAAATTCATAAGGAGATGTATAAAAACATGGTTGGTAGAAGCATTTTTTTAATATAAATTTTTTTTAATCTAGTGCCTATAAAAATAGTGTGGCATACTTTGATCAATTAATATAACATGTCCCATCACTAATAAACTTATATTATTTATTTCATAAAATTCAATTTTTTGTGGTGTGTAGAGTGCATTGAACTCATGATTAATTCAATGTTTTTCAAGATAACTTCTAAATTATTCAATATTGTGTTCGCTACTATTAACCATTCCCAAATTAAAAAAATAATATTCATATTCCTTCTCTAATATTCTCTTAAAACTCTTGAAAATATTCAAAGCATCTTATTTATTTATCTAATACATAATACAATTAATGTGAGTAAAATATTCAATTAAATAAATGATGTACTTATATCTGAAAGTTAATTTTTTCTCATTGGCCCACAATTATCCGAATTAATATGTTCTAAGGGAAAAGTTGAACAAATTTCAAACGTATTTAAAATTTATTATACAAAGAGTCTATAATCATACCTTTCTGACAAATTTAACTACACTAATCTCTTTTTTTCATATAAAGAATATCTAGGAAATTCTCTCACATAATTGACTTGTCACATTCATATGACACATATTTCTCAGCCTTTTATTCCACAATTGATTCTCTTCAATCATGCATAGATATCATTAATTCATAACATCACTAACTTAATACAAGTTCCCATTTTTATATTGCACTCATATAAAAAATTTCATCTTCTAATATTTTCTTAATAAAACCATATTTTCGAAAAAAAAAATTATTATCTTCATAATGATATTGTAAACCATTCAATTAGTTATGTTTCATCCCATTTACAAACAATCCTATTTGGATTTCAGTTTTACTTCCCCAATAATATCCCATCCAATGCCACCAATTCTTTGAGATTCATAATTTCCAAATGTCATTGTTCCTTATTTAATGTCTTTAACATTATTCAATAAAATCAAATCAAAATAATATGTGAGGACAATCCACTATCCAATATCTAGGATTATTCTCCTTTAGTATCTCTTAGAGAAGTTTCTATAAGAAGATATGTTTCTTGGACTTTATCTTCCTTCACATCTAGATTTTGATATTTCTTATAAAAATATTATTTTTCCGGTACGAAAATAAGAAATTAATTAGTAATATGTCCAGTCCATTCATATATTTCGCAAACACTTTCTCTATGTTGGAACCTATATTCAACTTTCACAACACCTTTCTCAAAATTACATCTTTGAGAGGATTGACTCCCCCTAAAACTTTGGTTCTTGTTACTCATGGTATAATTATAGTGTTATTGATTAAACCAACACATATTTTGTGTATCTTCAAATCAATAGAAATAATAACAGTATCATATAAATAATATTTTCAAATTTAATTTCAATATATCATAGAGTTGTGAACCTGTTTTCCTAGAAAACTCTTTCCTTGTGAATCAAAACATTTTTTTCCCTGAACATCTGGTTGTAATCATGAATCTTCTTCTTTAATTTGTTATTTCATTCCATTTTTAATAGAACCTCATGTAATATAATTATTTGTTCTGTACTATCATATTTTGGAAAATTAAATTTTTTTTGCATTGTTGGTTTTATCTACATACAAAATTTTCTTAGCTTTCTTATTCATATTAACATATTCAATTTTCATTTCAATATTTGAAAAGAAAATTTTTTATCTTTTTCAAAATCACAGTTTCCATAAAATTCACCAACATTATATGATTTTTTTTTAAAACATGTAGATCTCTACTCACCTTTAGATAAATTTTGATGAACCATTCCAACCCTTTCTCCTTCACTTTTATTTTCACTTCAAGGTGTTCATTTTAATTATTTTATTTTTAAAGAGATTTCTTCAAGTGATCAATATCTTCCAGCAACTTATAATTCTCTTCAAGAAGAAATTATTTTTGTTATTTATAGAAATTTCCTTTTAAAACATATTAATTTAACTTTCAGGTCTTAAAATATTTATAGGACATTATTTTAATTACATTTTTAGAGAAAATTCTAAGTCTCTTCTTTTTTTACTACTCCTTCCAATGCCATAAAAAATATTCTTTATTCATATTTAAAATAAATGTCTTTTCTACAAAATATTTAGTGATTTTTTCATCTTCAACTTTATTGTAATCATCTTTATCATATTCAGAAAAAAAACATATCCTTTTGGATTTGAATAACTTTTTATCATTTCCTTTTGGATAGTATTTTTATTTTTCAGAATTTTTATTCTAATATATTCTTCCCTTCTATCATATCCATCAATTTCTAATTTATTCTTTCTTCAAGGTAAATATTCATAAAAGTTCCCAACAAATAAACATTCAAAAAAATTTATAGGTATCTTCCAATTTTACATTCTTTTACCACTTTTCACATTTCTGAAAATACAAAAAATAATTCATCCAAACTTTTTCTAGACTCATATTCAGTTTTAGATTCACTGACATATTCATCTTTGTGAATATTCTTAAATATTCATTACTTGGAATATTTGATGGATATTTCTCAATAAAAATTTACTTTTATTTTTCAAAAATTTATACCTTATAATTTCATATGTAATGAGAGTACTATAAATCTCATCCATAGATAGAGTTACAAGATATCTATATTACAAAGTTGAAACATTGTTATCAAAATTTTCTATGATAATTAATAACTTTATTTCAACAAAAATTGAATGCTCAAGATTTTTAACAAGGCATCTTATAGTGATTAAAATATAATTCACCTTTGTAAAGAAGGCACCAACAAATTAATACTCACCCATTTTGATATTTTTATACTTTAACCTCCATATTTTTAACTTTTTTTTATTCACATTTTTTTATTTTCTTCATATATATTTTCCAAATTTTTCAGATACCTTAAGTAGTTCCAACTCCTCTTACTCTAATAAATTCACTTTTAGAGATAAATAAATCTAAATAATTCTTATCCTTTCTAAAAATATATATATTTATATTATCCATATATGTAAGAGGAATTGTTTCAAAAATATAAGAAAATCCTTCAATAGAATCTTCCAAAACATTAAAACTTATGGACATAAAATATAGAAAAATTATATATATCTATATTTGATATCCATTTCCATCAGAAACTAAAATCCCCTTAATTTTTACACAATTTAAATTATCCATTTAAACATTTCATTAAACACTTTAACGAAGGGGAAATGAATTAAACCTCACTCTATTACTAATTTAAAAGGCCCAACCAAGATCAATTTAATCAATGAGAGGGGGAGGGTTGAAATAGTGAAAAAAAATTCTTTTATATTATCTTTCCTATATAACAAAATCCATATCTTATTAAATAATGATCTCATTTTTAAAAAAAAAATCACACATCCATATAAATATTGGTATTTACAAGGTTAACTACTCAATAAGATTATCTAGACATTGGAATGGTTTGGAAATAATCCAATGCCTCAAAATTCACTAGAATAAAATCCGTTTGTGTGGAAACAATGGGTAGTAAATAAACTTACACTTGTAGCACTATGATCAATACAATAGTATATTTTCTTATTCTATCACAAATGTTGTAAATAATTTTTGATAAAATGTTTATAAATCCTCACCTGTTGGTTCTAAACATGTAACTAGGTTACTTAAATAACTTCCACTTCTGTAATTTATCATAAAAAAATTCTTTATTTTCTTACCTAGAAGCGGGTAGGAACAAATTCTATATACATCATAAAGAAATTATTATTGGTCAATCTGATTCCTCAGTTTGATTATTCATTCTAGAAACAAGTATGATTATATTTTATAGGAAAAAAGTTGGATTATATTCTTTATTTTTTCTAAAACATTTAGTTCGTTTCGAAGGTTAATCCTGTAATTCTGGAACAAAACGTCTTTAGAACACTTCCACTATCCAAAAATTATTTCCCAAGAAAATATTTCTACAAACCAAACCTTCATTTTTACATCTCAAACATGGGAATACTGTCAAAGTACGTTGTACTTTGACTTCTATTTATTAGTGCCTCATAAGGGAAAGGGGAAGGAAACCAATTTCATTTTCCCAATCACACAAATTCCAGAATCTCGAATTTCACATTAATTTAATCTTCATTGTGACCAATTATCAGTTATCCTATAATCTTATGGATTATATAAGAATATTATTAAATTATCTACAAAATATTACTTACCAACATCTTTTGAAAAATGACATCACAAATTTTCAGTACAGAAACTCATAGTCCATGAACTCTCACTCTAAAACTATTTGTAATTATGATTCACTTTTCAATAATTAAAAATATAGCTCGCATTATCAACTAAACATCTTTTTCCATAAACATAATTGAAACAACTAAAAACAAAAATCCCCAATAGAACCAATTTAGTTACAACCTTAAAATGTTTCAATTTTCCTTTATTTTTTCAATATCTCCTTAGACTGATGGAAATTTTTTAGAGTATACTAAACCTTTGATAAATTATCATTTTCAGGTCTTTTCTGATGTGTATTGTTATAATTGATAATAAAAAAAACTTGAGACCTTTCTGTGATTATTCATATCACATGAAAATGGTGGACTACATTATTTTATTTCATCATATTTATTGGTCACTAAATCCCTATTGATTCATCGATGCCAACAACTCAACTAATTGACCAGTGTGAAAAACATATGTAATTCATCACACTAAAAACCTCTGATCCATCTGAAAGAAATTGGGAATTTAAATGTTCTTCCTCTAATGGAATTCTATATCTAATGGAATTATGCATCTGATATCTTACTGGTGTGAACCAATTATTTAATAGATCAGTGCCATCGCCTATATAATGGATAGGTCTCTGAACCTATCTGATTGATTGGTGTTTGAACCTATCTGATCGATTGGTGTCATATCCCATGTGATTAATCATTGTCTGAACTAAACTAATGGATTTATATCAGAACATGCCTGATTGATCGGTGTCATCACTCATCTGATGGATTGGTGTTATATTCTTTTTTTAAACCTTTTAAATTAATAAAATTCAAACTCTTAGTCTCCAAACATCTTCTATATTCAGTGATCTCTAATCTAATAATATATGACTGGTATTATTCATCTTTTTAAAAACGCCTTTTATTTGTAATTCATTTCTTCTTTTCTCAAAAAAAAATTCTCCCCTTTTTTTCATAAGGCTTGGATCATTAGTTTTTAGTCAACTTATGATGTTGAAAACCTTTGGCACAGTAGATAATCATCAAATTTTTCTTAAAAATCACAAAAAAAAAAATTTTATCTGATAAAATATCCTAGTCATTTCCAAAGAAAATTATTTTGAAAAAATAATTTTCAAAACAAGTTCACCCATCAAACAACTTAACAACATAAAACATTAAATGATGGACTCTCTAAAGAAATTTGTGTTCAATATTTTAATTTTGAGACAACTTATTATGATCAACATAATTTACAAATTGAATTGATTTCCAATAAATACAAATGAAATATACAACAACCACTTCTTCCAGCATCCTTCCAACATTTGAAAAACCATCTCCATCTAAATTGGTCCCAACCAGAATCTATTTTCAATATTGAAAATAACTTTTCATATTTCCATAATTTGGTGGGTTCAAACCCCATAATATTCTATCTTTATATCCTCCATGATTCATTATTGTATTAATTATTTAATCAATACATTTTTACCATATTCTTAAAGGATGTACAATACCATCAATATACATATAAAACATATTTTTCACTATAACATTTATGTTGTTCAGAAATGTGTACCTACTTTCAATTATCTTTCCTACCCTAAAACTTGTCACTTCCTATTGCACAAATTTATTGGTATCCACCTGAAATATTCTTCTTTTTCATATATTTCATCAATATATTAATAAAATCTCTAGTAATAGTAGCTTTTGGTTCAAAATTTAAAACATTAATATTTTTTAGATTTTCAACAACACTTATTTTCTCTACATACATGGTATTATTAATATGTTTTTTATTATGAATATCTTTAAACTTTTTGTTAACCTTTGAAGATGATTTTTGGGGATACTTATAAGGGTTACATTTATTGTAAATTTCTATGACTTCAGAGACCATATTATTTAATTATTTCATTCCTAACTCAATTAAAACATGTTTTTGTTGAACAATGCCAAATTATTTCTGCTTCACCTTTTTTTTCATTCAATATTGATATTTATATTTGTTTTCTTTTTTAAGTAACATATTTATATCATCAATCCATTTTAGTAATAGGTATTTTTCTTTAGGAACTTATTCTTAATTTTTTAATAAATTGTCTTATTTTTTCAATATCTCATCCTAATTTTCAGGCCTAATAATCTTTGAGAGACATTATCTCAACTCTATTTTAATCATAAACTCCATATGGGTCTCCTTTTATTCTTTTTCAATGTTTATTAATTTATATATAGTATACTTCTCATTATTTACATTTGAAATATGTAAATTTTTAGCACTATAATCACATAATTATTTAGGTTTCACTTCCCTATCATTTTTATATTCCTCTCACTTAGAAAAAAAGTGTCTCTTTTTCTATTTATAGATCTTTTAATTTTTTACCTTGGAACAGGACATCAATTATTCTACTTATTTTTTTTTATTTTTTTGATCTTTTATGTTCTTCATCGCTATCTTCATTTTCCATTCATCTTCAACAATTTTTAGTAAAGTTTCTAATGGCTCCACAGCCAAATCACTTCAATGATAACGTTCCTTTATCCTTACTATGCCTATTTTCACATTTCTAGTAAATAAATATATGAATTCATAAAATAATTTACTAACACCATATTTTCTGTTAGACTCATATAGATATTTCTTTAGAAATTTATTATACATTCCTTACTTTTTAACTTTTATTAGACTTCCCTTAATTTGTATAATTGAAAGAGATTCCTCGATCAACCTTCTATTTGTATTTGATATACTTTAATTTTCTCATTTCATATGTCATGACATTTTTCTGTATATCATCCATAGATATAATTTAAAGGTATCAATATTCTAAAGATGATACCTTGGAACAAACATTATCTAGAAGAAATCAGAGAATCAACCCGACAATATCTAAATCTTCTGAACTCTCACTAAAATAACCTATGGGGCTTATAATCTCATAAAATCTTTAAAATAAGTCATCATTAGATTCAACATCACCCATTTTAGGATCCTTATACTTAAATACCTAGATCTATAACCATATATTCATTATTGTTGTATTTTCTTTATAAATATCCCTTAGTTTATCCTAGATTCCATTAGTTATTCTAATACTTTTAATCCTCAAAAATTCACTTTCAAGGAATAAGGAAAGAATAAAATTCTTTCCCCACACATCATTCTCCAAATTCTTCTTATCAATAGCTCTAAAGGAACACCTTAAGTAATAGTAGGTAAACTATCATTAGTAACTTCATTAACTTCATAGTTAATGGATTTATCTTAAGTTAACCTTGTATCTTTATAGATATGATAGCTATTCCCATATAAATAGGAATATCCTTGTTTTTAATAGAGTATTGAATATACATATCATATTTCATATTCTTAAAACATCTCTAAAGTGTCAATGAAGGAATCATTCACTCTAAAACCAATTAAAAGGATTAATCAAGACCTATGTGATCACTAAGAGGTATAGGGGTTGGATAGATTATCTTCTATTTTAATTTTTTCCTACATCTAAAACATCCTTCACCTATAGTTAGTTACAAATTAATCTTCTAGAATACAATCGACCATTATAACCATAGGAACAGAGGTATTTAAAAGGCTCACTAATCAATAAGAGTATATAGTACATGGAATTTTTTTTATGAAATCCAAGACTAAAAACCCACCAGAAAAATAATCCTTTTGGGTGGTTATAGAAGAATGGGCATATCCATCACTTTCATATCACTATAGTAATTCTAAAAATGCATGTTCTATTTGAAAAGATAATATGATATAATAATGTTTTTTATTAATAGTAAGGACCTTCACCAATAAGATTTAGTACTTTTTCATTATGCTTCTTAAACTTTCATTACACATTCCTTTCTTGAAAGTTATTTTTTTCTCTATATTTTCTTTCACAAAAGTGAGAAAGAACATTATTCGATCGAGTAGTAGTATATTTGATAGGCTCCACTCAGTGCAATTGATCTGATATATTGATATGATACCCAATATCACGTACCTTGTATGACTGATACCCAATGATAAAAAACTCTGTCAGGTACCACTTCAACTGATATCAACTGAATCCCATTGTTCTGATATCTTCTCCATACTATTTTACTAATTCCTCTACACCCTTTTCAAATAACCACTTCTATGAACACTATTATTCTATTACAAAAATATTGGAAGATTATTTAGGGTATCTCTTCTTTATTCAAGATATTCCTTAGCTTGAAACATACACTATAAAACCTTGATTATGTATGCTATCTTGTGCATAACAACAACTTTGATTTTTATAGTGCCTTAACCCCTATATATAGTCACCCATCCTATAAAACACCTGAAGAAAGCACAGAATACTAAATATTAAAATTCAAATTTACTACTAATATTTTTGGAAAACCACAAAAAAATTGAAATTTGACTTCCTAAATGTTAAGAACATTTTGTAACCCTCAATGTTAACTATCTTCATAAAAAATAATACATTATTATCTAGAATCATGATTCTTCCCTTTATGATTAATTAATTGTTTAATTTCTATCTCAATTTCATCACATTTAATGAATGTTGGAAAACTTAATAAATATATTCAAACCATTTATCAGGTAAAACTTCATACCACTTCTTCTATCTAGTTAAATATCTATCAGGTGTTCTCTTGAAACATTGTAGGAATATATTGGAATCCTATACCATAATCTTCCTTAATCTGGTGACTTGCTTCAAAATCCTTAGTATATTTTCATATCTAGGAAAAGTTTTTGTGATGAAACTCATTTAGAAACCATTTTCCAATAACCTCATAGGGAGTCCTATGTCCAATGACTCGGAGTCTTGTCTTCTATAATTATATAACTTCTTCATGTCACATATTTTTACTAGTATGTCCAATTTACTCTATACAAAAGCTTATAATATTCTATATTATGAAAATATAATAGTATTTCTAGTGGAATCACAACCTTCTCATTAACTGATGAACTGATAAAATTTGGTTCATATAGTAGAATATTTAAGAGGAATTTGTAAGAGTTTTCTTAATAGACTCTATCCCATGACATTACTTGTAGTTATATATTTGACACTTCTTCAAACTTTGTCTAATCAGATTATGTAATAAATTCTCATCTGATTAAAAATTTCAATCACTGAAACTCCAAATATTTATAAACCTAAAACTCTTAATTATGAAACTTCATTACTTTAGGCCTAGAACTTTTCACAACCACACATTTGTCTGATGACATCATTCTGGTGTACTTCAAAAAACATCATAGCTTGAAATTTATAAAATCATATCCCAATCCCCCACTTTGTATTCAATATTGGGTTAGATAATTTTTATAATCCTGATTTTTGACACTTTAGTAATATAAAATCATAACCTAATTTAATTTATCGAACATATCGATCTGAGAGAACCTGTGGGAATATTTGGATAAATATTGTGTTTTATACTTTTTCTGATTACATTGATCCACAGTAATGTTTCAATTAGACTCAATCTGTTGAACTCTATTTTATCACCTTTGTAAGTAAAGAAACAATATTAAGTGATTTATGGTCTCAAAAATATTAAGTGATTAATGTTGAACAATACAATTCCACACTCAAGAAATATTTATTCCTTTATTAACAAGCTTATTATAAACAAAACAATAAAAAAACCCATTTTCCTCAACATTATTGGGATATATTTCACATGATTGGTGTTTTAATTTAATGATTGATTTGAAAAAACGTTTTTTTAGAAAATGTTTAGTTTTTAAAATGGATTTAAAAAATGGGTTTTCAAATGATATTTCTAAAGATGAAACATTAAGGCTCATTAAGTACATTAAAGTATATTTCAAGTGAAATTTATTTGAAAATACTATTTCAAAGGGGATTGAAATCAAATACTAATTTTGAAATGTAAGGCCTGGTTGGAACCTTCAAAATGATCTTCGTCAATGATCTACACCCTAATGAAATCCCTTCCTTTCTATTTGATGATGTGTTTATTTTGTATAACATAGATTGTCTTTTCATTAGTGTGGGTTATAAGGTGTGATGATGTGATGTTTCTTAAATTTTTTATTGATATATGATTGTTACATGTTACATCACCTATTTTCACTAACTTCAAAGGGATCCTAGGTATTGTAATGATAGGTTGAGAAAAAATTATTATCTTTTTAAAATTAGATGAAATATATCTCCATGGTAATTATTACTTAGTTCATGGGGGAGTTCCATCATTGGGGCTAGGTTAGAGTAGAAATGAGGTTATAGACTTGTAATATATTTATTGGACATCTGATGTTTCAACCTTAGTACATATAGGATCATCTCATTGGAAGTCTATACGTTTCCTATGATTATATACCTTTATGGTTTCCTATTAATTGATCACTACTTTTATTATATTATAATTATTTATTAATTTCATTTTATATTTTATTTCTTTGGTTGTGTTCACTTCATTCAATTGTTTTAATTCATTTTTGACATTGTCTTATTCAATAATTATTTTATAGGAATATTTTTTTCCTTTTGGGACTTCCATTTGATGTACTTTTGAGAGTTTGTTTTTTAGAAGGATAATTTATAAAGGCGTATTATAAAAATGATCCTTTAAGTAATGGTTCAAAATAATTCTTTAAGTCATTTATGGGTTTTCATAAATGTGGTTTCTAATAAATTTTATGGTTTGTTTCTTAAAAAGATACAAAACCTATATTTCAAACTATAATTTATGGTTTGTTTAGTAAAGTAAGTTCTTGGATTATGTACATATTACATACTATTATCTCATGATCACACCCTAACTATACCATTCATTTCGAGTATATCCAAGTTATTTTGTTGGTTTAGTTTCAATTTTGGTATCTATCTCAGATAGAAAATTTTTGAATGATGGATAGTGACTATGAGGTCAAATAGATAGCATGTTGTGTATCATGGTTTTTATATTGTATCATAGATGTATTGGTAATATCATCCTCTTGTACATTGGAGGTGTTTCATGTTCTATTATTGTTGTAAATATATTTTGATTTGGGTATTGATATACATTATGACTATGTTTTATTAATTTTTATTATTTAATATTATCTTTTTTTATAGCATGGATCTCTAATACACTAAGTGGTTATTCCATAATTCTGATTGGATGACTCATGTATCCTTATAATGATAGGGTTAAATCATTATGATTGTATATACTATGATACCCAAACACCAGTTTCCATTTTGGGGTGATCGGTAACGTCCCTCGGTTTATGTCACAGGATGGCTTAGGTTTCTTGTTTAGGGGTTTCTTGGGTTTGTTTGAGACAATATACATATTGAATTTAGTTTTAGATGAATATTGAAAAGGGTATTTATATTATATAAAAATGATGCTTTTGAATAATCTAATGTTTTATGATTAAGAGTGTTATATTTTTTTCAATAAGATTTAATTCAATATATGTTAGTAAGAGTAAATAAAATATATGATGAGTTTAGTTGGGGGTTAATAAATAACCCAGAAAATGATGACATTAAATGAATCATGATTAATAAATTGCTACATGGAATGGGGGGATTGAATGTTTTTTTTATTTTGAGAGAATCTTATTGTTCCCATGTCATTTTTCATTATATATGTCACTAGAGATAAATTCATGTATTGGACATCAATTCCTATGTTGGAAATGATGATTTCTAAATGGAAGAAGTTTTTAGTTATAGACTAGATATATAAGTAACTAGATAAATGGTTTCATAAGATCAAACAATTCTTTTCTAATATAGTTTAAGTGATTAGAAACCCTTAATCCCAAGTTCTATAATTCTCAGAATTGAAACCATAAAACTATGTAAAATGAATAAATTGATTTTCTACCTTACTTCATAGATGAAGTTTCTTCTATATTCATATTAATTCTTGATGAATATCTCTTATAGGTATATGAGGGACTCCCTCCTCCATAGTGTATCTATGGGTTTTCCTGAATGACTAAATGATTAGCTGAGATCTTCCTCACAACTATGGTATTCTAGTACCTCATGGAAAAAAGTTAAAGTAATAATAGTGTTTTAGGGGAATAAAAATAAAATGTGGCTTAGATAGGCTATAATTAAACACATATTATATTCGTTTCCCCTTTATATAGTCTCTCAAGATATTACTGGCATGTTTACGAATTAGATCATATGTTACATAATAGATGAGTTAATGTTTCATCCAATTCATTCACTCGTAGTATGTGTACATTGGTCCTCCCATATATTTCATTTAATGATACCCATTAGGATTGATACAAACAATATCACTTTTTATCTTCTACTTTTTTAAATGAACTATATGTTACAATCCATGCTATATGATATAGGCATATCATAAAATAGTCATGTTAAGGTAGTGGGTATGATATCTTAATATCATACTAAAAAATAAACCCATAGATGATTTTTTAATGACCATTGAATAATTGATATTGTCTCATATCATATCTCTATTTAATACAGTATTATATAGGATAATATAAATCTTAAACATACTAGGCTTTAGGGTATATCTCTAATAATCTCCCAGTTAAGAAAAATCCTCATAGACTTTGTCTCATTCACCATATGTAATATCATATAAAGTAACTCATCAGTCCATATTCGAAACAAATTTTTTATATCTCTAAAAATATTTTAGAAATCTATCATAAACTTTAACATGTATTATACTATATGAAATACCTTATGAATACCCTTCCAAAATTCATTTTGGGTAAACTCTAAAAAACATTTAGATAAACTCTCTATGTAAAAACCATTCCCCATTCAATAAAATAAGAATAGTGACCTCATGGGAATTTGATGCATTGAAAACAAATATTCATTACCTAGTATATAAAAGTAAGTAGATATAGGAAATTGGAAAATCATTGGTGTTACTCAAGATATAAATGGATATGCCATGATATCCCTCAAACACAAGTATCTTTATACATGATCCCACTATCAACATCATATTTCAGAATGATATTTAATATGATCCCTTTGTCCAATACATTTAGTGACCATGGTAAATAAATTATTCCTCCTACATTCTCAATTATATAAGTATATATTTTCCATGTCAGTAAATAAATCACATTTCATTCACCTTTGTGGATGAGTGCATAATATGAATTATCTAAATATGGTCATACACTTTTGTAGTCTGTCTCAATAGAGGGACAAGGATTCATAATAATCATATGAGAGGAAAAATCCCACCTTGGATAATCTCCAAAAAATTTCATATTCATTAACATTCCCAACCACCCCTGATTAAATATGCCTTAGGACTTGTCTAAGAATGTTATCAGAGTATAAAGGTTCTAATGTGTGGTATCTCTCCAACCTCAAGTATTGGGGACTCAAAATATGAACCATGCACCCTTAGTATATTAAATATATATTGTATGACACTCCATGTGGTATACTTTGTGGGTATTCGAGTGGAAAAACATGTTTTATGCCTCATGATCATATTTTATATCAGGATACAAGTATCCTACTAATGTTAACATTCACATTTCATAACAAATTATAATACTCTATAATATAAATAAATTAGGGGAGAGATAAATCGTACTTTGAGTTGTCAATTATCATTCCACTTCCTTATATATATATATATATGCAACTAGAATGAAAGAATGATAAAGTATAGATTTACTTTTTTTAACAATATACATTTTATATACTTTTAGTTTTTTAATAATACTTAACAAAATAATATAGAAGATATTTTCTAACA
This sequence comes from Viscum album, assembly GCA_963277665.1. Taxonomy (NCBI): domain Eukaryota; kingdom Viridiplantae; phylum Streptophyta; class Magnoliopsida; order Santalales; family Viscaceae; genus Viscum; species Viscum album. The sequence continues at coordinate 1,270,379,758 of OY728164.1, forward strand.
TATCATATATGATATAATACTAGATCATCCTTAAGTTTTCTATAATTTAATGGGTTTTTAAAATCCCATTACATATCTATATAATTTCTTATATATCTAAATGTGACTATTTAATAAATATCCTCCCACAAATATATTTTGTAAGTAACATATTTAAAGAGACGAATTTTTAATAATGGTGAGATTTTGAAATCATTTTCTTAATGTTCAACTCCTTGAAAAAAGTCTTCAAACTCTTTTATTCACAATATCCAATATTGTGATGTTAATAACTTATACTGTATACTAAGAATTATTTCTAAGTATTCCATCACCAGTATCCTTAAATCAAATTCTATAAACAAATTTCCTATAAAGTGATATTCACTTATTTAATTTTATCATAATAATCTTTTATTTTTTAACTTTTAACTTATTAAAGTTAAAACTTACTCTCACTAACCTGTTTAATGCTATATTCCCCTCATAATATCATTATAGCATCCCAGGTAATTATAGAATAATATTTTTTCATTTTTATTTATATTTATTAATTAGATATAAATTTTACTTTAAAGGGGATGCTATGTTTGATAGCGTACTCGACACACAACAATGGGTTTTTCCTAAATATTTTGTTGCACATAAGACTGAGTTATACTGAAAAATAATATATTATTATTATTATTATTTTAAATGGTATTTATCTACTAGCTGGTGTATTTTACAGAATGAACATAACTAACTATATTATGTTTACACATATTTATTAAATATTTTTACGTTCTTCCAACAAATTTTAGAGTCCTAAAATGTAAATAAATCCAATATTAAGTATAAAATATTTTAATATTTTTAAATGGTAGTTATACCAACTTTTGATGGAGAACCATTTTTAAATATAGTTTTCTCACTTTTATAAGTGCTATTAGAAAAAATAAACATGTTCTTCGGAAGTGAAACATCAAAATTTACATTGGTTGAATTTTAGTACTTTTCTGATAATATAGATTTTTTAATGAATAGTGAAAAATACTACATTTTAATTCTAGAATTACTTTACATATAATTTATTTATATTTATAGATTATATTTTTACATGGTTTTAAGGAATAATTATATGATTTTTTTATCAGTTCATCTAATGTATTTCATTGGATTAAATTAAAAACTAAACTTAAATATAAAAAAATATGAACTTTTAAAAGTTTTACATAAAAAAATGTTTTCTCGATCATTAAATGGGATTAGTGTTAAACCTAATTCACTAAATATATGAATTTAATTTTCATAAAAATACATACATTGTTTATTCAGTATGAAAAATTTGGTCTAATAGGATCAAAATAATTTTTGGTGAATTGTAACTTCAGTATTTTATTTACCACGGTTAAAGGTAAATAGTGTAATTAAATGTAACATTAATATTATAATTTCCCTAACACTTTACCTAATCTTATTGGATAATTTATTATTGACCATGAACATACTTTGGAAAAAATGTGACCTTTGGAATCTAATTGGGTGTGATTATGACACTAATAACATTTAATTTAATGTAAAGACAAAGATGTCATAAATAATTTTCCTATTACTAAAAGAGTTTTAATACAGGGTTATGTAAGTGATATATTTGACTATTAATTGTAATTATAAATCTAAAACTATTAATTACATTATGTTAAATTATTTTTAATTCTTAGTAATTAGATAATTAATGTAAATTATGACATGAAGATGATGCAGTAATATAATTATAAAATAAAAAAAAAATAAATGATATTAATAATATTAAAATAAATATAATTTGAAATAATTTATGTCATAAATTAATTTTTTAGGATTATTTTGAAATTTTATAGATTAGTTGATGTATATTTTTTGAATAAAAAATTGTTATGAGTTTTCAAATAAAAATCAAGTAACGAATAGTGTCGAAATTGACATAATTCATAACATAAAATATAAAATATAAAATTAAATGATATAAAATTTATAAAAATCCAAGATTCAAAAAATATGTTTATAAAAGTCCAAAAACGAAATTAATGACTCATTAATTGGTAGTTTTCTGTGATTTAGTAATTATTTTAACTCTCAATGTGTAAATTACATGAATAAATGGTAAGCATTTAAAAGATTAAAAAATATAAGGATTACAAAGTATAAAAAACATTTCTAATTCTCATTTTATTATTTTATTTTTACTCATACACATCATATATTATAACTAAATGAGTTTGGAACCATTTAGAATCAAAATTAAAATTATATTAATTTAATACTCTTAGTAATTCCAAGGGTTCCCCTCTCCTCTACTATAAAATGGAACACATTCCTCTCTATTACTCACACATAAAAACCGTATTTTCTTAAAATATATAGCCAAAAACCTTCCTAGAATCCCTCCCCACATTATTGAGTCCTTATTTTAATAATAAATCCCTTCTTATAGGTGTTAATTTGTCAAGAAAGGTGATCATCTGATTTAAATAAAAAAATTTTACTTAAGTGTCTCTATTTTATTTATTCTTACACTTATTTAAAATCATATTCTTCCTAGATAAAATAATAAATAATAAATACTAAATATACTTAGTTTTCATCATGATAATATAATCACCTAAGTTAATCTCTACTTATATTAAATGGGAAATGAATTAAGGGTTCAGGCATACGTGTGAACGATCACCTCTACAAACTGATCTAATTCATTTTTTGTAACTTTACCCAATGAATGGTTATAATAATATATTTAATGTTGAAATTTTATATTAATGATATATTATACATTATATGATAATATATCAATTATTTTCTTACTTTGAATGCCCATAAAAATGATAACGTCTATAATGTGTATGATTGAACTATCACCACCACGAAGCGATACGACTCGTTTTTATTCATTATATCACTTTTATGATATATATAAGTAAATATAAATGATTAATATGATATTAATTAGGTTATTATAATTCAATAAAGATATAATAATACTTGACTTCTTTCCATAATGATCAATTAAAAAGGGAAAATGTTACTCATGTGTACGTATGACTTACCATCTCTATGATTATAATGTTCTTCATTTTTCAGAACCACACTTCATGGTTTTATTTAAAGGTATAATTTATGTATAAAAAGATAATAATTTCATGAATATTATTATAGATATGAATTACTTATGACCACATGGAATATTAACATCGCACCAAGTTCATTTTCGACTCAAGTAGTAGATATCGAAAAAACATCTAACGGGAACTTAACTCATTATGTAATTGTTGTAACAATGTAATAAGTGATATAAAAATAACAATTGACATTAAAAATGTTCTAAATAAATTTTAATTAATCAAAGTTTATTATTTAGGAATATAAATAACATACGAGATGATTTGTACTAGAGGTAAAGGACTTTTTCTCAATATCCTTTCATTAAGGCATATTTTAATGTTATACACCACCTTCTTTTGTATGGTGTAAAATCAAAACCTTTTACATTTAATTAATTATAAGGTTTTCAAATGGAATATTTTTAAAAAGGTTGTTTTAATTTATTTACAAAATAAAAAGATTAATGTTTTTTAATATATGTGGGGACAACAACTTCAACGTCTCTGTAACCATCATTTGATATTTGGATTCCCCAATAAGCCTTAATATTTTTAAAAGGAAAAGTAATAATTTATTCTATTTTTGGGTTTTTTGGTATTGAATTTTTTTTAAAGTGGGTTGAATATTATAATATCTTGAAATGATTTCTTCTGATTAACTGTGAAATTTTAAGAGTGAAATGTTGATAATTGCATTATTTAATGTGGAATGACTATATAATGGTAGTTGGACATTTGGAGGGTGGATACATGATAAAATAAAGATTTTTGGTTACATTATGAACACAATATTGGAGTTTCTATGATAAAATAAGGATGGATGATTGGTTTCACCCAAATTTACCCAAGTTTTAAGGGTCAAGCGGTCGCTTGCAGTGCAGCTTGGGTTGTCAAATCCTCAGAGACCTAAGAAGAACCTTTAGACACTCAATAAAAATAGATGGATTTTGGGCTATGAAGTTGCCAACATGGGTTTATTTTAGATGGTTTTGAAAGAGCACTAAAAGATCTATGTGAATTCAAATTATGAAGAAATGAGTTGATCCCAGGTTATTGCTTGGGGTGGATTGAATGAATTCCTTTTTTTACGATTTTAATTTCATTAACTCAAGAATGATTCATGCAATGAATTCAAACTAACCTAATCACTTACTGATTAAACACCTTCAAAACACATTCTAATCACCTATACAATTGTAGTATCATTTTCATGAGCACTCTAAGGTAAAGGATATAATTAGCACATCAAAGTGGGGTGAATAAACTCAATAAGGAAGAGGAAAAATAAAAATCATTGAATGAAAGAAACTCAATTAAAAGAAATTAATAACATTTAGAGAGTGAGAAATAACATTCAATACATCCCCTTGATACTCCCTTGGATCAACCCAAAAAAGAGTTATCCCTCCATTGATGACAAGTTCTCAACGGAAGTGGAAAGTAGACTTACGAGGATGGAATTGAAGAAATAAAAACAATACAAATAATGATCACTCCACCATTGTGTGAACAAAATCACAAGGTTTGGTGTGAAACATTTCACACCTTGAAGAAATGGTATCAAGGTGATATGAATAAAAACAGAATAACAGAAGAAGAAGAACTTTTATTGAAGACTAAGGTGATTCGAATAACTTACATGAGAAGGAAGAACATTACAAAGGCAAATTGGCATAATAACACTACAATGAAAATAAAGCACCAAGATCCTCAAATCCTCCATCCCTACTGCCTTGAATAGGCATTTTGGAAGCCTTTGGCCTAGCTCCCATCATCCCATGTGCCTTTAATTAATTTTGTTGGAGAAAGGTGGGTGGACATTTAATGCATAAGAGACTTTTCACCTCTTGCCTCGAAGTTGCAGCCATCTTGCATCCACCGGAAAGACGCGCCTAAAGAACCTTCTAGAAGGCCTAATTAGAGTGGACCCTAGAAGACATAAATGAAGCCCCGGAAGGCCCTTAACACCCTGTAAAATGTCAGCCCAACATAATAAATATTTCGCGAGATATGATATAAATAGTGGGCTGTTTTTCTGGGCCGCAGAATCTGGCCTAGAATTGAATCTTCAACTTGGGCCGCCTTAATCATCACCATTTAGGACGAATTAGCACTGGATCTAGGAGAATTATTTGTTCCTATATATGTCTTATAGTCTCCCATGAATTTTGGGCTTCAATGGGCCTGTATTGTGGGCCCAAAAATCTGATAAGTGGGATGATATCCAATCTGCCTTCTCCAGAATTGTTTCCTTTCTTTGCCAACAATCCTCTTCATACTTTATGAATAATTCATTGATCCCTGAATGAAAAATGTTCATATTTAAGTTTATATCCATTTCCAAAAATATCAAATTAAAATATGGATAATTAGATTCTTTGAAATCAGATGAAACATTGGTCCTAAATTGGTGCATATTAGGCATGGAGTGCACAAATGAAGAGAATAGATGTTCAAAATTAAAATCCACTAACTCAGGCCCATAAGATCGAAAATAAACATTTAATACCATTAAAATATAATAAAAATATGTGTTTTTATTGCCTATCACACCTCCCAACTTGAGTTTTTCTAGTCTCGAGAAAAATATATCTCACAAAAATGAAATTCGAATGACCTTTTCCAAAAACATTTTAATACACATTTCTCACCCAAAGATCACATACCAAACAATTATGAAACCCGTCAAAATCATTTAAAAAAAGCTATGTCCATAGGAAAATATCATGCCCAAGACCATTATTTTGTTCAAATTCATTGCCAAATTTCATCCAAATTCAATTAAGCATGATGAAGTGTTGTGCGTCACAATGGACATGGGGGTTCATTTCCATTCGAGGGAGAAAAGATGGAAGCGCTAGGAGAAATAAAATTTTAATAATAAGATGAGTACTCATTTTTTTATTTTCTTTTTTTTTTTTGTTTTTTTTTTGCAATTTTTCAATGGTAATTGAAATTGAACTCAATCGAGTCAACCCATGTAGCAAGACTGTGTCGATGACTCCCAGGCTCAAAGACCTTAGGGCACCAAGTGAAGCTCACATACTCGGGCATCATCTCGAGTTAACTCAATCAAAAAAAATTCAAATTACCACAAATAGAGATAAAATGACCAACTCTGGGCCAGACAACTATAGATTCATGATCCCCAAGTGCCTAAATCCACACATTAGGTCAATTCATTACTCTACACGTAATTGATTTTTTATAATACTCATGTTAAAATTAAAATGATCTCCAATCCAATGCTATTTATTATGGGTCCCCAAGAACTAAAACTAAAACCCCACAATCTAGAGGACATGCAATGTGTTTTTTATTAAATGGATGAAAATATAACAGTGAAAAATCACATCGGACAACCACACTTTCCAATATCTATGCACATGAACATAAACTTGCATTAAAATCAGAATCAAGGCATGCAAAATTATTTGATATCCAATTTTAGAGTTTGGAATGTGTGTTATCATGTTCAAGGTTAATGACATTTTTCCTTCCACACATTTTCATCTCCCCTCCCCCCAACTTGGAATAACACTGTCCCCAATGTTTAAACAATTGATACATTGAAGGGAAAGGATAGAAGTTCAACGAAGAAATTGAAAATGAAAATTATGGAATGAAGTCACCTGGTGGTTGATGTTGAAAATGCATTCCCATGTCTCCCTTCAGTTCTGGTTTATCTCCCAATGGCTTGGACGGTTGTGGCCAGCTTTTCCCAATGACCTAAGACATGCCTTTAAATTTTTTTAATATATATATATTTTTTGTATTTTTTTTAACCTAAAAAAAGGTTCAAATATCATAAACTGATGATACATTGTCTTCTATTAAATTTCTGGGTAAGGTATTACTCAGGGATCACACCGCTTGACACAGATGAATACGGTGCTCCTCTTTCATACCCATACTTACTCATAAAAGAAGAACAGGTCAACAATCTATTTATTTTAAAAAAATACGTACAATAATTTAAAATAAAATAAAATAAACTGATGATACATAGTCTTATTTATATTTTCTGGGTAAGGTATTACTCAGGGATCACACCGCGTGACACAGATGAATACGGTGCTCCCCTTTCATACCCATCTTTACTCATAAAAGAAGAACATGTCAACAGTCTATATATTTTTTTTAAATAACAAAATTAAGAAGAAGGAAAAAAATGATTTACAAAGATTAGAAACATGAAGACCACGGGTTGCCTCCCATGTAGCGCTTTTGTTTAACGTCGTTAGCCCTACATGGATCCTAAATATATCAATTTTTTCTGGTTCATAGGTTGTCTCTGTTTAGTCTACCTATATTTCTTGTTTATTGAATGATTCAATGAATGGTTTTAACCTATGACCATTGACCTTAAAAATGTTACCACTTGTGGGATCCTGAATCTCTACTGCCCCATGGGGGTACACATGATGCACTATGAATGGACCTGACCATCTAGACCTTAACATTCCCGGGTGTAAATGAAGTTTTGAACTATACAAGAGCATAGGTTTTCCAATTCAAATTGTTTGACTTTGATATTCCTAGATTGGTAGGCTTGAACTATAGCTTTATTTATCCTTGAATTTTCATAAGCATCCATCCTAAGTTCCTCAAGTTCATTAAGATCTAATTTCCTCTTTTAATCGGCTAAATAAATGTCGAAATTAATTTTTTTGATTGCCCAAAATGCATTATGCTCAATTTCAACAGGTAAATGGCATGCTTTTCCATAAACCAACCTATATGGTGACTTTCCTAGGGTGGTTTTGAATGCTGTACGATATGCCCAATGAGAATCCAAGAGTTTCTCAGACCAATCTTTCCTAGAGGGGTTGACAGTTTTTTCAAGAATTTGCTTAATCTCCCTATTTTCTAACTCAGCTTGACCATTGGTTTGAGGATGGTATGTAGTGGAAACTTTATGAGAAATTCTATACTTAGACATGAGTGAAGAGAATGGGCGATTACAGAAATGGGTTCCACAATCACTAATTATAACCCTCGGAACTCCTAATCTAGAAAAGATAATCTCTTTTAGGAGTCGGATCACAACTTGATGATCATTAGTCTTGGTGATAATGGATTCAACCCATTTTGAGACATAATCAATAGCTAAGAGGATTTAGAGGTATCCCTTAGAGTTTGGAAAGGGTCCCATGAAATCAATTCCCCAACAATCAAATATTTCAACGACTAGAATGGGAGTGAGAGGCATTTGATTCCATTTGGAAATGGATCCTAATTGCTGACACTGAGGATAACTTTTACAGAATTCGAAGGAATCCTTAGTGAGGTTAGGCCAGTAGAAACCACTTTGGAGGACCTTTGCTGCGGTTTTCTTTTTAGAAAAGTGGCCTCCACATGCCTCTCCATGAAAAAAGTTTAGAATGGACTCTTGCTCAGACTTAGGAACACATCTCCTGATGATTTGATCAGGACATAACTTGAAGAGGTAAGGATCATCAAACACGAAGTGTTTGACATTAGAAAGGAATTTCCTCTTAGCTTGGGTCCCCAGGAATTTTGTAATGTCACCCATCACCAAATGGTTTGGTATGTCAGCATACCAAGGGCAATCACTCACTGAATAGAGGTGCTCATCGGGAAATGAATCAGTCACAGAGAGGTGGAGAGAGTTGTCTTTGAATTCCATCCTAGAGAGGTGATTAGCTACAACATTTTCAACACCATTTTTATCCTTAATGGTTTAATTGAACTCTGGAAGAAGAAGGACCAACCTAATCAATCTAGCCTTGGCATCTTGTTTTTGGAAAAGGTATTTTAGGGTTGAATGGTCAGTGAAGACCATGATGGGTGATCCTATGAGATAAGACCTGAATTTCTCTAAGGCAAAGACAACAACAAGCAGCTCTTTCTCGGTGGTGGTGTAGTTTATTTGTGCATCATTTAAATATTTTCTTGCATAAGCAGTGAGACATGTAGTTTTCTCACACCGTTGTCCTAAGACTGCCCCTACAATGAAGTCACTTTCATCACACATGAGCTTGAAAGAAAGTTTCCAATTTGGAGATTGCATGATAATTGGAGATATAAGAGTTGACTTGAGTGTAGAGAATGATTCCTCACAACTTTTTGTCCATAAAAATGGACCATCTTTTACCAATAGAGCACAAAGTGGTCGAGAAATGGAGATGAAATTCCTAATGAACCTTCTATAAAAGCCAACATGTCCTAAGAACGACCTCACTTCATTAACAGTTTTAGGAGAGGGAAGGTGACAAATGATGTCAACCTTAGCTTTATAAACTTCAATACCTCTATCAGATACCAGATGACCTAGAACATGTCCTTCCCTTACCATGAAATGGCATTTTTCCCAATTTAGTATGATATTCTTATCCTCACACCTTGACAAAACCTTTTCAACATTTAGAAGCCATCCCTAAAAAGTATCCCCAAAGATAGAGAAATCATCCATGAAGACCTCTAAACAATCCCCCACCATGTCCGAGAAGATTCCCATCATGCACCGCTGGAAGGTACCAGGGGCATTACATAACCCAAAGGGCATGCGCTTGATGGAAAAAGAGACGAATGGACAGGTGAAGGTTGTTTTTCCCTGATCCTCTAAGGAGACTTAGATTTGATTATACCCTGAGAATCCATCTAGGAAGTAGTAGAATTAATGACCTGTCACTCGCTCGAGGGCTTGATCAATAAAGGGAAAGGAGAAATGGTCTTTCTTTGTAAAATATTTGAGTTTCCAATAGTCAATACATACTCTCCATCCACTACTGACCCTTATTGGAAGCATCTCTCCATCCTTATTGGTTATTACTGTGATTCCAACCTTTTTTGGAACCACGTGGATTAGGCTAACCCACTCACTCTCAGCTATAGGATAGATGATACCAACTTTTAACAATTTCAAAAGTTCTTTTCTCACTACTTCCATGATATTAGGATTGAGTCGTCACTGAGGTTGATGACATGGATTTGAATCGGATTCTAGAAAAATTCTATGAGTCCCGATAAGTGGGCTAATCCCAGGAATATCAGATAGGGTCCATCCAATGGCTTTCTTGTGTCTCCTAAGGACATCTAGAAGCATCCTCTCATGATTAGCATAAAGAGGGGAAGAAATGACAATAGGAAAGGATTGATTATCCCCTAAGAACGCATACTTGAGTGATGAAGGTAAAACCTTAAATTCAAGATCAGTGTGGTTATCACTTTCCATGAAAGGATGAGACTTTGTATTGAACTCAGTTTCTTTGTTCAGATTTCTTGACAAAATTGGTTCCTTGTGAAAAGAATTTTCATCCACTAAATTAGCTAGAGTAGTTTCATGAATGGGTATGGACTCGATGTTATTGATTTCACCCATGGTATCATTTATTGGTGATTCTAGAAAATCATCAATAGAGCAATATGAAAGAGATTCAATCCAAGGAGACAAATTCCCCTCACGTGAAAAAAGAAAATCAATCTCTTCTTGACATAAACATCCTTCGGTAATTCCTTGATGTTCCTTGAGTTCACTATCAACACTACCTATCCAATTAACCACATGGATCTCTTCATCATCCCCAATTTGAGAGTTTTCATTGTAGATGTTCAAGTCTAGACTCATGTTTCCAAAGGTGATGGTCATGTTCCCATTTCGGACTCGGATAACAGAGTTGATTGTTGCAAGGAAGGGACAACCAAGGATGATTGGGGTTTTCTCCTGGGACCTATACTTTGGTGATTTTCAAGATAAATAAAGTCATCTAGGTAAATGATATTTTCATCTTTCACCAAAACATCCTTTAAGATCCCTTTTGGAACCCTAATACTACGATCAGCAAGTTGAAGTGTGACGGATGTGGGTTGGAGCTCTTCTAGGCCTAATTGGCAGTACACAGCATAGGGGATGAGATTGACACTAGCACCTAGGTCACATAAGTCCTTGACAACTTTGCTCTCTCCTAGTTCAACATTTATGTAAGGGCAACCCGGGTCTTTCAACTTAGGAGGAATGGTCCCTTGAATGGTGGTACTCACATTAGCAGCCAAAAGGACTTGGTTTTTATGTGAAAATTTTCTTTTAAAAGTGCAAAAGTCCTTAAGGTACATTGAGTATGCAGTAATGGTTTGAATTTCATCGAGGAGTGGAATGTTCAACTTGAATTTTGAGAATATTTCCCTCAATGTTTCACTCAATTTAGGCTTGGTTTTCCCCCTCATCCGTTGAGGAAATGGGGCAGGTTGTGGGGTTGTTTTTTGAAGAGTTGTTTCTTTCACATTTTTATTAGTATCTTCAGTTTTTTCATGTGTTTCATTTGAATTTTCATTAGATTTTGAATATTCAGGTGGGTTTTGAACTATTGGTTCAGGTTTCTCAATCGATTTCCCACTTCTCAAAATTGTCACGGCCTTTAGTTTTTCATGAGTTGTTTGAGTGAAAATTGTCTCTCCCCTTGATGATTGTTGTGGAATGGCCTCTGTGGGCATGGGTGCCTTTCCTGTTTTGATGGTTTGAAGTTCTTGTTTCAGGGAAGAGACTTATGAGTTCAACCTTTCCATTTGTTTGCACAGTTTTTCAAGGATTGGGAGAGGGACAGATTGGGAAGGGGCTTGTGTTGGTTGGGTTATCCCAGGGGGATACTTTGGGTGTTGGATGGGTTGTTGGTATTGGATAGAGGATGTTGGTATTGTACTGGTTGTGGTTGGAATTGGTTATGGTTTTGAAAATTTTGTGTAGCGTAGGGGTTTGGTCTTTGTGGTTGGCTAGGTTGTTGGTTATCTTTCCATCGGAAGCCTGGGTGGTCATTATACCTTGGGTTGAATGTGTTTGGGTATTGAGTATTTTGAAAGTTTAGGGCATTGACTTAATCAGGAGGTCATCCTAAAAGAACATACTTGATGGATGGAATGGTTGGGCAGTTGTCTGTTTTGTGTTCATGTTTGTCAGAGATTGTGCAAACAGGGTCTACAGTTTGGATTTCATGGATTTTCCTATGGTCTATCTCTTCAACCTTCCTAGAGAGTGCTGCAAGTTTCACCCTAAGGCTTTCCCCTTCTCTAATTGTATGCATTCCAGTAGTTCTTTGAGTCTTTTCATAATAAGGTGATGTTCCCCATGTTTGGTTTTGTTCAGCAAGGATTTCTAGATACTCGTAAGCATCATTTGGGGATTTGTTTTTAAAGGTCCCATTACACATCATGTCAATGAATTGTTTGTTCCCAGGGCCCAAACCTTCATAGAAAATTCTTACTTGTTCAGGAATAGAAAAACCATGGTGTGGAACCATGTTTAGGGTGTCTTTGAACCTCTCCCATGTTTCATAGAATGACTCTCCCTATTTTTCAAAATAGTTTTGGATACTCTTTTTAAGTGCAATTGTTTTGTGGTGGGGAAAGTATTTATTGTAGAATTCTCTTTGAAGTTGGTTCCAAGTGTCGATTGATGAAGGACTCAGATTATTTAACCATTTCTTTTCTCGATCCTTAAGTGAGAAAGGAATGAGCCGCATCTTAGCTGACCCAAGTTGATGTGGTGAGCACATGGTTTCAACAATGTAATTGAACTCCTTGACATGATGGTAAGGCATTTATGACTCCATCCCATGGAAAGTTTGAAGGTGGTTTAGGACATGAGGTTTAAGGACATAGTGGGCATCTCCTAGGGAAGCATGCCTAATGCAAGAGGGTGCATTGGTCCAGGTAGGTGTAAGGTAGTCATTCATGGTTTGATTGACTACATTCCCCAAATTTGGGGCTGCCTCATTTGGATTTCCATTTTGTTTCCCACCCGGGTTTATGAGTTGGTTTCATTGAAGACCCTCCATTAAAATTGACTAAATCTTTAACTCTGGGGTATTAGGAAGATTAGGATCCAATTGTGTACTTGACTCCCCTATCCTATGACTTTCCACCCTAACTAGTCTGTTTGAGTTATCACGGGTGAATGCAGACATACACCAAAAGAAAAAAAAGTGAGAAAGGGAAAAGATAAGAGATCTTGGGTGAGAATAGAAGAATGGGGGTGAGGAAAGAAGTATTTTTTCTAAGGAACTTACTTGGTCCCTGAAAAAGGCGCCAAAATTTGGTTTCTCCCGAATTTACCCAAGTTTTAAGGGTCAAGCGGTCGCTTGCAGTGCAGCTTGGGTTGTCGAATCCTCAGAGACCTAAGAAGAACCTTTAGACACTCAATAAAAAGAGATGGATTTTTGGCTATGAAGTTGCCAACTTGGGTTGATTTTAGATGGTTTTGAAATATCACTAAAAGATCTATGTGAATTCAAATTATGAGGAAATGAGTCGATCCTAGGTAATTGCTTGGGGTGGATTGAATGAATTAATTCCTTTTTTTTACGATTTTAATTTCATTAACTCAAGAAGGATTCGTGAAATAAATTAAAACTAATCTAATAACTTACTGATTAAACACCTTCACAACACATGCTAATCACCTATACACTTGTAGGATCATTTTCATGAGCACTCCAAGGTAAATGATATAATTAGCACATCAAAGTGGGGTGAATAAATTCAATAAGGAAGATGAAGAATAAAAATCATTGAATGAAACAAACTCAATTAAAAGAAATTAATAACATTTCGAGAGTGAGAAATAACATTCAATCCATCCCCTTTATACTCCATTGGATCAACCCATAAAAGATCTATCCCTCCATTGATGACAAGTTCTCAACGGAAGCGGAAAGTAGACTTACGAGGGTGGAATTGAAGAAGTAAAAACAACACAAATAACGATCACTCCACCGTTGTGTGAACAAAATCACAAGATTTGGTATGAAAAATTCAACACCTTGAGGCAAATATATAAATGTGATATGAATAATAACATAATAATAGAATAAGAAGAACTTTTATTGAAGACTAAGGTGATTCGAACAACTTACATGAGAAGGAAGAACATTACAAAGGCAAATTGGCATAATAACACTACAATGAAAAGAAAGCACCAAGATCCTCAAATACTCCATCCCTAATGCATTAAATAGGAATTTTGGAATCCATTGGCCGAGATCCCATCATCCCATGTTCCTTTAATTAATTTTTTTGGAGAAAGGTTGGTGGACATTTAATGCATAAGAGACTTTTCAACTCTTGCCTCGAAGTTGCAGCCAGCTTGCATCCACCAGAAAGACGTGCCTAAATGACCTTCTATAAGGCTGACTTAGAGTGATCCTTATAAGACTTAAATGAATCCCCTGATGGCCCCTAACGTCATGTAAAATTTCATCCAAACATAATAAACCTTTCGCGAGATATGATATAAATAGTGGGTTGTTTTTCTGGGCCACAGAATCTAGCCCAAAATTAAATCTTCAACTTGGGACGCCTTAATGACCACCATTTAGGACGAATTTGCACTTTCTCCAGAAGGAGTATTTGTTCCTATATATGTCTTCTAGTCTCCCATGAATTGTGGGCTTCAATGGGCCTGTATTGTGGGCCCCACAATCCGATCAGTGAGACGATATCCAATCTGCCTTCACCAGAATTGTTTCCTTTCTTCACCAAAAATCCTCATCATCATTTATGAATCCTCCATTGATCCCTGAATGAAAAATGTTCATATTTAAGTTTATATACATTTCCAAAAATATCAAATTAAAATATGGATAATTAAATTCTTTGAAATCAGATGAAACATTGGGCCTAAATTGGTGCATATTAGGCATGGAGTGCACAAATAAAGAGAATGGATGTTCAAAATTAAAATCCACTAACTCAGGAACATAAGATCAAAAAAAACATTAAATAACATTAAAATGTAATCAAAATATGTGTTTTTATTGTCTAATCAGTGGTTAAATTATAACCTCTAGTTCATTGGTTATGGAAGTCGGTCGTATGGGTATTTTCCATTTAGTGATATGTGTAGAAGTAAACTGTATCATTAGTCCATTTAAGTATTATTATATACCAAGTAACCTTTATATGTTATATATTTCTTGTATATGGGTTTTAAGATAAAATTTTTATTACAAAAAGGGTAAGAAATGATCTTATATATTGTGAATTGTAATTGCTACTGCTTAAAGAAGAAAATTATTACATTATGATAAAGTATACATGGTTTACATGTTCTTACAATACTGATAGATTTAATTCTTTGTATATCTCTTACTGATATTTTTATTCTCATCCCATGTTTTGAAATGTTTTTTACAGTTTTTAAAGAATAATAGATTCAATTATAGGATTAAAGAAAATGTTATGAAATTTAAACATGAAATTAGACCGTGGTTCTTTTAAAATGTTTTTTTATTTTATAAAAAAATTGATAGTGAGTAGAAGTGTATAAATTATACTATTTATGATGTTATGTATGATTTATGGACTAATTACCTAATTTTATATACTTTAAAAGTTCCTCAATGTCAAATAAAGTCAAATAATTGACTTAACTCAGGATTACGTAACGTTTAAGGCTGGGTCCTTATAGTTGGCATCATAAGTCATTTTAGATAACTTATAGAGTCGGGATATTGGTAATAGAATATCCATAAATGATTTTTACTTTATGGTCAAATTAAAATGATTTAAAATATGAATATTACCATTTTTCTTCATCTAAGATATGTCTATTCAGAATGTTTTTCCAAAGAAGAAACAGGGAAGCTATGATGGAAAGGCCTACAGAGGAAAACAAACTTCCAAATATGAATCCTGAGATGGTCAGAATCAGAACTGAATAGTTTTTTGTAGTGACATATCAGTTTACTTAGGCGATAATGGTTGGTGGGGTCCATGAACAAGATCAACCATAAAGTAATATGTCAATAGTGGATCATTTTATGAGGCAACGCCCCCATCATTCATTGAATTATCTAACCCTGTTCTAGCTGAAGGGTGGATTAAATCACTAGAAAATATTTTTGATATAATGGGGTATTCATATAATCAAAAGGATAGTCTTTTTATTTATCATTTTTATGGTGAATCTGATATGTGGTGGTCAATGATTAAATGTATATGAGGAAGTGAAGATATTGATTCCCTGGAATGTGATGTGTTTTAGAATTTATTCCATGAGAAATATTTTCCTAATTCTACTTCAATTAGGAGGCAAAACCAATTCTTGTAATTGAGAAAAAATGAGGAATATTTTGTGGCTTCATATGATGAAAATTTCACCTATTATTCAAGGTATGTCCTAAATTTAATCTGGGGTATTTATAGTAAGATAAATCGGTTTCACACTGGATTGAATCCCAAATATCAAAGTTCATTATCTTCTCATGAATTCAAAATATTTGAGAATTTTTTTTCTTTTCTAATAAGGTATAAATGGTGTTTTCTAATTATCATGTATTTCACAAGAGCAACAAAAAAATCAATCCAATTGGAGGGAAATGGGAAAGAATTCATCAAAGAAGTTTGGATGTAAGAAAAGTAAATTTTCATCTTATGAGAATTGTGGTAAAAATATTCCTGGAAACTATCTCTCAAAGTCTGGGAAGTTCTTTTGATGTGGTAATACTGGTCATATTTCTTGTGACTACAAGGGAGATGATGAGTCAAGTAATGAAAAGTCCCTGGTATGATTTTTTAGTTTCAATGAGTTGGGTAATTATGCCAATGTGTGTCCAAATTTGATTTCTCAGGGTAAAAACCAATATGATCAAAAGCATAAGGGCATGTAAAAATTATTTTATACTACTACTATTGATGTTATACACTCATATCTAGTGGTTAAAAGTATATTGCGAGTTTTTTTAAAATATTCTAATACTCTTTTGACTCTGGCTCTTCACATTCATTAATTTCTGAGATATTAGAATGTAAATTTGAAATATCGCCTTATGAATGTGACATATAAGTTTTGGTAAAAAAAATATTGGTGGATGTATTAAAGCAAACATGATTTATGGGAATCTTTATATTATCATTATGGGTATGGTTTCTCTTGGAAATCATGTTGAACTTCCCATAGTAGAATTTGATATCATTTAGGGTATGGATTAGCTTTCAGTTATTAATGCTAATATAGATTGAAAATCCACAAAAGTTTTATTAAATGATTTCATACATTTGATAAAATACCAAGAAGATGAGATATTGATAAAATTTGGAAGTTAAAGTTATCTATCTCGGGTTTTTTAAAATAAAGAAACAATTTTTATTAGTGACATTCTAGTAGTGAATAAATTTACAAATGTTTTTTCTGATGAATTGATAGTATTGTTCCTGATTGGAAGGTTTAATTTACTCTTTATTCAGTTCCTAATTCTAATCCAACTTCTTAACCTGTTATTTAAAGTATCATGTATTGATTCATGGTAAAATTTACCCAAGAGATGAAGGTAGAACGGTCCTTATAGTCTAGCTTGGGTTGTCGAATCCTCAGAGACATAACAAGTAACCTATAGACACGTACATTCTATGGATTGTTTTTGGCTATGAAGTGGCCAACTTGGGTTGATTTTATATGGTTTTAAGTGAACTCTAAAAGACTTAAGTGAATTTAATTAAATGAAAATGGGTTGATCTTAAGATTATGCTAGGGGTGGATTGAATGAATTTTACTTCTTTAGACAATTTGGGTTTAATTAATTCTTGATGAATCCATTCTTCAAAATAACACTACCTTCATCATTTTCTGGTTTGATGCAACTAAACTCAATTACTAATCCCCTAAACACTTAGATAAACAAATTCAGGATGTATCCAAGTTATATGGTCCTTTTAGTAATTGGATTTATCTTCCTCAAACACAGTGAAGATGAAGAGTTGAAATAACTGAAGAATGGAAGTCTTAAATTCGTTAACCAATTAACAACAATACGTTCATAAAATAACATTCAATCCAACCTTTTCATCTTTCTAAGATCAACCCATTAAATTTTTATCCCTTCATTGATGGTATACTCTCAATGGTGGGCAGAAGATGGCTTACAAGAATTAGATTGAAGAAATTAAAACCGTGGAAATAACGAGCACTCCTCCGTGTTTGTGAATGAAATTCACACCTATGTGTGAACTAATTCAGCACAACAAATAGATATAATTGTAATTTTTGATTATAAAGTTTTAATGAAATAAATGGGAAGAATATAAGAGAAATATTTGGATTAAGAACAAATAAGTACAAAAAGGAAACTTACATGGAAATTGAAATGCGATTAGAAACACAAAGTGGCAGCATAATATTATAATTAAAACAAACACCAAAGATTATTTAATCCTCTAATAATACTGCCTTAAATAGTCATATTTTAGCCCATGGGTCGATCCTCCAATATTCCAAGTCTCCTCAATTAGTTTTGGTAGGTCATAGGTGGGTGGAAAGTAAGGGAGAGTAGATTTTTCCACCCTTGACCCGAGGTGGCATCCATCTTTTCTTTACCGAATAGACGCGCTTGTCAGACCTTCCAGATGGCAGAATCGGAGTGGGCTATAGAAGAGGAAAATGTATCCTCTGATTTCATATAACCTCCTGTAAAATTGGGGCCCATTTTGAGTTGTGGATTTCACGATAGGATCATATTAGTGGGATGTTTTTCTGGGCCGCAGAATCTTGCCCAGAATTTTATCTCTAACTTGGTCCGCTTAAATAACCATTATAGAGGCAGAGTTAGCACTGGCTCATGAAGAATTATTTGTTCCTATATATGTCTTCTAGAATCCTACGAAATATGGGCATCATTGGGCCTGTATTGTGTGCCCCATATTCTCATCAGTAGGCTCATGTCCAATCTGCCTTCTCCAGAATTGTTTCTTTTCATCACAAAATATCCATATCTTCCTTTATGAATCTTGCATCGATCCCTGAATGAAAAATGTTCATATTTAAGTATAACTACAGTTAGAAATATATCAAATTAAAATATGGATAATTACATTCCTTAAAATCATATGAATCATTGGGTACTTTAAATGATGTTAAAAAATGTACCATATAATAGTGCATTTTAAGTAAGAATTACAATCATAATGTAAAATGATGTTCAAAGTGTAAAATGCACTAAAATTATTATTATAAATAAAAAATCACATGAATATTATATATATTAACAATGAATATTAGCCTCATTTAGTGGCTAATCACACCCCCCAACTTGAGTTTTGCTAGTCCCAAGCAAAATAAATCTCAACAATATAAATTCGAATTCCTTTTTCCAAAAAAAATTAATACACAATGATCACCAGAAACCCTTATACCAAAAAATCATGAAACGCATCCAAATATTTTAATATAAGAG
Source organism: Viscum album (assembly GCA_963277665.1). Lineage (NCBI taxonomy): Eukaryota > Viridiplantae > Streptophyta > Magnoliopsida > Santalales > Viscaceae > Viscum > Viscum album. Next base: position 1,270,399,037 of record OY728164.1, read on the forward strand.
AGTTTCATAAGCAGATCTCAATCTCAATCCCATTCATTTGTTCAAATTCATTGTCATATTTCATCCAATATCAATTAAGTATGAGGATGTGTTGTGCATCACAATAGACATGGGGGTCCATCTTTATTAAAGGGGGAAATGACGGAAGCACTAGGTGGAATCACATTTTAATATTAAGATGAGTATTCAAAAAAAAATTGTATTATATTTTTTTTTTTGTTTTTTTTTTTTGTTTTTATTTTTTCAATTTTTCCATGGTAATTGAAATTGCTCTCAAAAGAGTCAACCCCTATAGCGAGACTTTGCCGATGACTCCCAGGCTCAAATGCCTTAGGGCACCAAGTGAAGCCCACATACTCAGGCATCATCTCGAGTTAACTCAATCAAAAACAAATTTGAATTACCAAAAATAGAGATAAAATTACTAACTCTGGGCTAGACAACTATGGAGTCACGATCCCCAAGTGCCGAAATCCACTCATTAGGTCATTTAATTTCTCTACATGCAAATTTATTGTTTTTTTTTGTTTTTTTATTTTTTATTGAATACTCTTATTAAAACTAAAATGATCACCAAACCTATGCTATTTATTTGGGGGACCCTGTGAATTCAAACTAATACCTCACTATCCAAAGGACGTGCATTGTGATCTTTTTTTCGATGAAAATATAAACAATGAAATATCACATTGGACAACCACACTTTCCAAAATCTATGCTTATGAAATTATACAAGGATTAAAATCAAAATCAGGGCATGCTAAATTATTTGATATTTAGTTTCAAAGTGTGCAATGTTTATTACCATGTTCAAAGTTAATGAAATTTTTCCTTCCATTTACAATTTTTTTTCAAATCATTAAATTTTTTTGACATGAAAGATTTTTTTATTTTATCTCCCCCCCAACTTAAAATAACACTTTACCCAGTGTTTAAATAAAATAAAATTTAGAAGGGGGTATAGGTAGAGAATTAAAGTTCAAAAAGGAAATTGAAAATGAGGATCATGGAATGAAGTCACCTGGTGGTTGAAGTTTGAAGTTCTTGCCGCTCCAATTTAGTCCTTTGATATCCATGTTGCTTGCAGAGTTCCTTAGTGGAAAAAGGAAAACAAACAAACAAACAAAACAATATATATATATATATATATGTAAAATATAAGTATATATATAAAATAAAATAAACTGATGATACATTGTATTCTTTTTAAATTTCTTGGTAAGGTATTACTCAAGGATCACACCATGTGACACGGATGAATATGGTGCTCCCCTTTCGTACCCATCCATACTCATAATATATGAGCAATTTAATAGTCTATTTTTTATTATTATTTATTATTATTATTTTTTTAATATCAAAATGATTAATTAATCTTATTTGAAAAATATATATGATTCAGAAAGATTAGAAACATGAAAACCACGGGTTGCCTCTCATGCAGCGCTTTTTTTTAACGTCGTTAGCTGGACATGGATCCTAAATCTATCAATTTTTTTCCAGTTCATAGGTTGGCTCAGTTAACTCAACAACTATTTCCTCTTTATTGAATGATTCAATGAATAGTTTTAACCTATGACCATTAACCTTGAAAATGTGACCACCAGTGGGATCTTGAATCTCTACTACCCCATGGGGGTACACATGATGCACTATGAAAGGTCCTAACCGTCTAGACCTTACCTTTCCCCGGTGTAAATGAAGTTTTGAACTATAAAAGAGCACAAATTTTTCTGGTTCGAAATGTTTAACTTTGATATTCCTAGATTGGTAGGATTGAACTCGAGATTTATTTATCCTTGAATTTTCATAAGCCTCCATCCTAAGTTCCTCAAGTTCATTAAGATCTAATTTCCTTTTTGTTCCATCCAATGAGAGGTCATAATCCATTTTCTTAATTGCCCAAACGGCCTTATGCTCAATTTCAATAGGTAAATGGAATTCTTTTCCATAAACTAACCTATATGGGGACATTCCTAAAATGGTTTTATATGCGGTTTGTTAGGCCCAAAGAGCATATAAGAGTTTCTCAAACCAATCTTTCCTATAGGGGTTGACAGTTTTTTCAATAATTTTCTTAATCTCTCTATTCGCTAACTCAGCTTGACCACTGGTTTGAGGATGGTATGTAGTGGACACTTTATGAGAAATACCATACTTAGACATGAGTGAAGAGAATGGGTGGCTGCAGAAATGGGTTCCTCGATCACTGATTATAGCCCTAGGAATTCCAAATTGAGAAAATCTGTTCTTTTTCAGAAATCGAATCACAACTTGATGATCGTTGGACTTAGTGGGAATGGAATCAACCTATTTTGACACAAAATAAATAGCTAAGAGTATGTAGATCTATCCCCTAGAGTTTGGGAAGGGACCCATGAAATTAATTCCCCAACATTCAAATATTTCAACCACTAAGATCGGAGTGAGTGGAATTTGATTCCTTTTTGTGATGGACCCTACTTGTTGACACCTAGGACAGCCTTGACAAAATGTGTAGGAGTCCCTTGAGAGGGTGGTCCATAAGAGATGACATTGAAGAATCTTAGCAGACGTTTTCATAGAGGAAAATTGACCTCCACATGCCTCACTATGACTGAATTTAAAGATGGACTCTTGTTCAGATTCTGGAACACACCTCTTAATGACTTGGTCAGGGCATAACTTATAGAGGTATGGATCATCAAACACATAGTTTCTAACATCAAAAATAAATTTCCTTCGATCTTGAGTCTCTAAGAATTTTGTAATGACTCATGTATCTTTGAAATTGGCTATGTCGGCATACCAAGTTCAGTCACTCACAAAGTATAGGTGTTCATCAATAAATGAATCAGACACATAAAGGTGATTTGAGTTGTCTTTGAATTCCATCCTAGAGAGGTGATCAGCTACAACATTTTCAACGCCCTTTTTATCCTTGATTGTGAGGTCAAATTCTTGTAAGAGAAGGACCCACCTAATCAGTATAGCCTTAGAATCTTTTTTTTGGAATAGGTATTTTAGTGCAGAATGGTCAGTGAACACAGTGATGGGGGATCCTAAGAGGTAGGACATAAACCTCTCTAAAAAAACACAATAGATATTAAATCCTTTTCAGTGGTGGTGTATTGATTTGGGAATCATTTAAGGATTTTCTTGCATAAGCTATGACATAAGGAGTTTTATCACAACGTTGTCCTAACACATCTCCTACAGCAAAGTCACTGGAATCACACATAAGTTTGAAAGGAATGTTCCAATTTAGAGATTTCATAATGGGAGTAGAGGTGATAGAGGATTTGAGGGTTAAGAATGAACCCTCATAGCTTTCTGTCCAAACAAATGGAGTGTCCTTTACTATGAGAGCACAAAGGGGACAGGAGATTAAACTAAAGTACTTGATGAATCTTCTATAGAAACCAGCATGTCCTAATAAAGACCTCACTTCCTTGATAGTTTTGGGTGATGGAAGGTGATGAATGATGTCAACCTTGGCTTTATCAACTTCAATCCCCCTACCTGAGACTAGATGGCCTAGAACTAGTACCTCTTTAACCATGAAATGACATTTTTCCCAGTTTAGGACCAGATTATTTTCTTCACATCTTGACAAGACTCTCTCCACATTTTGCAGACATCCCTCAAATGTATCCCCAAACACAGAGAAGTCATCCATAAATACCTCAAGAAAATCCCCTACCATGTCTGAGAAGATTCCCATCATGCATCGCTGGAAGGTTCTAGGAGCATTGCATAAACTAAAGGGCATGTGTTTGAAGGCAAAGGTGTCGAATGGACATGTAATTGTAGTCTTCACCTGATCCTATAGGGAGACCTCAATTTGATTATACCCTGAGTACCCATCTAAGAACCAGTAGAAGGCATGACATGACACTCTCTCATGGACTTGGTCAATGAATGGTAAGGGGAAATGGTCCTTCTTGGTGAATGAGTTTAGATTCCTATCGACAATGCAGACCCTCCATCCACTACTCACCCTTGTTGGAATAATCTCTCCATCCTCATTGGTTATCACTGTGATTCCAGCCTTTTTTGGAACCCCTTGAATTGGGCTCACCCACTCACTCTCAGCTACGGGAGAGATGATACCAGCTTTTAACAATTTTAGAGGTTCCTTCCTTACTACCTCCATGAGATTAGGATTGAGTATTTGTTGAGGTTGATGACATGGCTTTGAATCAGATTCTAGAACTATCCTATGAGTCCCGAAAAGTGGGATAATCCCAGGATTATCAGACAGGGTCTAACCAATGGCTTTCTTATGTTTCCTAAGGACATCTAGAAGCATCCTCTCATGATTGACTTCAAGAGAAGAATAAATGACAATAGGATGTGTTTGATTGTCCCCTAGGAAAGCATACTTGAGTGCAGCGGGAAGTTCCTTAAATTCATGATCAGGTTGGTTCGGAATTTCAGCAGAATATTGGGACATTGGATCAAGTTCAATTTCTTTTTTTTAGAGTTTTAGATAGGATTGATTCCCCACATGTAGAAGTTTCAGCTACTAGATTGGCTTGATCAGATTTAGGGAAGGAATTTGGAGTGGTCTCCATGAAAGTGGTTTCTTGAAAGGTTTAACTGATTGTTGGACCTAAGACTTCATCATAAGAGAAATTTGAAAATGATTCAAGCCAAGGAGATAAACTTTCTTCATATGAACAAAAGAAATAAGTCTCATCCTGACTTAAACATTCATCAAATATTCCTTGATGTTCCATGGATTCATTATCAATGCTTCCTGTCATGTTTACTTTATGAATTTCCTCTTCATACCCTATTTGTGATATTTCATTATAGATATTCAAGTCTAGACTCATGTTCCCAAAGGTGATGGTCATGTTCCCATTTAGGTACCAAATAGCAGAGTTGATTGTTGCAAGGAAGTGACGACCAAGGATGATTGGGGTTTGTTCCTTTTTTCCTAAGTTTGGATGGTTTTCAAGGACAATGAAGTCAGCAGGGTAGATGAAGTTTTCAACCTTTACTAGAACATCCTTTAAAATGCCCTTTGGAGCCCTAATGCTATGATCAGCAAGTTGAAGTGTGACAGATGTGGGTTGGAGTTCTTCTAGTCCTAACTGGAAGTACACAGCATAAGGGATAAGATTTACACTAGCACCTAGGTCACACAAGGCCTTGACAACTTTGCTTTCTCCTAGTTCAACATTGATGTAAGGGCAAACTGGGTCTTTCAAGTTAGTAGGAATGGTCCCTTGAATGGTGGTACTCACATTAGCAGCCAAAAGGACATGGTTTTTATGTGAAAATTTTATTTTAAAAGTGCACAAGTCCATAAGGTACTTTGATTAGGCAGGTATGTTTTGGATGGCATCGATAAGGGGAATGTTCAACTTGGCTTGTAATATGATTTCCTTCAATGTTTCACTCAGTCTAAGCTTGGGTTCCCCCCTCATGCATTGAGGAAATGGTGCAGGTTGTGGGGTTGTTTATTGAAGAGTTGTTTCTTTGACAATGTTATCGTGTTTTTCAGTTTGATCATTTGGTTCATTTGAATTTTCATCCATGTTTGAATCTTCAGGTGGGTTCTAAATTAGTTTTTCAGGTTTCTCAATTGATTTCCCACTTCTTAAAACAGTCACAACCTTTAGTTGTTCATGAGTTGTTTGATCACAACTTGACTCTCCCCTTGAAGTTGAGTATGGCACCGCCTGAGTAGGAATGGGTGCCTTTCCAGTTTTTATGGTTTGAAGTTCTTTTTTAAGGGAAGAGACTTTCCAGTTCATCCTTTTCATTAATTTGCATAGTTTTTCTAGTAGGCTTTGTGGAACAATTTGGGTTGGTGCTTGAGAAGATCGGTTTATCCTAGGGGGATATTTTTGAGGTGGGTTAGTTTGTTTAAAATGGACTGGTGGCTATTGGTATTGGATAGGTTGGGTTAGGAACTAGTTATGGGTTTGGTAGTTCTGATGGGGGTATAGATTTTTTCCCTGTGGTTGGATAGGTTGTTGGTTATCTTTCCAGCGGAATCCTAGGTGGTCATTATACCTTGGGTTGAAGTTGTTTTGGTATTGAGGCTTTTGAAAGTTCAAGGCATTTACTTCCACTGGGGTTCCTCCTAAAATAACATCCTTGATGGATGGAATGGTTGGGAAGTTGTCTGTGTTATGGTCATGTTTTTCACAAATTGTGCAAACAGGGTCTACAGTTTGGATTTCATGGACTTTCCTAAGGTTTATTTCTTCAACCTTCCTAGAGAGTGTTGCGAGTTTTTTCCTAAATCTTTCCTATTCTCTAATTGTATGAACTCCATTAGTTCTTTGTGGCTTTTCAGAATAAGGTGAAGTTCCCCATGTTTGGTTTTGTTCAGAAATTCTTTCTAGATACTCGTAATCATCATTTGGGGCTTTGTTTTTAAATGTTCCATTACACATCATGTCAATGAATTGTTTGTTCCCCATACCCAACCCTTCATTGAAAATTCTCACTTGTTCAGGAATAGAAAAACCATGGTGTGGAACCATGTTTAGAGTGTCTTTGAATCTCTCCCATGTTTCATATAATGACTCTGCCTCTTTTTCAAAAAAGTTTTGGATACTCTTTTTAAGTGCAATTGTTTTGTGGTGGGGAAAGTATTTTTGTAGAATTCTCTTTGTAGTTGGTACCAAGAGTTTATGGATGACGGTCTCAAATTGTTAATCCAATTTTTATCTTGATTCTTTAAATAAAAAGGAAACAGCCTCATCTTAGCTGATTCTAGTTAATGTGGGGGACACATGGTTTCTACAATGTCATTGAACTCCTTAATGTAAAGGTAGGGCATCTCGGACTCCATTCCATGGAATGTGGGAATATGGTTTAGGACATGGGGTTTAAAGATGTAGTTGTAATCTCCTAGAGAGTTATGTCTATTGCATGAGAGGGCATTGGTCCAGGAAGGTGTGAGGTAGTCATTCATGGTTTGATCAATTGCATTCCCCAAGTTTGGGGCTGCCTCATTTGGGTTTCCATTTTGGTTCCCACCTGGGTTTATGAGTTGTTTCTTTGAAGACCTTCCATTGAAATAGGCTCAATTTTGGACTCTGAAGTATTAGGAAGATTAGGGTCTAATAGAAAGAGTTGCCTTGGTGTACTTGACTCCCCAACCCCAGGACTATCCACCCTAACTAGATGGTTTGATTGGTCGTGGGTGTAGGCGTACATGCACCAAAATAAAAATTAATGATAAAGGGACAAGATAAGAGAATTTGGATGAGAAAAGAAGAAATGGGGGAGAATATAATGGATGTTTAGATAACTCACTTGGGTCCCCGACAACGGCACCAAAATTTGATTCACGCTCAAATTTACCCAAGAGATGAAGGTAGAATGGTCTTTATAGTCTAGCTTGGGTTGTCGAATCCTCGGAGACCTAAGAAGTAACCTAGAGACACGTACATTCTATGGATTTTTTTTGGCTATAAAGTGGCAAACTTGGGTTGATTTTATATGGTTTTAAGTGAACTCTAATAGACTTAATTAAATTAAATTAAATGAAAATGGGTTGATCTTAATATTATGCTAGGGGTGGAATGAATGAATTTTACTTCTTTAGACAATTTTGGTTTAATTAATTCTTGATGAATCCATTCTTCAAAATAACACCACCTTCATCATTTTCTGGTTTGATGAAAATAAACTCAATTACAAATCCCCTACACACTTAGAGAAAAAAATTCATGACGTCTCCTAGGTATATAGTCCTTTTAGTAATTGGATTTCTCTTCCTCAAACACAGTGAAGATGAAGAGTGGAAATAAGTGAAGAATGGAAGTCTTAAATTAGTTAACCAATTAACAACAATTAGTTCATAAAATAACATTCAATCCAGCCTTTGCATATTCCTAAGATCAAATCATTAAAGGGTTAGCCCTCCATTGATGGTATACTCTCAATGGTGGGCGGAAGATGGCTTACAAGAATTATATTGAAGAAATTAAAACTGCGGAAATAACGAGCACTCCTTCGTGTGTGTGAAAGAAATTCACACCTATGTGTGAACTAATTCATAAAAACAGAGAGATGTCACTATGCTTTGTGATTATTAATTTTTAATGAAAGAAATGGGAATAATATAAGAGAAGGATTTTGATTAAGAACAAATAAGTACAAAAAGGAAACTTACATGGAAATTGAAATGTGATTACAAACATAAAGTGGCAGCATAACATTACAATTAAACCAAACACCCATGATTCTTCAATCCTCCAACACCACTGCCTTAAATAGGAATTATTGATCCCTTGGGTCGAGCCTCCAATAGTCCAAGTCTCCTCAATTAATTGTGGTAGGCCATAGGTGGGTGGAAAGTAAGGGAGAGTTGATTTTTCCACCCTTGACCCGAGGTGGCAGCCATCTTTCCTTCACCAAATAGACACGCTTGAAATACCTTCTAGATGGCCGCATCAGAGTCTGCCATTGAAGAATAAAATGGAGCCTCGGATGTCTTCTAATCGACTGTAAAATTGGGGCCCATTTGGAGTTTTGTATTCCGATATATGATCATATTAGTGGGATATTTTTCTGGGCCGCAGAATCTGGCCCAGAATTTTATCTCTAAATAGGGTCGCTTAAATAACCATAATTGAGGAATAATTAGCACTGGATAATCAAGTAGAATTAGTGTAATTGAAAAAAAAAATTGTTTCACAGATTTCTCGATAAAGGTTTAATTCAACCTATCACTTCACCATGGGGTGCTCCTATTTCATTTAAAAAAATAAATATGGTTCTATGAGACGTTTTATTAATTACATATCCTTGAATGACATCACTATTAATAAAAAGTATCTATTTACTCATATTAATGATTTGTTTGATTAGCTCTTGGGAGTTCAGTATTTTTCAATGATCTATTTTAGGTCTGAGTACCATTAGCTAAAGGAGAAGGAAGATGAAATTAAAAAGAAAATATTCTAAACGAGATATGGGAATTATGAGTTTGTAGTTATTTCATTTGGGTTATCTAAATCTACTATTGTATTTATGAATTTCATGAATGGATTATTTAATCAGTTTTATGGTTTGTTTGTTGTTTTTTTTATAGATGATATTTTAGAATATTCTAAAATTTAGTAGGAACATGAAAGTATCTTAAGAACTATTTTGAAAACATTAAAATTAATGAAGATGTATGGAAAGTTTAGTAAGAGTGAATTTTGGTTGCAAGAAATTTCATTCATAGGTCTTATTGTTTCTAAACATTGAATAACTATAGACCCATCTAAAACAAAAGTTATTGAACGGTGGGAAATACCTTCCAATATCATAAAGATTCATAGTTTTATTTGATTATCAGGTTATTACCTAAGGTTTGATGAAAAAATTTCTCCGTTTTCTAGCCCACTAAATAAGTAATCATGTAAGCAGTTAAGTTCATCTGGACAAAACAATTTGATGATTGTTTCAGGAACTAAAAAGAATATTGGTAAATGTTCCAATTTTGGCCCTACCTTATCAGAATGGTGAATTTGTTATCTGTATTCATTCTTCATTAAAAGGACTTGTTTGTTTCCTAATGAAAAATGATCAGGTAATTTCTTATGCTTAATATCAGTTAAAACCTCAGGAGTTAAATTACCCTACACATGATTTGGAATTATCTGTTTTTGTTTTGGAATTAAAAATTTAGAGGAATCGTTTTTATGGCGTCAAGTGTGAAATATATTCTGATAAAAAAATTATAAAGTATATATTCACTTATAAATAATTGAACATGAGATAGAGAAGATGATTGAAATTCATCAAGGATTATGATTGCATGATTCATTAACATCTTGAAAATAAAAATAATGTAGTAAATTCTTTGAGTTGAAAAAAATAATGCCACATTAGCCATGACAAATTTGGAACAAAATCCTTTGGTTAATTATTTGATTAATTTTGGATTGGAATTTGTTGGCTTAAGAAATAAATATTTTTTTTTAAAGTTTCATTGAAATTATCTCTATCTGATAGAGTTAAGAAAGTACAGAAGCAAGATAGTGAGTTGTACAAAACAAATTGACTTGATTCAGAAGGGTATCTTACCATAATTTAACATTGATAAAGATAGTCTTTTGAGGTTTGAAAAGAGATTATGTGTGACTTGTGATTCATAGTTTAAGATATATTTGTTATGTGAATCTCATAGTTCCTTGTTTTCAGTTTATCCATGCATCACAAAGTTTTATAGAGACCATTGAGAGTATTACTGGTTGGATGGAATGAAAAGAGATATTTTAGACTTTACCCTGAGTTGTTTTCTTTTTCAACAAGTTAAAGTAGAGTGACAATTTTTGAAAGGTATGTTTTAGCCTTTTCCAGTGCCAAAGTATAAATGGGAACAATATATCCCTAGACATCAGTAGAGTGATAATTTCTGAAAGGTATGTTTTAGCCTTTCCCAATGCCAAAGTAGAAATGGGAAAAATATATCCCTAGACATCATTTTGGGATTACCAATGACATTTCAAGGTTACATTGTGATTTGTGTTATTGTTGATCAATTGACTAAATCTTCTCATTTTCTTCCTATTGTAGATACTCTATCTATAGATCAAATTTCTCAGTTGTATATTAATGATATAATCATGTTACATAGATTTACCCAATCCAGTGTAATTGATTTTGATCTCAGGTTCACCTCTAACATTTGTAAAGTCCTTCATAAGTCATTGGATACTGAATTAAATCTCAGTACAACTTTTCATTATCAATCAGATAGTATGTCAGAATGAACAATTTAGAAATTGGAGATATGCTACATGCAAATTTAATGGATTATCTGGGATGTTTGAATCAATATCTTTCTTTCTTTGAGGTTTCTTTGAATAACAGTTTTCATTCCAGTATAAAAATTGCACCATTTGAGGCATTATATGGAAATCAATTTCAAAATAAATCTTTTTTGGATGGATTGGATGAAAGGAAGTTGATGGGACTATAATTAGTATAGGAAAAATAATATAATATTCAGTTGATTCAGAGACACATGAGGACAACAAAGAGTAGGAATAAAATTCACACGAAAACTGGAGGAAGAATATTTCATCTAAGGTTGGTGATCATGTATTTCTCAAATTTTCTCCATGGAAAAGTGTGATGTGTTTTTGTAAGAAGGGGAAGCTCAGTCCAAGGTTCATTAGACCCTATGAAATCGTTGATAAATTTGGATCAGTTTCATGTAAATTGGATTTAACTCTGATTTTATCCTAGGTAAACAATGTTTTTCATGTTTCCAAGTTGATAAAGTATATTCTGAATCCATCTCATGTTTTGAGTCCATATGTAGTTTAGTTGGAAGAGAATATTTATTATGAGGAATTGCTAGTCCAAATTCTTGACTATGGAGAGAAAGTGTTGAAAAATAAGGTGATTTATCGTGTAAAGATTTTTTGGAAAGCCCTATATGTTTTAATAAGAAACATAGGAATCTGAAAATGCTATGAGGGAGAAATACCCCCACTTATTTGATAAGTGAATAAAATTTGTGAGGGAGAAATTTCCAAATGGGGGGAAGGATGTAATATCCTAGGTAATTATAGAAAAATATTTTTCATATTTATTAATATTTATGAATTATATATTAATATTACTTTAAATAGGATACTATTTTTGTTAGCATACTCAACATGTAACAATGGGTTTCTTTGAAATCCTACGTTGCACAAAAGATTGAGTTAACCCAAAAAATAATATATTACTAATATTATTATTTTAAATGGTATTTATCACCTAGATTTTGTATTAGTGGTAATAAAGAGAACTAACTATATTATATATACACATGTTTATTAAATATTTTTACTTTCTTCCAATAATTTGTAGAGGATTAAAGTATTAATAAATTTAATTTTATTGATAAAATACTCTAATATTTTTATAAGGTAGTTTTACCGCATTTTGATGGAGAACCCATTTTAAATCTAATTTTTGTGAATTTTATATATTATATTTGAGAAATAAACTTCTTATTTGGAATAGGGACATAATAATTTAATTTGGTTTAATTTTTGTATTTTTGGATAATATTCCTTTTTTATTGAATAGTGAAAAATACTACATTATAATTCAAAGCTGGATTTTTGTCTAATTTATTTATATTTTTAGATTATACTTTTACATGGTTTTAAGGTATAATTATATGAATTATTTATCAGTTAATCCAATTTATTTCATTGGTTTCAACTTTAAATTAAAATTACATATAAAAACAATGTGAACTTTTGAATATTTTACTTAAAAACTGGTTTTCTCAATCTGTCAACAGGATTAGTGTTAAACCATGTTTACCAGCTTATATAAATTTAATATAAAAACAGACATACATGGTTGTAACAAGTATGAAAATTTGGTCTAATAAGATCAAAAAAATTATGGTGAATAGAAATATTAGTATTTTATTTACCAAGGTTAAAGGTAAATAGGGTAATTAAAGATAAATTTAATATTATAATTACCCTAACACCTTTTATAATCTTATTGGATGGGTTATTATCGACCCTGAATATCATTTGGCCAAAACATTTATCTTTTGAAGGCACTTGGGTGTGATAATGACATTTATAACATTTAATTTAAAGTGAAGTCAAAGGTGTCATAAATATGTTACTTATTACTAAAACAATTTTAATATGGGGTAATATAAGTGATATATTCAACCATGAATAGTAATTAAAAAGATAAATATATTAAAGACATCATGGTAATTTATTTATAATTTTTATGTATTAAATAATTACATTTAATTATGAAACAAAGATGATGTAGTAATAGAGTTATTAGGGAAATAATCAAATAAATGATATTAATAATATTGAAATAAATATAATTTTAAATATTTTATGTCATAAGAACTTTTCTAGATTAATTTGACATGTTATAGATGACTTAATATATATTTTTGAAAGAATAAAATTTTTATTATTTTTTTAAAAAAAATCATGCAATGAATAGTGTCAAATTGAAAAAATTCATAACATAAAATATAAAATAAATAATTAAATGATATAAATTTATAAAAAATCAATATTCTACTGAAAATTGTATATAATTATAAAAATGTCATTAATTACTCGTTCATTTGTCTTTGGAAAGAGTTTCTTATTATTTTAACTCTCAAAGTGTAACTTTCTTGATAAAACGATAAGAGTTAAAAAGGTTAAAGAAAAAAGATAAGGATTAAAAATTATGAAAAAAAATGTATAATTCTTATTGGATGATAATATTAAGATCCATAAACACTCTATCATGTAAATAAATCAGTTTTTACCAATTTTGAATTGAAATTTAATTTAAATTAATTTAATACTTTTAATAATTCTAGGGGTGCTCCACCCCTATCCTATAAAAATTCACACATTCCTCTCTATTACCCACACTTCCAAAACCTTTTTGTTCAAAAAATATCTACCCAAAACCTTTCTAGAATCCAAACCCACATTATTAAGGCATTATTTTAGGTATAACAACCTTATTAGATGTGTTCTGATGTCAGTATTGGTGATCATCTGAAGGAAAGGTAATGTTTTTATTTAAGTGTTTCTATTTTATTTCTTCTTACACTTCCTCCAAATCATCTTCTTCCATGATTAAATAATTAATATAGTATCCTAAATATACTAAGATGTTATAATTATAATATCATATCATAAATCAATCTACACATCCATAAAATATGAAAGGAATTAATTGTTCGTCCTTACATAAGAACTATCACCTCCACGAACCGATCAAATTCGTTTTTCATAACTGTCTCTCATGAATGGTTATAATAATTGAATTAATGTTCATTTTTTATCTTCATGAAATATTTTTCATTATAATATAATAATATATAAATTATTTTCTTACATTCCATATGCATATAAATGATAATGTCATTCATGTGTATGTGTGAACTATCACCTCAACGAAGCTATGTGACTCATCTTTATTCATTATATAACTTCTATAATATATATATATATAATTATATTTAAATTATTAATATTATATTAATTATTTTATGATCAATCTATAAAAACAATATAATACTTAACTTATTTTCATAACGATCAATGTGAAATGAAAAACTTTGCTCATGTGTGCGTACGACGTACCGTCTCCATGATTGTAACGTTGTACATTTTTCATAACCACACTTCATGGATATATTTAAATGTATAATTTATGTATAAAAAATATAATAATGTCATTAATATTTTTCTGGAGATTAAGTACTTATCACCACATGGATTATTGACATCCTACAAAGTTCATTTTCAACTCAAGTACCGGATATCAATAAAATGTCTGATGTGAACTCAAATAATTATATAATTGTTATAACATGGTAATAAGTGATATAAAAGGAATAATTAAAATTAAAAATGTTACTAATCAATTATAAATTAACATAATTTTATTATTCAAGGAGATAAAGAACATACGAGATGATTCTAACTCAAGGTAACGGTCATTGTCTCAATATCCTTTCCTTGAGGCATATTTTGATGTTTTAAACCACCTTATTTTATAAGGTGTATGATAATCCCCATTGAATTTAAATTAATTAAATGTTTTTCAAAAGGAATATTTTATATACGAAGCATTTTACCTTCTTTACAAAATCAAAAAATGAATGTTTTTTAACATATGTGGCAACAATGACTTCCCTATTGTCATAACAGTTATTTGATATTTGGCTTCCTCTATAAGACTGAATGTTTTTAGAAGTAAAATAAATAACTTATTCCATTTTTGGTTTTTTTGGTATTGAAAATGGTTTTCTAAACTAGATTGACTATTTCAATATCTTGAAATGATTTCTTATTTCTGAAAATGAAATTTTAAGAGTGAAATGTTGATAATTGAAATCTTTTATGTGTAATGATTATATATAATGGTACATGGTTATTTTAATAGTGGTTTAATGGTAAACCAAAGATGGGTGGTTACATGATGAACCAAATATGAGTGGTTCATGATAATCCAAGTATGGGTGGTTATGTTATGGCCCCTAATTCATTGGGTATGGAAGTCGGTTGTATGGCTGTTCCATTTAGTGATATGTATGGGAGTTAATCTTATGGTTATTCCATTTAAGTATGATTATGTCCCAAGTTACCATTAAATGTTATGTATTGCTTTATATTTTTTATAATGTAATATTTTTATTACAAAATGGATAATAAATGAGTTTATATGTGGTGAAGTGTATTTACTACTTCTTAAAGGTGAAAGTTATTACTTTATGATAATGTATTCATGGTTTACATGTTTTCATAAGACCTACAGTTTTTCTTCTTTGTGTATCCCCTGCTAAGATTTTTATTTTCATCATTTGTTTTGAAATGTTTTTCCCTGGATTTATTGAATAATAGATTCAATGATGGGATTAAAGAAAATTTATGAAGTTTAATCATGATACAAAACCATGGTTCTTTTTAAATATTTTTTTTGAAAAAAATGGATAGTTATTAGAAGGGTATAATTTTTATATTTAAGTTCTTATATATGAGTTATGGCCTAATTATCTAAATCTCTAAACATGAAAATATACCCAATTTGAAATAAATTTAAATTATTGACTTAACTTAAAATTATGTTATGTTTAATGTTGGGGCCTTATAATCATGTTAAGATACACAAACTCCAATGTGTTAGGAAATAATACTTATTTATTTTAATGAGAACATTTGAAAAATAAATTACTATAACAATATCATATACTCTATTTTATGTGTTTGGATAATTATAATAAAAATAATATTATTCTTTAAAATATTACACTAAAGGGTGGTGGGATCAAATCCCTGATATTTTTTAAAATATATGGATAAACACTTTTAACTAAGATAAAACATTTTAATCATTATCCTCTTTTAAGGTATATTATATAATTCAATAAATCATAAACCATGTATAACCTCTAATATTATTCATAATAAATATTTTTAATTGAAAATTTATCTTATCATATAATACAAATGAGATTACTACACACATAATTTATTAAGATCCATCTTATATTGAAATACTCCTTTACATTCAAAATTATGATTCAATAAATATTTATTTTACAATTTGAATGAACGTTATAGTACTCATCAAATCTTTCCTATATTTTGAACTTTTGTATACATATAACCATAATAAAGTATACATTTGATATCATAGACCCTTAAAAACTATAAATTTGAATTATATAACATAGATACATGACATTTTATTTCCTTACACATCCTTTACATTTCAATGACCTTGACTGGATTCTTGAAGAAACATTGTTTGACATTCTAACTAACAATTCTTCTTACAGTTGGATATTTTACTGACTTGTACTATCAATGAAGAAATATAACCTAGACATTGTGCTCCCTAGTTCATCTATCCTTAACACTTTAATAAAATAGGTTAAAATTTCTTGAACTTATTCACACTTTTTAACTCATACAATAATGAGAAAATAACAATTTTTATACCCATAATAAGACTTATGGAAACCTTAAGTGAATCATTACATAGTTCTCATTAGTATCAAGATTCTATTGTTGTGCAGCATAAATAGTAGTTTAATCAATAAGGGTTTTCTATAAAAGATATTTTTCCTAGTATAAGAATAATTCTTAAGTTTTGTACCATTTTAACAAGTTTCATAAATTAACCTTCTCCTTTCAAATGATTGATTTAAAAGTTAATTTTAATTATTATGGTGAAATTTATCCATAAAAGAATCATTTTTCATATTATGATCATTTTTTAAAATCAAATAATAATGACATTTATTTAATGTGATAATATTAAAATGATGATCCCTTTTAAATTTCTTATATCTATTAGTGGCCTAAGATCTATTGTTCACCAAACAAATTACCCATGTTTTTCAAGAACCAAACTGCTTGGCTATTTTGGTAATCAATTATTCCAATCATATCATATATAACTCTTGGATGGTTGAGAAAATAACTTTTTGTCCCATCCATCACATGTATAAACTCAAAATTATTCCCCTAGTATCCTAAATCTATGAGTTTCCCATCTATGTATAACCCAAAGAAAATTACAAGAATAATGCATGTAAAGCTTTGGGTCATATCATTACTTTCTTAACTTACATAAGATAATCCAAGTGCACCCTACATTGGCATGAACCTACTTGATTGGATGATCAAGGTCTTAAAACTTTTACACTTTGTAATGAATCTATCACTTAGTATTATGAAGAGGATTTAATCTCAACAAATTATCTCATGTTATTACCTTAAACATTATGCATGATTTAAATGATTTAGTTTGGATTCATATTCTTTTCACCTAATCAATATATTCAAACCATACCAGTGTGTAACTATTCACATTGCTCCCAGATTTTGTTTCTATCCAAAATTAAAATCTATTTGTATTCATACATATCCAAATGTATCTCATGTATAAGTTACATAAAACACTTTAATATAAATCCTTATAATCATATAAAATCTATAATCCCATTAATTTTTTTCACAAACCAACCCATCGTGGCACACCTGGTTGGTGACAAATTGAGTTATAATACTCAAATACCAACTTCAATAGGTTAGGGGATGATGACCAGCATCGATTAGGCATGACACTCACATGGGATTCATTATAATAAGGAACATTTTCACACACACACACACATCTCTAAGCCCATAAAATACTAAAATGTAAAAAAATTGATAATCATGCATGTAAAAAATTTAAATCCCACCATCATAGTATGAAAACATAGTACTGAAAAGAAAAGGAAAAATATAATATCCCACCAAAAAAACTAAAAAAAATGTCTAACATGTGAATTAATATGGGACTACTATCAATTCAACCACGAAAACACACCATAGTCTTTCTAACTCACTATGCTCCACTAGGTCCTAGTCTCTCTAGGACTATCAAAAGGTTAGTCGTATGCATAATATATGACATGTGTTGTAAAATCCCTTGCTAGGGTGTGTATAACAATACCTAATAGGAAAACCCTAAATCACTAAGCATATATCATCAGGAATAATGATCAGATCCTCACAATGATATGTCAAAGGTGATGGATCAGAACATCCAAGCATCTCCATAACATACTCATGAGAATCTAGTCTTTTATTTATAATAAGAGTAGATATCATCATGGTATACGACTACCGTATGTCGATAAACCATAATAGGTATCCCAAAATCCAAACTAGATGAAAATATATTGTCATTGTGCCCGGAAATTGTAACCTCAATAATATATATACCCATAGTATTGATTCGTTGAATTGAATAGTGGTCACAAAACAATCAAATACCATGTATTCATCGAACCACAGTCAAAAAGAATTGCACACAAAAAATATGGTAAGAATGATAGAATAAATTAAAAAACAAAAACCTAAGAAATGGACATCATCCAATGTTCATGTTGGCCTTGATTATTTGTTTTTATAATGATGAGAAAATAGATATAATATAATATATAATAAAAATCCCCAATCCTTGATGAAGCTAACCCATACACGCAATATGTCCAATCCTTGAATAAATTCATTAATTGATTAATTCATGTTCATCATCAAAAAAATAAAATAGGGAAAAATCAAAAAAAACGTCCTACCTGAGTTTGGATCAATCACTTGTGAAGAATAACTATGCATCATTATCGTTGGTGAGATCCTCAAAATTCACTACACATCAATCTGTGATACATGATCTGGTTATTGTTCGTCTGAGAATGATCCTCCAATTCTATTTCTATTAAATATCTCTAGTTGTGTGGATAACATTAGGATTTTAATATAGTGTCATAATCATAGACCACATTAGGTCACGACAATTTAATTAAAAAATATTTTAAAATAAATTATTTATTTAAACATTCTCCAACGACCACGCCCAACTCATGTGTCTGACATGTTCCAAAGTTTTTTCGTGCCTAGGGTAAAACCAATGCTCTAAAATCAACAGAAACATAGATTTACCATCAGAGTCCCCATTTAGAAGTTATTCTACATTTTCAATAAAATTTTGCGCATATGAAATTATATATTTAATTTTTTTAACATCAATTTCATGCTCACCATGCCTCATATTCACACAATTCCTTAGTGCTTAATCTAAAAGTATTCCTAGATATATTGGAATACATTATATGGGAAAAATATAGGTTAAAAGTGTTATATTGGAGTGATATAGGGTTAATGCCCACTTTTTCCGAGAAGGAATAAGCCTTCATGCCATGATAAAACCAAACCAAAGCCCCTCTACCCAATGATACATTACACTAAAGAGATTCTAATTCCATAATAATTCTAACACTTATTATGTACAATATATAATTTAAATTAAATTCAATCCCATAACTTAGTAAAATTCAATGATGATGTAGAAGAAAACTAAATCATTTTTTGTACCTTATAAGTAATACCTTAAATGAAAGTATAAAAATTTATAAAATCTATTTAACAGCATAATATAAAATATACACATATTCATAATATAAAATTATATCTATGAATAATAAACAAGGGAATATAATCAATCAATTAATAATTAACATATTTAAACATGATAAAAATCATGTATGAAGAGTTGATAAATTAAAACTTATTATAAACACTTTATAACATATCTATGATTTATGGAATTTTCATCAATAAATAATTATAAAACTTTATATTTATTTATAATATTAACTCCTTCATATTATTTTAATATGTAATTTAAATTAAATATAAGATATTATAAGATATATAAAAACTTTATATTTCAATTCTATTATGTAAACAATTTACACAATCCAAATATCAAATATTTAACATTATTTAAACCTTGATAATATCAATTATCAAAATTCTTTCATATATTGTTTATATAATTTTTTAAATATGTCTTTTAATTTGAACTATCAAAATTATTTAATTATGAACAATTCATAATTTTAAATACAATCCCTTTTATATTTTTCTTTATTTTTTTAATTTATAAACATTTTATAAACTAAAATTATATTCTCTCTATAAAAGTTTTATATTTAAATTATAAGACATTCCATCTAATTGAAAAATATATTTAATATTAAAAATTAATATTATGGAATATTTAATTAATAAATGTTTTATAAACATATTATTAATTAATTATAAACTATTTATGATTAATTAATTTATAAAAAAATAAAAATTAATAATATCCAAAAATATATTTTCCTATGATTGATAAATAATTTGTAAAGAATATAAAATAATTTATAATTGGAATCTTTAAAAATAATATTTTTATTATTAATTTTTTAATGATATAAGTAATATCATTATGTATGATTGATAAGTGCGATTCTTTTAATGAAATCACTCATGATATATTATTAATAATGTAGTTATTGAGAGATTAAAATGGTGAAATCTATGTCAAATATAACATTGACATAATGTGAAGGATTGGGAAGATTGTGTTGTATTAGAAAAACACATGAGGACCTACATAGGAATAACATGTGCTTAGTAGTCATGGGTTATGATAAATGCTTACATAAGAGTAACTCTGCACTAGCCCGTGTAAGAATAAACTTGAAGGAGTAGGTTATGATATAGTCTTGTGTAGGATTAACCCATGTAGTGTGGTATCATTATAAGAGTAATATTGTGTGCCTATACTATGCATACGAGTAATTTCAGTGGAACCTGCATATTGTGTTATATTATTGGCCCATATAAAATTAAGTTATCATTTATTTTATGCATAATATCATATGTGGTGATATCTCCCTTGGAACCAAAAACTTTTAGACTATGAAAATCATTGATATCATCTATATGACACAATGTTCTATTTTAATACTGCATTAATAGTTCACACCAATGCTTTCCTAGGATATTACTTCTAATATCCCAGGTCACAATATCATAAACCAAAGGAATATAATGGGATAATCTAGTATATTAACACATGTTTTATGTAATGAACCAAACACATGTTATTATATCACATATTGTAAATATATTCATGATTTAAAGTAAATATGTTTTTTAATGATTCATCATATGATTTCGAAAACAACATGATTTTTCTACATTTTAATAATGATATTGTTATTAAAATAATATGTGATGACTCTGATACTACTAAAGTGTTTCTTAATAAAAAAATAGTTTAACAAAGAAAAATCGATTAGAAACCCTTAATCCAAGGAACCACCATACTCAAAACTAAAACCATAAAACTATATAAAATTTTGAAACTTCTGGTGTACCATACTTTATAAATTCCTCATGTTCTTCTTATATACAAATTCTAAATGAAGTTCTTATATAAGTATCCAAAAATACATCCTTCATGGTGTATCCACTGCTTGGCCCTAATCACGGGATTCTCATGTGGTATATTCCTCACATACATAGTATTCTATCACGTCAGGGGAAATTGATGGAGTAATAAGATAGTTTTAGGAGAATAAATGATCAATTATGCCTTAGTAAATCTTGAAAAAACCCACTATATTAATGTGATTTTTCCTCTATATAATTCATCGGTACATTCCCAGGTTGTTGATGCATTAACTCTAATATTACATAAGATATGTGATAATATTTTATCTAATTAATAATCTTGTCATATTTTTGCATTGATCTTCTAATTTGATTCATTTAATGATAGAAAATGGTAGTGATTTGAATGATATAAATTTTTACATTCTACTATTTCAAAAAAATGAACATTATAATCCTTGCATTATGATATAGACATATCATAAAATATACCCGTTAAGGTAGTGACTAAGGTGTCTTCATATTATACTAAAGGATATCCACATCCATGGTATTTGAATTAGAATGGAATAAAGGATACCATCTTATATGACATCTCTATATCATACCATATGATATAAGTTAAGATGTATCGTATACATACTAGGATTTAAGGAATGTATCTAACAGAATATTGTTATATATTATGATTGATTTGGATAAAATTAATGGAAATCAATGAAAAATGTTGAAGGTTAATAAAAAAATTGAAACTACATTTTATCGTTGATGTTTTGGAAAATACATCCTTGTGCATATCAAGAATAATAATAGATGTTGAAATTTAAACTATAAATGGATGATGTTTAAGGAGTTATATTGGAGAAAAACTTATTACATAAGTATAATCTAAAAGGTACACTTATGGAAGAAGCATTAAAAATCCAAGAAAATATATATCTAGAATCACTACTTATAATTGATGAAAATTTGACACAGATATGAGTATCTCAAAGTAATAGTTTTATAGGGATATGTGTTGAAAAGTTGATATATTTTCAAAATATAATTTTTGAATGAAAACTATTGTATATCAAATAGAATAATTAGTAACAAAAATATACTGTGAAAATCATATTGAGTTTGAGATAGTTGTAAAAGGCTTATGATAATGATCTCTAGGTCATTACAGAAACATGCTATTGTGGAATATGAAATGTGGAAACAATTAATGAGAATTCCAAAATTGAGTTTGAATAAAGATATGAATTGATATAGGATCATGTAAAAATGACCTCTATTTTTATATTTTATGTAATATTAAAAAAATCTATGTCAAAATAAATTGAAGATATCTGGAGTTTGAAGAACATTAAAAATAGCTTAAATTGAAATTGAGAAATAGAAATATTGATCTAAAATTTGAGTCTATATGATGGAAGAAACAGATATTGAGGATGCACTTGAACCATTATACTCTAGAAGTTATGTCAAATAGTATAAAAATCCTTATAAAAATGAATCTCAATAAAATAGTAATGTTTGAGACCGAAAGAATAAACTAAAGTTGAAACATTTATAAGGATGATATTTAATAATTGAAGTTCATAGGTAGAAAAAAATAGAAGATTAAGAATAAATGGGAGAAGAATTTTCTATATGATGTTGAAATTTGGAAGAATCAAATCTATATAAAAATAAATTTGATAGTTTTATATAAATTTAAGAGCAACATTTCTCTCACATATTAATAATCAAGAGTTAAACATTGGAAGTGTTTCATAATAAAATAAACCAAAGTTCAAATCTTTGCAAGTATAAGATAAGGAATTATACAAGAGGGAGTTGAGTAGATTAGAATCTGAGAGGATCTCAAAATTTATGTAGGATTAACTAAAATGTTCCAAAATCTACATCAAAGTAACTCAAAAGTTTCGGAAGGCAAACCAGAATATTTGAATGAATTATTAGTTGAGTTAATGAAATAAATGTGACAATGTTAATAAAATATTCATGAACAATATATCTTGAGTCATAATCTTTGATTAAAATAAAATTAAGGAATTGATAAAGTGGATTTAATGAGGGGTTAATGAGAAAAAATCATTGTCAATCCATGTTTTTCAGAATAATTAAATAAATAAGTCCAAGTAATTGGGAAATTGGTGGACTAAAAGTGGGGAATTATTGGTTTAAAGACCCAAAAATAACCATCCCATAATATCATGATTTATAGGAAAAAAATGCATCACTTATATTCCTAAGGAATTTTAGGTTTCATGTTTTAGAGAATTAGGGAAATTTCTTACATAAAAGCCCTTATGTTTTCAACTAAGTAGACATTTTTTCCTCTATACCAAACTCTTCAAATTATACATCCACTTAATTCAAGGATATAGGAATGTAACCCAAACATTGACTTCATAAATGTTCCCACACATCATTAAGCCCTATGAAAATAATTTGAAAATGTTGGATGATATTAAAAATCATTATAATAGGTATAAAAGAATGGAAAACAAATCAAGGTTGTTGAAATAATTTAAGACCAAAGAAAATATTTTTCTATGATATAATAACCTTTGAGCTCATAAAAGATCATAAACATAACTTAAAATAATAATAAAAACCTCTTTAAAATAATTACTTATAAAAAATCATAAAAAATAAGAAATAACAAAATGTTCATGAAATTTCTTTGATAAACCATGAAAATTCAAAAAACATATTTTCATTAAAAACAAACTTTCACCATTGAAAAGATTATAAAGATTTCTTTAATCTTGAATTTATCTTCTTATAAGTTGAAATATAAATAATTCCATTAAGACAAATAATAAATCATAGATAATCCATGAAGGAATCATGGAAAATCATATTTATTATCACCCTATATGTCACACTAAAACATCTGTAGTAATTTTTCTTTTTATTTTATAGTTTTTTATTTTGCATTAAATTTGATTTTCTTAAGTGCGGACTGGAGCTGACGAGAGTTTTTGCGTTTTGCTGATAAACTAGTGTTTCAGAGTCGCAATGTTCGTGCATGCACCCGACATGAATGAAGCCACATAGCTTCACCTAATCAACTTACGGCCTTCCTGACACATGGGTAATTAATTAATTAATTAATTAATGAGTTGAGTCATAATTTAAGCACAAAAATAGAATAGGAAAAGTGATGAAATAATTCAAGAGTTGTTTAATAATAATAACAATGATAATAATATTGGGATTATTTATCTTATTTTATTATTTCAGTTAATATTTTAATTAGTTAGATAATATTAAATTATTAAAATGGTTATAAAATTAGCAGCATGTTAATTTTAATGTTATTACTACTATTATTAATTCTGTTAAGATTTTAATTAGGTTATAATCATTTCTAAGTTATTGTTATAATTGTTTTAGGTTTTTATTTCTTTTATTTTTATTATTTATCCCCCTCTTTCTCTCCCTCTCCCCGTATGGATCCCCTTTCCCCTGGAAACCCTAGAAAACCAATGCTGGTTCCCTCCCCCCCCCCCCCTCGCTCAATCATCTCCCTCACTGAACCACCCCTCTTAAGCTCCCTCTGACGATGTGCATCCGGCCAAACAACCCCCCCACCCACTGGACTCCTTCGGCGCAGCCTCCTCCAGCACGGACCACCCCTCCCCTTGCTTTCCCATCCGGTGCAGACTCCTCCGGTGCACCAGACCACCGCCACACAGCCCGATCCCTCTCCAGACCACCCTATAATATTCCCTCTGGCTGAACCTTCGAGCAGACCCCACACCCCCATCACTCTTCCTCTCCACTAGATAGCCCCGATGCACCCCCCCCCCCCCTGGCTAGGCACTCTTCCGGAAAGCCTCCAATATGCACAACACACCTCTGAAACCACCCCCATCTTGTTTGGTCAGCCTTCCACACCTTCTCTGAAGGTTCGTTTCTCTTCGATTGGCCTCTCATAACCCCCTACCCCATGTGAGTTTTTCTTCATATGGTCATTTCTTCTTTTTGGTAGAATTGCACATAAATATTTCATGTTGTTTAAGGTCCATTTTTTATTATTTGGTTTAATTTTGGTGTAATTGGATTGATGTTTTGATGTTAGAGTTAATTTGAGTTGATTTCAGAGAATTTGGTGCGGAAATGGAGCTTTGCTTTGATATTTGGGGTTTCCCGACACCGAGGTCAGTGGTTCCACTTATAATTATTGTTTGATTAATTTATTTTCGATTTTAATGAATTTAGTATATTATTTAATTAGTTTTCATGGTGAGATGTTGTTTTATTTTATTCTCTTGAGATCTCATATGCATTGATTTGTTAGTAATGTTTTTATGCGATATAAGTGATATTTTCTATGAAAACCCATATCAACCTAGTTATTAGTGTTTTACAAATTCTGCACTTGTCTTATTAGATCATGCAATGGATGCAGAGTATATTTTATTATAGCGTTTGTGTTCTTTTTATTCTAAAAAGAGGGTTGGGTTGTTTTTGTGTGTAAAGACATGTTCTGTTCATCAATGTTTTTTTATTAAAACCTTATTTGTTTTATTAAATAGTTATTAAGGATGAAAATTTGTTTTAATAGGGTTGTGTAAAGATTCTTATTGTGAACATTATTCTTATCATTATTATTATTAGAGAATTTGTGAGTAAAAAGGGAAAAATTGTTGTTTTGGTGTAGTTTTTGTATGCATTCTGCCTTAAATGAGTATTTGGGTGGATTTTTTGTGTTTAAAGAGGTGCGAAGTATGTTGAAATTGTTTAATAAATTCTTTAAATTGTTTTTTGACCATGAAAGTTCTTTCTTTTACCACGCATTGGTTTTAAATGGTTGTGTAAGAAATGCAGATTTAGTTTTGAAATATTTTAGTGTGTGTTTTATTATAAATGGATTTTGTGTGTGAAAATAGCGGTTTTGGTGTGTGTAGTGTCTTTTTTGGTCTGAGTTTATGAATATAACATATGACATGAACCCTGAACCACTTGAGCACAAAGTTGGAATCCCGGGTAGTTAGGAGGGTGGACTAGACTAGTGGGATAGTGATACAAGGGTGGATTTCTCCCTGTTTCTCTTAGAAGAATTGAGGATTGTAACACTAACTAATCATATGATTTTCTGAGGGTTTTGGCCTTCTAAGCCACGTTTTCTGAGGGTTTTGGACTTCTAAGCCATGTTTTCTGAGTTTCATGGCCTTATAAACCATATTTTCTGAGGTTTGTGGACTTCTAAGACATGTTTCACCAAGACATAAAGATCTAGTGACCCATGCTATCTAACACCCACGATGCCTCTCCCATATTTGGTTCTCTTTGGTTATTTTACTCTCATCAGTGTGACACTATGGTTATTTTAAAATTAAGTTTGACTGTGTGTTTTAATTTTAGTTGTTCCTTTTGAAATTGTTTTCCTTAAACCGGTTTTCTCTAAAAAAATCAAGCATTTAGTTCTTTTTTATTAAAATAGAAAATGTATTTCTCATTTAATAATTATGTGTGGAACATTTTCTCAGTGAAATCCTACTAGGATTTTGGCTCACACCCTACATACACCTTTAGATGTATGTAGATTTTGGTTCTTCTGCATTTCAAGTTGAGACATAGAGCATAGCAGGGGTGGTTCGGGTTATCATTGCCACCCTCATGTCGGTTTGGTGGATGTGGCTTGAGGTTGTTTCATCTCATGTTTCTTGGAGGTTTGAGTTATTATTTTTATTTCTTCCTTTTTTTGTCATTCCCTTTAGATTTTTGGTTCAAGTTGTAAACATTATTCTTGACTTAGTGTAAGGTTCTGTTTGGTTGTTTAAATTTTAGTTTCAATTTAATCAGCTTGTTATTTGTTGTATATTTATTTATTCTGTTAAATTGCTCCCGAGTTTTATTTTTTGATATATGGGAACTTGTGCCATCATGTGGGGATCGAGAACGCCCCTCGGGCTATGCCGCAGACTGGGTCGGGTGCAGGGTCAGATGACGACCCGGCCTAGTTCGTTACAAAATGGTATTATAGGGGAGGTTTTTTTCTTGTTATTTGGGGTGTTAGGTACATTGCAGATAGGACTATCCGTACTTGAGGGGTAGGTGTGGGAAGAGCGGTGAGAACTCTTACTCGTTCTGATCCTTGAGTAACCATGGGTATTTTAAGATTTAATTTTTTGGATTTGGTCCTTGTGGATGGGGGATGACAATAGGAGTGAACTTGTACTATGTGCGGTCTCACATAGAGTAGTAACCCATGTGATGCCCGAGAGTACTGTTCGACCCTCTTAGTGGTTGGTGCTTGCTTAAGGTATGGTCTACTAAACCATGTAGTTGGGTTAAACACAACCACTAGTCTTCCGTCCAGGTTCTTTACTATTTGTGTTGTCTTGCTTTAGTTTTGGGTTGATGTGGAAGTGTTTTCCTTTAAAAAGGGAAGCGGACTTTGGTGGTGTTCTTCTTTTATTTTGGTGTGTGGTTGGCTTAATTTTTGGGGTGTGTTTCTCTTAAACCTTGTTTCTAGAAGTTGGTGTTTGGTTTGTTGAAATTGAATTCCTAGAATAATATCTTGGGTTATCTGAAATTGAAGTGGGTTTTTTTATAAATGGAAATCATTTTGAAAATTTATCTTGAATCTTTGAAATGACCTTTTGAAAAAAAAGTGTGTTTCTAGAATTTTGGGAATGTTTTAATTTGAAAGCGGAAGAACAATGCGTTGTCCAGTGGTATTTCTATGGATGCTCATGTGTGCATATGGATGTGATCAATTTATAGTTGGGGGATCATGTGGATGGGTTCCTGAGTGGCACAAAGATGTATATTTTTGAGGTATTATGGAATATCAGTGGTGAGTGATTGATTTTTTAAGCTGCTTCTTATGTCCTAAAAGTGGGTTTTTCTATAAATTAGGTTTTTTTCTTAAATGGTTTTTGAAATTGGAAAATGGTTTTGATTCTGGGTTGAAAGAGATGAGTTCAAAAGAGTTGTTGGGTTTTATTATACTGTGCTTGGTTTTTCAAGTGGCTATTTTTATTTAAGAACGAATTAATGTTTTAAATTGAACTTTTTTTATTTGTGTCTGATGTATGGATTTTTTCATTGTGATGTGTTTGGATTTGTGGAAGGATATTTTTTGTTTCTTGTTTGGGATATACCCCCTAGAAATGTCCCATGGTTTTCTAGCAAGTCTCTCTGTTCTTGGTTCAGCCCAGACTTCCAATGGAGTGGTGGAGTTGGGTTCTTCTCAGTGTTGTCAACTATCCATAAACGTCGAGGTTAGTTAGATGTCGTTGAGTGATTTGGGAAATTTGGAAGTGTCTCTGGTTTTGGAGGAACTCTAGATGTTGTGTATGCATAATATGTCTAGAGTATGTTTGGAGGAGCAAGACTAAACTAGAATATGGTGATAGTTCAATTTTCGTTGCGAATGGAGATGTCGTGAGCACCCATCAAGACTAGCCTCATTCCACAATTGTACCTAAGTGAAGGGGCAGTAAAGTGGTGGATCTCATAGGTGCTTGACCAGTCAACAGAGGGTGAAGAAGGTATGTTGAACTTTCTAGTGAGCTAGTTTCTTATTCCCCAGAGGTTGTGTGGAACGATCATTTTAAAGCTCCTAATAGATGTTGGTCCTATTTATACTTTGGTAAGTTAATGTTCCTCGTAAAATGAGAAGTGTGAATTAATAGGACTTGTTCTTGGATTTCTCCTTCTGTCAGTTTGCGTAGCACATTAGACAGCCGCTCAATATCCTACCTCAAGTGTGGTCAGTCGGACACTCTAATTCATTCGCGGTAATTCTCAGTTGGTGAGTTGACGAAGTGTCCACTTGGGGCATGAGGAAAAGTATGATGGTTGCTTTTACAGTGTAATAAGTTCTAGTCAGATGTGGTCAGCTTATGACTCTGATGCGGTAGATGCTTCAGACATCAGGGCTCGAGCCATAGGCATCGGGGTGAATCTTGCGCACAGTCAAAACTCGTCAAACGTGGGATGAGCTTGGTCTGACTTAAGTCTGCAGTAACAGGTTATGGACGACTTAAATTCCATTATTGTAGTATCACCTCTAAAGGATTCATTTTTTTAGGGTTATTAAGGACTTGTAACTTTTTTTTGGTCTTAATCTATGGGAGTTCCTCTTGGACCATAAAGAGGTTCGAAAAATTTGTATTCTTGTAAAGTCGGTGGTCGTGCTCCGTGAACCTTCTTGTGGTTGGTTAGAGATCAAAATTGTACTCGTCTAGAAGATGATTTTGACTTTTGGGATTAAGGCACGCCTATCCATTTTTTCACAAGTTTATGAGTTTTCGCTATCAAATCCATCTGATGTGGTGGAGTGTTTTTCACTGTGGTAATTTTTTGTGTAATCAGACCGTGTTGGTGGGTTCGTGATGAAGGGTTCAGTTAGTATTGCACAAAGTAAAATGGGAATGCCTGAAGTGGGTTTCGTGGTGTTAGAAAATTATAAAATGGTGGGGAGACCCACTATGGGTCTCACCGGAATATCATACTGTGTTGGTTTGGTTTAACTTGGGGATCTTCGAGGGTCAAGAAAGGGTTAAAGGTTTGACTGGGCTTGAGAGTCATTTTGGTTTGGAGAACCAATTTTGGACAAGAATCCTAATATGGTGGGGAGACCACCATAGGACGAGCTTGTGGAAGACACTGTTTTCAAAGTGTACTTGGTAGGGAAACCCCTTACTTCTGCTCTGCCCGACCACGACAATGATAATTGGTTATCTCAGATAGTGGGTCGTGGGACATTGGTTCTAGGAGATCTCAAGCTACCATGGTAGTCCCTATGTTATGGGTCGGGGTGTTCCACGTTGTAGTTGTGTTTGGAGTTGAATTTCTTGATGTTAGTTATCTTTATTGGTGATTTGAGTTTTGAGTTCATTGAGGTTTCAGTTCATGGGTGTTTTGAATGCCTAATCTTCAGGTGATTGAGGTTTTTTTAGGTGTCTTCATGGTCTCGCCTATAACCCTTGGTTGACCTAGTCTTTTGAGACTTTCTAGGGGCAGAAAGCTCCATGGTGGGGAGAATTGTCACACCCGGACAAATGTAGTAATTTTTTTTATTTTATAGTTTTTTATTTTGCATTAATTTTGCATTGTTGAGGTGCGGGCTAGACCTGACAAGAGTTTTTTCATTTTTCTGATAAATGATCATTTCTGAGTCGCAATGTTCGTGCACGCACAGGACACGACTGAAGCCATATGGCTTTGCCTGGTCAACATACAGCCTGCCTGACGTGTGGGTAATTAATTAATTAATAAATTAATTAATTAATGAGTTGAATAATAATTTAAACACAAAAATTAAATAAGAAAAGTTATTAAATAATTCAAGATTTTTTTAATAATAATAACAATGATAGTAATATTGGGATTATTTATATTATTTTATTATTTTAGTTAATATTTTAATTAGTTAGATAATATTATATTATTATAATGGTTATAAAATTATCAGCATGTTTATTTTAATGTTATTACTATTATTATTAATTCTTTTAAGATTTTAATTAGGTTATAATCATTTCTAATTTATTGTTATAAGTTTTTTTAGGTTTTTATTTCCTTTATTTTTATTATTTCTCCCCCTCTTTCTCTCCCTCTCTCTTGCGCTACACTCTCCCCGTGTAGATCCCCTTTCCCCTGGGAACCCTAGCATGCTTCTAATTGTTCCCCCCTGCTCCATCATCTCCCTCACCAGACCGCCCCTCTCAATCTCCCTCCGACGATGTGCGTCTGACCTAACGACACCCCCACCCACTAGACTCCTTCGGCGTAGCATCCTCCAGCACAGACCACCCCTCCCCTTGTTTTCCCCTCTAGTGCGACCTCCTCTGGTGCACCGGACCACCGCCGCATAGCTCGAGCCCTCACTAGACCACCCTCACATATTCCCTCCAGCCGAACCTTCCGGAACACCTCACACCCCCTTCACTCTTCCTCCTTATCGGATAGCCCCAGCGTACCCCCCCCCCCTTGGACGCTCCCCCTTCCAGAAAGCCTTCAATCTACATGACGCACCTCCGACACAACCATGT
Organism: Viscum album; assembly: GCA_963277665.1. Lineage (NCBI taxonomy): Eukaryota > Viridiplantae > Streptophyta > Magnoliopsida > Santalales > Viscaceae > Viscum > Viscum album. Next base: position 1,270,430,274 of record OY728164.1, read on the forward strand.
CTTACTCGGCCAGACTTCCTCACCCTCTCCGAAGGTGAATTTATCTTCAGTTTTCCTCCCACAATCCCATGAGACATGTGCGTTTTGCTTCGGATGGTCGTTTCCTCCTTTTGGTAGAATTACGTGTAAGTTTTTCATTTTTCTTAAGGTTCATTTGTGTTGATTTGGTTCAATTTTGGTGTAATTGGATTAACAATTTGATGTTAGAGTTATTTTGAGTTTATTTCAGAGAATTTGGTGCGCAAATGGATCTTTGCTTTGATATTTGGGGTTTCCCAACACCGAGGTAGGTGGTTCCGCTTATAATTATAGTTTGGTGAATTTATTTGCATGTTTAATTAATTTATCATATTATTTAATTAGTTTTCATGGTTCAAAATTTTTTTATTTTATTCTCTTGAGATATGATATGTATTGATCTGTTAGTAATGTTTTTATGCGATATAAGTTTGATTTTCGATGAAAACCCATGTCGACCTGGTTATTAGTGTTTTACAAACTGTGGACTTGGCTTATTAGATCATGAAAGGGATGCATAGTATATTTTAGTTTGGTGTTGGTGTGATTTTGATTCTAAAAAAAGGTTTGGGTTGTTTTTGTGTGTAAAGTCTTGTTCTGCTCTTCAAAGTTTTGTTTATTAAAACCTTAAATGTTTTGATAAATAGTTATTAAGGATGAAAAATTGTTCTAATACGGTTGTGTAAATATTATTTGCAAGAAAATTATTCTTAGCATTAATATTATTGGAGAGTTTGTGAGAGAAAATGGTGAAATTTGTGTTTTGGTGTACCGTATGTATGCATTCTATCTTGAATGAGTATTCGGGTGTATTTTTGGAATTTAATGACGTGCGACGTATGTTGAAATTGCTTAATAAATTATTTAAATTGTTTTTTGAACATTGAAGTTTTTTCTTTGACCACGCAATGGTTTTAATTGGTTGTGTAAGAAATGCATATTTAGTTTTCAAATACATTAGTGTGTGTTTTATTTCAATAGATTTTGTGTGTACAAATAGCAGTTTTGGCATGTGTAGTGTCTTGTTTGGTTTGAGTATATGAATATGACATATGACATTAACCCTAAACCACTTGAGCATAAAGAGGGAAGCCCAGGTAGCTTGAAGGGTGGACTAGACTAGTGGGCTAGTGATATATGGGTGGCTTTGGCCCTGTTTCGCTTAGCAGGATTGACGATTGCAACGCTAACTAAACATATGCTTTTCTGAGGGTCGTGGGCTTCTAAGCCACGTTTTCTGAGGTTTGTGGCCTTCTAAGCTAGGTTTTCTGAGGTTCTTGGCCTTCTAAGCCACATTTTATGAGGGTCGTGGCCTTCTAAGACATGTTTCACTAAGACACGAAGATCTAGGGACCCAAGCTAGATAACACCCATGAGGCCTCTCCCATATTTGGTACTCTTTGGTTACTTTATTCTCATCGGTGTGACACTTTGGTTATTTTAAAAGTAATTGTTAGTGTGTGTTTTAATTTAAGTTGTTCCTTTTGAAATTTTTTTCTTTAAACCTGTTTTCTCTAAAATTGTTCAAGCATTTAGTTCTTTTTTTATTAAAATTGAAAATGTATTTTTCGTTTAATAATTATGAATGGAACCATTTCTCAGTGACAACCTACTGGGATTTTTCCTCACACCCTACATACCCCTTTGGGTGTATGTAGATTCTGTTTCTTTTGTATTCCAGGTTAAGACATCGAGCATAGTAGGGGTGGTTTGGGTTGTTAGTGGCACCCTCATGTCGGTTTAGTGGATGTGGATTGTGGTTGTTGCACCTCATGTTGCTTGGATGTTTGAGTTAGTATATTTAGTTCTTCCTTTTTTGGTCGTTCCCTTTTTATTTTTGGTACAAGTTGTAAAATTTAATATTGACTTAGTGTAAGTTTTTGTTTGGTTGTCTAATTTTTTGTTTCAATTTAATCGGCTTGTTGTTTGTTGTATATTTATTTATTCCGGTAAATTGTTCCCAAGTTTTATTTTTGGATACCTGGGCACTTGTGCCAGCCCGTGGGGATTGGGAATGTCCCTCAAGCCATGCCACATACTGGGTCGGGTGTCGGGTCAGATGACGACTCGGCCTGGTTCATGACACTATAAAATCACCCTTTTAATATAATTACATATTAGTTTACTTCTAAAATATAATCTCTAGAGAATAAATCATTACCCAATGAATTGGGTTGTTATATCCTATGTCCACCCATATTTATTTATGATTTCTAGGAACTATAACATGAATAAAATATATGGGATCTTTTCCTTCACCTTTTCATAAATAAAACTCATAAAATGAATTTTAAACTCATAAGTATAAGTATTTTATTTATCTTAAAAAAATGGGTTAAGCAATTCTCTATTTAAAGGAAAATTAAATATAATAATAAAAATTTGATAAATATAAAAAATAAGTGATGGAAAAAACATGAATAAAATTAATAGAAATAATTTATATCTTAAAAGTATTTATTTTTTAAGAAAACCCTCTTACCTTGAGTTCTAATTAGCTTTTCATTTATTCTAACAATGTTTCATTACTCAACATTTATTTAAGGATGGCAATTATAACAAAAAATTAAGAACTCATTCTTGTAACATAAATCCAAAGTACAAATATAGAGATTATAAGATAAGTAATATGAGAAGAATATATATTTAAAACCAAATTATAGACATTTAGAAAATGGTTTCCAAGCGCCCTTTTATAGAAAAACATCAATATAACTTCTATAACTAAATTTTAAGTATATAGTTTTTAAATAACAAGTTGATCATAAAACATAAATTCTAGAATGAGTTAATATATGCCTCATTTTCTTATGTCATCATATTTGACAAAATCTCATTAATTTTGACCTTGTAATTTTCCCTCCATAAAATATAATTTATTAACCTCTATTTTTATCTGCAAAACCCATTCATCATCTCAAACCCTATCATTTATTATTTTTAAAATTAATTAACTTGGATTCTATGAATTTTATTAATTTTAAAATTTATTGTCCATTAACATTATCTATAATGTTTAATAATATCTTGGTTATGTAAATGTTAATCTAATATACCCCTATTTATCATAAAAATAATTGTTACTTTAGTATCTAAAAACATTTTATAATTTTCTATAATATCCTTTATCACATTAAATGATATTTGTAGGAAAGAAAACCCCATATATCTAAAATAAAATTTTAAATTATATAACCCGGTTAAATAATTATTATTTCATAGTAATCTTAATTAATGTTATTATTTTATCATAAAATAGTAGGAATTAATATATTTTGTATTTAAATGAATTTTGGGTTGTTTAAGAATAAAAAAAATTAAAAAGAAACCAACATGTGTCGGAATAAAATAGTTCCAAGTCTTATGAGATTAATTATATTAAATGTGTATAAATAAAACATATAAGAGGTCTAAGATATGTCTATTAAACAATTATCGGATGCGTAAAAAGAAAATGCATGTTTTGAAACCTATATAAGAATAAATATGTGTAGAGGATTATCTATATAGGAATGGTTTTATTTTAGAAGATATACCACTATTAAAGAATAATAGAGTCTAAATTTTTTCTATGTATGAATAGTTATATAAGATATAGTTTTTGTATAAGGTGGATCAAGGATTTTAATGATGCATGTAAGAATAAAATGGCCATAATTATAACTTTTTAAAAGTAAGAAGATATGATATATCTTATATTTGAATGATTTATTTCTAATTTATGAATAAATATAATTTGAATAAGATTAACTAAGTCTTTTCATATTAATTTTTCAATTTTATATGAATAAAACTATAAGTTTTCTAAACACTCTGTTAGGAGAACTATAAACTCTAATATCACATATGATTCATCTTCAAATGGAATTATCTCAAATAAAAATTATATTCAAATAGAACTCTCTATATAGGAGTAAATATTTTTATGCTTTGGAAACATTTTAACATCACTCTTCATGTAAACGTTTCCTTTTATATGTAATATATATGAAAATTTCCATTACTATGTACGGTATGATACTTTAACAAAATTTGAGAAAATTAAACAATAAACCAAAAAACATATTTACATGTGAGAAACTCTAATAAATAAATAAATAAATATTCAAAAAATTACATAAAGTAAAAATAATTAATTCACAATTAAACTCATGTGATAAAAATTAATTCACATTCATATAAAACATAAAATTATTGTATAAAAATACCATATTATTATATTATTCTTGATAAAATTAGTTCACTAATTATCAATATTAATCCATTTAAGTAACATAAATATTACTCAATAAATTATCTAATAACCAATTAAATCAAAATGGGAAATATTTTTAAGAATATTTATCCCTTCAATAAGAATCTTCAATATAATAAATAAAATTGATAATTAAAAATATCTATATGATCATGTGACATTTATAACATGAAATAAAACATATATACACATTATAATATATAATTACCAAATAAATTCATTAAAATTACATAAGAAACGTCTATTAAAAATACATAATTATCTATTAATTTTTATAGGGTATATCTTGGATACTCCTAAAAACTACTTAAATGGTAAATAATGACCACCCCCAATATTCATATTCATCCCTGTAAATAACCACACATTCTAATATCTTATTTCACCCTAAAAATGTATTAAATTTTCCCATATTTTCATTATTTCTATAAATATTTTCAGTGGTATTATTTTCATTAGGGACCACAATGATGCATATTCAATCCTTTTAGTTCTACTGTACACTTGTTTTTAATGTCCTCTTAAACTTGTACTCCTCTTATGAAGTTTATTTTTCCTTGGTATCTAATATCATATTTTTTTAAGAATATTAATTTATCTTATGTTAAGACATCATTTTTATTTAAATCTATACAATTAATTATAACAAGCATATACTTTATGAAAATATAATACCAACTAGAACTTTTATTGTTACATCCCACACACTTAAAAATTTGTAACCTTAAAATTTATCTTCTTTAAAATCAAGTAAATATATTACTACTTCATATTATTCAGGTATATAGATCCTTATTAAAATTTTATCCATGATTCTATGCCTTAAAATAATTCCTTCTGATAATCAACAATAATATCTTATCAATCATGATCTGAAAATATTATCAATATAAGTTACTATATTGAAAACAATTCATACCTTCACTATAATCCCCAATTTTATCTACATATTTTTCTAAGTATAATAGGTTCAATTAGGTTTAGGTTGGTAAAAAAATTATACAATATTGGAAAATTATCTTTTTGTATATATAGTTTTAAAAAACTGAATACACATGATTTTTGTAAAATAATCTAATATAACCAATTTTGATATTTTAAAAATGTGATCTCTTAAAAACATCTAATGTATTTTCAAAAAGAAAGAAATATAGCTATATATATAAGATTCATGAAGATCTCATTAATTTATATCTAATTTGAAATCATATTTTTTTTTATATTTTCAAGATACTGTGAAAAATATACAAATACCATTATGTTACTTTCCATGTTAAGAGGGTGAGAAATTTGAGATTTTAACATTTTAGAAAGAACAATCCATGATACATGTAGATTTTGAGGTACATAAGATGTGTTTTATATATCATATATCTCTTTAAATGTGACTTATATTTTTGAAAAAAGTATTTAAATCACATGGAAAAAAATTAATAATGATTGCAAGTAAATCATCTGGGATAAATAAGAAAGTTTAGTGATATTTGTTTCCCTATATCTTAATAAATGATCCTTAATCTATTAAAAACATTATTAAAATATTAATTATCAATTAATAAAGCTATAAAATGAATAATTAATCTTATAAAAATTTCCACCTGAGTTTTAATAACCTAAATTACAAACCCAAAAGTTTTCCAAACATTTATTAACTATTATTATTTGGTTCTTCCATTTCCATTAATAGATTAAAACAAAAATTATTTATAAAAGTAATACCAAAAAAATTAATATGAAACCATCCTATGAAATAATAATACTTTAACCATCCAAATCATAAATATAAATATCACAAATTCAACCTAGAACATTTCCAAAAATAACTACACACTAATAACTCTCTAAAATATTCCTGACTAAATTTGAAACTCGAAAATTTGGAAAACCATGATCACATATTATTCCAAATTTAATCAAACTTTTATCCTCAAATATCTTTAATCACTCATAAAATAACACACCAATAAATATATACTTTAATCCTATACTCTCCCAAAATATATTTATATTTTCCAAAAGTAACATGAATCATCTCGACATGAAACTATAATAAGATTATATGTTCTCCCTAAATTAACTCAATAATTATCTATAAAATAATATTAATATAATCATATAATATTCCATAATTCCTATATAAAAATAACGTTAATAGTATATATTCCCACAAATAGGTTAAACTTATTCTAAGATAACTTTAATCACCTTTTCACTAAATCATTTATCAATCCCTAAGATTATATATACTTATTAACAGATTGTTTCAAAAATTAAATAACCTTAATCCTAGAATTACCTCAACATAAAATAAAATACCAACCCTAAAGTTTATCTATACATTAACCATGTATCCTTCCTAAAAACTATTAAACATATCCTAAAATATAATTGGTTACCTTAAAAATTATTAAGTAAGACATTAAAAACGATTATATGCCTTTTAATTTATCATCACCCTTAAACATATTAATCAATGATGGTATCTAAAAACGTTATATTATCCTCAACTAAAAATAGTTTAAACCCTCTAGTTATATAATAATTAATCTAATTTCAACCATAAAGAACCAAACAAAACCACCCCAAAATTACATGGTTTATAGAAAATCGTGAATCACTTAAATTTCCAATACAATTTAGGTTTAGAGGTTTACAGAATTAAAATAATATATTAGATAATGAAACCCTTAGATTTTTTTACAAAGGGGTAGTTTTTTCACTAAACCAAACTATTTAAATAATACACCACCTTCATTCAAAAATAAAAAATAATAATAGAAAACATTTCTATTCATACTTTATCCTTGTGAAAATATTTTTAAAATAATAGATGAGTATAAAAATGATTATTAAGGGGTATAAAAAATTAAATCTCTTCCATTCATTGAAATACTACAAAAAATTAAAAAATAAATATTTGAAATAATATCCTTTGATCCTATAAAAAATTATAAACATATATCTGAATATGATATATATACCCATTTTCACAAAATGTTACATAAAATTATCTCAAAAGAATGTATAAATGAAATAAAATATTTATGAATGTTTTTTGGAAAATGATTGAGAACTAATAAAAAATATTTTCCATAAAAAACAACCTTTTAAAAGATCATAGGAATCAATCCAATTTTGAATTTATCTTTTCATCTCATAAACTTTAAATATTTACAATAAAAATAATAAGTAGGTATAAAAAGTATTTAAATTTATCTTGGTACATCATATTCATTACCACTCATTAAAATCACCCTTTAAATGGAATAACCTATTTAGTTACTTTCAAAATATATTATATGGATCATTATACAATGTATTACGAATAATATATCATGGGATCATCCATATTCACAAATAATTTACATGAACCAAAAAATGAATAAAACACATAGGATCTGTACTTTAACCAGTTCAAGAATAAAACTCATAAAAACATTTCTTTCAACACATTATTACAAGTATTTATGTTAACCCATAAATTTAAATTAAAATAATTGATTGATATTTTCCCTTTAGAAAATAAAATGAAATAGAGGAATGAAATATTGATAAATATAAATGATAAGAGAAGTAAAATAATTAATGAAATTAATGGGATTAATTTAGAATTTTAAATTAACCTTTTTAATAAAACTCATTACCTTAAGTTTTGACTTTCATCATACAACTTCAAACATTATTGTAGAATTGAACTTTCCCTTAAGGATATCTATTTTAACAAAACCTTAAAATCTTATTTATGTGGTTATATGCAAAATAAATAGTATATAGATTATAGGATATGTAATATGGTTAGAAAATAGATAGTCAACCAAATGTAAAATTTTCGGAAAAGGGTAGAGAAAGCGCCTTTTTATAAACAAACCTAAGTGGAAGTTATACAATCAATTATTAATTATATAATTTTTAAATAACAATTCCGTCATAAAATAGATATAAAGGGATAAATGTTTTATCCCCCTTCTACAAATGTTAGTGAATTTTATAAAATCTCATTTAGTGTGATATTATAATTTTTCTTCAATAAAATATAATTTTTTAACCTCTATTCTGATATAAAAAACCCCAAAACTAATTATTCATTAATTTTAAAAGTCCTTAATTTGACTTCTTAATCTTATTATAGTCTTATTATTTAATATCTTTTAATACTAACAATAATTTATAATAATATCTTGGTTATGAAAATGTTAAGACAATATTCCCATACTTATGTTAAAATTAACTTTTATCTTATTATGTAAAACTCTATTTATAAGTTTATAAAACATTCCATATCACTTTATAATATATTAATAGGAAATAAAACCTCATTTATCTAAAACCAACATTAAATTACTTAAATCCACTAATTAATATTTAGTTCTTCCCAATTTTAATTATTATTATTCTGTCATAAAATAACAAGAATTTATTTATTTTGTATTTCGAATAATATAGAGTAAATTTAGAATATATATTAAAATTTTTAAATAAAACCAACTAGAATTAAAGTAAAACAGTTCCATATTGTGTAATATTAAATAGATTATCTATGTATGAATAAAACATGTGGGAGGTCAAGGCTATGTTAAATTGAACAGTTAGAAGATCCATAAGAAGATAACATAAGTTCTAAAAGTTGTTTAAGAATAAATACAAGTAAATTATTGGATATATGGTAATGATTAAATTCTTAGAGATATACCACTTTAAAAGAATAATAATTTCTCGATCATTACCATGTAAAAATGGTTTTGGAAGATACAGATATCTCGTAAGGTGAAGAAATGATTTAAACATTATTTTAGGAAAAAAATAGTTGGAAGGTGATCTATTTAAGAATAAAATTACACAATCTAGCTCGTTTATGAATTATTTCGGTATTAGATAAGAATATACTTGATATGTGTCAAATTAACTACATTATTTAATATTAAATATGGGCTCACATATGAAAAAAACTGCAATCATTCTTAACTCTACATAAAGATAACTATAAACTCTAATCTCTTGTATCAATCCTCTTAAATCAAGATGTCTCACATAGTAATGATTTTCAAATATGTAATACATCTATTTTTTATAGGATTCATTATGGGATCACTATTTATGTAAAAAATTTCATCAATATGTAATATATAAATGAAACATTCATTTTATATGTAAGATAATAAAATTTAACAAAATTTTAGAAACAAAATATATAAATTAAAAGTTAATATTTCAATTTAAGAAAATATAATAAATAAAAAAATTTGAATGAGATAATTAAAATGAAAATAATTATTTCACAACTAAACACACAAAACAACAATTACTTCAAATAAATAAAAAATCTTGACATTAATGTAACAAACAAAACAATATTATTATATTTTTCTTGATAAAATCATTTCATTGATTATCAATATGAATCTATATATGTATCATAAATATTTCCCAATAAATTATATTATAACTAATTAAATAAAAATATAAAATTTATTAAATAAAATATATTTAACCCTTTAAAAAACTTCATCTAATTCATAAAGTAAAAAATAATTATTCAAAAAAATTATCTATTTGATCATATAACATTTATGGCACAAAATAAAACATATATACACTTTAGAGTTGACATTCATCAAATAAATTCCTTATATTAGTATAAAAATAACTTATTAAAAATACCTAATCATATATTATTATTTAATTTTTAGGGGAAACATCATGAATACTACCAATAAATAATTTGGTATCAAATAATTTCAACCATTAATGGTCATATTTTAACCCATAAATAACCACACATTCTACACCATAATTTCATCCTCAAAAAAATTTCCATTTTTATAATTGTCTTCATTATTTCTATATTTAATTTCAACGGTATCATTTTTATGTGAGGTGTAATGATGTTTATTTAAACCATGAAGTTCTATTTTATTCATGTTTTTACTATCCTACTAAACGTGTAATGACATTTTGGAGTATATTTATCCCAGTTATGTAACATTATATTAATTTAATAATATTATTTTATTTTGTTATATATCCTAATTTTTATTTAAATTAATATAATTAATTATAACAAACATATAATTTATGTAAAGATAATACACACTAAAACCCAGGTTGTTACACTCAGAGCCCACACTGCCACTTTTCACAAAGGTTTCAAGGCTTTAGTATGGGTGTATAATGTGTGGATCTCATTCTGGGAGATCTTATGTGGAGAGGGACATTGAGGAGATAGATTGAGGCCACACTTTATGATCTATAAGATCATCTAATTGAAGAAGAAGTGAGAGTCTGGCATGTATGTTATAAAATATCAAATAGGTTATGGAAGGGTTATAGGAATTAGAACTTAACCTTCTATATTTATGTATAATTGGAAGCATATCTAATTCAAAATTCAATGTATTTAAATAATAATAGATTCAAATACTAAGCGGATTTAGAGGTTACCTACATCTTTAAAATATTCATAAAGTTAAGGAACAAAGAAACTTTAATGTACTTGATTATTTTTTAGATTATCATTTTGAATATTTAGATAACATGTATAATGTGCATACAATTAAATTAGTTCATTCACTAGAGTAAAAAAATAATATTGAAGAAAAATATCTTATATTTTGATTCACATTATTCTTTGATCTTACTAAATATTATGTTCATTAGTGATTATCATATAAGCATTATAACTGGTGGGATCCAATATAATCATAGTTAGGTGACTAATATTGAGATATAGAATTGTATCAAGGATTATACATTCCCATCCATTTTATGTTTATAGTCTAGGAGTGTACCTTCTCACCTTTTCTAATCAATTCCTTTTATTAGTGATAAAATATATGTTACATACTCAAACCAAACATATAAAGTATGTAGTCACACATATTAGAGGATAACCCTGTAAAAATATCTTCTTTTATTCTCTCTTTACATTTTATCTTTAATGTGGTGTGAATGTGTTGGTTGTGTCTGAATTGTGACCATCCAAGACCAAAAAATAAGTCCTTGTAGGCTTCTATTTTGTAACCAATTAGATATAAGTGGGATTGATTGTACAAGCTAAAATTTTAATCAATAATTATTTTATAAAATGATGTGGGGTTAGGATTCCAACAAAAAATATTCCCCTAAATCAAATTACCACACAATTAGGTCTCTCATTCAATGATAATCCACCAGATCAAGCCATCTTGAACCATCATTTTCTCATCACCAAGATACACCAACTACCCACTATTATTTGAAATAATTTCAATAAAAGGTACCACCATGGGTCCAAATGATTCAATTAAGTCACTATTTCATTTTTCAAACTGGTTTAGGTATTCTTCTACCATATTACACATGGTTTATAACATTAATTTGATGAAACTTTTTAGTATTGTGACCCTCTATGACCAAAATATAATCCAATTTAGGATATAATCTTAAAACCAATTGGTTAGAGGAGGGGTAGTGCATCAAATATTATACGATATCCCCCACTATTTATGGAAACATGTTGATTAATATGGGATACATTCATCCTATTAGGTGTATTAGTTTGAAAAATCAATGTGAGAAATAATTTCATAAAAATTGGTTTACAATGATTCAACCCCTCCATCTCAATATGAATACACTAGATTACTGATCACCAATATGTCTCATTTTTTATAAAAAAAATCAGTACCATTAAAAAAATAAGGAATCATCATTGATTTAATTTATAAAATAAATACAAAAACATATTTTCAAGATTTATTTCCATATCATAACCTATAATATCTGATACCACTTGTTGGGACTAGTGGGTTGTGGTGAATCTTTCATACCCTAAGAGTGGGGTTGAATCGAGGTGATTTCCAAATTAATCTTTTTATTCCACCCTTCAAAGGATATAAATATTTCATTATTAGGAATGATGTTAAATCTATTTCACAATTATCTTTTCTTACACATAAAATTAAATTTAAATACCAAAATATAAAGTATAAAAGAACATATAAATTTTTCTCGGTTTATTCAAACTGAGGTATGTCCAAGGATTATACACATGGATAAGTTCCAATATACCAAAATAATATATATAAACTATCGAGTGGAAAAAAAATTAGTCATATCCACTCCATGACATGGATTACTCCCTTTATAAGATTTAGGGATAGAACAACTACCTCCCAAAGGAAACTCCCTCTTATTCCTTATTCATGCACTATATTGGGGAAGGTTTGAATAGTTTATATACATGATTATCAATTTTAGATATGAAAAGTAATAAATATAATAGTGTATCTTAAATTATATATTAATTTATTTTTTAACATCCTCCTTGTTCTCATGTTCTTTGGTAATTACTACATGAGTTCAATATCTATTCGTCAGAGTTTAATCTATTCATCCTACAAAATCATATCTATTAAAAATTATTTCATAGATAAAAAAATAAATATTTGATTTATTCTAGTTTCTCACATTCCTTTTATTCAATTTTTAAATATATAAATGGAACTCGATCTTCAAATATCCACTTCCTTTGACAATCCTGATAGTTTGAAGAAATTCGATATCTTCATCTCACCACTCTTTTTCCTCTCTTATAACCAAAATTGGAATTTTTTTATGTATTCACAATTTTTAACAAATAAAAAATTATAAATTTCATCTAAGTACAAACCCTTCAATAAATGTTAGTGTTCAATTATTCTTCTTCTAAATCTCAGAGAGAGTTCCTTATGTTCTACTTGTTTTAATGTGGTCAAAATTTTCTAATTAGGTCAAAAATTTCACCCAAATGTCAATCCATATCATTCCATTTTTGAATTCATACTAAATCATCAAAATTATTTATAAAATATAATATTATAACATGACTCTCTTGTTTAAATCATGTTTCCATTCAACTTATATATGGTTGGGATGTGAAATATTTCATTCCTATGTGATCTTTGAGTCAAACACAAATACAAAAAATCAAGATAAAAATTTTTTTTGGAGCTCTAAATAATTTTTAGTGTGATAATATAAATCTCTAAAAATATCATATTTGTTATAGAAAGAAAAAAACCATTATAGAACAACCCATTCAACATTATCCAACCAATTTCACACAAAAAACTCATAAAATTATTACTATGACATGATACACTCTTATTTTTCTCCATGTCATTCATGATTTTGCAGAATCTTACTAGATACAACATGATTTACTCTTATATAGACGTAATTTATTATTATAAAATCTTATTTTGGTGTGATATCCTGCTCTATAGTGTAATACTTCATCAATCTCCAAACAAACCCACACCAAATTTTCATGGGACTTCTTCATGTTTTATCCTCCAATTTCATAGTTCAACCCATATAGTTGTGGAGTTACTACATCTACACTTATTTTTTTATAACTAGGTATTATTATTATGCATCATCCATAGACTCATGTCACACATTACAGTGTGATTTTTATCACTTCACCAAAACCTCCTTCTTTTATTCTCCAAATTCAACCTTATATACTCACACTTCTTAAACTACCATATATACTATAATAAAAAAAATTCCACATTTATATTCTTTAAAATACATATTATTTGTTAGAGTTCAATGTTCTCAAGCAATATCCTTGATACATAGAACTATCAAGGTGTCTCCTTACATCTCTTCCACCTTTGGATATTTTTTATTACTAATCACTATGTACATATTCACATTAATTGGTACACAACCTATTATCCACTAATAATAATCTATAATCTCTAAAAAACACAATTAATTTAAAATAACTAATATATAAACTTTGGGTGTAACATTATGATGGAGGTTGTCCATGTTATTTTACACTCATTAATGATATTTTAATTATTTTTAGTATTTTAGGGGATGTACCATTAGTGAGTAAATTGCTCCCCATGAGATATCCTAAAACCATCAGTACTAGTTTTTAGCCAATAGTGATTGGAGAGCATTATTGTTTCCATGTTATGTGATGTTTCTAAATGGATTGTGTTAAAGAGTATTATGTTTCTTTAAATATATTACTAATATATGAAGAAAATATGTGTTAAATTTGTATGCTGATAAATATTCCAATGATTTTAGTTTTTGAAGGAACCCATTATTGATTTAGAGTACCATGGAAAGGGGGTGATTAAAGATATAATTAGATATTTACAAGATATGACTATATTTATTGTGAGTTATATTTATTATTGACTACAGTTTTATTTTTCAGATCTATTTATATGTTGAAAATGAATTTAAAGGTTGATATAATTCCCTTAAAATATATTTTTATAATGTATTACTTATGAATTTGGGAAGTTGGATAAATGTGAAGTAGAGTGAAGGTGGATGATATTTGAAGTAAGAATCCATCATTGTATTATCAAGCATGATGGAAAGAATAATAATTGTATAATTTTGATGATGGTTATAAAAGGCTAAGTTTGAAATAGAGAATTATTAAGGTAGTGAATTTTCATTGAAATAATAAATAAGAGAACTCATATTATATAATATTATTTTTAAATTTTTATGAATCATTTAGTGAAGGGTTAATATATCAATAAATTCATTTATATTGTTTTGAGTTGAATTGGAGTGATTATATATTCTCTGAGAATGATTGAATAGGTTCTTAGATTATTTGAAGAAGTTATGAAATTTGGAGTTGAGGTGAAAATTCAGAAAAGGAATATTGAATCTCACTCATATTATAATATTAACAATTTATTGAATCTCATTGACATACATAACATTATCTAAATGATGTGTATGTAAATTTGGGACTTATACTGTGATACAAAACATATTTCATATGGTACATAATATATTTTTTGGTGAGGAAGATATTTGTTGAAGCTCATATTAAAATGTTGAAATTGAATGAATCACAATGATATGTAACATTTTTTAAATGGTATGTAAGGTTTTACTTATCAATACATAATACATCTTAGTTCATACAGAATATATTTACTGAAGTTCATCTATAGATATGGAAATGGAAAGAACACTATGTCACATAAGATATTTAGGGCATAGGGAAGGTTTTAAAATAACACATAATATACTATTGATGGTATGTAAGATATTTAAAAGTTGAAAGTTATAAAAATATCTAAACTAAAAAGATATATAAGATATTGAGGTTGATGTGGAATATATGAAAAGGCATTTATATCGAATGATCCATCCTTTCAATAATGGTAGTTATCATTAGTATTTCTATTTTAATACCCTGAATTTCCCAAATATGGATTTATAATCATGTCACAGATGTTCTAGGGGCATTCCGAGCTCGTTCAGAGCCTGGAGTTTGAAAATGGTAAAAAAAGACTAGGCCGCATGGTTTTTATAAAACAGTGTAACCTAGGTTGCAAGGTCGTGTGTCTGGTTATAGACATGGGAAAGATCCCATTTGCATGGTTTGCATGAGGTTAGTAAAACCATTCACCTAACCATATGGGGTGCCCTTATCTATAGACAAATATTCATTGCTTTCACACTATTTGACTAACCATGTTCTTAAACCATTATCTTTTGTATTTTTTGGTGAAATATCTAAAATGCCCCCATACATATGTTAAAAGATGTTTTTATCATTTTCCTTCTTCCTCTAGTGTACCATCACCCACCTCTATTACCTTTTGAGCTCAAAAACACCATAAAGTAGTATTTGAATCAACTTCTTCCTCTAGAGTCCATTCATCGATCTATTTGATGCTACAAATTTGTCTTGGTAAGCTCTCTTATTCTCTCTAATCCTATTGAATATTATCTTTCCATTTGTTATTCTATTTAGATGAAGGTTCATTTTCCCCATTTTAGGGCATTGAACTATTTCTCATATATCTTCCAACCAGCTTCAAATATGAGGCTAATTTCTTCTTAGGCATCATTTATGGCCATAAGGTAGGTGGTCACATGATTTTCCCATCGAGTTCTGGTCATTTCATAATTATGTCGTTGTGTCCTATTTATGCCTTTTTTGAGATACATTATTATATTGATTCCATAATTTTTTATATACCCTTATAACTAGATACAAGTTCTTTAAACATATATGGGTGGTTTTTTAGTTTCACTTTCCATACATGGACACCCAATGGGTGTGCCATATAAAGTGACCATTTTGGTCATTTGGCTCGAATGCCCAATTTTGATCCTAAGAGTTCTACTTATATTTTATGTTTATTTTCACTTGTAATATGTTTTCATGATTGAAAAAAGGATACCTTACATTTTTTTTCAATCTTGACTTGGAATTTACCATGTAGGCAATTCGATGGTTAAGCATGTCACCTCTTTAAAGACCCATTGAGCCTTATGAATTGAATTGGAATGTATTAATTAATTTACTGAATTGGTTATGGTAAATTTATTTTATATGATGGATTATTCATGATGGTGGAATCCTTTAGTTGAATTGACCATGAAACCATCCTTAACACATGATCCATAGAAATGAAATTTACATGCCATAATGAATTGAATAGGTTTAACTAATGGAATAGAAAATGATTGATTTGGATTCTTTCTTATGATGAATCAAATGGATTAATTTTATAGAATGAATAAATCTAGTCATCTTACTTTATAAATGGAATTATAATTAAATATAATTTCCCATCCTTGTTGGCACCCCTCTAAGTGCCATTATGAGTATTAGAATCTTAATTTCCTTTATTGTAATGACTCATTTGGATTTAAATGAAATGAACCAAGGTATGGTAAATACATTCTCCATGTTATTATTTATTAAATTATTCATATGAAATGTGATGATTCATATAGTATTTAACATGAATAATTATTACATAATAATTTATGCTCAGTGTATTATGTTATAATGATGATTATGCCTCTTATATGTGTATGGGTTGTATGAAAGAAATGGATGGGATGTAATTCCACATGCCTATTATAATTATAATACTCTTTTAAAGAGGTTTTGTGTGATGGAAAGGTTTGTTGATCTAGGAGGGAAACCATATTACCTTACATTGGGTGTTGATCATGGTGACTTAATCCAATGATATTATATGGGTGGTGAGATTTATATGCCACGTTCCATGATAAAGTGTTTCCATGGTGGATAACTCACCATCCTAAAATTTTTTCCATGAATTCTCTCACCTCTCTTGGGATATAGGTATCTTAACCTTTCACATGAGCTTATAGGCTCGTTAGATTGGTTATGGATGCTTGATTTATGCCCCGGTCTAGTCTAACACTGTTATTTTGGGTATATGGCCATTAGGAATCCTCAAACACTTGGTTCATATAGGTGGATTCAATATAAAACTAAAAAAATATATTTATATAATTACTATTGATATATATATATACTGAAATTATCATACACATTTTACAGAAATTATTTTAAGTAGGTAGAACTATCATATTTCCTTTGGTAACCTGACAGGGCTGGTTATTTATTTCAGTTATGTTTTACTATTCTTATTATACCTATAGAATGATTAGTTACGAGAACTACTTGTCTTACACGTAGACATAGTTGGTAGTGTCCTATTGAAATTTTTATCTCACACCCTACTCGGTCTTCCCTTGGCACCCGGGAAGATTGTATGCCTATAGGTATGGATAAGGGAAAGAACTCATATATAGGTTATTGATATATATTATTTTGGATAGATCTTAGGAGTAGATGATGAAGCATACATTCAAGATTCTAGTGGAGAATTGTTTGTTCTTTTTTACCATTGTTTATAGCATGATTATATGCATGTTTCTATAATCAATTTTTTTATTAGCATGCCATGATTTATGTATTAACACTACATTAGAGGCTTTTGTTATGTTATTCAGTTATTCGGTTGTTTATTTATTCTGTTGCTTACCCCTTTAGTTATCCTTCAACTCTTTACCAATTTATTGATGTTGATTATTTATATTATTCTTACTCTACTAAATTTTATCTATTGTATTCTCTATGATACTCTAGAATTATGGTATGGTCTCCACACAATACCACCATTACGCCCTCACTGCTAATTAGTAGCCTCTAGCATATGAGGAGGTGCCCTTGAATCCATGTGACCAACTGGATCGGAGCCAAGGATAAGTGGATCCGAGGTTGGGAGATTAAATGGTTGTATCCAAGTTTTTTCTTTATTTACTTTCTATTTGGAGACAATATATTATAAATTGGGAATTCATGGGACTTGGTCATAAGTTGTTCTTGGTCATCGCGAACCCATGTTCGAGGTAAAGGCCAAGTTGTCTGAATTATAATTTTTTTCCTTTTTCTATTTATTATTAATATCAATTCAACATTGGGTGATGTACTTGGTTTTAAATGTTATATATATTGAAGTTATGGAAATTGTGATTTATTTACTAGGACTAATGAAATTTGGGAGTTTTCATTAGATTGTGCATCATCATAGGCATAGTAGGAGGAATATTCCATGTATTTTTTCATTCAACATTTATTTTCAATGTTCATTTTATTTTTTCATATTGACTGTGTCGTGATATGTATTTAATTATACTATCACTTTTTTCAATTTTTGGAAAACATATTTGATACATAAATTGCATGCCTTAACCTAATAGTGTTTTCCTGAATAGGTTAAATCAAACACCATAAGCAGTCAATTATTTCATGTCAAGCTATAGACTATAGGTCGCATGATATGCAATGTGTTATGGTGTTGGTTAATAGTATTCCATATCTTATTTCATAAAGAGTATGGTCCCTTATGGATTAGAAAATGCAAAACCATCTGATTCAACCATATTAATGTGTTTTAATGTCTTTAACAACATTAATTTCAATTGGAAATGAATTTTAAATTGAAATGTTTTTCTTGAATATTCATAACATGTAGAATTAGACCCGAGCCCTACCTTAGTAGTGGTAATTAGGGTTCTCATATGTTCTTTTGTTTTATTGTGGTCTTTTCTACCATCTTTTCATGGATTTTGAAGCTGGGAGAGAAGAGTGAACATTTATATATAAAGGATTTATACTTGTCCAAGTTTATTAAATGAAATATTATCAATTTATTAAATTTATTATGAGATTTGTGTTTGTAATTATATTGTAGTTTCTCCAAGATATCCTCTAATCACACTCCATGAAGGCAGTGATGACCATGCTCTTGAGGTGGCAGGTTATGAGTCACCAATGATTCCTATGGTTGTGTCACATATGTATCATCTTCCAGTTCCAGATGTGGGTACAAAATCCTAGTTCTAAGATGATTTTTTTATTCCTTATTTTATGAAATTTTTAGGTTGACCTACACTGAGCATAGTAGAGTTGACTAAAGAGTTTCAGAAGTAGCATCCACCCACCTTCTTGGGGGATGATAGACCTCACACTACAAAGTATTATATTGAAGAAATTATATCCATATTTGATCATCTTGAGAAGCCTCTAGATATAAGGTTCAAGATGACCACCTATATACTATATGATTTGGGCAAGAGATAGTGGGATTTTATCATCGAGGAAGATCGGTATTGTGACATTTTTTGTGATGATTTCTAGAGAATCTACTATTACTACTTCTTTTCACAAACACTGAGGGATGACCGAGCTTGGGAATTCATGATCATATAAGAGGTGAGAATGACTATCATGGAGTATTATACATTTTTAGAGATCAATATTAGTTATCCTGTTCTCTAGTAGGTGAAAATATTATGACCACCAAGTTATTCAAGGATGGGTTGGTTTGTGTCATTCGATCATAGGTCAACGTCTTCAGGTTGACCACCATTTCATAAATTGTAAACCAGGCCTAATTACAGAGTGAAACATAAAGGATGTTAATGATTATATTCAAGGTGGTTTGGAACCTAGGGATTCTAGTGTTTATTCTTCTAGTTGAAAAAATTTTTTTGAGGCTATTTTTAATAGAATAAGTAGTTAGGATCTTCATGTAGATATTTTTATTATATTTCACCACTACAAGATGAAATAATACATTAAGTCTCATTGTCCACCAGATATAGTCAAGTGTGGAGTTTATTGAAGGATATGTCAAATTTAGTGCTTCTTTAGGGATTTCCCGCTAGTGATAAGTGAGCAAGGATCTTCACCTACTCCTCATTCAAGTGCGGGGTCAGTAGGATCACATTAGATAGGTATTTGGAATACAAATGAATGATCCAAATCAGGTGGAGGTTGAGTAATAGGTAGTCATACTTATGATTTCTAGTGCTAGTATAATGGGCTTTATCAGAATAGTCAGGTAGTAGAGCAAGACCTTGGTACCGAATAGTTACGTGCAGTTCATGATATGTCATAGGAGAAAAGAGATAGACCTTCTACAGTTTGTGGTAGTATTCTAGTTGCCTCCAGTTTAGTGTATGGATTATTTGACATAGGTGTATCTCAATCATTTATATATGAGGAAATACCTTAGAGTATGGGCCTTGATATCGAGTAATTTAAAGAAATTATGATGCTAGATACACCAGTAGGTATCGGTTTAAAGGGTGTACACTACTGTCAGAATTTTCCCCCTGAGATAGGTTGTTACCTTTTTCTGTGGAATATTTACATCCATGGAACCAAGGGTTTTTACATAATTTTTGGGATAGACCGATTAGTTCCGTATAGAGTCCACATTGACTACGATCATTGTAGTGTGATTTTTACATCACCATAAGGAGGTAATCATGTGCATATGGTAGAATGGAATGTAAAAGATTCATGATCAGGACTCGAGCAACAAAGGCTAGGAAATGTGATAGGTCAGATTGCTAGTCTTTCTATAGATAATCAGAGGTTATGAGTCATTTAGTTTCCTCTTATACTAGAGTATTTCAAATACTTCTTTCATAATGAATTCTTTGATCTAACTCTGGTGCGAGAATTAGATTTTACTGTTGAGGTTTTTCTAGGTGTAGCACTAGTGACCATTCCTCCTAACATGATAGAACGTATAGTGCTTATGGAGATCAATAATAAATTAGAGGATGTGAAGGGTAAAGGATTCATACTCCCCAACACTTCTCATTGGGGTTCACCAGTCCTTTTCACTAGGAATGTGTATCGTATAATTAGGCTCTGCGTGGATTACCGTCATTTGAATTAGCTCACTGTAAAAAATTGGTATCCATTTCCTATAATTGATGGAATATTTGATCCACTCTTTGGGTAGAATTCTTTTCTAAAGATATATTTGTGGTTGGTCTATCATTAGGTGCAATTCAAGACATTATACATACCTCACACAACTTTCCGGATTAGATATGGTTTATACGAGCACCTAGTTATGTCGTTCGGACTCATGAATTCACTTTAAGACTTCATGTCTCTTGTGAATTATGTTTTCCACATGTATTTGGATACATTCTTAGTAGTATTTTTTGACAATATGTTGGTGTATTTTTACTCCATACATAACCATGAAACCCATTTTGAGATCATGTTAGATATATTTATATAGAAACAAATCGTTTTTTTTATATCATTAAATTCCACTTATGAATCGATAAAGTCCACTTCCTAGGTCATATAATCCTAGATTCAGGGGTTTCAGTTGACCCAAAGAAGTTAAGAGATATATTTTCTTAGTATCAGCCCAAGAATGCATTTGAAATTCATAGTTTCTTGGGGATTTTTAGAGATTAAAGAAACTTCATCAAGGATTTATCACATCTTGCAACGCCACTTATGGGCTTGACAAATAAGGTCGTTAAATTCATATGGTCAGAATCATTTGAAGTAGCCTTTTAGGAGTATAAGGGTCATTTGACTTCAACACTGATATTGACACTAATAGAGCTACGATGCATTCATACTATATATTGTGATTCATCACATATTGTTCTTGGAGTAGTTATGATATATGACAAGTGAGCCATTGCACGTGGGTCTCATCAGTTGAGGCCTAACAACCAAAATTACCTAATGCCCAATATCGTTCTTGTTACTGTTTTGCATGAATTATGCTGTTGGTGACAATAT
Organism: Viscum album; assembly: GCA_963277665.1. Classification (NCBI taxonomy): domain Eukaryota; kingdom Viridiplantae; phylum Streptophyta; class Magnoliopsida; order Santalales; family Viscaceae; genus Viscum; species Viscum album. The sequence continues at coordinate 1,270,452,467 of OY728164.1, forward strand.
TTATTGGGACAGTGTTTTGTGGTATTCACATATCACAAAATAATTAAGTAAATATTTACACAATAGGATAAAAATCTCAAGAAATAAAGGTGGGTGGGGTACCTTCAGTCATTTGATTTTGATTTTTCTTACATACCCGATAAAGGAAATTGTGTAGATGATGATCCAAGACAAAAGACTCAGACACTAGCAGTTTAAGAATCTATTGGTGAATGGAATATTATGGTGTTATTCTCAGATAGTCATGTTGAGATTCAGGAGGACCATGGTCATACTATCTTTTTAGCCTTAGTAGTGACATATACGCTTATGGAATGCGTAATAATGAGATAGCTATCTGATCATGAGGGCCTTCTCCAATGGGAAAGTGTCTCAACCAATGGTACATATTCAAGTTTTCATATTGATGGGGATGATACTCTATTGTTCTATGGGTGTGTATGGGTCCTAGAATATATAAAATAGGTGATGATATGGGAATTCCACGCATCAGCATGGGTGGTTTACCTTGGTGTTACCAATATGTATCAAGATATTTGGTTCCAATATTGGTGGCCTAGCATGAAACATGATATTTCTGATTTAATCACCTGGTGTTCCACCTATCATCTAATGAAGGAATAACATCAGTTTCTGGCATAGATTTTAGTCATTTTCCTTTCTTGAGTGGAAATGGGATGTTGTTTCGACCAAAGTATTGACTGGACTACCCAAATCAGCTCATGGAAACGACATAGTATGGTTTATCATTGATCACTTGATGAAGGTCCCATACTTATTAACTATGTGAGAGACCTTTTGGGTTGATGATCTTGGATATTGTTCATTAGAGAGGTTGTATGTATTCATGAGGATCCTTATTCTATCATTTTTTATGGGGATGCTCATTTCACATCACATTTCTAAAAGGGGTTGTAGAAGTATTTTGATACCCAGGTATTTCTAAGAATATGCTTTCACCATCAAACCAATGGATAGATAGAGCATACAATTTAGATTCTGGAGGACATTATCTATGCATGCATCTTTTACTTTGGGGGTTCTTGCGAGAAACACATTCCCCTCACCTAGTTTTCTTATAATAACATCTTTAAAGCTACCAAAGAGATAGCTCACTATGAATCCTTCTATAGGAGAAACAGATTCCCCCTTTATCAATGATTTTTTACAAGCTCTAATAAAAGAATAATTCAAAAAAAATATGTTTCATTAAAAATAATTTAATAAAACATAAATATAATATATATTTTTTGAAATATATTTTAGATAAGGTAAATAGAAATTTACACTTAAAATATAAGATATGTAATGAAAATGTCTTATAAAATTTCTAAAAATATTAATTTTGATTGAGAATTTTCTTATTTTTACTAATTAATAGTCATTTAATATCTATTTGATAATAAAAAATCAAAAAAAATAAAATAAAATTTAAAATAAGTTGAAAACGTAACTCAAACTTAAAAATGCCATAACTTTTTGTCTAGGTGTCTGTTTGGGCTCTACCACAGATCAAATCAATGATTGCGAAGACATATACACCATCATGATTAGAGGGGACCCCATTAACTATTATTTAAGGCACCAAAAGGCCTGTAAGGCCACTAAAACTGAGTTTTTAGTCGGGGCACCATAATGTTTTAACATTTGATGGATTTTAAGGCTCATTTATGGGGGTCATTTTTCCCTTTTTTAGTGGATCCTAAATTTATTTTGAGGGATTAAATTTATTTTGAGGGATTAAATTTATATTGATATTATGGATTTTAAATTTATCATTTTACATAACTTAATTTTATTTATAACCTAATATAAAACAGTATATAAATATTTTTTATATTTTTATAAATAAAAATTTTATTTTGTAAATAAATAATTAAAACACATTTACATAAAAAATATATTTATTAATATATAAATATATATATAATCATATATAAAACTATGTGGATACAAAAATATATGGATAAAAAATGTAACAAAATATATATAAATATATAGATATATCATAAAATGTGAAACAAAATAGTATTGGGGAGTGGAAAAGGCTTCGATGTATATAATGGAGATATAGGGTTTGAAACTCACTGAAGGAAAGAGTGCACACATAGGAGGTTGAAATTATCTAAAGCACTGATAAAGGGGTTGGCAGATGGTGCATGGAAAAAAAATTAGATAGCCTTTATCAGCAGAACCTTTATCAGTGCTTCTTTAGCACTATTAAAGGTCCACTTTAATAGCGCTAAAAAGTTGATGTTAAAGGACCCTTTTTACAGTGCGTTTTTTAGATCTATTAAAGGGGGTCTTTCACATAATTTTTTAGCACTGATAAAATTATCAGGATTTTAATCATGAATTTATTATCAGAAATTTTTTAGCACTGATAAAGGCCATTTCTATTTCTGTCAAAGGCCAATTTTTTATTAATGGTTAGACCCTTCGAGGTTGTGAAATAGATCAGACCAATAGCATACCAGTTAGAACTTTATCAAAGATACCAAGTTATTCATGATGTTTTTCATGTATCTCAACTTCATTTATATTGTCCAAACATGTCACAAATCTTTCATCACGAAAAGGTTGGATTAGATATGGTTGCTTCCTTGAAGAGTATCCCATTCATACAGTAGATCTGAGCATGAAGACAATATGAGGTAAGTCGGTTCCTCTAGTATATGTGTTATAGTAGCATGGATGAGTACAAGATGATACCTAGGAGTGAGAAGCTAACATAAGATTTTAGTGGCCACAACTCTCTACTAATGATACATCTTTACCCTAAGAGGGCTAACTCAGGGATGATTTTCTTTATAGAGGGGATGTTGTAACGTCCCATCCTTTCAAAGAAGGTATGATTCATTAGTTTTTCAATTTTAATACCTTTAATGGAAATTATATAGATGTATAATCATGTAACAGAGGTTCCAAGGTCGTCTGGGGTTGTTTGGAGCCAAGAGTTCCAAAATGGGAAAAATAGACTGGGTCGTATGGTTTTTTTAAAACCATGCAACCCAGGGTGCACAACCGTTTAGTCAGTTGAAGACATGGGGTAGAACCTATTTTCACAATTTCCATATTGTCATTCAAACTATGTTTATAATTATGTGGGGTGCACCTTTTCTATATAAAACTACGTACGGTTTGTGCATAGTTTGTCAAACCATTTTCCCAAACAGTGCACTATGATATTTTTGGGTGAAATGTCTAAAATAAAAATCAATTAAGTGAAAAGATTATTTTGTTCTCTTATTTATTCCACCAGTATACCATCACCCTCCAATATTACCTTTGGATCTCAATAACACCTTAATGATGGCTTCGATGTAAGTTCTTCCTCTAGTGTACGTTCCTCGGTCCATTGGAATCTATGAATCTTCCCCAATAACATTCTCTAGTTACTCTAATCCTATAAATGTTTATATTTCCATATGTTGCACTATTTATATGTAGGTTCATTTTTCAAATTTTAGGGAATTGGACTATTTCTCATTTCTCTTTAATCCTACTTCAATTTTCATGTCTATATTGAGTGAGGCATCGTCTATGGCCTTAAGGTAGGTGGTCACACAATTTTCCCATCAAATTTTGGTTATTTCAAAATTATTCTATCATTCTGTGTGATGGAATTTGTTGATAATCCCTATTATATTAATTCATTTATTTCAAACTAATACTTGTACATAGATACAATTTCATTAATACTTTTTTGGTGGTTTAGAGGTTTCACTTACCATATATGGACACCCCATGGGTGTGCCATTAAAATTGACCATTTTGGTCATTTGGATCAAATACCTGATTTGGATCATAATCATTTGGCTTCGATTTTAAGTTGATTTACCCTTGTAATATATTTTCTTGATTGAAAAATGATTCATTGAATGTGTTTTTAAACTCTAAACTAGGAATTTACCATGTAGGAAATTCCCTTATTGAGCATGTCACCTCTTTAAAGACCCATTAAACCTTATGGTTTTAATTTTCATTTATTAATTAATTAAATGACTTGGTTATGGTAAATGGATATTATATGATGTCTTATGCAATATGGGGACATAATTTAAATGAATTGACCATGAATCATTCCTTGTCACTTGATCCTTAGAAATGGAATTTCCATTCCCTAATGAATTGAAAATGTTGAACTAATGGAATTTAAAATTATTTATTGGGTTACTATATTATGATGAATCAAATGGATTATTTATATTGAATGGATTATAATATATAAAATTATTTGTAATGGGAACTTTCCTTATAGTTAATTTCTCAGCCTTGTTGGCACCCCCCCTAAGTGCCTTCATGTGTTTTGGAATTTCAATTGTAATTATTATAATGACTTAATTGGGTTTAAATGAAATGAACCATGGGATGGGAAGGTTGTGCTCCTTATTATTATTTATTAAATGATTCATATGAAATGTGATGATTAATATAGTATTGAACAAGACTATTTACTACATAAGAGTTTTTGCCTTGTGTATTATGTAATAAAGATGATTACAACTCATCTACGTATATGGGATATATGAAATAAATAGATAGTAGGTAATGACCCATGCTAGTTATAATCATAATAAAACATTAAATATTCTATGTATGATTCTAAGAGGTGATGACCCCAGAGGAAAATCGCACTCCCTTACATTGGGTCTTGAGCTTGGAGACTCGCACTTGGGATACTATATGGACTGTTTGATTTACACACCACTTTCTATGATAGAGTGTTACCATGGATGATCACTCCCCATCCTAAGTGTTGTTGCATGAATTATCTCATTGTTCTCGGGATGTAAGAAATATACCCTTTGGCATGAGATTGTAGTCCCTTTAGACTGGTTATGGATGCTTGAGTAATTCCCCTGTCCAGTCCAACACTAGTATTCTGAGTATATGGCCATTAGGATTCCTCAAACTCTTGGTCCATATAGGTGTATAAAATTTAGAACTAAGCTATATATATACTTAATATTAATATATTCATATAGACTTGATCACACACTTTTTCCAGTAATGATCTTAAGAAATTAGAGCCACCATGTGTCCTTTAGGAACATGAGTGGGCTTGTTATTTATTTTAACTTTGTTTTACTATTCTATATATATATATATATATCCACTATTTAGTTACAATAACTACTCAGATTACATGTAGACACCGTTGTTGGTGTCCTAATGAGATTTTTATCTCACACACTACTTTGTACTCCCTTGGAAACTGAAAAAATTTCATTCCTTCAGGTATGGATAAAGGAAAGATATCTTCTATATTTTTTTAATATGTATTTTTTTATATGGATCTTAGGAGAAAAGGATAGATTATGCACTTGAGATGAAAATGGAGAAGTTTTGGTTATTTTTTTACTTCTTATATAGAATGTTTTTTTTTTCAAGTTCTTCTAATAACTTTTTGTAATAGCATGCCATACATTATGTATTGACACTATTTTAGATGCTATTATTATGTTATTTAGTTGTTCATTTGTTTATTTATTTTTTTTCTAGATCCTTCAGTTATCTACATATTCTCTCACATTTTATTGATTTCTATTGTTTTTATTCTACTTCCATTGTTGTTTATTATCAGTTTTATCTATTATGCTACTCTTACATGAGGGTATAGTCTCCCCACTGTACCATCTTTACATCGTTGTTACTATTCAAGATCCTCTTGCATATGTATAGGCGCACTTGAGGCCATGTGACCCACTGTCTTGGGGCACTAATTAAGTTGATCCCAGGTCAGGATGTTACAACATAATATTATATTGAGAACATATAAGTTTCTAAAAAGAAGATAGAAGATATTATTTAGAATACGTAAGATATTTTAGATTTCTGAATTAATCATAAGATATTATATTTCCAATATAAGTTTTATTAGTTTAAGAAAATTTGACAATTATATAATATTAAATTCAATCAGTTTTGAGATGTTATTTATAGACTAAATATCACACTATTGGTGATCGACCCCTAATACATGATGATTTAGAAGTAGATTTAAATGAGAATAAATTGTGTGGATCTTCACATAATATTTTATGTATTTCAAATATAAATATTTGAAATAATTTATAAATATCAAAGATACAATACTTAAAGAACAAATGTTAAAAATGTTTAAATGAATAGATGGGTATTTATGGACTTTCAATTGTGGAAAGTTATTTGAAAACAAAAATATTATTTTTTGAAAATGACTAGTAGTACCACATTATAATTTTCAGAGACTAAATTTAAATTTTGAGATGATAATGGTGCCTAATATAATGGAATTTTTATATTAAAATTATATAAATAATATTCATATAATTTTGAATATATATAATGAGAATAAGAAGAAGAGTATTTAAGTGTGTGGTATGTGTGTGTGGGAAGTAATTATGAATTAATTTATATTTTATTTCTCTAAGGATCATTTTTATTAATGAAAAGGGTATTTGATGAAATTAATAGAGAAAAGATCATGTTTTTTAAGAAAAAAATAAAAAAACAAAGAAGGAGGAGGCCATTGAGGTACGTTTATAATATAATTTATTATCATTTAATGTGGAAGATAAGAAATAAGAAGAGAAGTGAGTTGAAAAAAGATAAAATTATTTTTTCATGAATATATATATTCTATGTGTGGAGTCTCTTGAAGAAGATGACTGAGACTAAGTTTTTATAATGATACAAATTTTTATTCTTTTATAGTAAATTATCTACTATATATTGAATACCCTAATTAAAAAATAAGGTATTACTAGTTTATGTAATGACATCCTAGATCAGATTGACGATTCATTTCAATAGTGAGTTTGGGAGAGATTATTATAAATTAGTGGGAGCCAGTATATAGAACTGATATAATTTTTATAAAATAGTCTAGAGACTATATAGAATTTTTAGACAATGTCCTATTGGTTAATGATGATACCTTCCTCACCTGAATTCACTTGATTTTTATAGTTTATATATATTTATTAGACTGTACTTGAACATAGAAAAGAGTAGATGCCACATTGGGATAAAACCACATAAAATAGCTTTTCTGTTTGTCATTATATATTTATTACTTCACATGTGGTGTTGTGTGTATGGAATTTGTAATAAGATATTTTCATATTAAATATTATTGTGGTTAAAATATTAATAGGGAAAATTAAAAGAGATAGTAATTTGGTAAAATTTGTTCTCACTAATTCACCCCACCCCCTGTTTGAATGCACAATCCTACTTGGATTTTATCAAGTGGTTTCATAGAAAACTCATATTCCCTTTGAATGGATCTATTTTATATCCTAGTTGTTTTTATCAGTTAAATATGAAGTGAATATTAAATAAGGTCCTAATTTTTCTTCAGTATAGAATAGTGTTTTCATCCCAATAAATATCAACATGGCTATTTCATCCAAAACCATGAATAATAGAAAAAATAAAGACTCTATGATTTTGAGAAATATTTTAGAGGAGGAAGAGTGTACACCATAAATTTAATTTTATCAAATTTCTCGTTTATCTATCATATTTTTTCAGATCTTAAATAATATATTACATATTTTGAATTGTATGTGAATATTGAATCACTAAATGAATTTTAATCACATATAAAGGACTTTTTTTATTAATTGTTGAAATTTTTACATATATATTATTTTTTATCAAGGGGATACAATATGAGAAAATATGGTGGTGTTTGGAGGATGATCTTACGGATAAAAAATTATCTACAAAGTTTATAAAATGAATTAGTCTCATTAAAATCCAAAGAATAGTACTCAAAATTTCACGATGAAAAATTATTCATGGTTGAATAATTATTGAAAAATATTGTGGTTGATAAATTTAGGGAAATTAAATCTTGTTATGAGAAAATACATGCATTGAAATAAACTCAAAGATCTATCATGTATATTAGGAATTCTCAATTCTAGATCAAGTCTAAAGTGATAATTGATCTTGATGATACTTTGAAATAAATGACTAATATATATAAATTTTACATTATGAAGATATAGATATAATGGTATATTATAATTTTAAAAGTTAAGGATGAAAATAATACCCTAGGTCTTAAGTTAATTGATCTATAATTAGAGCTGATAAATCTAGATATGACAAAAACATTGACTTCTCAAGAAGTTGAAAGAAGAAGTTCTTCCATAAAAGGTTCATATATGAGTATTTTTTCACAAAAAGATTCATATTAGTGCTGTGAATATATTTAAATAATCCTATAATATATCCAATGTAAGATTAAAATTAAAGGTAACCCATATTCCATAAAAATATGTTTTTAATAATTCCCATTACATTGAATTTATAGGTTACCACTCAAAATATGGATAAATATTGGTAGAAATAAAATCCACTAATACATTAATGGAGGATATAATAATTTAAAAAAAAAAGAATATATCCCTTAATGATACTTAGAGGGAGGATCATATAATATCAAAATATCAAGGGAAAAATCTTTCAACACTGCAACTAGAGGGAAAAAGAACAAGGATTATTGGTCGTTGTTGGTGATGTGGATGATTTAGACATAAGGAAATTGAATAATGGAATAATATTTTAATAATTTAAAGAAAAATAAGTCTTATACCAAGATTTATTATATATGAATAAAAAAGAGAAATTAGTTTTTGTAAAATAAAATAACATAGACTATGATAAATCTTTTTTACTAAAAAAATATTTTAATGCTTTAATAAATATTTGGAAATTACAAAAAACCTTTTCATAATGATTAAGAGTGATGGAATGAATCAACCATGAATATAACACAATTTATCTATATAATAATACCATACTAGATAATAATAAATAAATCAAAATCTTGATTTAAGTTATATTAGGTTGTAAATAAAAGAAGACTGATAAGAAAATCACCCCCAAATGGAATGTTGAGAAAAATGATACACTAATGAAGAGATTATTATACTATAGAAGAAAATTTAATATCATGGAACATTTAAATTATAGCTTGAACATCAAAATTGGTGGAAGAAATTTAAAGTATAAAAATAATCAATACAAAAGATAAATTAAAGGATTGGTTTAGTGGAAGACATCCAAGAAGAAGAACATGAGAGGTTTCCTAAAGTGGTTCAACTAAATTCTATTGAGAAAGGATGTGGAACATAAAAATAGACTAGACATAATACTAATAAATGCATGAATTTTATTTCAAATATTGTGGATATTTTTAGAAATAATGTTAAAACACCATCAACTTAATGCTCTAATAATGATACTATAGAAAATCAGTTTCCACATAAAAAATATAGTTGACCATGTTTCTAAGGAATGAATAATTATATAGAAAAAAAATTTAAATTGAAAAATAACATAAATAAAGTTCCAAATAATAAATGTGAATTCCTATATAATATGACGAAATCATATTAAAAAAGATAATATTATTGTGAAAATTAATAAGAGTATACTGCCTAAAGAAGCTCAAATCTAGAAAATAAGTGTAGGTGAAAGTATGAACTGTTATTATATATCTTGAGTTATAAAGAGAGGGTTTCTAGTTTGAAAAGAATATCTCATCTGTCTAGATCATATTAAGAAGAAAAGTATAATATACTTTATTAACATATATCTATTTTTTTAATTTGTGAATGGAAATGAAGGTAAATAATATAAGGTGAGAACTTGATGATTTTAGTGAATATTTTATTACTAAAAGAGATATCCATTCTGGAATACATTTAATTATATCATGATATCCCTTAAAAAATTTCATGTTACATAGAAGGATTCTTGGAGTTAACTTTAAAGAAGACCATTCATGATGAATAATGATGGAATGTATCCGTTAAGGGGTATTTAAACCTCCTTGAAGAAGATATTGTAGATTTTTTTCAACACTTGTTAAGTGTGATGACTATTGAGTTAATCAAAATAATAAATGACATATTATAGAGCTAAGGAAACATTATATATAACAGTTTAGAAAGAGTTTATTGTGTAGATATTTTGTACAACTCGTAATTATTGGTTATAATACTGAAATACAGTCTGAATGGAAGATATGTGAGTTAAAGAGAATTTGTTCCATCTATAAAGGTAAAGGAATACTCTTGCAAGATGTTTTAATAGTTTTATAAGGTTAGAATTAGGCTATTATATGATATTCTGAATCCACATGTGATAATTTTGCTACTTGATAAGAATTAGGTGTTTTTCAGATTTTGAAAATTAATTTATCTTACAAACATAAGATATTTTGAATTCTCATTAGATAAATCATCTATGAAGATGAATTTTGAAAGAAAATTGAAAAGGGAATTGGAATTATGCACTAGATATTTATGGATCCCATAAGATAAATTATCTTACACACTAAAGTTTTTAAGATACATTAAATAATGTAATAAGTAACTTATGAGATATCTACTAGGTGAAAATTCAAGGTTCAAATATGATTATATTATGGGTAATGAGATTGAAATCTGATGATGAAGGTGTTATGTTCTTAATGGGGCACAAATCATGATCAAAAACAATTTTATGAATCAATATTAGGTTAAGATTAAACTATCTAGATAAAGATGATTCATATACAGAGGGAGTTCCATGCCACATTATATAACATCTGCATCACTATTCTTAAGTACAAATATCAAGTGAATTAAAATTATAGATTTTTTGGGGATATTAAATGGAAATTTATCCCAAAATAATTCAAATAGTACACTAATGAATTATTATAAGTCTTTATCCAATAGTACAGGATGTGTTTAATGAGCCAATAAGATCCTCTGAATATAAAGGCAGGTTTTCATAACTAAATATAGAAATATTATTCACAGAATATTCAATGAATATATAGATAAATACAATTTTTTAATATAAAATTCATCTCAATGTTTGATTGAAAAGTGTTTCACTCTTAAAAATAGTGAATGGTACCTTAAATTCATTATATGGGGATTTATGTTCTTATTTACATTCAATATTGATCCACTTTTCTTGAAAAAAACTCTACATTGTCACTAAATGATATAAGAAATATTGAAAATGATTGGAAGGCTAAGAATGTTTTGTTATCTTTTCTATCTAAAAGGGAACTGACCAAGGTCATGATATCTAAGAATACTAATTCAATTTCGAAAAATATTATTATAATTTGTAAAATAAATATACAGGTGAAATAATAACTGTTTTAGATTAGTTTACAACCATTTGAATAGGTCAGAATACAAGAGGATGGATTTTTTTATAAAATATTTACCATGGTAAATTTGACAAAGATAACTATTATGAGGGTCAGAGAAACTCTTGAAGTGTCCACTATTATAAAAAATGATGATAATTTTAGAAGATAAATTTGATATTAAGATATCAACATATGAATATAGGGATATTGATGACTTTATTATTTATAAATATAAAAATTACCTCATTAATTATGTAAAGATAAGAGGATCTAATATTAAGATAAAATAAATTTAGAAAACGAATATTTCTATTAAATCATTAAAATATATAAATATTGAAGAAAATTGGGATTTCTTGACTGAATATAATGAAATTTAAGATTATGAAGAAACGGATTATCTTGGGTTAAGAAGTTCCATAAGTGGTGGAATATGTAAGTGTAGAGATGATCTACTTTTCGAATATTTTAATTGCAAAATGTTTTGTTATTTCTCCTATTAACTATCTTATAAGATTTGAAAAAAAAATGATAATGAGGAATATTCTAAGAAAATAACTACTATAGATATATTAATTTCACAATAAAAATGAAATAATATGTTCTAACCTATTTCTATTAGATGTAAAATTTTATCAGTCAATGAAGGTGTGTTTAATAGTGAAGAAATTAGTGATTATGAAGCTCTCAGATATGTTTGTCAAAGAGTTTTCATGGAACAAGATGAAGAAGTGATAAACCTATTACAGAATGATTATTAATACAATATTGAGTATACCCTAGATAAATGAGATAATTATAAGGAATAAACCATATGAATACAGATCAATATGTTTTTGAAAGATGTTAAAATCCTGGGAGAAGGAAACAGTCGTCTTAAAAAAGGATCTGATGAGAAAAGACAAAGTGAGGATGAAAAATAAGTTCTTAAAAAGAATTTTAGATATTGAATCATGATATTAAAAAATAAAAAACATTGAGGATATGGCTTACAACATTGTCTTAGTAGATAATGATATTGATAGTCTTAGAATGAAAAATTACAAAATTAAATAAAACAATAAAAAGGTCATTGGATAATAGGGAGAATATTTTAAGCAACCAATAATAAGTAGCTACTCCAAGAAAGATATAATGTATGAAAAGGGAAAGTGTACAAAAGTTTTAGTTTAAATGGATATTTTGTTTATTAAAGAAACATTTGATTGAATGAAATATAGAATAGTTGAATATTATAAAGAAATGCCCAAATATAATCAAATATTGAAATAAATAAATTCCTAAAAAGGAGATTTATCAGTCACTAATTTTCATGTAATAACTAAACAAAAATAATTTGAATGATATAAAAATTTAAATGTAGAAAATAGATAAATATATTATTCCATTTAGTAGTTGGATTTCTATACAAAAAAGAAGATTTGAAACGTTCTAATAGTGTCTTGGAATGTTTTTTCATATGTAATATACCTTTTGGTATAATATATCCTATACTATATTTATAATGGAGAAACAATCAATGGAAGATAAAGAAATCATAGGTAATAACTCATCCAATACATCAAGAGTTTTAAAATAATGTTGAAGTGATAAATAGTTATATATCCTATAAATTGGTTTTTGGAATGTGTGATCAATAATTAAACACTTTAGACATGTGTGTTTCATTCATACATTTTAAGCTAAGTATCTATCATAGGATTGGGAATGTGAAAAATCAAAGATATATTAGGTAACAGTCAAATGATGTTGATGTTTCTTTTAAATATTGAAAATTTGAAAACATTGGATCAAAGATAGTGGATTATCATCCCACGTGATAGCTTATTTTATGAACCTTAAGAATGTTGAGAAATATGAATGTGAATTTGAAAAAAAATTATCAGGAAATTTCCCTTAATTTTAATGGTATTTCAAAAAAAAATTAGAAAATTAAATTAAATCGATCTGGATAATGTATTTTTTTTAATGGAGTGAAACATTACTTATTGAGTGTATCAAAAAATTAACCTTCTAAATGATTTAATCATCGGTAAAAATGGATGTACAATCAAAATAAAGAAATATGGGGTTGTGGTTATAAGGGGTATAATAACCTAAGGAAATCTTTTTCATATTAGGGAAATAAGTTCGAGTACTTACTTAAGAAAACAAGAAGAAAATGAATTATGAAATTGAAGGATAGGTCACCATGTCTAAAATAATATAAAGAAACTAGTCCATGAATAATTTATGAGAAATTTTTCTTTTCTGAAAGAAGACACCATCACTATTTAGCCAATATAAACAAAGGGAAAATGGTGAACATGGCATGTAGGGGAGTTCAAATTAAAACATCAAAGCCTCTTGAACTAATAAACTCCAGTGTATGTGGCCCTATTAATAATAAATCAAAAAATGGAGAATGATATTTAATCACATTCATATATTATTTCAAAATTATGACATATATCATATTTATTTCACACAAATCATAGGCCTTTAATAGATTTAACATTTTTATATGACATAAAGATAAATAGATAGAATTTCACTTGAATAATATGATATCAGATAATGGGAGTGATTATTCCAAAATATAGTTTAGAGAACATCTAAATAAAAATAAAATCATACATGAATATAGTGCTTTATATACTCTTCAATATAATGTTTTATATTTTATTTGAATTTGGTGATATGGTAATTTGGTGTATGTCCTAGTTCCCGCTCACCCATAAAGCGGATTTTTCAAAATCAAATAAAAAATATAATTTCCAGTCAATATGAAGGTAAGAATATATTTCTATTTGATATGTAAATCACTATGTTTTATGAACATAACTTCTTAAAATATTACTGGTTAAAGGACATCACAACATCTATAATAATTGTGAATAGATGTATCTTAACGTTAAAATCATGAATGGTCGCCTATGATATGTGGTTTAGAAGTAAACTAAATGTTAAATATTTCAGGGTGTATGTAATTGTTTAATTAATCATTAAAATGATATAAGTGGTGGATATTTTGATGATAATGTTGAATATAAAATCATTCATGAGTACACAATAAATTAAAAAACTTATATGTGTTACAATAATAAATATAAAATAATTATTGATAGTGATGATGTCACAATTTTTGAAAATTAAGAAGGATCTATAAAAACAATCATTATGGATGATAAATATATTATTTTCGTTTTGAAACTTATCAAAAAAATAAAGAAAACAGACAAAATCATATATAGGATGCAGATTCTTATTTAATAATGATGAAAATAGAGAGTTAAAATATAAAGTGAAAAATAAAAAGACTAATAAAGAATGTTTATACTGAGGAAATTATTGGGTACATAAAATCTAGTGTGTAAACAAGATGTAAGATGCTGGAAACTGGACATATCAGCCTTTTTTCAAAATTATAACCCATAATAGTTGAATAATCCATTGAATATGGGACATCAATGAACAAATTTATAAGATTGAAAAGAATGAAATTTGGTAACTCATTCCTTGACCCATTAATAAAAAATTTATTGGATCTAAATTGGTATTTATACATAATATTGGTGAGTATGGTAATGTTTCAAGAAACAAAGTTAGACTTAAATATAAGAAATGCTCAAAAATTAAGTAGTTTAATTTAATCAAAGATTTTTTTCTCATGGGCAAGACTCAACTCTATCATAATAGTACTTTTTATATAAGAATATATAAGCTTCATGATATTTAAAACAAATTTTAAATGTGTTTTTAATGGTGATCTCAATGAGGAAGTCTACATGTAACAACTTGAAGGATTTATGCTTGATTCAAATGGTAGAAGAATATATAACCCAGAGAATGATTTATATGGTTTGAAGAAAGGTTTAAGAGCTTCTCATTTCAAGCTTGATGAATATATTATATGAAACAGTTTTCAAAAATAGTAGGTTTATAGTAAATTTTATGTAAATAAGACTAAAACCACATCACATTTTTGATTATGTATGTTGATGGTGTACTTTTTAATATAAATGAGTAAATATTTTGTTAGGATTCCACAAGGAATATGAAATAAATATTTTACATGTAAATACTTGGATAAATAAAGGTTTTCTAGGGATAAAAAATTACCCAATAAGTATATTTCATTTTTTTCAAGAAACATAAGTTAAATAACTATTGAGGAAGTTTGACATGAAAGGTTCCCAAGGGGTATCCACACCCATTCAGGGGGGAAAATGATAAAAGGTGATTAAGGGAATAATATTAATGAGAAATAGTTTGGAATATTTTTTATCAGTCCTGTGTATTTAATTGAAACTATACCAAATATTGTTTATGTTGTCACACTTTATTCTTGGTTTCAATCCAATCATAAGGAATGAAATCTGTTATAATCAAATAGGATCATGATATACATTTCCAATAAAATTAATTATAGGTTTATGTATAAAAATGTAGGTGACATGAATCTAAGAGGATTTGTTAATATAGTCTGGGAAAGAGATATAAATGATATAAAATCATAATCTTGTGGAGGATTTTTTAGAAAAGGTTATGTTTAATGGAAGTCAAGAAATAAATCCTCATTTTCACTAATCCCAATAGAATCTCAGTATGTGGATGTATCAATGTTAATGAAATGTATTATATTGATGAATAAATAACTACAAGACTTAAATGTTGAATCAATTTATCCTATGATCGTGAGCTTTAAAAAATAAGTTTCATTAATTTTATAAGAATCCAGTGAAACACTCCTAGTAAAAATACATTGAAATTAAGTATCATTTTCTAAAAGGTAAGTTTGAAGTGGATATTCTAATATTTTAGTTTTTTACTTCCAAAGAACAATTGGCATGTATTCTTTCAAAGCCTCTCAGAAATAAATAGTTCAAGAAGTTAAGGCAGAAAATTAGAGTACAGCCCACTCCCTATCATTGAGGAATATTTTTCATTAGTTTATACCCCTACTATTTATTTCTCATTTACTTGAGAATATATTTTTTATAATGTTAGAATGTAGTTTCTCTTGGCTATGAATTGTTTTTATATGGGTTCAGAATGGTTCATGAAAGAACCTGGGAAATTTGAGTTGAGTTTTTATGAAGATTTGATAGGTTTTAGCTATGTTTTTTTATATATAGCATTTATAATTGATTTAATCAAACTTTTTTATGAAAAAAGGTATCTCACATAGAATTATATATTATTGATTCATTATTATTTCTCAAAAAATTGAGTTTATCCATATTAATTCCACTCTTTGATTTTATTTTCAAGAATGGGAAGATACGTTTGGGGTATTGGTGGAAAATTCTATGGGGTTGTTGAAAATCCTTAAGGATGATGTTTAATTTTTTTTAAATATTGAGTGTGATGATTATTGAATGAATCTTTATAATAAATTACATGTTTTAGAGCTGAGGAAGAAATATCTACAAGATTTTATAAGGTTTTTTGTCTGCATCTATAGTGTACTGCTTCAAGAGCTATTGTTTATAATACTGGAAGCAAGACCCAATAGAAGATTGATGAGTTGAGGAGAATATTTTATATCCATAGATTCAAAGGAATACTCCTAGATGACATTTGAATATTTTTCAAATTGTTTGATAAGTTTAATAATTTATTTCAAGAAGTTTATAATGATTTTGTGAAAGTACCATTCCATAGAAGAAATATTGACAAAGGAAATTATCCTATGGTGAGTACTACATGTGATGTTTAAAAAAATGATTGATAAATTATCTACATGAAAATATTTGTGAGTTTTTTTTATTTAGAAATGGATCTTATCTTATGTATGTAATATGTTATTAATTCGTGTAGGATAACTCATCTATGTGGTAGGATAATGAAAGAAAATCAAAAACAAGATTTATCTTACAAGATTTAGGTTTAAGTATCCCATAAGGTAATTTATCATACATGGTGATGTTTTGAGAATACCATAAGATAAAATACTTATTAACTTATAAAATATTTATTAAGTGAAAATAGAAGGATCTATAATATTTATATTTTGAGTACTTTTTTTAAAATCAGACAATCTGAGTATTATGTTATTTATGTAGAATACATCATGATCAATCACATGGGAATATTTTATATTGAGATTAATGTCTAAACATCCCTAAAAAGAATATTATAATTCTATAGTATTTCTATGATTTATTTTATAGGATGAAAATCACCGTGAATGTTTGTAAATATCAATAATCCCATGATAATCCAAATATCACAACAAGGAAATAAGATTATTCTTTAGCCATTTTTATAGGATTATTTGAATGATTCATGACTAGTTATAAAAAATCAAGTAAGGTTTTGGTAATTGAATATGGAAATAATATTCACATAAAATTTGATGAAATTAAATAAAGAGTAATTAAAAAATGTAGTGAATTATGAGAATGTGAGTTGATTTACTATTATATAAATGAATAAGAAGAAACAATGAGAACCACCACATGATATTTCTATATAATATAGAAGAATATAATTGTAATAATTAGCCCTTATAGAGGATCATGTACTCATTTTTTATCCTTTTTTAGAAGATTTCATCTATTTTTTATTAATATGAAATTTTATTTGGTTGGTAACATCATATTGTATGAGTTCAAGGCCATACCCTTACTCAAAATACATTGGATAATAATAAGGGGATTGTGTGGGGGGCATAATAACCATGTGTCACTGAGTATGTAGTCATACAAAAGGAGGAGAACATTGTTAAAAAAACTCAACCTGGCTTTATCATTTCTATACTGGTGAGTAGTTTTAAGATAAAGTGCTGAAAATCACAAGAGTGAAGGCATTTGGAATTTTTGTACACACTTATTCCCCCTATGTGTATCACCCTTCATGAGATCTAATAAGGGGGAGTTGAAAATATGAGAATTCTATTTCATGATCTAGTTACATAGAAATATATAAATCCCAGAAAATTTACATTGAGGTATAATAATCAAACATTACCATATCTATTTGGATTGTTTCAAAATAGATTATTAAGGAGGATTTTTGTGATTTGGATGGAAAATTGAAATTATAGAAATCTAGTCACTCATGAATATTTTTGATGGGTTTTTTGAGTTGATTATAGGTAATAAAATTTAATACCTTATTAGACAACCCTAAAAGGGTTTTTTTAGTTTTTATCACATATTGAATATTTTTATAGATAAATTTTATTCCTATGTTAATCAATCTTTTTTGTTTTCCAAAATTTCTCTTATATATTTTGAGTCGATTAATTTATGCACATTACATTGTAGAAATTTGATTTTATCCTTGTATTAAGTGGATTATGTTTTACTAATTGGGTATATTAAAATTCATTTATTAGAGAATCATGAGATGATTAGAAAATTTAATTACACTTGCACCTTTGTATTCATTATAAATAAGGGGGAAGGATATTGAATTTATAATTGAAATGGGTACTAAAAAAATTTATAGGGGGATATTGAAGTAACCAAATGGATTGTGATAAAAATTGTTATATTTTTGTTAATATTTCAATGATAATTAAATTCAATATATATAGAAATTGGGTGATGATAAGGATCCCAATGAGTTAAGATCTTGAAAGAAACCACTATTGATGAAGAGTACCATGGAAGTGGGGAGGTTAATGATCCCATTGAAAATTTAGGATATACAATTGGAAATCTCATGACTTATATGAATTTTTTCCTGAAATTGTTTTTTGTAGATCCATTCATATTTTGAAAATGAAAAAAAAGGTTGAGATGATTCCCTAAACACATAGATTGTTATAATGATACTTAAAGTTCTCAGATAAAAACAATCAAGCAAGCAAAAAAATATCTTATGATCATAGTAATAATATTTTAATTTTAATCAATGAGAAGTGTTGATATATGGTGAAACAACTATCCAAAACTTGTTCCTTATAAAGGTTAAGTGTTTTTTACTTAAGGAGTTGTGTTAAGTTAGCTAAGAGGTAAAAGAGAATCCATTCTCAGTTAAACAAGAAAGAAGTTTGGTGAGATAAATGGAGAATATAAATTGGATGATGTTTGATTAAGTCTAAGTTTAATGTAGATAATAATTCTGGTAGTAAAGTTTCATTGGAATACTCAATAATAGTACTCATATGTTTTATGTTTTATTATGAATATTTTTGAAGATATTTGATGAGGATTTATATATTATTAAATTCATATAATTTGTTTTTAAGATGAAATTTGATGATTAGAGATTCTCAAGAAATGTTTGAAGATGTTTTGGGATGATTTAGTGAAGTTCTACTATTCTGATTTGGAGGTAATTCTGTTTGAAAAGGCAACAAAATTTTCCACTGTAATTATTATTATCAAAGTACTGATGTTAATCAAGATACATAACATAATATTAATGGTATATAAGGAAATTTAGGAGTTACACTATGATAAGAAACATATTTCATATGGTATGTAATATATGCACTAAAATTCATATTGTACTGTAGTAAGGAAATATTTCACGGTGAAATTTAACATTTTTTAAATGGTATAAAGGTTTTTCTTATTGATACATGATATATCCCAATTTATAGAGAAGATATTTGTTGAATTATTTTTCAAAATACATTTATGGAAAAGAAAATTTTGATATGTAAGATATTATGACTATACATAACATTTTCAAAGAATATGTAATATTTCATAAATGGTATATAAGATATTATAGAGTTGATAATTAAAAATTTCAAAATCTTTGTATGATACAGAAGATATTTTTGGTGATAGATAATATATGAAATGTCATTCAAAATATTAATTTGAGAATACATAATATTATAATGAGTATATATAAGATATTCTTGGTTATGTGTAATAAATTTGATCTCTTACAGAAGTTATGTGTAGAATATTATATTACCTGTGTAAGTTTTACCAATTTTAGAAAATTTTTGAATTATAGAAGGTTAAATTTAGATAATGTGGATCTATTCTTTATGGCTTAAATATAACATTTTTGTTGATTGTTTTGTAATTCAATTTGATTAAAAATTTGGATTAAATGAGAATAAATTGAGATTATCTTGGATTAATGATTCTTAGTTTTCAAATATAATGATTTAAAATCATTTTTTTTAATCAAAGTTGTAACAATTACTAAATGAAATATTTGATCAATTTAAATGAGAATATGTGTATTTATGGAATATTTGTCAATAAAAAAATTTATAAGAACAATATTATTCTGATATTTTAGGTATAAGTCCCATATGATTCTATTAAATGATTAAATTATTGTATTAGGATGATCATAGTAATGAATATCATGGAATTTATATATTTAAAGTATTGAAAAAATAATCATGTGATTATAAATATATATAATGAGAAGAATAAGATAATTTAAGTTTGTATCATAATAAATTGATAAGAATCTGATATTATATTTATCAAAATATCATTAGTATCAAAGAAATAGGGTAGATAAAGATATTCAGAGAGAGAAGATAATGTACAAAGAGGGAAAAAGAATATGAGGAAGATGAGGTTGATGTGGTACTTCTACTTCATAAATTATTTTCATTGAAGGTAGAAGAAAATAAATAATAAGAGAAGTGAGTTGAGAAAGGATGACACTACTATTTCACGCACACACACAAACCCACACACACACACAAATATATATATATATATATATATATATATATATATATATTCTTTGGGTCGAGACTCTTAAATAAAATGATTGAGGTTGGGTTTAGATTAAGAGACTGATGTGAATGCTACTATATCATATTATTTGTTGGTTTTAAAAGACACAAATTGAGGAACAATGTCTTAACAGTTGATATAGTGATATACCAAATCAGATTGAAAATCATTTTCAGTAGTGATTTTCGAGGGACCCATAGTAAATTGGCGGGTGCTAGTATGAAGAACCAATCAGGAGGTTATAAAATAATTAAGAGACTTTATATGATTTTCAAGATATAATCTTGGGGTTCAGAATTATATCTTACCTACCTATATTCACATGATTATTATATGGGATATATATGTTTCAAAATGGTCTTAAATACACTGAAGAGTAAATACCCACATTCGAATCGAACCCTATAAAAATTCCTTGTTTTGTGTTCTTGATTTATTTATTTCCTTACCTGTGGTTTTATTATTGGTATTCATAATAAGATATATTCATATTAACTTATTTTTAGGTTCTAATATTAAGATGGAAAATTAAAAGAGAAAATAATTCAATAAAATTGGTTCACACTGATTTACCCTCCCATGTTTGACTACTGTGTATTTTTCATGATATTTCACCTGAGAGACATGGTTATGTCATGGTGGGATATTACATACATGAACACATAACATTTTTTTGAATAAATGTTTAAGAAATGCATGTTTAATGATAAACCCTACTAATTTTTATCCATAATTATTTATATATTATGTGATCTTGGGTTTTTTAGATTGTTCCATGAATGTAGTTAATCATTTTAAATGGTAAACCATGTAAATTTTTTATTCTCATAATGATTTATTTTTTTCGGTGTGTTCTTTATAAATGAATTGATTTGTATCCTCATAATTTAATAGAGAAGAAGGAATAATGTTAAAAACTAAAAAAAGTGTATTACTTTAAAATTTGATGAATGTTTTTTTGAGGTGGAGTATAAAATAAATTAAATCATTAATTAACTCACCCACCCCTCACCCCCTCTCAGTGTATTATTTAGGATTGTAATATATATTGGTGGTATCCCCAATTGGTTTTAAATTTATTTTATTAATTCCCTTTATAAACCAAAAAAAATTAATTGAAAGAATTATCATATTATGATACCATGTCTATTATCTGTTACTTTTGTTGTGCTTGATGCATTTATAAATCAGTATTTCACTTTTACAGAAGCTTATATGATAACTATAGATGGTTATAAGAATATTGAGAATTATTTTTCTGATTCTAATTTAATTATTACATTAGTTTTAAAATAATAATTCATTAAAGTCATGGGGATTAAAATATAAAATAGAATATGGGATAAGTTAGAGAATAACTACGAATGTAATGTAAAAGTAAAAGAAGAAAATGTAAAGATTTCTCATTTGAAATGTGAAGATATATTACTAAAAAATGATGAATCATCATCATCAACATTTAGTTTTTTCTGATTAAGGAGAAAATATGAATACAACAGTTAAGGTGAATGATAAAATTGGATTCCAAGGGCATCTTCTAGAAAAAAAATGTATTAAAAGGCCTAAAGGGATCCACCATCTAAAAATAATAAGATATTTTATAGATACAATCTAAAGGATTCCAAAGAACCAGTAAGATGATTACCTTCTCTATTTGTATTAATAAAATATTTACCACTATATCATGGGTGGTGGTAGTGCAGAATATGATAGACGATGGAACAAGGTGATGCATTAGGGTAAATAAGAATTATCTAGACAAAATATGAATCCATTTCTACAAAATATATTTGGATACATTTCATAACATGGTAATGGATTTATTTATAACTCATTTGAAAAAACCAATGAGGTGGTGAGCACCATTAATGATGTTAGTGATACTCATGATGATTCCACAACGATCAAGATGATACTTTTCATGATACAACACTTTAGAAGACTTATTGGGGTTGGTACATAGAACCAACAACTAAGGACATTATAATTACTTATATTCATGTATTTAATATTAATAAATTTTTATCACATCATTATTATTATTTTAGGTGGTATAGTATGTGATAATGTTCTAAGGATTCTTGTCATAAAGAAAGGTCATATTAATCCCCTGTTATGATGAGAACCTAGAATAACAATGAAAATATTAATATATATAACTTATATAGAAGGATGGTATAGCTTTATGGGATAAAAATTATACTAGATATCATGGGTGGAGACTCATAGGACTTTGAGATACTTTATCATGGTGTACATCCTTGGTAATCTTCAGTGTAGAAAATTATGAGAACATGACCCACCAATAAAAAATATATATTTATATGTATAATTGGATATTTCTATAAATAGAAGTTTTTAATGATAATTAGACTTTAATATTATTATTAATATATTTCATGAGTTTTTTACGTTATTTTATTGATGAAAATTGTGATGATATAGGCTTGTTTTGAGGTATGATACATTGCATTTGTCACAAGTGATGTTGTATAACTTAATAATGAAAGAAATAATATATCCCTTATATTATTTAGTTGAATTTTATATATCATGCCCATAGATGGGAAATAATTTCCTAATTAATTCCATTTCCATGGTAGTGTTTTCGGTATGTGAATTTCTTGAAATTAAAATAATGATACATCGAGAAAATAGGTTCATGATAATTTGAGATAGAAAAATTATATTGCAAAATGTAAATTCATATGAGGTTACATATTATTGTGACATTAAAATCTTTTTCTATAGGAGACTATGATTCTTTCTAAATGATAAACTTTTACTTCAATAAGTGTAACTTAATGGAACAAAGAAAGGGTCCCAGAGTGTCACACACTATGTGTATTCTAAACCTTTGTTAAATTCCATATGAATTTATTGTATTTGATAAATATTATCCCGACACATGATTTAATAATTTTTCTTGTCAGTTTAATTAAAAAAATTCAATCACCATTCATTTGAATGAATATATTTGTGATTTGAATATTTAATAAATATATATTGATTAGGTACTTATTTATTTAGTTATATGGATACTTATATATATATTTTCTAGTTTATTAAAAAGGTAATAAAATATTTATTTATTTAGTTATGTGAATAATTAATAAATATTTATTCTCTAATTTTATTAATATAATATTTATATATTTTTTGTTGAATAATTTAGTGGTATTTATCTAATTAAATTATAGTCATTATTCAGTGGAAAATAAATATTGAGTACTATTAGAGGATCGACATTGATGGTCTTGTGAGAAATTTCATATTAAATATTATTTGAATAAAAATAAATTTATTTATCCAAGTAAATGAAATTTATTTTATCTATGTTTTTAGATAATATCAAGTAAATAATAATATTATTATGGTATTTAGGCATGGGGTTCACTAGAAATTAATTAAATAAATAGGTTTCTTTCAAATTCTTATTTTCTAACTTTATTACCATTTAAACCTGGTTAATATATAATCTAGTTTACGCCACATTATTTCATTGTGAATAATGGATTTTAGATAGAATTATATCATTCCCTAGATAACTCTCCCCAAAAATTCTCTGAAGAATGCAGATAAATTATCCTCCTCTACAAAAAAAATCCTTCACCATAGATGTGTTTGTTTGTTATCAACAATAATCAATGAAATAATTAGATTCATCAACGCTAGCACAAAGAAGATTATACGGCAGTGATGCGAGGTTTGTGAATCATGTGTGGATTACTACTAGGGAGAATCTAATCTTGATTACTATGATTAAATAATGGTATGATAAGAGATCATCGACTGATCATTAACAATGAATAAAGAATTCAATGAAAGGCTATTTTTAAATTAAATTATTTAATTTTAAATTACATGTGAAAATATCCCCTCTTCTTGGTTTTATTTTCTTGTCAATTAATCTTCATATTAATTATATTGTTCATGATGATTATTTCTCAAGAAAATAAAGTATTAATCATGTATTACACAAAAAACCAAGTTGGTAACTCCATAATTGGTTCTTTTTTGGTGCCCAAAACATTCAAGTGGTGTTAGAGAGGTCATGTGATAATTTATAATTATTTATTATTCATTGATCGATTATACACAAATGTTGTTGTTGGATCGAAATGTATATGCATATGGAAGAATACAAGAGGGGGTTGAATTTTGGGTTTAAAAAAATTATCCCTATAAGAATTTAGTTTAAAATAATTTAAACTAATTTCTTTTATAATACCTCTTAATTTACTAAAAAATTAATTAGACAGGGTCTTGGATCAAGTAATAAAGGTATCATAATCAGGTTGATTGTGAAAATTTAAACCACTGTTTTTAAATGAAAATAATTGTATTCAAGGTTGAAATAATTTAAAAAGAGTAAGTTTGTAAAAGATCGTAATCATAATTGTTGTGATGATCAGATTAAAACAATATTAAGATTCAATCATAAAGTGTACTGAGTAATTTTGAGTAATTTAAATGATCATAATAAGTGTATATTATAAAAATTATCATAATTCTATTACATACAACATTCAAAATAAGAAATAGAAAAAATAATATATAAAACAATTTAATTTGTATTATAATGAAGCAGAATTGTAAAAAAACACAATTCTTTTAACCTAAAGATAAGGGTATCCAATAACCTTGGATAAATATCCCTTGATTTATACATTCACGTTATTTTGTCTTACCCACATCAGGTTAATCCCTTGATATGATGATCAACTTCTTTCTTTCATTCCCCGCCAGAGTTCAATAAAAAAGGTGACCAGTACCTCTGTCTTTCTATCCTTGAAATACCTTGATCCGCAAAATATTGGCCCAACTATCTTCTTATTCATGGAATACCCTGATCATAATCACCAATGATCAGTGACACACTAGGAAAATAAAAACTATTGAGAGTAACAAGTATGTAGAACGAGTAGTTTCCAACTTGAATTCAGAGTCTTTCACATGAATCAGCAATTTGATATATCTCTCAAATTCATTAAATAGTTATGAAGAACCTTAGCCTCAGGATCATTAAAATTACAAATTATTTATAGGAAAATGTCCCAATAATAATCTTGGATTCCAATATTTGGATTTTCTCTTGTAAATGCAGAGGGATTTAGGCACATGTCACTCCAATGGTCATCTTGTAACTAAAACAATGACATCATTTTATAATGAATATTAAGAGAAAATAAATGACATCATTTTAATTAAAAGGTTTTCCTTTCGATTCAATATTATTTTCTAGATACAATAAAATGGGTCCAAAAATAATTTAGATCTTTTGATAAAATGTAATGAGAATAGTAAATTAATATGATGATTTAATTTAAGATAGTGATTACTGGTTATCTTTTTAGTGTGATACTGAATGGTGCGTATTATGTAAATATTAATTTGTGTGTCCAATGAAAATCATATTCAGTGAGTACAATGTAAACCATATTTGGGGTCATAATGAAAATCATGTAATATAAAAAAAAATTATGGGTATTATTATTATCATATGCATATGAAAAATTGTAATGATAAAATGTAAAAAAATATTAATGAAAATAAATATGAATTTATTTGAAAAGAGAGTTTGTGATTTCCAAATAAATTAATAGAAACATAAAAAAATAAGACTTTTGACTCAACAATTGTTAGTTTTTTTCTTCTAGTTTATTCATTATTTTATATAGAGCTTAATTAAAATGTTTTTTAACATATTACTTTGTTTCATTAAAATTTCATATCATTATAAATAGATTAAGAATATATAAATAATGATCTGATACGCTATTAGATGTTTCTTTGGACTCAAACTAGTAGACATGGATACATTTCATGTGACCGAAAATATAAATTGTGTACCCATGTTCACTAAACCTGGACATATCATGATATACATGAAGTGTCGAGCCATAATAGAATTTGGATCATTTAAAGCACACTATGTGTTGACTAAGAAAACATGGAATATATTTTTCCGACCAAACAACATGAAACTAGAATATTTTTTTTGTAATACACAAGATTTAGCAATGAAATTTATGATAATTATGTGGTAAAATATGCAGCATAAACCGCATGTGACTGATGGTATGTATCATTAATGAGATACACGACAAGTGTCTTGAATAAATTCCATTTGAAAAATTATTTATGATGTTCAAATAACACATAGAGTCTACAGGCGAGTTATGGGGACACACAGCACGTAGAACACATGACGCGTAGTTTAGTAGTACATGTTGTGTAAGTTGGATGAGATACATGTTGATTCATTAAAAATTTATTGAAGATAAATGAAAAGTTTTGAAAATAGAGTGTAGCTCTTTATGACACACCATTTAGTCTCCTAGTAAGGAATATAATTAGATAATTTAAAGAATAATTAATCGCATCAGTAAAAACCTAATTACATTTTTGGCATTTGATGTGTTGGATACTTAATAAGGTTTGAAAATTTATTAAATGGTCAATTAATTTCAAAAAAAATCTATAAATGTTTTTCAATACATTTATTTTTCATATTTTATTTATGATGGATATCTCCAATGGACTTTGGATGGTCATTAATATAAAAGGAATTATTTAATTAGTTAATTAATTAATTCAAACACGGTTATCTTAATAATAATTAAATAACTGAATTGAATTATATCTAGTGCCTTTTTTTATTTTTTTATATATTGGGATGGCCATGATCAAAAAAATTATATATCAGTGATTATTTTATTTTATTTATAATTTTTTGATGGTTTTTTAATAATTTTAAACTTAAATAATAGAATGTGAGTCCTTTATATCATCACATTATATAAGGTACTTTGTGGCCATTTTCTATTTTATGTAAACCCCTTTAATAGATCCTTTGCATCCCCTCACCTACATGTGAGTAAAATTATGTTATGTATGGATCTGTAAGGTGAGTGGAGGTGTTTCATGTTTGGAGTCTAGGAAAAACCAATATAGGATGTACATAGAAGTATAGGTGGAATATCAATACTTGAACCAAGAATGGTTTTAGGAGTTAATTACCAAGGGTAAAGGGTTGTTTTATCTTCCTCTTGATAAATCAACCATTAAAAAGGATCATAGTCACGCCACTTTATTTATTTTATTCTTGTGAGTTACATGGTTAATTATTTATGGATGTCTAAATAATTAAATAAATTAATTAACTATAAATAAGGATATAATTAAAATAGATATTATAATATGTATAAATTTTATCAAGACATTTTTAATCACTTAAGTAAAATCCACTTAATATTAATAATCTTTTAATAAGATAAAATATGAATTTTACACATAAATATAATAATCCGTCAAAATAAAATATTGATTATGTATAACCTTCCACTACTTGGGTATAAATTGATCCATAGTTCAAAGTGATTGATCAATATCTATTGGGGTGATTTCATTTATCAGGTACTCTCTATCTTGAGTTTTAGGTCATCTTCTCGTAGCATGCATTAAGGGTTAATCACCCCCACAAGACTTTTTTCAAATAAAATTAAAAGTGTTACGGAAATCCTAATCATGAATTTTAGGATTGAGTATTCCTCTCAATGAAACAAGGATTTGTGATTAAATGAAGTTGAAAAGTTAAAGCTGCCAAAAAACCATAGAGTAGCTTCTCATGCCTCTATTTAGGTTATGATAAGAAGCATATGGATCCTTTCCACTAGGATTTCCATGTCACAGAATATTATTAAACTAATAGGGAGGGATAAAGGTTTGGATAAAATAATGGGAGATTGAAAAATTAGTTTAAATTAATTGTTTAATTTAGTAATCTAGATAAAGTACTAAAATCATGCTCTTATTTATTGTAGAAATGAAAACCCGCATGACTTTGATTATATCAATGCGGTCCATTATACAAAAGTATAATCTTATTAACGACATGAATTTAAAGGAATAGTGAAGGAATTTATGTATTATACTATTCCATGAATGGAAATTATATTTGATAGAAGACCATATTTCAGAGGAAACTTAAAAAGAGGATAGTGGGGAAGAAATTTCTATCTATATTAAACATTTGGATGATGCTATTGATGTTCAATGTTTTATGAAATAATCAATGTGTAGTGAGACTTTAAAGTAACATAGTGATATGGATTTATACAAGAATCATTTCTGACTATCATTATCTTTATCAGGAGAAGGTAAGACAAGGACGATATGAAATCTCTAATGCATTGTTCATTTACAAATATGGAGAGTTAGTTTCATATGGGAATCATCTATTCAAAATAATTAGATATATTGATCACAAATACATCTTGGGATTTAATATTCCTAATGATCTATGCACATATATCATTATTTCCTTCCCACTGTAGAGTTATCTAGTTTTATTATTAATTATAATATGATCAAAATTGATAAGTCTCTCTCAGAACTCTATTCATTGATTCACTAAGTTGATAAAGACATGGGGCGTGAAAATTATATGGTCCCTATGGTGAATAAGAAAAGTAATAACAGTGAAAAGATACCCAAGACTCATTCCAAGTCTAAGGATTACAAGAACTGTCCTTCTAAGAAAAGAAATATCCAAAGATATGAAAAGTAAAAGGATGCAGTAGGTTTTACATGTGGAAAGTTATGATACTAGAAAAAGAAATTGCGTCAATTTAAATACGAAATGGGAATCTTTAGGTTTGTTCATTATTATTTGTAATCTTTCTATATCTACACATTGGTTATTAGATATAGATTTTGGTTCTTGCTTTTGTATTCAAATGTTTAAACAAAGTAGATTTTTAAATATTTCCAAAGGATAGGTGGATTTATGGGTTGTCAATGGTGCAAGTATTGCTCCTCTATCCATTGAATACTACCTACTTCCATTACCAACTTGTATTTTTCTAGTTTTATAAGATTTTTATTATATACCAGTTGTTACTCAGAACATATTTTCTGTATCCAAATTAGATAGAGATGGTTTTATTTTAAATTTACTAAAAAAATGTCATTTAATTTATAAATACAACATATTTTATATTATGGTACACTTAAATAATGTCCTTTATTTATTAAATTATGAAAACCCAGTATTAGAAATTGATAATGAATTAAGTTTTCATGACTAATTTCACACCCCTTTATGGAATAATTGTCCCGGCCATATAAACCAAAGGTGTTTAACAAATATCTATCAATATGGTACCATGGACTCTTTTTAGATAAAACAAATTAATATATGTCATGATTGTTTACAAGGAAAAATGACTAATACACCATTTAGTAGATAGGGTGAAAGAGTAACAGATCTTCTAGAATTGGTACATGGTGACTTGTGTGGACAATTTCTTGTAGAATATAGTGGTGTATATTATTAGTTAATTAATTTTAATGTTTAATTATGTATATATATATATATATATTATGAGGAACAAGTAATAATCATTTTATAAATTCAAAGTGTTTGGGATTGAATTATATAATCAAATTTTTTAGAAGATAATGAATCTTGATTGAAATCTAGGTGGTGAAAATATTTAATAATAATTCATTAAATTTTTATAGGAGTGTGGGATTATATCCAAACTCACACTTTCATATAAAATATAGTGCATAGGTGTTAGTAAAAGGAGGAACAATACCATTATAGACATAATAATGTTAATGATGATCCATGAAAGTAATCTATTATAATTTTAAGGATACGAATTACATGTTATAGAACACATTATAAACTGAATACCAACTATAGAGACTAATTTTATACCATATGACTGAATGTATGGAAATATATGTGTTATCACATACTCATGCATGGGGTTGTGAGGCATTGGTAAAGTCTAACTCTGGTAACAAACTATCACCCCAAGGCTTGAATTTAATTTGTATGGGGTATCTTAAGTAAATACGGGGATAAAATCTATACATCCACTTATAAAATAAGGTGTCCTCTCCAAGGCAAGTCATTCTACTTGAGAGGGTAATATCCTAGATAAGGATAGTGGGAGAAATATTGACTTTTATGAATTAGATGTTCTGGATACACAATATTTTATATAGGGAGGCATTCCATAAGTCCACATGGAATATTTTTTTTCAAAAACACAAGTACTACATAGGATCACCGGATAGGTTAGAGAATCAAAAAGATTTGTTTTTCTAGTCACTGAATATGATGATTTGTTATTGGTTGAAAATAATGATCCACTTTTCTACAAGGAGGTAGTAGGGAGCTCAAAATATAGAGGATGGAAAGAAGCAATGAATTCTAAGATAGATTCATTATTTTATAACCATGTATGGGTTCTAGTTAATCTGCGTGTTGATGTAAATACCATTGGTCTAAAATAGGTATTTAAAAGAAAACTAGACCTAGAAGGTAAATTGGGTACCTATAAAGAATGTCTAGTGTCTAAGGGTTTAAATTGTGTCAATGTATTAACTATGGTAAAACCTTTTCTCTAATTTACATGTTTAAATCCATCAAAATTTTACTCTCTATAATGACCATCCATGACTATGAGATTTGGAAGATGGATGTCGAAATAACATTTCTTAATAGGAATTATTAGGAATATGTCTACATGATACAACCTAAAGGGTTTGTGACTCTATGAATCTTTAATAATATATGAATTTTACAAATATCCATTTATAGATTATAGCAAGCATATAAGACATGGAATATTTGTTTTGATGAATCTATAATAGAGTTTGGTTTCATGAAGAATGGTTGTGAGACATGTGTTTGCAAATGGTTTATTGGGAGTGATGTATTATTCATAGTAGTATATATTGATGGCTTATTACATATTAAAGACAACATACCAATATTACAGTCAGTTAATGATGATTTAAACATGTGATTCTCTATGAAGGACTTAGGTGAAGCACATATCATTAGAATCAAAATCATTCATGATAGCTAATAAATGATTATTTGACAATGTAAATGTATATACATTGACTAGATATTAAATATATTTAGTATAAAATTATCCAAGAGGGTTTTGGTTCTAGTTTCATATGGTATACATATCTCCCAGAAAATGTATCATCAGACACAATAGGGGAAATGAAGGGAATGAATAGGATCTCATATACATCAATGATATGATTTATCATGAATTTCATGTTACGTAATAGGATTTATGTTTCCTATAATTTAAAAATGGTATGTAGATATCAAGTTGATCTAGGGGAAAACATTGGTCTATTTTAAGGCTACTATTAAGTATCTAAGACATAAAAAGGATTTATTTCTAGTATATGGAGGAGATGAGGAACTAGCCATTAGAGGATATATTGATTCTTGTTTCCAAATAGATCATAATGATCTGATGTTGTGGTCAAGATATGTATTCAATATCATTAGGGGAGTTTTTATATGAAATATTTCATAACAACTAGTTTTTTCTGATTCTATAGTAAAGTCTGAGTATATAATAGTTTCTGATGAAACCAAATAAGTAGTTTAGATTTGTAACTTCATCTAATATCTTAATTTAGTGCCTAGTAGTAAAGATATGATCACTTTGTACTATGAAAATTCTATATAGGTGGCACTCATAAAGTAGTTAAGGACATATCAATATATGAAGAACATAATCTATAAATATCATCTCCGGATGAATTTTTATCAAAGGAGTGAAGTCATTATAATAAGATTTTATATGGAAGAAAAAATGTAATAAGAATTTAATAAGGATGTATACCAGTATAAGAATGAATGTTATTTGATATCTTGTTGAATAAAAGTTGTTGCTG
Organism: Viscum album; assembly: GCA_963277665.1. Classification (NCBI taxonomy): domain Eukaryota; kingdom Viridiplantae; phylum Streptophyta; class Magnoliopsida; order Santalales; family Viscaceae; genus Viscum; species Viscum album. Next base: position 1,270,485,011 of record OY728164.1, read on the forward strand.
TTGTCTATAGTGAAAGTGGGTTTTTGTTGGAGTTGGTTACATATAACCAACTACTATGTACTTTATGATTACTTGTATTCATATATTTTAATATTAATAAAGTTTTATTACATCATGATTATTATTAATCATGAAATAGAATGTGATAACTTTATATGGGTATTTTTTACATTGAAAGGTCATAATAGTTATCTTCTATGATGAGAATCTATAAGTGTCATGAAGATATTCATAAATGTAAGTTCTATAGCAAGATGATGTCATTTTACTCGAAAAAAGCATACATGATTTTAGGTGTGGATACTCATAGGACTTTGAGATTCTTTATCATGGTGTACGTTATAGGTAATATTCAGTGTGGGATATTATGTAAATATAACCTACCAATATGAAATTGAAATTTATATGTGTCATTGGATATTTCTATATCTATACATGTGTAATAATCCTTTGACTTTTAGGTTACTGTTAATATATTTCTAGAGTCACATACATTTATATGTTCACAAAAACTGTGAAGACTTGCTCACATGGAAAGGTAGGATATATTGTGTGCATTATAAGTTATTTTATGTTAATGAATAACAAAGAAATGATTAATCCATTCAATTATTTAATGTAAGTTAATATCATAGGCATTTTGATGGGAATTGATGTACCTAATTAAGTTCATGGCTGTGGAATTTTTTTTAATATGTTTAATTCTTAAACTTCAAATAAAGATGCATAAAAAACATAGATTGATAGCACTATCATGAAATCTTATTGGTTAGAGATATCAAGATAAATGTGTTATATTACATAGTGTATGTTCATATAGGGTAACATGTCATTGTAAAATTAACATCATTACCTATAGGAGCCTTGACATATTGTTAGAAACTAGCCTTGGGCTCTAGGAAGTGTAGCCTAAAACCAGTAAGAATGCGGAATAGAGGGTCTCACACTAATTATATTCGGATCCCCATTAAAATTCTATATGAATTTAGTATACAAGAAAAATATTATTGTTACTTGAGGTTAAATAACTATTCATGTTAGTTTAAACTCAAATAACCAATAACCAGTTTTTTTGGGAGAATGTATATGTGAGTTGAATGTTTAAAAAATATATATTCACCAATCAATTATTTATTTAATTAATGTAATACATAATATTTATTTATTATGATTTATTCACAAATAGAAAAATATTAATTTATTTAGCTATGTGAATATTTAATAAATATTTGTTCACTAATTTAGTGGATATAATAATTAAATATTTATTGATGAATAATATAGTAATATTTATTTATTTAAATATATTATCATTATTCAAGGACCCAAAAATATTAATGCGGATTAGTAGACAAAGTTTAATAGTCAACCAAGAAATGTCATATTAAATATTATTTGAATAAATTTTGATTTATTTATTTAAGAAAATATTAATTATTTTATCCATGATCTTAGTGATTTTCAATTAAATAATCAAATTATTATTATTTAGATACGGGGTTTTTTAGGAAATTAGAAAATAATAAGGGCCTTTACACAATTATAATTTTCTAACCCTGGAATTATTTAAACCTGGTTATGGAATTTTTTAGTGTGTTCTACATTCTTTATTTGTATGCAAAAAAAATCTAGAGATAATTATATCCGGACCTAAATAAATCTTTCCTAGAATGCTCTGAAGAACACAAAACAATTTACCTCCTCCACCAAATTAATTCATTCCCCCTTAAAAAATTTGGTTTAATCAAAAGTGATTGTCACATATATTATATTCATCCACAATAGCACCCTAAGGATTCTATAGGGATGATTAGTGGTTTTTGAAGCATGTAGGTATCAAAAATAGAGGTAATATCCTCTTGATTCCTATAAAGTGATGATGGTATGATAGAAGTTAATCAACTGATCATCGATAATGAAAAAATGATTCAATGAAAGATTATTATAGGGAACCTAACTCCAGTAGCCCAGAGTTAGTGTCTACTTTGTTACATTGGCATAATATACAAGGAATACCATCCTAAAAGACCGAATAGTTTAGTAGTATTGGAAAACTGGATACATACTTGATATCACATTACATTTGAAAACAATAATTACAACATATTTTTTTGAGAATATCATTATTCTCTCTAGAATATCCTTTCATATCATCATAGTACACTCTATGGATTCTTGGGAAGGAAAAGAAATAAGGGTGATCTCAAATTCTTAGTAAGGGTTAAGTACAATGAAATCTATCATAAATAATAATCAATATTTCAAGGTAAATAACTGAACACACAAGTCATTTAATAAATACATTTTCTATCATAATTAGATAATGAATAATCAATACGGTACGGTAAATAACTAAAAATACCTCCCATTTAATTAATAAAATTATATTGAAATGAATTTAAAGATAATATCATTATAAAAATATTAGGGATAATAAGATAATGAATAGTCAATAAGTCATGGTAAATAACTAAAAACACATTCAATTTAATCAATAAATTGAGAATTAAACTCAACAATGGATAATATCATTGTAAAAATATCATATTTTATAATAACAAAATTATTAATGAATGAAATGATTAATTATTGTATGTCATTATCTTATACATCATGTTTTCTCTACCATAAAGACCTTTCACAATATGGTTTAAAACTATAGGTATAATTATATCTTACTGATTAACCTCATTGAACTACTGATGCATCGAGGGGCTATATAGTTTTAGTCCCCACACATCACATCATATCCAAATATTTTCCCATATATCAAATAATAAATTTCATTCATGAATAATGTTTCTTGTAATCAAATATATTTATTTATTAAATATTAAAAAATTATTAATATTTCACCAAAATAATCAAATAACTTTTAATTTAGAGCACCATAATTATAAATGATATATGGTTTAATAAACATTCAGATCCCTAATACAAGAAATATAGATAATATTAAATTGAAAGAATAACTGTTGTGAATAAATATTTATCCTAGAAAAATTCATAAAAGGGATATAATATACACCATGTAAAATTGAACAGATTTATATTAACAAAAATGTCTCAATGAAATTGAAATTGAGATGAAATACCTTACAATGATCATAATGTTGAAGTGAGAATTAATAAATTAATTGAGTGTACCAAAATTAAATACAAATGAAACAAGTTCCAATAAAATATATGATAATCAGAAGTCATTACATGCAAATTCTTATAAAATCAAAGACAATGAATAATTAATACAACCCAATGAATGGAAATTGAGTTATAAAATTGTTTACACTTGGTAACTTTTTAGTAAAATCTCCTTGGATGAAATAATTCAAATTGAAACATAATATACCATGGGTTATTAATTAATGATTATATTTTATTTAATAGCGAAATTATATAAATCATTAAAAATAAATTACTTGAATAATATTACAATATGCTTAAATGAAGGAAAATTGAGATGAAATGTCTTACCTCATGCTTCCTTTTGTTTGAACATGATTTAACCTCCATTATAGTGGTTTAAAACATTTTATAAACTTATAAAATAACCATATTAACATGTATAATATCATATATTATCCTTTTATTATATTTTTTTCACCCATTCATTAATAATATTTCATTATTATTCATTTTTTTAGGTGTTAATTGTCTTGTTTTCTCAGGCATGTTTTGTCATGGAAGATATGGTTCATGCACATATTATATAGTTACATAATGTAAATAAAATTTATCATGAAATTATTATAATATAAATACATTAATTAAACTTTTAATACCAATCATGAAACATGGTATTGAGAAATGAAGTGTGTCATGATCATAGAGACAATAGGTCATACATATGCATTAGTAACATTTCCATTTTTTTCAATGATCATTATGTAAATGAGGTAAGTAATATTTTATCATTCCATAATGATCATGATAAAATAAATTCCATATTATTTCTTTAAATATACTAATATATTTCATCCATATAGTGTGGTGATGAAAAGAGAGTCACATCACTTTGTGAAGATGACAATCCACATGTATATGAACGGTGTTATCAGCTTTGAGATAGTGAAAAGGTAAGAAAGAAAATGATATATTTCCATTTAAGAATTATAAATATTTCATAAATAGAATAATTATTTCATGTATATAACTTTAATTTTTTTTAATTTTATCTTATTACCTTCCATGTAAAATGATATTGAAAAACGAATCACAATGCTTCACAGGGCTCTAGTCTTTCATATACACGAGCGACATTATAGTATCCCCTATGGAATATAAAGTAAAATAAATTTATATAATATAATGACTAAATAGTTATAATTATTTTATAAATATCATATATATACTTTATATCCATCATCATACCAAACCTTGAGAGTTTGTAATTGAAAAACTAATAACATCATTTCACAATGTGCTAGTTCATCGTATATAAGAATGATTATTTAATAACCCATTTGATGGAAGTGGGTATGGTTTTAGGTCAATAAATTAACATAAAAACATCTTATTATATGTAATATATGGATATTATTATATAATCATTGTTTAATAAGAAATTAAAGTGGTGGATGAAGAAATAAAATAAAAAATCTTGGTAAAGAATGTTACCTCTTCTTTAGGTATCCTCCAAAGGTTTATAAAAAAATCCTTTCTAGGTTTTCTTTTTTTTTTAAATAAGGATTCTTGGATGAGAGGAGGGGATTTTAGAAGTAGTTTTTATAGATACTAGATGAACTAAATGGATTTTAATGTGTGAAAATGATAAGATATTGGGTGGACTTTTATAAGTTATGTGATTGGTACACTTGAAAATTTCGAAAAGAAAAAGGTATACCCATGTTTTCAAATTCCAAAAGGGTACAAAATGTATTATTATAGAGACTTATATATTATAGGGTTGAAGTATTTATATAAAATATATTTTAAACAATTTTTTAGTTCATTTAAACCCTTATCTTTTTTATTTAACCCCATAGTAAATTCCTTTATACCTTAATCAAAGCAAATAACATTTACTATTTCTACTCTTCATTTTAGTAAAAAATAAAGTTGACCTTATTAGATAATATAAATTATGATGTGTCCAAATATTGAATATATTTTTCAAAATTTTATTCTCATGGTGTAAAAATTTTAATTTATTATTAATCCCAAAGACGCAACATGAAACTGTATTTTCAAATAGAAATTGTTCAAAATTTTAAAATGTTTTTTATATCAAAATTCAATATGAAAATTATTGGAACCTCCTTGTGTGGAGTTTATTTGAAAATATATTATTTTAATGATCACAAACCATGATTATTTTTTTAATAATGATAGACATGTTATGTGATATCATTTTATATGTTAAGACTATTTTTATGATAATTACACTAAGTACTATGTTGAGTCGCCGTTAATTGGGAGTCACTGCCACAATGAGCTACCACAAAACTCTAAGTCACCATTACCACTAAAATGAGATACTTCCAAACTTGAGTAACTGATACCACTAGGATGAGCTACCACCAGACTTTGAGTCATTGTTACTGCTAGAGGAGATACTTCTAGAGGAGTTGCCTCAAGAGGAGTTACCAACAGAGGTGAGTCACCACTAGATATCGAGTCACTACCAGCATCTTATTACAGTTTTTATCCAAGGACATTGACTTTAATGGATCAACGAATGTTTCTCTATGGAGATCTTTTGACTGGGTATCCATAACATTATCAAAGACTGATCTGATTATTTTGGATCTGATGTGGCTATATATACGCGAATTATACCTCTCTCTATATACTTGATACAAACGACACCTAAAATATTTTTCGACTTATGAAAAAAGTGTGTGATTGAATCTTTGAATCCTCTTGATCCTACTAAATCATGTTCTATGAAGATAAAATGACACATAATCAAAGAAGTCATTATAGATATTTATTTAGTTGTTGGCAGGTATTAACTAAAACATTCTTATAGATTTTCTACGATCATTTGTCTACTAAAAATTTATAGAATGAAGTGTGAATTCCTCACTAGTGCTGATATGAGGACTATGAAAATTTAGAACATATCAGACTAAGATTTTATATATTATTTATTGTTCTATCTATATTACATAGAGAATTTTTTTGTTACCTTTTTATTAAACACACACTATCTCCAGCACCTTTTTAGAGAATACTTGTTATTCCTTTCTCTCTACATATATCTTCCCACTGTATCAGTTAAAGAGGTCCTTATGTGACATGTGTTATTCTTTCTTACCACGTATAACTATAGAATATTATCTTTATCTTATACATCTTGTATCTGTTGATTATTTAACAAATCCAAGTTATGTATTTAACTAATTATAATTATAATCATCTTGGAAGTAGGTTATTTCCAAGTAGATGGGATTAAGTATCACCTTGATATAAAACCTATTGTTTATTCCATTATTTCATTATTATGTTTTAATACTATATATTAGATTTATTTTTATCTATAAAAAAATTACTTTGATAATTAAAATTAACTAGTGTTTATATTTTTTTTGTCGAGGTAAATTTATTTAAATAGTTAAGGTTGTTATAAAATGTATTTTAACTAAGAATTAATAACTCTTTATGAAATATTTTAAAAATTAAAGATCTTATATCGATCTATTTTTTTATTAACTAGACAGTTTATTTTATTACGGTATTTCTATTATAGTCTAATTATTAATAGAAATTTTTATTTGAAACCCTATTCATCCCCTCTTGAGTTACTCACTCTGACAAAAATTTGGTATCATAAGGTTATCTTAAATTAAATTTTCTCAATTGTGATTCTAGTAATATTATAAGGATATCAAATTTCTATTAATTCTAAATTTTAGTGCTTTATGGATAATAGAAAAGAAGGATATTCTATGAAAAAATATTCTCATTTTAATGGTAAAAATTATGATCAATCGAAAATCAAAATTAAAATGCATTTATAATGTATCGGTTTTCAAATTTGGACTGCAAAAGAAGATCAATATGAAATACAAAAAAATAAAAGAATTACTTGGGGGATACTACAAAAGATGATTACTATAATAATTATAAATCTATGAATGGTTTTTTTGTGTCTTGGGTGATGATGAATTTAATATAATATCTACTTATAAATATTCTTTTTAAATATGGGATACCTTATCTGTTTCACATAATGAAACATCACATTCCAAATAAATGTGATTTAATACATACACTATCAAGTACAATACTTTTAAACTAAAATCTGTTGAACATATTTCTGATATGTATCTCAAGATAAATGAAATAGTAAATACCATGCACTTACTTGAAAAAAAAGTGACAGACAAAGATAAAGTGATGAGCTTTCTCATATACTTACCACACAGTTGGAGAGGAACATCTATCTCAATGAAAGAATCATGTGATGTGAGTAAACTACCTATCAAGGAATTAGTAGGAAAACATATGATGTATAAAGAATATATTGAAGTAAAAAAAGAGATCAATGAAGATAAACCCAAAATAAAATCAATAGCCTTCAATACTATTAACTCCAGACAAAGAGAAAAGGTACAAACTAAAGATACTAATAAAGAAGAGTATCGTGGTGATAGTGATGAAGAAATGGAACATATGTGTTTTAGATTCAATAAATTTAATAGGAAAAAGAAGATCCTCAAAAAATATAATTTCAAAGAAATTTATGTGAAAAATGAAAAGTGGAAAAAGGATTAGAAAAAGGATGACACTCAAAATAAAATCACCTTTTATGAATGTAAAAGGAAAAGGCATATTAAAGTTTACTATCCAAAAATGAAATATAAAAATAAGTATGAGGATAAGGATAAAATATACATGAGATCCATAAAAGAAATATGGATTTCCTCCAAAGATAGCTCAAGTGTTCAGACACTAATCATGAAGATAAGTCTGACAGGTAAAATAAGTTCTTTGTGGAAATCCCATCATAGGTACAAAATATTCTTCCTGTTTCTCCCACAAATATTATAAAAATTTCTAAAAACGAAGAAAATAATGATAATGAGGAATAAAATACCATTAAAGATATGTACGATTACTATAACATTATGGAAGACAATTTTTACAAGGGAAAAGGTAAATATAAGTCACTTAAGAAATATCATTCATTAACAATAAATGTTAAAACTAACATTACTATTGAAAAAGAGAAAAATGATCAAATGTTGAATGAGAAAAAATAGTTATATTTTTTAAATGAACTATTGAAGGAAGACATGGAATGGTTCAAAAATGGAAAGAAAACATTAACTCAAAACTATACAAGAAATTTTCTCCCAAATTTATAACTAGCATTGGTTTCAAACCAGGATAGGGAAAAATTACAAAAACCAGATTTATATAAAGTAACTGTTTTTAAAATTCAAATACTACCAATAACTACTCAACTTGACCTCATAAATTATTTATTTTAAGGAACTTTTTATATGTTTATAACAATCCCATTTGGAAATTATGGATGACAAAATCTTTTATTACTAACACAATTAGACCTAAGAGGATTTGGGTATCAAAATCATTTTTCTTATAATATTTGTGTTGTAGGAAACCCATTTCAATCCCTCTAAAAAATCAGATGGTATCTGGACCATGGATGTTCTAGACATATGTCTTGTGAGTATTAAAACTTCAAGAATTTGATCAATTTTTATGGTGAACATGTCACCTTTGGTAGCAATGAAAAAGGGAAAATCATCGGCCTTGTCCAAATTAGTAATTCAAATTCAATATTAATTTATAGTGTTTTATATATAGATTGTTTAAATTAAATATTATTAGAATATCTTAATTATGTGATGATGGATTTTATATAAAATTTGAAAACAATACATTTCATGTTTTCAATGATAAAAATATTTTAACTTTTTCTTATTTAATAAATGATAATATTTATTCTATTGATTTTAATTCTTTATCATCAAAAAATATTTCTTTCTAAGTTCCTTTCAAAAAAATACTAGCTTTGGAATAGGAGACTAGGCCATTGTAATAATCATTTACAAAGAAATATAACTAGGAAAGGGTTAGTTAGAGACCTACCATAGATTGAATTCTCAAATCATAGAGTCTGTGATCACTTCTAAAAAGGAAAACTTCATAAGATTTATTTTAAATCTAGGAGAGAAGCTTAAACCTCTCAACCTCTAGAGTTAATTCATATGGACCTCTTTGGACCTTCTAGAGTTTCCAGTCTAAATTGAAAAAATTATGTCTATGTCCCTATAGATGACTACTCAAGATACACTTGGGTATTATTTCTTACTTACAAAATTGAAGCATGTTCTTACTTTATTAAGTATTCCAAATATTTAGAAAATCTTAGTGGACTTAGGATTAAAACTTTAATAAGTGATCATGGTTAAGAATTTTAAAATCAATACTTTGAATCATTTTGTTATCATGATATATATAATCACAACTTTTATGCTCCTAGGACACTATAGAAAAATGGTGTGGTAGAAATAAGAAATATGACTCTTCAAGAAATAGCTCAGACTATACTAAATGAGTATGACCTACCTGTCTACTTTTGGGATGATGTTATTAATACAGCTTGTTATGCCATAAATAGAGTATTAATTAGACCTCACCTAAAAAAGAAAACCTTATGAGTTATGGAATAATATAAATACAAAGTTTAGTAATTTTATAGTTTTTGGTTACATATTTTGTATTCTTAATACAAAGGATACTTTTGGAAAAAAAATTCTTCCAAGAGTGGTGAAGGAATTTTCCTTGGATATTCAACTTTCAGTAAATCTTATAGAGTGTTTAATAAGAGATCCAGAACTATGTAAGAATATTTTCACATACATTTGATGAAACCAATCCTAATGAACCTAAGACTATATTAAAAACTATGAACATGATCTTTTAGATCTAAATATCTTTTCTAAACCTTTTGAATGTTCTGTTAAATAAAAATTTAGTTTACTCAATAATCTTATAGAACTTGAACTAGAAGATGATCTTGAGTCTACCATCCCCTCTTCTCAAAGACATATTCGGACTCATAAAAACAGCAATTTAGAAGAATTTATAGGAAAATTAGAAAGTGTTACAAAGACAATATCATCCCATTGAAATCAAATAGAACCCAAATACTTCTTGTCACATCTTTAACCAAAGAACAATAATGATGCCATCAATGATGAATTCTGGGTAATATCCATGCAAGAAGATCATAATGAATTTAAAAGAAACAATTTTTGGGGAAATGATGACAGATCTAAAGACATTGTTACTATTGGCACTAAGTGGGTGTTTAGAAACTTGGTTGATAATTATGAAATTATAGTAATAAATAAAGTAGGGCTATTTTCACAAGGTTATAATCAAGAAGAAGGTATTTATTATGAAGAAAAAAATTTACCTATATAAAAACTTGATTCCATTAGGATACTACTTTCTTATGCAGCACATTTGGATTTCAAACAACATCAAATAGATGTTAAAAGTGAATTATTAAATGGATTTATAATTAAGGATGTTTTTTTTTGAAAAACCCCAAGGATTTAAAAACCCTCATTTTCCTAATCATGTTTTTTAAATTAAAAAAATCTTTATATGGTTTAAAATGGTCTTCTAGAGCATGGTATGATAGGATTACCTATTTTATTATTTCAAACGGTTTTTCAAAAGCTATATATGATCCAACTATTTTTATAAAAATAATTTCAAAAGATGTGAAAATAGTAAAAATATATGTAAATGATATTATTTTTGGATCTACTAAAGATTCCTTATGAACTGATTTTCCAAAAATAATGAAAACTGAATATGAAATGAGTTTAATGGGTGAACTCAATTTCTTTCTTGGACTTCACAATTTTCAAAATAAAGATGGAATTATCTTAAATTAATGTAAACATACTAGAGATATTTTAAAACTTTCTATCTTAAATAACACTAAAATTTATGATACTCCTATGAGTACCACCTATAAACAAGATCTTTATGAATCTAGAAAATTAGTAGATCAAACTAGTTACAGTGGCATGATTAGAAGTATCTTGTACTTAACAGCTAGTCAGCCTGATATTATGTTCAATTTTTTTATTTGTGATATCTTTAATGAAAATCCAAAAGAGTCTAATTTATTATATTTAAAAATAATTTTTAAATACCTTAAGTGTACAACCAATTTAGTATTTTTATATCCAAGAAAACATGATTCTAATTTATAAAGTTATTCACATAAAAATTTTGGTGGATACAAGTTAGATAGAAAAAGAAAATTGGGAACATGTCATATTTTGGGAAAATGTCTAGTATCATGGTGTAGTAAGAAAAGAAGTTGTTTCACTATCTACTGTTAAAGAATAATATATACATGTAAGAAGTTTTTGTGCACAAATATTGTGTATTAAACATACAATACTAGACATTGGACACCAATTTAGACATGTACCAATAAATTGTGATGACACAAGTGTGATACACTTTTCTAAAAATCCAGTATGTAGCTTTAGAACAAAACACATTGGTATAAGACATCACTTATTGAGATATCATTATCAAATGGGTGATATAAATTTATAATTTATTGGAATTGAACATCAGTTAGATGATATCTTTACAAAGCCTTTGAATTCTGAGAGATTAAACTATATCAAACATGAATTAGGAATCATAAATTTTGGTTGATGATTCACCATTGATGATTCAACATTGATGATTCACTGTTGAAAAATTTTGTTTGATAAGTCACCATTGTTAAGTCACTATTGACGAGTCACTATTGATATGTCATCATTGAGGAGTCACCATTGATGAGTCACTGTTTATAAGTCACTGTTGAAGAGTCATCGTTGATGAGTCATAGTTGATAAGTCACCATTGATGAGTCACCATTGAGGAGTCACCATTATGAGTCACCATTGATGAGTCACCATTGAATGATTCATCATTCCTATTTATATTACCATTTCTTTATTACTGTTACAATTTTTTTGTTAAAATTTTTATAGTGTAAAATTTATTATTATTTTTTATTTATTTATAATCCCAAAATGATATAACCATCAAGATAAATCTAAATCGATTCCATTATCATAACAACCATAAAGTCTTTAACCTTTTTCATTCCTCTCAAACTGATCACCTTCTCCCTTATTCCACTGAAGCCTTCAACTATTCTTGAATAGGTCGTGTAAAGTTGGTAACAGAATCAAATATAGATGAGATGAGGCCATATAAAAAACAAAATGTCTCTACAAGAATCATAGCCATTGTATCACAAAACCCACATATGTAAAATTGATTTGTTGAAGTAGAAAAATAGATCGATGTGCAATGGATCCCAACTAGCAGTATGCTAGTATTAAAGGTTGTCAAAAAGAAAAAATGGATGAACTAGTTCACAATGAATCACCACGTTTTTTATCCAAGGTTGGTCTACGATTTCTATCTGAATTGGGAATTTATATTCATAAAGAAAGTGGATAAGATTCAAACATGCATTGATGAAGAGGATATTTCCTTCTCTTCAAGGGAAGGTCCAAAATGATTAAAAGTCTTTCATAAAGGTGTGTATAAAGATTTTCAAGGTAGTATACCAAGTGAAAAATATGAAGAAGCTATCCTAAAGTTCATTGAATATAGTACCCTAAGGAGACCTACTAATACATATCTTGATGGTGATTTTAAGCTGTTATTCAAGTTTATGCAACATGTTATATGTGTGAAAAAATGGATATTTCAATACCATGTGGTATCCGGATGTTTATTTGTTATATCTGATGAAAAGAAGGAAAAGAATCAATATATAAGGATTTTTTATGATTCATATGTATGATATTTTCAATAAGAACTCAGGATCAAAAATAATAATATATCCCAAGATAATATCTTCCATCTTAGATTCTAAGGGGTATATTAAATAAGGAAAAGAATAATAAGATAAGTTTGCTGGTTTTTTCTTGTAAAAAATATTTTTTTTAAAGGTTAAAGTGAGATTGAATCCATGGAAGAAATATTGGGTAAGAGATAATGAGAAGTTATGATTTCAATCATATCGATCATCCAAAAATACCTAAGGACATAAAGAATCCTTGTCTCAATATATATGAGATAGTTGAGTACTCTAATAAAGATATTGAAAGAGTTAAACCTATAGTGGAAGAAGAAGAAGAAGAAAATATTTTTTAGTGGAATTGGGGAGTGGCCTAGAGATTCCAAAATACCCTCCAAAAGTTTTTAATAAATCTTCAGTACAACAGGTTCTCTTCCTACCAAAGAATCTCTTTTAGATGAAAATGATGATGAAGATACTGAAGATTATTGAGATGCTCAATTTATGTTATCTTCCTCTAGAACATCATATGATCAGAATGGAAATATAAATGTAAGTATTAATAATTCTTATAAAGAAGAAAATAACAACACAATGGATATTGAGAAATTAGATAGAAGTTCAAGTAAAGATGATGAGGATCATGATGAGGATCAAGATGATAGAGACAATAATGGGGTAACTGATCCTAGAGATGATAAAAATAAAGAAGGTGGTAATGATTAGGTCAAGGGAAGTGATAAAAATATAGATGTTCATGTTGATCATGATTTACAGATAGTTCAACAAAATCCTTCTTTACCAATGGTATCTAGTTCTAATAGAGATTAAAGTTATCCTAAATACACTTTAATGTCTAATGTCCCACTTTTACTATAGAAGGTATAGAAGCTAAAAGTGAGGGGGAGAAGACTTTCAATCTAATTGGTCAGTTAGTTCAAGTGATTCAAGTACTGTAGGCAGATATCATGCAGACTAATTAGACAAAACATGTCCCTTTTGTAACTAAATTCGGTCAAATCTCTCAAGTACACAGAGAACCTCCAATACATCCTTGTATTTGACCTTAAATTAGTTATTTTGAAGAATGGGATAAGTATCCAGGTTTTTTTAGACTTTTATTGTCTTATAGTGATTCAAATTAAGAAAATGATAATATTTTTAGAGGCAAAGGATCCTTAGTGGATCAAATAGATCAAGATGTGGAGTTACATAATTTTACTCCCATAGAAAAAGATTGATCATCTGAGGTTGAAGTGCCTCATGAGAAAATAAAACCTCATACTTCTCAACCTATTCTACCTTATGATGTAGAAACCTAGGATAATTTGGATTCTTTGCAAATGAATTTTCATTCTAACTTGGACTCCTTGAGAAGGAATTTGGTTTCAAATTTTACCCAAGGCTTGAACTATCAACCATCTCTAATTTCCTGACTCAATGAAGAAAGCACTCATTATTTGGTGGAGTTATTTATATCCAATATCCAACCAATAATAAGAATTAATATTCAAGAAATGTAAGTAGCTAATAAAACATTCACTACTGAGGTTCAAATTTTTAAATCTTCAGTACAGTGTCTACAATAATCTATTTTAGAATTTATGAAGTCCATATCTCAAAAGCTGGAAAGCCTGACGGATTCTACCTCTACATCAACTGCACCACCTTCTACTCTAATGCATATTTATAAAGATCTACTCCAACATATTATCAGAGAAGATATCAAAATGTTATGGGTTATGTAACCACTCATGAGGAACAAATTTGGTAGATACATCATCATGGAGAGGATATCTATAAGATGATTCGAGAATATGCTATTAATCTAAAAAATGACAAACAGATCATCAAAAAAGTGATAAAGTATTGTATATCCAGAATTTATATGAATAATTATACGTCATATAATTTCAAATTTTAAATAGAATATTTGAGATTTCTATCTGTGATAAGAGTTTTCCAAGTATAGGTGAGTCATCTGAAAGTTCTCACACCTGCTCTGTAAAGATACATGGATGAGAAATCGGATTTCTTTAATGTCAGGGAAAGATGAGGTAATATAATTATGGAATTTATCAACTTGTTGAAACCCTTCCTCCATGTTCATAAGATAGATTTTATTTCCAGACACGCAATTAATGTGACAACAGTTCTTTCAACCACAACCACAGAGCCAGTTTGATACAGTCCTGCTGTAATAACTTAGTCATATGCTCTAATACCTCCATGGTTTTATCCTATGAGTTTTTTACCAGAAGATACAATTAGAAACCTCAGACCAGTTCTTATGAGAGAGTCACTTCCTCATGCTACCACAATAACTTCAATTAGGACTTCTCATCGACTTCCACTTCTATTGTCTCCTCCCAATGTAGAGACAGGGACAAAGACATATACAAAGGGAAATAAAACGGGAAAGGCAAGGTTGATCATCCACCGCCCTCAAACCAGTGAATATGATTAGATGAATTTTTTTAATAGGGATCGTGTATTTGTCTTTTCATTATTATCTATTTGAACTCATCATCATTTTGACACCTAGTAAATGAAAAATCTTTGTGTTCTTTTACTTTATTTATTTATTCTACTGCTGTTTTTTATTTTTGATAATCTCAAAGAGGGAGATAAATGTGAATTTAGTTTTATAATTTTCATTAAACTCAAATACATCTATGATTATTTATGATTATTCATTTAGTACATGATTTATAAAATTCCCTGTCTTTTATCCTCAAAAAGGTGGAGAATGGTGGCACCTCTTTGTGTGGAGTTTGTTTGACACTCTCTTATTTTAATGATCACAAACCATGATTATTTTAATTATAATGATCTAAATGTTTTATTATCACATAAATGACTTATTTTGAAGTTATTTTTTATATAATATCCATTCTTTATTTGTTTCAGGGTTTTCTCATGCATTTTTTGGAGGAAAGGGTTGGTTTTCAATATTTTAGCCAAACTGTGAGCCCATTTCTTGATTTAAAAATAATTTTTTTTCTTTTATAACTCCTCCATTATTCAAATTTTTTTACCCATTATACTTCCCACTTGGCCTCCCCTGACCTATTAAAACTAACATATCCATCATACCCCCTAGGAATCCATAATCATGGTGGATTTGGGTTATTTATTAAGGTATTGTTCCTGCCCGTGAGCCCATTTCAAGTTTTTAAAAAATATTTTTTTTCATTTATATATTATTCATTTTTAAATTTTTTTCTGTGATTCCTCCTCTCACTCAATCACACTAACTCTAAGAGAACCACCCATGTTCGTTTCCCTCTCTTTTAAGGTCAACTTCATCATGGATTATGGAAAATTTTCACAGGACATCTCAAATCGTTCAGATTTAAAAAGGTAATTTGTTTCTTTCATAAATCCTTAATTTGATTACGATTTTTCCCCCGTTTTAGTTCCCACTTGACCTCTGAACCCTTATTAAAACCTTCATATCAGTTTTGGTAGCTTGTAGACTCACCTATTGGTGTATTTGGGGAAATTTCATCCAGATATCTCATGTAAGTGGGTTTTCTTCCTTCCTCCTCCATTTTTCTTAGGGTTTATTCCATTTTTCTTGAATTTAATAATGTAAAACAAGTATGGATTATAACCTAGTGTTTGATCTTGGGTTTCATGTTCTATTATTCTAGTTTTAGGTTTGATTTAACACCCTTTTGGTGTCGCAGTGGTGCGGTTGAACATTCGTACATGGATTTGGTAATTTTGACAGTTGTTGTAAGTGATTCCATGTGTAAGCATTACCATATGAGTCAGCCTTTCTTGAAATATATTTTTATCATACTCCTCCTTCATTGTTCTTGCTGAGAAAATTATTTTTTGTGGAATTTGTTAAACGATTGATTTAAATTCCATTTTTGTGTGAAAATGGGTGTTTTTGTATGTGTGTTCGATGTTGTACCACTTTGGGATATTTTATAATTGATGTAAGGGTCTTATTAAAAATATTTTTTTGTTTATAATTCTGGTTTGGGGTAATATTAGTGGGAATTGTGTTTTAAAAGAGGTATTTTAGATGAATTTTATGTGTGAAGTTTGGTTACATTCCTTGAAATTGTTTTATGGAAATTTTAGGTGGTTTATTGAGTTATATAAATTGTGAAAAAAATGTGTAGCTATTTTATTGAATGTGTATGACCAGAAATGATTTTTTTATGTGAAAATGGATGTTGGTAACATGTGGGAATTGTTTTATCACAAAGGGGCAATACTTGGTATCTATTTGGGTGGACATGTACTAGTACGCTAGTGATCCGAAACGATTTTATCCTTATTTCACTTTCCAAGTTGGACATTGAAAACACTAAAAAAAACTATAATGGTCATTATTGGGGACCATTAGGTTATAGGTATGTTCCCAACTAGTGGATCGTGTACAAGAATTGATATGGTTATGGTTACTTTACACCAAGATATGAGGTAAATGGGGCCCAAAACTAATTAGTTCCTAGAGGTGTTCCTGAGATTACTACTCATTGAATGTTTGGTATTTATAATTAGATTATTATGTGTTTAGATAAAAAATTCAGCATCATACATTTTTTATTGAAAATTTTTCACTATTTGAAATTTTCCTTTGAAAACTATTTACTTTTAAAGGTTTTCTTCTTTAGAAATGATTTCCACCATTTCTTGTTTATTAAAACTTGCATATTTTTTTCTTGTATTGCTTGCTATATGGAACATTTTGGTGGTATACTATTTGGATAAGGTTCACACCCTAATTTCACCTTTGCGTGTAAGTATACTTGATTATTTTTTACACAAGTAAAGGCAAGGCATTGGGTGGTAGCAGTTCGGGTTGTTAGTTTCCTTCCATAGTGTGGTGTTGTGGAGACGGCTCATGGGTGATGACCCCTTATCGTGTGGAGTTCCATGGGATGCTTTTATGCTACTTTTATATATCCTTTGACCTATTTTTTCATGTTTAATACCATGTATTCAGTTATGAATTTTATTTAAGGCTTCTTTGGTTGGTAATTTTTAGATTTTTTATATTGATTGTTTTTGGTTGTTTTATGTATCCATACTCAGGTAAATTGTTCCCAAACCAATATTTATGATACCTGACAACTTCTTCCTTACCATGGAGATAGGTAATTCCTTTAGTGGCTTTCTATGTACCAGGTTTGGTACTGGTTTTCATGGACACCGGATTTTGTTCGGGACAAAATGGTTTCAGAGGAGGTTAATGTTTTTGGTTGTATTATTAGTTTGGGATGAGTTAGGCTAGAGAAGAGCTAGGAATGTTAGGTCTCAGAGTTTTCATCATGATTAGGGTTCGTGGATGCACCTGTTAGGAAAAACCTCCAGTCACCATGGTACATTGGAAGTGTTTGTTTGACTTCACTTTCAGGTGAGACGTGTGGGATGCAGACTACACGTGGACATCGGTTGGGGGTGAAGTAGTTTTTTATTTTATTATCATAATTTGTTTGGATTATTTATATTTTATGTTGTTGATGAAATTTTTCAAAACCATTGTACTGATTTTTTCTCTTTTTATTGTTTCCTTTTTTTATCAAGATGCCTCCCCAGAGAGCTCACACACACCCACGGGAGGAATTTGAAGAGAGTTCTCCCTCACAGATTGACCAGAGGATAGTAGAGGCTATGGTTCTAGTTTTCCAAGCTCTAGGATAAGAAATAAGTCTTATTACATCTCTTGTTAGAGAATATGAGACTAGTCCTATGATGGAAAATCCTATGAGTTTCTGAAAAACAAGCCTCCTACTTTCCAAGGTAGCACAAAACCCCAGAAAGTGGAGAAGTGGATTGAAAAGATCTACCACATATCTTAGTTCTTGGACACACATGAGGAGGTTAGGGTGAAATGTTCCTCTTTCCTGTTATAGGGTCCCAGCCGAAGGTGGTGGGAATCAGTGCTTCAAGATGGAAAGCATGAGCAGAAGAGTTGGAAGGACTTTAATGTTATCTTCAACAACTTGTACTACACTAAAGTTTGGGAATATTCTTGATCTCGAGAGTTTGTGGAACTTGTTCAGGGGGATATTTTATTGATGTATTATGAGAATTATTTTTATGAGTTTTTCTATTATGCTCTATAGATGGTCTCCAATGAGTATATGAAGACCTAGAAGTTCGATAGGGGTTTGCGGCCAATGATCTATTCCCAGGTCTTCCTGTTCAAGATGAAAACCTATGATGAGGAGGTCAATTGAGATTTAATGGTAGATATATACCTAAAGGGTTGGTATGATTTCTCTAGGATAGTATCAATATTGGGAAGTGACAGTTCTTCTGAGAAGAAATGGAAGCAAGAGAAACAGGGGAAGAAGGGAGGTGGAAGATTAGGACAACCTTCATGGTAGTTTTCTTCGGTGGCTTCTGATGAGCGATCTGTCATGTTCCACTAGTGTGGGAGGATAGGTCACATCCTACTAGCCTTCACATATCCTATAAATCTATGTTATCAGTGTGGTGTTATGGTACACTTTCAAAACATTTGTAGGATGACACATCCACTCCAAAGTGGGGAAGGATCAGTGTATTTGAGGGGAGTGCCAGCTCAGTTAGAGCCATCAAAGAGGGTATCGGTTTGGTGGTTATGGAAGAAGGGGTAGATCATCTTTTGGGAAGATCCAATTTAGGGTAGATCCACAGGTAAGCGATCGTTCTCTGGTAAATACTATGCATCTTCATGCGGTTGATCAAACACCAAGGGGATCAGAGGTGGTAACGTCGACTGTACGAGGTACCATTTTGATTGCATCTTCTACAGATTCTACACTTTTGTATAAGTGTTCCTCTATTTCATTCATATCTACCCGTTTTTTTAACACACTTAATTTTTCAACGGAGATTTTGTCTTTTGCGATGGAATTGATGACACCGCTGGGAAAGAAGAAGGAGTAGGGTCTCAAGTGCCTGTCGTGTGTGCTTTCCATTTTAGGGGTTGAGATGGAGTGGTACCTCTCGATATTAGATATGAATTAATTTTATGTGATAATTGGAATGGATTGGTTGGTACACTTTCAAGCGCACATTGATTGGTATTTCTTACAGGGCAGTTTAATGGCCCCTAATGGGAGTCCTTGGGTTTTCCTTGGGGATGGGGATCCTTGGTCAGGTTTTGTAGGACCTCCACTCCGAAATTTGGGGAATATTGTCTTCTAGTTATCATCTCTCATGATAGAGTATTATGGTCATGATACTGAAGGTGGACTACCACATGTAGTGCATGAGTTTCTATAGGTATTCCCTGATGATTTTTCAGAATTGCCTCTGGGGTGGGATGTGTAGTTCTCGATCGATTTGGAATTGGGAACATATACGATATCTCTTCCCTCTTATCGTATATCCTCCACTGAGCTGAGGGAGTTAAAGATAAAGCTGAAAGATTTTGAATCTAAAGGATTCATTCACCTGAGCATCTATCATTGGGTTATTCCTATTTTTTGTGAAGAAGGCTAACGGGTCCCTCTAGTTTTGTATTGATTACCGAAGGTTTAACAAGGTAAACATTAATAAAAAATATCCTTTACCCTGAATTGATTACTTGTTTTATCAATTGAAGGGGGAAAAGTTTTTTTTCAATAATAGACTTGTGTTTGGATTACCACAAACTCAGGGTGAAAGAGGCAGATATCCCAAAGACAGCCTTCTGAAGTAGGTACGTCCACTTTGAGTACTTGTCCATGCCCTTCGGATTGACCAATGCTCTAAAGGTATTTATGGAACTCATTAATAGGTTGTTACACCATTATCATGACACTTTTGTTGTTGTAATCATGGATGACATCCTGGTTTACTCTGGATCTTTTGATTTACACGAGCATCAGTTTTGGGTCGTGTTGGGCACCTTGCGAGAGAACCGCCTCTATAAAAAGTTGTTCAAGTGCACATTCTAGATTTGGGAGGTGAAGTTTTTGGGGAATGTGATCTTAGAGTAGGGTGTTTTAGGGGACCCCAAAAAGATAAGTGCAGTTATGTCATGGTAGAATCCAAAGAACATGTTCGAGATCAGGAGTTTCCTCAGCCTAGTTGGTTACTATAGGTGATTTTTATGGATTTCCCTCAAGTTTGTTTTCCCATGAATGCACTCACCTGGAAAGGGGTGAAGTTTTTATGGGTCCTCGAATGTCAGAATGTTTTTGAGGAGATGAAGAAGTATTTGACTACTACCCCATGCTGATTTTTCTAAAGGCTAGAAAGGGGTATGTGGTGCATTTTGAAACTTCAGTTATGGGTCATCAGTGTGTGCTTATGCAGGGTGATCACATGGTGGCGTATGGTTATTTCCAAATCCGACCACATGAAAAGAATTATCAAACCCATGAAATGAAGTTATTAGCATTGATGCATGATTTGAATACATACAATCACTACCTATTTTGGGTGAAGTTTCTAGTCTACTCTGATAAAAAAATCTTGGCCTACATCTTCTTTTATAAGGACCTCAATCTGAGGCAGTCCTGCTGGATTGAGAACTTTCATGGGTTTGACTTTGACATTTTCTATACCATGGGCAATGGAAATGTGGTCATAGATGTTTTGAGTAGAAATGTACTTGTGCAATCCTTGAGTAATTCCAGTGATGAGGGGACTCTGATGGGGCTCTTTGCTTTGATGCATGTGGAGACCAAGGAGCACAATGGAGGTTCATTCTTGGAGATCATTCAGTTGAATCCTCCTCTCTTAGATTTTATTCAGTGAGAATAGCCTAGTAATGAGATTTTTCAGTGGTTAAGGCAATGTCTTCGTGGTGGGGATATGTCTTATGATTGTTCTTCATCTCTTGATGTCATCTTCTGCTTCAAGGGTCGATTAGTTGTTCCATCGTCTCTACAGAAGGTGGTTATGCAGGATATCCATCAGTCACAGTGTTCCATCCATCCTGGTGCCATGA
The DNA here is from genome assembly GCA_963277665.1 of Viscum album. Classification (NCBI taxonomy): domain Eukaryota; kingdom Viridiplantae; phylum Streptophyta; class Magnoliopsida; order Santalales; family Viscaceae; genus Viscum; species Viscum album. The sequence goes on from OY728164.1 coordinate 1,270,506,721, forward strand.
AAATATATTATGATGTGTTTTTTTAGTTTTGGTGGATATTTATGAGATGATTAATAGATAAATTCATGTTGAGATGCTACATAAGTCAGTAGGTGAAAGCAGAGCACCAAAGGCCCTCCAATTTTCTCCATCCATTACCCATTCCTACATGGAACTGGGAAGAGGTCTCCAAGGACTTCATTATTGGCTTATCTTGTACACTTCGAGGTAATAATACTATATGGGTAGTGATTGATCATCTGAGAAAATCATCCCAATTCATTCCGATCAAAGATACAAATAAAGTGGATGAGTTGTTTCGATTGTATCTTCAGGATGTGGTAAGGCTTCGTGTTGTGCCCTTAGCAATTGTCTCAGATAGAGATCCTTGTTTCACTTATCAATTTTTCAAAGGCCTTCATAAGTCATTGGGATCACATATTAAGATATGAACAACATACCATCCTCAAACAGATGGTTATATAGATCGGGAAATCAGATACTAGGGGACATGCTCTGTGCATGTGATTTGGAATTTTGAGTTTCTTAGGAGACTTCATGGTTGGGGTTGAGCCTTGTTCAAGAGATGTCTAACAAGGTCAAGTTGATAAGGAATCTCTTACTAATTACTCAGAGTGTAAATAAATCTTATGCAGACCAGAGGCATCGAGACCTAGTGTTTTCTGTGGGTGATCAGGTATTATTGAAATTGGCCCCTTGTCTGGACCATCGTCATTTGGGAAATAAATGGAAGATGACATTGTGGTATGTTAGACCTTTTAAAATCACTGAGAATATTGGAAAGGTGGAATACAGGTTGTCTTTTCCTTCTCAGTTGGCATCCATTCTTGACGTCTTCCATATCTCATAGTTAAAAAAGTACAACTCGGGTATTTCCTATGTACTAAATTCTGAGGAGTTGGATATAGAGCCTAATTTGTCTATTTTTTAGCAGAAAGTATGAATATTTGATTCCTAATAGAAGGTTCTTTATGGAATGACTATTCCATTGGTTTGGGTTCTCGAGAATCATGGTAACAAAGTCCATAAAACATGGGATTAGAAGTTGTGGGTAGAGAAAGAGTACCCATTCGTGTTTTCTGATCAAGCTTCCAGTTGACTTTCCCAAGTAGAAAGTCTTTCATGGTGGGGAGAATTGTCACATACATGTCTTATTTTAAAGTTATTTTTATGTAATTTCTATTATTTATTTTTTTTGTTGGGATCACCATGAATTTTTTGAAGAAAGGGTGGGGTTTTGATGTTTGGCCTAAACCGTGAGCCCATTTCCAGATTTAATAATAAAATTTGTTTCTTTTATAAATCCTCCATTTTTTAACATTTTTCAATAATTCCACATTCTAATTTCCCTCTCAGGACCTATTAAAACTACCATATCCATTTGGACCCCTTAGGAATCTATAATAATCATGGATTTGGGTTATTTATTAAGGTATTGTGGTAACCCGTGAGCCCATTTCAAGTTTTTAAAAAATATTTTTTTTCTTTTATATCTTATTCCTTTTTTAATTTTTTTGGAGATTCCACCTCTCGTAAGCCCACTAACCATGGGCGCACCCCCCGTGTTCATTTCTCTCTCTTGGGAGATCATATTCATCGTTGATTATGGAAACATTTCTATGGATTTCTCAAATCATCCAGAATTGAAAAGGTAATTTTTTTTCTTTCATAACTCCTTAATATTTTCACTCTTTTTACTGAATTTCAGTTCCCATTTAACCTCCTCAACCTTATTAGGACCTCCATACTATTTTTGGCTACTTGAAGATTCACCTATTGGTATATTTGGGGTTATTTCTTCAAGATCTCTCAAGTAAGTGGGTTTCCTTTCTTTATCCTCCGATTTTCATAGGTTTTCTTCCATTTTTCATGAAGTTCCTAATTTCCAGCAAGTAGGGCTTCAAATATATGGTTTGATCATGGGTTTCTTCATCTAATATTGCTGTTTTATATTTGATTTAACACCCTTTTGGTGCAAAGGTGGTGAGGTTGAACTTTCGCACAAGGATTTGGTGTTTTGGACACTTGTGGTAGGTGATTCCATGTGTAAGCACTACAAGATGAGTTACCCTTTCTTGATTTCTATTTTTATCATACTAATCCATTTTTCTTACTGTGAAAATTATTTTTGGTGGAATTTGTCAAACTGTTTATTTTTAAATTCCATTTTCGTATCGAAATGGGTGTTTCACATGTGTGTTTGATGTTGTACCACTTGGGGTTATTTTATATTTCATGGAAGGGTTTTACTAAAATGTTTTGTTGTTTCCAATTCTGGTTTGGGGTAATATTGGTGGGAATTGTGCTTTTAAAGAGGTCTTTTGGATGATTTTTTTGTGAAATGTTTGGTTACATTCCTTGAAATTTTTTTACATAAATTCTAAGTGGTTTATTGAGTTATATATATTATGAAATCATGTGTAGCTAATATTTTGAATTTCTGTGACCAGAACTGACGTTTTTAGGTGAAAATATATTTTTTTAACATGTGGAAATTGTTTGAACAAAAAGGAGGAAGCCTGGGTATCTAGGTGGGTGGACGTGTGCTAGTACGCTAGTGATCCAGAGTGGTTTTGTCTATATTTCACTTAGCAAGATGGAAATTGAAAACAATAACAAAACTATAATTATGATGATTGGGGGCCACTAGGTTATGGGTATGTTTCCAACTAGTGTATTCTACACAATAATGGCTATAGTTATGGTTACATTACACAGAGATATGAGGTATATAGGGCCCAAAACTAAATAGTGCCTAGGGGTGTTACTGATATTTGTGATTGTTGACTACTTGGTATTTATCATTAGATTATAGTGTGTTTGGATGGAAAATTCAGAATCATACATGTTTTATTGAAATTTGTTAACTCTTTGAGATTTCAATTTGAAAACTATTTACTTTTAAAAGTTTTGTTTTTAGAAATTATTTCCACCATTTCTTGTTTATTAAAACTTGCATGATTTTTATCTTGTATTGATTACTATATGGAATATTTGGGTGGTATTATATTAGTATTAGGCTCACACCGTACTTACACCTTTGTTTGTAAGTAGACTTGATCATGTTGGACACAGGTAAAGGCAATACCTTAGGTGGTGGTGGTTCAAGTTGTTAGTTTCCTTCCATGGTGTGGTGTTGTGGAGATAGCTCGTGGGTGATGACCCCTTGTCGTGTGGAGTTCCTTGGGATGTTTTTTTGATAATTTTATATATCTCTGGACCACTTGTGTAATGTTTAATACAATGTATTCTATTCTGAATTTTATTTAAGGCTTGTTTTGTTGGTAATTTTTATATTAGGTTTATTGATTGTTTTTTGTTTTTTTATGTATCCAAACTCAGTTGAATCATTCCCAAACCAATATTTATGATACCATGGATGGGGAACGCCCTTCGAGACTTGACATGTTATAGGATTGGTGTAAGTTTTCACAGCAACCAGATTCGGTTCATGGCATGTATGATGGAATTTTATATGGTAAGACCATTTTTCTGATAATTCTTCAAAGTTATATAGAAATTCACTATTATCTAAGAGTCACCACCAGGTGGAGCTACCTCCAGACTCTAATTCACCATTACCACTTGAACATTCTATTTCCAGACTTGACCCACCATTACCACCAGGATGATCTACCGCCAGACTCTAATTCATTGTTACCACTAAAAGAACTACCACAAGAGGAGTTATCTCCAGAGGAGTTACCTCCATAGTTGAGTCACCATTAGATACTGATTCACCACTAGCTTCTTGTTACTGTTGTTGTCCAATGAAAATGGCATGAATGTATAAATGACTATTTATTTATTTTGATCATTTGACTGAGTCTTCAAGACATTTTCAAAGACTGATCTAAGTATTGTGGGTCTGATACGATTATATATACGTGAAGGATACCCATCTCTCGCTCTATAATTGATACATTTGATACATACATCATTTTTTGACTTGTGAAAAAAGTGTTCGATTGAATATATGAATCCTAAAATGCTTACTAATTCATGTTCTCTTAAGATAAAATGACACTGAATCACAAAACTCATTACATAGATTCATTGACACACTCATAGAGATAAATTAAAGCATTCATGGATATTTTCTATGATCCTTGATCTACTAAAAACTTTCATAATGAATCACAAATTTCTCCCTAAAACTATTTTGAGAACTAAAAAAATTTAGAACATATATGATTATGCTTTTCTATATTCTTTATTATTCTGTCTGTTTTACTTTGAGCAGTGTGTTGTTACATTGTTATCCAACAGACATTGTCTCCTTCACCTTTCTGGAGAATACTTGTTATTCTTTTCCCTCTATATCTATTTTCCTATTCTATTTGTGGAAGAGGTTCCTATGTGACCTATGTTATTCTTTCTTCCATTGTATAACTATGAAAGAGGCTCTTTATCTTAAAAAACTTTTAACTATTGATTAATTATCATATCCAGGTTGTGGATTTATCGGATTATAATTGTAATCTTTTTGGCAGTAGGTGGTTTCCATATAAAGGGGATTAAGTCTCACCTTGATACTGAACCTCCTGTTTATTCCACTATTTCATTATTATTTTTTCTATTATATCCTAGATTACATTTTATCTACAAACAAAGCCATTACTTTGATAATTAATATTCACCAGTGTTTATATTTATTTTTGTCTAAGAATATTGATTTCAAAAGTTAAGGTATTTCTAAATAGTAATTTAATTAAGACTTAACCACTCTTTAAAAAATATATTAAAAAGGAAAGATCTTATATAGATCTTATTTTTTATTAATTTCCCAGTTTATTAAATTAAGGGGTTTTTTGTTTTAGTCTAATTATTAATAGAAATCTTTTTTGGGAACTCAATTCATCCCTTCTTGAGTTACTCACTCTGATTGAAAAAAATGATTCCAATGACCTAAATTGGATTAATATATATATAATTTAACTAAATTTATTTTAAATCAAATTAAAAATATTATTCAAATTGATAAATAATTTAAATGAAAAGTTAGTTTTCAATAAAAAATTTATATTTTTCACTATTCATCAAAAAAGGAATATGTCAGAAAAATACCAAAAAATTACCATAATATAATTTAAATATTAGGATTTAAAAAATTAAGTGTATTTTTTCAAATAATTTTTTTAATATGGTAAAAAATAATTTTAAATTACGTACGCAAAGCATTACTAAACTGTATTTTTAGAAAAATACGGTTTTAAAATACAATTTTTTTATTTTAAATGATTATTATTCTATTAATATCAAATATATAACCATAATTTCCATAATTTATTTATTACTATTCACAGCCACTAATTTACCATCTAGTGTAATTATTTTTTATTTAGACTTGGGGTTGCATGTTTTGTAAGCAATGGAAGAGATTAAATTTAAAGAAATATATTTCATCGGTTGTTTAAGATCGATGTTGTGTGTCACATACACTACTGAATAAAATGTTCTTATTCTAGAATTTTGAGGTGTTATATTCTCCAAAACTTAAATAAATTTCTTCCTCACAATTTAAAATTGATCTCGGTAATCAAGGGTTTGGTATTTAGAAATACCATTATTGAAAATCCAACATGATAAAATGGATAATAAAATATCCTCTCAATAAGAGAGAAAGTAAAGTAAAAAAAATCTTATGGAATAACACATAACTTGGTTTCTAAGTGAGGGGAAATTGGTGGAAAATTATTATATGTTCTAGGAATAAAATAATAAATAACTATATATATTAATAGAGGTTATTGATCACAATAAAGTGAATGATCAATGAAAATTTAAGGACCTCAAAAACATAAATCTGTGATAATTTAAAAGACAATCTAATTAATCAGATATGAATGTAATAGAATCAAAAAAAATCATGATAATTTTCCTAAAGTTTAGGAATTATTTTACAATCTAATAATATACTTAGATATACTTACTTGATTCATTTCTATTTCAAAGGAACAATTTCATCAAATGGTTGTGCTTTGATAACTTTCCAATTCATTCCTTACTATGGGAAATAAATATAAATAAATAAATTTTTTTATTTTTAAAACATTAAAATTAACTTTTAGTGGATTGTAAGTCCCATTAACGATTAACATATCTTTCAATCAGCCTCTAAATATTTTCCAAAACCAATATGGTTAGAACAAGTAATCCAATATAATACATTAATCTGTAAACCTCAAAAGTAACACCATTGGTTCATTGTTAATATTTATTTTTTACATTGTTTAACTACTGACATATTAAGTAGGATATCATATAGGCTAGTGGTTGGTATTAAACACTTATCATCCTTTGATTATGGTTTTAATCCCCATGGCCTTTTTAGATGTGACGGTATGTCACTTGTCAGGAAGGATGTCCTTTTTATAATACTATATTTTTATAATTTCTATAAAATTCCGAAAAAAAATATAATAGAAATCTTTAAAATAAAATTAATCATTAAATAACATTTTTACTAATTTTTCCAATAAAACTGATCTTTTTTTCTATAAAGTCTAAAAATATTATTTGACTATTATTGAAATGTCATTAATGATCATTTTAACCTGAAAAGATTTCAATACCTTTAAACTAATGTCTATAAAATGTAAAGGTAGTATTCCTAAAATATGTTTTTCATTAAAACATACACTAAAACATTGTTTTATGTTTCCATATATTTCTCCCAAAATATACTTAATCTTGTTATACTCTCATCACATAAAACCTAAAATGGGGCGTTTAAGACTTTGAAATTATGATCAATCCTAAAATCATAAACCTATGATGGTAACTATAAATATTATGTCAATAAAGACACATATTCTTCCAAAATTTAACACAATCCATGGATGTTTCATGATTTTTATAACCAACATTTCATTGGAAAAATACCTCTAAAATTTAATTCTTCAATCACAATATATAAATAATTAATCCTTTTTTCGAAATAGGTATATCTTTGATCTAGGGGTTTACCTTTAAAATAGGTAATTGGATCAGATAATGACCAAGTTCTCCAAATTTATGAAAATAAAGTATAAATGGATCCCTAATATGAGATTTATTTCCTTCCATCATACTCTTTATTTTTTCTCAGTAATTCTTTGTAGTATGACCATTATTTTCATACATAAGTAATTTTCTTGTTATTTTGAGGGACTATATAGGATGTCTCTTTCCATATTTCTAGAATTATTGAAATTTATCCTTCTTCCCTCCATGGTATCTACTACTGAAGCTCTTATAAAACTCCATCCTTATCTTATTTTTTGAGTTTGAAAGTTGGTTAAGGTATAGATTGTTAATCATATTTTTGGACAACTAATTAGGTAGAATAATGATATCTTTCACCCCAATCATCATCCCATTTATTTACTCATAGTCACTACATTATCCTTTATATTCAATGTTAACATGAATCTTTTGGGTTCCATCCATTGAATAAAAAAAATCATGAATAACAATAATAATAGTGGTAAAACCATTGAATAATTTATAGGATTTTCAAATAATAACACCTTATTTTTTATCTAAGGAACCTTGTGTTTATCTTGGGTCATTAATTATCATAATATATTAAAAATCCTTCATAATGGTTTGTAAATAAAATGTGAATTATCCTAAGCATATCCCCTAGAAGTGTCAAATGATGAATAAAGTCAGGCTCATTATCATTCACCATGTTATAATCAAGACAAGCCCAATGCACCCTTTTCAGATTTATTTTCTCTAGGTACATCTATTCTAGAACTACATCCACTTGTAATATCCATACATGGATGTATTTCTAGTAAAAACTACATTATAATTTCATTAAAAAACTTTAGTATGATCTTATATACTTATTTTCAAAGTCTATCATAGACTTATGATCCCTAACTTATGATTTCTTAAATATGGTTTCCATGTTTTATACTAAAAATCCACTAATACCAATTTTAGTGAGCATGACACTAGTATCCCAAAGTTATTGTCTACTTTATTAAATTGGAATATGATAAAAGGAAATGAATCCTGAAGTACTAAATAGTTATGTAGTCTCAGTAAAATAGATATATACTAGATTTTTTCATTATATTTGAAAACAATAATTATAGTATAATTTTTTTTAATAATATCATTATCCCCTCATTCATATTCTTACATATCATTCATAGTACACTTTATGGATTCCTGGAAAAAGAAAAAAATAAGGGTGAGCTAAAATTATTAGTAAAGTTTAAGTATAGACGAATATTTTATAAATCAATAAATAATAATAAATATGTAACGATAAATAATTGATAATATATTCCATTTAATCAAAACATTATCCATCATAATATGATAATGCATAATAAATATAGAAAGGTAAAGAACTGTAAACACCTTCCATTTAATCAATAAAATGAGAATGAAATTAATCCAAATATAATATCATTATGAAAATATCATGTACAATAATATATTTAATCATATATATGGAATGGTAAATAATTGAAAACACGTTCCATTTCATCCGTACACGGAGAATGAAACACGTCCATTTAAATATCACTGTGAAAATATATTGGATATTAATATTTAAATTCTTAATAAATGGGCTTATTAATTATTAGATATCATGATATCATGCATCATGATACCTCTAACATTATTTCCTTTTACAATATGTTTTAAAACTATAGGTATAAACCCATTTAATGCTAGTATAATAAATCTCTTTATGAGACTACTGATGCATCAAGGGGTTATATAATTCTAGGACCCACCCATCACTGCATATCCAAATAATTATTAATATATAAAATAATAGATTTAATTAATAAAAAAATTTCATTATCGTCAAATATCTATATTGATTAATGAATATGTATTTATCAATATTTCCCCAGATAATCAAATAACATTCAATGTAGACCATCGTACATAGAAATGATATACGGTTTAAGAAATACTATCTTATATGATAAAAAATGGATAAACTTGATTTAAAATATTAAATATAATTAATTAATATTTATTCATGTTAAATAAATAAATTGGGTAGTATATACACCTCATAAAACTGAAACGGTTCGTATTAAAATAAATGTCTCAATGAAATTGAAATTGAGACGAAATCCCATAAAATGATAATAATGTTGAAGTTAGAATTAATCATGGAATTAGTTATGTTAATAAAATTTAAATCCACATGAAACAAGTTTAAATATAATATAAGATAATCATAAGTCGTTATACACATAATCATAGAATATCAAAGACAATGAAGAAGTAATATATCCCAATGAAAAGAAATTGAATTATGGAATTCTTTATCACTTGGTAACTTTTATTCAAATCTCATTGGATGAAATAATTCAAATTGAAACTTTAAATATGATTAATTATCAATTAAATTTTACATTAAATGTCAATGTGTTAGTATATACACCATATGAATTAAATTAGGTGTGTAATATTATAATATGCCTCAATAAAGGGAAATTCAGATGACATTCCTTACCTCACACTTACGTTTGGTTAAACATGATTTAACCACTTTTATAGTGGTTTTAAACATGTTATTAACTTATAATATAACCATATTAATATTTATAATATCATATATGATCCTTTTATAACATATTATCACCCATTCATTAATAATCATTCATTATTTTTCATTATTTTGGGTGTTAATGGCCTTGTTTTCTCATACATGTATTTTCATGAATAATTAGGTTATTATTCATATTATATAGTTAAATAATATCCATTCTAATAATAATAATAATATAATTATCATATTTATATATAAATTAAACTTTTAATACCAATCATGAATGATGTTTTTGGAGAAATAAAGTATGTTATGATCATGGAGACAGTATGTCGTACGTTAACATGAGTAATGATAAAAATTTTCAACAATCATTACGGAAAGGTGGAAAGTAATATTTTCTCATTAAATAATTCTAATGATATAATAAATATGATATTTGTTCTTTAAATATACTTATATATATCATTCATATTGTTTGGTGATGAAAAGAGATTCACATCACTTCATGAAGGCGGTAGTCCACACATACACGAACGATGTTATCATCTTTGGGAGTGTGAAAATGTAAGAAAGAAAATGATATATTATAAATATTTAATTAATATAATAATTATGTCATTTTTATTACATATATTTATTAACATTATCTATATTAGCTTTCAGGTAAAGTTTTAGTTAAAAACAAATCACATCGTTTCATGAGTCTATACTTTGTTGTACACATAAGTGTCGTTATCGTATCCCCTACAAAATGGAAATTAAAAAAAATATATATTATATAATTACTATATAGTTATATTTTTCTATAAATATCATATATATATATATATATATATATTATATCCATCATCATACCCAAAAGTGATAGGTGGTAATGGAAAAAATGAATGACATCAGTTCGTGAGACGGTAGTCTACCATACATACAAATGATGATTTTATAACCCATTTTATAGAAGTGGGGATGGTTTTATTTTATTTACATAACATAAAAACTATCAGTATATTTTAGATACTATGTTTTTATATCATCATATTATAATAGGAAATTGGAGGAGGTGGAGAAGGAAATAAAATAAAAATGCTCGATGAAGAATGTTACCTCTTCCTTAGGTATCTTCCTAATGTTTGCAGAAAATACTTCTTTAGTTATATTTATATCCAAAATAATGACTCTAGGATGAGATTATGGAGATTGGGAATTTATTTGGGATGTTATTGGTCAAACCCAAAGGTTTTAATGGTGTAAATAAGAGAGGAGTGGGGGTGGCCTTTTATATGTGAGGTGAGTGGCACACTTGTAATTTTTGAAAAGAAAAATGTTTACTCATGTTTTTCACATGAATGAAAACTCAAAAATGAAGTATTATATAGTATTATCAATTATGTTTCTTAAATATGTCTAAAAAATAAATTTTATACACGTTTTAATATGATTTTAACACTTCAATTTTTATATTAACCCTAGTAAATCCATTTTTACCTTAACTGTGGTAAATAATTTTTCTTATTTTCACTATTAATTTTGGTAAAAAATTAAGTTGAAATTTATAAATAATATAAATAATTATGATTAAAAATGTTGAATCTATTTAAAAAAATTTCTTTCACATAAGTGGAAAATTTTACTTTAAAATTAATCTCGATGGCGCAATATAAAGCGGGTTTTCAAAGAGAAAATGATCAAAATTTTATAGTTATATTATATCAATATTCAATATAAAAAGGGTTAAAATGAAAAAAATTGGAAACATATATATATAATTGAAATAATTTTACATTAAATCCAATTTAAAATAAAATTTAACTTTATAAATAATTAAAATGAAAAGGAAGTTTTTAATTTAAATTCTGTATTTTTTACTATTCATCAAAAAAGAAAATATTTCAGAAAAAAAATATCACCCTAAGATATATTTGATCTAATTAATTCAAAAAAAATTATATTTTTAAATAAATTTTCTAAAATTGGTAAAATTTAATTTTAAATTATTTGTAAAAATCATGACTAATCCATCTTTTAAAAAAATTACTGTTTTTTCAAAAAAAACATTTCTTTTTCTTTTAAATGACTCTTATTCTATTTCAAATAAATAAATGACTATAATTTTCATAATTTATTTTTTGCTATTCATACCTAGAAATTTAATTCCTGTTTTATAATGGTATTCTCTATTACTGTTCATTTAGGCTTAGAGTTTCATATTCAGAATGTTATCGAACAGATTAAATTTAAAGAAATATATTTCATGGGTAGTTTAAGATTAGTGTTGAGTGTTTCGTACTGTACTGTATACAATGTTATTATTTTATAATTTTTTGGTGCTATTTTAATTAATTATTTAAATTAATCAATTATAAATTTTGTGTGAAAATATTCTCTCTTTTGGGTTTTGTGTTCTTTTCCATTAATATTAATATTATTTTTGTTGGTCATGAATATTATTTACCATTTATATCAAGGATTATTAGTTGGTTATGATAATAAATGATTAGGTAATTTCTTAACTTCTTCTTCTGTATCTCCCAGAACCTTCACGTGTTACATAGCATATTTATTTCTTATTAAATTAATAAATGAGTTTCTATTAATAAGAACAATAAGGCTAAGAATTAAATATCATTTAAATAATTAAATCATCATAAAATTCAAAATATTTTCAAATAAGAATAATATAATTCATAGTATTATGAAGATGTTATGAAAAAGTTCAAAAAAATATTTTATTCATCTCAATAAGAGTTCTAAAAGGTAAAAAACGTTTCAAGGAAATATTCCATTAAAATGTTTCAAATGTGTAGCTATTTTATATTTTACTGCCAATTTTCCAAATTTGAAGGAAGAATAAAGTAATTATAAAGATGATTCATTACATATTTTCTCAAATAAAAAATAATAAAATTTTAACAAATCACATTTTTTTACAATTGAAAAGATAATAATTTCTAAACAAATTAAAAGAAAATTTTCATATCTAATTTGGAAGATGTATATGGTGTTAAATAATAAATTAATGTTGAAACATTTAGTTAAGAATCTGTTATCATGGTCAATGTTAAAATATGTTAATTAATGGGTTAAACACAAAGATAAGGTTTAAAACAAAATTTAAACCAATAAAAAGTTAATTTTTTTATTTTATTTGAGCCCCATAAAACCTTATCATTTAATCCTTATACATTTTTAAGAATTTGTGCATTATAATGACCTTATTATATTATAATTATTTATATAATTTAAAAAGTTCACCTCACCTCAATTATAAAAGGGAACCTATCATTTCTCTTATCACACCAGTTTGATCCTTATATATTAATAAAACCTTACCAAAAATCCCTTCTCAAATTCATTATACACATTTTATAAATATTTTTATTCCTAAAATACCAACCCTAGGGTGATCACTATGGGATTTAAAGGAGTTGTTTCAAATAATAGGTAATCACCTTAACCGATCACTTTATTTTTAATTATTATTTTAACTCCAATAAATATATTATATTTTAAATAAAAAATTAAATTAAGTATAATTAATATACTAAAATGTTATTTTGATTATGAAACCACCTTTATTCACCATCTTTACATCAAATGAGAAGTGAAAGTATCGCTTGTACATGTGTACAACTTACCATTTCCACGTAGCGATAAAATTCATTTCTCATCGACATCTTTTATGGATGGTTATTTTAATGGGTTTAATGTATATGTATTATACTTATGAAAAAATTATACTTCTACAATAATAATATTATATCTACCTTCTTGCCTTCGAAACCATTAGAAAATGATGATATTTCCCATGTGTACGTGTGGACAACCACCTCTATAAAGTGATGTGATTCTCTTTCCATTTCTATTTTACATGGATGGTAATATGGATGGATTTAATGAATATATTTTATATATATTATTTAATTAATATTCTGAAAATTTGAGTTATTATTTACCATTATTTTATTTCATCTATTGAAAAATAAAAATAGCATTCATGCATATGTATGGTATACCATCTCCGTGAACAGTTAAACTAATTTTTCTATCTCTAATTTTATGGTTTAATATAAGCATGTATATAATGAATATATATTATATTTAATTAATATTTAAGATTATTTATATAATATAAACATGATCAAATTACAAGGATCAAAACTACCGAACCAAAATAAACATGAAAAACGAAACACCTACCACTTGGAACAGTGATTTTAATAAATAATTGTTAATAAACGGGTGATAAAAGGTTATGAATAAATAATATATGTTATAATATATATGATTATATTTATAGAATATATTTATAATAAATATATATTTATTATAATATATTTTCAAACATATACAAAAGAAGATACACTTGAGGTAAGGGATTTTCGTCTCATTTTTTATTTTTGTAAGGAACATGCCATATTCAACACTAGTTTATTTTATGTGGTGTATATAGAACCCATATATTTAATTTATAATAATTATTATTAAATTTTTTGGGATTTACTTTTCCATATATGTTTATTTCTTTCATGGGGCTTACGATTCAAATTTTATCAAAGTGGTAAAGGGTTTTATGTTACAATATAATTATTTATCATGATTGTTTATGATTAAGTTTCAAATGATGAATTATTATTATATAACTCTCGATAAACTCATGAATTTTATTATCTTATGGATATTTCTTTAAAATACATGTATTTCTTTTTATTTCCTCAAATTATGTTCTCAATTTTACCAAAAATGTTTCTTAAGGGAAATGAACCTTATTTCTCTCTTCGATCGAGAAATTTTTTTCTCTCATATCCATGTTTTCTAAAAAATATTAAATAATGTTTTTAACAATATAATATAATTTTTATAAATCATTTTTACCCATTTTTAAATTTTTAAAAAATATTTTTAAAACCAGTCTTCTTTTTTCCGAATGAGTTACTTTTTGATTATTTACAAAACTATGAACGACACATTTTTTAATTTATGAAACATGAACAGAATTTCCCACCACCATGACCACTAAATTATTTTTATATTACTTTATAAGTTTCCACATTTATTTTCAAATAAATAAAATTCTATAATATTTTTAAAAAAATTGATTTGAAAGAAGTGATTTCAAATTTTAAATGATATTTTCCTCATGAATGTTTTAATGATATTTTAATGGTGTTTCAATATATTAAAGACAAAGAACCTTGATATCACTTATAATTTACTAGGGATATGTTCCAAGTATACCATCATTATTATTTATATGTATGGTGTATGTATATTATGATAATATTTCTATGAAACTTGTTCCTTTTCCACAGGTTATACAGTGATGAAATAATGAAATATCTATGAAATATGTTTCTTTTCCATGGGTTATGTTGTGATGAAATGTTTATGAAACTCATTTCTTTTTAGGGGACCTAATATGATGAATTTTTTAAGATCTTGTGAAACAAATATGTATAATTTTCATTATGTGAAATTTGGGTCCTATATATCCCTCTAATGTATTGGGTTTGTCTGAACCAAATTTTACGTTCAAAATTTCATATGTATACCTATTTTTCATATCCATAAGATTAGGTATGTACTTGGATTTCATGTATATAATATTATTCATATACCTAGTTTTCATTTCCATAAGTTTATGCATGGAACTGGGTTTCATGTCTTTAAGATTATGCATGGATATGATTTTCATATCAAAAAGTTTATGTGTGGACCTGGATTTCATGTCTATAAGATTATTCATAGACCTGGTTCCATGTCCACAAGTTTATACAAGGGCCTGATTTAATTTCCTTAACTTGATGAGTGATCTTGTTTATATTTATACTTGTTCAGAAAGTTGTAATCATAAATTTTTTCTATAAACTCATTTCTTGGGACATTGTTATGCCCATGTGGCTCTTTTTATTTGATTCCTTTATGATTCATTTCTTATGAACTGTGATGATTTATTCTATAACTCAATATTATGATCTATGATATTCATGATTTGAATATAAATTGTTTTGATCATTTCTCATACCCTTATGATCATGTTATACTCATTTGATCATTAATGTCTCTATTTTTTACCATTATAGAGCATCTATGCTCACCCTTTCTTATGTTTTATTTTCTTCGGGTTATGAAGAAAGGTTTTGAGAGATTATATGTCTAAAAATGGTTCTAGTTAAGTAGAACTTAATGGGATACTCTTACGCACTAGTTTTTAATGTGTCCAAGTTTCCAAAGGCCTTAGACCTATATGATTCTAGCATGAATAGTTATGTTATGTAATAAATATTCATTTAAATTATGAAATATATATATATATATGAAAATAATTGGTTGTTATACAATCACATATCCACCCTTATAGATAAGAACTAAATGATTTGGAGGGTGTAATAAAACCAACCTCTTGGATAATAACTTAATATTGATAAGGGAGTAACATAGACACCTTCTCATATGGAAACTGAATACCAAGGAGGGTGTATCTGAATACCCAAACATAATCATATTTTCCACTCCAATCTGAAATAATAATATATCCATTCTATCAAGCCCCAAAATAATAATACAAACTAAAAGTGGGAAATAATTCTATTTTGTAACACCTTAGGTTGAGTTTTTGGGTTTGATTTAGAGAACTATATAGCTTCTCTCATTCACCCCAATATCCAAAGGTTGGTGACTAGTAGTGAGGGTTTAACACATACAATAGAAAATTATACCAATTGATATCATGTCCATTTAATAATAAGATACATATAAAACATAAATCCTACCATAACATAATATATAATTATATTTAAATGTTAACCATACAAATAAAATCAAAGTGAAATAACAAAATTATAACATATTCCTTGATCTTGTATAAAGATAGAAAATCCATTACCATAATTTTTCCATTTTAAGTACAAAAATATAAAAAAAATACATTGGAGGTATAGTGATAACCTAGGTCCCTATAAATAACTAGAAAATGAAACCGTGAATCAACATAGATAACCATTTTGGGTTATCATGTTCAACCCAAGTCACTAAAAACCCCGACCATACCATATTTTTAGCCAATGTCGATAGAGGTTTCTAACCTATTCTTGAGAATACATATAACAATCCCTCAAAAAGGAACTAAAAATTTTAGAGGGATTAAAATAGTCATCCTCAAATATAGGATCCAAATAATTAGGAGGATGGGATAGATCTATCCTCTTGGATAGTCGTAATGGCTCGAAGGCCTTCATTTTTTTATTTTTATAATGAACCTTTCAAAGGGTGAGTGTAACCCTTACAATTCCCAAAGGCTTAGAGACAATTACATGACTCGTAGGTCTTAGTGGGAATCACCCAGACAAGACAACGTGGAATTGCTTCTCCCTAGTATATGTCATGATATCAGCACTCCACCTTCACAGGGTTGGTCGACTAGTTGTCCTATGAAGCATAGTTAACCACATAAATGGTAATGAGATACTATGGAAAGAATGAAATATCTAATATCTTATATGGTAATAAAATATTAAAGAGAATATAACATAGACAACCTTTTGAAAAAGTAATCACAAGACAAAAGACCCATCCAACCATCAACAAAGAAAGTATCCCAAGACCTAACCATGATTAAACTATGATTTTAATGCATTAAAATTATCCATGATATTCCTAGCTCATGAAAACATATATAAGGTCTAGATATCCTTGAAAATCCCCATAAAATCGCTCAATTACCTCTCTAATAGGAGATCAATCTGTATGGTAACTATTATTCCCCTCATTTTATTATACCAAGGAAACCATGTTTCCCTTTAAGACCTTATGCCTCTATAAAAAATTAATGTCACCATATATAACCATGAAATAAGAAAAAACTTCAAATAAATTAAACCCAATTATATAAAATCTATGTTATACCCACTTTACAATGAAAAAAATCCTAATCATAACCCTTAAAGTTCACACAATTTTGATCCAATATGGTGGAACACACTCAAATTGATTCCTAGGAATAGTTCCCATTAAAGTTTCTAGTCCATGGTACCTTTTATGTAATATACCTTTTCCTAATAATGACATAAAGTTTTCTTTAAGACATATCCATGAACATGCATTAGAGAATGTACCAACAAAAGACTATGGTCTAAAATATTTTTCCTCCTTAACTATTCCCATACCTAGATAGAAAACATTATATTAATCCCCTAATTTAAAGTACATCCCCATAATCTTCATCATTATCCTATCATTCATAGTTCAAGTAAAAGAGATTAATATACCATGTTTCCTTCTTATAGGTCACTACTAATTCACTAAGACAAAAAACTCCTTATAGAGCAGTTGCTAAATTTATATTTAATCACCCATATACTCTATCTTGTATTTAAATAAAGGTAAACACTTATAACTAGTTTATAGTATTTATTGTCACCTAAATATATCCTCAAGAAGCAAGATCATTGAAATGTTCTTCCTTTTTTACCGCACTCAATATAAATACAAGAATGTTTATAAACCCTCTATATTAAGGATTTCATAATAATCAGTAGATATAATTGAATTAAAACCAATATTGAAATATATATAGGGATTTTACATGCCTCAAGTATTTAAATGTACTTTAAAACAGATCAATACAACCACAAATAATCCTTCACGATCTAGATGATAAATAAATCCATTGTTCATGTGATTGAGGAGGATAAGGGAGGTGTAATTTATAAAACTTTGGGGGCCAAATTACCAAAATAATCCCCTTAAAATACTAAGGGTCGGGTTACCTACTTGAAATATAGATGATGTATTGGGAATTTACATCTTCCACTGAAGTTTTAGTGGGATCCCCCAATCCTTCTAGTGGGTGTATTTTACCTCCCAATAGTTATGGTTGTTCCTCTTCCTTTATTTTTCCTAGACCTAACACCCCCCCAATAATCATCCTTATTTAAAACATTTGTAAACACACCAAAAATGACAAAAAATTAATTTAAATTTTGACCATAGAATCCTTGAGATATTAAAAACTCTCAACCATGGGATTCTCATCCTCTATAAGCATATCCAAGATTTATTAACAAAGGATCTTGGTCACTAAATTATTATACTATAATTATGCTCTCGTGAATACTCTTGGATGCATTTTCACAATCCCATACAATTCACTAGAGGAAATATATTTCCTTAGGTACCCTATAACTTCAATCCACAACCCACATAAGATTATTATGAACTGAGTGTCTAGAAATAAATAACAACACCCATGGAATCCTAAGTATAGCACATCCTCAAGAGCCTAGCAGTTAATCTATATCATCTTTGCTCTATTGTAATGTAGTTATTGGATGTAACCATATAAATATTTATGTAGTCTTATATTTAGTCTCTACATTTGAGTTCTCACTAGATACATGTGTTTTCTCTCACATCAATTCATCTAAATTATTTACCTTTTAAGTAAGTCATATTAATCCAACAAATGCATAAATAATTATTTTAATGATGCATATAACACATATTAAAATTTACCATAATTTATCATGAATTAAATTAATTCATCAATGATCCACTATAGAAACCCAAAGGCCTAAATGTCATAGTGTTGAAGATGTTCTAAATTTGTGACATTCATATTCATTCAAAATTTCAAAGCCATAATCCATTAGTTGGGGTTATTGGTCTTACCCAAACCCCTACCCACTCAGTGTCACCCATAGTAACCTCTCAATAAAAAAACATTGAGTATATAATTCTCAAATTAAGACTAGGAAACTACTAGGTTATTACATAGAAAGAATTGGAATTTAAAAAACCCAAGTCTCATCTAGTCCATTATTATAAAAAAACTTAGTTAGTTCCCTTTTCACTAACATGATTCTTTCACCATAGATAAATTTTTAATCTAGTATTTCGATCGGAATTGAAAATATTTTTTATAATTTGTTATTCTAATTTATAACTCAATCATACACTACCTAAGGTACTTTGATCATTTCTTATAATTATCACTATTAATTTATCAACCCATGGTTCATACTATTTAGTGACCAATGGGGTGATCCCCTTATTAGGATTATAAATATAATAATTTTTTTAACAACTAAATCCTAGGATAACAAAGAATAAAACCCAATACTAACACATTATAAATATTCATTTCATCTCAACAGCCTCACTCTCAAACCCCATGACATCATGGTGCCTAGAACCAGTTTAATATCACTCCATAACCTCACATACTTGTGGAAATAAGTCACATAGCATTCATAGGTGAAACTATATATTGTATTCAAGTTGACTTTAAAAACACTTTTATATATATGAGTGTTCTATAGGATTCTCAATCACGTTTCCTCCACATGCACCCATTATAGGCCTTATACCTAAGTGGAAAATTCCAAAAACTATTAACTAATTTTCCATTTTTGCAAGGGTTAAAAGATCTTAATATTCTCTCCCTTACCATTCAATAGTATACCCCTATAAGTAAATCCCACTTTAAAATTTTTAAATATTCAAGATACATTCACTAATACCCTTGAACTGATCTACTACACCATGAATTGAATATATCATTTCCACTTTAGGGAATCCTATAATCTTCTATGTATGTGGTATTATTTCTTTGGATTCATGAAAAACTATGATAAACACCACTTATTCCATCATAAAGACTTACTCATGAGTTTAAAAGACCCAAAATATTCTTTTTGTATAGATAATAGTCTTTAAAGGTGATACTAATCATGGAAATTTTAGTATCCCCTCCATGAGTAACCATTTCTCTTATTTTACTTCTGATACAATTCCACTACTCGATAATCATTTTTCAATAAAATATCCAGTATCTTCCTTACAAGTAATCACTATTTAAGACCCCCCATGAATCATTTTTAACACATATACCATAAATCCTATCCCAACCCCCATTTAAATTTTCATTTCAGGGAATTGTTTCTGAGACTTGTTTGAGTCCTAACCCTTAGGATATTATGAGAATAATATCTAATAATATTTCTAATCACAAATAATTATATACATTATTCACATAAATTAACAACTGAATACATAACCAAATTCTTACTAATATATTCCAAATATATTCCTATATCTATAACCCATATTCACTTTCCACTCAAGACATGTCAAATTAATATTCTTAACCATTCACGACTTAATCAAAGTCACATTAAACCACTCCACATATTACATGTGATAATCCAATACTCACTCTTTTCCCCAATGAAAGAGATAATCCAAAATTCCAAGACTTACTAAAGAACTTTAACCCATAATTATGCCCAATATGATATAAAATCCCTACTATCTTACCTCCATGGTAAATGATAAACCAAAAAGGATACCTTGAAATAGTTTATATAAATGTTCACCTCATATATTTCACACACTCACCCTTTGTTATATTGATAGAGAGAGAGGATAAACTAGCCTTTACTACTCTAAGTCACTTTGTCTCCTAGACAAGGTTGTATGAAATCTTGCACCACCTTTCTAACCTACCAATTTTACATTCACATGAGGGTCATACCACCCTTCTTGGGCCGTCATCCTAATCCATCAGGTCATGAATCCCACTTATCCTACCTAATGAACTCAAAACACATCTCACAAAGCACTAAATTCTTTCAACCCCATACACACCCAAGGCACACATATGCATAATTATACCCACTGATCATACATACCATTCATATCAGTCCTTAAAAATAAATCAACCTTTTTTCATTCTCATCAATACTAAGGAATCCCACCCCCAAGCCTACATAGGGTTCTAGACCACACTATTTGTGTATACCTATAACATAATAACATTAAAGATTTAAACATAAGCAAAACCATTTCCATAGGTTATAATTAATTATAATTAAACTAATATCTTATTTTAGAAAACATTGAATAACTCATTTTTGGTATTTAGTTAATTAAAACCTCATTTTAAAAAACTCTTTTTATATCCCTGTAAAAGTATTTAAAAATAATTTGAACCTAAATTTTGAATATAATGTATGTAATCACAATATATTTTCTTTTAAAAATAATATTAGTATAAATTAATCATAATAAAAACATAAATTTGATAAAATTTAAGGAAACACAACCATCTAAACCAAAAGCAATTATCCCACCACTCTAAAAATGTGGGATTTTGATATATATATATGTTTACTAGACAAAATCATAGCTTCCTTCATGAGTTTTGGACATCCTATTTTTGTTTAACCAAGCCCAAAAATCGTATGAAAATAAATTAAAATGGATTTTATACCATTTTATAATTCCGCATCTTAGGTTAGTGGGTCCATGCTTGCATATCCTCAAGCACACTTCCCCATATGTTAGAGGTTGTCAACTAGTGACAAATTTCTTTCATATAAAATTGGAATACTATACTCTAGATATCCTTCTTATCAAATAATAAGAGGCATGTAAAGAATAAAACATTTCATAACATAATATATAATAATATTTAAATGTTATTTATATAAATAACATCATGCTATAATAATAAAATAATAACTCATTCCATGATCATACATATAGATGGGAAAGAGATTTACAAAACTAAACAATCATAAATAAAATAATATAAACAAAAAATAATTGAAATATATAGTGAAATTATTATATCCCTAAACCATTATTGGTAATTCCTATATATCTTCATCAAGCCACCATATCAATATCCATTATAAGGGTCTCCCCAAAATAATGCAGGCTGCTCTTCCGCCAAGATATGTAGGTAGGGTTTGAGTACCAAACTCAGTAAGACACCACCAACGGGCCTTTAACATAAATCTAGTAACATATATGAATCCATGTGATGGATAATAAAAATAATAATCAATATAAACACCCTATTATGGTCAACATGGGCTAACTAGACCACTATAAACTCCAGTCATACCTATCCATTCAATATTAGTAAAGGTCACTAACATGAACTTAAGAATTCCTTAAACAAAATCTATGAAATGAACTAAATATTAAGGATATTGTGATATAGTTAACCTATCATATAGTAACTAAATAATTATAAGGTTATAACATATTCAACCTATCATATATGAATTTAATGTGGAGGAGGGATTAACATTTACAACATATCATATAAGAACTAGATATTAAAAATGGTGGAACATATCCAACCTCTTAAATAAAAAATTAACTTTGAAGATGGAATAACATAGTAAACCTATCAGATAAGAACTAAATACTAGATAGTTAGTAATATATCTACCCTCTTAGAAAATTATTCACTAGACAAACAAGAAATCCAACTATCAATAAGACAAGGTTCTCAAAACCCAACCAGGACCAAAGAGAATGTTTATGCATAAAAAGAACCCATTATATTTGGATCTCATAGAAACACATATATGGTTTGATCATACTATTAAATACTCATAAAACTGCCCAATTACATCTTTACTAAGAGACCAAGACATATGTTAACTCTTATGCCACTGATTCTCTTATTTCAAGGAAAACTAGTTTGACATTAAGCTTTTCCACATCCACCTGCAAGGAAGGTTGCAGTATATAACCAATGATCAAGAAAACACTTCAAATATACCATAAACAAGCTTAGATTCCCCAATTTATGTATACTTTACCACGATGTACAACCCCAATCATAAACCTTCAATTCCAAAAAAGTTTGTTCCAATATGATGGAAAGCTCTCCCATCACTTCTTAGGGATGGTTCCCATTCCAAATTCTAGTCTAAAGAATCTCTTTTTTTATATACCCTCCCTTAAAATTTCTTTTATAAATCATTTCTTATGTCATATATCCTACCCTCATAAGAAAATCAAGTTTTCTTAAAGGCATCGACATGTTCACACATGAGAGAACATCCTAACACAAAATCATGATCTAAAATAATTTCCCCTTGACTATTCTCATTATTAGATACATCATATGATATCCATTCTCACATTTAGAGGAAGTTACCCTATAGATTAGGTATTTTATGGTTATGTAAGATATTTAAGTGATATAAACCCAATATTGAACCATTTATGGGATTATACTTACCCCAAGGGTACCAATTAACTTAAATACATGTCAATATAACTTCAAATAAACATATGAGATAAAAAATAGTGAATAAATCCAATAGTAAAGATCTACTATTTGATTAAATAAGGTGGAAATAGGAGGTTTGGTTTTATAAATATTTTAAGAAAAATTTACCAAAATAATTCACTCATGTTTCCTTTGGGTTTTCCATTGTAAATATTGTGGGATTCAACCATAATTTTGGTGGGCCATTAGATTCCTATTTCATTTCCATCAGGATTCCTCTAGGGGTTCTTAACCTCTACTACTCCCATTAGAGTTTCAATGGGGGCATAATAACCTTGCAATGGGAGTAATTTTTCTCTAAAAATAGACAATAGTTTATATCCCTTCATGATTTCTAGCCATGACACTATCCAAAATACTACCTTGGTCAAAACACATGTAAAAACACTTAAAATGACAGAAAATTAAAAAAAATTAACCTAAAAAATCATATAATGTTATGGTTTTAGGGGGTGAAATGTATTAGAGTTAACTCTGAGACCTAGGTCACACTCATCCATGTGTGTCTAGTTTCATCTACAAAGTTCATTTTTATCTACTCTATTTTTTTGTTTAACAGCATTATAGAAATAATGTTCGGGTATATCATAAGGATGTTCTTCTAATGTGTCTGCATTAGTATGACCATGTTGGTTTCAAGTAAGATACATTCCCTATAACACAATAGAATATGAACATATAACTTACATAATCCACTATAATATCACTAAAATACATGTATTTTAATAATATCTAAGAAATAACTACTAAAGTACATTTAATCGATGGGATTTGATCTTCAAAACTCTTAGATGTTTCCCTTATTCTCTAATCAACATCATTTAGGTGTATTAAAACATTGTAATTTCCCTTTGATGTATATAAAAATATTCAATTTTCCTAATAATTGGATGAGGGGTGATTCCTAGATAAGAGTTCAAAAATTATCTACTTCATAACACTTAACCATTTATATATTTTAGTTTTTTAATATTGTTAGTTTATAAAAAAGTAATAGATTAGTAAAAAAATTACCAATAAAAAGTGAAACCATATTTAACTATGATGAATTTTTATTTAAAAAATAATTTATGAGGATTGATAGATAAAATTCATAATTATATGGGTAAATAATTCACTTATGCACTATTTTTTTGAATCTTATGCTTTTCAAGATGAATGGGACCATGAAAATACATTATTTTGTTCATAGTTATAAACATTATCAAGAAAAGTGTACATACACGTTTCTCCCTTAGTTTCCTTAAATTTCCTATTATATTAATAAAAATATTTCTTGGAAACATTATAAAGTATTAAGAATGAATTGTTATGATATTCCAACATCAAATTGAAATTATATTGGAGACAATCATGAAATTATATAATGAATAATGAAATATAAGAACAAGTCTGATTGGTTAGCATATACCTCTGGACTCTATTATGAGTAGGGTATAAATTGGGTACAAATTTGACCTTAAAGATCTTTTGTTTGTGCTCATGGTATGGAAAATTTTAAGAAACCCCATTAAGATTCATATATAATTTAAAATCATAGAGTATATCATGTTCTAATAGGATTAAACTTAGATGATCTTAGGAGTGTTTAATTTGTATGAGTTAACTTATAAATCAATAGGATTCCTATTTATCGTATCTGAGTTTTATTGATCATTATAAAACTTGAGGATATGATTTCACACTCTAATTCTAGTGTTAGTGTGGTCAAATTTCATTGGAACTATTAGAAATATATATTTTCACCTTTTATATCAATGATTATGAATTGATTGGGAGGTAACATCTTGTTATTTTATAATTTATTGGGTTACCCTCAACTCCTCTTATTATTATAACACCTTTCTAGTGGTAAAGATATTTTGTCACCAAGAAAAGTTTGGTCAAGGAATTTTCACTTTATCAAATAGACCTACATGAATGATGAAAAACAAATAAGAGAGACACATAGATCATTTATTGGGGGATGATCTAAATAATATATGATATGTCAAATAATAAGATACATTGACACGTATTATTTCTCTTTAAACTAGAGTGGTCATAGATGAGCCTAGTTTTTTTGTGTGTTATTAATGAATTCACTAAATTTTATATTTTTGTTAGTGACTTTTTTGTGGTGAAGATTGATACCAACTTAAAAGTATTGGATTTGGGATAAATATTGTTTCATGAGGATGATTAGGTTTCCCTCAATAATAAAATTCATTCATATTAATCAATTTATTTTCACTTATGAAATGACATACTTGTAATCATGAAAATATTTTTGCATAACATGGATTTGAACTTAGAAATGATAGTGCTATTGGAAATGTTGTTGTTGTTGGTGTTAAATAGTTATTGGATGTTTATTTTCATAAACAATGATTTTT
Source organism: Viscum album (assembly GCA_963277665.1). NCBI lineage: Eukaryota > Viridiplantae > Streptophyta > Magnoliopsida > Santalales > Viscaceae > Viscum > Viscum album. The sequence continues at coordinate 1,270,532,705 of OY728164.1, forward strand.
TATTCCTTAGTACTACATGATATGTTTCTTAATTCTTCATAGTACCTTGGTTTACCCTATTTTTAGGCTTTTTTTTATGACTTGTATTTTACTAATATATTGAATTTATGACATGGTTCATAACATTTCATCATATATCATATCCTTACACTTTTTTTTATATTTTGTGTCCATGTAAATGTATCATAATTTATAATTAAAATTTTTGGGATAAATAGTTTCCATTTTTATCATCTTGGAATTCTTTGTGAGTACCTAAACTATTGGAGGTGGGCTTGGGAAGACACATTCGATTTTTTGATGTCCTGTATGAGGTCATGAATGTTTTTGTCATATCATGAAAACATTTTTATAGTTTTTAGATTTTATAATGTTAGTATAAGTAAACATAAATATATTTTAAAAAAATTTAGACTAAAATTGGGAACAATATTACATCAGTTTTCATTTTGGATCAAATCTCTAATGTTTTAGTATCCATAAGATTTTAAGTCACTTGTTTTTTTTAATTTAACTATCCATTTATTCAATATCATTTTATATTTCAAGTGAGATAATTTTGTGGTGTTTATCATTATAATAGGGAAAAAATAACCCAAATACCAAAAATCTTTCTTGATCCAACCTAAAGCTTGATTAGGTTTTACACCCAAAAAAACTTGGTCAACTATGCGCCAATAAAATATAGATTGGGCCAGATTAAAGGTCAATATTAAATACCAAATAAACTTGTTTTCTCATCTATGTGAAAGCATAATAATTTGTTCTTAAAAAATATACAATATTTTGATAGCCCATAATGATAGTCAAATTAAAAAATGACAATGTTCATATGATTGTTGAAGTAGGTGCATCAAGGGGGAACAATATAGGATGTTTTTTAAAATGTAATAGTAATATGGTTTTTTTAGTTTTAGGAAAATTATGGGTGTGTGGGTTATTTTATAAATTTTTCTTCTATATTTTTTAAATAATATTTTATCTCAAATTATGATTAATTGAATGTTGAGTTTTCACTATATTTCATTAAAAATCCATGTTAAAACATCAAATAGATGCTCACAATTTGTATTATATAATTTTATTATATTTATTTCTAATTTTATTATAATTATAAATATACATTTAGCATTACATTTTTATTAATTTTTATTAATTTTTTTCAGTATTTGTTTATTATTTCAACATTTTACTTTCAAATTCTCATTAAAATGAATTGTCATAGTTTATTATTTTGAATTATTTTATTATAATAGTTTTTATATGTCACCTCCTCCTATTATTTTTTCATCTGTTACATCATCACCTAGATCTCAAACTCAATCAAATGATTGATATAATATTTATAATGTTTATATTAATGAATCAGATTGTATGATCACAATGAAAACCAAATATAAATATTATGTTAAAATGATTATTGATTATTCTAATAACAGCATTGTTACTCTTACTGGATATAATAATACACACATTATAGATAATCAACCTGGTATAAAGACACAAATAATGTTAAATAGCATCTTATTAAGTAATTTTTCATATAAAATCATATTTCCACCATATGTGGTAACATATCTAGCTCAATCACTAATTTATAGCTAAGATACAGGTTAACTTGACCTGAAATTAAACTCCCCATACTCTATAGGCCACCAATGAGGGGTTTATAAACCATGTATTAATACTATACCCTCTTATATCATCTCATCCATAACCAATAGTAGAACAACCATATCATAAATCATATTATATTACCTAATGTAGAATTATAGTGGAAAGAAATCCTTGACAATAACATATCCATGTTATAAAAAAATTATATATAGGTTATAAATTCATACCTATCAGAAATATCACCCAATAGACTAATTATAAATAGTATAATAAAAACTAAAAATAAAATAAAATATACCCTACCACTTTCCTTGGCCTCATCTCAGACATATATCCCCAATTTAGCTCTATTAGCTCCTCCACTTTTTCTAGGGATATCAACCAATCTTATATGTTAATCATAATATTTATACATAAAACTAAGTTATTATCTAGGTTGTGAGAATAAAACATAGTATTCCACCACTAATGGTGTCCCTAATAAAAACTTGTATATAGGTCTGTGCCTGTACTAAATGAAAAAGAATTTATAAACTCATAACATGCACATGCCGGTGAAACTATGGATACTCATGAGTACACCCTAACGGTCAACTCATTCCTACCTTGTGTAGTGATAGAATATATCAAACATGTCATTGCAATATCTTAAGGACAATGGAGTATTACATTCCAATGCCTATGATGATCTTAATCCCAAAGGCTTCTTAAACTATGCTCAAAATAATATAAAGAAAAAAAGGAAGGATTCCAATTATCTATACTAATCCAAGCTATAAGTAATCTCAACCCATACGCATACAATATAGAGACAATAGAAATAGTGGGATCATGTCAATAGTGATCTCAGTCCTAAGGCATCTTGGCCCCAATATATTAATAATAAACTAAATGGGAAAGGTAAACCCTGTATATATTGATCTCATCCCTCAATAATCTCAAACCCTATATATCAATAATAAAATAATTGGGAAATAAATCTCATGTCTATACCAATATCACCCCTCCAACATCTCAAACTCATAATATCAATAATAATAATAATAATAATAATGGGAAATGTGGTCCATCTCTATACTGATCTCATCATTTATGCATCGCAACCCATGTATAACAATAATAAGAAAAATAAGAAAGGTCAAATGTGATTATATTTATCCCATCCCCATGGAATTTTGACCCATATACATCTATAATAAGACAAATGGTAAAGGTGTTCCATAACCTTAACTATATCAGATAATAATACACAACTCAACCAATACATCATAATAATTTATTATAATATGGTCATAATATCCATAAAAATCAATTTAATATAAGGTTAAGTATCACAGTTATGAACCCTCTATTAAAATCCCATTTTCAAGATAATATAACCCAAAAACCATGAATTTTAAAGGTGGTTAACCCACACCTATCAGGCACATCAAGAAAGCCAAATTAGTATAAAGTAAACCAAATACCCCATCACTAGGAAAGTCTCAAACTATATCTCATATAAAGAAAATAACCTAACAAAAAGGGGGAACATGGGAACTTATTAATTTATACTACCTATTCATATAACTCAAGGAACACCACACTAGGTTCCAATTATATGGTCCTTTACACCTTACTTTAAGAACGTAGTATTCAGAGACCATGGAAAACAATTAAATCACATTAAAACCAATAGTGTCCTTAACCTTCATAAATATATATCCATTAGACATAAATAAACAAAAGTTTATTCCACTCCAAGTCAAACTAATATATAATATGGATAATACCATATCCTATCAATAGGTTCATCCTAAATCATTACCTATGAAGAGAATCACATCTTATATCAAGAACTCCAAGTGTCGATAAATCCATAACTCAAAAAAACACTCCTTGGTTTCAAAATTCCTCTATGATCAAGCCTATCAAATATGTAATATATCAATAAATCCAAATATAAAATATATAACACTTGAAAATTCACTCAGGTTCTAACCATCACACTAGTCATGCCTCTCATAATGGAACTCACTCATGGTACCATCTTAGGTCAGTTTCACCTGCTTATCTGTGCATAAAATCTATTAAATATTTACAATATCTATATAAAATGGAAATATCTTGGAACACCAACCTAGAAAATAGATTTAACCCCCTAATCCAAGTCCACTCCATCCTTTTCAAACAAATAATCAATTAGTATCATCATCCATGAGCTCTTAACTCACCCAATAGGTTCTATATTCATTTACAATTAATATATAGACAATTTTCATAACAAATTAATTATTTTAAATTTATGAAGAATTGAGGTATAATTTATTGGGTGTTGTATCCTTTGTGAAACCTCAAGTAATGGGGTGTGGTCTACTCTCATCACACCCTCAATTCTACTACCAATAAAAACACACATCAACTGAAACTAATTCATCTATCAATTACATCTCAATTTGATGAAACCCATAAAAAAATCATGAAAGTGACATACCAATAACAAATTACACACTACCATGTTTGATTATCCTCTATTATTATCCTTTAAATATATTAATAAAAATATTTTTTGATCTATCCTCATTCCAAAATGATTTTTATGGAATAAAAACCAAATCCCAAAATCTATGTTTTTCAAATTATAATAGTTGAAGAGAAGAAATAATGGAGAGAGGAAGTGGGAATATCTCACCTCTACCAAGGAATCCAAAATCCCAAGACTCTATGGAACAAAGGGAACTAAAAGGGGATAATATATAATAATATGGATATCCTATCCTCTCAAAAGTTTAAAAAAAACCCAAAATCTCAAAGGTATTACCCATTTAAAAAAAAATTAAAAACATAGAACAAGGGCTCATTAGAGTGTGACCCTCCTCGACACAATGCAACACCCCTACTCAAGGAAGCCTAGAAACTATAAAATGGTAGGGTATATGGTAGTGTAAATTTATGGTCCATGGAATAGTGTTTTAACCCATAGTTATTCTATATAATGACCTTCCCCTTCTACCTATGAAAAAATTTATTCCCAAACCTAGGTGAATCCTCCAATACCCACTCTCATCCTCCACTAAAACCTATAGCAATGAAAAAACACTAGAGAGTGCATGTTTTGGTGAAAAATATTATACCTAATAATACCTGGTGTGTTACAAAATCCCCATGATAACAATTATTATCCATATAAATCATTTGCATGCATCCCTTAGGAACTGTATCAACTATAAATTTTTATATAGGCTTTAATTCCCAATCTTCTAATAATAAGTTCATGTATATAGAATACCTAAACCAATGAAATAACCCAACCTCTATATTCCTATCTCTTTAATCCATTACACATGGAATTAATTCTTCAAATGATGCATTCTAATAAAATTTTGAGCCTTCATACTTTTCATTATCAAAATGTGAAAGTCAGTATCACAATATGTTGAGTACCTCAAAAAAAATGATTTCTCATACACCGTGATGCCAACTCATACTAACAACTCAATGAAGAGGTCATGATACGAGTGATATTCATTCATTTACAAGTTTATCAATGGAATACACCAATGATTGGAATCACTGGTAAAAACTAAACCATTTCCCACTCAATGCTATATTTGAATGTCTCCAAAACACCTTGGCCTTAACCCAATGTCACACACTCGATACTTAACTATATCACAAAGCCTCATTTCATTTTTCATGTCATCTAATGTCTATGAGTTCTGATATTATAGAAACCTAGTCACCCTACCAGTCTATTCCAAGATTTTTATATTTTTCATGCATCGAACACGCTAGTTATACAGGATAACCATAAGTAAATACCAAAATCTGTTTATTTATCACTTATAAATAATATTTAGGTTTATTTTATCTAAGAAACAATACACATCCTTATCCACTACTGACTTAGATTTTATAAATGAATCACTCATAAAACTCACCATAATTCACTTGAAATAATTTTTGTAGCTGAAATCAACTAAGGGTTCACTCCTCACCATATGATTCCCCTTATCATCAATAAAAGAGACCCAAATTTCTTTTATACCATCATCAACTAAACATTGATACTCATGATATCTTCTATTTACAACCTAATAAATCTACCCCTAGGCCTCACTAAAGGGTCTACACTACCAAAATGTTGTGCAACATTTTTTCCCACATCACATCATTGATTTGTTTCCATGACACCCATCCTTAATGGATATAACATAAGGTTTATCAACTCGTTTAATTCCACATAGCACTCACATAACAACATGATTTAGACCGCATATCGTTGTTATAGAAACTCTAACCTCATTGATACCAAAGTCACATATCATAACCCATCTCACTAGTACCCACAATTCTACCACACCAATACATCCCTAGAGAAACCCCCACTTTGATAAATACATGATATAGTGTCGAGGGTCATCACCCTTTTTCCATTTCTTAAACAAAACAAGGTTTCACACACATTTCCATAATTATAACATACAAAATCATAACCAAATTTTGATCACTCAAAATATTCAATCAATATTCCATGACCTAGTCCCAAGTAATTAGGGAACTAAGGATTCTTTGACCCCAACACAAAATAAAGGCACCTCTTAAGATCTTACACCCCATATGAGTCTCAAAGGTACTAAACACATTCCCTTAATAGGATTAACCATGTAGTAGGAATGCATCAAATGAAAAAAACTATGCATCAAAAAATTCATCATGACATAACACTAAGGATCACATGACCCACATACACACTCTCCATTATCTGGATAGTTTCCAAAATCAACCTATTAGCATATCCCACAGGCCATACAAGGTTAATCGTGCCTAACCAACCACAAATCCCACCAACCTAAGGCCAAGATTAAATCATATTATCCATCCTACCATGTCAGTAGTATAAAACTCACTATCTTACTCTCACAGTAAGAGATACATCACATAAATACTCTCATAATAGTTCACAACTACCACTATTTTCTACTCATCTTCATACCTGAGCAGGCAGACACCCTAGTTCTATTGTTCCACATAACTTGACTCGTATTTCTATGAGTCATATTCCAAAAATCCCAAGATCATGCACCCAAACCCTTGATTATGAATTTGAAACATTTCAATCACATCATCGCTTAAAGCATCACTCATTCCACCACACCCATATACCTCAAGGAATTCCTCATGCCTAAACTAATACATGATTATACATATCTTGTTTGACATTCATATCATAGGAAATATCCATCCCTGATTTCTATCTAATAGTCATACATGTTCTTGATCTCACCTATATCTCTCCATCTACCCTCATATCACAATCCATCCTCGGTATAATAAGGTAACATTCCTCATTACATGACCAATACTCAACTCACCACAATCTTGAGCTAAGACTCATTATCAATAGTATCTCCTTCCTTATTTATAAACCATATCCTATATAAGTAACATATCCATGAAGAATCTCCCATGATTCAGTCTAAAATAACTCATGGAAATTCATGTGTCATCACCTAAACTCATGCACTTATCAATATCGAGTATCCCTACACCCATACCAACCACCCACTCAAGGGTTCCTGTAACGCCCCGACCCTAGATACCAAGAGTTGGTGCATTATTACATAACATTGGCATGATCACAAAAAGGTCAAGTCTTGAAGGACCGATTATTTTAGTAGCCTTGGAAACACTAGATATATTCATAAAGTTTACATTGCATAAATAAAGGAAAAACTACAACAACATATTGTCTTCATATCCCCTCATACTATCCATGTAGGTCATTCATAAAATACTTATTCACATCCTGGGAAAAATAAAACATTGAAAGGGGTGAGCTCAGATGCTTAGTAAGGATAACAATATAGCGGAAACTTTCATAAATAAACATAAAAATTTAAGGAAATGTATAACTAAAACAAAAGCCTTTTAAACTTGAACTTCAGTATAATATAGCAAGGATAAAATGAAACAATTACATTTACTTATTCGCATAGATATTCTAATAGTCGAATAATCACATGAAAATATTAATAACCACTTTCATAATGACGGAATGCATAATGTCAGACTATCATAACCACGTAGCCAAGGCCTCGTGCCAAGACTACAAATAAGATTTTGTCAAGGCCTCGTGAAAAGACACTAGTTTGTCTCATGAGACCGACCGATGCCTCGAGGAGCTGTAGCGGGATCCACCTATCACTTACTAAGTCCAATTCATTCCTCATATGAAAATTTTGAAATATGACATAAACATTCGTATTAAAACTAGCATACTAAATGTCAATACGTGATCCACAAACCATGAATGGTATAAAAATAGCACATCCACAGTCAAACATAACTCATTCAATACAATATGGAAGATTTTATTGTATCATATTAACCTCAATCGAGAATAATGAAGGATATTGACATAGATGAAAATAATCATCAAAACTATTAGAGAGAAATATCCCCCTTTTTCTTGAAATCATTTAAAAGTCAAACTATTTTTCAAGAAGCCATTTAAAAATATATTTTTGAATCAAAGTGTCCCATACCACTTTGAAACTTTTAAAAGTAATTTTAATTTTAAAACTTTAATGTTCATATAAATAAATCCTTAAAACCATTTTTAAAACATGAACATTAATGAGAAATATTTAGAAGAATAAATCTTCAAAACATTTAAAAATGATATTTTAGTTAGAGTTTCTAACCAAAGGAGAGACACTTGAGTACAAATAATTGAGGTAATCAAAACATTGTAATATCATGAGAATAAAGGGATTCATGATACACTATGTCAATGTACATTATATACACCATATAAAAGTGATTTGGTGTATAACAACAAAAAAGTCTCAATGGAATGTAAATTGAGATGAATTCTCTTATAAAGACCATATCCTTAGGTTAAGGATAAATCAACGACATAATTATGTGTGAAAAATATAAATACACTAAATATGATTAGATATTCAGTGTAAAACAATAAAAGGACATTCACACATATTCTTGTAAAAACAACACCAATGAATTGGACGTTTATCTCAACAAATCAAGATTGAGTAAAAATTACTCTTATCAAGTTCATACCGATGACTTGAGAATTTATAAATGGAGTTATTATGTGTATAAAAAGTATATCCACAGAAAGGGGAGTGGTAATTATGACATAATCAAACGAATAGTGATTCCACACATAATCTTGGAGTAGAATAATCAATGAAGTATGTGTAAAGCTGAATGAGTGGAAATTGAAATTTCAAATTCCCTTATCAATTTGGTAACTTATGAAACATGCACCCATTAAAGAAGGATAATACAATTATGATGTAAATATACATAAATTAAATTATATTACACAATTAATACAATCATGTGCAGTACACACACCACATGTAATAAATAAGTGGTGAACAATGGAAATCTCACAGAATTAAAAGTGAGATAAGAAACCCCTTACTTTGTACTTTTTCCTTGGTCGAAGGTAGGTTAAACTTTTTTATAATGGTGAAATAATTTTTATTTAATTATACAAGAATCATTTACATTAATATGATATCATATATGATCTTTTAACATTGATTTGTTAATAATATCTTAGTATTATCGTCATTTCGGGTGTTAACTTACTCGTTTTCCTTTATATTCTTTGTTACGTAAGCCGTGTTTGTTATGGATAGGTTTTATATTATTTATATCCAGAATTATATCAAGTATTTAAACATTATTTTTAATCATCAAATGTTAATTATACTTGAATGTATACGATGAAGAATGAATCTCATCGCGTTCGTGGAGACGGTAGTTCGTACGTACGCACGAGCGACAATATCATTCTTTTGATGTTAAAATAAAATATAATTGGATGTTATATCATATAGACAGAATAATTATCATGTTATATTTATTATTTACATGAATTACAGATCATTATTATACCCATCCAAATAATAATTTATTGAATGACAATTACACCACGACGTGGAGACGGTAAGCCGTACGTACGCACGTATGGTGACATGCCATTCAAAGGATGGATAGAATAATGAATATGGTTGTACCATATTTATAATAACATCACAGTATATATAAGATACTGGATTTATTATTTTAGAATAGAAATAACAAAGAAAGAAGAAATTGAAGAAGAAAGGAACTTGAAAGAGGGTGGTGAAAACATTACCTCTTCTTCGGGTTCTTCCTTTTGATTTGATCAAAAGGGCTCCTTAGATTGGATTTCTAATCAAAATAAGGCCTCTAAGTTGTATTTATGGAAGTTTAGAGAGTACTTGGGCAGGGTTTGGATGATCCAAAATGCTTTTAATGTGTGAATTAGTTAGAAGGGGGGGTGCCCTTTTATAAGAGGGGTGAGGGGCACCTTTGGAAAAGCTAAAAATATTATTTTATAATAAATTCATATTCGGTTTCTAATGGCACCAAAGTGGATTATTTATAGGTTAAGGTGGTTATGGGTCAAAAACCACTCAACCAATATAATTTAGACAGGTTTGGTTCATTATATTAACCTTATCTTTAAGTATTAACTCTTAGTTAATTAGTTTCACTTTTACAATGTCTCTTTGTATTTTTATATTATATGGTTAATAAACTTACTATATAAATCCAAGAGACCCCCAAGTGCTCCATTAATGATAAACCTATCATGATATAAGTCTCTTTGCCTAACCTTATATTTTCAGGAATTGAATATAAATTAATAATATAATAGTTTTCTAAAAAACTCTTTTATGTCAATTTTCGCACTATTGGGTATTTTGTTTTTGATAAATTCATAACAGCATTATTACTTAGAACACAATTTACATAATCAATTCCAATATGTCAGATTAATCTATAAAATTAGTTTAATTCCTAAAAAGTCTCAAATTACATTTATTTTGATATTTATAAAATCAATTATTTTAATATTTCATTAATTAGGTAATTACAGCATCACCATTGTGTCATAAATAAATTAAATTATTTAATGTTTAAAAATTATAAATAAAATACCATTATGTAGGAAATCGTTTTAGCTTTCTAATTAATATTTACAACCGAATTTATCTTATGTATAACCCTATATTAAAAAATGTTTTAGTAAATAAACTTTGATTTTAACTCTTTTAACTCTTCTTTTAATTAAATAATAATAAATATCCTAATCTAATACAAGTGGACCTAAATGATAATATTTTACTGATAAGGTTGTTTTTGGTCAAGATACACTTGTCCAATAGAATTAGGACATCTGTTAGGATAATATTAATATCATTTTTACCCTTAATTGCCCTATTTACTTTTAACCGTGGTAAATAAAAGTAAAAAGTTACTATTCACCAAAATTTATTTTCATCTCATTGAACCACATTTTACTCCTTGATATTAACCATGTCTCTAGGATTTTCTAAATTCCACTCACAGAAGCGGTAAAATTAAGTTTTAAGAAAAATTCAGTTTTTTAACTACCACTTAGTGGTTTCACTATTCTTCAAAAAAAATGAAAGTTTCCAGAAAAAAACCAAAAATTAGGCCTAAGATATATTTAATATTATGAATTCAAAAATGTTGTCTATTTTAAAAAATTCAAAACATATCAGTTTCATTAATTAATTTAAAAATTAATTCCCGTCATCAAAACATATAGCGTGTTTTTAAGAGATAATAACTATCAAAAGATTGACATTTGTTTATGTCTGGTTTAAATGTGAAATTACATCCAATGACCAACATTGTATTAAATGGTAAAAATATATTCTAAATATACTTTAAAACCACTCAAATTAATAATTTATCACTATTAATTATTTCGATTAAAAAAGTTGTTTTTAATTAAAATTTAGTAATTTTCACTATTCATCAAAATATGAAAGTTATCCGAAAAGTACCAAAATTTCACCCTAAGCTAATTTCAATATTAAGAATCCAGAAATGAAGTCCATTTCGAAAGATAAAATTTATAAAATTTCAAAAAGTAGGTATTACTATTCATAACGGCTAGTTTGATTGGTTGTGGTGTGTTAGAATCTCGAAGTTGCGTACAATGCACGCCATTGCATTATTCAAAGGGAAACGTACCGTGGAAGCTTGGGTTGTTACATTCTCCCCTCCTTCAATAAATTTCTTCCTAACAATTTTTTTTGAAATTATGCTTGATAATATAATGGAAAGTCCCACATCGGAAAAAGAGTCAATAAAACTATCACTTTAAAAGAAATGAAGAGAGGTATAAAGGTCACCCAAGATAACCCATACTAGGATTCCATGTAGAAAAACATGGATATGGATGATAAACTAAGTGTTAAGTTCTGATGGAGAGGGATAGAAAACATGATCAGGAGAAAGTTAACAATTAGAAAATCAAAAACTTGTGTTGGGACAAATGGTCATTAGTCTCCCAGTAGGAAAAGTAAACGGACAACATTTTTTGTTTTAAGTTACATTACATAAGGACAAGGAATTAATTTATGATATCGACTAAAAACATAAAGAGATATACTTACTTTTTAAGTAGAGTTTCATTATTTAATAAATTTTTACCACTAACTCATTTTTTTAACAATGAGTATTCAAGAAGACTTGGTCACAATGGAAGAGCAAGAATAAACTTCTATATAAATACATGATCCAGGTAGGATAAAATACATATTTACCTTGTCTTTAGAGATTAATCAAAACCAAAATGGTTTGTATAATATCTGATGATCCCCCAAATGGATATTCCATTAGAGAAAAAAAACATTAATATTAATTTCTAAAATTAAACCATTAATACCCCAAAGTTAAATAAATACCATTCAATAATCAATTGGCCTTAAAATCCTTCAATATAATCCAAACTAATATTAAAACCCAAAACTTATAATAATGTAGTCTTCCACGTTAAATTGTATCTCCAAATGACATTAATTACTCTTAAGGTCACATACTTAAAAGTAATTAACCTAATCATTTCCATAAATAACCCAAATCACTATAAATCCACAATAAAAACATGGATAAAAATCCACCACTAATTCTAAAATGAAATCCCATACTATTCTATTTTCCTTGGGCATATAGTGTTCACAACAAAGTGAACAACTTCCAGAATAACATTTATCACTTAATCACGAAATCATTTTCCTATACTAAGGGTATTCATTTGATAAGACATAATATCCCAAATCAAATTATTATTGATCAATAAAATCATTTAACTAAAAATAATAGTCACACTAACCAGGGACTTCACGTAGTCTAGTGGTAGGTGATAAATCCCAATCACACTTTGGTTGTGGGTTCGATTCCCACAGCTTTGTCCAACACGACGGGTTGTCACACAGTATGCATGTTGTCCTTTTTCAAAAACTATATTTTATAACATTACCAAAATGATATAAATTCCCCAAAATAACCATAACATAATTTAACCACATATCTTATCTCATACCTTTCATTTTCATCCCAAATTATAATAACTTATAATTTCCTCAAACCCAACGATCATATAAAAACAAATGGTTATTTATAACTATATCCACAAGAGAAAAGATAATTATTCCTCAAATATCATTCTCACATGGAAAATTACACGGTTAAAAATACAAGAGAAAATTATTCCAAAGTAAACCCATTAACAAAGAAGACTAATACTTTTTAAACATTTCTCCAACCATTTATTCCCACATAGCTTCTTCTTTGACCAAAAAAATATCCTATAGAATAGGGAATTCACTCAGGTAATGTCCAGGTCCCCTACATTTACGGAAAATGACTGTAAATGGATTCTTGGGACCATTTTTATCTTCTTCCATAGTACTCTTCATTTTTCTTTGGCAATTATTCACTTTATGTCCTTCCTTCCCGCATGTAAAGCATTTCTTTGTCCCATTGAGACACTTTCCTGGGTGTCTCCTTCCACATTTCCTGCATGATTGAAATTGAGGATTCCTTTCTCCATGGTCTCCACTGCTGGATCTCTTATCATTCATTACCTTTCTCTTCTTTGTTGAGTTCGGGAATTGGTTAATATATATATTGTTGATCATATTTTTGGAAAATTGATTTGGCATAAAGACAATATATTTTATGCCTATCAACATTCCATTTTTTTCTCATTTCCACCACCTTTCCCACCTTATACATCATTCCCAAAGTCACTATGACTTCCTTGGAATCCATCCATTGAATAAAACCAGAAAGCATTGTGTGAGTAACAGTAGTCATAAAATCATTTAGAGATTAACATGTCACCATATTCTAAATTTGAAACACTTTAGGATTAACCAAGGTCATTTACTATCATATTATATATAATACTTCAAATCGGTTTGTAAAAAAAATTAAATTATCCTAAGAATATCCCCCGGGAGTGTCGTAACCAAGAGTGCAGCAAGGCCCGTTGTCGTGCACTAGTTCTCATTTGAGACTAACTCAAAGCAGTGTTTTCGGGTTTTACCCCTAGGTACATCTGTGCCAGAGACTCCTCTACCTGCTCGTATCCAGATAGGGATGTATTGCTCGGAAAACTCACAAAATCTCTAAAATACAAAAATTCTAGGAAGTTCTTCTATACTAATCCTCAAAGTTCATCTTAGGTCTACGTGCTCTAATCAGAGTTTATCTAAATCTATCTTCCAAGGTTTGTATTAAAATTCTTCTGATACAAACTGTAACGCCCCGACCCTAGATACCCAGAGTCGGTGCATTATTACATAACATTTGAATGATCACAAGAAAGGTCAAGTCTTGAAGGACCAATTAGTTTAGTAGCCTTGGAAACACTAGATATATTCATAAAGTTTACATTACATCAATAAGTGAAAAACTACAACAACATATTTTCTTCATGTCCCCTCATACTATCCCTGTAGGTCATTCATAAAATACTTCTTCACATCCTGGGAAAAATAAAACATTGAAAGGGGTGAGCTCAGATGCTCAGTAAGGATAACAATATAGCAGAAACATTCATAAATAAACATAAAAATTTAAGGCAGTGTATAACTAAAACAAAAGAATTTTAAACTTGAATTTGAGAATAATATGGCAAGGATAAAATGAAATAATTCCATTTACTTATTCACATGGATATTCTACTAGTCGAATAATCACATGAAAATATTAATAACCACTTTCATAAGGACGGAATGCATAATTCCAGACTATCATAACCACATAGCCAAGGCCTCATGCCAAAACTACAAATAAGATTTTGTCAAGCCCTCGTGCCAAGACACTAGTTTGTCTCATGAGACCTACCGATGCATCGAGGATCTATAGAGGGCTCCACCCATCACTTACTAAGTCCAATGAATTCCTCATATGAAAAGTTTGAAATATGACATAAACATTTGTATTAAAACTAGCATACAAAATGTCAATACGTGATCCACAAACCATGAATGGTATAAAAATAGCACATCCACAGTCAAACATAACTCATTCGATACAATATGGAAGATTTTATTGTATCATATTAACCTCAATCGAGAATAATGAAGGATATTGACATAGAAGAAAATAAAAATCAAAACTATTAGAGAGAAATATCCCCCTTTTCTTGAAATCATTTAAAAGTCATACTATTTGTCAAGAAGCCATTTAAAAATAGATTTTTGAATCAAAGTGTACTATACCAATTTGAAACTTTTAAAAGTAATTTTAATTTTAAAACTTTAATGTCCATATAAATAAATCCTTAAAACCATTTTTAAAACATGAACATTAATGAGAAATATTTAGAATAATAAATCTTCAAAACATTTAAAAATGATATTTTAGTTAGAGTTTCTAAGCAAAGGAAAGAAACTTGAATACAAATAATTGAGGTAATCAAAACAATTTAATATCATGAGAATAAATGGATTCATGATACACTATGTCAATGAACATTATATACACCATATAAAAGTTATATGGTGTATAACAACAAAGAAGTCTCAATGGAATGTAAATTGAGATAATTTCTCTTATAAAGACCATATCCTTAGGTTAAGGATAAATCAACAACATAATTATGTGTGAAAAATATAAATACACTAAATATGATTATATATTAAGTTCAAAACAATCAAAGGACATTCACACATATTCTTGTAAAAACAACACCAATGAACTGGATGTTTATCTCAACAAATCGAGATTGAGTAAAAATTACTCTTATCATGTTCATACCGATGACTTGAGAATTTATCAATAGAGTGATTATGTGTATAAAAATTATATCCATAGAAAGGGGAGTGTAAATTATGACATAATCAAATGAATAGTGATTCCACACATAATCTTGGAGTAAAATAATCAATGAAGTATGCATAAAGCCGAATGAGTGGAAATTGAAATTTCAAATTCTCTTATCGATTTGGTAACTGATGAAACATGCACCCATGAAAGAAGGATAATACAATGATGATGTAAATATCTATAAATTAATGTATATTACACAATGAATACAATCATGGGCAGTACAAACACAACATGCAATAAATAAGTGGTGAACAATGGAAATCTCACGGAATTAAAAGTGAGATAAGAAACCCCTTACTTTGTACTTTTTCCTTGGTTGAAGGTAGGTTAACCACCTATATAATGGTGAAATAATTATTATTGAATTATACAAGAATAATTTACATTAATATGATATCATATATGATCTTTTAACATTGATTTTTTAATAATATCTTAGTATTATCATCATTTCGGGTGTTAACTTACTCGTTTTCCTTTATATTCTTTGTTACGTAAGCCGTGTTTTTATGGATAGGTTGTATCTTATTCATATCCATAATTATATCAAGTACTTAAACATTATTTTTAGTCATCAAATGAGAATTATACTTGAATGGATACGATGGAGAATGAATCTCATCGCGTTCGTGGAGACGGTAGTCCGTACGTACGCACGAGCGACAATATCATTCTTTTTGTGTTAAAATAATATATAATTGGATGGTATAACATATAGACAGAATAATTATCATGTTATATTTATTATTTAAATGAATTAAACATCATTATTATACCCATCCAAATAATAATTTATTGAATGACAATTACACCACGACGTGGAGACGGTAAGCCGTACGTACGCACGTATGGTGACATGCCATTCAAAGGATGGATAGAATACTGAATGTGGTTGTACCATATTTATAATAACATCACAGTATATAGAAGATAATGGAGTTATTATTTTAGAATATACATAACAAATAAAGAAGAAGTTGAAGAAGAAAGAAACTTGAAAGAGGGTGGTGAAAACATTACCTCTTCTTCAGGTTCTTCCTTTTGATTTGATCAAAAGGGCTCCTTAGGTTGGCTTTCTGAACAAACTAAGGCCTCTAGGTTGTATTGAGGGAAGTTGAGAGAGAATTTTTGAAGGTTTTGTCTAATCCAAAAGGCTTTGAATGTGTGAATTAGTGATAAGGGGGGTTCCCTTTTATGAGAGGGGTGAGGGGCACCTTTGGAAAAGCAAAATATATTATTTTATAATAAATTCATATTCAGTTTCTAATGGCTCCAAAGTGGATTATTTAAAGGTTAAGGTGGGTATGGGTCTAAAACCACTCAAACAATATAATTTAGACAGGTTTGGGTCATTATATTAACCTTATATTTAAGTATTAATGCTTAGTTAATTAGTTTCACTTTTACAATGTCTCTTTGTATTTTTATATTATATGGTTAATAAACTTACTATATACATCCAAGAGACCCCAAAGTGGTCCATTAATAATACACATATCATGATATAAGTCTCTTGGACGAACCTCATATTTTTATGAATTGAATATAAATTAATAATATAATATTTTTTTTAAAAACACTTTTATGTCAATTTTGACACTATTGGGTGTTTTGTTTTTGATAAATTCATAACAGCATTATTACTTAGAAAAAAAATTATATAATCAATACTAATATGTCATATTAATCTAGAAAATTAGTGTAATTCATAAAAAGTCTCAAATTACATTTATTTTGATATTTATAATATCAATTATTTTAATATTTCATTAATTAGGAAATTACTGCACCACCATTTTGTCATATATAAATTAAATTATTTAATGTCTAAAATTTATAAATAAAATACCATTATGTAGTAAATAGTTTTATATTTATAATGAATATTTACAATCGAATTTATCTTATGTATAACCCTATATTAAAAAATGTTTTAGGAAATAAACTTTGATTTTAACTCTTTTAACTCTTCTTTGAATTAAATAATAATAAATGTCCTAATCTAATACAAGTGGACCTAAATGATAATATTTTACTACTAAGGTTGTTTTTGGTCTAGATACACTTGACCAATAGAATTATGACATGTGTTAGGGTAATATTAATATCATTTTTACCCTTAATTACCCTATTTACTTTTAACCGTGGTAAATAAAAATAAAAAGTTACTATTCACCAAAAATTATTTTCATCTCATTGAACCACATTTTACTCCTTGATATTAACCATGTCTCTCGGATTTTTGAAATTCCACTCAAAGAAGAGGTAAAGTTATGTTTTAGGAAAAATTCAGTTTTTTAACTACCACTTAGTGGTTTCACTATTCATCAAAAAAAATGAAAGTTTCCAAAAAAATACCAAAAATTAGGCCTAAGCTATATTTGATATTATGAATTCAAAAATGATGTCTATTTTACCAAATTAAAAACATATTATTTTCATTAATTAATTTAAAAATTAATTCCCATCGTCAAAACAGATAGCGTGTTTTTAAGAGATAATAACTATCAAAAGATTGACACTTGTTTATGTCTGGTTTAAATGTGAAATTACATCCAATGACCAACATTGTATTAAATGGTAAAAATATATTTTAAATATACTTTAAACCCAATCAAATTAATAATTTATCACTACTAATTATTTTGATTAAAAAAGTTGTTTTTAATTAAAATTTAGTAATTTTCACTATTCATCGAAATATGAAAGTTATCCGAAAAGTACCAAAATTTCACCCTAAGCTAATTCAGATATTACGAATCCAAAAATGAAGTCTATTTCAAAAGATAAAATTTATAAAATTTCAAAAATTAGGTATTACTATTCATAACGGCTAGTTTGATTGGTTGTGGTGTGTTAGAATCTCGAAGTTGCGTACAATGCATATCATTGCATTATTCAAAGGGAAACGTACCGTGGAAGCTTGGGGTGTTACAGTTACAATACTTTCCAAGAACCCACACACAAGACTACCCATTCTTGGATAATTTTCATATATATAAGAGAATTGATTAAATTACCTCCAAGGAATGTGTCACATCATGCCATTATAAAACAAGAAAAAATTTGTAATAGGAAATTTTCTCCACTGCTTCATACACCCTATTACATAAGGGCCTCATATCACTCGGGTATAACTCTATCCTAACTTAACCACTCTCATGACTAGGTATCCAGTATGCATAGATTCACATAACCAGTCATCATATACAAAATAAGAAATAGTGACCATGATTTATCCAATTAGAGTACAAAAAATACATATATAGAAAAATGTTATATAAATTTTTTTGATACTTTAATCAATAGAAAAATTCCTTGTAATCATATCATAAAATATATTAAAACATATAAATTTCATGTGAATATTACATTCCAAATATGATACATGAATGAACACCTCTTTTCATACTAATCCAAAACAAAAACCAATAAATCAATAATCTTGAATATCATAATCAGATAAAAATAAACAAATTATAATAAAAGAAGAAACATCATCAATCCCAACTCCCTAATAACCTAAATTGCAACTTATGAAGGTGTTTAATAGGAACAAAAACAGATTCCATCCCAAGTTATGACTAGCCCTATCTCCATCAACCATATCCTAAATAGTAATATAAAGAAAAAAATATTTGATTCCAATTTATAAAATCCTTGGCCGAGTCACTAACCATAAGCCTAGGACAGAGAACCACCTGACCTCAATAAATCCTACTCATATACTAGAGCATTATGACTAGAAACAAGGCTCTAATAAACTATATATAGAGACTATACCATCTAGTATCATTAGAACAATAACCAATAAAAAATAAATATAACAAGAGTTGTATTAGAGTATATAATATTGAATTATGGCATAAATAAAATCATAACAATAACATATCCATGATACAATAAAGATTAAATATAGGTTGTATAACCATACATATTAGAAATATCATCCAAAGTGTCAGTAGTAATAGTATAGGATAAATTAAAAACAAAATACATGGTGTAGCAACTCTTGTTTTCTTTTTTGAACCCTTAAACTGTTTTAATAGATATTTTGGGATTTTTTTTATGGATTGGAAGTGAATTTATAGGCCCTCTAGATCCCTAATATTGATATATTAATAATAATATATTATTTTTAGACCACACATAGGAATTATCTAAAAATTAATTTTCCTTTAAAATGGATCCTTGTATGGGAAATATGATACCACAACTGCATTTAGAATGGTGGTTTCCCCTAGGATCACCATTACTTGATTTTTCTTCAGCGATTCCTGAGAATAACCATAATGATGTGTATTTTAATAAATATCACAAAACCTATAGTTTTTATATATAATCCAACTAATCTCTAATTCTAGGGTTATATTTTGTAAACCCTAAAATTATAGAGAGTTTATGAGAGGGGATTTAGGAGTCATGAAACATGATCGATGTGGATAAATCACCAAGGGTGACCAGTGTGAACATGATCTTTATCAATGGATAATCTAAATCTGGGGTAGGGCTTGTTATTTTAGTTTGGATCCATTTTTTTAATATTTTATATATGATTTATACTTTTCATTAGTTCTTGAGTTTTTATCCTCATTGAATAGATTTTGGGATTGAATTTTTATCCCTTAATTATCGCTCGATTTTTCATGATGATTTTCTATAGTTATTCAATGTGTGGTGGTCAAAAAAAGGTTTATACACTACATTTATCCTCTCATGGTTGATCCACACAACTTTATGGTACAACTTGACACTATTTTCATTAAATTATAGTGATGAAAAAGAGAGGTATAATGGATGAGGTGGTGGATTAGGAAAAGTAGTCATGGTGTGGCAGTGATAAGGCATGGTGATGATAAGGAAGGCGGGGCACTCAATGTGGCCCGATAGAGGTTTTAAGGGATCATAGTGGATGTGAGGTGGCATATCTTAGTAAATATTGTGAGTCTTAGTAAAGGTAGGGTATCCTTGAAGGGAATCATCTTAGTTGTATCCAGTGATAAAGGTGAAGAATCTGGACACATCACAGTTAGTGGGAGTTGGAGGTGGAAGCTGATACGGACTCTATGACATGAGAAGGAGGATTATAAAGGCCATGTCACATCCCTAAATAATTTTATCCCCCATAAGATCGAATTAACACCTTCCTGTCATGCGGTTGGTGGGAATCCCAACCAACACAGCCACACTGGGCCAGGATGCATGGGTTGCCAGCCGGGTCAACCTAGTGTGGGGCCCAAGAAAACAATTTTGCGCACATGATGGGATGAACAATGAACCCAAGGGCCTCCATGTGTCTTATCTTCACCCAATTTGGGTTTTTTTTGTGATTTTCTAACATGGTGTCTATTTTATAAAAATAAAAAGTCAATATTAAGTATTTTTACTTACAGATAATAATAGAATAGTTTATTTGGGTGTGTAAGTCTATTTACAAGTCTCTATGTATATTTTAGGTATTTATCTCTATAGGTCTTCTAATGAATAATGGGGTGTGACATTCAAATCATTCATGGGGTTGATACTTCTATAGTATCTTTTTTTTGGATGAGATTGGGTCCCATATTTTCTATCATGTATTTCAATATTCCTCCACATACTTGGAGTGAAAGTTTTCTAGATCAACATGGGGTCAGCACTCTGTTGGTGTTGATGCGGTGCAGGTCTCCCACACACTATAGATAGGTTTAGTTACTCCCCCGCATGATTGGGTTACATGTCCTCTATCCACATAGTTAGTAATCCATTAACTTAGGTCTCTTCTAGTGAGGTGTAGTTCCTTCAATATAGTTCTTGTGAGGTTTCATGGATTATTAGATTTAGGTAGTTCGAGTTCTTGAAGTTATTTTATGATTTCATTGGTGGTTATCTAAGAAGGATGGTAATTCTTCATAAATTCATTTTTCTCTTATATAATTCATATTCAGACACATCAATGGTGGGTTACTTCTATCCTTTTGGTCCTATTGTTTTTATTTGACTTGATTCCTTCATTTTCCTTTCTGGTTTTTAAGAGCCCTATTGTGTATGTATATAATCACTCATATATGGTTGTTTTAATACACACATGTCATGTCTTATACATCAGATAGGAATCTTGGTGGTGACCTTGGTGGATTGGTCAATTGTGGGTCATAATAGTACTTTGAGGTAGTGGAAATAATTTATGGTCATGCCTAGAGATTTCCCTTAGTGAGGACCTCTACACTAATATTGTTAGGTTGATTTATCCTATTGATTGGTGGGTGTGTATTTTAACCATTTTTCTTTTTGATTATATATTGTATTATTATTGTGGATACTAGAGGTTGTTTCATACATTATATAAATTTAAGTTCATGTTATTTATTTAATATTCATTATGCAGAGTGTACTGTGTGTAGGTGAATTAATTTAAGGACTCCCATCTACTCTTACTCGATGCTAGTCACCAGTACCTATCCAATTAGAGGTGGGATTGGAGTTCCAAACCCATTTATATGCCACCTAGGAGAGGTCCCAGTCAGTCATTCCATGTCAAAGTGGTATCAAAAATAGGTTATTACCTAGGGATAGAGTGTGGTGTTAGGTGTCTAGTGAGGATTGGTTTGGGAATTAGGGCAATGTGTTAAAGGGTATCTAGTTCGAATCTCAAGACAGAGAACCTAGTGTTGGTGAAACTAACTGATAATAGATATTTTTTATGAATCCTTAATAAATAAATTCTTATTTATCTAGGAATGTAGTAATTTTTACACCCATGTTCAATCTCATAAAGAGGACACTCACACAACACTATTCTTATATTGTCACTATTTAGAGTCTAAAATATACTATGAAAGAAATATAATAATATAATGGGGTATTAAAATATATAATATATATATATATATAATTAAATAAAAAGTAAATTCATATAAAAGATGCAATGATAATAGACAATGTTAGTGAAGATGCAAGAAGCAATTATACTCAGGAGTTCAAAGTGATGAAATCATTATTCTTTAAAAAAATTAATTCTAAATATTCTATCCAGTGTTGAGATCAACCCTATCACTCAACACCCTTCCATTTGAATTTTTAATACCCCACACCATCCTTCTACACATGGTATAATATCCTTCACATCATCACCATAATGGTACCCCGACCCTCTACATGCAATATTATGATGATGAAAGAGGGGAATAAATATTAATAGGAATAATAATAAAAAGTACATAATGGGGGGTGAATATTTCACCAAAATAATTTTCTATACTTCTGAAGTTATCATAGTAAAATAAATAGAAATTTTGAATTAGTTGAGCTCAATAATAACATCTCTCTCTCACTCGAACAAGAAATGACTTTAGTTCTCCATTTACATGGAGTTTAGAAGGGAATGGTGGGAGAACACAAAAGATAAAATGAAATAAAATAGGATGAGAAATATAAACTAAGATATTTAAAATTTATTAGATAATTACAAAAAACATACCAAGATAATGAAAATTTATAACAAAAATATATAACAAAAAATTTCAACCCTTTGAGAGGGAGTGGAGGTACATTTTTACAGGGAGATGGGTGGATCATTTTTTATCAAAATATTACATCTTAATGTGTTCATATGTTATCCCCATTAAATATCTTTTTTTTTTTGAAAATTTGACTAAATTTATGTTGCTTAAATATCTATCCGATCTATAATCACAAAATTTCATCTAATTTTAGCAAGTATATAAAACATTATGATAGTTTTACTTGGGAAAAACTTTCAACCCTGGAGACTATTCGTATTCTAATGTGTCAAATTCCTAGGAATTTATGGCCATGAAGGATGTAAAATCATAAACAACCCCAATTGAATAAAATGAACCCAAACCTTTTTATATATTTTTATGAAATTTATGATGTTTTTGTACTTTATGAGATATGGACCATATATAAACATTTTCCAAATTGGGCATAAATTATAAGGACAAATTTAACTACTTACTTTGGGACTAAAATTTTTGGATTTAGATATTTCTTCTATTTAATGAAATGTATCCCATCAAACATATAAGCCTATAAAAATAATTTAACATTTTTCATTGTTTTATAAAATTTTATGGGTAAAACATAGAAATTATTTTAAACACATAAAAATAAATAATTATTCATTTTAGATAATTAAGTTCATATTATTCTTGAAACCTAAAAATGTGACAATTTATATTAAATTAAAATTTATTGGGATTAAAAAAATTGAATTAAAAAATAAAAGGTGTGAAATTATGAGCTTCATCAGTTCTTCTCACTTAAATGTTGCCCCCTCATGAAATCATCTAATACCAAATTGAAAGAAAATTTTCCTAATAAATAATTGACAACAATATTAAATTATCACACTAAATTAAATATCATTCATTATACATGGATTAAAATTATCTAACCAATCTACATTCATAAAATTTCATTCAATATCATCTTAGTATGCATGTGAATTTCATACCTACCTACCCAAAAATATATTTCTCGCTCACTCAATAATTTTTTTATGTGGAGATTTTCTCATTCTCAAAAGCATGTGTGATCACCATAGGCTTGATATAATCCTAGTATCTTAACATCAAAAAATTCATAAATGATTCAATCATAAATTATTCTTTATGGGTTATTCTAGGGTTGAAGTTTTATAAGTTTTAAATGTAAAAATATTAGCGGTAGAATATGGAGGGTTAGGCTCTAAAGTGAAGTAAATACATGAAAATAGTTTTGTTCATGAATGGTGTATTCCTATATCCCCTTGAAAAAAGTAACATCCATACACCTCGTAATATCCTTGGGTATTCAAAACATTATCATTTTAGAAAAAAAAATATTTATTTCTTCTTCCCTCTTTTCAATAGATTTTTTTATTAGGAATTTCATCTCAAATTTGTGTTTTTTGAGGGAAGAGAGATACTTTTTTTCTTCAAAAAGTGGTAAAATCCTATCCCAATTTTTAAATTATATTTGGTATACCCATAATTCTTCCATTGTGAATTTGAATCCACTAAATATGTAATAAATATGGTATCACTTTCAATCCAGTTCAAATTAATTCTTTAAATCAACACATCACAAACAAAATCCTCTCACACAAAATTTTAACAATAGACATGCATTTAAATTCTATATCAAGTATATAATGGATAAATAAATTTTAATTTATAATACTAATAAGATATTTCATGTATATTAGGGTCTTAATGAATGTTATATGTAAAGGTAGGAAAAAAGGTGTTAAATGAAAAAAATGAGTATTTTAAAATGATTCCTCAATCATATTTGACACATTACATGAATAATAGAAGATTTAAAAATATAAATATCACTAGTTATAGATCACAAAACATGACTTAGTACTTTTAATACAAAGATGAATGTGAAGAATATGTCAAAATAGTTTATAAACCCCCCAGGTTGAGCAATATTTTTATTTTGGACTATACTAGAGCACATGAGTTCCATAATCAAATCAAACATACATAAATAAAAAAATTTAAATTAAAAAACAAAATTCATTCAATAATAATTTAAATCCAAAAATTCCCTAATAAAATAGTGTCCCAAAAATACCAAGTTGTTTTACATTTTACAAATTATTTTATTTAGCTTAAAATTCATAAAAACATGCCAAAAATTAATTAAAGAAAAGAAAACATGAAAAAAATCAGAAAAAAAACATGAAAAACTAAAAGAAAGCACAAATAATATTCCAAAAGTAGATTAAAATCACACAAAATTTGATATTTAAATATACTTTCATTTTAGACAAAAATATAAAAATTAAAGAGAAGTAAAACCAAAGATAAAGAAATATATTGATTTTATTTAAAAGTATAAGATTTAAGTTAATCTCCTAACCGCCACCACATTATATTTAAAAAAGAAATAAATAATACATAATAAATTTATTAAATGAAAAATAAATAAAAGAATCATAATTGGAAATTATAAAAGGGATGTAAAATGGTTTAACCCAAAATTGGGTGCTAGGTTTTTTCTTCCCCTAGTTATGTAGTTGCAGTACTTTATCCTCAATCTATTGGTGGATGTGGTTTTTTTCCAATAAACCACCAAAATATGTTCCTTCCAGCATGAATCCCTTCATAATAGTTATAGAAGACTCCATTGATAGATTACTATTGGTCCATACACATATCAATTTTTTTCAACTTTCAAGGTAGGGTAAAGAGAAAGAAAGGGTCCTTTTCATTTACTTCTATTACTTGTGTAACTTATTCAACATATAGGGCCTTATCCATTTGTGTTGTGTTATAAAATTTCTCAAAGGGAAAGTTAGTAAAAATTTAAATTTAAATTTATAATTAACTCATGATGAATCAAAAGATAAATATTACCCTTCAATTGGGTTATCTTGGAATATGATCTCTTTAGTAATGAACTTTGGGAACTTAGTCTCAGTATAGAAATCATCATTTTCTTTGTAATCATCTTATAAGGAAATACAATTGTTGTATAAATCTATAAAATTAAAATGGTGGGTGGTAATACTAAATTAATTTTAAATAAAATTATAAATAAATTATTTTGAATAAGTATTATCTCTTTGGACTGGATATGCTTTAATTTCTTCTTCTTTGATTAGTTTGCCTTGGATTTGGGTTGTCGTAGTTGGATCCATATTGTCAATCTCCACCAAAATTTTTTCAAATTACACCTATTATCCTATGTATTATTCCAATGAAATATATAAGTAGAGAGGATTTTATTTTTCATTAACATAGATTGGATAAACATGGGATAAATATATTACTTTTTTGATTCTAAAAAATATGTACCATATTCATCTAATTCAACTTAATCTCCAATATAAATAATTTACATTCCTAAACTCTTTGATCATTTTTTCATTTTTTTTTGAAATTTAATACTTTATGATTCTTCCCTAATGGAATTATCAAAATAGTTAAAAATCCAATAATCATAAAAAATAACTTTTAATTTCTATTTCTAACTATGAAAATAAATATGTGTAATGAAGTTCTATTTTTGGTTTTTGAATTTTGTTTTGTTTTGTTATTTTTTTTTGAAAAACATGTGTGAAAACTATTGGCTTCCCCTAAAATGGAACTAAATTGATAAGAGGTATTTGGCATGAATTTATAATTAATAAATTCTGATTTACCTAGGAATAAATTGAAGGGAACACCAAGGGTCAATCTTATGAGGAAGCTGCTCACACAACACCATTCTTCTATTATCACAACTTAAAGTCTAAATTATATAATGAATGAAATATAATAATATAGTGGGGGCGTTTAAAATATATATGATATAAATATATATATATATATATGTGTGTGTGTGTGTGTAAATAAATATTTAGATGCATGAAAAAGATGAAACATTAAGAGATAATGTTATTGAAGTTGAAAGTATCTATTATTCTCAATAAATCATGGTGATGTAATCCTTGTTATTTAAATATATTAATTCTTAATATTATATCTACTATAGATAATAAATTTATCACTCAACAGCCTACCATTTGAATGTTTATTTCCCCATATATACCCTCCACATGTAACACCCCGAGCTTCCACGATACGCCTCTCTTTCAATAGTGCAATAGCTTGCATTGTACGCAAGTTCGAGTTCTAAAACACCGCGACTAATCAAAGTAGCCGTTATGAATAGTAATAAAAACTTTTTAAAATTATAGAAATTTTATATTTCAAAATGGACTTCATTTTTGTATTCGTAATATCGAAATTAGCCTATGTTGAATTTTTGGTATTTTTCTGAGAACTTCTAATTTTTTATGAATAGTGAAAATTACTTAAAAACAACTTTTTTAATAAAAATAATTTATAGTGATAAATTATACTATTTAGTGGTTTTAAAGTATAATTAGAATATATTTTTACCATTTTATCCAATGGTGGTCATTATAATTAATTTAACATTGAAATTGGACATAGACAATTGCCAATCTTTTGATATAAATTGTTTCTTAAAAACACGCTATTTGTTGTAACAGCGGGAATTAATTATAAAATTAATTAATGCAACTTATATGTTTGTAATTTTGTAAAATAGACATCATTTTTGAATTCGGAATATCAATTATAGCTTAGGGTGAAATTTTGGCTTTGTTCTGAAAAACTTCAATTTTTGATGAATAGTGAAACCACTAAGTGGTAGTTAAATAACTGATTTTTCATTTAAATGAAATATTACCACTTCTGTGATTTGATTTTAAAAAATCTGACATACATGGTTATCATTAAGAATTAAAATTTGGTTCAATGAGATTAAAATAATTTTTGGTGAACAGTAACTTTTAAGTTCTTAATCGCGATTAGAGGTAATTAGTGTAGTTTAAGGTACAAATAATGTTTTAATAATATGAGATGAGCATGAAACTTGTCCTACTCCTATTGGATGAGTCATGGCCGTCCAAGACAACCCATGGGTCAACTTGGGTACCCCATGGAGCCACATTAGTTGGAAAATGACATTAATATATATTTATTTAATGTTAAAATTAAATTGACACAAACATGAGTTGTTTTACTAAAACAGTTTTTAAGTGGGGTTACACAAGTCAAAATTTTGAGTATAAATATTCATTAGAAAGATAAAAAGATTTACTAAATCATAGTATTTTTTTTATAATTTTTATACATTAAATAAAATAAATTATTTATGACATCATTATGATGCGGCGATGACCTCATTATTTAACGATTTAAATAAAATGAGAAGATAATGCAAAATCCAAGGCTTACACTTGTCCAAAGCCTATTGGATGAAGATATTTATAACCCCTATCACCTTATCCACGAATTATATAAGTGTGGGACCTTTAGAATCCGAAAATAATTGTATAATAATGTAACATTTCAATCTTTCCAAAAGAGCCCCTCCTCTCCACTTACAAAAGGCCCCCACCTCTCCCACCTTATTCACACCTTCAAGCCATTTGGCTCGGCCAACCTCTGACCAAATACTCTCCCAACTTCCCCATCTTACTCCTAGAAGCCTCAATTTGGGCAGAACTCTTCTCAAGGAATCCTTTGGCTCAAATCAAAAAGAGTTACCCGATTTTGAGGTAATGTCTTCTCTAATGTTGTTTTGTTTTGTTTTTCTTCTCCAACCCCCTAAACTATTTTTATTAATTTCTTTTGTAACAACACCAGTATCCTAAATATACTAGGATTTTTTTATAATATGTATTCGAGCTACACTTACACACACCTACATCTAATGGTTAAAGAACATACGGTTTCTGTGGATGGCGAATTTCTGCCTCACGAAACGATGATTGTTCAACACTCATATAACACCTTCAAAGGTGGAAATTAAGATGTCACTATTTTTATATATGATATATAATATTTTTATGTTTTACTTATGCTTCTGTATTTCTCATTTATGGCATACTTTATGATTTCCATTATGGGTAAAATGCGATAATTTCATTTTAGGAAGTGCGGACTACCGCCCCCTCAAAGTGATTTGAATCGTTAATGCCATATGTGGGATGTATAAAGGATGGAGTAAATGGTATTATACACTATATTATACTGGAATTATATTATAAATTTATATCATTATGATTTCGTTCCATTAAATATGAAATTGAAATGAAAGTAGCGTTCATGCGTACGTACGGCTTACCGTCTCCATGAACGGTGCATTTCATTTCTTACCTCTAAATGTTACGTAATATTATAAATGAATGTATATACTAGATATATAAGATATATATGACATCTAAATCATGAATATAATTCTGGAGATAATGTATATTCTACCACATAAACAACTTGTAATTATAAGAAGTTTATTGTTGACTCAAGTACCAAAGATCGACAAAACGACCGTTATTAACTTAAATAATTACATAATGTTCATAACATTGTAATAAGTGATATAAAAAGGATAATGAAATTGAAAATGGTTCTTAATAAGGTATATATTAACTCTAGTTTATTATTCAGGAGGTTAAAGAATGGTTGAGTCAAGTCAGACACGAGGTAAGGGAACTTCTTAACCCAATTTCTATTCTTTGGGTTAATCTCCTACTTTCAAATTATGTCATGATATTATTATGTCGTATATTGTATTTGTACTTTCTTTATGTGTAATTATAGTGAATACACATTATAGATTTATTTTATTTTAAAAATGATCTTTGTAAGAGAACTTCTTAACCCAACTTCCATTCTTTGGGTTAATCTCCTACTTTCAAATTATGTCATGATATTATTATGTCTCATTTTGTATTTTTACTTTCTTTATGTGTACCTATAGTGAATACACATAATATGTCTATTTTATTTTAAAAATTATCTTTATAAGGACTTCGTCTCAATCTCCTTTCATTGAGGCATATTTGGTTTTATACATAAATTTCTTTTATACGGTGTATAAACCCCTTTGACTTTTACGTTTATTCAAAAGATTTTATTTTATAAATATGTGATTTTTAAATGATTTCAAAAAATAGATATTTCTCTCCAATATATGAAAATCCAGTGCAAATGTATACGTATTTAACGCAAGCTTAAAAATGTTTTCAGAAAACCCGACTCTCGAGTGTGGTAGACAGGAAGGGATTGGGCGTGGACCCATCATGGCCTGTAATTAGTCGAGCAGTCTCAGAATTAGTTATTTTGTTTTTAGAAGCTTGCATAATGTTTTCAGAAAAACACTGGAGTATATTTGAGCAATTTTAAATGTAAGTATCTTCTAAAAAAATTTCATCGGTAGGTCTCATGAGACAAATAGACGTGGAATTGGCCGAGGCCCTTTCCCAATTTGATTTATGGTTTTGGCCGAGGCCTTAATCATTTTACACGTCTTGGCCGAGGCCTTGACAAAATGTTTCAGAATGTCCGGCATTATACATTCCCTGATTATGAAAGTGGTTATTGATATTGCATGTGATTATTCGACCAGTAGAATATCCATCTGAATAAGTAAATGGAATTATCTCATTTTACTTTTGCCATATTATGTTGAAGTTCATGTTTAAAAGGCTTTTTTTTATTTATACATAGCTTTAATTGTTAATGTTTATTTATGAAAGCTTCCGCAATATTGTTATCCTTACTGAGCATCTGAGCTCACCCCTTTCAATGTTGTAATATTTTCCAGGATGTGAAGAAGTATTTTATGAATGACCTGCAGGGATAGTCAGAAGAGGATATGAGTGTGGACTATGAAGAATTTGTTATTAGTTTTTCACTTTATGATGTAATGTAAGACTTATGAATGTATATAGTGTTTCCAAGGCTACTAAACTAATCGGTCTTTCGAGACTTGATCTTTTGTGATCATGCCAATGTTACGAAGTAATGCACCGACTCTGGTTAGTTGGGGTCGGGGCGTTACACCACATGTTGTATAATATACTTTATATTATCACCACAATGCTACACTGACCCTCTCCTTGCAACATTATGATAAAAAATAAGAGGAATAAATATTGACAGGGAGAAGAATATAATGGTAGGGAAATAAGGATGAAACCTTAACCATAATTAGTTAATACTCTACTTATATTTTTAGAAAAAATAAATATAAATGTTTAATTTTATGAACTCAATCATAAAGCCACTCCCTCCCATGAATAAGCAACGAGGTTAGTTCTCCATTTTCATGGAGTTAAGAAGGGTGCAGTGTGATATTAAAAAAGATATAATGAAATAGAATCAAATTATAAAGAGAAACTAATATATGTATAATGTATATAATAATAATATATAAATAATACTACTGATATAATGAAAATGGATAATTAAAATGGCCAACTAAAATTTCAATACCCTTAAGAGGGAGTAGAGGTATATTTTTTTAGGTAGATGGGTGGATTATTTTGGATCCATATCTATTCAAAAAATGTTTTTTCAATGAATCCTCATTAACTTAATGAATTTGGAAAAGTGGAATTAATTAAACTTGTTCACCTATTTCTTCATTGTCTACCATTAATATTTTTTCTTATTTTTAAAATATTAACACAAGTTTTGATAGTTTTACTTAGGGAAAACAATTGGCCTATAGATTTTATGTATTCCAATGCTCTAGTTTCCTATGAATTTATGGCCATGATAGAGTCAGAATCATGTGCATCCATGGTTGATAAAAAACATCCTCTACATATTCTTTATCTCCATGTGAAATTTCAACTTTTTTTTGGTAATTTTGAGATAAGGTCCCACTATTAAAATTTATCCAAACTAGATACAAATTCTAAGGCCATATCTTGGATCTTCTTTTGGGCCGCAAATAGTTGGATTCAAAAATTTATCCTATTATATTAAATGTGGATCATTAATCTTGTAGGACTATAAAAAAATTTCACATTTTTGTATTGGTGTAAAAAAAATTATGCTTGAAATATATAAATGATTTTAAACATATAAAAATCAATAAGTAGGCTATTTTCATAATTAATCTCAAATTATTCTAAAAACCTAAAAAATTGACAATTTACCTTAAATAAAAATTTGGTGGAAATAAAAACATTATATTATACAATAAAATTTATAAATTTATAATATTTGTCTTGGATGATGTATCCATTCATCGGGATTCTAATAACCTACTCATTGACTCAAAATACTGAGGCATCGGTTACAGATAACAAGTAACGGTGCATGAATTATATAGGACTGCGTATTTATTTTTCCATACCTTTCTTTAGTTATATTCCAATATATTATTTATTGAAAATTTTCCATATTATTAAATTATAGGATGTCTACATACAGTAATCTATACATGATCTTGAGGTTAGGTTATGACATGGTCATGCCATAGGTTGAGCCTCTTATCGCTGACCAACAAAGAAATGAGGCTTTTATACAAGGTACAGTTCATGAGTTGTTTACACCATATGTGTAATAATTTTTACCTATTCCCATTTTTCAATGATTGGATCCACCTCCCACAATATGGGTGGATTTTATTTCACATAATGTGAATCTGATTATTCCATCAAGGCAGGATAAGTATGTGTGTAGACTAAGCAAGTTGCATGATTTTTAATAATAGAGATAACCCAAGTTTCAAAATAATCATAACCCACATTTTACCCAGGACTGAATTGAGTTGGTTGTGTGAGTATTATTCCTAGTTTAGACACCTACCAACAAAATATTAGTGCTTACATCTAGTCTTCTTTATGGAATTGTGTGTCACTCGTGGATCTTGATTACATAGAATCATGATAAATTAAAGATACCTTGGATAGTTTATGAGAACCTTTTTCATGAGGAGTACTTTCCAACAGCGCTAATGGTTGTGCACATTTAGGAGTTATTGGAGCTATAATAGTGTATCATGGTGGTTGCTGAGTACACATCGAGATTTACCAATTTCATATAATACTCCCTTGATATGGTATGTGATGGATAATTCTGGACACAATAGTTAAAGAGAGGCCACTGTAGAGATATTAAAATATAATTTATTATTCTCTGTACCCCCACCTATATTGAGGTGTTGGAGTAAGTATTATTGGTGAAGAGATTTCTAAGAGTGGAGAAATATATGACAGGTGGCGGTAGTGGTCACCTAGGGGCATTTTCATCAAATACTGGTGACCAATTTCATACATCAAATTCCAAATGTATGGGGAATTAATATTTACTTTCCTAAACCTGTAGATTAATAGGTGAGGGTTTTCATAGAGAATCTATTTAGTTAGGGAACATGCGTTGTATTAATTGTGAGGTATAGGGTCTCTAGAGTCTATGTTCTCAAGCCAATGTGCTATAGAAGGAAGTTATTCGTTTTATATTCCTATAAAATAGAGGAAGGATTGTATCCAAGGACCTCCCAAAGGTGTTCAGGGTATACTTCAAGGAGGAAACTTTGGAAGAGGATTTTAAGGTGTACTGGGAGGAGGATCTATCATTGTGATTAAAGGGGTGGTGTTCGAGGACACAACCAAATATAATCTATGTAGGGTTATAATTAGGTGGTTCCTAACATGATATGAGGTGAAATCTATATATAATATAATTTTGTACCTTTATTATTATAAATCGACATAAGCTATTAATTTTTTGTTCCATATTTAATAGAAGAGTTACAGATTCCATCGGAACCCAAATCCCATCTTATATGGCTAGAGACACCTATTGGAATCAATCCCATTCTTACTCATATTTTCCAATGATTTGAGCTTTTGTTTGGAGGAGATAAGTTTTCATTGGACCTCATAGTGGATGTGGTGAATTTGTATGAAATCATCCTTTGTATGGAATTTATATCTATAGTGTGCGACCTGATAGACTAATTTCATTAAAGAGTGAGGTATTTCTGAGTAAATGGAGATATATTCTTGTTCATTGGAAGGATTTACTTTTAGGTGGGAGAAGTAGAGCCTTTTGATGATGAGTTTCATTATATCTCTCATTAGTTGGTGAGTTTGGATATTTTTGTAGAAGAATCCTTATGAGATCACTTTTTAGTAGTGTTGTAAGAGTATATGGATGTTTACCCTAAGGATATTCTAGGGTTACCCCCTCATCAGAAGGTAAAATTAAACTTCTATATACACACCAAGACTTCTCATATATCTTATACATCTTATTTTATGGACCCGAACGAGTTCAAGGAACTATATGTGTGGTTGGAGGAACTTATGGAGAATGGTTATAGAAAACCCAATGTATCCACCTGGGAAGCCTTGATATTTTTCACCAAGAATTTGGGTGGGATATTGAGGATTTTTGTTCATTATCAATGCTTATATTAGGATATAGACAAGAATATGTACCTACAACCAAGGATTTATGACCTCTTCAACCAACTAAAGGGATAGAAGTATTTATTGAAGATCGATCTCCAATTTGGCTATCACCATCTTTGGGTTTATGATAAGGACATATTGAAGTTGGAATTAGTATGTTTCTTTGTCCAATATAAGTTTTTAGTTATTTCCTTTAGAGTAATGAATTTCCCAGTTGTATTCATGGGCCACATGAACCAAATATTATAGCCTTTCATGGATCAGTTCATGGTTATATTTATTCATGAAATTTTGATCTATTCAACATAAAAGAGAAATCATGAGAAGAATCTAAGGATAGTCTTGTCCCTAATTCAGGAGCACCAACTATATGGAAATATATTGAAGTGTCAGTTCTGGATAAGAGAGGTTCACTTCTTTATACATGTTATCATAGAGGGTGGTGTAGCTATGGGCCTAGAAAAGATCAAGGTTGTGTTATCTTGAGATCCACTCAAGATCATTCTCGAGGTTCATATATTTATAGGATTAATGGGTTGATAATAAAGGTTTATGGTATATTTTTCTAGGGGTATAGGCCCCAAGACTTCCCTTACCCAAAAGAGATGGCCATTTTTTAGTTTGAGTGGTGCCAAATTTATTTTAAGGAGATGAAGTGGAGATTGATGAGTGCTCATGTTCTGAAAAACTTATGGAGAATGGTTATATAAAACCCAATGTATCCACCTGGGAAGCCTTGATATTTTTCACTAAGAAGTTGGGTGGGATATTGAGGATTTTTGTTCATTATTAGTGCTTATATAAGGAGATAGACAAGAATAGGTACCTGCAACCAAGGATTTATGACCTCTTCGACCAACTAAAGGGAGAGAAGTATTTATTGAAGATCAATCTCGAATTTGGCTATCACAATCTTTGGGTTTATGATAAGGATATATTGAAGTTGGAATTAATATGTTTCTATGTCCAATATGAATTTTTAGTTATTTCTTTTAGTGTAATGAATTTCCCAGTTGTATTCATGGGCCACATGAACCAAATATTATATCCTTTCATGGATCAGTTCATTGTTATATTTATTCATGAAATATTGATCTATTAAACATAAAAGAGAAATCATAAGAAGAATATAAGGATAGTCTTGTCCCTAATTCAAGAGCACAAACTATATGGAAATATATTGAAGTGTCAGTTCTGGATAAGAGAGGTTCACTTCTTTAGACATGTTATCATAGAGGGTGGTGTAACTATGGGCCTCGAAAAGATTAAGGTTCTGTTATCTTGAGATCAACTCAAGATATTTCTCAAGGTGAATATATTTATAGGATTAGTGGGTTGATAATAAATATTTATGGTATATTTTTCTAGGGGTATAGGCCCCAAGACTTCCCTTACCCAAAAGATATGGCCATTTTTCAGTTTGAGTAGTGCCAAATTTATTTTAAGGAGATGAAGTGGAGATTGATGAGTGCTCATGTTCTGAGGCTACTAGAGAAGGGGTTTAATTGCATGGTTTTCTATAATACTTTTAGATATGGGCTTGGTTGTGTTTTTATAAAGATGCAAGAAATCATTTTATATGGTTCTAAATAGTTGAGACCGCTTGAGTAGAATAATAAAACCCATGACTTGGATTTGGAATCAGTGGTGTTTTTTCTGAAGACTTGGTGTTACTATATTTTGGGTGAGTGTTTCATAGTCTATATGAACTACCATAATCTTGTGTATATCCTTACTTAAAGATATCATAACCTATTTTAAAGGTTCTAGCTGCAGTTCCTGCAATATTATGATTTAAATATAATATATACTCAATGAAAGGGAAATGATATGTTTGATTCACTTAGTAGGAAGTACACTTCTTATTATTTGGTGGAAGAATATAAGATTTTGGATACATTATATTTATCCTTAGTTGATTATGGAGAAGTGGATTATCTCATATCGATAGTGGTATCCCGTCCACTTCTTAATAATATGAGGGAGGCCCAGCTGGTAGACATTGATTACAATATTTTGTGCATCTGATTATTCTCATGGGATACACCCAATATATTTTTTAAAGGTGGGGAGAATTTTATCCACTCTTAGGGATGGATAGAGGTACCAACTGCACTATATAAATAGATACTTATGGAGTTATATACTTCACTTATAGTGGTACATCTGGGGGGTGGAAAAGATATACCATGACCTCATGCATCGGTTTTTGTGGGAATGTATAAATAGAAGTGTTGTTGAGTTTATATCATAATGTATTGCTTGTCATCAAGTGAAGGGAGAGCACTAGGTATCTGGAAATTTAGACCATCCCCTTGATGTGTCATAGTTGGTTTCAGATAGTATATTGAAGGATTTTATGATAAGTTTTCCATATTTAATGAGTGTCCAAAATTATATTTGAGTGATCATAAAAAAATTAACCAAGTCCACCAAATTATTCTCCATCCAAGATTACAGTTTATTTTATATCTTGGTATGATTTTTCATGGAGGAGATCATCCAATTTAATGAGTTGTCTTTGATGATCATTACTGAATAAGATGCTTAGTTCACAACCCATTTATCGAAAGGATTATAAAATATATTTATTACCTATTTATGGATGAGTGTAGTGTTCTAACATCATAGGGATTTCCAGACAAATAAATTTATTTAGGTTCTTAAGGATATGTTTAGTACTTTTGTGTTTGATTTCAACTAGTGCTAGAAGGATCATTTTCCTTTGCTGGAGTTTGTAAATACCCCAACCCTAGTATCCTAGAGTTGGTGGATACTTTATAACATTGATATAAGATACAAGGAATTTCATCCTAAAGGATTTAATGGTTTATTATTCTTAGTAAACTATATACAAAAGTGATTCCCATATTATATTTGGAAACACAAATTACAACATAAATTTTTTCTAAAAATAACATAATTTCTCTCTAGAATATCAGTGAATAACAATCATAATACTCATCATGGATTCATTTGGAAAGGAAAAATAGATGAGGGTGAGCTAAAATGATCAATAAGGGTTAAGTAAAGTGTAATATATCATGAATCAATAAACATAATCAGCATGTCAATGTAAATAATTGAACACACATTACATTTAATCAATAAATTGATAATAAAATGCATCCAGAGAAAATATCATAGTGAAACGTTTATGGATAATAATAACTGATATCGTAATGAATTCAATTCTTAATTATTATATGTCATGTTTTATAGGAACATGATACCTTTAACTTCAATACCTTTAAAAATAATAGTTTAATATAAATGGGTAAAAACCCATTTAATTTGGCCAATTTATTCATCTCATGAGACTACCGATACATTGAGGGGATTTTATATATATATTAACCACAAATTATTACATGTATAAAGTATTCCTAATATATTGAATAATTTATTTAATTCATAAAACAATATTCCTTATCAACAAATATCTGTATTGAGTAAAAAATGTTGATTTAACATTACTCCCCTAGTTAATCAAATAAAGTAAATGACATATGTAAAAAATGGTATAAGACTTGGGAAATAAAAAAATTAATTTATTATGTATATAAAATATAAATCCATATAAAAACAAGTGTAAATAAAATATAATACAACAAAAATTCATTTACTATGACATAATCAATGAAGTATAATTTTAACCTAATGAATATGGAAATTGATTTAAGAAATCCTTTACCTATTTTTAATCAATAAAATTGTATGACCCATAAAATTAATAATAATAAAATGAAATATTAAATTATATGAATATAAATAGGTTCATGATATGATATATCAAAGGTCTAGTACACCACACCAATGAAATAAGTGGTCAATAAGGCGTATATCTCACAAAAATAAAAGTGAGATGAGAAACTCTTACCTTGCACATTCATTTAGTTAAACTAGATTTAACCTAATATATAATTGTTTAAATAATTTTTTAAATTTATAATAGAACCATTTTTATATTTATGATATCATATATGATCCTCTTATATCATCTTATCACTCGTTTATTAATAATATTTTGTTATTACCCTTGCTTCGGGTATTAACTGCTCCATTTTTCTATGCATGTTTTGCGATGTAAGTCACAGTTTTTGTGCATAGAATATATTTATGTAATATAAAGAGTTATATTAAGTTCATAGATATAATATTTATAAATTATATACACTTTCATAATCATTCTTCCATTTTGACCATGGAAAATGAATCACATCGCGTCGTGAAGATGGTAGGTCATACGTACGCACAAGTGATGGTATCATTCCCTTAATAGTGAAAGGATAAGGAAGTGGATGGTATATTATTTTTTCCAAAATCAATATCATGTAATAATTATTATATATATCAATTATTTTCATCACTATACCCATCCAATTAAATTTATAATGAAAAACAAACTACACCACAGTGTGGAGACGGTAAGTCGTACGCACGCACGTGCGATGCTTTTGTTTTTAATAGGATGGATAAAAGGTAGAATATGGTTATACCATAATCATGATAACAACTCATCATATATATTATAATGGATTTATTACTTTATAATAGAAAAAACATATTAAGATGAAGTAGAAGAATAAATATATTTGAAAGAGTGGGTAAAGATAATTACCACTTCTATGGAGAACTTCCTTTAGATCACCTATTAGGGACACTATGGTTGGGATTTTGGAAGGAAAAGAACCAAAATAAATTAAGTAATGAAATTTATAATATAAATTGGTAATTTTTTGTTGATTTATAAGGATAAAATTAGTGTGATGAAGTGAGAGAGGAAGTTCCCTTTTATAATTGAGGTGAGGGGAACTTTTTAAAACTATCTAAATATTAAATTAATATAAATTAAATTTCAATTAAAAATGAAACCAAAGTGAGTTATTTAGAATATAATATTATTATTTGTGTAAATTATCTCATAAAATAATTTTTATACAAGTTTAGTTCACATTATTACCCATATCTTTTGGTTTTAACCTATATCTTATCCCTTTGACTCTTACCATGACAACATGATTTTTTACTCTTTGAGGGTTAATATAGTTACTATAAAATTCCAAAAAATCCATAAATGGATAATTTATAACATTTTAAATATTATCCCAATAATTTTCCATAAATTAAATTTCTTAGTTATTTTATATCATTTAAGAGAATATTTTAAAATATCATTAATGTCAATTTTGACACTATTCATTACTTTGACTTTTAAAAAAATAAATACAATAAGATAACTTTGAAAAAAATATTTTTTTATACCCCCAAAATTTCAAGGTCGTCTATAAAATTCATTAATAAAATTACTTATCATAAATAATATTTATTTTAATATTTTGAAAATCATTTATTTGATATTTCACAAAAAAAATAATATAATGAATATAATTACATTAGATTTCCAAAGACTATTTTTAGTAGAAGATTCATTATGGAAGACACAATATTAAAAAATTTATTGTTATTAAAATCATTAATGTTACACATTTTACTTTTATTTAAATAAAATTGGATAATGTTTTAGGGTCATTTTTCAGACCTTGTCATTTTTTTAATCTAAATTTCACAATGTACTCTTTACCGTGGTAACAAAAATTAAGAAGGTTATTGTTCATATTGGTAAAAAATAAAAGGTATATATTTAATAAATTTGGACCATATGAATAAAAATATGGCATCAATTTTTAAAAATTCAGAACATATAAGTGGTAGAATTTAATTTAAAATTAAATCAGAAAAACGCAAAAAAACAAACTCAGAAAAATGTCCTATTAAATATAAAAAGATTTTATACCAAATTAAAATATTAAATTGATTCAAATTAACATAATTTAATTATTAATAATATAATATAAATAAAGTTAATTTAAAACCAACATAATATAGAGCTTTTAAATGGTTGAAATAAAAATACAGTTTTCAATAAAAATCAGTATTTTTTACTATTCATTAGAAATTAAATATTTTTTGAAATATACCCAAAATTAAAACTAATATAATTTTTAAATTATTATTTTAAAGATGAATTTTATTTTTTCAAATATAATTTATAAATTTTTCAAATTTTAGTTTTAAAACAAGGGCGTCATCATAAAGTGTAAAAAACTACCTTTAGAGAAAATATTCCTTTTTATGCGTAAAATTGGATTTGTTCTTATATTTTGACTATAAAATATATTGTATTAATTTATATATATATATATAATCTAAATTTCATGATGTGGTTAATACTACTCACTCATTCTAATTTAACAGTTATGTTATAATAATGATATAATAATATTTCATTATTCATTTAAGCTAGGTGTTGTGTGCGATGTAAGATATTGAATTTATTTAAGAAAATACATGCCATAAAATATTGGGGTGTTAAATAATTTTTATACAACATCATATTCCACTCCACCATGGGTATAAAAAATTTCAATTCCATGTACAGGAGACCCTGAAGGTCGCCTATATGATGGACAGAGGTAGGAGAGCCATCTATAATGGGCTCAGAGTTGGTATGGGTGATGATGGAGAAGGTGTAGGTGATACAAGAGTATATAATGATCAATAAATATTGTTAGAAGTCCTACATGGACAAAATATGGAGGATTTTATATTTTGAGGTGGGATATTTTGTTTTCTTGAAGGTGTCACTATATAATGGGTTGAATAGATTTGTTAAAAGAGGAAACTTGTCTATACGAATCATCAATCCATTCCAGATCCTACGTAGGGTGGGTAGGGTTTCCTACCACTTATTGTTTCCACCATAAATGGATCTAGTGAATGACATCTTCCATGTAACATTTCTGTGAATATGTGTGCATGATTAATCACACATCATTGGATAGGGAAAGCTAGACATCGAGGATGGGGACACTTTCTTAGAGAACCTAGTGGAGATCAAGGATTGTAAAGATAGGACTCTTCATGGATGAGTTTTTTCACTGGTGTTTGTTCTTTGGTAGAATGATAATGTTCATGAGAGCACGTAGGGAATGATACCTAGATGCAGGCCTAGTGCCCTCATCTTTTTAAGTAGGTTGAGATTTTAGAGGTGAAAATCCTTAAAGGTGAGGAGGATGTAGTGAATCCAATTTTATTATTTTAACCATTATAATATTTTAATAGATACATTTTGATTTTTATGGGCCCAGTGTGAAGTTGTGAGAAGCACAGAGCCCTAATATTAATATATTAATAATAATATATTATTTTTAGCTCACGTGTCGCATTTGTAAGAAAAAATTATTTTATCTTAAAAATTAATCCTTGTATAGGAAATATCCACATTTTCATCTAGAATGGGTGTTTATCCCTAGTAATATCATTATTTAAGTTATCTTCAATAGTTCTTGTGATTTACTCTAGTGTCATTTATATTCATAAATATCGAAAAACCTAGGGTTTTTCTATATAATACCACTTATCTCTAATTATAAGGTTAGTCTTCATAAGAACTATAATTAGAGAGGAAGATTAATAGTGGATTTGGGAGATATGAAGTGTGATTGATGTAGATAAATTATTAATAGTGATTGGTGTGAATGCAATATTCATGTATATATATCAGACTCCTCATAGGTACTGAATCCATAGGTAGTACCTTTGGAGAATGATCTTTCATATGAGGAGTATTCATTTAGAATCTTAGATCGTAGAGATAATGTTCTATGAAACAAAGAAAATCAAATGGTCAAAGTACTATGTTAGAACCAAAATTTTAAGGAAGAAACTTGGGAACCATAAGAGGTGAAGAAATATAAGTACCCTTATCTATTTTAGTGTATGAAATAAAATTTCAAGGGTGAAGTTTCTAAAGAGGGTTTGAATGTAATGACCCAAACTTT
This sequence comes from Viscum album, assembly GCA_963277665.1. Taxonomy (NCBI): domain Eukaryota; kingdom Viridiplantae; phylum Streptophyta; class Magnoliopsida; order Santalales; family Viscaceae; genus Viscum; species Viscum album. The sequence goes on from OY728164.1 coordinate 1,270,575,098, forward strand.
TATAAATGGAATTCTCTTATAAAAGAATAAATTCCTTATTAAGTAATGTAGTTATAAAAATACATGAAATATATTTTATTTTTCATTTTTTGGGCTAAAAATAATTTGAAGTATCATAACCATTTATAATACGGTCATTTTATAGTGACTATTATGATTAGTATGTATTAATGGTTATGATAAGATCTAATTGAAATAAAAGGAAGAATTGATGGCCTCGACTAGTAGGATTGTACCCTATAAATCACATTTATTGGATCTTATAAGGGAGATAGCATTACTAGGATTCGCCCTTCACCAAGACCAATCAGAGATTCAACAACTAAAACTTTATAGAAATTGTTTATAGGAGAAGTTTAGGATTATCAAGATCACCTTCCAAACCATGTTCATCAAACCATCCTAAGAAAGTACCAGCATCACACACCTTACCCTTAAGGCGCACGCTTCTATAACAAGGGGTTATTTATCTAAACCCTAGTGGTATGAATTTATATATTTTATTTTTAATAAAATAATGATTATATTTATTGCATTTTATTATTACTTTATACACATGATTATATAATGAGTTTAATAAAAATGAAATTTTTATATGAATAAATCAAAATTATATTTTAGGAAAATATATAGGGTCAATTAAAAACTCTTTTTGATAAATTCAAGAATTTTGAAAAACAAAAATCATGAAATACACTTATTAAAATAATATTTATTTAAATAAAAATGGTTATATAATTTAATAAATTCCACTGTAATTTTTATAAGGTTTGGAAATTCATTTGTGTCATAAAAACTAGTATTTATAGTAAATATAGATTTATTTAAAAGTGTACATTCCCATTTTTATAAAATTATTTTCTTAAAATAAATTTTAATTTTGAAATGATAATTTTAAAATATCCAATGGTGTATTTTTCATAAATTTATTAGATATTTGAATTTTTGGATTAGAATTAAATATGGTATAAATATATGATATGAATTATGACATCATAATAGCACAAAAATGATGTACTAAATACTATAAAATGAATACACATCTGAAAATAGATATCCCCTTTAAAACAATTTGTTTTTTAAAGTTATTTTTAAAATTTTACAAACCTATAATGAATCCTCCAAAACCTATATTATATTTTAAGGTTTTAAAAACAATTATTTATGAACATGTATCACCTCTACATCATGAATGGTATTATTTTAATTATTTAGGTACTTATACTAATGAAATATTTAAAACCACTCTTCATTAGTAGAAACCATGGGAAAAAACCCCTGATAAGGTTTGTGGTTTTAATTATTTTATTACTTAGGGTCTAAAATCTAAGTTTAAAAATTAATAAATAATTAACCACTATTTTTCTATGAATACCCACCCAACCTCCCATTAATATTTACTTAAAAACCATTTAGTATGAATTTACTATCCCAATCTCTCTCTAGATTCCTCATCAGTTATTCCTAATCTCTTATTAAAATCCTCACAAGATTTTAGAAGCACCCTCTCAAGGTAAGGTATTCTCTTCCTCCTTCTTACATTCAATAACTTTCTTTGTATTAAGCCTTTTAATTTCCAATTTTTCTTTTTGTTATGTGTTTTTACACATACCTTTACTAGATTTATGATTCAAAATTAATTATAGACAACCTTTCATTCTTATTAAAATCTTTTATGAACCTTTATGTACACTTATTATGCTACCAAAATTATTTTTTTATTTTTAATTCCAAAATTTTTATTGTGAATATCCATCCCTGTTTCCACTCAAGGGAATTCACCTAGTTGTACCTATCCTTAATTTATTGGGTACTTCCATTTATTTAACCCACACTCCTTAATATTGGGATTAAATATGATTAAATATCTTATTGTTTTTTATGAATATGTGGCCCAAAAATACATTCACATAATATGAATATGGAAGGTGGACCTAGAATTATATATAACTTTGATGCATTGGGTAAAGTTTTTATCTCATGAGATACCATGTATGGTTTATGGGAGGTTATCTAAAGAACACTATGATAAGATAACTTGGTGGTTAGTCTTGACTTATGCTTATGATTTTAGGTTTTATATTGTTATCACATTCCAATATTCCCTGATATTATCATCTTATATCATACTTTGATGTTCATGATTATGATTCTAAACTTTATATGACATCATGTTATTCCTCTTCACTCACATTTATTACATTAGTTTATTCTATGATTTTGATTATTCTCTTACTGAGATTTATATCTCAACTCTTTCTTATCTATGTCCCTATGATATCCAATGTAGTATTAAAATATCAAAGAAATTTAAGGGAATTTTATGGAGTTTCAAATAATGTAATTGTATCCCTCTTTCAAGTTATTATGGTATGAGTCTATGTACCCAAATATATTATGCCTCAAAATATTTTGTTATTTTTTTATTATCATATTTATTTAATAAACCATGAAATAAAGTGTATAAAAAATTTGTGTTTCAATATTTCTTATACAATAAAAATAAAATAGAAAAAGTGACCCTATGTCTATAATGATCTCAAACCTAACGCGTCTCAACCCTGGTATATCAATAATAAGACAAATGGGAAAGGTGACCTGGGTTTATAAAAATCACAACCCTTAGTCATATCAACCCTTTTATATCAATAATAATACAAATGGGAAATGTTCCCCATGTCAATATCAATCTCAACCATTAGGAATCTAAACCCATGTATATCAATAACAATAAAATTGGAATATTGGTCCCTAATATTAACCATATCATGGTATAATACCCAACTCAAACAATGTATCAAAATAATTTATGATATGTTTTGAATAACATGTGCACTATATCCATTCAATAAAGGTAGGATCTAACATTCATAACCTCTATCAATATCTCATGTCTAAGGTACGACCACCTGAAACCATAAATCTCTATAGTGGGAAACCCACACCACTCAACCACATCACGAAATCCAACTAACTATTAAGTAAATAAAATACCCACATCCCTAAGATATCCTAAAGATACCTCTAATATAAATCACATTCCTTGAAAAAAAATGGGCAAGGTCACTTATCATGGTCTTATACATCATGATAAAATTTCAGGAACATTGTGCTAGGTTTTGAGTATAAGTTCCATTACACCTTACTTCAAGAATGCAGTCATCGGAAGCCATATCAAACAATTAAAATACATGAAATACCACTCATGGTATTATCAATCATTAACATATATCCATTATACCTAAATAAACCAAAGTTGGTTCTACTTTGGGTCAAACTCGTATATAATGTAGTTAATCTCATATCTCAAAAATTGTATCTTCCCAAATCATCGCCCAAAGAGATAATCACATATCATAACATGACCAAAATAGTTCAATAAATCCATAACTCAAAAATATACATCCTCATAAAGTTTTAAATTCCTCTTTAATCAAGTATTTCATATAGGCATTATATATTTCAAGACAAACAATGAACACATAACACATAAGAACTTTCCTATGATATAACTATATCTTTGTTCATGTGTCACATAATTGAACTAACTCATAGTTCCATATTAGGTTTCTTTTAACCACTTTATCATTCTTAAAATCAATAAAATATATTCAAAACCATATAAGTAGGTAATATTAGCGACCACCTACCTCAACAATAGAGTTAACCCTTCATTATAAGTCCACTCTATCCTTTTCAAAGTAATCATCAAGTACCATCATCATCCAAGATACCTTAACTCGCCTAAAAGGATTCATATGAAATTAAAATTAATATATAGACAATTAAAATAAAGAATTACCTATTTTAAATTTAGTAATAATTTTTTAAAAACTCAAAGTGTGATGTATCCTTATTGAAAACTTGAGAAATGGGATGAAGTATTCTTTTATAACACCCTCAATTCCACTACTGATAAAATCTCCAACAACAAACAAAGATTAATCAACCAAGTACATATCAATTTGATTAAATCTAGAAATAAATCAAGTTACTTATCAGTAAATAATTATTCACAACTATGTATAATCATACTACCTTATCCTCCTTCATCTGTCCCAAAAAAACCATTTTTCTTAGATCTTATTTCCCCATACTTCAGAGGAATCCGCACTAAATTATTAAATTTGGTTTTTTTAAATTAAAATATATAAAGATAAATGATAAGGGGGAGAGGAATATGAAATATTTTACCTATACTTTTGAGTTCATAGGCTCAAGCCTCCATGGGTCAAAGAGAACCAAAATGGGAGAAGAGAGAAAAGTGTAATGTCCTAACCCCAAGAAAATATCAAAAGGATTCCTAATATAAAACATTTTAAAAAACGACATAGGAGATCACTATGTCATGACCCTCATAATCATATCTCAACACCCCTAATAAAGGTTACCCTTGAATTTATTAAGAGTGGGTAACATTGCAATGTGATTGCATGGGCCTTGATGTGGTTCTTTAACCTAGGGTCATGTTGAAACTTGAACCCCCCCCCCCCTCATGTCACAACTATCCATTATAGAGTAACACTAATAAGTAATGAACAACATATTGTCTCGTGGTAAAGGGATTTAAGGTTAATACCACTCTATTTCAGTGTGACACACCCTTTTAATTATGATACCTTGGACCTACACTCTTGGTCCTGGTGCTAAAAACAAAACACCCTTCTTTTTTTGAATTTGATTCCATAGGAATGACCCAATTTTATTAATTTATAATCAAAAATTAACAACAAATAATTATTCACTACATTACAAATATATTTTTAGTTCTAGTTTTTTATAGAATTATAAATTTTATTACATATCAAAACTCATTCTCTTTATTAAAAAATGTTCATTTTAAAATAATACAGTAACCTTATATATTATTTATTTTTCACTCTAGATAATTGATACTTTGCTCTATGATAGCTACCACTAATAATTAATCCTAATTAAAATATTTGAAAACAAAGGTTGAGTACAAAACCTCATTAAGGGTTTGTAAAAACACTAGTGGAAAACATTTTTTGAAATGCTTGAAAGCTCTTTAAAAAAATTTTCTTTAAAATAAAATACTTTGAGAATTATAAATAATTTTGGATATTAACCTTTAAAATAAAAAATATTTTTATAATAAAAAAAATTATTTAAAGGATTATTTAAAAAAAAACTTTCTTCGAGAAGGCTTAAAATATTTAAGACTTATTTCTTATAATACAACCCTTTAAAATCCATTTTTAGAATCAACGTTTTACTTTTAAAATATATAAAAATATTTCCTTTTTAAAATTAGATTCAATGATATCCAGAAATATTAAAATAAATTATTGAGGCCACTTATAACATTAAAGAAATATATAGGGCCCACCCATCACTTTTTGGGAAAATTCACATGAAGTTTGAGTACACTCCCCATCCCTAATCATCATTTATAATAGCCAAGTGTCAAATTTTAACGAAACTAATTTAGTATCTTGATTTTATAATTGTAAATTCCTTTAAAACATTTCTTATCAAATCCTAAATTTCAATTTAAAATAAAAAATTCCAAGAATAAGAAAAGTATATAAATAAATTCATGGTTATTTGATAAGAAATATAAAAAAATTGAGAAATACACACTTTAAAAAATAAAATATAGATAATTATAAAAAGAAAATTAAAATTTATATTAAATACATTAATGAAATCATTAAATTAAATTATAAATAGAAATTGTATGAAATGGTTTGTAAATAAAGATGTAGATAAAAGGTGATCTTTTCCATGGAATATTTTAAAACATCAATGATAACTATGAATGAAAAAATTTACATTAAAATTATCTTCTTTTAAAAAGAAAACATGGTTTAATAAACATATAGAGTGTGGGTGTTTTTAAAATAAAACATTTTACACATGAAATTTTGAATTTGAACCCCTTCAAATGTTTTCTCTGGAAAAAATTCTTAAAGGTCATATTTATTTTTCAAATACCATAAAAAAAGATATATTTGTTTGGAAACTTTAAAATTCAAATTGGTTTTTAAAAAATAATTCTCATGAGTGGGAATTTTATTTTTAAAATTCTAGAAGAGAGTTTCTAGTAAAAATAGAGGAAACATGGAAATTTTAAAACATGAATTTTTAAAATATTTTTCCCTTACATCCAAAAAAAAGATTTGAAACTCCTTAAATACCAACATTAAAAAAAGTTTTTTGTTTGGAAACTTTGAAATAAAAACTATTTTTTAAAATTATCCCCTTACAAAGAGGGTTTTGAAAACATTAATATATTAATTTAAAACATTTTCCATTTCTTTAATTCTATAATAAAAACTTATTGAACCTTCCAAAATCTAATCCCTTGTATATATCCATCCGAAAGGTATCTAGTAAAACTCAATATCCATATTCTATATTTCTCTCTCTCTATGACTATAAACCATATGAAGCACTGGTGAAGGAGCTTATTAAAGTCCTTCCTCCCAAATATCTCTTTTATATAATCTAACCTTCATTGTTCAACCCATATACAATACTATTAAATAGTTTTTTATTAAAAAATTCCTGAAATAACCTTTATACTAGAACCATTTTTCTACAATTATTATTTGTCTACATTAGTTTGTTTGTGTTTTAAATGTGTAGACACAATTTATTTACCCCTACTTATGATCCATTCCCATGTTATATATCTTCAATGTGTGATGTAAAATATATATATATATATATATATAACCTATGGGAGACTACTAAATATTTTCAATATAGGATGATGACATTGATTTCCTTCGGCATTTTATGTCATTTGTTTTATAATTTAGTTAGGATCGTATTACATCTATATATATAACCAATGTTCATAAAAGAAACAGTTTCATTCAAAGAAGGGAATAGTGATATCTTAAAATTAGAATTTTATTTCATGAATTATAGTAAAGATTCAATTTCCCAAAAATTCCATATATATCCATATATATATATATATTAGAACTTATCGTTACTCCTACTACAACCGCACAGTGGAAAAAAAGATGATGAATTAGCCTTAATCATGGCCTGGTGAGATTCATCCTGCCATTATTTGATCACCAAGCCTCATGTGGATCCATTGACTGATTCCCTCGATGTTAATATATGTGTGTGTGTATGTTTTTTTGTGTGTATGTGTGTGTGTTATATTGATACCCAATACATTGGTGTCATGTGGGAGGTTAAAGATGATGGTGGAGTGGGTGTTATTTCTAATCTCAACTACAATATTAAAATGATGAACAATATCCTTTTTTAATGCATCCCACGTAGAACTTTTCTTCAACTGTGAAGTCACTTATAAATCAATATCCTTCATAACATCCTAAAGAAAACTGATTGGGCTTGATGGTTCCTTGCATTCACAGAGCCTGACCCCCATTGTGAGGATAACCACCACCCTTCCTTTCACACCAACTTGCATGCTCACTCGCCCATGTCGGCCCATGGGTATGCTCCCCATTTGATCCTTAATAGTTATTGGCCTTATGCCTTTGGGATGATCATTGACCGAATCCCCTGAGCAGTTGGCTTGATCACTCCTTAATCTAATACTGGTTAGCCCATTTTTTATACTTGGTATATACATGATTTTAATTTTCTAAAATAGACATGTGGGTGATTTTTTCTAGCATTGTATCTTATTCTATATTTCAACATTAATAATATTATATTTCGTATATATTCAAACATAAATTTGCAAGAAATATAATTAAATTAATTTTTAAATTAATAATCTATTCACTGTAATAGTTAATAGAATTTATAATTATCATTATATATATTCTATTCAAACCAATATAATCTTATTTATAATTATAGTATAAATTATATTCATTAATATTTTATATTTCATGATACTTTATTATATTTCCAATAAAGTATATTTTTAATTATTGTACTATGATATACACTATATTAAAATTAATAATATTTTTATTTTAAATTAATATTATCTATTTATAATTATATTTATATTAATAACCCACTTACCATAATGACTTTATTTCTCAATAAATGATATATTACTATTAAAATTTTGTATACTAATTTCAAATTAATATTTTATAATCCATAATATTTATATTCCACAATAAATATTATTTCACTATTAAATTAAATAATATTCCTTAAATATATATTTATTTAATATTATATTTTATAAATTCATCTCAAATTAATATTTTAAATTTTAATAAAATTTATATTACTCTTTATTTGATACTATCATTTATCAAAAAATAATTTAAAATCACTAATGATTAATTTTATTAACATATTACTCATAAATTATTAAATAAATTAAATACAAATATGGTCGGAGTATAAGTTTTAAAATCCAAACATATTAAATATAACATTAGGTTTCATAAAAATTTATTCACATGTAGTTTCTTAAATAAATATAAATACAATTAATGTAATACTTTTATAAAAAATTAAAATAATTTATTCATTTTTTATGGTGTTTATATAGAGTCCATATAATTATTTGAAATATAATTCATTCTAAAATATATGGTATTTTTTTAGTTTTGAAAAACCCTTTTGATAAAAAAATTACTTAAAAGAAAATTTTATAATAAAATTTTGGGTTGTTATAGTCACCCAGGATTTAGTTTTTCATAGCCTTATTGTGCCACAACACCATTATGCTATGGTTTGGATCTTCCCTTTGAACCCAAAAATTAATCTTTCTTGGTCTCTTTCCATGCCTCAACACCCTCTGTTATGGAATGACCTTCGACTTGTAAAAAAATTCAACCTAAACCCAGGTCAAAACAAAAAATTCCAACTCTCAACCTCATCCAACCTCTCTAATATCCAAAAACTAGGGAAACACTCATGGTTTTTTAAATAAATTAATACTTCAACATATATATGGTTTCACATATAAAATGGTTGATTATATAATTAAAAAATATTATCGACTTAATATGAGTGAGTGTCAAAAATTTATAAATGTTGTTCGAGGAGAATTTTCAACTTAATACAAATCTTTATCCATGAAATATTGTAAGAAACATATTTTTTTTAAAAAAATATTATATTAGATATTATATTTATTTTTTAAAAAATAAATAGACATGTTTCTTTGGATTCATATTTATTGACTTTTAAGTGCCCATGCGTTTGTTTTATTTTTTCAATGGGAAAGTTTTTCATGATTATGAACAAGCTGCCAATATGTGTTGAACCAAAGACATTGGATTTCATGTTTGATAAATAATCCATGTAAGTCCATTAAATTATTTATTTAATTTCATGTTCTATGGAAAATGAATGATAAGGCTACTAGGTTGAAGAATTACATAGAAAATTTCAAGTCAAAGTGGAAATTAACATGTGATAATTGATGGTTATTCATAATACTCAAAGACATGTGTTATGGTGTTTGATAAACTAACATGGTCTACAACATTATTGAAATGTAATTTTGTTATAATGAGAAGAATTATTATGAGGGTTATGTTTTAGAAAAAATTATTTACTCATTTGAATAATGGTATTTGATGAGGCTACCTGTGGAATTAGTTATTTTACTAAGTACATTGAGTTGGAGAGTTTACAAAAAAACAGTGTCAAGCCATGTCCATCTATGGAACCATCTTAATTACTTAAGTTAAAAGATATATCAACACAACCTATATATATTGGGGTGGTTTTATTATGAATTAAGTTTATTCAAGGTAGTCAGGAGTTCATGCATGGTGCATGTCCAGGACAAGATGAGTGCATGAATGGGTGCATAGGGGTGTCTATGGGTCATCATGGGGAGGCATGACCCAATAGGTTGGTGTGTGTGAGTTTTTCTAGGATCTCATCTTCATTTCCATGGATTCTATCCATATTTATATTTTTAAATTAATATTAAGGATCATAAGATCAGTTTGGAGTCTGATGTGGGAATTTGTATACTGAGGGTACTACTCCTCCACATTAAAAACATTGAAATAATGTGAGGAAAAATGAATTCCACCATGTATATCATCTTCCTCCTTGGTCATGTAATCTTTATATTCACTAACACTGGAATCTATAGTGAATTTGATTTCATTGCATGATCGATGAATCTACCACACGTTCAAGGTAGTGATTAAATCCAATAGAAAGTTCAAAATGAACACATAAGTTTACTTTATGGTATATATGTTGACCAAACAATGAGTTTCCAACATACCACGAATAGGGAATGGTCAGTTGATCAACTAAGAGTGATGTTTAAGTGAATGGGAGGGGTTACCTTGATCAATTTTCCAAGAAATCAAAGATAAATTTATCATGAGTTTCACATGGTTGGATGACCGATCATATGAAGAACCTTAAGTGACCACATGTAACAAAAAAAACATGTGAGTAAACACTGGATTGACTAAATAAATTCAATATTATATCAAGTAACCATAAATAATTTACATATTCGTTTAAGCGGACATAAGAATAAAATATTCCATGATGCAAAAATGATGGGAAAACAGTGTTTTCCAATATGATAACGATATATACAGGATTCCATAAATGAAAATTAAATGATAAATTAATGTCACATCATAAATGATTAAAATAGAGATATGATATATATTCATGATGTGTATAATACCATATAGTATATGAGGTGTTGAAATAATTTTTTTGTGAATTATCATGCATGCATGTTATGATTTTCATGAATATAAAACAGATGAGAAAAAAGAAATTGGCATTTTCAAGAATCATCATGATCAATTAAATTTCCATATAAGTATCATAAATAGGTTATCCATGGAGAATAATGGTTCATGCATTCCATTCATAAAAATATTGATGAGAATAAATCATATTTTTTCATATAGTGAAGGAAAATGGTGATCCCATGTGAACTTATATTGAAAAAATATATATAAATTTCATGGAGAATAGTTTTTTAATGATAATTTAAATGAATATTTATTATGGAATATTAATAATAATTGTGATAAAATTTATTAGATAAGGAAATAAATTAAAATATACATCTACACTGAGATTTACTTGAACAGTATCATGATATATTTATCATTATTCTTACAATGTATAATATGGGTGATGATTATGGTTACTTAAAAACCATATGAGGAAAAATTATAATAAAGAATAAAAGGAATGGAGAACATGTGGATTTCAGGTATTTTAAAGGATAATATAATTTTGGATCCACTAACTGAATTAAAGAGAATAAATTGTCTTCTAATAGTGATCATGGTGTTTCCATATTCATAGAATAATTACTTTGATACTTATGAGGATATTATTCATTATGTTACTATTTTGAATATCAATTGAATTTTTAAGTGATGAGAATATTATTTTTTTATGAATACATTAAGATTATTTTGAGATAACTTGATACTCTAAATTATCAAAGAATTAAGGTGACCCAAATCTAGGAGTCTCTAATGGAGACACACCCAAGTATTCAAAGACTGAGAATAAATAGATCATTTTAGATATGTAGTGATGAAGTTTCAAGATCAGTAGATATATTCAAGGTATCTACTAAAGATATTGAATCATTATATAAGAAATTATAATCCAATAGTCCTATGGAGGAGGATCATCTAAATAAGTATATATTTCTTATACTAAATATACATTAAGAAAAAAATGATATTTTGACCATTGTATCTAACTAGTTGATAAAGAGGCTCAAGTTCAGGTGTGTATAACTATTTAACGAATAAGAGGAAGAGGAGGGCAGTTGGGGTGTATAACCAACTAAGGTACAGGAGATAGTGGTTGGGTTGTAGAACCAAGATCAACTAAAGGATCGAGTACTATGTAGTATAACTAATTTTTTCTAAGACATTGTACCTCTAAATAAGATTATAATTGGTAATCCATATTGGAGTGTCTAACCAACATTGAAAGGAGTATTTCTTTGTACCAAAACTTGTAAATATTGTGTGTTTATATCTCTCATTACCACTACACATAATGTTAGGTTGTAAGATATTATTGAGTGGATAGAGAACCTTAACTAGTAAATAGGTAAAATTAAATAGAATTTTGAAAAGAGACAACTGATTCACCCCCTATGGTAAACTGTCCTAGAGCTCTATAAGTGGTATCATAATAGTGGTTCCCTCTAAATATCCAATAATTATAGAGGATTTAATGAAGGATTTCTTTGATTGGTAGGAGTGAACCAAATCCCCGGGATATCGATGAGGATTTCAATGAGATCATTTACCTTATTTTAAGATAGTTCTAAAAGGGGAAAAAGAACAATATAAGGCAAACAATTACCAAAGGATTGGAATTTTAAGGTAAATAAACACTTTTCCATAAATTTTCCAATGTATAATACAATGAGTAGAAAGAATAAAATTGATTCATAATTTTCAAGTAGAAAATGTTGTGATAAAATAAATATCATTTGTAATATTGATAAAAAGAATAAGAATATTGATCTTGAAAAGAATAAATATCTCTTATTAATTAATGTAAGAAGCAAGTGGCCAAAATTTATAATATGAATAGACACCTTTAATAAAATCTTACTCAGATGAATAAAGAACCATTTGAGACATAGGCTATATAGATCAATGTTCATTATGAGTTGAACATGTCCAAAAAATGATTCAATAGATCAGTCGAGATCAAATTAGAGTCTTATAAAAAAAATTTGAAAAAAGATTCAAAAGGAAAAGTTAAATCTCAACTTACCCAGATTAAAAGAAATTACGTTTTCCATAAAAGTGTAGGTGAAAAAAAGAAAAAATGGTGAGGTTAAAACCAATAAAAATAATAGGAAATCTTCCATACCAAATGAAGGAAGAGATGAGTCAAGATAACTACTACCCTCTACACAAAACAAGGCTTGCGTTATAACTAGATAGAAACAACACAAATATGGAAGTTCCAGATTTCAAGGATTGTTCAAGTGTTGTGGTAAGAATGGACACAAATCCTATTTTTTCCAATCAAATATATCTTTAACAAGAACGAAACAATAACTAAAGGGGGTTAGGTAATAAATTGAGGAAACAGACCCAGATGAAGAAATTTGTGACCAGATCTACACTAAATTGTTCCGACCAAAATAGATTTGGATGTTTACAAGAAGTATATAGAAGATGAGGAATAGAAGGTCAAAAGGTTGAGAAGTGCATTACTAGAATTCAAGAAAATAAATATTATATTTTGAAAATAAATAATATTTATAAAACTAAAAATGACCATTCATGAAGTACTAAGGATGTTAAGAATTCATGTGAGAATCCCAAACAATTTGGGACACTAAATAATGCGTTCTAGGTTTTTCATGAACAATTGGTCATGACTAAACAAATTGAGGATAAAAAAAGTAAGTGATAAAAATCAAATAAAATAGGTTCCTGAAATTTCACCCAAAATAAGTTCCTTGAAAACTGAGACTGCAAAAAAAATCTTCATGAAGAGACAATTCAAGGGAGGAAAATATGTGAAAAATATATAAAGGTTTTCAACAAGGAATAAGAATAAATAAAGAATGAGGAAAAACAATCACCCTAAGTGTTTATTTTAAATAAACAAAATAGGTCCCTCTTTATTCCCTATTATTTTGTATTTATGAGCGAACATAAATGTAATTAAAGGAGTTGAATGAGTGTTGCACACACTATATAGACAAGGATAAATTTGAGGTCATTACCTCTAGATAGAAAAGAAGATGAGATTTTTAATGATTTAAAATGTTATAAATCCACCATAATGAATATGAAGGGTAAGAATACCTTGAGTAGGAGAAAAAAATTTATGTTGCTATCAAATATCACTAATTATTTAAATTTGGAGAATCTTGAAATTCTAGATATCCCCCATAAATTTTCAAGATTGATGTATCCAATCACACTTATATCCATTTTTTTTAATTATATTTAATGTGTTTATAGAAGGGGAGTGCCAATTGATGAAAATATGATACAAAGGGGGATTTTTTTTCTATTCACTTTAAATTTTTGATGTGTTTTTAAGTTTTTTATAGGCTGTAATATTTTTCTTGTTTAAAATCCCCAAAAATAAATTCTAAACATGATATCACATGCATGGTATTTTCCGAACAACATTTATAACATTGGTAATATTTATTTATTTTTCTATAAAGGGTTATCCCATGTATAATTAGTGTAGACTAACTAAATTTTCTTTGTTAATAGGATAATTTCATAACATCCTTCTCTTATTTCATAAAAAGGAGGAAGATTTATTGAATTCATTGAAAGTAAAAAAGAAAATATGATAATTACATAACATTAATCTTTTCATTTTATTATCAATAAGTGGAAGAATAAAGAATCTATGGTGATAAAAATATTGATATGGGTGTGTATTCATATTGAAAACAAATATAAAGTGGGATATTCAAGTGACCATGTGTTTGTTTTATATATTTTCAATTGAAATGGTTATCAATGATAATGAATAGGATGTCAATATGTGTTGGCGTAAAGTAATTGGATGTCATACATGATAAATTATCCATGTAAGTCTATAAGATGATTGAGTTACTACCATGTTTTATGGAAAAGGAATTATTAGGCTACTAAATTAAATAATTTAAGAAAATAAGTTTAAGACAAAGTGAAAATTAACATGTGATGATTTGTGAACTATTCTAAATGTTCAAGGACATGTTACAAGTTTTTTGAGAAAATCTCATGATCAGTAAAATTAGTAAAAAGTAATTTTTAGTTAATGAGAAGAATTTGTGTGAGGATTATGATTGATAAAAATGATTTATTAATTTGAAAATTAAGGATTTATGAGGTTACCTATTGACTTGGTTATTATAAAAAGTACATTGAGTTGAGTGTTTACAAAAAAAATCAACATTTAGTCAGACATTAAACTAGTTAAAATACTAAAGGTAGGATCCAACTCAACATAGATATCCTAGACAAAGGTGGTAGTGAATTGTGTATGTATAGGACAAGTATGGTGCATGCATGGGTGCGTAGGAGTTTTAGTGGGTCAGTATAGGGTGGTGAGACCCTGAGGTAGGTGTGTGTGATTGTGTATATGATTTAATCCTTGTTAACATGTCTTCTGGTCAGCTATATATTTTCCTAGTAATATTAATGAGTAAAATATCAATCTGGAATCTAATGTGAGACTTGGTATACATAGGATATTGTCTAACTATGTTAAAAACATGGAAATGGAAAGGGTATAAATGTAAGGACATTGTGTGTCCCATATTCCTCCCTGATCTCACAATATATATCCATGATAACACTAGAACCTATCATGAATTTGAGTTCAATGTGATTTCATGGAATCAAATTCACATTAAAGGTGGTGATAGACTACAAGAACATGTTTGAACCAACCACATGAGTTCTCTTCATGATTGATATGTCGACCACACAATGAGTATACGGCCTATTTTAGGACCCCAGGGCACCTTGATAGGTGAGGGGTGAATTAGGGTATCAATTTTTTCTTTTAAAGTGACACATCGTGTTCCCATGTTTGTAGGAACTCATTAAACATATATGATGGATAAGAAAAACAGTCAAACAATCACATGAAAAGACACCAAAATTCACTTTTACTTGGTTCACCACTAAGGGATATGTCCAAGGAGAATATTACAACAATGTTTCAATCATAACAAGATCCACTAATCTTTACTAATTGTGGAATACAAAATTTCAGTCACAGTCACTATGTGCCAAGCACACTACCTTTATAAGAATTCACGGATAGCTCATTGCATCCCTTGGAACACTTCCACTAACAACCCCTAACTCAATTATTTGAGAGAAGTCAAACTTATTTTATCAACATGAAGTTCACTTCAATGATTTGGGATTAAAGTCTTTGTCTATGTTCATCATGATACTCTGCTTGTATCTAAATCCTGAGTAGATGCACACTGAAAATGTTTTTCACTTAAAACTAATATTCAAAAACTACCTGTCGCAAATCTACTCTGTAAATATTTTTTGTGAAGCTCTATCTTTACAAATATCACTCCTTCACAATGATCACTCCTTCGCAATTTTACAACAACCTGTCGTCGTGAAGCACATTGCCTTCACAAAACAACCATCCCTCACAAAGCTCATTGAGCCAATATAAAACATTCAATATTTACGAAGCACTCAATGCTTAGAAGCATTGACTTTGGTCCCGACTAAAATTGTCTTTTCTTAAAGCTCATGATCACATAGAATTCTAGTTTCTCTAAGAACCCCTTGCTTCACGAAATCAGAGAGATTTCGGATTTTCTCTAAAAAGTTTCCTAAAAAATGATGAGGGATAGCCTCTTATTTATAAGAACGGCTGATCATAGAGCTCCACCGCCCCTAGTTCATTTTTAAAATCAATCAAAAATGTATTCACAGTGCTCCTTCCTTCACAAATCACCACTGAGACTTGACATTTTCATGATAATCTCCATAAAACCCTTCACATTTCCACAATTCTCCAAATCTCATTGTTGTTCGCGATGCTTTTCATAACCTTAGAGCACACCGTCAGAATTATTTAGTCATTTTCAAAACACAAATCATGAAGCCCGTCTATATGAAACTCATTCATTTACCACATTTTCATATGACCTTAAAAAACACTTTTCACAAAGTTTTCATTTCTTTATGTTTTGGACCCCAAAAATTTGGCAAACATTGGGAAACGACACCACCTTCAATACTACTTATGTCTTGAACTGTATGTTCTCTTTCCTTGAAATATAATGATCATACATGATAATATTGACAAAAAACACAAACCATATTCCATTTATAGTAAATAATAGTCTTGGTTCCAACAATCTCCCCCTTTGGGTTTTTTGGCAATCTGCAGATAAATTCAATAGAGAACCGGTCACTCTCAAAGCCTAATATGCAAGAAACAACTCGGCAAACACTAAGTATACATGAGAAACGCTCAGTGTATAAAAAAATAGGGGATTCTTGAATTTGGTTCTCATGTTTTGTAATGCTTAAATATGTCCAGCTATTCTTTGACCGTGTCACAAAAGCATTACATGCCCTAAACTATTTATTAATAACACCTAATTCTCATCATTATCCATTCTATATTATCCTATAACCAGAGAAACATTTCATCATTTTAACCTCCTCATTTATACCATTTATTTTATCCATTTATCACTTGTTATAAATAAACCCAAGGATCGGTATATGTACATTTTAAAACTCATAACATACTCCCCCTAGATAATATCTCTCCCATAAAGCTGCATCACTTCCACAAACATATTAAAAATGCTTAGAAAAACTAGAGAGATAAGGAATTTCATGACTTCCTCAAGAATTGGGAGGTGGTTGAACATTGAGGTTCAACCAATGCTTCTTGAACACAACCTCTCCAAGGGACTTGGTCAAAATATCTGCCAGTTTCCCATAAATTTCTATTTGAGCCATTTTAATCACACCATGTTCAAATTTTTATTTGATGAAGTGATATCTGATTTCAATGTGTTTCATATGAGAATGATGAAAAATATTCTTCATAAGATCAATTGCACTCTTTTTATCACAGTGAATCACCATCGATTGTTTCACCTCATCACCAATATCGGTCAATTGTTGCTTCATCCACAAGAGTTGAGTGCAATATTTTGTAGTAGAGATATACTCAGCTTCAGTTGTACTGAGAGAAGTTCTTTCCTATTTATTACTTAACCAATCCACACACTTCTTTCCAATAAATAATGCTCCACCACTTGTGGAATTTCTATCCACCACATATCCAACCCCATCAGTATTAGAAAACCCTGATAGTTCACTATATATTCCATGAAAAAAGTATAATCCATAATTTTGAGTGCCTTGAATGTACCTCATGATTCTTTTTACCACCTCCATATGTTATTCTTTTAGATTACTCTAAAAACAGTCCGCTAAGCATGTTGCAAAGACAATATCTGGCCACATCTCTATCAAGTACAGTAAGCTTCTAATTATTCTCATGTACATTAGGATATCTACAGGTGTCATATCCTCAGGATTTTTTAATTTATTTCCAACCAAAATCAGAGTTTTCATTAGTTTAAAGTCATGCATATTGAACTTTTTCAGCAACTCCCTTGCATACTTTTCTTGAGAGATGAAACTATAAGATTTACTCTGAATCACTTGTAGTCCCAAGAAGTATGTGAGTTCCCCAATCATAGACATTTAAAATTTTGATTTCATGTGATTGAAAAATTATCCACTAATATCTTCCTACTTCCATCAAAAATAATGTCATCAATGTACACCAGTACCATGAACTGATCTTTCTGACAATTCATCACATAGATATTGTGATCCAATCCTCCTCTTTTGAATTCAATCTTTTTCAAATAAGAATCCAACCAATATTACCACAATCGTGGTACCTGATTCAGATCATAAAGTTCTTTCTTTAATCTTAAAACCTTCATTTCATAATTTCCAAGCAAGAAACCCACTGGTTTTTCAATGTAGACTTCTTCTTCAAGAACACTATTCAAGAATATTATCTTAACATACATTTTATATAATTTATACCCTCTTTGGATCTCCATAGAAAGAAATAGCCTTATTGACTCTAGTTTATCCACTAGGTAAAATGTTTCTTCAACATGGATGCATTCAATTTTTGAATATTCTTTACACACTAGTCGAACCTGGTTTCGGATCACATTACCATGCTCATCGAATTTATTCTTGAAAATCCATTTCATACCAATCACATTGTGATTTTTATGTCTCTTAACTAGATCCCATTTTTGGTTCTATTTGATCTGATCCAACTCTTCATTCATGGATTTAACCCATGATTCATCATTTGAAGCTTCTTTAAATGAGGATAGTTCCACCACTGACAGGAATGCATATTGTGCATTATTCTTCATTCTCCTTGTCTGAGTGGGAACTATCTAATCCCTAATGATATTGGATTGATCAATTTCTTCTCATAGATTTCTCTTGTGAGGTTTAGGAGGATTTTATTCATCCATAGTTTCTTCTTCCGATTCTTCATCTAAACCCACATCATTTTTTGACCTCTGATTTTTTTGTAAACATTCCTCTACTTCTGTATTTAGATCTATTACATGTTAAATTTCATCCTCATATTCTATTACATTAGCATAAGAATTCCTTGTGATATTTTTTGTTTTATTTTCAATGATATTTACATCATTGTTTTCCACAATTTTTCCAAGATACTTATTGAAAATTTTTAGGCTTTTATATTCATTTAATATCTGAGTAATATTCTTTCATCTCTATATCACCGTAGCTTCCTTGATTTCATTCTTTGTTTCTGATAAAAAATTTACTTCTGAAATTGATAAAATGCTTCAAAGAGGGCTTAATTCCATGCCACAACTCATATGGTGTCTTGCTTTCACCCATATAAATCCCTTTTTGATTTTGAATATGTATTGTAGCTTCAATGGCATCTTTCCAATAATTGTGAGAGATACAACTCTCAATTAGCATAGTTTGGTCCATGCTATTCACCTGTCGATTCTGGAGCACAACAACTCCATTTTATTGTGGGTTTCTCATAGCATCCACCTAATGTTTAATTCCATGTTTCTCTAGGTAATTTTCAAACTCAATGGATGATTATTCTCTTCCATTTTAAGATCGTAAAACTTTGATTTTTCATCCAGTATCATTCTTGGAAATTCATTGATAATTTTTCATGCAATCAAGCACTTTTTGTTTACTATGTATAATAATCAAACATTCCATTCTACTATAGTATTCTATGAAGAGGAAAAAGTGCCTTTCTCCATGATTTTTGGAAACATTTATTTAGCCACAAACATCTGTATGGATGAGATCAAGAAGATTTGATGCTCTTTTCTCCTTTAGACGATACAAACTACACACCAAATTTTCCTGCATGCAAGCATCATAAGTATTATCCCATTCATGATTCATATTTGTAATATCCATGACAATATTTAGTTTATATATCTTTTCCATGTCTTTTTTATTAATGTGCCCCAAATCTGATGCCACAAGTTGTTTTCTTCTTCAACTGTCATGCAGAAAATGTTTTCTTTACTGTCAACCTGAAACAAGTTTCCATCTATAATATAAACTTTCATGAGATAATTAATTGTATTTTCCATTATAGTGCATATTTGTTTATTGAAAGTTGTTATAGGTCATGTGTCACATAGTTGACTTACAATTAAGAGATTTTGATGTAAACCATCTTCTTAAAGAACTTCAGATTTATTTAGCTCCCCATTATCCATTTTAGTACTTCCACTACCTTTTATCTTCAAACCACCATCATTAATAAACTTAATTGTTCCATCATTATTTTTATTAATATTCATTAATAGGTCAACATTTTCTGTCATATGGGATGATCACCCACTCTCAAGAATCCACATACTGTTTTTCTTTTTAGCTTTGAGAGATACTTATACCAAGTTGTATTGTTCATTTTTCCTCTTTTCCTTCCATGAAATATTAGAATTAGTGTAGGATAGGGATGGCCTTTCAAATCCATTTTCCACTTTCATGGGTTCTTTATATTCATACTCTTATTACAAGTTAGATAAACCATTTGAAATAGTTGCACCATCTAGTTTTTGAGTATTGACCTGTCTATGAGAATTATATGAATTTATCCTATCATTCCTCTGTCTATAATATATAGCTTTATGTCCAAAGTTAGAAAAATGAAAACAATATCCATAAAAATTATTTCTTCTATAATAAGTAGGATATAAATTTTTTCTCCTCTGTTGAGCTCTTATCTCTTCCTCATTCAAATAGAACATTTCCTCTTTGCAATATGATAGGGTATGGACCAGATAGCCATAGAATTTACATTTCATGAGTGGAAATTTCTTCTCATTTTTATTCCTCATCATGTCTACTTCCTTAGGAAAAAATTGAGGCTACCTATAATTTCTGGATACTTGAGAATAGTTTTAATTTATTAATTCATAATGAATTGAGGGTTTACTTTTCAATACTTCAGGTGACTTTTCAACATGTCCAACTTTAATCTTTCCTTTATTCTAGCCAACTTTATTTGTAGCATTTTATGTTTCAGCATCACAACTGATTCCACTATTTCCCATGCATGCGAGTCTTTGATCATTCAAAATATTTTCAAATCCATCAAAACCATGCTTATCTCTCTCTATCAATTCAAAATATGAGAATGTTCCAAACTTTATTTTCTTCTATGTTTCTTTTGAAATTGATTTACTTTCAAGTCTACTCCTAAGAGAAATAAATTTTTCTTTAAGACACTCAATAGTCTTGGAATTCTCTTCCAGTATAGAGGTGAGATCATTTATGACCATCACCTGTTCATCAATTATCAACTTCATTTACACAAAATATTATATGCTTTCAAAGGTTGTTGACTATAATATACCTACTTCCTCTATTCGTTCAATTTCAACTTCAAGTTGATCAACATATTCTGATGATTCTTCTACAATTTCTCTCTACTTTTTTTATATCTTTCATTTATTCTCAAGATTACTAAAATCATCCTTAAGTTGCAACTTTAGATAAAAATAAGTGGTTAAATGACTATCTATAGCTTTATCTTCTAAAGGTTCTAGCCTTTTCAATGATATCCATCATTAATGCATGGGTTTCAGATTTAAATTTATGTTCTTATTTCTCAAATTATTCATTATCATTATATTCTTCTTAAAAAAACTTTTTATCTATGATTTCTTACAAGAATTGAAGTCTTCATTTTTTTAAAATCCATTTCTGAGGCTCCTTATTTCTCCAACTTCACTTTCTTCATCATTGAACTCTCTTATGCACTGAGAGGCAATGTGCCCAATATTTCCATAACAGAAAAAATCCAGCGGTAGATTAACTTTTAATTTTCTTTTTCTATTTTTTAATTTCTTGTAAATGAGAGAAAGAAGTTATACTTACTCATTATCTTAATCAACATTGTCTTTTGAAAATTCAAGTCTGTCCATGGATTTGAATGTCATTTCCTTTTAGACATGTGTTGTCGCATATTCTGGATTTACTCTCATTTTGTATGCCACCAGACTACTCAGCAGATCATCCAGAGAATTTTTAGAAATATCCTTTTACTCAAGAATTGACACCTTTGCATTGTAAATATGTGGAAGTCTTATTAATATTTTCTTTACAATATTAATGTCTTTGATCTCTTCTCCAAGCCCTCAAATTTCTCCTACAACTTTAGTAATTTGATTGAAGAAGGAATCTTCATTTTTATTAGGGTGAATATTTAGATCATCAAACCTATTTGTGAAAAACATAGAGTTTCATCTCCTTCACTTTACTATCGCCTTAATAAATATTTTCAATTTGTTCTCACATATACTTTGATGAGGTATAACTCATCACCTTTAGATAGATCTGATTAGAAAGTGTTGTAGTGAGATAATTCTCAGCTTTAGCATTTACATCAATCATTTTTCTATATGTATCATTCATAGAAGGACCTTTTGGATCAGTGACTTGTATTCCTTTCATAGTAGTAAAAATTACTTCCATTCCAAGAGATATTATGTGAGATCTCAACCTCTTATTGAAATGTGTAAGTTACTTCCATAGAATAGGGGACTCCCCTAACATTGACTGAATTATCCATGACAACAAAGGACATATTTAACACCAGCAACCTACCTATAATACCACTTAGAGGACCCCAGGGTACCCATAGAGGTGATGGTTGAATTAGGATGTCAAATTTATCTTTTAAAAGTAATGGATCTTGTTTCCATGTTGGTAGGAACTCGTTAAACATGTATGATGTATAAGGGCAACAATCAAACAATCACATGAAAAGAGACCACAAAACACTTTTACTTGGTTCACCACTAAGGGATACATCCAAGGAGAATATGCCGATAGTGTTTCAGTTGTATCAAAATCCACTAATCTTCACTAGACATGGAATATAGTAGTTTAGTCACAGTCACTTTGTTCCAAGAATTCTACCTTTAAAAGAATTCAAGGATAGATCATTACATCCCTCAAAACACATCTACTAAAACACATTATCTCAATTATTTGAGAGAAGTCTAACTTATTTTATCAAATTGATGGTCGTTTCAATGATTTGGTATCAAAGTGTTTGTCTCCATCTAGTATGAAACTCTTCTTACATCAAAAGCCCGAGTTGATGCACACTGAAAACCCTATTCACTTAAAACTGATATTCAAAAACTTTCTATCGCAAAACTCTTTTGAAAAGCTCCTTCACGAAGCTCCTTCTTAATAGAGCTCACTCCTTCAAAATTCTCACTCCTTTTCAATTCTCACTACTTCTAAATAACACTGCTTCTCATTGTTCACTCCTTCTCAATTGAGGAACAACATTCTATCGTGAAGCATACTACCTTTGTGGAATAACCTTCCTTCATGAAGCTCACTGAGCCAATGCGGAACATCCCATCATCACAAATTAATCAATACTTAGAATCATTGACTTCAGTCAAGACTAAAATAGCCTTTTTCAAAGATCAAGCTTAGGTAGAATCATAGTTTCATAGAGCACCCCTTGCTTTATGAAATCAGATCGATATAAAATTTTCTCTGAAAAGTTTCATTATAAATGAAGAAGGGTAGACTCTTATTTATAAGAACAGCCAATCATAGAGCTCCACCACCTCAAGTCCATTTTTCAGATCAGTCTAAAAAATCTTCACGGTGCTTCTACATTTGCAAAGCACCACTAAAATTTGGTGTTGTCTCAATGCTCTCTATCAAACCCTTCGTTCCACTGTAATTCTTCAAATCTTGTAGTCATTCATGTTTCTCTTCATAACTGTAGATAACATTGTCATAATTCTTTAACCCTTTTCAAAACAAAAATCATGAATTCCATATTTTTGAAACTCGTGCCTTTACCATATTTTCATATGACCTTCAAGAAAACCCACTTTTTGTGAAGCTTTCCATTCTCCAAATTTTAGACCCCCAAAATTTGGAAAATCCTAGGAAATGAAACCACCTTCAATATTGATTATGTCTTGAACTGTTTGATTCATTTCCTTGCAATCTCCTTCTTCATCCATGAGAAGACTGACAATAAACAAAAACCACAATCCATTTCTGTAAAATAACAGTTTTGGTTCTAACACCTATAGTGCATATAGAGAATATAGTTTATTGACCATGAATGATGTTCAAGTGACCGTAATGTGTTACCATGATCAATTGGTCATTCAATAAAAGATAAAGTTGTTGTGAGTTTCACATGGCTGGATGACCGACCACATAAAGAACCTGAAGTGGTCGCATATCACAACAGACTATGTGAGTAAACACTATATTAACTAAAAGCATTTGAGATGGGCTCAAGTGATCAAAAAATACTCATATGGTCAGTTAAGTGACGAAAATAATTAAATGTTTCATGCTGCAAAAATGAGGTGGAAAATATAGCATTCAAATGTGAGATCAATACATGCTAACTTCCATACATGAAGATCAAATGATAAATAAATTTCGTTTCATCTATGAGGTGCATTGATATATGAGATATATGGATTATTTTTATACATCCATTTAGTATATAATGTCTTGAAATAAATGTTTGATGAGTTATCATTCATGCATTCTATGCTTTTAATGCATGTAAAAAATATCAGAAAAATAAAGGGGTTTTGTCCAAAATCATCCTAAGCACTTCAATCTCCATGGAACTTTTATACATAGGTTACTCTATGGAGAATAATGATGCATTAATACCATATATAAAAATATTGATAAGAATAAATAACATTCAATTTCATGCGGTGAAATAAAATGGTGATCTTGCATGAAGTTATATTATAGTAAATATAATTAGTGTAGAGAAAAGATTTTGGGTAATAATTTAAAATGAATAATTATTATGGGATAATAATAATACCCATGATAATTATGAGGAGTTATGGAATTAAATGTGATGATGCATCTATACATATATTTCATTGAATAATATCATGATACAAGTATCGTGATTCATGTAGTGTATAATATGGTAGATGATTGTAGTTATTTACAAAACATGTGAATAAAGATTTAAAAGTATAATAAAAGGAAAGTATAACCTGAGGGTTTTGGATATTTTAAATGATGAGATAAGTTGAGATCCATTGACTTAATTAAATATAATAAATTTACTAATGTTAGTGATCATGGTGTTTACACATTCATAGAATAATTACTATGATAATTATGAGGGTAATATTTATGATATTATTATTTTGAATATAAATGGAATTTATAGGTGATGAGAATATGAATGTTTCTATCCATACATTGAGATTATTCTAATATAACATGATACCCTAAAGTATCAAATAATGAAGGTGATCCAAATCTAAGATACCTTGAATGAGACACACCTAAGTATTTGAAGACTTAGAAAAAACTAGATCATTCAAGATCTATTGTGCATAAGTTTCAAGACTAGAATATCTATTCAAGATAGATACTGATGATCTTGAATTTATACATTGAAAAGTTTGATCCTACAGGATCTTGTCGAATTATTAGCTCAAAAAGGAGGTATTTCTACTATTTGATCAATATAAATAAGAAAAGAATCTTATGACAAGGTTGTCTAACTAGTTTTTTAAGAGGCTCATATGATGGGGTGTATAACCATTTGAGGGAGAAGTAGAAGAGGAGTATAGTTGGGTTGTATAACCAACAAATTTATAAGATTTTTTGGCTCGGGTGTAGAGTCAATATCTACTGAAGGATCTAGTAATAGGGTGTATAAATAGTTTCTCACTAAGATATTGTACCTATAAACAATATTATAGTGCAGAATCCATGTTGGTGTGTCTAATAAATATATAAAAGAGTAGATATATATACTGAACCTTGTAATAATGTGTGTAATCTCTCTCTCATTAATACTGCATAAGATATGATGTTGTAAGATATTATTATTTCAATCAAGAAATTTAAAAAGTTACAGAGGTTTAATTAAATAGAATTATAAAAAGAAACCACTGATTCACCCCCCCCCCAGTTATCAATCGACCAGAGGCTCTATAAACTTATAATATATATATGGAATATTAATTCATTAATGCACATTTTATTGAGAAAGTTTTTAAATTACATAAAAAATATTTTTTAAATTAAACTAAACTTTTATAAAATTGTCACTCATTAGAAGATACATTGAGAAATAATATGTCTAAGTAAATTATTTGTGGTTAAAATAAGTAATCTCTATAAGATAATATATAATCAATGGTTTTTTAGGGGTAGTTTATAAAATGGCCCTTAAAATTTTATAGAAATTGATTTTAATATTTTTTTAATGGTGATCATAAAAATTGTAACGACTCTGATTTATGTGGTTTGATCATTTGAATATTTCTAAATATATCTTTAAATTTTTCCCCAGTGTTGGCACTATGTTTTGGGTGTCATAGGACCTCAAAAATAATATATTAAAACTATTAATACATATTAAATCTTGTGTGCACATATTTTCAAAATAAATGGTTTTCACATTGATCAAGACCTAGAATGAAAGATAAAATACTATAGTTGTTTTTGTTATATGGGTTTTACCCTAGGCATGACATAAAATTGGTCGGCGATGGGTGTTCGTTTGAAGGCAGTCATTGGCAGGTGCCTTAATTAAATAAAATAATTTAATTATTTTATTTATTTAATGGTTAAACCTAATTCCCTCTCAATACATATGTCATTATTACAAATCTATAGGGTTAGCTGAATAACATTGAGATATTAGAGAGGAGGAGGAGGAGGAACTCTCTATTAGTATTGATGACCCAGAAATGTGGATTGATGGCAATGATCGAGGATAATTGTGAGTGGAACAACAAACGTAGTAGTATATTTACCTTATTTTCTATGACAAAAGTTATTCACCAATGATAAATCCATTCTTGAGGTAGGGATTATTATTTTTTAGATTTTTTCCCTTGTTTTAATTTGATGAGCATGGATTTTTTATCTGGTTATTATTTATCTGTGATTAAAGTTCTTCACATGAGAAAAATTAAATATAATTCTTAAACCATTTTTTTATATCTTCAATACCATTGATTCACCCTTAGCTACTATAATATGAAATAATTTTCTAGGATCACATCATCCAACGATGATCATCACTTTGTTCTAATTCATTTTCCACCACCGTTATTCACGTTCTTTGTTTTTGGGCCACCCAATTAGTGATTCGACATTGTAGGGTCAAATTCAAGCATGATCGAAGCCCCAGATTTGTGGTGGATTCATGAATTACATATATATTGGTGTTTTGGACATGGATTAACAGATATTGTAGGTTGTGGGTGATGGATTCAAGGATCAAGAACCCATGCAGTGGTGGATAGTGTGTTGGTTACCGGTCAGGTAATTAGGATCTCATTTTCCAGCCATTGGAGGCCGGGAAATGAAGATTAGAGATGGAATCCATTGGATTTGGCCATTCCAGGTGAGTCAAATGATGGAGGAAGTAGTGAATATATAAAATATAGCATCTTTGTGAAGACAATCTTCAATTTCTATGAAATACACAACTACACGCCTTGTATTCTGGGTAAACACATATTGCAGTGACTATGGTTTAAACCTGAGTTAAATATCACACACCATGTGTCTAGTTCCACACACTATGTGATCCTATCTAGGAATCCAATTCATGTGATGAATGCATACACACACGACATCGGGTAAGTATTCAATTAGTGTCCCCATAAGGACACGCCATGTGCACATGGCTAGCCCAGCTATGTGTCATGAATACACACCCAGGACCCCAGGTGAACATAAAAACTGTGTGACCTCATGTAAATTATATGTAGAGTAACATGTCTAGTTGATATATGTGTCATGAGTATATGTCCACGATCCTGGGTGAACTTACATGCCATGTGACACCATATACACACCATGTAGAGTCACATGGTTGATCAATCCATGTCCAGGAAAGGACACACCCAAATATCCTAGTAAAGTCACATGTTGTGTGAATCTATTTACATGTTTTGTACTTTTACATAAACTTATATCATGGATATATCATTCTTTGTTACATAGGTTTGGGTTCATAATTATCATGTCCTGAGTAGTTTTCCATGTGAGATGTGATAGTGGTCTTTGTTTCGAAATTAGAGGTGCGAAGTGAGGTGATTTAAGTCGGATTCTTATTTCAATGATGCTTAGATAGTGTAAATGGTTGGGTGTTATTATTGGAGTTTTACTGGGATTATTAATACCATGTATCTCTAGGTGTTGGGTCCCCCATATTTTTTATATAGGTAGAGTTGGTTCTCTACCACATTACAAAGGGAACAATTACTCTCTATGTTTAGTGGAATCGCCATAATTAATCTCTAACGATGAGTGTAACCTCCATTGGAGTAGTTATCCATTGAATACAACATGAAATAGTGAGGTTCAGGTCCTCCATACTCATTCTAGAGATCTTACACATGATACTTGGCAAGTATATGACACCTTCTGAGCTGTGGGAAACACTTTTTTCTTAGCTAGTTATAGAGATGGATATCCCCTTTCTCTCTTCTCTGGGTTTTATTTTGATAATATGTAATGTTAGTTATCCTCCCCTCTATTTCTATTGGATGAGATAAGTATCTTATTTTATTGCTTCACTCTTGGTTTTTTCGGGACATCCCACTGGGTATATATATACTCACCCATGCATAGGTTATGACCATACATGTTGTGTCTCATGAAGATGATAGGAAGATCATTGGTTACATTAGTGAACCTTGTTTTAGAGGTTTATAGTAGTGATTAGAGATTTTGACAATGTTCAGTGGTCAGAATTAGAGACTGTGAGTGAGGATCTCTTCATTTTTTCCTTTTTCAGTTGTTTTTAGGTTGGTACTTCATTTATGGTTGTGTGTGTATTTTTTCCCTCATATCTTTTATTTTACTTAGATATACTTTGATGTATTCTTAGAGGTTGTTGAATGAATAGTTTACACTCTATATTGTTTATTATTTTACTATATTTCTTCATTGTTTCATGGATCTAGTTGTGTACATGCATACAGGTACATTTGGATAAGGCCTCATATTTCAATTATATTCCTACTCGATGCTTTTCTATAGCCCTTGGCCTATTAGAGGCTGGATTTGGGTGTCCCAAATGGAATACTTCTAGCACAATAGGGTTTAGGGTGGTTCTAGTCATGAAAAAGTGTTATCAAATGTAGTTTTTCCTCATGTTGGTGTTTAGAATTGGACATTTCATGAGGAATGGTTTGGAAACATAGGGAAACGATGTCAACTTTTCTTGAGTTCTTATCTCATTCTAGGTAACTCAGTGATGGCGTGGTGGCTGATTTATCCATACGCCAAGACTCTAACTACCTACTTTTCAACTTGGTATATCGATTCATCAGGTGTAGGGAAACCAATGGTCCGTGAATCATATAGGATTGCATCTTTTAACTTTCATTTCCTTCTTGAATCATCTCCATAGATATGATCATATAACCATGGTATATATTGTTAACTTTTAGGATTTCTATATGAAGATAGCCAACTAGGATATTGATACAGGATCTTGATGATGACCAGTTGTGTGAGCACACCCCAATAAAAGGTTTCCATAATATCCATCTCAATATTAATACTACATTTTAGGATCCATTTCATGATGTGGTTTTTCTAGATGGGTAGTTAAAAATGTTTCTACCCACTAGGAAGAAAAAGGAACCACCCCCAGTGGGTCAGTTTGGTGTTTCATGTTTGATTTAGTAGTTTTTAATTCCAAATGTTTAAAATAATGATGTGTACAGAATGATAATTCTTATATAGTTCTAGGATTAAGGGACTCCCAAATTATAGGGTGAGACAGACCCTCATGTAGAAGAGTCTTGGATGGAATCTGTAGTTTGATATTTCTATTTATGTGAACATAAACCAAGGTGATGGTCATGCTTGTAACCAGCCTCTTTCATGGGGTATTGAGAATTTAGTAGGGTTTTTTCATGCATATAATTAATGAAGCAGCACTCTCTTAGTAAAATCTTAATTGCCTATTCCACAATGATTTTTATCCCTCTACCAGACTCACATTTTAGGTACAGGATATTCTAAAGAAGTATTGGGATATAGAGAGATTCTTGGGAAAGGTGTATTGGGGAACTAAATTTGGAAGTGTAAATCATGCTTCTAAAACATATGCATCAACTAGTAGGCATCGGTCATCAAGGTCACTACATAAAAGGTATAATCATGCTCGGATGTATATGTGAGGATGTATAGTGTATAAATCACATGGTAGACTCGGTCAAATTGAAGGTTCTTCAGTTCAAAAGTCTTATAAGAGGATCATACATCACAGGAATGAGAAATTTGTATTCATGTGAAGATAAAGTTCACTATACTCCAGATTTCCCAACCCGTTATGCTGAATTGGAAGGAAAAATAGTATAGGCTTCCAATCTAGGGGCTCCAAACATAGTATGAGGTGTGTTCTCTGTCCATTTTTCATTTTTATTTAGTTCTTTTCCTTGGTAACACTTCTTTTTTCTTTGAATTATCCATATTTTAGTGAGGTAGGATGTGTCTTTGAGCACAAAAATAATAGGGACTCTTCCCAAACCAAGATACGTTCTCTTATAATGTGATTTAAAGTTGTGAAAGTGAGTGATTTCCACTTAAATAAAATGATATCAAGGTGTGGTGGATGAGTTTCTTTGAATTCTATTTTTGAGGTCATTTTAGTGGTTCTAAGGTATTATATGTGAATCCAGGTTGTAGGAAACCTATGGGGAAAGTGTAAGTATAGATTTAGGAATTGGATGCTTATAACCTAAAGGCATCATAGTGATCCATGTTACAACCTGTGACTTCTCCACTTTAGTCATAGTTTTATCTTGCTAAATGAATTGGTCACTTCTTTATGAATTCCTTGTTTGAGACCTAGGGATTATAATGGAGCCTTTAGAATGGTCCTTTCATCTAAATAATTTTACTAAGTAAGTTTAAAAGATCTCACTTCACAATTAGTAGTGTGGATTGAATCTTATAGGATGGATCATCTTGTGAGATCTTTTCATAGTAGAAATGTGACCCTGTGATGTTTTTAGTGTTTCCCTATAGCCAAAATTAGTTTTTCCTTTATTGAAAATAGAAACTATTATGAATATATGGTTGTGATTTTATGTCTAAGAGCATGGTAAAATTCTCTTTAGTTTGATAGTATGACCCTTATAGTAGTAGAAGCTATATAGGGGGTTCTTTTAGACCATGTGTTTCCATTTGAAAAGCATCGGCGTTTTTCATAAAAAGTTGAATGATATATTGAAACTTTTCATTGTTTACCATCACCTTATTAGGTTATTATCAAGAATAAATACCCCTTTGCTGAAGATTGATGACCTTTTTGACCATTTTAATGGTGCGAGTTGGTTTTCAAAGTTTGATCTCAGGTCCAGCTACCATCAGTTGTGGGTTTGTGAGGATGATATTATAAAGACAACATCTTAATTTTGCTACAATAATTATGAGTTCCTAGTGATTCTCATTTGATGTGACTAATTTCCCCACTATATTTATCTCACTTATGGACTAAATATTCCAACCACATTTGGATCGGTTCATTTTTTTCTTCATCGATGAAATGCTCATCTACTCTACATCTAAGGAGGAGAATACATAGCATTTGAGGATGGTCCAAGACTTACTCTAGGATCACCAGATATATGGTAAGTCATAAAAGTTCCATTTTTTGGATCCTAAAGGTTAAATTTTTTGTTCATGTCATCTAGGATCATGGTGTAGCTATGGATTCGGTGAATATTGAGGTGGTTCTTTCTTAGTATCCATCCAATATTGTGTTAGAGGTGTGGGGTTTACTTAGTTTGGTAGGTTATTACTGGACTTTTATGGTGAATGTTTCTAGGATTTCACACCCTTTTACTAACATGATGTGGAAAGGGAATCCATTTACCTATACTAAGAAGTTTCATAGATCCTTTAAAGAGTTGAGGCATAGGTTGTCTAGTTATCCTTTTTGAGACTACCTGAGGAGTGAATTTAGTATGTGGTGTTTTGATAAGCCTCTAGATTTGGGTTCAAGTGTGTGTTGAATAAAATGAAGGTAGTGATCACTTATGTGTCAATTTAGTTGAGACCCCATGAGAAGGATTATACAGCCCATGAATTATAGTTGGAAGAGGAAGTTTATACCTGAAGATGTTAAGGCATTATCTTATGGATGATAATTTTATTATTTAATAATACCATTCGATTCTTGTTTACATCTTCACCCAAAGTGATCTTAACCTAAGATAGAGGTGTTGTTTAGAGTTCCTACAGGACTATGACTTCAAGATAGTCTAGACTCTAGGAAAGGAAAATGTAGTGGTAGATGCCTTAAGTAGGAAATCATATTCTCTCTTGGTGGAGGAGGTGTCTGAGTAGTTGGCTTTATTACTACTAACCCTATAAGAGGATAAAGGTGAAGCTTATCTACTATCGATGGTGGTGACCCCACGACTTCCTCGGTGTATTACAACCCTTCTCTTTATTACACTTTATTTCATGATTTTTTACATAAGATTACACATAATACAACTTGGAAGATTGATTAGTCTAGTGTATTTGGGAATTAGGTACATTGCATAACAACTTAAAACAAGGAATACATCATCTTTATTGAAAACCTCCTTAACATGTTGATAATATTCCTTTTTTACTTAAAACTGCATGGGATAACCTGAGGACATACAGAAGAAAGGGGTGAGCTATAAAACCCAGTAAGGGAATAAAAATCGAATAACATGAAGAAAGTGATACATGTTTGACAATAGGCATATCATTGGTTCATAAAAAGAGTGAGAATAATAAACATTAGAAATGATTCATGATATATAATGATAACATAAAGGTGGCATGGAAAATGTGGCAATAACTTAAAACATTTCATCATAAACAAAGTTCAAGGCTAACTTCCAAGACATCATGGTGGATAAAGTCTTTTTATAGATTAGGTTCACAACCTAATCCCTTTATTGACATCTCATGAGACTAAAAAATTACCCAATGCATTGTAGTGATATATAATTTTGGGTGCACCCATCACTTTTATTTCATTCTCATGCTTAAGTGTGTCACATAGACCATAAAACATGGAATCATTTTATATCAAATTTTATTCCACAATTAAGTAGTGTGGAATACATACATATAATTCCCCAATAAAATAAGTACAATTTAATAAAGGTTAACACACGTGATATAAAATTGGTATGGGTATTCACTACATATTTTTTTAACATGGAAAATTGTGGTGAAATTTTGGCAGCATAAAGAGGGTGTATAAATGTTCATGGGAGGGATTAATGAGAGAGAAACGGGTACCTCATCATTTAGAAACAATAAGGGTAGTAAGAGGAATATGTAATAACTTATCCCAACATTATGAATTTGAGAAAAAGGAATAATAAAATGAATTTTCTTTAATAAAGATAAGGAAAAGATCCCTTACTAAATTTTGGCATGGTGACGGGTATGCATAAAGATTAATGGGAGGGATTAATGACAGTGAAATGGGTCTATAATTATTTATAAATAAAATGGAAATTACGGGTGATATTGAAGAACATATCAAAACATGAAAAAATGTAAATTAATCAACATAAAATAAAATAGGTTCTAGAATAAAAAGTATAGTGGAAGACACTTTACCTTGAGAGTGTGACTCAAAATGCTTGGGAGGATCTTCTTGAGATATTGGGGAACCTATGAGGACTCTAGAGAGGGGAAGGAAGAGGAAGGAAGTTATATTAATAATTTTTTTTAAGATAAATGGGATCATGGGTGGGTTTATATAGTAAATGAGTGGGGAATTATTTATCATCTCTCAAACTTAGGTTTTGGACTCTATATAATAAAATAACCAAAACCACAAACATTCCCATGGATTTTGCCCATGTTTTCTACCAAATAGGATTATTTTTAATTATTTTATAAGTAAAAGGGTCTAAATTATTAAAATATTACCCTTGGTGATGTGGAGGTGAGTCATACTCTTAAAGAAATGATTTTAAAACCAGAAAATACATTATAGGCTTTTGAGGAATCATAAAGGATTTATAAAATTAATAAAATAAACATAAAATTACATTATTTTAATGGTAAAACTTATATTTGTGGTTTTATACCATTAATAGTATTTATTACAAAAATTTTGGGCCATTATGATGTCATAATACACACTGTTCATTTATACAATATTTATTTTTTCCCCGAAAATTCAACTATCTCAAAAAATTGTAAATAAATCACCCATGGATAATTTTAATGTTATAATTTCAAAAAAAATATTTAATTTATCCAAATAATTTTCTAAATATGTGAATTTTTACTTTTAAAATAATAATCAACTTTTATTGAGAAATGTTGGGTTTTTTACAATCATTATTTTCGAACCCTTATAAAAATTACATACGATTTCATAAAAATTGATATGATCATTAATATTTAATAAAAAATATTTAACAATATTATTTTATTAAAATATTATTTATTTTAATAATTAATTAATTCATTAAAAAGAATTTATTAATTGAAATTGCATATTACAGGAAAAATATTATTTTTGTTTTATCTGATTTTTATAAAAAAACATTATTTAATCCTTTATAAATTAATAAAAAAAATATAGTTATTATTATAATGAATTTAAAATATAAATATTCATACCATTAGGGTAACTTTTTTTTGAATCCTTGTTAAATTACTATAATTGTTAAATATTTATTGTGGTTTTTATTCATATTGTCTAAAAATTATGTTGACCTTATTAACTATTATTAATTATGATGATTAAAAATATAGAATATATTTTATGAAAATATATTTATAGATTTTTGATAATTTAATAAAACATAAATGCATGATGGAAAGCGGTTTTCCAAAAAAATCATTTTCCAAGGAAAAAATGATTTGACTTTAACTATATAACTATTAATAATAATTATATGAATTAAAATTCATAATGATAGATATTTAATATAAAAATTTTAATTAACCATTTCTTATTAGGTTTTATATTAATTAATTATAAATGATAAATATTATTCATTTTAAAATAGTTTTTAGAAAAAATATGTTTTAAATCCTAAAAATAAACTTATACTAAAATCTGGTACAAAGATGATTTAAATCTAATTAATTGAATTAAATATAACTAATTAATACTTATTTTACCTTTAAAAAAATTATAACAATAATTTTACTTTTAAATTAATTAATTTAACAAAATAAATGACAATTTTACATAAAAACATTAATTTTCACTATTCTCTGATAAATATATATTTTCTAAAAAATCCCAAAATTTCACCCTAAGATAATTTTTATATGTTTATATAAAAAATATATTTATTTTTATCAAAAATATATTCATAATTTTCTAGAAAATAATTATAATATTTTTTACAAAAAGAAATAAAAAATCATTTTTGAAGAAAACATATTTTGAAGAACAAAAGACATTACTAAAATATGATTGATTTTTTACTAAGAATTTATCAATATATTTAGAATATATATATATATATATTATAAATTAGATAATACTACTCATATTAAAAAATTTAATGGAAAGGTTAAAATGGTCATATTTAATCATTCGTTGTTTGGGTTCGATGTTACGTATCACATAAGCCATCAAACATAGTTTTCTATTTTTAAAACATGGTGTGAAACATTATTCCCCCATTTAATAAATTTAATCCTTGAAAAATAAACTTGAACTCAGTAAGAAATTTTTGGACACTAGAAAATATCTTTATTAAAAACCCACATTGTAAAAAGAGTTAATAAAAATCCTCATAGAAAGAGAGAAAATTAAGTTTGAATGTCATCACATAACTAGGTTTCCTAGGAGTATAACTATAGTGGGAAGTGAAAACATGGAAATGGAAGCGAAAAATAACACCAAATAACTAATTGAGTTTAATATAGAACATGTTTAGGATAAATTCAATGACCTCAAAACCATAAATCTATTATGGGTAAAATAACCATTAGTTCATCAGAAATGACCATAATATGAAAACATTTTTTATTCAAGATTATTTTCCTAGATTTAAGGAATTTCGTTATCATATATACTATGAACATAAAGAAATATAACTTCTTAACAATGATAATTTCATCCTTTAATGAATTTCCACTATAATATCATCTTTTTATTCAAATGATGATAACTCAAGATAATTTTTTTATTCCAAAAGTAGAAGTACAAACTTCTAATGAATCACATAATCCACTAAAGAAAAACAAGATATTACTCCTATTTCAATCCATAAACTATAATAAATGGAAAATTAGGGATTAATATTTTTAAAATATTAATCACATAAATGGGAATCCAATGAAATTAAAGGGGTAACATATAAATTACATTTATTTCCATAAATTTTTAATTTATAGGTTTCAATCTATATTATCCATGATTCATTTCATAACAAAGACTCTTATAAGAATTATTGTTCCCTTAATAGTGGTTTTTAATGAGCTTGTAAATTTAAAAAATAAAATCCTATCAGATTATCAAACCAATTGTCTAGTAAGGCCCATTTTCTTGCACCAATTCTCAGTAGATTCTAGATCAACTCGTTTTTTTTAGGTTTTACCCCTTTGTAAATTTTTTTTAGATCCAAATACACTTATAGTATCCATATATGGATGAATTTTCTTTCTAAAACCATTTACTCTATTCTTTCCAAAATTTAGGGATGTTTTCCTATAATTAGTTTTATTCCTAATGCTTTCTCTAGAGTTTTCTAATCTTAATCCCAAAAATAACTAAATAATACCTTTGATACCAACTTTAGCAACCCTAATCTTTGTTACACATTATTTCATTATTTATTACATAATATTACACATAATATATACTATAAGATTGATAAGTATGTTGTCTTTGTTAATTAGGTACATTACATAATAACTTAAAACAATGAATACATTGTATTTATAGAAAAAATCATTAACATTTTCATAATATTACTTCATACTTAAAACTTCATGTGATAACCTAGGGACATACATAAGAAAGGTTTGAGTTATAAAGACTAGTAAGGGAATTAAAATGGAATAACATAAAGAAAGTTACACATATTAGACAATAGGCATATCAATAGGGAATAAAAGTACTGATAATCATAAACATGAACAATGAGGCAAGATTTGTTCATCGGTTTTTAAGGTGTGGAATTGGTTTCACTAGATGGTTTGATTGTGGGGGGGGGGGGTTAAGGCCTCATTCAATTACTCGTATTGGGTTTTAAATCTATTTCATATTCCCTAGAAACTCCCAATGGTTCCCCCATCAATAGTTGGGCACATACCTGCTTTCCAAAGGCTAGTGGTCATCTGGGTTTTCAGGCCCAGTGACTCTTGGGGACTAACATTGGTCGAGAGGATGAGAGGTCGAGCTCACCGCATCCTTTTGAGGGGAACTATTTTCTACTCTGGTACTCTCTTATAGATATAATATACATTTGTTATATCATTCCTAGACCCCAATATAGTATTGTTTACCCCTATGTCAATGACTTAATTACTAACATGTATCTATAGGAACAATGGTGTGTATATCATGGGTCCTCTATTACTATTTTATTTAGTTATGATGCTTTGGGTTACGTACATGTTTGAGCACTATGGAGTTCATTTATTTCAAGGGATATAGTTGGTCTATTGGATATGGAATAGAACCTCTAAGAGGTGTCCTACGTATCCTATGAAAATAGGAATCAAAAACCACGTAGTTTGTTTGACATAGTTTAATGTCATATGATGGGGCCCATCCATATAGTTTAACATCATACGGTAAGGACATGAATGTCAGGCTCGGACCTCAATGGCGTATCCTAGGTATCTTATTTCACATAGGAATTAGATTCCACTTAATTCTTGAAACGGTCATCTATTTCATGATATATACTTCATTAGAGGCCCTAGGAAGGACTTATGTATATGAGACTACCCAGGATTGCTTCATAAGGACTTTATCCCTTTGAGCGGAGATGATATGTAATCAGTCTTACATCCCAATGGTGATTCCTCGTTGGTGGAATTATCATCATGCTATTATTATAATAATCACTGTTCCTTAAGATCACATGATCCATGCTTGGTGTGAGAAATAAGAGATTGTGGTAGATCAGACACATTGCATCCCATCATATCTATGAGAATCTTACACATTGAAGTTTTACTTTGAGGTGAATGATCACCCATCTCATGAAGGATACGGTATGGTGATCGGGCCTTAAGAAGGAATCCTATATATCCTAGATATAGTGGTAATCAAATTCTTCATAGTTCAATTCATCCCAAACCCACTAATGGGTCTGAGGCACTTGAGGGCATGAACATGGATTATACTTAAAATGAGGCCCATGCATGAGCCTTATTCTTGTCTGTTGATGGATGAGTATGTGTGGCAGACTTATGGGAAGATTTAATCCTATAAGATAAGAATAATTGTAACGGGAATAGACTTACACTGAAGTAGATTCTTAATGGAGCTCGGTCCTTAGGAAGGCTTCCTATATATCCATGTTATGGAAGGAATCAGATTTCTTGTAGTTCAGTTATCTCTCAACCCGTTGATGGGTTAAGGTGGATGATCACACTCAGAGACATTATGACTATCCCTAAGATTTAGGAATTATAAGGGATTATACCTAAATGTATTCCCTATAAATTGCATGTTATATTATGTTAGTGGTTGAATCTTACACACTAAGGTTTCTCGGTTGGTCGGGGCTTACACTCTGTGGCTTCCCATTTAATCTACTCATTATTTATCCTCTGGAGGATTAAAGAGAGGTGGTGGTGACCATGAAGTTCTATCTGAGATCATGATGTTGGTAGGGTCACAAGATTTAATGAACCTAGCTCATCAAGGACACTTCCATCATCAAAGGGGAATACAGGTGAAGATTCTTAGTTGGGGTCCACATGGAATGAGTTCAAGTAGGCATGTCAGAAAAGGTTGACATGACCCAGAGGATTTTCCTAACAAGTCTTGGTCATCTACTAGGTAGGTCTTTATTGTTTTTTCTGATATGTTGGGGAGCCAATATAATAGGTAAAACACATCCAAGTGTGTCTGGTTGACCTATTATCAGGCATTGGATGTCTTCATATAGAAAAATATGACATGTCTGAGTCGTTTCGCATGACCAACACTGGCATGTGAGGGCTATCGTGCATGATCAACTAACTTGTCTCAGATGACTTTTCCTAATTGAAGAGGACATGTAAAGGGGATAATCATAATCAAGGTGAACACATCTAGGATCTTGTGCATGATTGAAGTATGCATGATTGTGGTCTTGTTCATGATAAAACTAACTTTTCCTCATATTATTGCATGTCAATATAGACATGTCTCAGGAAAATAACATGATAACTCTGAAATGTCAATGAATCCTTCGCATGATCAAAGTGGTTTTTCTAGGATTTATTCACATGATCAGGGTAGGAAGCTCTTAGATTCTTCACATGACCTATCCTAGACTTATCGCATGACATTTATAATATGTCAATGGGATGTCATGAGTTCAACACAGTTTGTTCAAAACATGTCTCGTGATAATACATATGTGTCAAGATTTCCCAAGGATATAATGAGACCATAGAAAGGTCTTGCAATTGCGTGTCCTTGAACTATTCACACAGTGAGGTCTTGTGGATATGTTTAGGATTCTTATGTCTAACAAATTGTTGATGTGCATGTCCAAAGGGATTATGCATTAAGTTTCACAGTAAAATACACATGTGATACCAACCTTTGTTGAATCTGGTCAAAGTTTAATTATTTATTTTCCTACTAACTACATTATATGTGGAAATTTGGGTCGAACCCACAGAGAAGGAAAATTTGACCACTATTCTTCTAAAAACATTTAAAAAGACCCCACTGTTGTCAGTAGTGGGGTAGATTTTCTATTTTTTTTCTTTTTTTTACTCTTTTGTGTGTATTTATAAAGAAATAAAGTGACTAAACATTTCAAATATTGTATATAAACTAAATTGAAGCAAGAAATAGCTGAAAACATAGAGAAACAGAGATATAAAAATGCAGATAAATAAACAATCAAGTAAAACACTCAGGGAACAGTCTAAATTCTTTTGGTTTTAAAATTACTCCAATTCACTTAAAATTTACTACAGTGCACCACCAAAAATAGAATGACTTACCTCCCTAGTTGGGAATTAAGTCACACAGGTTGATTGATTTTGGAGTTCTCCACTCCAAAATAAATCAATTGTGAAAAGTTCAAGTTGAAAATGACAATAGGACGAACTCACTATAAGTCCCAAAGTATTGTGAATTTATTATTTTTTTTAAAGTTGTGTCCACAATCAATCTCGCCAATTGATTGTGGAGTTTTGAAAATTAAGTTCTAGTGGTAAAAATCAATTGAATGAATTCAGTATTGATCTCATTGATCAATACTGAACACATTAATGTGTTAAAGTAAACAGGAAGAACATTTAACCAGTAGAAGTAGTAATTCCCCAAGATCGAAGATTTATCTAATTAGCTTGTTCATAATCAATATAGAAAATTAAAACATACTAGAACAGAGTACAAGAATTCCAACATGAGGGAAGAATAACTCCCCAAATACTACTCTGCTCTCAGGCTCCATGGCCTCCAGCTCGTCTCCAGTGCTGCTTCCAGGAGTCCGCTCTTGAATCTAGTGTGTTCTTGGAATTCAGAATGAGAGTCCCCAATGGTTTGTTCATGGAATGAGTGAGCCTCCAAAATCCTGCTGCTACTCTACCTTAAAATATCATCCATCATTTTCTACATGTCACTGCACATTTCCATCAACTTCAAAAGTCATTCACTTATGCACTCCACACGTGCATTTTTTCATGACTAACATGTTGCGCTAGTTTTTCCCTTGTAAAAAAACTCCCGCTGAGTTAGTTAAATGTATGTAGATGTGTTTTTGACTTTGGTATGAACCTGAAAGAATGAAACAGAGGGTCGTTAAATTAGCTAAAAATAAAGGATAAATAATTACTTTAAATAATAGGTTAGATTATAATATATTGTTATTAATTAAAAGAAAACATAATTATTTGTTTTAGTTACTTTATTAAAAGTTTTTGTATAAGTTATTATTTAAATTTGTTAAATTATTACTATAATATTTAATTTCATTAAAAATTTGTATTATAATTTATTAACCTATTCAAATAATTAATTATTAAGGTTAAATATTTATTTTTTTAGATGATTATTTTAATCTATTATAATAAATAGTTTTATTTTAAATATTACAATTTAAATTATTTAGTTATTATAATTTATTTATTTTGTTATTACCTATAAATTATTATTAATTTTTTTAGTTAATTTATTTAAACATTCTGTTTTATTAATATTAATTATCTTATATTTATTATTTATTTATAAATATTATTGTTTAGTAATTTAATTTAGTTATTTTTATTTTAGTTTTTATTTAGGTTTATTTTATTTTTTATAAATC
This sequence comes from Viscum album, assembly GCA_963277665.1. NCBI lineage: Eukaryota > Viridiplantae > Streptophyta > Magnoliopsida > Santalales > Viscaceae > Viscum > Viscum album. Next base: position 1,270,616,580 of record OY728164.1, read on the forward strand.
CTCCTTTCTCCCACCCTCCCCCCAATTCGGCCTAGCCCTAGGGTGTCTTCGGAATTTTCGCAAGACAGGCCCGGTGGAGGCCTCTTCCTCTACAAACGGCGGCAACATATTTGAATCGCAATAGCTTTGGTGGCTTCGGTTCTTCTCCATACTCGACCTCGGCTGACAGCTCGAAAGGTGATTGATCAGCTCAACTCCTCACTTGGTGCAACAATCCTCAGCCTCCCATTCTTGCGGGTTACAACAACTCCAACTTAAAGCCCCATGGTTGTGTGGCTTCGAATCTTTGGTGTAGCGACTAACTCCTTTTCTCAACACCAATATCTCAATTTCCCTCCTCTTGTGATTATCCTCCTGTAGCAGAAGTGCAGTGGCTAGAGGTTTCAGGTTCACGCTGAGATGCGGCTCAAGGTGAGGTTTCTATAGTGGCTTCAGGTAATCCCAGCAGTGAAGGCTCAACTCCTCCTTCACGATTCATCCCCTCCAACAATGTCGATTCAAGCTGCAACCTACAATCAAAAGAGAAAACCATTCTATCTCGATCTCCAGTCCGTCAGCCTGTGAATTGACTATAGGTTCTTGTTGGTCTCGATTTTAAAAATCTAGGATAAGGATGGGAAAAATTTTAAAATTTGAATTTGATTTCATTGGGGTCTTCATTCTGATTAGGAGTCTGTTTGGTCTTTTTGATTCTGTGTTGGATGAGTGTGATGAAAGAAGAATGGTGGTGGGATGTTTGATGATGGATGGTTGTAGTGAAGAATATAGAAGCAGCAGTGGCGCTTTCGGCATGACTCCAACGATGGTAGGATGAAGGAGAAACATTGAAATCATAAAAGAAATGATGCCAAGTTTTAAGGGAGAAATAGTGTCATGGTTTCTAGAAACGGTGTGAGAAAAGGGAAGCGGTGCCATGGTTTATGGTGGCACCGTGATGGGGATACAGTGCCAAGATTTACGGTGCCACAGTATCACAAAAAGGTGAGACAGTGAAATGGAAACAGTGCATGGTGGCATCGTAAAAGGAAATGGTTGTTGCGGCACCGTGGCAAGGGTGAGACCGTGAATCAAGACGCTGCCACCATGACAGTGCAAAATAAACCAAAGAGTAAAATAAATTAAAACTTAAGTAAAATATGAACAAAATAAATAACTAAAATTAAAAAATTAGTTACAAAAATTGAAAATTCAGGTACTCATAAAATTTAATAAACTTATAAAACCATTTAAACTTAATTTAAATTATTATTAACTTCAATTTATAAAAAATAAATTTTTACTAAACTAAAACTAAAATTAAAAATCTACTAACTTATTAAAAGTTAATATAAAATTTAAACATTTATAAAACAAAGTTAAATTATTTAAAATAGTTACTATATCAAATTAAATTAATTAAATTAAAGAGATAATTATTCTGTTATTAAACAATTATGTTAACTAATGAAGCTAATTTAACAAGAGTAGTAAGTTTATAAAATTAAAATTATAAAATTTGAATTGTTAAAAGACCACAAAAATTTATATAATGTTACTTTTAATTAAATAATATTTAGTACATGAAATGATAAATTTAAACTACATTATTTATGTGAAAAATAAGAATTAATTAATTAATTAATTAATGTTAAATTATCAAAAATGCAAACAAAAACAGCAAACTAAATAAAAAGTTATTAGACTATAAAATTAAAGTAAGAAATAAATTAACTATTTTAAGGCTTAATATACACAATTAATTATAAAATTTGATTAAATAATAAATTTAATAATAAAAATAAAAAAGTTCCATTATTTATTAAAAATTATTAAAATTAATAATTAAATTGATAAAAATTAATTAAAAATATGCGGCAAAACATGTGTTTTTAAGGACACATAAAATTCCCCCACACTTAATCTTTGTTTTTTCCTCAAACAATTCCATGTTTTATTATCTTTGAAAAATAGAATAGTGAGTATGACTCACCTCAATGTGTAACGTGTCCAGTACTTAAAAACAGTGGACTGAAAATTGATTTAGGCTTTTGGAAAATGAATTGTTCAAAAAAAATGTCACTTTAACAATCTATCAAGGGTAATTAAGGAAATAATGATTCATTTATCAAAGAATATGTACTGCCTCATATGTGAGCCTTTTTAATGATTTATTTCAGTCTTGGATCAGGTTCTAAGTCCAAAATTGACAATAGGTAAAATATCAATGGAATTAAGAACTTAACTGAGGAACTTTGTACTTTGAATTTTCACCTAGGTTCCAAAAAATAAAAAACTTTTTGTGAATCACTCTAATGATACAACCTAAATGATTTCCATATAAATAATTTTCCCTTTCTTCATTCAGCATTCAGCATTCCCCACACCTTAATAAACTCATTTTTGACCCTAGACACATTATTTTATTTTTTCCAAGCCATGTATCATGTGATAATCACTATTCGTACACACTTATTCAATGTTTACAGAGGTATTATAGTTAACAGAGACGCACCCAGCATCTAGGGTCTCAGAGATTCACTGTGGGATCTAAGATACCCAAATTAATCTAGTTTTAAAAGTTTTATATAAAAACCATTTACATTATTTCATTAAAGTGACTACTTTAATAAATAAAAGAAAAATGAATCTCCTGTATTCAAAATCAAACTTCCAATTCAAATGGTTATTATCATAACACCACTAATAGGTTACCCATATCACTCTCAAAAATTGACCCTAAACAAAATTCTCATAAAACCACTAAGCAAGATCACTCATTAATTATCCAACCACATTAATTTCAGTTTCAAAGCATTTCATAACTACCCATCAAGCATCATCCTAGGAAAAGACCCATTTGAGAAATAGTGTACAGCCTAAAATTATGAAAGAATTTTGAAAAAAATTAAACATTATTTACAGAACAAAATGTTTTAAGTGGAAGTGGGAATTGATGGGCTCACATTAAATCACAGTTTAGCATAGTCAAGAATTTACCCCCTCAGCCACACTTAAAACCCAACTTTGTCCCCAAAGTTGACATCCAAAGTGCAGAATAACAATTAATCAATTAAGTTTGAAAATAGATTTTCAATTTAGTAGATTTATGACATACATAAAGGGTCTCTTTGAAGTTCAAAAATATTATTTTCCACAAAAATTAATTTAAATTAGGTTCTAAAATGACTACATGCATTAACATTTAATCCAGTGACACATATTTTTCATTAAAGTTCAAGCATGGCATGTAACTTGTAAGTGAATAGTGGATAGGGTGTACCAATATGAAATTTTTGTTTTAAATAAATGTTCAAAATAGCAGAAAAATTCATGTTAACACCCCTTAGCTAATAAATTTCAATGAAAAACACAACTAAAACCAAGAATATACCCCCCCCCCCCCTCCACCGCACTTAGTTTCAAGTAGTGAATTATTTTAAAATTTATCAATGAATTCAAATTTCAGCAAGATGCACATGCATAATTTTTTAAAACAAAGTGACATGAAGCAGAAACATTTTAGTATGCAAGGAATGAAGTAGATTTTTAAGAAAATATATTGCATAATTTTTTTAGTAAGCATAATTTTTAAAAGTAGCAACATATAGAGCAGAATTTTTTTATAAAAAACATGCAGCATATTTTTTTAAAGTAGCAAGGATCAAAATAAGGAAATAGAAATTGATAATAAGGTACTTCCCTGAATTAATATTTCTTTTCATTAATCCTTCAATAAGGTAATTCTACTCCTTTATTACACAATATCATCATCCTAAAAACATAGAGCACGTAAACCAAGTACAAAAAAAACAGTAGAGACAGAGCATACAAAAGGCAACACAACAGATCTTTATTAAAAGTTCAACAAGAATAGAAACAAAAGTAAGCACAAAATAAAGAACATGGGTTGAATCCCATGAAGCACTGAATTTAAAGTCTTTAGTTATAATTTATTTAATTGAAAAAAATATATTTATTAACACAACAAAAAACATGGGTTTCCTCCCATGCAGCACTAGATTTATAGTCGCCAGCCAGACTTAATCTCCCTGGATATTTCTATCCATTATCATTTAATGGGAATGAATTATTAATAGTGTCAAATTCACTATTATCTAAATATTCAAGAATAGGATCAACCAATACATTATCATCTATAGTACCAAACAATATTCTCAAAAGTTCTTTCAACAAAACAACTGTTAATATACTTTCCAGTCCATTTAGGCCTCTAAAGACCACTTCATCAGCTCTAAAAATGTTTAAAAACCTTCTAAGAAAATCACCAAATTGACTAGGAATACTTACATAGATTCCCCCACACTTAGAGGTCATCTCAAACCTAAAATTAGAAGAAAAACCATTATAAAACTCTTCAGTAATTTCAAATAATGTTCCCAGCACAGCTTGCACAAAAGAAAACTCAGAAAACTCTTGGAAGAAGGAATCAAACTCAGGTTCCAAAATAAGGTACCCAATGTCCACAGATGACTCAAATGATATGAATATTTCAATTTCATGTTGGAATTCATCACAAACAACATCAAACTGAGCAAAAAATAAAGTTCTCAAAAAATAAACTTGCTCATAATGGCCAAAATCTAGATTTTCATTATAACTCAACCCAGAACTTTCTCCAACTTCAAAAACCCTTAAATAGTCGACTTCATAAGGAAAACATTCAATAATGGGTTGATATAGTTCAGGAAAAGAATGTGACTCATTATCTAGAATGGGTTCTAGGGAAATATTTTTCTCATATAGAGGATTGAGTGGGACATGAATAGAAGCCTGAAGAAAAGATTCAATAGGATGGGGAATCATAATCTCTGTGACCTCAAGAGGGAAAGAACCATACTCAGCTTAGACCTCAATTTTAAAACATTGATTCTTAGAAACATCTATCAAATCACAACCAACCACATGTTGAGGCTTTTTAAACACTAAAAACTCCTCTACATCATCAATAGCTTGGAGAGTAAGTTTCCCCTTCAACACATCTATGATAGCACCAAATGTAGTAAGGAAAAGGTCTCCCTAAGATGATTGGGACTTTTTCATCACACTCCATATCTAAGATAAGAAATTATGTGGGTAGTGTTAGTTTTCTACACTCACTAATAGATCATCCACCCTCCCTAAAGGGTGTGTGAGTGACCTGTCAGCAAGTTGAATACCAACAGAAGTTGGTTGAAAATCCCTAAGACCCAACCTTATAAACAGGGAGTAAGGCATAAGATCGATGATTTCTCCTAAGTCACACAACAAATTAATTTACTCTCTTGCATCTATTTTTCATTGAATAATAAATCTTTTAGGGTCCTTTAATTTTGGATGAAACTTCTTTAACAAGATCTCACTACACTCCTCATTGAGATTAACATTGTCCAACTTCTTCCAATAATTTTTCTTTTTTAGAAACCTTTTGGTAAAAGAAACATATAGAGGGATTTTATCTAAGGCTTCTACAAATTTAATGTCGATACTAAAGTTTTGAATCATTTTAAGAAACCTCAAATAGTTAGGTTCATTATTCTTTTTCACTCATTCAGGGAAGGGAATGGGAGGGGAATAATTTTTAAGAAGAGGTTGAGTATTCTACTTCTCCTAAATTCCATTTTTTTCTTCTTTAATTAATTACAAATTAATTTTTCTAGATTCTTGAAATTTTTCAAATGTAAGTTCAACATTCTGATCAGGTTGAACAAATCCATCCAGATTCTAAGATTCTATTTCAAGCAGATTTTTCTTTCTAGATTTAGTTTTTTCATCAGTTTTAGTTTTCCCAGAGTGTAGATTTACTTGTTCTTGGGTGTGAAGGCCATATATGGTGGTTACATCCATGTTATTATCTCTTTTATTAATAATTTATGTGTTGGGAAGATTTCCCTTCTTCTTATCACCTTGATTCCTAGCCATTTGAACTATTTGATGTTTTAAATTGTGAATTTATCATTTGTTTCCTTGCTAAATGAACTGATCTCTCCCAAAACTTTTTGTAACAACCCCTTTAACTCCCCTTGAGATTAAAGAAAATTCATCACCATATTTATTTGAGTTATAAATTTTAGTGTGTGATTGGTAGTTAGGGTAAGTGGTCTGTTTTATGACACATTGTTCTTTCTAGGACAAATTTGGGTGATTTTGATAACTAGAAGTATACTGATTGGAGAATTCATCATTTTTACCTTGGTTCATAGCTCTAAAATCCACAAATTTGGAACTCTAATCAAACTGTATATGGATATCAAAATTAAGACTACATGTATGAGCGTGACCGAACATCCCACAATGATTAAATTTCTCCCTTAGGACCTTATCGATAACAACAACAGCTTGAGGATTGACTTCACCTCTATGGAAGACCCTCTTCCTAGAGAACTTGTGTTGAGATTTTTGAGTAATCTTGTCATACTCAAGTTTCATCTCATCTGCAGTGGAGTCAGAAAAGTCACCCTCATAGAATTGGTCAACTAAATTTTGGTTGTAAGGGGTGAGAGAATTATAGAATGTCTCTATGAGTAAATGGGGTGAAAACTGGTGATTGGTACTTTTTATAATGAGACTTCCAAACCTATCCCATGCCTTGTGAAATAAATCTCCCTCATCCTGGACAAACCCATTAATTTTTTGCCTAATCTCATAGGTGGTGTTCCTAAGATACACTTTTGATATAAAGCCAATAAATATCTCTTCCCAGGTCTCAAAGTTTTCTTCATCTAAGTTCCGAAACCAAGTCCTAGCCTTCCCCTTCAGACAAAATTGAAACATCCTCAATCTCAACTCCTCCTCACAATGCTCTCTTAGAGGTAATTGTTGTACAAAACTATAGAACTCTCTAATGAACTCAAGTGAATCCTCTCTTGGAAGACCACTGAATGAAAGAAGTTGAGAAATGTGAGACTACTTAATTTCATAGTTCCTAGACCTAGGGGAAAACCTAATACAAGATGGGTTACTTGATACAGTTGTAATTTGAAACTCCATAAGTCTAGGTAACTTGGGGGCTGGAACTATTGGTTGTGGCACATTCATGTTTTGAATAATTCTATTATCCTGAATCTCCATTGCAATATTTTTTAGGAGCAACTAAATGTTTTTCTAGTTTAGAGTTTGAAGACTCTAATTTAACAATGAATTCACTTGTGCTTATACAAAGTGTAATAACAATTCAAAATAGCACAATAGTAGAACTAAAAATAGTTCAGAAATACAGAAAATTGTATCAATTTAGTAGTAAATGAAGCATATTTTTTTACAATTTTAATTTTTTCAATTTTTTGGTGTTTTTTATGAGTTTTTTTTAATTTTTTTAGAAAAATAATGGCTCGTGCCTTCCCTAGAAATGGCGCCAAAAACATGATGTCGACTGTCTTTGAAGCTAGTCAAAGTTTAATTATTTATTTTATTACTAAATACAGTATATGTGGAAAGCAGGGTTGAACCCATAGGGAAGGAAAATTTGACCACTATTCTTTTAAAAACTTTCAAAAAGACCCCACTATTTCCAATAGTGGGGTATATTTTCTATTTTTTACTTTTTTTTTTACTCTTTTGTGTGTATTTATAAAGCAGTAAAGTGACTGAATATTTCAAATCTTGTATCCAAACTAAATTGTATCAATAAATAGTTTAAAGCATAGAGAACCTGAGATATAAAAACTTTGATAAATGAACAGTCAAGTAAAACACTCGAGGAAGAGTCTCCATTCTACTAATTTTAAAAGTACTCCAATTCACTTAAAAGTTATTATAGTACTCCACCAAAAAGAGAATGAATTACCTACCTCGCCAGAAATTAATTCACATAGGCTGATCGATTTTGGAGTTCGCCACTCCAAAATAAATCAACTGTGAAAAGTTTTAATTGAAAATGATAATAGGATGAAATCACCGTAAGTCCCAAAGTATTGTGAATTTATTATTTTTTTGAAAGACGTGTCCATGATTAATCTCATCAATTGATTGTGGAGTTTTTAAAATTAAGTTCTAGTGGTAAAAATTAATTGAATGAATTTATTATTGATCTCGACGATCAATATTGAACACATTAATGTGTTAAAGTAAAAAAGGAATAAAAGTTAACCGGTAGAAGTAGTAATTCCCTGAGATCGAAGATTTAGCCAATTAACTTGTTCATTATAAATAAAGAAAATGAAAAAATACTAGAACAGAGTAAAATAATTCCAACATGAGGGAATAAGAACTCCCCAAATACTACTCTACTCTTGGGCTCCTTGGCCTCCAGCTTGTCTCCAGTTCTCCTCCTGGGAGTCTTCTCTTGAATCTGGTGTGTTCGTGGAATTCAGAATGAGAGTCCCCAATGGTGTGTTTGTGGAATGAATGAGCCTCCAAAATTATGATGCTACACTTCCATAAAATATCATATGTCATCTGCTACATGTCACCTCACGTTTCAACCGACTTCAAAAGTCCTTCACTTATGCACTACACACGTGCGTTTTTTCATGACTAACATGTCGCGCTAGTTTTTCCCTTGTAACAACTCCCACTGAGTTAATTGAATGTATGTGGATGTGTTTTTGACTTTGGTATGAACCTACAAGAATGAAATAGAGGATCGTTAAATTAGCTAAAAAGAAAGGATAAATAATTAATTTAAATAATAGGTTATATTATAATATATTGTTATTAATTAAAGGAAAACATAATTGTTTGTTTTAGTTACTTTATTAAAAAAATTATATGAGTTATTATTTAAATTTGTTAAATTATTACTATAATAATTAATTTCATTAAAAAGTTGTATTATAATTTATTAACATATTAAAATCATTAATTATTAAGGTTAACTATTTATTTTTTAGATTATTATTTTAATCTATTATAATAAATAGTTTTATTTTAAATATTAAAATTTAAATTATTTAGTTATTATAATTTATTTATTGTATTATTACCTAGAAATTATTATTAATTTATTTATTTATTTATTTAATAATTCTGTTCTATTAATATTAATTATCTTATATTTATTATTTATTTATAAATATTATTGTTTAGTATTTTTATATAGTTTTTTTATTTTAGTTTTTATTTACGTTTATTTTATTTTTTATAACTCCTTTCTCCCCCCCCCCCCCCAATTCGGCGTAGCCCTAGGGGGGTCTTCGGTGGTTTTGTAAGACAGGCCCGGCGGTGGCCTCTTCCTCTGCAAACTGTGGTAGCATATTTGCATCACAACAGCTTCGGTGGATTCGGTTATTCTCCAGACTCAGACTTGGCTCACAGATCGGAAGACGATGGCTCAGCTTGACTCCTCACATGGAAAAACAATCCTCAGCCTCCCATTCTTTCTGGTCACAATTACTCCAACTTAAAACCCCATGGCGGTGTGGCTTCAGATCTTTGGTGTGGCGAATAACTCCTTTGTTCAACACCAGCAGCTTGATTTCCCTCCTCTTGTGATTCTCCTCCTGTAGTAGAAGTGCGTCAGCTAGAGGTTGTGGTTTCATGCTGAGATGCGGCTCAAGGCGAGGTTTCTGCAGTGGCTTCAGGTAATCCTAGTAGTGAAGACTCAACTCCCCATTCACGATTCATCCCCTCCAATAATGTTGATTCAATATGGAACCTACAAAAAAAAGCGGAAACCCTTCTATATCAGTCTCCAGTCCATCGGCCTATGAATCGACAATAGGTTCTTGTTATTCTTGACTTTCAGATCTAGTACAAGGTTGGGAAAAAGATTAAAATTTGAATTTGATTTCATTTGGGTCTTGATTCTGATTTGGAGTCTGTTTGATTTTTTTGATTCTGTATTAGATGAGTGTGATGAAAGAAGAATAGTGGTGGGATGTTTGATAATGGCTGGTTGCAGTGGAGAATAAGCAGCAGTGGTGCTTTTGGCATGACTCCAATGGTATCAAGATGAAGGAGAAACATTGACACCATAAAAGAAACATCACCAAGGGGTAAGGGACAAACAGTTTCGCGGTTGGTGGAAACGGTGTGAGAAAAGGGAAGTGGTTCTATGGTTTACGATGGCACTGTGAAGGGGATACGGTGCCAAGATTTACAGTGCCACCGTATCACAAAATGGTGAGACAGTGAAATGGAAGCAGTTCATGGTATCACCGTAAAATAAAATAGTTGTTGTGGCACCGTGACAAGGGTGAGACCGTGAATCAAGACGGTGACACCGTGACACTACAAAATAAACCAAAGAGTAAAATAAATTAAAACCTAAGTAAAATCTGAACAAAATAAATAATTAAAACTAAAAAATTAGTTAAAACAATTGAAAATTTAGGTACTCATAAACTTTAATAAACTTATAAAACCATTTAAACATAACTTAAATTATTATTAACTTCAATTTATAAAACATAAATTGTTACTAAACTAGAACTAAAATTAAAAATAAACTAACTCATTAAAATTTAATATAAAATTTAAACATTTATAAAACAAAGTTAAATTATTTAACATAGTTATTGTATCAAATTAAATTAATTAAAGTTAATAGATAATTATTCTTTTATTAAAAAATTATGTTAATTAATGAAGTTAATTTAACAATAGTAGTAAGTTTATAAAATTAAAATTACAAAAGTTGAATTGTTAAAAGAAGACTAAAATTTATATAATATTACTTTAAATTAAATATTATTTAGTACATGAAATGCTAAATTTAAACTACATTATTTATGTGAAAATTTAGAATTAATTAATTAATTAATTAATGTTAAATTATCAAAAATGCAAACAAAAACACCAAACTAAATAAAAAGTTATTAGACTATAAAATTAAAATTAAGAAATAAATTAACTATTTTAAGGATTAATATACACAATTAATTATAAAAAAATTTAAATAACAAATTTAATAATAAAAATACAAAAGTGCCATTATTTATTTAAAAGTGTCAAAATAAATAATTAAATTGATAAAAATTAATTAATTAATGTGGAAAACATGTGTTTTTAAGGCCACATCAACATGCTCGATTGTGTATGTTGGAGTTAGTTCTTGTTCATAAGCTCATGCACACATGAAGGGGATGTTCTCATGATGCTCTGTTTGCACAAACTCTCAAGGGGTTTACGAGCCTGTGTACATGTGTAGAGGCTTCCCATGGAACCGCCAACATGGAAAAAAGTATATGATTAATATGACTGAAGTTTTTTCATGGATCAAGGACATGTATAGGCTGGGTAATTCCCACATGAGGTGGCCTCATAAATCTTTACCATCCATGCTAATCACATGACCCCTAAGGTGTCTCGCGAAGGGTGTGTCCACCATTTATGGGTCTATATATAGATGTCTTCTTCATGGGTGAGGGTTCATCTTACATGGAGAGGGTGCATATATTATGGGGTGTTAGTCTTTATTTCTTTCATGGTGGTTATCCAAGGTGGATTTACACAGGAATCACGAATCACAAAGGCTCTTCTGACTTCCAGACTGAAGGATTAGCATGATCAATTGTCCAAGGATGCATAAAGGCATTGCATATGAAGAGCACCTATATTGGGGTCTATACATCTTGGATATTAACAAAAAAGGGTGGAACCCTACATGGTTGTGGGTTAATGGGAGTGGCTTGTGCTATAGAGGGTTTGCACGAGGAGTCGCATGAGGAGTCGCGTGAAGTTTTGTTCTTCATATGATTTGTGTGATCAAAAAGTGACCTTGTGAAATGATTTGTACTTATTCACATAGGTTTACCATTGATTTTTTATGATGTAAGGATGAAGACTTATGATTCATGGAGAAGAAGGTTTCATGGATTGTGAGGGGTGAAAGCCTTTGATTCTACATTGTAGGAACAAGTAAAGGATCACTGTAGGGTTGAGGTTCTATGACATTGCAAGGTGTATTTCCATCAGTGTATGTCCTTTCACACCACTATGGGAATCATCTATCTATAATTGAATGACCCCCATGAGGTATTTTGATGAACTCTTTGATCTGTCCATCATCCAGGGTGTTCCATTGGTGACAGCCATGTCCAGGGTTACATACGAGCGACGCAAGCCGGGAGTCTCATGGCATTCGTGTGACCAAAGGTGGGGATGCAAGCATGGATGAATACCCTTTTTTAGTGAATTCGTGAACCTCACAGCCTCACATGATCATGTGAACATCACGTAAGAATCATACATCGCAGTACATTCAGTTTGTCATGTAACTACCTGATCATCAAAAGAACATGTGGTTGGACTTCGCGATTACATGGGGAGTTCTCTGGAAGGTGGTGGTTGGCTTCCATTATTTTTCGTATATCCTTCCACTTTACCCTTTCATGTGTTTTTATGGATGTATTGGGGTTTATATAATCCATGTGAGGCCAATTATGTCACCACTTTTAATGGGATGGAGAAGGCGTGCACCGACTGACACGATGAAGATCGCATCACATGATCATTTCATTTGATCATGTGATGCCTTCATTATTCTCTTATGGAGTCATGTGATCATAAAAATATGAGTTAAATCGAATTCAAAATGTGTTGTATGTAGAAGGGGTTTTCAGTCACTAAATTGTTTGCGATAACCCATCGATTTCCCTTTCCCTGGTCGCATGAAAAAAGGATGATCATGCGATGGCTTCAAGTGTTATCAGGGGATCTCATAGATTGCCACTGGAGCTCAAGGTTTGGATATCATGATGACTAGAACTGGTTATCTTGGACTCTTTCATATAGTAGCAAAGTACCGTAGAGATGGTAGTGATGTAGATAGATTGTCGGGTGTGCCTCAGAATATCGAACCAGGGTGTCGGGAGGTTGAAGACGAGGGTCTTACGACATGCAGGTTTAGTTTTATTTTAATTTGCGAGGCATGGGACCAGTTTGAGTTTGAGTTTTCAAGGATAGGGATTAGGTTGGATGGTTGGGATCAACGGATGGCTTGATCAGATGGAATAGATTATAGAGGGGCATGATTTGATGGCTCATATTCGATCACCATGAATCCCACATAGAAATCCCTTTCCTCCTCCCCTCTGTTATATAAGTCATTCCATGGAATCTTTTTTTCAATATAGCAATGGTTTAAACACCCATACCACATGCATCACCTCCATCACATGGTCCTTGTCCTACATATGCACATGTGCATGTGGGATTGCACACAACAAGGACTATACATGGGCCCAACTTGTCTCTCATGGGAGCTATCCTCCACCACTGGTCCACTAGTTGTCCCAGGCAGACTCCATGGGTATGGTCAATCTATGGTCCCACATGGTCCCTAGTTTAATCATCTTGTCTGACTAGTGTCTAGCCATATTTTTTCTAAGGGTATTATCAAAAATAAGAATAAAATTCTTAATAGAATACAAGAGTCCCAAAGTTATCCCCCTTAAATCCATAGGCCTCTATGTATTACATTTCCAATTATTACTTTTTGTTCCATGATTATTTGATGAAAAATTGTGGAATTCATAAATATCGATGCTAATAATGATATAGCATGATAACATAAAGGCAACATGGGAAGTATGGAAACAACTTAAAACACTACATCATAAACATAGGTCAAGGATAATACATCATGATAGACAAAGTCCCATGATGGATTAGGTTCACCCCATAATCCATTTCATAGAATCTCATGATACTAAAACATTACCCAATGAATTAGAGTGGTATATAATTTTAGGTATACCCATCACTTTCATTTCATTCTCATACTTAAGTGTGCCACATAGATCATAAAACATGAAATAATTTTTCATCAAATTTTATTCCATGATTAAGGAGTGTGAAATAAATAAATTTAATTACCTAATAAAAGATGTAAGATTTCATAAAGTTGAAAACATGTGATAGAAAATGGGTATGGGTATTCACTACATATTTGTTTGATATGGAAAATCACGGTGAAATCTTGCCAGCATAACAAGGGAATATAAATGAACATGGGAGGGCTTAAAAAGAGATAAACCGGTATATCATTATTTATAAATTATAATGGAAGTAAAGGGGGCATGTAATATCATATCCCAACATTAGGAATTGGAGAAAAAGGCATAAGAAAATGAAGATGCTTGAATAAATAGGGGAAGGAAAAGATCTCTTACTAAATTTTGGCATGATAGTGGGTGTTCATAAAGGTTAATGGGAGGGATTAATGAGAGTGAAATTGTTATATAATTATTCATAAATCAAATGTACAGTAAGGGGGAGATTTAAAAACATATCCCAACATGAAAAAATGTAAATTAATAAGTATAACATAAAAGAGGTTCTTTAATAAAAAGTAGAGTGGAAGATCCCTTACCTTGTGAGCGTGAGTCTAAATGCTTGGGAGGAGCTTCTTGAGATCTTGGGGGACACTTTGGAGGGCTATATAGAGGGTAAGTAAGATTAATGAAGTTCTATTAGAATTTTTAGTTTAGATAAATGGGATATTAGGTGGGTTTATATAGAAAATGAGTAGGGGATTCTTTATTATTTCTCAAAATTAGGTTTTGGACTCTATATAATAAAATAAACTAAACCACAAATCATCCCATTTTTTCCCCATGTTTTCTGAAAAATGTGAATTTTTTTAATTATTTTATAATTTTAATTTCTAAATTATTAAAATATTATACTTGGTGGTGTGGAGGCGAGTCATACTCTTAAAGAAACGATTTTAAAACCTTAAAATATATTATAGGTTTTAGAGGATTCATAAAGAATTTTTAAAATTAACCATGTAAACATAAAATTGCAAAATTTTAAATGGGAAACATATTGTTGGTCTTTTATACCCATTATAGTATTTACTACATCATTTTTTGGTCATTATGATGTCATAAAACACACTATATATTTATACTGTATTTATTTTTTACCCGAAAATTTAACTACCTCAGAAAATTATAAAACATTAAATATTGGATAATTTAGAATTAATGATTTCAAAAATAATATTTTATTTATAAAAATAATTTTCTAAATATTTTAATTTCCACTTAAAATAATTTTCAAGATTTTTTTAGAAATACTAGGTTTTTTACAACAACTATTTTCAAAGCCCTATAAAAATTAAATTTGATTTCATAAAAATAATATTCTCATTTATTTTTAATAAAAATTATTTAGTAATATTATTTTATTAAAATATTATTCATTTTTAATATTCATTAATTAATTAAGAGAATAATTTATTAATTGAAATTGCATATTAGACAAAAATAGTATTTTTGTTTTATCTAATTTTTATCAATAATCATTATGAAGTCATTTATAAAGTAAATATAAAAAATATAGTAATTATTATAAGGAAATGAAAATATAAATATTCATACCATTATGGTTACTTTGTATATAGGCCTTGTTAAATTATTATTATTATTTTACCCTTAATCAATATATTTTACTTTTACTATGGTTATTATTCATATTTTCCAAAAAAATTATATTGAATTTATTAACTAATATTAATTATGATGATTAAAAAATATATATTCCATTTTATCAAAATCAATTCATAGAAGTGGAATAATTTATAAAACCCACATGCATGATGGAAAGCGTTTTTCTGAAAAAATGCATTTTTCAAGGAAAAGATTATTTTACATTAACTATATAACTAATAATCTTCATTATATGAATATCAATTAATAATTATAGATTTTTAATCTAAAAATTTCATTTAAATTATTTATTATCAAAGGGTTTATTTAATTAATTATAAAGGAGAAACATTATGCATTTTAAAATAGTTTTTAAAAAAATGCGTTTTGAATAATAAAAATAAACTTATCTTAAAATCTAGAAAAAATATGATTTAAATGTAAATAATTGAATTAAATATAACTAAATAATACTTATTTTACCTTTAAATCAAATTAAAATAATAATTTTACTTTTAAATTAATTTATTTATCAAAAGAAATGACAATTCTGCATAAAAACGTTAATTTTCACTATTCACTAAAAATATATATTTTCTGAAAAATTCCAAGATTTTACCCTAAGTTAATTTTTATATATTGATATCAAAAATTGAGTTATTTTATCAAATTAATATTTAAAATTTTATAAAAAATAATTATAATACTTTTTTTACAAAAATAAATAAAAATTCATTTTTAAAGAAAACATATTTTGAAGAACAAAAAGACATTTCTAAAAATTGATTGATTATTTAATAATAATTTTTCAATATATTTAGGAAATATATATATATATATATATATATATATATCATAAATTAGTTAATACTACTCATATCCAAAAATTTAATGGAAAGGTTAAAACAGTCATATTTAAATAATCATTTTTTGTTTGGGTTCGATTTTATGTATCACATATTCTATCGAACATAGTTTTCTATTTTAAAAACAAGGGGAGTTACGCAGAATGAAAGAGAATATAATTTGGGATATGTTGAACATGAGTTGTTACATGACCAAATATCCTCAAAATATATACCATATGGATTTTCTGAATGAGGGGAGCACGTCATCCATTCTAAGGGATAAATGTTATTTCTAATCACGTTGTGGGATGAGGTGTTGAGGGAGTTTCATACCTATATCTTGGTTTTACATATAGGTGTAGAAAATTTTTATAAGTACCTTAGGTAGTATTTTTGGTGTTAAATAACATGGTATAGTGTTTTAAAGTTTATTTCTTGGTGTCTCACATGCCAACAGATAAAGGAGGAACATCGGGTTCTTGTAGATTTGACTCAACCACTTGAGATTTTAGAATCAAAGTGTGATGTCATATTGATGGATTTTGTGATTGGAATTCCAAGTATATATATAGTAAATGATTCTATATGGGTGACTATCAACTGACATACCAATGCAACACACTTTATTTCTATTAAGGAGAAAAGTTTGGTTGAGAGTTTAGGTAATTTTTATGTGTGTGATATTGTACAATTTCATGGGATACCAACAATTATCATCTTCAACTATGATTCTTGGTTACTATAAAAATTTTAGAGAGGGTTTTATGCATCTTTTAGGACCTGTTCATGGATGGGAATGGTGTTCCACACCCAGATAGATGTCCATACAGAGCATACCATCCAGATCATGGAGGATATGCTGATAGATTATGTGTTGGACTTTAGATGGAGTTGGGAGGATAACTTTACATTGGTAGAGTTTACTTATAATAATATATATCACTCTAATATTGGCATGATACCTTTTTAGGACTTTTATGGGAGACCCTGCTAGTCACTCTTATGCTGGAAAGAGACTAGAAAGATGTATCTTATTGGTCCATATTTGGAAAAGAAGATAATAGATAAGGTTTAGATGATCCGTGGGCATGTGAGGATAGCACATGTTCAATATAAATATTACACTGGCCAACTGCATAGGCCTTTAGAGTTCAATCATGGATACCATGTTTTCCTAAGAGTCTCCCCATGACACGGTTTACAGAGATTTATCCAGGGACGCAAGCTATCCCTAAGGTTCATCAGGGCATTCTAGGTCATATGGAGGGTTTGTGAGGTTTCATGTCACTGGGACCAAACTCCATAATTAGACTAAGTTCATGACAGCTTCTATGTTTCATAGTTGAAGAGACTCATGCATTATCTTTCACACATTATTGACTGGGGTGATCTGAAAGTTGATAATGGATCCACCTTATTGGAGTACCAAGTGATGATCGAGGATCTGCAGGAGAGGAACTTGAATGGATGGACTATTCTTCGAGTTTGAGTGCTTTAGTAGCTTTGGATCATGTAAGAGATCTCCTGGGAGTGTAAAATATAAATGCAGGTTTATTACCCCGACCTTTTTTGTAGCTTGTTCTTTTCTAGTAAAATAACCTTGAAGGATGGGAGAATATTATGGCAATGGTTTCTATGATTTTATTCTTTTAATATTTATAAATATATCTATGGATTTTTCCTCAATGTTTGTGTTGTGATTTGGGTGTTGTAGTACCCTAGAATTAATAAATTAAAAATATTAGTATATATTAAATCATGCATTCACATGTTTTTATAATAAAGTTTTTTATCATTGATCTTGTCCTCAGATTGAAAATATAAGACCATGGTTATTTCTAGATGTATGGTTTTCTCTATATGTGACATGAATTTGGTCAGTGTAGGGAGTTCGGTTGAAGGCGACCATTAGTAGGTGTATTGATTAAATAAAATAATTTATTTTATTTATTTATTTAACAGATAAAACTAATTATTTCTCTATATGTATGTCATTATGAAAAATATTTAGGGTTGGTTGCATAACCTAAGGAGATTAGAGAGGAGGATGCGGATAGCTTCATTGGTTTTGATGACCCTAGAATGTATATCAATGGCAATGATTAGGAATAATCATGAGATGAATGAAAAACATAGTGGTATCTTCACCTTCTTCACGGTAAGATGCATTATTCACCAATGAAAAATCTTTTATTGAGGTAGGTCTTTTTATTTTGTGGATTTCTACACTTGGTTTAATTTTATGAGTATGGATTTATTATATTCTTATTTTTTATCTATGATTTATGTTCTTCACATGAGTCCAATTAAATATCATTATTAAACCTATTTTTTATATCTTATACACCCTTGATTTACCCCTTGTTTACAAAATGTAATTATTGGTTTGAATTTCAATGGAAAACAATTATCTTCACTTATTTCTTATGTTTTCCCCACTTTTGTTCTATGAATTCTTCATCATTTACCCATAGGGTCAGAAATTCAACATTTTCCAATCATATTCGAGTGCTTTCAAACCCAAGGATTCATGGAAGATGTATTAAAATCATATATATTAGTTTTTTATAGATGGATTGAGGCATATTGTAGGTTTAGGGTGATGGATTTGAGGATCGGGACCCTGAACAGTGGCATACGGTGTGATGGTTACTGATCAGGTAACTAAGATCTCATTTTCCTACCACCGAAGGCTTGGAAATGAAGATTGAACATTGCATTCTTTAGGTTCATCAATTCTAGGTGAGTCAAACGATAGAGTCAATAGTGAATATGGTGGATCTAGTGTCTTTATGAATATTGGATCCTCCTTTTGTGAAATCTATGACTATAAACCATCTATCCTAGACAAACACATGTCGTGTAGTCTAGATTCTTACAACAGCTAGGGTTTCTGCCTAAGTTAAATATCGCACACTTTATAGTTGGTCCCACACACGATGTGGTCCTATCCTACCACAAACCTGGTACCTGGGGTAAGTATGAATGTCATGTCCCCATAGGTACACTTCATGTAAATCCATATAGATATCCATGTTATGTGTCATGAGTACACACTCAAGACCCCAGGTGAATCTACACATCATGTAACCCCATGTACATACCATATAGACTCACATAGTTAGCCAAGACATGTGCCTTGAGTACATTCCCAATACCTTGGGTGAACATACATTTCATGTAACCCCATTTACACACCATGTAGAGTCACATGGCTAATCAATCCATGTACATGAAAGGACATGCATGGTTTTCTAGGTGAATTCACATGTCATGTGACCCTATTTACACATTTTTTACTTTTCCATAAAAAATTTCCCTACATATATCTTACTTTGGTACACGGATTTGGACCTGTGAGTAACATATACTCATTAGTTTTACACATAGGTTTTGATGGTGACCTTCATTTTGGAAATAGAGGTACGACGTGAGGTGATGTAAGAGGGATTCTTATTTTAGAAATTATTAACTAGTAAAAGTGATTGGGTGTGATAATTAGAGAGTTATCGAGTTCGATACTCCCCTATCTCTCTAGTTTGTGGGTCCTATGTATCCTTTATATAGGTATAGATGGTTTTCCCCCACATTATATAGGGCTTAGGTCCTCTATATATAGAGTGGAATCCTCTTTATTGAGCACTGGCAGTGAGTGGGTCCTCCATTGGAGTAGTGATCCCTTGGCTGCAACATGTAATGGTGATGTGTGGGTCCTCCATACTCATTATAGAGAGGTTAAATGTGATAATCTTCTAGTAAATGGGTAATTTTAAGCTATGGTGGACTATTTTTTCTTATTTCATTATGGAGATGGAGATCCCCTTTCTTTCTTTGCTTTTTTTCTTTTGAATATATTTGATCTTGGGTTTCTTTATCCTCTATTTCTATGTATTAATCTGACTATATTATTTTATTGCTTCCCACTTGATTTTTTTTGTGGTGTCCTATGGGGTATTTATATACTTACCCCTATATGGTCTATGTCTACATGTGTTGTGTCTTACGCATACGAACGAAAAATCAAATGTGAAATTTGTGGACCTAGTTTAAAAAGAGTATAGTGGTACTTGGAGATATTGACCATGTTTTGTGGTCATATATGGATATTGTGAGCTTGTATCTCTTATTTTTTCCTTTTTTTAGTTGTTGTCATGTTGGCATCTCATTTCTAGTTGGTCATGTATTTTCCCCTTAAAAAATTTATTTTACTTAATTACACATTGATTTATTTTCTATAGGTAGTTTCATGCAGGGTTTATACTCTAGATGGTTTATACTTTTACTATATCTCTATATTATTACATGG
This sequence comes from Viscum album, assembly GCA_963277665.1. Lineage (NCBI taxonomy): Eukaryota > Viridiplantae > Streptophyta > Magnoliopsida > Santalales > Viscaceae > Viscum > Viscum album. The sequence continues at coordinate 1,270,637,027 of OY728164.1, forward strand.
AAATAGTTTTTTGCATGCATATAGGTACATTATATGGGTTCCAGGTGTAGTAGAATCATCTTAGGTTATAATATCTTGGTCTTATATTGAGGTATGTTCTTGTTTAAATTCTGGTTTAAATACCTTTAAGATGTTGAATGGAATGTATATCGGTGTATGAGGAGGATCAGGGGTGTTTCAGGGATTTGGAACATGATAGAAGGAAGAATGGGGAAATCTAGTTCATGTTTCATAGTTGTAACATGGTTAGTAATAATTTTGTGCCCTAACAAATCTTTCCTAAAGGTTTGTTGCATGATTGATGAAATCGTGCTAGGGGGGATTTGAAACCATGTGTAATTGGAAAAATCCTATATGCATGGCCACCACATGGTTTTTCAAACCATGTGGTCTCTCTAGGAGACCATGCAACCTAGCCCCCTCTTGGACATAGGGTAGTGCATGTTTGGCACACAGTTTGAAAAACCATGCAGCCAAACCAAGCACCCCATTAAAAATATGGGATTTTACCTTTTTTCCCCTCGTAATTTATAAATCCTTACCTTATTTTCTTCCCCATTTCTTCTTCAATAGCAAGTGTGAAAAACCAAACTCTCCTAAGATTCCCAAGGATTTATCACCTTCATTTCTAAGTTGTTTGGAGAACCTTTGGGTGTAGATCAAATATGTGGTTGAGTCTAACACTCTTATTTCCTCATTTTTTTTAAGATTAGATCTTGTGTAGTTATTCTTCTCCTTCTAAAAACCTAAAACTATACTTTTACACCTAATCTTAGGTTGGGACTTCTAAGGGTGTTCTAATATGAATCAAAGAATGAGGTTGATCATGCAATTTTCTATAGAATCACTGTATGTGGTCTACAAGTTATATCTCACGGTCTTTTTTTGTTTATTTATGTGTATGTAGTTGTGCATTGGTGTCCTTGTGTTGTCTGTTAGGTTTTCCCTGGTAGAAATGATAAATTTATTGGTTAAATGTTTAATTGAACCCCTCATGATCCTCGTGGGATGCGTTGAGGTTGATTAAACTAAGAATAAATCCACCCATGAGGTGTACCATATTCATAAACATGGTTTTGGGTCATTAAATATGAAATTGATGGGTTTATGAGATAGAACCTATGATAAATATGTTTAGCATGTTAGCATGGGTTTATGAAGGGAAAAAATGAGAATTGTGGGTGGTTGTTTGCATTATTGTGAAGTGAAATTGATGTAATTATGTTTAATTGATAACACAACATAAGGGGGTGTTTGGTATAATGTAAATGTGTTAAATTAGTTATATTATAAATGAAATGTGTTAATGGGTAAAGTCATGGATATGATATATGTGTTAATGAGTTATGAATTTTGAATGGTAAATGTGTTAAATGAGTGATTCTTTGCACATGGTATATGTGTTTAATGGTTAAAGAAGCATGTGCACATGGCTTGATGGTATGTGGGATATTGTCTTGTGGTTCTACACCCACAGGCCAGGTTAGACTGAGGATCTAAAACCCACCTTTATAATTCATGGGATAGGGATTCAGACTGAGGCCCAATTCCCCTAACTGAGGCATGGGATAAGAATTACATGGATTGAGGCTCCTAGGTAAGTGTTATGTTTTCTTTAGTATGATGTTTTCTGATGTGATATAAGGAACTATATTCTTATCCTAATTTATAGTTTATATAACTGGAAAATTTCATACTATGATTGATAAAAACTCATAAACCATGGAATAAATAATTATAATTGTCAAAGTGAACCCTATTAACAAATGGCGTCCAATTTATCTTCTCTTTATATTTTTTATATTATTATTCATTATGTGCTTACATACACTATTTTTTTGACTGTTTATTTTATAGACATTGTTGGTTTTGTCTTACTGAGATATACTCACACCCTTCTCAGGCTGTCATTGGGTACCCGATCAGACTTCATGGTTGTAGGTCAGGACAAGGGAAAAGGCTTTATGTCGGATGGTTTATTTGGGAATGGGATGTGCATAGATGAGGGATTCAAACTTAGAATCAAGACCCATTTTTGGGATTATTATTGTTGTCTTTATTTTTGGGTTCCTCATAGTTGGCACTATCTAACATGACAAATCATATTTACTATTTGGTTTTGGGTTGTACCCAATTTTAGGAAGATGGTTAGTAATTCATTTTTATTGTTTATTTCTTACTGATTATTTTATTTTATACGTTATCCATTGTGTATTACTCGGATAAAGAGGGTATAGTCTCCCCACATTCTCTATCAGACCATCACTGCTAGTTGGAAACCTCTAGTATACTGGGAGGCGCACCTGAGTTCATGTGAAGACCCATCTTAGGGCACCAATTTAGTAGATTTTGAGCTGGGGATATTACAAAGTGCTATCTACGTGGTTTTTATTTTCTGTTATTATTTTATTTGGGAAGGTATGCAGGTTATTAGAAGGTTTCTGGGATTTTCAATGATCTCATTCAAAAGATTAGGTAACCCATATATATAGAAAAATCCAAGTACCTAAGGTGGGATTGTTGTTCTTGATGTGTGTTGTTACAGTTGAAGGATATTTCACTATTGGGTGATGCACTTATTGTTTGATGTGACTATTTTATGATATTTTCTCATGGATAAAATGGTATGAGTTTTTTCATTCATGAATCATTTTGGAACCTATGGATATAGGCCGTATGCATCATGGTAAGCACACATGGAGAAGATGTGTGGGACATGAGGTATAGAATGAATTTTATTTTCTTTGAAAATTTGAATGAAGTGGTGTCTAATAAAGATGATATAAATGGGTAAATTGGAAATAATGTGAAATAATTCTCAAAAATAATTCCTAATTAAAAGTTATAAATGGTTTAAAATATTGTTTTTAATTAGTTGTAAAGGTGGAAAGGTTCCGGAAAGAGAAATATTTACATTGTGAAAGTGAAAACAATTAAAAATGATGTTCAATGAAAATAATTGTGGTTGTGTGAGTTGGTTTACCCCATGTTGAAAATGACCCATGGTAGGGATGGATAAGGGTAGTGATAGAGATTCAACTTTATCTTTTGGGATAGTGTATGCAAAATGGGTTTTTTATGGCTAGTGGAGAGCCTTCTTTCATGAGAACTATGGATGTTCTGTGTTATGTGTTCTGATATGTGTGTTTGGCATTGTAGAGAAATGCCACCATGGTGATGTGTTCCGGTTGGGAGACAATAGTATATCACCAATAATTATCCTCTAGAAGTGGAAAAAGATACCCTGATGATCTAGGGTAATAGAGGAGAGGAGAAGTTCTTTGAGAACTATGATCATTTTAATTTGATAATAGAATATGACCTAGGGTGGGTTGTGTCGATTATGTTTGAGTTAACTATAGAGTTTCAACTACAACACCCTATTACTTTTACTGTATAGGGTGTACTTGAGGTATTCGAGTTCTAGATAGAGTACATCTAGATGATTCTTTATCACTTAGAGACTCCTCCAAAGAAGAGAGTCAATTTGGAAGCTTACATGTTGTGAGGAAAGGCAAAGCGTTGGTGAGATATCTTAGTCCATATTGAGAAGGCATAGGATATTCTGTGGAATAATTTCCAGGAAAAATTTATGGAACATTTATCTCTAGAAGATTTGATATAGGATAAGGTCATATAGTTCATGAGGTTTGCCCAGGGGACTATGTCAGTGATATATTATGTTGGATGCTTCACCGAATTTCAATTATTTGTTCTAATAATGGAAGGAGACGAGGCTTCTATGGTGAGGCATTTTTAGGAAGGACTTGAACATTAGATCAAGTCTGAGATGAATATATTTCACTTAAAGAGGTTTTCTGAGTTTGTTGATCAAGACCTTATTATATAAGGAAAAATTAAGTAGGCATCTGGTGTTGAACATGTGGTTCTAGTTGGGAGATCCAGTGGTGTGACTCTTAATATTAGGAATCATTGTTTTGAGGACTTTCCCTAGGGCAGTTATTTACCGAGTAGTCAGAGAAGATGACCAGACTCTCAGGGTGGTGACCATATGTTTTTCTATCAGTATAGAAGGTTAGGAAAAATGTGTGGTCACTAACCCCAAACACCAGTTGAGTACCAAGCATGCGGTAGAATGGAAAATGAACATAGGTTCTATAAGAACCCTCGATATATGGTAAGTTATGGAGGATCGAGGCCAGTATATAGTGAAGATAGGGGGTTATTTAACCCATATCAGGAAATAAGTTAGAGTTTTACTATTTGTACCAATCGGGGTGGAGGACATGGTACTCCAGGAAAAGGGAGTCCTTATCAGTAGGGTAGTATAGTGCTAAGGACTTGGATAGGAGCCCAAGGTATAAGAGAAGGTCAACTCCATGAAATTAATCCTACACTCAGAGGTGTAAAGGAAGTGCCATAAATAGTTCTAGGTTATATTTTTATAGATTCTACTCTTTCTAGTTTTTTTTTGACATTTTTGTCTTGTATTCCTTTTTATCTACTCAGTTTTTGAGTGTGTTAGACCTAGCGGTGAAGCATATGTGTGAGTTGATTTTGATTGATATGGTGTTAGGGGTTTGATTAGAAAATATTTGGAAATCTAAGGGGTGTGCTCTTGAGGTTGGTGGATATCGTTTCCTATGGGACTTTTTTGTCCTCAAGATATAGGGTTTTGACTAGATACTATGAATGGATTGGATGGTATTGTATCAAAAACAAATTGATTGTTACTATCGTAGGGTAATGTATATATCCCTTGAGGGTGAAACTTATGTTCAGCACAGGGAATGGAATATCCAAACATGAATTTTGGGAATGTTTTCAAAAATTGGTTGAGATCGTAGAACAAGTGGATTTTCTTATGCTTGATGATAGGAGGGAATAGAATGTTTTATTTCCTCCTATGGTGGATCACTTTTAGGATTTTTTTTCCTATGGATTTATTAGGGTTGCCACCTGAGAGAGATGTGAAATTCGTGATTGAGTTTCTTACTGGAGTAGGACCTATTTGTATCCCTCCATATAGAATAGAACTGACAGAAATTCATGAACTTAAAACTTAGTTTTAGGAACTATAAAATAAGGGGTTTATTCATCTGAGTATATAACCCAGTGGATCTGCAGTTTTATTTTCCAAGAAGGCTGATGGGATGTTGCGATTTCATGTCAATTACCAGAGGTTGAATCTAATGAAAGTTAAGAACGGATACCATCTTCTATGAATCAATGATCATTTTTACCAACAAATATGTGGTTTAGTGTTCTCCAAAATTGACTTTATATCAAGGTATCATAATATAAATGTGACACCTTATGATATAATTTTAAATGATTTCAGGAGTAGGTATGGGTTGTATAAGTTTTTCATGATTTCTTTCAGGTTGACTAATGCACCACCTGTGTTTATGGACCTGATGAACCAAATATTTCACCCATACTTGGATCAATTTGTACTCATTTTTTGGATGATATCTTGGTGTAATCCAAGACTCATGAAAATCATTCCAAACATCTTGGCAACATCCTGAGTATACTAAGAGAGAATAGGCTATACGCCAAGCTATCCAAATTTCATTTCTAGATTTATAGGGTACATTTCTTAGGTTACGTCATATCTGAGGAATGTGTTTTTTCGACCTAGATAAAGGTAGGTGGTTGTATCTTGGAATAGCCCAAGAAAATTTTTGATATTCAAAGTTTTCTATGTTTTCACAGTTATTATTGAAGGTTTATCAAATACTTTTCCCATTTGGAAGCACCGCTCTTAGGTTTAACCATGAAGGGTATCAAGTTTGATTGATTTGGGGCATGTGAGAATGATTTCCAAGAGTTAAAGAAGTGGTTAACCACTACACTGATTTTGATCCTACTTGAGTCGGGTAAGAAGTATACCTTGTTTTTTTATGCATTCGTTGTTGTTATTTGGGAAGTCTTAATGAAAAATGATTGAGTTATATCATATGGGTCATAAAAATTGATAACTCATGAATTAAATTACCCTTCACATGATCTTCATTTGGTCACAATGGTTTATTCTTTAAAGTGATGGTGGAATTACTTATTGGGTGAAAGTTTTATCATGTTTATTGATTATAAAATAATCAAGTACATATTCTCCAAACATTATTTGAATATTCAGAAATTAAGATGGTCCGAATACATGCAATCCTTTTATTTTTGAGTTGGTCTCCATGTCAGGAAAGCGGAATAGTTTTTTGGATGCTTTGAGTCAGAAAACTCAAAATCATGTGGTTCAGGAATATAGTTCTGAGTTTAGAATGATGGAGTTGTTTACCGATATGAAAATGGAGGTTTAGGATGAGAAATATAGATAACCATTTCATACTTGGAAGTTTATTTCATTCTTCTAAGCTGGATCAAGGAGAGGGAGTATGAGGATCCAAAAATTTTGTCCTTGAGGGAAAGTCTTGAAGGTGAGTGGCCACCTTCTAGCTAGATAGTTGGAGACGATGAGATCATTTATATTCATTTTCATGTTGTTGTGCTCAATTTTATGAGCAAAGGGTTTATGATTGAGTTTCATTATTTTATTGGGAGGTGTATCTGGGTTTAACCAAAATTTATTGTGATCTTTGTAGAGAGTATTATTGTCTAGGGATGAATAAAGAGGTTGCAAGTTTCGTGATGAGATGCTACAATTTTTAGCAGGTGAAGATCAAAAAATAGTGATCAGGTGGGTTGTTATATCCTTTTACCATTCCGGAGTGGAAGTGGGGAGATTTCACAATGGATTTTTTGGTATATCTTATGAGACTTACTTGGATGAATGATGTGATATGGGTAGTTGTGGATCAGTTGACCAAATTGGCACAATTATTAATGATCTGAGAGACCTTAACTATTGACCAGTTGGGTAACTTATACATTTGAGAGATAGTGTGGTTTCATGGGGTTCCACATACTATAGTTTCATATCATGATCTATGTTTTACATCATTGTTTTGGAAAGGATTATAGAAGTCAGTTGCTACCCAGGTATTTTTTAGTACGGTTTTCCACCCAGAAACGGATGGGAAATCGAGCATACTATCCAAGTTATATAGGATGTGTTGAGGGAATGTGTCCTAGATTTTGTTTTATTTTTGGAGAATCACTTGGTGAATATATTTTTTCTCCTATAACAATAGTTACCATGTGAATATTTAGATGGAACCATATGAGTCACTCTAAGGGAGGCCATGTTGATCATTGTTATGTTGGATAGAGTTTGGGAAATCAGAGTGGTTGGGACCAAGTCTCGTGAAGGATAAATCAGAACAATTTTAGTTGATTAGTAAATATATGGATATAGCTCATAGTAGGAATAAGTTGTATTTTGATCAGTATTAATGACCTCTTAAGTTTATCGTTAGTAATCGTTTGTTCCGTCGGGTTTCACCAAGGTTGGGTCACCATCATATTCAAAAACTGAGTAAGTTAGAACCTAAGTATGTGGGGTCATTTGATATTGTAGAGAGTATCAGACTGGTGGCATACAGATTGGATATTATAAATTGGTATAGTGGAATTCTTGATGTTTTTCATGTGTCATAGCTTTGTCATTATCACCCTGACCCATCTTATGTGATTGATGTTGATAATGTTGATCTTAAGGATGATGTGTCCCTTGAGTATTATCCAGATCGTACTATGGATTGCAGTGATAAATTCTTGTGGGGTAATACAGTTCCTTTTTTGAGTATTTTGGAATCATGGTAATGTTCATGAAGAGACTTGGGGTAGAGAGATAGACATATGGGCCAAGTGGCCAAATCTCTTTACCTCATAAACTCAGTGATGCTTAGTAGAGAGGCTCAAGGATGAGTCGTTATAAGGTGGGAGGTTATAATATCTCTTACTTCTGGTGAGGTATGTTCTTGTTTGAATTATAGTTTAAATAATTTCAATATGGAGAATGGAAAGTTTACCGGGTGTATGAGGAGTCCCAGGGTGTTATGGGGGTTCAGGACATGAAAGAAGGGAAAACGGGCTCATCGAGTGCATGTTTCATGGTTGGCTCATGGTTAGTAGTAGTTGTGCACCAAAAATATTCTTTCCTATAGGTGTGGTGCAATGTTGATGAAACCATTCCAGGGGGCGTTAAACTATGTAGACTTATATAGAGCCGATATGAACAGTCGCTGCACAGTTTTTCGAACTACAGGGTCTCCCCAAGAGACTGTGCAACCTGACCCCCTCTTGGATAGAGGGTGGTGAATAATTAGTGCATGGTTTAGCAAATTTTTCATCCAAACCATTAACCTTATTAAAAATTTGGGATTATTATTTTATTTCACTTAGTATTTATGAACTCTTACCCATTTTTATTCCCCATTTCTCCTCCAGCAGCAAGTGTGATGAACCAAACTCTCCCAAAATTTCCAAGGATAAATCTCCTTCATTTATAAGACATTTGGAGTGTCATTGGGTGAAAATAAAAGATCCAGATGAGTCTAATACTCCTCTTTCATTTGTTCAGATTAGGTTTTGTGTATTTTTTCTTCTTCCAAATCCCTAAACCCCTCTTTTTTCATCAGATCTTAAATTAGTAATTTTAAGGGTGTTCAAATCTGAATCAAAGGATAAGGTTGAGCATGCAGTTTTCTATGGAATCGAGGTATGTGGTATATAAGTTATATCCCATGGTCTTTTCAATTTATTTATGTGTAAATGGTTGTGAATTGGTTCCATTATGTGGTCTATTTGTTTTTCCTAGTTATAAATGATAAATTGATTGGGTAAATGTTTTATTAAACCCCTCAAGATCCTCTTGGGATGCATTGAGGTTGATTGGATCAGGAAGAAATCCACTCATGGGGTGTACCATGTTAATGAAAATGGGTTTGGGTCATTAAATATGAAATTTATGGGTTTATGAGATAGAACCTAGTATATTTATGTTTATCATGTTAACATGGGTTTATAAAGGGAAACCAAATGAGAATTGTGGGAATTTTTTAACATTATTGTGAACTGAAATTGATGTAATTATGTTTATTTGATAACATGGAATAAGTGGAATTTGGTATAATGTAAATGTTCTAAATGAGTTAAATTATAAATGAAATGTGTTAATGGGTTAAGGCATGAATATGGTATATTTGTTAATTATTTATGAATTTTGAATTGTAAATGTTTTTAATGAGTGGTTATTTTTACATGGTATATGTGTTGAATGGTTAAAAAATCATGCACACATTTTTTGGTGGTATTTGGGGTATTGAATTGAGGTTCTACACCCATAGGTTAGGTTAGACTGGGTCTCTAAACCCCACCCCTATAATTCATGGGTTAGGGAGTCAGACTAAGCCTTTATGTCCCAAATGAATTCTTGGGATAAGAATTACCTAGACTAAGGATCCTAGGTAAGTGTTATGTTTTGTTTGGTATGAAGCTTTACCTAGTGATATAGGGGACTATATTACTCCCATTATTCATGATTTTTATGAGTGGAAAAGTCTATAGTGTAATTGATGAAAATGCACAACCCATGGAATAAATAATGATAATGGTTAAAGTGAACCTTGTTAACAAATGGAACCTGGTTTGGCTACTATTTATCTTTTTTTATCATGTTATTAATTATTTACTTGCATACACTATCTTTTTTTACTAGATATTTTGTAGACATTGTTGGTGGTGGCTTAGTAAGTTGTATTAATACCCTATTCAGGCCTTCATTGCGTACTTGAGTAGACTTCATAGTTGTAGGTCAAGATAAGGGAAAAGGCCCTTTAATAGATGGTTGATTTGTGTGTGGTATGTGCGTGGATGAGGTATCCAGACTTGGATTTAGGACTCATTTTGTAGATTCTTTTGGTTTTATTTATTTTGGGTTTCCTCACACTTGGCACTATCTGGCATGACATAGCATATTTACCATTTGGTTGTGGGGTTGTACCCAATTTTGGGAAAATGGTTCCTAATGAATTTTTATTATTTAGTTCTTACTAATTAATTTATTTTGTAAATTATATATTGTGTATTATTATGATAAAGTATGTATAGTCTCTCCACATACTCTATTATCCACTCACTACTAGTCGGCGGCCTTTAGAGTATGGGGAGGCGTGCCTGAGGACATGTGGTGACCCAGCTTGGGGCACCAGTTTAGTGGATTTGGGGTTGGGGATGTGGGTGTTATATAAAAATTTATTTTAATATAGAGTTTCCCAAAACCCCAATAGAGGTTCATTCTATTTTAAATGTATAATTAATTTATTTAATATCAAGAGAAATGGTTTCCTTGTTTTAGAAAACTTCTTCGATGAAGAAGTTGTTAATCATCTAAAGACCCTTTTCCAAATTACCCTTGTTGAATTATAAATATCCAAGTGTAGAATCCATCTAGAAGTGATTAAAACATGTTACTTTGATCTCTGAGCAATTCCAATAAATTTCTAGGTGCTAGCACGATGAATCAATTATCTTGCATTGTTCGTGTTGATCGCTTTCATTCCTTTAAGCTTGAAGAAATATCTCTAGCACTTATTTTTCTTAAGAGGAAGAGAGTAGGTGAATAAAAAGATATTTATGTTGTGTGAAACGATTCTAAAATATTTATTAACAATACAAAATAGATATAACCATCTATTTATAGAGATAGGGTTTGTGTTAAAAAATTTATTTAATTATGTAATGGCCCTTAAATAATAATATAATCTTTAATAAACCCATGACATATAATAATAATAATATTATTATTATTATTATTATATGATGATAACTAATGCGTGCACTGCTAAATATTATTTTACCTTCTTGTAAATTAATATTCATCATTAGATATGTTCTTAGTCTGCTCGAACTCTTCAACACTTATTTAATATGATAATTAATATTTTATTCACTTAAATAAATATTTTATTCAAAATCTAGTGAATAAATTTTATTATATATTCATTAAATGAAATAAATATTTTATTCAAAAACTGATGAATGTAATAAAACAAATTATTCATTAATAAATAAAAAAATTATTACCTTGAAAATATTAGATACCAAAAAATATTGAATAAAATTATTCATCGGTCTTGATAATAATATGTATTCTATTAAAAATTTCAAATAGAATTTAATTGAGATCAATAAAAACACTTAGTATTTGAACCTCTAGGATTCTTTCTCATTGGAATTATGTGAGATTGCATAGAGTCCAATAATATTTTCAAGAAATGGTTCAAGCCACCCAAGAGAAAGAAATTAATATTGCAATGATGACAACCACATATGAACTCTCAGTTTTTAATAAAATTATTTTGTTTAAATATCTCATCAAGTAGGTTTCACATCTATGTCATCAACTTATATTCTTGATATGAATTTATTTGACTATCTAAAATAAACATCATTACACCATGGCCATGAAATTTAATGATGTGGTTATATTTCAGTTAAAAGGTTGAGATATCGACTTCCATAAATATGGAAGGGAAAAATAGTTCCTAGAATTATCCATTAATAACTTGTCATCTTTGATGAACCCAATATACCCTACTTCCCTACAACATATGGAATTATGGTTTTGGTTAGTAAATTTAAGTGTGCGAGTCATTAAATGAAATATTAATAATCTTAAAGTCTAAGGACCATTACAGATGATCATAGATAGGAATATCAGATAACATAAAAACATTTGGAATTTTTATTGGTAGTTATATTCACATAATCTACCATCTTGGACATTACTAAGTGAAAAATTGATGAGAATAATCCTCATCTGCTTGTGAGTACTCACATCAAACAATCTACGTACTATGTGACCTATCATAGTATATTATCTGACTATAGAACTATATTTAAGAGAAATAATCATATCATCTAAAGGTTCTCAAAATAGTAGGGAATTAATATGAAATTATTAATTTGATAGATACTATAGGGAATTATCACATAAATTTTATATATAAGAACAATCAATATGTGATAATATATTTATATTAATATTCACTTCTTATAATATTCATGTAATCCAAAGTGTTTTTCGGAGTAGAGTACTCAAGAGGGGGGTGAATTGAGTATCTATAAAAATTTCTATTTGAAAATTATTCTTAAAAGGTTCCCTAATAAAAAGAAATACAGCCCATTTAATCAAGGTAATACGATTATGAAAGTTTTACTGTTCAAATAACTTCTCAGAAGATTGATTAATTCTCAGTAATCTCAATATCAGTTATTGTTATTAATTTTGAAGCTATTATAATATTGAAAAACAATTATAACTTCTATCAAATATTAATTATCAAAGTAAATCTAGTGATTTCTGAATTATACAGTAAAACAGAGAAAACTAAATTTAACAACACCGTGGATATAAAACAAGTGGTTTAGTCTCAAGAAGATACCTAATCCACTCCACTTGGTGATCACATTCCACTAAGAAGTTTATATTAATAAACTTGATCCACACCCTGGATCGGGGAAAACAACAGTGCATAGGATAGTCTAGGTCACACGACCTCTTCCACAGTTCTTCTTGGGTAAAAACTATTAGGTCACACAATGACCTCTTACACCCTTATCTGTGGTAATAAACAAGTATAAAAAGATATAATAGGAATTATATCTTGTATCCTTCAGTTTAGTGAAAGAGACAGTGTGTGTTTTAATACAGACACACACACACTGATCGAAATCTAAAAACAATACACAATAGAGAAAAGATGATGAGAAAAGGTTAGAAGTGATCTGAGTGTTATTCTATGAAACTCAGGACTTCTAGGATGAAGCAGATGCAAGTATCGAGTCCTCTTGTGAGAAACAGAGTATCGCAAGTCTAGTGCTCTGGTTTCGAGTTAGATCTGGCTTGTGTTCTTCATGGATTTTGTATTGTGAAGATGTTCTTGAATATTATCTATGGTATACCAGTTTTTGGATTCGTGAATGCTTCGTGTGTTCTTCATATGTATCTTGTTGCATGTATCGGTTCTTTTCTCAATAATTCTCGTGCTTCTACTGCTCTGCCACACTTTGTTTTAGGGACACACTTTTCTTTTTATTCTTTGAGTGCATGTGTTGGAGACGACAGGATGCATGTATTCTATACCTCATACCTCGTACTATCAGGTGACATGTCTACAAAGAAATATTAATTATGTTAGTGAATTTAAAAGACTCAAATATGACTTCTAGAAATTAAATTGAAAATGAAAAAATATATTAAATAACAGTGTCATAGTCTATCTGGAAATGGTGTCACTTGGAAACAGTGTCACCATAAAATTGTGTCTTCTTATTTTCCTTTGAGTTGTGAGATAGTAATGATAGAATAGTTTTATATATATCAGGAACTGGTAGAACATATGTGGTTTTAGGATCATGGTGTCCGGTCCTTTTCCAAACGTCTAACAGTGTCTTGAAAAGGAAGCAGTGTCACAGAATTCAACAAATCTGAATCTGGTTACAGTGTCAGGTCATGGTCTCTGGGTCACGGTGTCTGGTTACACTATTTGGTCACGCTGTTTGGTCACTGTGTCTGGGTCATGGTGTCTGGTCACGGTGTCTGGTCACAGTTTCTGGTCATAGTGTTTGGGTCACGGTGTCTAGTCACAGTGTCTGGGTCCTTTTCTAGAAAACCAGAACCGGTGGAAGACTCACGGTTTCTCAGACTTAGCCAAATATCTGTATATAGACTTAAGAAGTAATATTCACAGAATTAATTAGATTTAATCATTCATAAAATAAATTAATTATAAAAAAAATTAAATATAGTTTACAAAAATCAGTCATGATTTATAGGAATTAAGATTTTGAGAGAATTTATTTGAATCATAAAGAAACCAACCATCTTTACACATGACTAGAAATAGATTAAATGGGATTAAAAATATTTGAAAAATTTATAGGATCTGTGATCATTAAAACATGATTAAAACAGAAGGAATCTAATAATATCCCCCTTTTTGATGATCACAAATCATGTATGTTCTTCTCCCCCTTAGGGTATGTGTCTCTCCCTCTTTTGGGATTATCATAAAGAGTAAATAAGTAAATAAGAGAATATAAAATAATAGGTCATAGTACATTAGATGGATAAATATGTGTCATTACAAATAATAGGAAATAAAAATACAAAAATATCCCTATCAAAAGATAGTTTTCACTGTTCTTCAGCACTGGTTGTCTTCCCTTTTCCCTTGGAAGCAGCATCAGGAGAATCTACCGGAGAAGAGGTAGAAGTTGAAGAAGGGAGTGAACCAACTGTCAAAGAAGGAAGAGTGAGTCCTTCAAAAATAGAAGGTGACAAGGTAGATTTGGTGGAAGACTGAGGAAATTGTTGGTCACGGATAATAGGTCTAATCTGACTCAGATCCTGAGAGACATACATAGAGGTAGAGGAAAAGGTACTGGATGGGGAAGGAGGAAAACCAGGCCACAAGGGTGTAGTTGTAGGAGCCACAATATCAGTTCTATGCACATGAAGATAAGGCCTTAATACCTTGATTAATTCAGAAATAATCTCACCAATATACTGCATCTATTTTTCAAAAATCATCTTTGTTCTCCATAAACTTGTCCAACAAAGGAGTGAATCTTTCAAATTTTGAACTTGAGTTTTGAAATCTTGAGTGGCAGGAGGGATTTACAGATTCTCTAAAAAGTACTTGAAATGGTTTTTCATGTCATGCTTATAGAAAACCCTATTGAAGTAGAAATCCACCTTCTTATTAATTTCTTCCTAAGCATCATTTTCAATCTTGGAATGAATTCTTACCAAATCAATAACTTTATCACTATTCTTGAAAACCACATATAGAGACTCTTTTTCAAAGCCACTTAGCAATGATTGAAGTTCTTCTTTAACAACTGTTCTGAGTAGATCAATATCAAAGGAGGGTTGAGATGATTGTTTAGAGGTACTAGAAGCTGTAACAACTGAATTAAGGGACTTTAGTTGATTTAGAACTTTCTTTAGAAATCCCTTATACTCATCATTCAATTTTTTGAGACCAATAATAAGGTCACACATTTCTTGAACTACTTAATTGTTTATTTCAGCCACCTTGTTAGCTAAGGAAGTTTGGTTAGGTTGAATTGGATAGAAAACTTCTTGTGGAATATGACCACTAACATCCTTAATAGAATGATCAATAGGATATAGTCCTGATTTCAACACTTTCTACATATCTTCAACCATAGATCTGAGGGACTTCACTTCATCACTCATCTGTTTGTTCTCAATTATGACCTCATGAATTTCATGCAGCATTTTTTTTTGAATCTTCCATATGATCTTTTCTAATAATAGGGAATCATATCTTTCACTTAGGTATTTTATAGGAGAAGGTTGAGTGTTCATGAGATTTTAAACTCCAGCTAATAAAGTAGATCCAAAGGCTTTCAAATCATCCTCACTCACTAAGGTAGAAGGTTCTTATGAAGGATTAGGAATAGGAGCTGAGATAGGCTTAGGTTCCTTTGAAAAGATAACTTCAAGATAAGAGACTAATTTCAATTGAAATACAGCAGAAAGATCTATACCTTTAACTAAGGCTTATTGGGAATCATTCACATCAAAGTAGCTAGGGAATTTATACCATGTATTCACAGTGCTTTGATCAACTGGATTAGGAATTTCAACACTTTATAGATTAGGGTGATGGTCCCCCTCAATAAGTGCATCTCTCATAGGACTAAGAGATTTATTTCTTTGATCTATTTCCAAAATTTCATCCACAGTAGCTTCACCCATGTCTTTTTCAGCCAACTAAAAGGCTTGGTCAATTCTTTCCTCGGAATATGGGATAATATCAGGAACAGATTGTTCCTATAAGTGTTCCTAAAAATTATATTCTTTCTCAAGAGAAATATCTTCTTCTAGATGCTCTTCTAAAACAACCTTCTCCTTTACATTAACAACAGACTCTTCTCTAGAAGAAAGTTCTTCTTCCAAAACAATAGTTCTTTTAGGAACATGTACTTCCTTCTTAGCTATGACTTGAGGAATAGGTCCACTATCTTCCTTATCCATGACAGTTTCCCATGTAGGTGAAACAACCTCTTCTTCTTGCTCATCAATAGGATAGTCAACAATTTCATCTAGTTCCATACTTGGATCAGATATGTTCTTAGGTCTTGAAGAATACTCAACCAGGTTGAAATTTTCATAAACCCTGTCATTATCCTCCATCCCTGATTTTATCCATGGATTCCAACTGATTTTCATCTTTTTTACTGTAAAATTTGAGATACAAAATTTATAGTCCTTAATGACTTCTTTATCCAGTCCAACAAACCCTTTAGCATGAAGTATAGCAGAGATTAACCTTCAGTAGAACAAGAAGGTTGAATTTGAGTTTGTCTTTATAAACTCACACATATGAAGTATAAAATACTTATATAGGTTAATATTATTTACATTATTTATAAGATGTATCAAAAATAAATCATAATACTTGATTGTAGAAAAATATCATTTTCTTAGACTAATCAGATTCTGAACAAACTTAAACAATAATCTGGTTTCACCATCTAGCTCAGAAGAAATATCTCTTCTCTTTGTTTTATTTCTAGTCAATCTTCCCAAGGATTATTCTAAAATAAAGATCTCACTTGGAGGAGGATGACCTCTCTGTTAGTCCTCAAAAATTTCCTCATTAGATATCCTTAGGCAAGAAGACCATAACCTCGAAGAAAATGTACATCTTTGGCCATTGATCTAGCTTCTCATAACAACATCATATTCTGTATCAAATGAGAATTGAACAAACTAATAAAACTGAGTAACTAGATTTGGGTAAATCGTCCTTGAATCCTTTGTGAACCAATACAACCATCCCTTCTATTTAAGTACTTTCAACACTAGAGACTTACTTGATAGCATCCACTTATGGAAGATTTCCTTTTCTGGTACCACTATTCTATCAACAAGGTTCAGATTTAGAGGAACTTCAGGTGCTATCTTCAGTTCTCTTTTCATTTTCTTCTGAGATCTGTGCTTCTAAAGAGTCGAAGAAGATGGGATATTCATCCTGGGAATTCAACGAAGGTTTGAGAGAGAGAGAGAACTGAAGGGTTGAAGGAGGGCTTACGGTTTGAGAGAAGAGATCTCGGGTGAAGAAAAGAGTGAAACTTCTTTCTTTTTTATCATTTAGGGATATCGAGCATCGCAAATTAAAAAGAATAAAAAAGAAAAAGGACAAAATAACTAATTACAGTGATACGGGTTATAATATGTAAATAAAATGAAAAAGTGTTATTATGGTGAGACCGGAATAGACTTTCATGGTGATACCGTAATAGGTTTTCACGGTGAGACCATAATAGGTTTTCATGGTGTCATTTTTACTATGTGACTTTAAATTGCTGTAATCGTATTCTTTGAAATATTATGTGAAAAATGGTAATTGAGAGATAGTAACTGTGTGACTGTAAACATTATACAACAAATTTATGACAGTAACTTGTAAAACTTTGAGAGTGAGACAGTACTTCTAAGACAATGCCTCGTGAAACTATAAACTATAAAACAGTAAGTTTTGAAATAGTACACTTACTACTTAAGATTTGTCATTCCTAATTCATGTGTGATGTAATATATTCTTTTATAATTTAATGGTTTGGTGAATATATTAGAAAGCTTATATTTAGTTACAATTAATTCCAAAGTGATATCACCTCTTTTATAATGGTCTCTCAAAAAATGATGTCTTACATCAATATGTTTTTTCCTAGAGTGTGAAACATGATTTTTTTGAGATGTTAATAGCACTTGTATTGTTACTATTTATAAGTACATTCCTAAATTGATATCAATAATCTAGTAATGTGTGTTTCATCAACAAAATTTGTGCCCAACAACTACTAGCAGCTATGTATCCAACTTCAGCAGTAGATATTGAAACGGAGTTTTGTTTCGTACTACACCATGATACTAGTGACTTGCATAAAAAGTGACATGTTTCAGATTAGGTTTTTTATCTAACTTACAACCATAGAAATCATCATTAGAATAACTAAATAACTCAAATGATTATCCTTTGGGATATAACATTCCTAGATTGGGTGTATTCTTGAGGTATTTGAAAATTCTCTTAATAGCATTTAAATGATATTCCATAGGGTTTTCTTGAAAACGTGCACACATTTATACACTAAACATAATGTCAGTTCAGCTAGCAGTTAAGTAGAGTAATCTTCCAATCATTCTTCTGTTAGTGGTTTGATCAACAGATTTTCCATCTTCATTGAGATCCAACTTACAAGTAGTACTCATTGGAGTGTCACTACTTTTACTCCTATCCAAGACAACATTTTTTAGAATATCTCTAGTATATTTTCATTGATTTAAAAAAATACCATCATTATTTTGAAAGATTTGAAATCCAAGAAAGAATTTTAGTTCACCCATTAAACTCATTTCAAATTATTTTTTCATCATTTTAGAAAATTTAATACATAAATAATTTTTTTAAGATCCAAAGATAATACCATCCACATAAATTTGAACTAATAAAACATCATTGGAAATTCATTTTATAAAAAGGGTAGGATCATCTATACCTTTTGTAAAACCTTTGAAAATGAGAAAAGTACTTAATCTATCATACCAAGCTCTTGGGGCTTGTTTTAAATCATATAAAACTTTTGATAATTTAAAAACATGATTTGGAAAATGAGGGTTTGTAAAACCTAGGGGTTTCTCAACAAAGACATCCTCATCTATATACCCATTTAGGAATGTACTCTTAACATCCATTTGATATAGTTTGAAATTCATATGTGCATCATAAGCAAGCATGATTCTGATGGCTTTAATTATAGCTACAGGTGCAAAGGTCTCTTCATATTCAATTCCCTCTTCTTGACTATAGCCTTGTGCAACTAATCTAGCCTTGTTTCTAACTATGTTACCATATTCAACTACCTTATTTCTAAACACCCACTTAGTGCCTATGGTAAATGTGTCTTTGGGTCTATCAACAAGTTTCCAAACATTGTTCCTTTAAAATGGATTAAGTTCTTCTTGCATAGACATCACCCAAAACTCATCATTGATAGCATCATTAATGTTTTAGGTTCAAGTTGTGACAAGAAGACTTGATGTTCAAACTGATTTATAAGATAATCTCTAGTTTGAGTTCATTTATATAAATCTCCTACAACAGTATCTAGATGAAGGTTCTTAAGGGTTATAACAGCTTTAGAAAAAGAAGGACTAGTGATTTTAGGTTCTTCAACAGGTTCGGGTTCATTATGACTTGAATCTGAAGAATTTCTAGAACTGGAAGTTTTCCTAGATTCCTTTGCAGGATGGTTATAGGATTTTGAATTGATGTCCAAATTTGACACATCATCCTCTAGGTTCTCTATAGTGGTCTTAGGCTCTTGTGGATCTATCTCATCAAACATGACATAGACAGATTCTTCCACACATTTAGTTTTTTTGTTAAACACTCTATAGGCTTTACTAGAGATTGAATATCCTAGAAACATTCCTTCATCACTCTTGGATGAAAATTTGTTAATATTGTGTTTAGTATTAAGGATATAGAAATTGCAACCAAAAACTTTGAATTAGCTTAATTTGAGTTTTCTATTGTTCTATAACTCATATGGTGTTCTTTTAAGAATAGGTCTAATCAACACTCTATTAATATTATAGTATTCTATATTTACTACTTCTGTAGAAAAATAAAAAGGTAAGTCATATTCACTAAGAATAGTTCTTGTAATTTCTTGAAAGGTTCTATTTCTTCTTTCTATAACTCCATTTTGTTGATGTGTTCTAGGGGCTTGGAAATTATGACTATAGAAATTTTCTGAACAAAAGGATTCAAACTCTTGATTTTTAAACTCATGACCATGATCACTTCTTAAGGATTTAGTTATAATTCCACAAAGATTTTCTAAAGTTTTAGCATATTTGGTGAAATGAGAGCAGGCTTCACTTTTGTGAGCCAAAAATAAAGTCCAAGTATATCTAGAAAAGTCATCTACAATAACATAAACATACTAATTCCCATTTAAACAAGAAAATATATATGTCCAAACAAATCCAAGAGAACCAGTTCAAGAGGATGAGAAGTTGACACTTATTTCTTCGGTTTGAAGGAAATTTTTTGTTACTTTCCCTTTTGACAAGGATTACACTCTTTATCGTTTGGAAACTCAAGTTTGGGTAGATCTTTGACTAAGATTTTACTAGTTATATTTCTAAGGGAGTGAATATTATAGTGTCTTATTCTCCTATTCCAAATCTAATAATCTTTGTGAAATACACTTAAACATAAAGGATTTGAAGAAACTAAAGACACTAAGTTAAAAGAGTATACATTTTCATTTCTCAATGTAGAAAACACTAATTCATTTTTAGAATTAAAAACATTGCAAGAATAATTTTCAAATTTAACATGAAATCCATCATCACATAGTTGTGAAATACTAAGAATATTATATTTCAATCCATCAAAAACATTACTTTGGAAATTAAAACTGAGTTAGAGTTACCGATTTGGACAAGGCCGATGATTTTTCCTTTTTCATTTTCACCAAGAGTGACATGTCCACCATCAATTTTTATTAAGTTCTTGAAGCATGAATAGTATCTTTTCATGTGTATTGAACACCCACTATCAAAGTACCATAAGATTTTATAGAATATCTTCAAGTAATTTTCCGACAAAATAGTCAAATAAAAACAGACTTTGGTACCCATATTTTTTTGGGTCCAGTAATATTAGTGACTATTGCTTTAAGAACCCACATATGCCTCATAGGTTTCCTATGAGAATTATGTAAAGTAATTGGAAAATAAACACTATTTAGTTCATAAAATATTAAAAGAGTAGAGAGTGTATCCTAATTTTAACTAGATTAATGTTTTTTAGAACTAGGAGTAAAGTTGTATGTCCTAGACATAGAAACAAAATTGGTTTTTCCAAAATTTCTTTTTCTAGGTTGATAGCCAATACCAGTAGTATATTTAGAAGAAATTTTTTTACCTAAATTTTGTACCAAATTATCTTTACCATTAGTAAACCTTTAAAGTTCCTTTTTCAATTTATCATTATATAGCTTTAGTTTATTGTTTTCTTTGAGTAATTGAACATTTTTCTCTCTTTCTACAGTAATTTCAGATTTAACAATTAATGTAAGAGAATACTATTTTTTTAAAGAATTTTATTTATATTTTAGTTCATTACATGTATCTTCAAGCATATTACAGTACTCAAACATTTCTTCTTTAAACTTATTCTCATAATCACTTTCATCTTTAGAATAATAGGAATTGTGTACAGGATATTCCAGTGTTACCTCAGATGTGTTTGTCATAAAACACATATTGGATTTGTTATCTTATTCATCATGTGAAGATTCTGAGTCACTTGAACTATCCTCAGAATCACTCCACATTTCTTTTATTTCCTTTTTATACTTTCTATCTTTGTTCTCATATTTATTTTTTTACATGATCTTGGGAAAATCATCCTTTACATGTCTCTTTCACTTACATTCATAACATACTATCTCATTAGACTTGATACTTCTTTTCCAATCTTTCTTCCAGCTTCTCTTTTGATCATATCTTCCTTTGAAGTTAGGCTTTTTGAAAAATTTCTTCTTCTTGTAAAATATCTTAAACCTTCTGTCTAATTTAGTCATATCTTCATCACTATTAGGTGATGATTGTTCACTGCTGAAACTTTCTATAGAGACTTCCAATTTCCCTTTTTCTTTGTGTTTAGAGGTGGTGGTATTAAATGGAATAGATTTTCTTTTGGGTTCATCCTCCTCATCCTTATTTTCTTTCATCTCCACTTCACACATCATTAGTTTCCCAATGAGTTCTTTGACATGTAATTTTCTGATGTCACATGACTCTCTAATAGAGACAGAGGTTCCTCTCTATCTATCAGGTAGGCATCTAATAATCCTCATGATTTGTTCTTTGACAATAAATTCTCTTCCAAGATAAATCATTGTGTTGAAAATTTGTTTGAACCTGAGATACATTTCAGAAATAGGCTCATCAGGTTTCATTTTAAAGTTATCATATTTAATATTATAAGTATTAATTCTCATTTCTTTCACACTATAAGTTCCATTATGTGAAACAGATAAAGTATCCCAAATTTCATGGGAAGTTTTATAGGAAGAAATTCTGTTAAATTCTTCATCCCCTAAAGAGAAATATAGAGCATTCATGTATTTTCATTTTTTATTTTAGGCAGTCTTGATTGGGTCATCCCAAGTGATTCTATCAGTAGTAGGAATCTTATACTCATCTATAATTAAATACCAACTTTCAAAACCCATACTATCTAAATTCATTTTCATTTTAATCTAACATTGGGAATAATAGGTTTCATTAAATAATGGTGGTATTTTTGTTGCAGCACCTTCAAGTCTGTTATCCATAATAAAGAAATAATTTTATAGAGATAGAAATTTAGAATTAATAGAAAATTATAGATATTAAAAGTACAACTAAAATCATAGTTTAATAGTTTCAAAAACAGAGTCTTAAAACAACCCTTTGATACCAAATGTTGGTCAGAGTAGAGTAATCAAGAGGGGGGTGAATTGAGTATCTATAAAAAATTCTATTTGAAAATTTTTCTTAAAAGGTTCCCCAATAAAAATAAATACAGTCCAGTTAATCAAGGTAATACAGTTATGAAAGTTTAACTATTCAAACATAAGATTGATTAATTCATAGTAATATCAATATCAGTTATTGTTATTACTTTTGAAGTTATTCTAATAGAGAAAAACAATTATAACTTCTGTCCAAGATTAACTATCAAAGTAAATATAGTGATTTCTGAATTATACAGTAAAATAGAGAAAACTAAATTAAAAAACAGAGCAGATATAAAACAAGTGGTTCAGTCTCAAGTTGAGACTTAATCCACTCCACTTTGTGATCACCTTCCACCAAGTAGTTTATATTAATAAAATCGATCCACACCCTGGATCAGGGTAAACAATAGTGCACAAGACTGTCTAGGTCACATGACCTCTTCCACAGTTCATCATGGGTAAAAACTATCAGGTCACAAAATGACCTCTTCCACCCTTATCTATGGGAATAAACAAGTGTAAAAAGATATAAGAGGAAGGAAATCTTGTATCCTTCAGTTTAGTGAAGAAGACAGTGTGTGTTTTAATACAGACAAAAGACACACTACTCGAAATCTAAAAACAATACACAACATAGAAAAGATGATGAGATAAGGTTATAAGTGCTCTGAGTGTTATTCTATGTAGCTCTGGACTTCTAGGATGAATCATATGCAAGTATTGAGTCCTCTTGCGAGAAACAGAGTATCACAAGTCTGGTACTATGGTTTCTAGTTAGATCTGGCTCATGTTCTTTGTGGAGTTTTTATTGTGAAGATATTCTTGGATCTGATCTATAGTATCCCATATTTTGGATTTTTTAATGCTTTGTGTTTTCTTTAGATGCATCTTGTTTCATGTGTCGGTTCTTTTATAAAAAATTCTCACGCTTATGATGTTATACCACACCTTGTTTTAGGGCTACGCTTTTCTTTTTATTCTTAGAGTGGATGTGTTGGAGATGATAGGATGCATGTATTCTTCACCTCGTAACTCGTACTATCAGGTGACATGTCTACAAAGAAATATTAATTATGTTAGTGCATTTAAAAAACTGAAATATGACCGTTATAAATTAAATTGAAAACGAAAAAACAGATTAAAGAACAGTGTCACAGTCTGTCTGGAAATGGTGTCACTTGGAAACGGTGTCACCATGAAATGGTGTCTTCTTCATTTCTTTGAGAAGTGAGATAGTTATTATGGCATAGTTGTATATATATTAGGAACTTATAGCATATATGTGGTGTTAGGATCACGGTGTTTGGTCCTTTACCAAACTTAGAATGGTGTCTTTGTAATGAACAAATGTCACAAACATCAATAGATTTGAAACTGGTTATGGTGTATGGTAATGGTGTCTAGGTCACAGTTTCTAGTCATGGTGTCTGGTCACGATTTCTGTTCATGGTGTTTGGGTCATGGTATTTGGTCACGGTGTCTGGTCACAGTGTCTGGGTCCTTTTCCAGAAAACCAGAACCGGGGGTAGACTCACAGTTTCTCATACTTAGCCAAATATATGTATATATACTTAATCAGTAATATTCACAGAATGAATTAGACTTAATTATTCGTAAAAGAAATTCATTATAAAACAAATTAAATATAGTTTACAGAAATCAGTCATGATTTATAGGAATCAAGATCTTGAGAGAATTTATTTAAACCATAAAGAAACCAACCATCTTTACACATGACTGGAAACAGATTAAATAGGATTAACAAGATTTGCAGGATGTATAGTATTTGTGATCATTAAAACATGTTTAAAACATGAGTATTCCAACACAAAGTATAAAGTAGTTAGGTCTAGGGTACTAAC
Organism: Viscum album; assembly: GCA_963277665.1. NCBI lineage: Eukaryota > Viridiplantae > Streptophyta > Magnoliopsida > Santalales > Viscaceae > Viscum > Viscum album. The sequence continues at coordinate 1,270,661,377 of OY728164.1, forward strand.
TCCAAAAAAAACTCACTTACACAATATAAAAATTATAATGACTAGTTAAACCTCACATATAAACATGATTCTACTGAGTATGTCTGTAGTTTCTAGGCCTACCATGTTTCTATGAAAGGGTTGTCAAAGACGCATGTCCATGCAAAGAATCTATTTAATACAACATTAATATCTTGTTAATATCCCAAAAGTAGTGATATAACTAAGTATCCACCTCTTATCCCCATGTTAGAATCCTAACATCCTTACTAAATCCATAGTCAAATATTATCATAAAATAATAAATATCCTTTTTGTATAACCCAAAATCGAAACCGAACATTGATAAATTTATTCTTAAGCTATATCAAAAGCCACAATGTACTTGAGTATTATATATATTTAAATCACTAGTTGTAATAAGTTTTTCTTGAATATTAGTATAGACTTATCAATGATACTAGATCAAATTAAAATAAATAAAGATAAGTTTTGAATTCCCCTAATTGGTAGGAACTCTTCCAATTCTTATTTTCCAAGCACTGTCAGATAATTATAATTGTAAATATATAAAATTATGTTTGATCTCTTTGATATTCACCTATTATGATTTATGGATCAGTAAAATAAAACATCATTATATATCATGTCACATGAGATAAATTCATACCACTTAAGCTGGTGAAATTATTTTAATCTCTATAATCTATTCATATTCCTATGTATTTTTTGTTGAAAGGATTATATGAAAAAAAAGCTCAGTCTTGAGTTTTTAAACTTATATTTTTTAATATATACTATGAATGTATTTTTAAAACCTATGGATCCATTTTTTAGATATTATTCCCTAGAACAGGGTTGTTATTTTAAGTCATACTTGGAGAAATTTCATTCCTTAGTCTTAACAAGATGGTAGGCCTCAACATTTATTTTATATATATTATTATTATATCTATCTTGAAAACTTATAGTGCTCTGACTTACCAATTAGTGTCACATTTCACTCATTCATTTCCAATCAAATATTATATTATCAGTATGTATGAGTTATTCATAAATAAATTTATGTAATCTGTATATCTTATTATAATTTATTGATTTCACTGGCCCTTTCTATTTATTTTTATTATACATATACCATAGGGTATCCTTTTTTGTCTCATTATATTAACATATTCCATAAGGATTCCCCTAAATGAGGTAGCATAGATAATCAATAACTTAATATGAAGACCATATAAATATGTTTTGACAAGTAAAATTCAAAAAGGATTTTAGTCGTGATGAGTCATGAAAAAATTTCAGACTAAACCTTTTAATAATCAATCTTGTTATATTGGTATCATCTTATACCATCCATGTCTAGTTTCTATTGAATACTCACAAGTAGTATCAAATATTAGAAACATTCAAAATATAGACTCCCTAAATCTTGATACATGGAGTCTGTTACTTGAATTTATATATAATTTTCAACCTTATAATATTACCATGTACTACTTCTTTTTATGAATATTTATTCTAAAATAATAATAAATGTATTACCCATCAGGGTGAACAAACTCTTTGATTATATATTCCTATACAGTATTTGTCTTTGGAACTAATCCCCCCACTAAGCTTAATGGAGTTCAGTATTCCTATGACAACTCATGTGCATCCAAAGACTTAACCCACAAAAGTTAAGTCTTATTCCATTATCTTCAAGGAGATAATCTTTATTTATGTAAATATAGTCAATCTTGACTAAATTTTAATATACATAGTGTCCATAGGATCATTAACTCAGATTCACCTTAGTGTTCTGATATTTGTTTGTAGTTAAGGCTGGATTTTAACAAAATGTTTTCAAAAATTACTTTTGGTAGTGTTATAATTGATTATTTTCATATCACATTTAATATTGTATCTATTATACAATTTATCTGGAATGTGGTTAGTTTTTGAAATTTGTTTTAAAAAATATATCTTAGAACAAATAATGGAATATTTTCAATATAAAAAATACTCATCATTAATCTTCCTTTTGATAACATCATGAAATTAATATATATATATATATAAAGAAATTTTAGTTATTAATAACTTTTACTCCACATATATGATCAATGATCACTTGGATAAGATATTCTCTGATAAGTTGTCTCAAAGAAACCTTAATATTTACCAAGTGCGCTTATTTACTTTACTAACCATTTCTAAAATTTCATAATAAAATCTCAGGAAGTATATGAATTTTCATTTTGATTTAGAATCGTTCACATGGATATGTTTAAACAACTCTAGAAATATTTGTGATGTAACTTTATTTCAAAAGACTTATTTATCTAAAACATGATAAATAGTATGTTTTTATATCTTGTATCTTATCTCAATTGAGAATAAAACACTTTTATGGGAATAAATAGGTCAAATACTTTCAGTTTTATTTGATAAATAATTATCTTGACCTAATTTCATAATAGTATTATATTTTACATTCCTTGTTCATTGCAAATGATATGTTTGATTTATGAATTGTTGAACTGTTAGTTTAGTATTAAAGTACCATAACAACATTTATTCCAAAAATAAAATAATGTTGCATTATGTCTATATGACCACTAAGATAAATATTTTGGTAATAATTATTAAAAACTTTAATTAATCCTATGTGAATTGAGAAATAGTGAGCACCCCTTAGATGACATAAGAATCACCCTTTCTCAGTTCCTTTTGAGTTCACTCTATAAACATTAAATTCTGGATTGTTTCCTATATTTAAATTTCATGTATGTTGTAAGAATATTATATTTAATAAACAATTGGTTAATAGAGACATTATTAGTATACCCAAATTGGATATAGCTTCTTTCTTCTTCAATTCATTTAAATTTATTTTCCAGTGTACATTCTTTCCGCTTAAGAAGAAAATAACCTCCTATTAATTCATATTCCTTTGAATATTTTGTATCATTTAAGGAACCCATAAAAGATATTTTTTTCTTTATATTATCCATGGGATCTTCATCCATTTCATTCAAATATTTCACCAAAAGGGGTTGAGAAATAGGTTTCAACCAATCCTTATCTGCTTGGTGAGGTATGTGAAGTTACCCAGTCATTATCCAAGTATCACTAAGAGGGGGAGGGGGTGAATCGGTGATATATTTTTATTCTATGTTTCCTTTAATTTTGAAAAAACCTCCACCTGCACTTAAATATTTCTTTCCCTACTGAACACACACAACCACGGGAACATAAGATTTACAAGGTTCACTACTCAACAAGAGTAGTTATGTCCTTGGTATGGTACAGAAGTAATCTAGTACCACACAATCCACTAGAAAACAATCCTTTGATGTGGAATATAATGAGTAAGATATACCCTTACACTCGTGTAATACTTGGGAGATAATCCTCAAGTGTGTGTGCACCCTCTTAGCACAAATAGGGTAATGCAATATTTATGTGCTTCTTGACTAATCTTCACAAATATGATATTTGAAAACAAATATTCTCTTTCCTATCTAGAAGCTAATAGGAACTGCCTAGACATCATAATAATACTTAGTCATATACCCCAATCTTATCTTGATCCACTTGAAAGTACTTGTCACTTAATTTGGGTACTCAAATCTTCAACTTGTAGAGAACCTTCGTGGAGCTCCTTCTCAAAGATCCTAGCTTCACAGAGCACTCTAGTTCAAAAAGATCTCTAGTTTTTAAAGCTCACTAGATTGTAGAGATCACTATTTTGCAGATCGAAGATGGGTCTTTGTGAAGTTCTATTCTTTCTCAAAGCTCAATGGCTCGTTGTGAAGCTCCTTTCCTTTATGGAGCTTACTGCCTTCGCAGAGCACGCTTTTCTCCGCAAACCTTCTTCACAATTTAAGATCTCTAAAATTCTCGTTAAGTATCTCTACTTCTCTATAAAGTGTAGGGGGATATTTATAGGCTTTTCCCACTGACTCTAGAACCTTCCAGCCATATCAGCTCCATGTCAACATCAAATTGTAGAGCTCCAAAATTTCTTCCAAAATTCACTCTGTTTCACGAAGCACCATGGCTATTTTCTAGATTCACAAAGATCATCATAATCACGAATCATTATATCAAAACCTTTATTCCTATGTGATTCTATTTCTATCTTTATACTTCCATGATGCTCCTTCTTCCTTTGAGCTGCAGCGATGCTCCTTCTTCTTTTTCACCACAAAGCTTGCTTGCGAAACTCTTCACCTCTACCATTTGCGAAGCTCATCGTAATCATGAAGAACATCATCAACTTTCTTCATCTCTTCTCAAAATACACTTCATGAAGACAATATTCTCAAAATTCATGCATTTTTCATATTTTGATATGATCTTAAAAGAAATCCACTTTTTGCGATGTTAGCCCAACTCCAAATTTTGGAACCCAAAAATTTGGTAAACACTGGAAAACTACACCACCTTAGACATCTTCTTTTGCAAGACCAACCATGATGATTTAAAACCAAGATTCTCCCCCTTTCCTTTATAATTCTTGCATCACAATTTCTCCAACCAACTTATGATATTCATGAAATAAAACCCAGTAAAGCATCTTCATATTTATCATGGAAAGTATTGTAACTTTCATGTGTTTTATCACCCACTTATACAATGTGATGTGATTTCCTTTCTTCTAAAACTTCCTTAAAAACAAAATAAAACACTTCATGCATTTCAAAAATTTATCATCCAACTTGGTCCCAATAGTATAGACAAAATTTTCCTAAGCAATTTATCCATTTTGTTTATACAGGCTTCAAAAAATATGGATAACCTTGATGGTAAAGATAATAATATAAGATTAATGGATAATTTCTTATCCAAGTGGAATCCTAATTTTTCTAATCGGTCAATATACCCCAAAATTTTGATAGATTTATCAGTAACTAGATTAATTTCTTCCATTTTAAACTGATATAGTATATTAACAATCTTATTTATTTTTAGCCTTTCCTTATCTTTCTCAAGATAATGGAGATGATATATTATGGTGTAAGAATCCATGTATTTATGTTTTATCATCAACTATATGAACATAGTTGATAATATAAAAAAACAGACATATAAAGAATCTGTAAAATATCTCCAGTAGGTATCTTTTTCACCTTTACTCACCTACTAGGGTGGAAGAATAGGAATAGGGGATTGAAACACATAATACAAACTTTATGATACTAATGTGTCACATAAATGATTATATCATATCTGGAAATTTGTATTTGTAAGATAATTACCTGAGTTAAGGAATGATCTCACTTTATTCATGGTTTTCCTTGTCATTTTCTAAAATAATTAAAACATAAGATTAGTAATTTACTTGATTACTAATTATGCGAGACATAAAAATTTTAATTTTATTAAGTCTCCTACAATTTTATCAAGCCTCGACATCCCTTTCTATTTAAATAGTAATTTTTAGTTTCTTGGAAATTGTAAAGGATTCATATTCCCCTTCGCAAACCCCAACAAGGGTTGGTCAACCTACTTCATAGTATTTAGGTAGGAAAGCCTTTTCTAAATGAGGGCTTGCAACTCTTTTATCCTTTGAGTGTATTACCCAATCTTAAAATCTTAATGGTTATTTCCTCAACACTTTCCTCCAATTTACACCAAGTCTATCAATGGTTACTTCTCTTGATGTAAAATGGTTGAGTCAACCCAAAACATTCTGAATAAATCCCTTTATAAAAGTAATTTTCCTAATAAGGGTTGGTCAAATTATTAGGTCTATTGGTTTTATTCCTAATAAAGTAATGGAATTTCAAGTCTTAATTAATATTTCGTTGAGGTATTTTTTACTATTTTTTGTAAAAAATATATTTTTTACACGTCTTATTAATGTTAAGTAGATTTTACTTAAGTGATTAACCATGTTTTAATAAAACATTTATGCATAATTTATTTATTTAGATTTCATATTTTCACATTAATTCATTTATTTATGTAACCATGGTATTTCATCCATAAAATAAGTAATTCATGAGATATAAATAAATAAATGGCCCAATCATGAGCTTATCTAATGGTCGATTTATTGAGAAGATAATAAATCAACTTTTCGCCTAGGGGAAATAACTTAATATGTTGATCATGGAATGATTTAAATCCTTTCACATGTACACCTATGTAAATATTAGGTTAGTAACATATTTGTTTCATCTTGAACGTCCTCCACAAGCCTTGGGACAATTAATTTATTACATATATTTTATTACACAAATGCAGTTGAGGGGAACAAAAGGATTGGTTAAGGGGAATTATATAAATGGCCTTGGAATTATAGGTCCTACATAATAATATACATAGGGTTGAATTTCATTCAATAATATTTAATTTAATAATTAATAATTGAAAAACCATGAAATAAATTAAATAAAATAAATCTAACACATGAACAGGTCTTGGTCAGGCTCATGAACGGTCATACACATGTAATGAATATGAAAAATTAAAACCTGTTAACAATCATTTCTTATTCATTATTTATTGTTAAGATAAATTTGATTGAATTAATTCATTTATTCATTCATTCTTTATTTCTTTATTTCTTTTTTATCTTCATGACCTTACAAATTCACTTGGATATACCCATCATTACGGTATTCATGAAAAATAAATGGCAGGACTAATAATTACATCCAGTTATAATAAATAAATTAATATTTATAAATTTTTTAAAACCATTATTAAATTTTCAAAAACAACAGATTATAATCAATATAATAAGGTTTTAATGTTAAAATTAACAATTAAATGTAATTTTAATTTTTACAAGCCACACGTCATGTATCCCAATTTCTATGTAGTCGGGTTACATGCTTGGGGCTTTGATGTGTTCCTAAAATGGACCACATGGTATATATAATCCAACTACATGTTGTGTATCACTCTTTTCGTGTGTCCACTTGACCCTATGAAAGACTCGGTGTGTTCTTCAGATGTGGAACCACATAATGTGGATTCCAACTACACATCGTGTGTTCCTCTTTTTGTATATCCACTTAACTTTCTGAATAGCACATCGTGTATTTCATATATAGGAAATAATGAACCACATGGCGTGTTAAATCCATATAGACACTATATATGTCATTATTACTATAGGATGTCAGCCATAATTGGTTTTTACCATGTTTATGACCACACAAGATGTGAAATTTTCACCACTAAACCATGTAGACTAAATGATGTGCACGCCAACTATATGTTGTGTAATCAGAAATATTGTGTGCAAAGTTGGTCTGGTATACATGTAGTTTTAAATAAATACACCTATTGAAGTTTCAATTTGTAATGTCATGTATCTCATATCATGTCTATATATATTTTACTCAGGTACACAATTTTCACTCCACCTACATGCCACATAACCCAGTCTTACCGGACAGAAATCTTAGTACTTCCCAATGGCATATCAAGTCATTCATCATATGTTATTAAGAAAATGAAATCATGAATAATGATAATTAAAAGGTTGATAACATATTAATAAAATATCATATTAATGAAAAAATAATAATAAATGAAATATCATACCTTGATTACATATATAGATTAAAAATAAAATAAATATTTATAAATTTGAAACATGATCCCTCTGATACCACTTGTCAGTTCCGGGCATAGAAAAAAAACATAGGTGGGCATTAAACTAAAATTTATTTTAATATATATTTTCCCAAAACCCCAATAGAGGATATTTCCATATTATATTTATAATTAATTTATTTAATATTAGGAGAAATGGTTACCTCATCATAGAAACTTTCCCCAATAAAGATGATGTTGATTATCTGAAAACCCTTCTTAGGATTACCTGCATTGCTTTATAAGTATCCAAGTTTTAAATCCCTCTAGAAGTGATCCACTCATGCTCCTTTGATCTCTAAATGATACCAATTTATTTACAAGTTCTAGTATAGTGAATCAATCTTCTTACATTGTTCGCGCTGATCAATTTCATTCCTTTGAGATTGAAGGAATCTATCTAGAACTTCTTATTCTTGAGAGTAAGAGAGGATGAGTAATGGAGATAGAATGCCATTGTGTGTGATGATTCTCAAATCTCAATTAACCCGAAATAATATACATAGTCATCTATTTATAGATCTAGGGTTTAGGTTAAAATATTATTTAATTGCATACAAACCCTTAAATAATATTATAATCTTCAATAAACACAATTCTATATAATAATATTATTATTACTATTAATAATAATTTAGGAAAAATGCTAACTTACGCACTAATAAATATAATTTTATTAGATTTTAAATTAATATTCACTGTTATACATGATCTTAGTCCGCTCGAACTCCTTGACATTTATTGAATATCGAAATAAAATTGTATTCACTTAAATAAATATTTTATTCAAAATCCATTGAATAAATATTTCTTAAATATTTAATAAATAAAATAAATATTTGGTTCTAAAAACTTCAAATGTAATCAAATAAATTATTTATTAATAATTATTAATTCATTTATTACCTTGTGAGTATTAGCGATCAATAAAACTTGAATAAAATTATTCCTCAGTCCTGAGAATAATATTTATTACATTAATTAAATTCGAATAGAATTTAATTAATATCAACAGAAACACTTAGTGTGTGGCCCTTTAGGATTCTTTATCATTGGAATTAGGCAGGATTTCCTAAAATCTAAGATTACTATCCAGTAACGGTTCAAGGAACCCAAGAGAAAGAACTTAATATTCTATTGATGACAACCACATATAAATGATCATTGTATTATATAATCCCTTTGTATAAATATCTCATAAATAAGGTTTCACATCTATGTCATCAAACTATATTCATGATACATCTTTCTTTGACTATTTGAAATAAACATCATTACACAATGGCCATGTAATTTAATGGGACATTTATATTTCAATCAAAGGGCTGGGATATCAACTTCAAAAAATATGGAAGGGATAAATCATTCCTCGACTTATCCATTAATAGAATTTCATTATTGATGCAACCAACATACCCTGCTTCTTGCTAATATATGGTGTGACCGTTTTGGTTAGTAGATCTAATGTTAAAGTCATGAAATGAATCAATAATAATATTTAAGTCTAAGGACCATTATACATGTTCATGGATAAGAATATTTGATGACACCCAAACATGTAGAATTACTATTAGTGAGTTTGTTCTCATAATATCTCATCTTGGAGATTATCAAGTGGGAACTTCATGAGAAAAAGCCTCATCCACTTATGAGTACTCACACCTAATATTCTATGTACTATGTTCTCTATCATAGTATGTTATTCGATTATAGAAGTATATTTTAGACATATTTTCATACTATATCAAGGTTTTCATCATAGTGTGGAACTATTATGACCATATCAATTCAATAGATACTCTAGGGCATTATCACATTAATGTTATGCTAAAGAAAAATCAATATGTGATAACATATTAATATTACTATTCACTTCTTTGAATATTCATATAGTCCAAAGTATAAAGTAGTTGGTTCTAGGTCACCAACTCCAACACATTATGCTAAGGCCTCCCATTTCAGTTATATATCAACTTGAAGCTTTTCGCCATCCCCTGAACTATTAGAGGTGGGATTGGGGTGTCACACTTGGCCTACTTCCATCCCAAGAGGGTCCTAGTGGCTCAAGTTGTGAGAAAAATCCCCACTAATTGTAAAATTTAATAATAATTGTTAGAACCTTCCACTTAACATTTCTCAAAAATTAAAATATTTCACTTTACCTTCCAAATATTTTTCGAGATTCACCCAAACCCTATACCAATATTATCCTCTATTACCTCATCATTGTCTCTTATTGTGTCTTAGCTCTCCCTGCCATTGATCCCCCTCCCCCACTTTTATCATAGTCATACCTCTAATTATCACCTTATCTTCATGCATTCAGTTTATAATTATGTATTTATTTTATCATTTAATCCTAATATATATTAAACCATATAATACTCTCCTATTGTTGTGTTAATGGTTCTACCATATAACAAAAACCCAGTATGTTCCTTCATTATCTTGTAAACTGATTATGTATCACCAATCATCATAAGTGGTTTTTTATGGATCAATTGGACATGTGTGTTCTCTTCCTTTGATAATTCAATTTTCACTATAACATAGTCATATATATTACCATATTGATATTACTTAATGATAAAAAATATATATATTTTCATTAATATATCTATCTTGAATAATTTTAGAACCTCTTTCTAAACTCTCATAAACTAGTTGAGAAAAATATAAGACAAAAATTTATTCCATTAAGATATATGCATCAATTTTTGATACATGAAAAGAATTCAAACCCAGTAGAAAAAAAAATACTTAATTTAACATCATTAATGTCATATTTTTCTTCTATATTATTTAGATTATTTACAATATGCACAAAATATTTCACCATATCACTCACTCCCTCATAAATAAAATAGTCCATAGAATGAAACTCGTCATTACTAATCTATACTTGTTTTAGAACAACTCTTATTTGATATTCAATGTAGATAGCCTCTTTTTCATTACAAATATTATAATTACAGGAATAATCACCCCCCCCCCCCCATTGAGAACATTAACAATATTAATTTCATTTTTATGAGACTTATTGATAAAAAATTCTAAAGAAATCACATCTCAATTTAAAGTAAGTTAAGAATTTACTAAGTGGTTGAAGTTTCTTCACTAATTAAAGTAAATAAAAAAATTATCATACATCATATTTTGGTAAAACCATACTTTCATTATAATTTTTAATTTTTATCTTGAGAATTTACCACTTTATCATCTCATAAATTATTAACACACTATAAATATTAAAAAATAATAATTTATTCGTTTCCAAAGATTAAATATTTGAAAAAAATAAAATAAATTATTAGAACTTTATTTTGGAACAAATTTAATGTATTTCATATATGAAATAACCAAAAAATGACCCATGATAAAGTGAAGTGCTTAGAAAAAGTCGCACAAACCTCAAAAACCAAACAAAAACAAGAAACCAAAAATATACCCTCATACCCATTTCTTATATTAATTGACCAACCAAAGGTGACCTCACAAAATATTGAATATGATGAGTTCGAAATCACCTTCCACCACTATCCAATAGTGTTTAAATTTTAAATAGTGGAAATAAAAGGACCCAAAAACTATCCCACGCACTAACTCAGGTGACCAAAAAAACCAAAATTGATAAGAAAATAATGAAAAAGATAAAAAACCCAAAGTATTGGAAAACATTCTTCACACAATTCTTCATCACCCAAGGAGTCCATTTAATGATGGAATTTTTATCCACCATAATCACCATGGTATTGTAATTTATAAGATACTTCTTATATGAAGAATTCATGTACTTGAACTCCTTATAATACCCTTATAATGAATCATTAATTTTATCCACCATTTTATCCAAAACATCATTTTCCAAAACAAAAATATCTTCATTTTCAATATAAGCATCATACCTCTATTTTATATCTGATGGAATTATTGAAGGAATTAAGGGGATAATGATTCTAAAAATATAACCTAAATATTAATTATTTAAGGAATATAAATCCTAGTCATTTGAATTATCCTCCTGTAAGGATTCCTCCTGAGCATTAACATGCCTTATCTTAAAAGAATATTGAGTGACCAATGTTTTCTCCAAATGAGAATAATAACTCCTTATATTTCATTTTATATCTATATGTTTCATGATAAATCTATCAATATCCCCTTCCTAATTTTTTTTCATATACTCATAAAGGTTTTTATTAGGTAGTATTTTAAGAGAATCAACTTGAACAACCACAAGAATACCCTCAGTAGTATTCATGGATTGATCAGAAACTAGTCTCTCGTTCTTCTTCACTAGATAATCCAATCTAGTATTAATAGTATATAATTTGTTTGTAAAAGGCTCAACCTCATTGTCACTAGTTTTCATAGAATGAGTTTTTCCACACTAGTTAACTAATTCTTTCACTTCCCTGGGGTAGTGAGAGTTTGTTTTGAATATCCTTCAAAACCTATAACTTATTTACTCTCTGAATAGTCATAATCCACCACTGGGCTCATATAATTCTATAGATTAATTACCTAATGTATTTAAGAATTAATTCTACCATAATTCTCCATGTATTTTGGGTAGACTTTAGGATACATCATATTGACTAATCAATCAAGAAAAAACTCCATTAAATCCATAAATTTTCCCCTAAAATCTTTAGTGATAAATCTCACTAGACTCAAGATTAGAGGAGTTAAATAGAACCTTAGAAGTTTTCTTCTCATTATAGACAGCATCTCAAGATTCCAACTTAGTATGAGAACCTATATTAGTTTATATTTTCTTCAAACTCATCAATGGATCATCAAATCAATATGATTTTATACATTCAGAAAAGGAGTGTCCCTAAAACCTAAAATGTGAACAAAATCCACATCTTGAATTATATTCAATGGTAATCTAAATACCCACATGAGTATTTATGAAAATTATCAACTCCTTGGGAAACAGTCATGATAGGTCCATCTCCATGGAAATCCTCAATGTTAAGGGATGCTTAAATTTTATCGTTTGATAATGAGATAATAATAATTAACCTAGTTAGTTCTTTATCACATTAATAATGGAAAGGTTTTTTCATGGGATCATCAGTATTTGGAGATACAACCACATCACTATAAACTTATAATCATGAGATTTATCCAAAATATTAGTCTATCAAAGAATATATAACCAATGGAATTCAATGTATCTATCTTCCCTCAACTAATATATTGTGAATTATCTTTCATTTTTAAATGCATATAAATTCACCATGGATCCAAAAGAGTAATGATAATTGGGTAATATTGTAACATCCCTATTTTATTATTATGATGAAATATTTAACTTTTTTATTTTTTGGGGTTTCCTAGTTTTTTTATTATTTTTCTGAGTGTTTTATAAAATCTCAAGGCTCCAAGGGAGTTTTAGTCTTAGGATATAGTACCCCACAACATATCCTAGACATGCCACATCATGAGGCTAGTATTAAGTCCCTTGGTTCTATCTGACTATGGTTATCCATAGTTCAAACCTTGGGTTATACCATGGAGGTAGTTTCATAAGGGTGGTTAGAGTTTCATATAGGTGCCTCATAATGGTTAGGGTGGAAGACCATGTCGTATGTATTAGGTTTTTTCATGGTGGGAATTTAATCAGGGTAAATTTCCAGAGTTGTGTAAGGGTGATTATAGATTTGTGTAAGGGCAGTGCATAAATATAGAAGGGAGTTATGTGAAAATGTGATAATTATTACATGGCATAGAGGGGATGGCTACACTATGGATGGAGTTTGGTTATTTTTTTCCATGCCGCAGCATGGAGGGTCAAGTTGCAGTGGTTTGGGGAGAGGGGTCAAGACCACTCTGCCTTTTTGGATCCATTTTTATTATGGTCCTTAGACTATACTACAGTAGAGACTCCATAAGCAACATGAATTCATGGTGTATAGGATCATGATATCACCCTTATCTTCCTAATTATTTTAAGGTTGAAATAACCCTTTTTACCCCCTCATAACCCTTTTGTTTTGGCCTCCTCCCCCCCTCTATTCAACAAATCCATGTTGAACACAGGGGGAGTTATCCCCTCCCTAACCCTTATTTTTATGCTTTTATTACATCAATTATAAGTTGTTTCTGAATGTATATCCCTCTATATGATTGGTTTTCCTTTTTTATTTTTTATTTTTTCTTCTTCCTATCCTCCTTTTTCTCTTGGTTTTCACTTCCTCCTCAAACCCTAACAGTCTTGGGGGTTGAGTTTTAGGATTAGGGATATTTTTAATTTTAGGGTTTTTATGTTTAGGGCTCATATAGGGATCCTCCTTAACTAGTTTAGTTCACTCCATTAAATTTTTCATGATGCAACTTATTGCAAAGAATTTTCACTCGATTTAAGGTAGGTGTTTATGTGAACTTTATTTATTGGACATGTCATTTTGTTCTTTATTCTTTAAATCTCCTTGTTTATCAAATTAAAATTATATATTATAACTCTAATGGGTTTTATAAATATTCTAAAGTGATTTCTTACTTTGAATAAGGAGTATTTGATGGTTTTTCTATATTTTCAAGTAGTTGTTCTATTAACAAGTGTATTTTAAATGTTTTAATAGTTTTTTTCAATAAAACATTTATTATTAAAGTTTTTTAACTAATTTGGGTTTTTTACAAAAAATATAAAGAAATATTTTATACCTTTAGAGTTTTTAAATGGAAAAGTGATTTGATTATTCAACTGATTTTAGAAAGTGATTGAGTTAATTATTTTTTAATATGTTTTATAAATGGATTTAAAATGGATATAAGGGACTTAGAATGCCAATTATGTTTTTATTAAGACTCATTTGGTACCTCTAAATTTTTTCATGTCATGTGAGTTTGTTAAACCGACTTGGCCCCCTTTCTTTACTTTTCTTGATATAGATTGCAACCCCCTGAGGGGGATGATATATATTTTTATTATGGACTATAAAATGTGGAAGGATATATTTCTTATGAGGGTGTTGGAGGTGAGATGAGATTTATATGTATTTTTAATTGGTTTTGATCATATAATTCTATTATTTTCTCACCTCATGCTTATTGATTCATGAAAAAAACCTTGGAACTTAGATAGGTTAACTTAGAAATGATGAGATCCCCCACACTAGTTACAGATGTCATCCTGACTATTGAAGTAATCTATGTGGTTCCCCAATGGACAATTAAGTAATTTTGTGTGTGTGTGTGTGTTTCCATATGGTTCACTAGAAAATTTATTACTATGTGTCTATAGCCTTAGTGACTTAGAGTGCACACCCATGATACCTAGTGTATTTATTTGACACAATATAGTACTTTATATGGGACATTCCTTATTGTGTTCCCTAGTTTTATTAAACTCTATGGAACCATGACTTTTTTATTAAGCTTTCTTATCTCATAGGTAACATGGTTCTCTATTTTTTCCCTTACTACTTAGGTGCATTGGCATATTCTTATAAAATATTGGTATAAAATGTGATATAAAAAGTGTATTTTTTTAATTTGTTTTGAAAGTGGATTTAAAAAAAAGAATGTTTTGATAAAAGAGGTTTTGGATGAGGAAAATAAGTTCAAGTGATTGTTTACATTTAAATAAAAAAATTGAATCATTATAAAAATATTATTGATAAAGTATTTGGTTTTTTGTGTTCTTAATTGTAGAAAGATATTTTCTAAATTTATTTCAAACTATAATGGATGAAATCTACATTGAAATGAATTTCACAAAATCCTTAGTAAAATATTGTTAGTCTTGGTTATATTTAAGCCCTACATATAACATTCCATGTATAAATCTCTTATGGTTTTCTTTTAAGTGAAATCATACTTAGATACTATAATAACCTGATATTTTAGTATGTATCACATTATGTAAATATCTTATTGAATAGTGTGTTATATATAAAACACAAAACTAAATTATGTAATACTTTATTAAAATTAAAGGTAAAAATCAATAAAAATATGAATATAAAATTTTAAAAAAAAATTAACACACATTAGTAAATTATATAAAGTAAGCTTAATAACACATAAAATTTAAAAGGGTCATTTTCATTAAAGTGTTTTCTCTTTGAATTTTGTATTTTTATTTAAAAGATAATTTTATAAATTTTATAATTATAATTTAAATAAATTAACTTAATTTATCAATTTAGTGTGTCAAAAATACATAAGGGAGGGTTTTTGGGATTTTTCTGAAATGTTTTATTTTTTGATGAATAGTGAAAAATGCTAATTTTACAAATATTGTCATTTTTATAAAATTATCATGATATAAGAATGATTTTAAAATTTATGAAACAATTTTTCTAGAAAAAAATATATATTTAATAAGTAAAATAAAACATTTTGAAAATATAATTTTTAACTCAGAATCAATGTTTGACATTTTATAAATCTAAGTAGTATTTTTATTCAAATAAAAATTATTTTTGGACCCCCCTTTTAATCAAGTATTCACAAGGTTAATTTTGGTTATGGTTTAGTTTGAAATTAAAATAAGTCTCATTTTAATAAATATAATGCAATTTATTCTATAAGAATTAATGTTATAAAATATTTTGGTATAAAATTATTTTTATGCATACAATAGGAATTTTTATAAAAAAATCATTATGTTATGAATATTTATTTTAAAATTAATTTTTACAACTTCTGGAAATTTAATATCTTAAAAATGGATTCTAAATTTGGGGTTATAATATTAAAATTATATAATAATTCAAATTTCATTTTTTAGTCATAATTAATAATTACCATAGTAAAAGGTATGTTACCACTATAAGTGTTAAAAGGGTTAACATGGGGGGTTAAACTAAGAGATAAGGCTTTAAAATCACTTAAAATTGTCTCAATTTGATTAGATGAGTGGATTTAGACCATAAAATATAATATATTAAAAAAATTACTAAATTGTGTCCATTTATATTATAAATAAATTTATTATATTTAAAATCTATTATTATTTATAATAGTGTTACTCCCCTCACTTATAAAATAGAACCTCCACTCCTCACTCCTCCACACATTTTAAGCACCCTAGATCAACTAAGCCCTACCCAAATCACTTACCAAAATTCTAAAAATGTACTAGAGGTATTTGACTCTTAAAAATACCAATACTATAGGGATTAAGGTGTAATAAAAAGGAATATATCAAATTATTATAAGGTTAGAGTGCATATAAGTAATACAGGACATGAGGTAAGGGTTTCATCTCAAATTCCCTTCTTTGACACACATTTTGTATTATGAACCTATTTTATTTATATGGTTTATATGATTAATATTTTTGGTATTATATCATGATAATATATTTAATCATTTTATTTTAAGTTTCATTTTAACTTTTCTCTTTTAAAGAGGTTTTGAATCAAATGTTAAAAAAGTTTTAAGGGTTTCTTGCCTTACTTTTATTCCTTTGAGATGTATTTCATATTCACCATTTATTATATATTTTGTTGTGTATATACTTCCCTATGGATTTTTTTATTATAATTTAATTAAATTCAAGGTATTTACAAATCTATCTCAAGTTATATCTTTCATGGGTGTTTGATTCAAGAGATACCAATTTTGTAAGGTTTTCCTTATCTCAATTTCCCTTCATTGATAAATATTTTATATTCACTATCTTCTTTATTTTGTGTGATTTATATATTATCCATGAATTTATTTTATGATTATATTCATTAAAATTATGGGGACTTACAAATTCATATAATTTTATAACTTTCATGAGGTTTTAAATCTTTTGTTACCAAAACTATAAGGAATTTATGTTACAATTTTACTTTTTATCAAGATTTTTTATATTAAAATTTTTTTGGGAGAAATTGAGATTATTTATATATTAAAATACATTAATTTTCTTCTCTTATGGTTATTCTAGGGCTTTCATGTATTCTTTCCATTTTTCCTCTCTTTGGTACGCAAAAATACCGAAAGAATGTTTTTAAGACAAACAGATTATATTTATCTATTTAGCCCAGGAATCTTTCTCTAATATATCAATGTTCCTAAAAAATTATCTAATTTTAAAATATTTATTAATTTATTTTTATATTATATTTTAATTTAATTAAAAAAATCAATTAAATATTCATATCATTTTCCAAATGGTTAATTTTTTTACTTTCTATACAAAATGGAGAAAATATTTGTTTTAAAACGATAATAGCATGAACAAATATTTATATCATCATGTAATTTCTTATTATTAATCTTAATTTAAAAATTTATATGGTTTTTTAAATAAAAAATTATTCCCATTGTTAAATTAATTTTTAATTTTAAAATGTTACCAAAACAATAGGATGTTTTCTCTTTTCTTTTAAAGCATATTTCTAATGCTTTTATAAAAGTATTTTTAATCTATATCAAAATTGTTTAAGGATTGATATATTTCAATAAGGATATGATATTATGATATAATCCACTTCATTTTTATTTATTTCTTATTATGATAATGTTTTAAGGATGTTTTCATGAAACCCATTTCTTTCCCATGTGTTAATTAATCTAAGATGAAATTATGAATGTTTTTTTTAATCTTGGGTAAGGCATATATATAGTTTTCATTATGTGATGGTTGGGACCAAAATTATATATCCCTCAAATTTATTGAATAATTTTTCATATCTCGTGATCTCAAAAGAGTACATGGAAGGTTTTCCCAAGACCAATAGGATACACGGGTGCTTTTTTCAAGCCTAAGAGGGTATACAGGTGATTATCCCAAACCCAAGAAGGTACACAAGTTATTAACCTAAGCCTACTATGTGATTAATTAATTGTTGGTAGCACCGAAATATAATTTATAGGCTTATTTTTGGGCCACAAACTTATGTATTATGCTTATAATATGCTCTCTTAGCTCATAATTGATTATTGATGATTTCACACTCTAATAAGACATGTATTTTTTTATGACAAAGCCTTATACCATGACTCATGATTTATGGTATATGAATTGTTGGGTTTTTTTCATAAGTTATGATCATTTTATCATTCCCATATTATCATCATATGCTCACTTATTATCTTCAATTGATAATTCCTATATTTACCCTTATTAATAATTTAAGTTCACCCTTCTTATGTTTCTATTTACATGTGTTATGATGAATTATATTATATAATATATGTTTATAAGGGTATAATGTGTGAAGGATTTTATAGGAGATATTAAATACTTGTTAAGAAATAATATTTTCTTGGTATAATTGGAAAATTTCTCATTTGATGAGAAAGACATGGGTTCTGTTGCTTAAATATTTTTTTCCTAATTCTCAAAAATTTTAAACCTAAAAAGGTATTAGGTATGTAAGTGAATAGTTATTTTCTATTAAAATTTTAATTATAGAAGTTTAATTTTGGGTCTCTTAACTTGGTATCAAATCCAGTATGTAAAAAATAATTTTTTTTATCATCAGATCTGGGTGTGTTGGTCTAGGGTATCTCAATTGGTATCATAGAAAGGTTTTATATAACATTAGAGGTTAGGATGTTATCAAATGAGGATATTTTATGATTTCTAGATATCATAATGGGTTAATAATTATATGTTAAATCATAATTTTAAAATTTCATATACCCTTTTGAGGTTTTATGTGATGGGAGTTTAAGGTGATTAAAGATATTTTGAAAGAATATTAAAGTATAGATAACTCTTTCTATTGGTATATGATTTAATATTAATTGATGATTTATTTTATGTTTCTAGGGATTGGTATGAGACAAATTTAGTAAAAACACTAGGGATAAGTCTAAGTATAGGATAACATCCTGAAATTTTGATAAAGTAGAGATTGTGTGGTTTTAAAGCAATGAAATCCTAGTCTTGATACAAGATCTGGAGTAGATGCACCTATGGGTAATAACCCTAAAAAATTAGGTTGGGCATTAAATTGATCTTTACTCTATACAAAACAAGTGGGATTAACTGTATACCTAGTTTGACATTCTAAGGGGATATGATTGGGTTAATTCACATTTTATTTATGAACCCTTATAAAGTATTTGAATATTTTGTTATAGATTTGATGTTGGGGTAATTATGGTCAATGTGGATAATGAATTATTTTTTACTGGTAATATAAGTTGACTACAGTGGATAATTGTGAGGATTGAAAAGTAATTTGGTGATAAGGAAATTTAGGTTATTTTGTTAAAAGATTAATATCCTTTTGGGAGTATATATGATAATGGTATGTGGTTAATTTTTTTCAGGGGTAAAGGTTAAGTTAAATTTTAGGAACATAAGTTTCCATGATTTTTAGATTTAGGATATAGTAATGAATTTATTTAATGATTATTGAGTTTTAATAATTTTTTAGATGAAAGTTAAGTTGATTTTGGAAAAAATGTGATCAAGTGTTTTTTATTTTTCAGTTTAGTATTTGGTTGGACATATTTTGAATAATTTTATGGTTAATAAGTTATGGAATTAATTAAGTTGAAATTTGGGATTTATTTTTTAGGATTTAGAGATTAATTTTTTGTTTCTTTATATGATGTTTTATTCATATTTTATTTGGGTATTATTTTTACTTATATTAACCATTTTTTATTTTAGTAAATGACTAGTGATAGGAGGAATAAATTTTAATTCCTTTATAGATCTTATGATACCTTAAAAGTTTATTTCAATGCTTCAGGCATGAAAAATTCATCATGTTAATTTATCATTTATAATATTAGATGATGTAGAGATAGTAAAATACTAAAAACCAATGTTTGAAATTATGATTTTGGAATATAAAGAAACCAGGTAAATATATTTTCTCACATTCTCTACATAAATAGTAAAATAATTCCTCAAAATCAAGAAATAGGAAGTTAAATTAATTGATTCTTATATGGAAAATATCAATCAGCTACCAAGGTATGATTTTTGAAACTCATTCACAAATACAAGTCTCATAATGGTAAATTCATAGTTTAATAAATATTTAGTAAATGATAAGTTTCATAGTCTTAACATAGAAATCAAAGTTATTTTCAAAATTGAATGTAATTTATGTGAATTAAAATGTATTTCTTACCACTTTTATATATTTATCTTTCACTATATACTACTTCTATTTTTCCCCTCTATTTTATAGATCCAATATTAGAGATCCTTTTTAAACTAATGGTTTTTGAAGTCCTCTTCAACTACTGGGAATTGATTTTGAAAAAAATTTAAACTATTTTCCATCACTCATGTGATAAAACTTTAGAATACAATTTTATTAAGGGGGATAATGTTACAGCTTAAAATTTTAGTATGTATTACTTTAATTAAATATCTTGTTGAACGGTGTGTGATCTACAAAGCACAAAACTAGGGTAAGTAACACTTTATTTAAATTTATGGTAAAAATTAAAGATTTATCAATATTTTATGTTAAAAAAATAATTAACAATCATTGGTAAATGATATGAAATAATTTTCAGAAAACTTAAATTTTAAAGGGGTCATTTTTCTATAAAAGTGGGTTTTCTTTAAATTTTTAATTTAATTTAATACATAATTTTATGAATTTTAGAAGTTCAGTTTGAATAATTTTACTTTATTTTTGAATTAAAAATGTAAAAATTATCCTAGGGTTATTTTTTTGATATTTTTTTAAAATGTTTGAATTTTGGGTGAATAGTAAAATTACATATTTAACAAATACTATCACTTTTATGAAATTATCATGATATAAAAATGTCTTGAAAATTTATAAAAGATTTTTTCTAAACCAAATATATATTTAATAATTAAAATATTGCATTTAAAATTATAATGTTAAACTTTGAAATCTATGTTTCACATTTTAAAAATATAAGTAATATTTTTATTCAAATAAAAACTATTTTTAGTTCTCCTATTTTAACCAAGTATTAAAAATGTTATTTTTTATTTTTGTTTGGTGTGAAATTAAAATAAGTCTATTTTTAATAAAAATAATCCAATTAATTCCATTATAATTGATATTATTCATTATATTAATAAAAAATAACTTTTATGCGTAAAAGGAAATTTTTCTAAAACCTATTTTTCATTATGTTATGTATACTTATTTAAAATTTTATTTTTATTATTTATAAAAAATTAATATTTTAAAATAGATTCCATATTTGGAATTATCAAATTCAAATTATGTAATAAGTTCCCTTTAATTTTCTTTGACATAATTAATAGTTACTACGGTAAATATTTTGTTATCATGATATGGGTTAAATGGGTTAATGATGGATTAAACTAAGTGATAAGGCTTCAAATATCACTTAAAATTATCTAAATTTGATTGGATGAGTGTATTTATACCATACCAAATATTATATTTTAAATTAGACTAAATTTAAGCAACTTTCCATGAGAAATACATTTATTGTATTTAGAATTTTTTAATACTTACAAGAGTGTCACTCCCCTCACTTATAAAAGTGAACCTCATCTCATAACTCTTGCACACACATTGAGAAACCTATCATGAGTAATCAAAACCCAAATAACTTATTAATTTTCATAACCATGTATTAGAGTTCTTTTATCACTAAAATACCAATCCTAGAAGGATTAAGGTGTAATCTAGTAGAATGTATCCAAGGAGGAGTGTATAGCACATATGAAGAAAGACATGAGTTAAGGTAAGGGTTTCATCTCAAATTTCATTATTTGAGAAATGTTTTTAATTATAAACCTTTTTTTTTATTTTGTGTATATATTACCTATTTAAATTATTATATCATGATTTTCTATTTATTTATTTATTTTAAAGGTTGGGACTGAAGCCTCATTTTTATTATTAAAGCAAAGCAAAGACCTCTTTTAACTGGGTAGAGGGAGACCCATTACATAGCCTGAAGGCCCAGTGGGCTTGTATCCCATTTCATAGCCCGTAGGCCCAAATGTTTTGCCTAATGCCCATTCTGTGAATAGTAACCTACCTGCTATAGTACCCGTACAGTACCGCCGCCACGACAGTGCCCTGCCACCGCTACAGTACCCGTCGCTGCAACAGTATCGTCGCTGCTACAGTACCGCTACAATACTTCTACATTACTGCTACAGTAACCTACGCCCAATGGGTTTTGAACCCCCATTTTTCATGTAGGATTACGGGGTGTTTACCACTAAGCCAAACCCCAACTATGATTGTCTATTTATTCATAGTATTTAAATTTCCATTTCAATTTTTCTCTTTCAAATAGTTTTTGAATCAAATATTGAAAATGTTGTTAGGGTTTCTCATCTCACTTTTATTTATTTGGATTTGATTCCAAAGGAATAACCCAATTTTATTAATTTATAATTACAACTTAATTCAAAATAGTAATTCAACATATTCCCAAAATATCTTTAGTTATAGTGCTTTATAGAATTTGGAATTTGATTACAGATCAAAACTCATGTTATTTATTCAAAAATGGGAATTTTCCAAATAATAGAAACACCTAAAATACTATCCCATATTCACTTAATATAATTGATACCAAAATCCAAGATAACTCTAACTCATCATTAATCCCTATGAAAAATATTTTAAAACATGTTTTGAGAAAAAAAGCTCAGCGAGGGTGTTTAAAACAACAAAAGAAAAATCTTTTTTGAAATTATTGAAAACTATTTAAAAGTGGTTTCTGTAAAACAAGATACTTTTATTTTTTTAAAACATTTTAGATACTACCCTTTAAAATCAAAAGGATTTTCATAAGAAAAAAATCATAAAAAATATAATTCCAAAAAATATTTAATAAGGATTAAAATATTAAAGAATTATTTCTTAAAACAAAAACCTTTAAAATCAATTTTTAAAATCAAAAAAATATTTTGAAAATCAAACTTTTATTTTTGAAAAATATAACAGTATTTCCTTTTTAAAATGAAATTAAATTATATTTATAAATCTTAAAATGGAATCATTGATGCCACCTAGAATATTTAAGGGATATGTTGGTCTCACCCATCAATTTTTGGAAAAATTACATTGAGTTTTGAGTTCACTCTTCATCCCATATCATCATTTACAATACCCAAGTATCAAATTTTAACAAAACTATTTTAGTAGCTTTATTTTCTCATTTTTGAATTCTATCAGAACATTTATTTTCAAATGAAAATGTTAATTTAAATAAATATTTTCAAGAAGAAGTAAAATATATAAATAAATTCATGTTTATTGGATGAGGACTCAACAAAAGTATTTTGTAACAAATACACACTTTAAAACATAAAATATACATAATGATCTGAAGAAAATTAGAATTCATGGAAAACTCATTGAATGAAATCATTAAGTTATGAATAGAGATAGTTAAACATGGTTTGTTGATAAAGATATAGGGAAAATGTGAACTTTTACATGGAATATTTTAAAACATGTATGATAACTATGAATGAATAAAATTTCATGAAAATCATATTATTTTCAAAAGAAAATATGGTTTAATAAAAAATTGTGTGGTATTTTTGGAAATAAAACATTTTAAACATGAAATAGTTATTTTGAAACTCTTAAAATTTTATATTTGAAAACAATTTTTAAAGGTAAATTTATTTCCCAAATTCCATAAATGAAGAGAGATTTGTTTGGAAACATTAAAATGAAAAATATTTTTATAAAATAATTACCTTAATTGGGAATTATATTTTTAAAATGTAGGAAGAGATTTTCTATTAAAAATGGAGGAAAACATGGAAACTTTAAAACAGTAATTTTTAAAACATTTTCCCCTTACATCCAAAAACTAAGTTAGAACTCCTTAAATATCAGCCTTTAATAATAGTTTTGTCTAGAAAATTTGAAATAAAAAATGTTTTTTTAAAATAGTTCCTTAATAACTAGGGATTTGGAAACTTTAATATTGAAATTTAAAACATTTTACCTTGCCTTAATTATAAAATAATACCTTATTAAACCTTCCAAACTCTAATCCTTAGTATATCTCCCTCACTAAGGTATTTTACAAAAAATCAATCTCCATCATGTCTCTCTATATCTCTCTATAATTTTGAATAATTTGTAGCACTGGTGAAGGATTTTAAAAGAGTCTTTACTCCAAAGTATCTCCTTTATATAACCTAATGTTCATTGTACATACCATATAAAATATTATTGAATAGTTTTTTGTTTAAAAATTAATGTAATGGACTTTTTTCTACAATTGTTAATAGTCTACCTTAGCTTGTGAGTATTTTAAATGTGTGAACATAATATATTTACCCCTACTCATGATCCATTCACATGTTATATATCTCCAATGTAAAATTAAATATATAGATATCTATATATCCTATAGGTGACTGTTAAATAGTTGCAGTCCAAGAGGATGAAATTTATTTCCTTCAGAATTTTATTTCATGTGTTTCATAATTCAGTGAGAATCCTATTACATTGATATATATATTTATTTATTTATTTATTTATTTATATATATATATATATATTTATATTTATTTATATATATATATAACCAATGATCAGAAAAGCAATAGTTACATGTCGAGAGGATGATGATTAAATCTAATGGTATTGGTTACGGTTACAATTTTATTTCTTACATTATAGTGAAGATTTCATTTCCCGTACATGCTATATATATATATATATAGTTGTGTGTGTAACTTATCATTACCCTTGTTACAGCCACATAGAGGAAAAAGAAGATGATGGATTCGCTTTAATCGTGGCCTAGTGAGATTCATCTAGCCATTATTCAATCACCAAGCCTCATGTGAATCCATTAATCCTCATGCGGATCCATAGAGTGATTTCATCATTTTGAATGTGTGTGTGTGTGTTATTTTGATACCCAATATAGTTGTGTCATATGGGAGGTTGAAGATGACTATAGAACGGGTTTTATTTATAAGTGTGTGCACATTAATAAAATGATGAAAAATATCCATTTTTTAACACACCCCACATAAAAATTTTGTTAAAT
Organism: Viscum album; assembly: GCA_963277665.1. Lineage (NCBI taxonomy): Eukaryota > Viridiplantae > Streptophyta > Magnoliopsida > Santalales > Viscaceae > Viscum > Viscum album. Next base: position 1,270,686,883 of record OY728164.1, read on the forward strand.
TGGGTGCTCACTTATAAATCAATATGTGCCATGTCATCCTAATGAAAACTGACTGGGCCTAGTCTTGGCCTACGGTCGCTACGCCTAACCCCTGTGGTGAGGATATCCATCACCATTCCTTTCATGCCAACTTGCATGCTCACTCTCCAATGTTAAACCATGGGAGGGCTCCCCATGTGCTCCTTAATAGCCACTGTCCCTATACCTTTGGGTTAATGATTTACTACCTACCCTAAGAAACTCACTTGACCTCCCCTTAGGCTAAGGTTTGCTATCCCATTTTTATACTTAGTATATATACAATTTTACTTTTCTAAAATATACATGTGAATGATTTATTTTACCATTGTATCTTATTATACATTCTAATGTTAGTAATGTTATATTTATTATATATTCAAACATAAATTCACTATAAATATAATTACATTCATTTTTAAATTAATAATCTATACACCATAATTGTTATTAGAATTTATAATTATCATTAAATATATTCTATTCAAACCAAAATAAAATTATTTATAATAATCTTATATGTTATATTAATTAATATTTGGTATTTCCTGATACTTTATTATATTACAACTAAATTATATTTCAAATTATATTACTATGATATATACTATATTGTAATTAATAAAATTTTTATTTTAAATTAATATAGTCTATTTATAACTATATTTAAATTAATATTTAATTTACCATAATGTCTATATTTCTCAATAAATGATATATTATTATTAAAAAATTTATACTAATTTCAAACTAATATTTTATAATCCATAGTATTTATATTCCACAATAAATATCATTTCACTATTAAACTATATAATTATCATTAAATATATATTTATTTAATATTATATTATATATATTCAACTCAAATTAATATCTTATATTTTAATAAATTTTATATTAATTTTAATATACTATTGTTTTTCAATAAAAAATTCCAAATCACTAATGATTAATTTTATTAACATATAACCCCTAAATTCTTAAATAAACTAAACAAAAATATGTTCAAAGTATAAGTTTTGTAATTCCAACATATGAAATATAAATTCATGTTTAATAAACATTTATTCATATATAATTTCATAAATAATGATAAATATAGTAAAATTAATATATTTATAATAATTTGAAATAATTTATTCCATTTTTATGGTGTTTATAGAGAGGGAATCTAATTATATGAAAGATACTTGATGCTAAAATATATTTTAGTTTATTTTAGTTGTGAAAAAACTTTTAATAAAAATTTACTTATAATAAAAAATTATACTGAAATTTTGGGGTGTTATAGTCACCAAAGATTTAGTTTTTCATAGACTCACTATGTCACAACACCATTAGGCTATATTATGAGGCTTCCATTTTAACCCAAAACTTAATCTTACATGATCTATTAGCATGCCTCAACACCCTCTGTTATAGAATGACCTTCAACTTACAAAAAAATCAACCTAGACCCATGTCAAATCCATAAATACCAACTGTCAACCTCCTTCAATATCTCCAATATCCAAAAACCATGTAAACACACATGGTTTAGAAAAAACATTTAAACAAATTCATACCTTAACAAATATAGGGTTTTACATATATGATTGTTGATTATATAATTAAAAAATAATATTTGATTAATATAAGTGAGTGTCTAAATTTATAAATATTGTTCACGAGTCATTTACACCATAGTAAAAATCTTTATCCATTAAACACTATAAGAAAATTATTTAAAAATAATAATAATAATAAAGTAAATATTATATTTACTTTCAAAAAATTAAATGGATGTGTTTCTTTGACTTCATGTTTATTGAATTTGAAGTTCCCATGTGTTATTTTCATTTTTTCTATTGGAAAGGTTTTCATGAGGATGAACAAGATGTCAATATGTGTTCAAACAAATTCATTGGATGCCATGCGTGATAAATCATCCATGTAAGTACATCAAATGATTTATTTACAACCATGTTCTATGGAAAGTTAATTATGAGGCTATTATCTTGATGAATTCAAGTAGAGAAGTTCAAGACAAAGTACTGATTAACATGTGATGATAGATGATTTTTCTTAATTCTCAAATACAAGTTCTAAGGTGTTTTATAAAATAACATGGTCTACAAATTTAGTGAAAATTAATTTTTATATAATGAGAAGAATTATTATAAGGATTATGATTGAGAAAAAAATTATTTACTCATTTGAAGAATAAGATTTTAGGAGGCTGCCTATGGACTTAATTATTTTACTAAATATATTTAGTTGGAGAGTTTACACAAAAAAGTCTCAATCCATTTATATCTATGGAACCAGATCAATACATCCAATATAGACTGGGGAGGAGGTGGAATTGTGGAGGCATTATGTGCAAGGTAAGATGGAGTGTATGCATGGCGCATTCATTGGACAAGTAGGGTGTATGCATAGGTGCAGCAGTGTGTCGATGAGACCATGTAGGGAGGTATGACCCATGAGGTTTGTGTGTGTGATTGTGTTTGGGAAGTGACCCTTAGTGTCATATATTCTATATATATTTGTATCTATGGAGTAATATTAAGGAGTGTAAGATCAATTTGGAGTCCGATATAGGACTCATTGTACTAAGGGTACTAATCCTCTGTGTTAAAAACATAGAAATAATGTGAGGAAAAATGAATCCCACTATATGTCTCATATTTCTCCTTAGTCTTTCTATTTTTATTTGCACTAAAATAAGAATCTATCATAAATTTGATTTTGTTTTATGGTCTATGAATCATCCACACATTTAAAGTGGTGATCGAATCTAAGAACATGCTCAAAATGACCACATGGGTTCACTTCACGGTCTATATGATGATTAAATAATGATTTTACAACCTAAGATGAATATATAATGGTTAGTTGATTGACCATGCATGATGTTTAAGTGACTGGGAGGAGTTACTAGGATCAAGTGACCATACAATGAAAGATAAAGCTATTGTGAGTTTTACACAGTCAAATGACTAATCACACGGATAACCTGAGTGCCCTCTTGTCACAAATGACCATATGATTAAACACTATATTAACCACATGCCTTCTATATTATATCAATTGGATTAAAATTATTTATATTGTTGTTTAATAAAACGTAAGAAGGAAATGTTCCACACTGTAAAAATGATGTGAAAAATAGAGAATTAAAATGTGATGTTTATACATGCAGGATTCCATGCATGAAAATAGAAAGATAAATTAATTCCACATAATATATGAGTAAAATTCAGATATGAGATATATGCATGTTTTTTATACTTCCATGAAATATATGATATCTCAAAATAAATGTGTTGTGAATTATCATGCATTCATATTATACTTTTCATGTATGTAAAACATATAATAAAATAGAAGGTGGTGTCTTCTAGAATCATATTGGGCACTTAAATAACCATCTAAGTATTATACATGGGTTATCCATGGAGAATCTATTGATGAGAATAAATTGTGTTCTGCTTCATGAAGTGAAGAAAAATGGTGATCCCATGTGAATTTATATTTTAATAAATATAATTTGCATATAGAATGGTCTTTGAATGTGAATTTAAAGGAATAATTAATATTTAATATTAATTATACTCAAGATAATTATGATTAGTTATGGAATTTAATGTATAGATGAAACTGTATTGAGATTTTAGTGAAGAATATCATGATACGTGTATCATGATTCATGTAATTTTTAATATGGGAGATCATTCTGTTTACTTACAAATCATGTAAGGAAATGTTAAAATATAGAATAAAAGGAAAGGATAACTTAATAATTTTAGGTATTTTAGATGAGGAAATAATTTGGGATCTATTAACTGAATTAAAAATAAAAAAATTATCTACTGGCAGGAATCATGGTGTTTAAAAATTCATGGAATAATTACTATAATAGTTATGAGGATAATATTCATGATATTACAATTGTGAAGTTCAATGAAATTTTCATGTGATTAAAATATGAATGATTCTATGTATATATTGATATTGTTTTTAGAGAACTCGATAGTACAAAGTATTAAATAAATAAAGTGATCTGGAGTTAGGAGTATCTGAATGAGAAAGGGATAAGTATTCAAAGACTGAGAATAACTAGATCATTAAAGATCTATTGTGATGAAGTTTAAATATCAATAGATTTGCTAAAGGTAGATAATTAAGATCTTGAATTTTTACATGGTTAATCCAAATCCTACAGGATCATATAAAAGGATCATCTAAAGAATTAGGTCTTTCTACTAATAAATCAACATGAAGAAGAAAAGGAGTGTGTGACCAAGGTGTTTAAATAGTTGATGAAGAGGATCAAGGTATTGTGTTTATAACCAATTGATAAAGAAAGTGGAGAGGAGGATAGTTGTAGTGTAAAACCAATGGAGGCATAAGAGTTATTGGTTGGGGTGTAGAGCCCGGATAAACTAGAGGATTGAGTATTGGGTTGTATAATCAGTTTTTCCCTAATCTGTTATACCTTTAGACAAGATTATAGTATATAATCCATGTTGGGATATCTAACTATCACGTAAAGGAGTATGTATTTGTACTGAACCTTTTAAATATCATGTGTGTGTCTCTCTCTCGTTACTATTACACATGAGGTGAGGTTGTGAGATATTATTGAGTGGATCGATAACCTTAATGAATTAAAGATATTAAATTAAATAGAATTCATAAAAAAACCATTGATTCACCCCCCCCCACCCGGTCAATTAGCATGGGGATCTATAAGTGGTGTTAGATTAAAGTTTCCCTCTAAATATCCAAGAAGTATTTAGGATGTGATCAGTGGAATTTCACTAACATCCATGAGATCAAAGAGGATTTAAATGAGATAATTTCCCTTATTTCAAGAAAGCTAAAAGGGGGTAAAGAGAAAAAATAATGCAAAATTTTACCAAAGTATTGGAATTTTAATGGAAATAAACACTTTTCCATAAATTAACAAATAGAGAATAAAATGAGTATAAATAATAAAGGTGATTCATAATCATAAAGTCACCAATTTTTAATGAAATCAATATCTTTTCCAATGTTGATAAAAAGGAAAAGAAGATTGATTTTGACAATAAATAAACAGATCTTATTAATAAATGAAAGAAGAAAGTGTCCAAAAATTATAATTTGGTTAAAGACCTTGATTAAAAGCTTACTAGGGAGGAGGAAACACTGTTTGAGAAATATGATATGTTGTTAACTATCCATAATGAATTTAACATGTAAAAATAATGATTTAATAGATTAATTTAGATCAAAGAAAAAGTCTTCTCAAAATTTTGTGAATAAAGATTCAAAATAACAAGGTAAATGTGAACCCTCTCAGATTAAAAGAAAATATTATTTATCTAAAATTATAGGTTAAAAAAAGTAAAAATAGAGAGGTTTAATCTAAGAAAAAATATAGGAAATATTCCACATCAAAGGAAGTAAAATAAGATTCAATATAAATACTACCCTCTAGAAAAAATAAGGCTTACTTTGTAACTCGACAGCAGTTACACAAATATTGAATATCAAAATTTCAAGGCTTCTTCTGGTGTTGTGGTAAGTATGGACACAAATCCTATTATTTCTAGTTTAATATGTATTTACTAAGAAGGAAACAATAAAAATGGGGGTTATGGTGATAAACTAATGGGAAAACTTATAAGAATAAAGTTGTGATTAAATATAAACAAAATCTATCCAACCAAATATATTTGGCTATTTTCAAGAAGAATATAGTAGATGTGGACTTAATAGTCACAAAATTGAGAAGTGTGTGACTAGAATTCCCTAACAGAATTCTTATTTTGTGAAAATAAAGAATATTTAGAAAACTAGAAATGAGAAATCATATATTAGGATGTTAAGAAGGCATGTAAGCAACCCAAAGAAGTTGTAAAATTAAATAAATATTTCTTGGTTTTTCTTGGACTATTCTCTAGGACTAATCAAATTGAGGATGCATGTATTAGTGCTAAGAATTGTAGAAAATATGTGTTAAAATTTCACCCACAATTGTTTCCTTGAAAATTGAGACAGAGAAAAAAATATGCATGAAGATCTAATTCATGGGAGGAAAATATGTGCACAATCTTTAAAGACTTTCAATAAAGAATAAGGGAAAATAAATGATGAGTTGAAATTTTCAACCTTAGTGTTTATTTTAAAGAAATAAAAAAATTTATCTTTATTCACTATTCTTATTTATTTTTGAACCAACATGTAGGGAATTAAAGGAGTTTAATGAGTGTTGTACACACTATATTTACATGGAGAAAGTGGAGGTTGTCACTTCTAGATAAAAAAGAAGATGATTTTTTCATGAATTTCTAAAGTTATATATCCACTATGATAAAGATGAAGATTAATCATACCTTGAGGGGGATCATATATGATATAGAGCTATCAAACATCACAAATGGTGTGAATTTGGAGAATCTAGAAATTTTGGATAGCCTCATAAATTCTGAAGACTGAGGTGTCTAATAACACTTATATCCATTTGTTTTAATTATATTTAATTTATTTATAAACTGGGTTGTTATTTGAATAAAAGAAGATACAAATGGGGAGTTGTTTTCTTTTCAATTTAACTTTTTTATGTGTTTTATGAGATATGTATATACTATAGTATTTTCCTTATTAAACATCCCCAAAATAAATTTTGAGCATGGTATCACATTAATTGTATTTTATGGATAGCATTGATCACCTTGGTAAAAACTACCTTATTTTCTATAATGTTTCATCCCATGTAGACTTAGAGTATACTAACTAAAGGCTCTTTGCTAAGAGACCCTTGTGGTATTATCCTTCTCTCATATTAAAAAAGGGGGGTAGTTTTTTAGTTCCTTGAAAGGAAAAAAAGAAGATATGAGAAGTTCCTAACATTGATATTTTCATTTGATTATCAATAAGGGGGAAAATAAAGAATTCATAGTGATACACATATTGAAATGGAAGTGTATTGGTATTTATAACAAACATAAAGGGGTAGAGTGAGGTGCCCATGTTTTAGTTTCATTTTTTTAATTGAAAATGATGTCATGATAATGAAAAAGAAGTAAATATGTGTTGATGGAAAGTAATTAGATGTCATGTTTGATAAATCATATATGTAAGTTCATAAGATGATTTATTTACTACCATGTTTTTTAAAAAAAATTAATTAAAAGGCTTCTCACTTAAAGAATTATGGAATAGAATTTTAAGACAAAGTTTAAATCAAAATGTGATGATTAATATACTATTATTAATACTCAATTATATGTGCTAAGGTGTTTAATAAAATCACATGATCTACAACATTGTTGAAAATGAATTTTGAGATAATGAGAAGAATTATTATTATGATTATTATAGATAAAAAATGATTTACTCATTTTAAGAAGAACGGTTTAGGGTGATACCTATTGACTTGGTTATTTTACAAAGTGCATTAATTTAGAGAGTTTATAAAAATATTCCAATCTTTAGTTATCCATGGAACCAGTTCAACATATCATGATAGGAGATAGATCAATACAACTATCATAGACTATAGATGAGGTTTCATAGTGGAGATAGCCTATGCGAGGTAGGTAGAAGTGCATGAATAGAATGCTTACAGGAAAAGAAGGTTACAAACAGAGGTGAACGGGGGTTCTAGTGGGTCAGTGTGGGGATGTGAGACCCTAAGTTAGGTGTGTTTAATTGTGTCTAGGATCCTATCATTATTTACATGTATTATAGTCAAATTTTTATGTTCACAACAATATTAAAGAGTGGTAAATAAATCTGGAGTCTATTGTGAGACTTAGTATACAAAGGGTAATGTTACCCTATGTTAAAAACATGGAAATATCATGGAGATTAATGAAAATCCACTATGTTTGGTCTTCCTCCTTGGGGTCATGATTTGTATACATACTAACATTGAAATATAATATGAATTTTAGTTCAATTTATGTTCATTGAATCAACCACACATTAATTATGGTGATAAAATCCAATAACAAGTTTGAATTGAGGAAATGAGTTCTCTTCATGGTTGATATATCGACTTTATACTGAGTTTCCAACCTATCATAGATAGAGCATGACTAGTTGATCGACTTTTTGTGATGTTCAAGTGATTTTTAGGAGTTATCATGATCAATTGATCATGAAATGAAAGATGAATCTACCATGAGTTTTATATGGTCAAATTACCAACTGCACAAAGAACCTAAAGTGGATGTATGTCACAACTAACTGTGTGAGTAATCACCTGATCAATTGAATGTCTTAGATATAAGATAAAGTGATCGAAAATGATCCATATGGCTAGTTAAGAGACCGCAAGAAGGAAATTTTATATTCTGTAAAAAATAGTTGTAAAAAAGATAATTCAAATTTGATATCAAAACATGTAGACTAACATGAATGAAAATAGAATGATAATGAATTTCTTATCATTTATGAGGTAAATCGAGATATTAGATATATGAATGACTTGTATACTACTATGTGGTATATGAGGTTTGGAAATAAATGTGTTGTGAATTATCACGCATGCATGACATGATTTACATATATGAAAAACAAATGAGAAAAATGAAGGGGGTGTTTTCTATAATTGTCTTGAGCAATTCAAACATTATGGAAGTCTTGTACATAGGTCACCCTATAGAGAAGAGTGATGCATGAATTCCATATATAAACATATTGATAAGAAGAAACAATGTTCAGTTTCATGCAATGAAAGAAAATATTGATCTCGCATGAAGTTATACTATAGTAAATATAAGTCATGTGGATAATTTTTTTTGAGTAATAATTTAAATAAATAATTATTATGGGATAATAATCATATGAATGATAATTTTTAGGAGTTATGGAATTAAATTTGATTATGCGTTTGTACTAATATTTCAGTAAATAATATCATGATACATGTATCAAGGTTCACACAGTGTTTAATATGGTAAATGATTGAGGTTATTTAAAAATAATGTGAGTAAATACTTAAAAGCATAATAAAAGGAAAGAAGAACCCTAATATTTTTAATTTTAAATGAGTAGATAGTTCAGAATCCATTGACTGGGTTAAAGATAATAAATTACCCACTATTAGTGATAATGGTGTTTAAAAATTCATGGAATAATTACTATTATAATTATGAGGATAATATTCATGATAATATTATATTGAATATAAATTTAATTTATAGGTGATAAGAATATGAATATGTTTATGCATACATTGAGATTGTTCTAAGAGCTCAATACTCTAAATTATTGAAGAAAAAGGTAATCTGAAACTAGGTGTCCTTAAAAGAGACATGCCTGAGTATTAGAAGACAAAGAATAACTAGATCATTATAGATCTAGTGTGAATAAGTTTTGAGACTAGTGGATCTATTAAAGGTAGCTGCTGAAGATATTGAAATTTTACTTGAGAAAGACTGATCTTACATTATCTTAGAGGAGTATCATCTCAAGAAGGAGGTCTTTTTACTACTGAATTAACACCAAGAAAAAAATAATCTTTTTATAAGGGTGTTTAACTAATTTTTGAAGAGGCTCATGTGATGGGATGTGTAACTAGTTGAGGAAGAATGGGAAGAGGAAGACGGTTGGGGTGTATAACAAACTGACGTAGAAGAGTTGGTGGATGGGGTATCGAACCAGGATCAACTAGAGGATCAAGTACTGGAGTGTATAACCAATTTCTAACCAAGATATTGTAACTCTGAATAATATTATAGAATAGAATCCATTTTGGGGTGTCTAACTAACATGGGAAGGAGTAGATATTTATACTTAACCTTGTAAATAATGTGTGTTCATCACTCTCTCATCACTACTACACAATAGGTGAGTCTGTGAGATATTATTGAGTGGATTGAGAACCTTAAGAATGGTTCAAGAGGTTTAATTAAAGATAAGTTTTAAAATAAACCACTGATTCACCCCCCCCCCCCCCTCAATTTCCAATCGACCTGGGGATCTATAAAATTATAATATATATATATTGAATATTAATTCATTATTACAAATTTTTTTGATAATGTTTTTAAATTACATAAAAAATTTAAAAATAATGAACTAAATATCTATATAGTATTCATTCATTGGGAGTTACATTGAGAAATTATATGTCTAAGTAAATTATTTATGATTAAAACAAGTACTCACTATAAGATAATAGATAACCAATAGTTTTTTTTACCAATGATTTATAAAACTAATGATAAAATTTTATAGAAATTGATTTAAACATTTTTTAATAGTGATCATAAAAACCACCACTAATTGCAAAATTTGATAACAATTATTATAAACCACCACTAAAATTTTCTTAAAAATTAAAATATTTTCCCTTTCTACTCCCCCTATTTGTTGAGTTTCACCCTAACCCCCTACCATGATAATCTATCATGCCCTCATCAAGTTCTTTTATCATCAATACCCTCACCCTACCATTAATCCCCACCACTTCTATCATATTCAACCCTCCTATCATCACCTCATCCCCATGCCATCAGTTTATAAGTTTGTATTTATTTATCATTTAATTCTAATATATATTCAATAATATACTACTCTTCTAATGTTGTTCCAATGGATTTAACATGAAAAAAACTTAGTATTTCCTGTTATTGTCTTGAAAACTGATTGTGTATCATAAATAAACATAATAGGTTTTTGTTATAGATAAATAGAAACATGTGTTCTATCTTCTGTTAATAATTCAATTTTCACCATAACATGGCCATCTATATTACCATATTTAGATTACTTAATTATGATAAAATATATTTTTTTTTGTTCTATCCATCTTGAATATTTTTAGATCCTCTTGTCAAACTATCATTAACTAGATAAGAAAAATGCCAAAGAACAATTTCTTCCATTGAAACATCTGAACCATTTTTTTATACATGTAAAGAATCAAAACCCATAAGAAAAAAATTAATACTTACTTGAACCTCATTCGATATCATATTTCAATTATATATTGTTTAGGTTAGTTATAAGATGTATAAAATATTACATCATATCACTCACTCCAACATGAATCAAATAATCCTTGGAATTAAACTCATCATTACCAAGCTCTACTTCTTTCAGAAGAACTCCAATTTGATATTCAACATATACAACCTATCCTTCCTTTAAGTTATTCTAATTATAAAAATACCCCCACACACGCACTCTCTCTCTCTCTCTCTTGGTAAAATTAACAATATTTATTTAATTTTTATGAGCCTAATTAATAAAAAAAATCTAAGTAAATCACATATAAATTAAATTAAGTTAATAATTTTGTGAGTTATAAACTTTTATTTACCAATTATAATAAATACTAAAATTATCATGCACTATATTTTGGTAAAACCATATTATCATTATCACATTTAGTTTTTATCTTGATAATCTATCACTTTCTGATAACATAAATTATGAACACACTATGAATATAAAAAACATTTAACATTACAGGGATAAAATATTTTCATCAAATAAATTAAATTCTTATAAATTTATTTTGGAACAAATTAAATTTATTCCATATGTTCAATAACAAAACAATGACCCATGATAAAGAAATGATGATAGGAAAAGACTCCCAAACCTCCAAAACCTAATACAAATAAGAAACCAAAAACATCCCCTCACACACATTCCTTTTATTAATTAACCAACCAAGGGTGACCTTACAATAATTGAATATGATGAGTGTAAAATCACCTTCAACAAAATACAATCCTATTTAAATTGTGTGTAGAGGAAATAAAATAATCAAAAAAACATTCCCACACACTAACTCGTGTGATCAAAAAAACCAAACTCAATAAGAAAACAAAGAAATATATATATAAAAACCAAATTATAGGATAACCAACTCCTTAACCATCTTCATCACCTAAGGAGACCATTTAAGGATAAAACTTGCAATCCAATATAAGCACCAAGACATTGTGTTTTCTGAGACACTTCTTATTGGAATCATTCATATACTTAAACTCCTTATAATAACATCATATTAAATCATTCATTTCATCAACCATTTTATCCAAAACATCATTTTCCAAAACAAAATATTCTTCATTGCTGCTACTAGCATCATACTTATTTTCATATCTAAGGGAATTATTGATAGAATTAAGGGTATGATAATGATCTAAATATAACATCAAGAAAATAATAAAAGGAATTTAAAACCCATCCATCTCTACTATCCTCATGCAAGGATTCCTCATGAGCATCAATATACCATATCTTAAAAAAAGATCGAGTGACCACCATTTTCTCTAAATGAGAAAAAAATTCCTCATCCTCAATTTTTTATTTATATAGGTTATGATAAATATGAAATACAGGTTTCTCATACATGGATAATACATCTTTTTTATATGAATATTCATTCATAACACAATCACATGCCTAAGGAATATAATATTTTAGTGCCTTTGTAAAATTGGAACACAAACTTCTAGTCTTATGAAAGATCTTCAAGGTTTCCAACAAATATATTCCCCTTTAGCACCCCTACTTAAAACCTTTATTCATAAACTGGGGAAAGGAAAAATAAGAAAGGTTGATATCATATACTCAGTAAGGGTAAACATGGGAGACATGTAAGAATAACATGATCATAAAGTTATGAGAACATGAGAATAATATTTGAAAATCATACCCTATGTAACAAAGATCATAATATTAAATCATATAATTAAATATTAGCAGTTTATAAGACATTAATAATAAGGTAATCAAATAACATGATTCATGATAGTATAAAAATTACATAATACATGTAATTTGTGAAAAAACACATTTTATTTTAAAATCTTATGTCAAGGCTACCAACTAAGACATGCATAACATGTTAGGCTTGGGTTATTCACCCATGTACCTGCTTCGGGCTTGGGATGACCTTCCATGTACCCTCTAGTTTTTTTATTAGGATAACCTCCTATTTAACCTCTTTTTATGGGCATAGGATTACCCCCCATGTACCCTCTTGTTTCAGGATTAGGATGACCTCTCATGTACCCTCTTTTTGTGAGCTTGGTATGACCACCTATGTACCCTTTTGTTACGATCTTGGGATGACCACCCATGTAGCCTTTGATATCATAGAACATTTATCATTACCCAATGCATTATAGGGAGATATAGGTCCCAAATATCATAAAACTAAATCATAAACATGTGTTACACAACAACATAAATCATTCATCATCTCAAAACCCATAAAAATAAATGATTTTATTAAAAATTTCATCACAACATAACTCATGGAAAAGAAATATAATTCATAAAAATAATTCCATCAAAAACATAAACCATTCATATAATGGATAATAATTGTATCCTTGGATAATATCCTCATAAACGAATGAGTAACATCAATGGATGTTATCTTATATAGAAAATAATTTTGAAAGATATTTTTTAAAAACATTTCTTGAGGAAAATGTCCTTTCCACTATAAAAAATTATTTTTAAATAATTAAACCTTTATAAAAACTTTTTCATTTAAAAAGCATTTAAAAATTATAAATGAATCTTTGAAAACCAATTTTAAACATCTTTGAAATCCTTTTTCTTATAAATGATTAAAATTTCATTTAAAAAAATTAAAATCATTTTTATAAGACATGGTGTTTGAATAAAACAAATTTATGACCAAATAGAGAATAAAAATATTTGAAACTTATAATGTCATAAAAAGAATGATATTCATGATAAAAAAATTCAAAGGGAATTATATACACTTTATAAAATAATATAGGTTAATAACATAATATGTGTCTCAATGAAGGAAAATTAAGACAAAATTGCCTTAATGATTTGGTAACTTTTAAACCATAAACCCCGTGAAAGAGAGGTCATCAAATGGATAGGTAAATACCCATAAATTTAAGGATAAGGATAATATATTACATTAATGGTAATTATATACACCCAAAAATAATAATAAATTGTTTAATATATCATAAGTCTTATAGAAATAAAAGTGAGACTATAAATCATCTTACCTTAAGTCTTGACTTCTTTCATATATGTTCAAACCTCTTATTCTTCGGATATCTCTTTTTGGTTCACACCAAAGGAATTACTTGGTTGGATTTTTTCCAAAATTAAGGATTCTATAATGAAGGGATGGAAGTTTAGAGGATATTTCAATAGGGTTTTTTTGAACCAAATAGGTTTTTAAGTGTGTAGAAAAGATAAGAAGAGGTGACCTTTTATAATTGAGGTGATGGGGACTTTTGGAATTTCTCAAAAGATTAATTTATAATACATCCATTTTCTATCCAAATAGCACAAAATATCCATTTATTCTAAGATAATATAATATAATTTTATAATTTCATCAACCAATATATTTTAGACAAGTTTTGGTATTATTTTAAACCTTATCATTTTGAATAATCCTTAGTTGACCTATTTTAATTTTAACTACAGTAACAAAAAAATTTAATATTAAAAAATTTTAATTTTTACCTATATGGTGTAAATTGTATATAAATGGTAAATTTATGGCTTTTTTGATATTATCATATTCACTTTGTATTTTTAAAATATTTTTAATATTTTAAAATAATTTAATAAAATATTATTTTCAAAAAATATCATTAGTTTCGATTTTGACACTATTCGTTATATTGAATTTAAGAAAATCCATAATTAAATATAACATTGAAAAAATAATTTAATACATACCTAATATTTAATATTAACCTATTCAATCAGTGGATCACCTTAATTACTTAAAATTTCATTTCTTTTAATACTTCTAATAACATTTAATTGATTTTTTCATTAATTCAATAATTAATGCATCATCATTGTGTAAATATTTACGATATTTATAGCTTCACTGAAAATTAAAAAAAACCATGATGTAGATAAACCTTTTATATTTCAAAATAATTTTTATATTATATCTTATATTCTATTTAAATCTATATTAAAAATATTATACTTATTAAAAGTAAGAGTGTTACATTTTGTCACTATCTTTGATTTTAATAATATCTAAGTTATTTTTAAGTAAAATTGTCCATTAAATAATTTAATTTCTAACCATAGGTATTAATTGTTGAATTAAATTCATCCAATAAATTTTTTTCAATTTTTAGGATCATTTTATAGTCCTTATCACTTTATTTTTAACCTAAATTACCCAATTTACCCTTTACTTTGGTAACAAAATTACCAATGTTACTATTTATATTTTCCAAAAATAGATGGAAACTATTTAATAAATTTGGACCTTCATATTCAAAAACTTTATTCCATTTTTTAAAATTCAAAACACATAATTGCCTAAAACTAATTTAAAATTAATCCCATAGACAAGATGTGAAAGGGGGTTTTTAAAAAGAAAATGTTCAAAAGTTCACTAAGTTTTTATATCTAAATTCAATATAAAAATAAATTAAATCAACTAAATTGGATTAATGGATTTATAATTTAACTATTTTAGCTTTCAAACTATTTAAAAATATAATTTAACCTTATATATTATTTATATCAAAAGTTACTTTTCAATTAAAATAAATTATTTTTCATTATTCATCAAAAAATGAAACTTATCAAAAAAATACCAGAAATTAGATTTTGATATTATTTTTTCAAAAATAAATTTTATTTTTTTAAATTAAATTTATAAAAGTGTCAAAAATTAGTTTTAAAACAATTCTGTCATTAAAAGGTGGCAAAAATTCCTTTTAGATAAATACATCATTTTATGTTTTAAATTGGAGTTGTTCTTATTTTATATCTATAAAAAATAATGGATGAATTCCAAAACATTTTATTGAATATATAACATACAAATTTCATTAGTATCATTAATTAATATTTATTAATTAAATTAATATAAAATTCCTTTGAGGTAATTAAAATAGTTTTTCATAAAAACACATCCTTTATTTTCAATTGGTTTTTATCTTTATTTATAATTAATTAGTAACCCAATAATTCATTTCATAATTCAATTAATCCTATTAATTCCCACCATTAAAATGTCTAGGTGATAACTATAATAATAAATATTATATTTTTGTTTGATAAAATTCGGTCTTGCGTGTAATACAATCTATCAGAGGAACTCATTATTGTGTGTAACACAAGCCAAACATAGTATTTCGTGTACCACCAGAAAAACTCTATGTTGTGTGTAATGAAAGATTAACATGGTGTTATATAAAAATAAATGTTGAATTGGTGTAGTGTGAAATGAAATCTATCAAAGAATTTTAATTTATTCATAAAAACTTGGGGCATTACATTCCACATGTCACGACCCGACCTCGGGGCCCGTGCCGTGACTACCCCAAGCCCGCCTTCCATAGGCCAGGGGCTGGCGACTAGCACCAAGGCGTAAAATCCAGTAAACAGGGAAGGCATTGCCTTTATAAGTAACAACCACACAGAGTCAGCAAGCGGAAAGTAAAGTGCAGAAAAGTAAAGGGGGCCGGAAATACAAGCCCAACTGTAAAGTACAACTGAAAAGTAAAGTACAGCAACTGAAGAAAAGACGGCGGCCTCGTGTCGTCCATTGGCAATCCCACCTGAAGGGTGGGTACAGATAGCCTCCAGGCTCCTCGGGTCCCACGTCCGCTCCGAGCACGTCCCGCCCGGTGGTCCACCTCCAGGTACCGTCCTGCTCCACGCCCCAACCGTGATCAGCGTTGTCCGTCGTCTGCAACCAACACAACAAGGTGCGGGCATAGCCCGTGCAGGGGTGAGTACAAGCTACTCAGTAAGGACCCCGAGACCCCCGAAGGTCTCCCGAAATCCACAAAGGATATAGCACAAAAGAAAGATGCAATCACGAAGTAACATCTGACTCGACTTAGGTATATGCCCACACATATACCTAAGTCCCCAATTCTAGCTCTGCTCACGAGCTCCCAAACAACTCAATCCACAAAGGAAAGCAAGACTCAAATCCACAAGGAGAGTAAACAGTAAATCCACAAAGGATAGTCCAACACAAACCACAAAGGAGAGTAACATAAGATTCAGCTCAACCAGGTATACTTTTTCAGATGACGTCAAGATGATCACTGATCCATCTAAGTCGTCGGACCCACGAAGGATCGATAGGTACTAACCCCCGCAAAAGACCCACGTAGGATCGGGCTCACACAGAACCTGTAGGCAGTGGCTCACACAGAACCGGTAGTAAGGACCCACATAGGATCGGGCTCACACAGAACCTGTAGCACTGATCCACGTAGGATCGCTGAGTGCAGTAGTCGACGCAGTCCACTGAGGATCTCTGCACAGTCGTCGCCGCAGTCCACGAAGGATCTCTGCTCTGCCGTCGTCGCAGTCCACTGAGGATCTCTGCTCTGCCGTCGTCGCAGTCCACTGAGGGTCTCTGCTCTGCCGTCGTCGCAGTCCACGGAGGATCTCTGCTCTGTCGTCGAAGTCACAGCCAGCGCTAGGGTTCCCGCACAAAGCGAGCTCGTTTAGGAGGGTCCGCTCCACGAGCCGAGAGGCTGATACATCAACTGACACGTAGTCCGAAGTTGATGTATCCAAAAGTTCCGTATCGACAACAGGATCTCAACGCAACAGACGGCGCGTCAATCGGACGCCCGGTCTGAGAGTTATTGGCATTTTCGTCCCAGGGGCCCGGTTGGTTTTTAGGGAAAAACCAACCCGACCGTACTCCGCCTATATCCGATCCTCGGGCGGAGTATGCCAAAAGTTCCGTCTCACTTAGAGAAAACTACCACAGCTGACGGTACGTCGATCGGACGTCCGTAGCTCAAGTTATGAGCGTTTCCGCTCCGAGGGCTCGGTTGGTTTCGTGTACGAACCAACCCGGCCGAACCCAAAGTCTTCCGAAACCTTGAGTGTAATATACCGAAACGACCGTCTCGATCCAAGGATCGCGTAGCCACTGGCGGTTCGTCAATCGGAGGTCCCAAGCCCAAGATATGGGCGAAAGACCGAAGAGGGCCCGAAACGGGGGTTCTGGGCCCGGGGCGACCCGGCCCGAACCCCCCCTGGGGTCGGCCGAACCGGGTCGGCCCGAACCGGGTCGGCCCGACCCGGCCCGAACCGGCTCGGCTGGGTCCGGTCCGGCCTGGGCGCGGCCCGGCCGACCGGACCGGCCGGCTCGGCTTCGGTCGCGCGGCCGAAGGAGGGCGCCGCGGGCTTGACCCGCGGCTCAAGCGAAACGCGGCCCCGCGGGGGGGGACGCCTGTCACGCGGACGCGGCCGGGCCGCCGCGTCCGTTCCCGGTTCCGCGCGGCCGCGGAACCGGCCGCCGCCGCCGCGGCTTCAGCCGCGGCGGAAGTTCTCCACGGCGGCGCGCCGGGCGCCGCCGCCTCCGGTCGCTGGCGCCGCCGCGCCGGCGACCCGCGCCGCCGCCACCTTCCGCGGGCCGCCGGAGTTGCTCCGGTGGCCCGTTTTGCCTCCCGTCTGCGCCATTGTTCCTCCCGGGACGCGTCCTCCACTGCGGAATCAACAAATGGCCCTTGCGTCGTGCTTTTGCCGTCGCCCGCCAAATCCGCACAAAAAGGAAGATCGGCGGAGGGTTGCCGGGTCTTGTTCGTTAGACCCGCACCCTCCGCGTTAGTCATAAACAACGGGAGAAACAAGAAACGACCAAATCAACAATTTTAAATAAATTTAAAATTGTTCCGTGATCGGTTCCTTATTTTAAAAGAAATAAAACCACGGGAAAGGAAAATATTTCAAATCAACCCTTACCTCGCAGCTGTCGTTGCCGAACGAGGGATCGTCGCGGGATTGCTCGTCGCGGAAGAAGGGGGATCGTCGCGTCGTCGCGGTATCCGGCGTCGCGTCGCCAATCTCCGGATCAAGAACAAACGGATTTAATTAATTAAATCTGTTGCCATGAAATTAAAAAGGGAGAATTAACAATCCAGTTCTTACCTTAGTTGCCGAACGAGGATCGGCTGCGGAAGAAGAGGCGTCGCCGAAGAACGTCGCGGGTAAAGCTCGTCGACGTCGCAGATCTCGGTGTGCGTCGTCGAATTTCGGTCACCGGCGTTCTTCGCGTTCTTCGCTTTCTTCGCGTTCTTCGCGTTCTTCGCGGGGAGATGAAGAAACAAGATCCTCTCAAATCCTTTCAAAGGATTTTTAGGTTGGTCTTATTTTATAAACATGCCAACACACGAAACCGGTTAAGAAACGATCCATCAATTCGAAAGAAACGACCCATTTAATTCACGAAAGAAACAGTCCATTTAATTCACGAAATAAACCGCCCAATTAAATGGTCTGTTAAGAATTAAAGAAAACGCGTCGGTTGACTTTTCAGTTACCTTGACGGGTTTTCGCGGGTGCGTTACTTAGCGAAAGAAACGGCGAGGCTCGTGCGGGCCCTGCCTCACAAATATCCTACCAAGGGGGTAGGATATTTCTGGATAGCATCCTATCCAGTTCAACTCAGTTCAAGCCGCCTTTAAGTGGCTTCAAGTGGCTTCCAAGCAGCTTAAGTGAAATAAAATAAAGTTGTCGCACAAACTTTATTTTATTTCTGACTTAAAGCCGCAAAATTTAAAAACCACGTCTGAGCAAACGCAACTCCGGAAGAGGCGTTTCTAAGCAAATACCGGCGCTGTGATTTCATCGGTGCCCTCAGAATTCGATTCTGGGCACCGGTTCAAAAGATAGAAAAACCCGCTCGTCCGTTCACTGAACGTACCCGATCCAAACTTCGGAAATTGATTCCGGGCACACCGGGCCTCGGAATCAGGTGCCGTCTGAAGCTGCGCTCTTGAAAAATTCCAAAGAAAATTAAGAAAAAAAAAATTTCCTTGAAATTTGCGGGTCTTTACATTACTCCCACCTCAGGGATTTACGTCCCCGTAAAGATACATCAAAAACTAGGGGAACAAATGGGGGTACTGAGCACGCATCTGAGCCTCCCGCTCCCAAGTGCTCTCCTGGAGGTTCCCGTGCTGCCATCTGACGCGCACAAGAGGAATCGACCGCCCATGTAGGATCCGCTCCTGTCGATCCTCGATCTCCACTGGGACCTCCGCAAAAGTCGCCCCATCGTCCACGTCCAGCTCCCCAAAGTCGATGATGTGCATCGGGTCGTGCACGTATCTCCTCAGCTGAGACACGTGGAAGACATCGTGCACCCGGTGCAACTGAGGTGGTAGAGCCAGGCGATAAGCCACCTCTCCTATCCTGCTGAGGACCTGGAAAGGCCCGATGAAGCGTGGAGACAACTTGCCGCCTCGGCCAAATCTCTGTAAACCACGTCGAGGTGAGACACGCAAAAAGACGTGGTCGCCATCCTCGAACTCTAGTGGCCTCCGCCTCCTGTCAGCATATGACTTCTGCCGGCTCTGAGCTGTCCTCATCCTCTCCTGGATGATCTGGACCTTCTCTGTCGTGGCTCGGACCATCTCTGGTCCCACGAGTGCTGACTCCCCAGGGTCTGTCCAGCACAACGGTGATCTGCAGGGTCTGCCGTACAACGCCTCGTATGGTGCCATCCCGATGGTGGAGTGGTAGCTGTTGTTGTACGCGAACTCCACCAAGGGTAGGTGGTCCTCCCAGCTGCGACCAAAGTCGAGAACACATGCACGGAGCATGTCCTCGAGTTTCTGTATGGTCCTCTCAGTCTGACCATCCGTCTGAGGGTGGAAGGCTGTGCTCAGATGGAGCCGCGTCCCGAACGCCTCCTGCAACCCCTTCCAAAGCCGGGAAGTGAAACGAGCATCTCGATCGGAGACGATAGACGATGGCACACCGTGAAGCCGTACGATCTCCTGAACGTAAATACGTCCCAAGCTCTCCACTGAGCCCTGCTCTCTGATGGGTAAGAAGTGTGCCGACTTGGTGAGTCGGTCGACAATCACCCAAATGGAGTCGTGACCTCTGGAAGTGCGTGGAAGTCCAGTCACGAAGTCCATAGATATGGCATCCCACTTCCACTCCGGGACCTCCAAGGGCTGCACAAAGCCTGCTGGTACCTGATGCTCTGCCTTCACCTGCTGGAAGGTGAGGCATCGCGAAACGAACTCTGCCACAGCTTTCTTCATGCCCGGCCACTAGTGCTGTCGTCTGAGATCCTGGTACATCTTCGCCACTCCGGGATGTACCGCCAAGGGAGAAGTGTGAAACTCTCTCAGCACCTCCTCTCGTAAAGCGACTGGTACGAAGGTACGTCCTCTGAAAAGGATGTCGTGCTCTGCTCCAAGGGAGAAACCATCAGGCGCCTGACCTGAGGATATCAGTGCACGCCGGGTCTCACAGTCAGCGTCCCCACGCTGAGCCTCTCTGACCCGTTGTAGAAGTGGAGGAGAGACTGTGAGAGACTGAAGAAAGGCTGCTCCGTCTCTATCCACAAAGGATATCTGCAAGGAGGCTAGCTGCTCTGTCGCCTCCTCAAGTAGCTGAATGCCCGTCCTCCTGCTGAGGGCATCGGCTACCACGTTCCCCTTCCCAGGAGTATAGACTATCTCAAAGTCATAGTCCTGGAGGAACTCAAGCCATCTTCGTTGTCTCAGGTTCAGGTCCTTCTGAGAGAAGATATACCTGAGACTCTAGTGGTCAGAAAAGACTGTGAAGCGCTCGCCCATCAGATAGTGCCGCCAAGTCTTCAGAGCGAAGACCACTGCTGCTAACTCCAGGTCATGAGTGGCGTAGTTCTGCTCATGCGGCCTCAACTGACGTGATCCGTAGGCGATCACGGCCCGCTCCTGCATCAGGACGCACCCGAGTCCAGTCCCTGATGCATCGCAGTAAACTACGTATCCAACTCCCTCCTCAGGCAACCTCAAGATAGGTGCGCTGGTCAATCTCTGCCTCAGCTCCTGGAAGCTCTGCTGACATCTGTCTGACCACACGAAGGGTTTCCCCTTCTTCGTCAACGC
Organism: Viscum album; assembly: GCA_963277665.1. NCBI lineage: Eukaryota > Viridiplantae > Streptophyta > Magnoliopsida > Santalales > Viscaceae > Viscum > Viscum album. The sequence goes on from OY728164.1 coordinate 1,270,708,755, forward strand.
TGAGAGTGGTGCCGCAACTCTGGAGAAGTCTGGCACGAATCTCCGATAGTATCCCGCTAGGCCCAAGAAGCTCCGCACCTCTGTCACGCTCCTGGGTGGCTCCCAAGCTAGCACTGCCTCGATCTTCGCGGGATCCACTGCAACTCCCGCCTCAGAAATGACGTGCCCCAAGAAATGGACCTCACGTAACCAGAACTGGCATTTTGAGAGTTTGCCATAAAGCTGGTGCTCTCGGAGAGTGTCTAGCACAACTCGCAGGTGGTAGGCATGCTCCTCCTCAGTCGTCGAGTATACCAAAATGTCGTCAATGAAGACCACGACAAATCGGTCAAGGTATGGCTGGAAGATCCTGTTCATGAGGCTCATGAACACTGCTGGTGCATTGGTTACGCCGAACGGCATAACCAAGAACTCATAATGGCCATACCGACACCTGAAGGCCGTCTTCTGCACGTCCTCGTCTCGAACTCTGAGCTGATGATAGCCTGACCGGAGGTCTATCTTCGAGAACCACCGCGCTCCCTTGAGCTGATCGAAGAGGTCATCAATCCGTGGCAGCGGATACTTGTTCCTCACTGTCACCTGGTTCAGGCGACGATAGTCGACACACAGTCGCAAGCTCCCGTCCGCCTTCTTGGCGAACAATATCGGGGAAGCCCAGGGTGAAACACTGGGTCGGATAAACCCCTTGCTCTGCAAGTCCTCCAACTGTACCCGCAGCTCTCGAAGCTCGGTGGGGGCCATCCGATATGCTGGAGTAGATATCGGGGCTGTCCCGGGGTACAAGTCGATGTAAAAGTCTACCTCTCTACGAGGAGGTAGCCCTGGAACGTCGTCGGGAAAGACGTCCACGTACTGGTCCACCACTGCAGGAAAAGCTGGACTCCGCACGTCCACTGCTCCTAGGATGAGGCTAGCCAACTGATGAGAGATGGGCTGCACTCTCCTCCGCGGAAGTCCATCCTGTGCTGCAAAGGTTCCCTTCTCGCCGGTGAAGGTAAACCTGCTCCCGTCGGTGCGAACACATCGCACCTTGCGCCTAAAACAGTCGATCTGGGCATGAACCGTGGATAGCCAATCCATGCCCAAGATGACGTCGTAAGGCCTCGATGCCGCTACAAGGAGATCCCAGCCGAAGCTCTCGCCTCCTAGAGTAAGCTCACACTGCCGGCACCAGTGCGTAATCGTCGAGTCTGCTCCCGTAGGAGTCTCTAGCCGTAAGGATCGAGCCAACGGCTTAGTCGGAATCTCCGAGCTCCGAACAAGGGCAGAGGCTATGAAAGAGTGACTCGCTCCTGTGTCTATAAGTACTGCAGCAAGGGTGGAATAGACACAGATCGTACCTCGAATCATCTCTGGCATGTCGGGGTCGTAGGCCTCCACTGCCTGGAGCTGGGCCTGCCCCTGCCCACCAGCTCCCTGTGGTCGAGGTGGCCCTCCTGGTGGTGGTGGGGGTAGAGCCTGGAAGCGTCGCCCACCACCCGCTGCTCGGCCAGCTCCTCTGCCTCGTCCGCCTCCTCCCTGCAGACCGCCACGGTCGACCCTCTGCCTCTGCCTGGGTGGCCCCTCCACCGTCTGCTGCTCCTCTGATCGGCGAGTCGGGCAGTCACGAGCCATGTGACCCTGCCCGCCGCAGGAGTAGCACAGTCTGCCTCTCGGAAGGCTGGCACTCCGCTGTGTGCCTCGTACTGCTGAGCCGGTGTCCTGAGGCCGTCTGCGTGGGGGTCTGGTCTGCCTGGACCTGAGAGTCATCCGTCGGCTACCTGCTGCCGAAGACTCAGCTACCTGCCGCCCTGCGCTAGGTCTCGCCGCTGAAGAAGGCTCTGCCAGGAAGCTCTCGATCAGGAGGGCTCGCTCCAGCACTCCCGCCTGGGTCGGAATGCTGAGGGAGATCAGCGACGCCCGAATCTCCTGTCGCAAGCCCTGCTCGAAGGTCCGGGCCCGGAAGAAGGGGTCCCGTACCATGTCGGTCGAGTAGCGAGATAGGTCAGTGAACCTCGCCGCGTACTGAGCGACCGTCATGCTGCCCTGGCGCAGCTGGAGAAGCTCCTGGATGCACACCGCTCGGAGGGTGGCCGGGACGAACTCAGAGCGGAAGAGGCTCTCGAAGTCCGCCCAGAGCAAGGATGCCTCATCGTGAACCTGGAGCATCAGGCTCCACCATCGTCCCGCCGCCGCCTGCAGGAGGCTCGCCGCGAGGATCACCATGAGATCCGCTGGTGTCCTCACTAGCCTAAATATCCATACCACCGCCTCTAGCCAGTCCTCGGCGGCCTGGGGGTCCGCCTCACCATGAAACCTGGGCGGTCGCTGGCTCTGAAACTCATGCAGTGCCCTGAGGCGACGTGCATCGTCAGCGTCTGGTACTGGTAGCATCGGTGGCTCGGCGGGTAAAGCTACCGCCGGTGCCACTGCTGGCAAAGGGCCCTGCACCGAGGCCTCGTCGCTCGGTGGGCTGTCGTCGCGCCCTACACTCGGAACCCTAGCTGGCTGTCGTCGCGGGGCCATCCTGAAAAGGAGAACAAGAGCACCACAGTCAGAACAGTATACCTGGTGAGCTGGCACAAGTAATCACAAGGAAAACTTGAGACTTTCATAAAGCAGATTAGTATACCCGGTGAGCTGACATAAGTAATCACAAAGAAAACTTGAAACACACACGCAATCAATGTTTTCATGCATTAAGTTGGAAATCAGGAGTCAGGGTCCTGGTGTACGGATACGTCGGCCGCCGCACCAACACTGGGCTCCCTGAACTGATAACCACACTCAATACACTAAACACTATTGCTTCATATAGAAAGAAAGGACGATCAGAGTCTGCGGTAGAACCGACCACCTCTGATACCAATTTGTCACGACCCGACCTCGGGGCCCGTGCCGTGACTACCCCAAGCCCGCCTTCCATAGGCCAGGGGCTGGCGACTAGCACCAAGGCGTAAAATCCAGTAAACAGGGAAGGCATTGCCTTTATAAGTAACAACCACACAGAGTCAGCAAGCGGAAAGTAAAGTGCAGAAAAGTAAAGGGGGCCGGAAATACAAGCCCAACTGTAAAGTACAACTGAAAAGTAAAGTACAGCAACTGAAGAAAAGACGGTGGCCTCGTGTCGTCCACTGGCAATCCCACCTGAAGGGTGGGTACAGATAGCCTCCAGGCTCCTCGGGTCCCATGTCCGCTCCGAGCACGTCCCGCCCGGTGGTCCACCTCCAGGTACCGTCCTGCTCCACGCCCCAACCGTGATCAGCGATGTCCGTCGTCTGCAACCAACACAACAAGGTGCGGGCATAGCCCGTGCAGGGGTGAGTACAAGCTACTCAGTAAGGACCCCGAGACACCCGAAGGTCTCCCGAAATCCACAAAGGATATAGCACAAAAGAAAGATGCAATCACGAAGTAACATCTGACTCGACTTAGGTATATGCCCACACATATACCTAAGTCCCCAATTCTAGCTCTGCTCACGAGCTCCCGAACAACTCAATCCACAAAGGAAAGCAAGACTCAAATCCACAAGGAGAGTAAACAGTAAATCCGCAAAGGATAGTCCAACACAAACCACAAAGGAGAGTAACATAAGATTCAGCTCAACCAGGTATACTTTTTCAGATGACGTCAAGATGATCACTGATCCATCTAAGTCGTCGGACCCACGAAGGATCGATAGGTACTAACCCCCGCAAAAGACCCACGTAGGATCGGGCTCACACAGAACCTGTAGGCAGTGGCTCACACAGAACCGGTAGTAAGGACCCACATAGGATCGGGCTCACACAGAACCTGTAGCACTGATCCACGTAGGATCGCTGAGTGCAGTAGTCGACGCAGTCCACTGAGGATCTCTGCACAGTCGTCGCCGCAGTCCACGAAGGATCTCTGCTCTGCCGTCGTCGCAGTCCACTGAGGATCTCTGCTCTGCCGTCGTCGCAGTCCACTGAGGGTCTCTGCTCTGCCGTCGTCGCAGTCCACGGAGGATCTCTGCTCTGTCGTCGAAGTCACAGCCAGCGCTAGGGTTCCCGCACAAAGCGAGCTCGTTTAGGAGGGTCCGCTCCACGAGCCGAGAGGCTGATACATCAACTGACACGTAGTCCGAAGTTGATGTATCCAAAAGTTCCGTATCGACAACAGGATCTCAACGCAACAGACGGCGCGTCAATCGGACGCCCGGTCTGAGAGTTATTGGCATTTTCGTCCCAGGGGCCCGGTTGGTTTTTAGGGAAAAACCAACCCGACTGTACTCCGCCTGTATCCGATCCTCGGGCGGAGTATGTCAAAAGTTCCGTCTCACTTAGAGAAAACTACCACAGCTGACGGTACGTCGATCGGACGTCCGTAGCTCAAGTTATGAGCGTTTCCGCTCCGAGGGCCCGGTTGGTTTCGTGTACGAACCAACCCGGCCGAACCCAAAGTCTTCTGAAACCTTGATTGTAATATACCGAAACGACCGTCTCGATCCAAGGATCGCGTAGCCGCTGACGGTTCATCAATCGGAGGTCCCAGGCCCAAGATATGGGCGAAAGACCGAAGAGGGCCCGAAACGGGGGTTCTGGGCCCGGGGCGACCCGGCCCGAACCCCCCCTGGGGTCGGCCGAACCGGGTCGGCCCGACCCGGCCCGAACCGGCTCGGCCGGGTCCGGTCCGGCCTGGGCGCGGCCCGGCCGACCGGACCGGCCGGCTCGGCTTCGGCCGAGCGGCCGAAGGAGGGCGCCGCGGGCTTGACCCGCGGCTCAAGCGAAACGCGGCCCCGCGGGGGGGGCCGCCTGTCACGCGGACGCGGTCGGGCCGCCGCGTCCGTTCCCGGTTCCGCGCGGCCGCGGAACCGGCCGCCGCCGCCGCGGCTTCAGCCGCGGCGGAAGTTCTCCACGGCGGCGCGCCGGGCGCCGCCGCCACCTTCCGCGGGCCGCCGGAGTTGCTCCGGTGCCCCGTTTTGCCTCCCGTCTGCGCCATTGTTCCTCCCGGGACGCGTCCTCCACTGCGGAATCAACAAATGGCCCTTGCGTCGTGCTTTTGCCGTCGCCCGCCAAATCCGCACAAAAAGGAAGATCGGCGGAGGGTTGCCGGGTCTTGTTCGTTAGACCCGCACCCTCCGCGTTAGTCATAAACAACGGGAGAAACAAGAAACGACCAAATCAACAATTTTAAATAAATTTAAAATTGTTCCGTGATCGGTTCCTTATTTTAAAAGAAATAAAACCACGGGAAAGGAAAATATTTCAAATCAACCCTTACCTCGCAGCTGTCGTTGCCGAACGAGGGATCGTCGCGGGATTGCTCGTCGCGGAAGAAGGGGGATCGTCGCGTCGTCGCGGTATCCGGCGTCGCGTCGCCAATCTCCGGATCAAGAACAAACGGATTTAATTAATTAAATCCGTTGCCATGAAATTAAAAAGGGAGAATTAACGATCCAGTTCTTACCTTAGTTGCCGAACGAGGATCGTCTGCGGAAGAAGAGGCGTCGCCGAAGAACGTCGCGGGTAAAGCTCGTCGACGTCGCAGATCTCGGTGTGCGTCGTCGAATTTCGGTCACCGGCGTTCTTCGCGTTCTTCGCGTTCTTCGCGTTCTTCGCGTTCTTCGCGGGGAGATGAAGAAACAAGATCCTCTCAAATCCTTTCAAAGGATTTTTAGGTTGGTCTTATTTTATAAACATGCCAACACACGAAACCGGTTAAGAAACGATCCATCAATTCGAAAGAAACGACCCATTTAATTCACGAAAGAAACAGTCCATTTAATTCACGAAATAAACCGCCCAATTAAATGGTCTGTTAAGAATTAAAGAAAACGCGTCGGTTGACTTTTCAGTTACCTTGACGGGTTTTCGCGGGTGCGTTACTTAGCGAAAGAAACGGCGGGGCTCGTGCGGGCCCTGCCTCACAAATATCCTACCAAGGGGGTAGGATATTTCTGGATAGCATCCTATCTAGTTCAACTAAGTTCAAGCCGCCTTTAAGTGGCTTCAAGTGGCTTCCAAGCAGCTTAAGTGAAATAAAATAAAGTTGTCGCACAAACTTTATTTTATTTCTAACTTAAAGCCGCAAAATTTAAAAACCACGTCTGAGCAAACGCAACTCCGGAAGAGGCATTTCTAAGCAAATACCGGCGCTACGATTTCATCGGTGCCCTCAGAATTCGATTCCAGGCACCGGTTCAAAAGATAGAAAAACCCACTCGTCCGTTCACTGAACGTACCCGAGCCAAACTTCGGAAATTGATTCCGGGCACACCGGGCCTCGGAATCAGGTGCCGTCTGAAGCTGCGCTCTTGAAAAATTCCAAAGAAAATTAAGAAAAAAAAAATTCCTTGAAATTTGCGGGTCTTTACACCACACCCCCCTTAAAATGAATTTCACCCTCTAAATTTGTCTGGTTCATCAATGTTTTAATGCATGAAATTTACTTTCATAAAACCCCACATTGTAAAAATTAATACTAAAACTTTGTTTAAAAAGTAAAATTTGAAACCTTAATAGTTACCCAAAATTACACAAAACTAGGTTTCCACATAATAGATCATAAGTGTCAAGTGAATACATGGAAATTTAATAGAGAATTAACTATCAATTTTTTATGGAGAGTGATAGAGAAAATGGTAATTATAAAGTTAACTATAACATAATGATAAATATGTGATGATTTGAGGGGCCATTAGATTCATCATAAATGAATATACTAGGATAAAATTTTTGTTTCAAGATATCTTTTCTAATGTTAATTAATTTTCGCAATAAGATATACTTAATTGATTTCATTCCATTTTATAAGCACAATATCATCCATCAGTTATGCCTTGATTAATTTTCCCTACATCTTTTAATTGAATAAATAAAGTTTAATTTGTTTTTTATGATGAACTAATGGATCATAAGGTCCATAAATAGAATGATAATTCATTATATATATCTTAAGTTGTCATCACAATAAAATGGTTAGCACAAGTTATCCAATATACATAAATATTCATATTGAAAAACATTAATTTGTAAAACTTCATTCAAAGGTCCACATAAACCTTTTCATAAATTGTTAACCTTTTGAACCTTTCAAAAGATGAAAATCCAAAATTTTATAAATAAGGTCACTAAATTTCTCAAAATCATCATAACATTAATCCCCCATATATTATAACATACCTCTTGATTTTTACATACCAAACATGTGAATAACTTCATCATGCATTATCTTAAAATATGGTAATAACCTTAATTACCATAACTCATTAATGAAAATATGATTACTTCCTAATTATTAATACATATTATTTGATATATTCCTTAAATCCAAAAATGTTGTAAACTCCATCCATGATAGCATAAACCACTTTTTCAACAGGTCGTTAATCAATTCCAAGGTAATCGGTACTCTCCAATTTACTTTTTCCAAATCAATCATCTATTTATCCCAAAGTTATTATCTCAATATTATGAACATATTAATTGTTACCTTAACTTAATCAAATCCTTTCCATTAAATCACTTTTCTAAGTCATCAAAACCATTCAATATATTCTTTCAAATCCTTAATGAAAAAACTATACTAAACAATCATTATATATTTCACAATTTATAATTCTTAAATCCAAATACATAAATACTTTAATCCTTACACTTCAATGGTTTTCATGGAATAGGTCATTTCTTGGTCTATAAGTAAATTTTTGGGTTATGGAATTGATTTGGGTAATTACCATGTTCTCCAAAGATAATAAATTGAACTCTTGGGAAATTTTTCACTCTATGACCCCTTTTTCAACATAATTAACATATTTCCCTCTATATGAAATAGTCCTTAATTTTTTTCTTCCCAACTTATTGATATGTAGGAAGCCAAGTCATTTTTCCTATATGTTCATTACCATATGAACTTTCATAAATGTATACCTTCCTCTTATTTTATGTGTCCGGATTCTTACTAAATTTAACATTGTTAATCATATATCATGACATATTATTAGCCATAATTACAACATACTTCACTCTAGTCATCAATCCATTTGACTTCTCATTATCAAATTTTCTATTAGACTCAGTATTAGCATGGTTGGGTTCCATCCATTTACTAATCCAAAAATCATAGTGTGTGCATCCCTAATCATAGTGTAGAACCCCATAATCATGAAAAATAACTTATAAGAAGTATAAATCATGAAACATTATTATTTACTCTATGAAACCTTAGGTTTATCTTGGGTCATTCATATCCATATTCTATTTATTTCCTTTATTATGGTTTATAAAAAAAACTTTGAATATCCAAATCATATCCATTAGGAGTGCCAAACCAAGTGTGTATCAAGGATTTATTTCGTTCACTAGTTCATGATTGAGTCTATCTCAATAAGATGTTTTCAAGGTTGTTACCCCTAGGTACATATGTTCCAAATTCATATCGACTTATAGTATTGAGACATGGATGTGTTTATAGGAAACCATTTGATCTATCCTTTACCAAAATTCAAAGACATTTTCTTATACCTTAACTAATCCTTAGACTTATCCTTAGATACATCCCTATACATCTCCATCTAAAAATCTCAAGGGGTCTCACTATTTCTGATCCTAGTTTCCAAATGTTGAATAAAAATTTCCTCTAAAGACAAATATAAGAGACCAGGATTCTCATACATGAATATTATATCTTTTTATATAAATATTCATTAATTTAGACAATCGCGTGCTTGAGGACAATAATATTTTAGTGAATTTGGAAACTTGGAAAACAACCTTACACTCTAATGAAATATCTACAATGTTTCCCAAAAATATATTCCCCTTTATTAACCATACTTAAAACCTTTCTTCATAACTTGTGGAAAGGAAACATAAGAAAGGGTGATATTATATGCTCAGTAAGGGTAAACATTAGAGATACATCATAATAACATTAGAATAATGGACTGATAATATGAGAATAACATTTGAAAAGAATACCCTATATATCAAATATCATAATCTTGAATCATGGAATTAAATATTAGTAGTTCATAAGACATTTTTCATAATATAATCAAACAAAATGATCTATGAGAGTATAATAATGACATAAGACATGGAATTTTTTGTATAAACATAATCTTAGAAAATCCTATATCAAGGATACATAATAATAAATGCATAACATGTTAGGCTTTGTCTATTCACCCATGTACATGCTTTGGGATTGGGATGACCTCTTATGTACCCTCTAGTTTTAGTCGTAGTATGGCCTCTTGTGTAACATATTGGTATAGGTTTAGGATGCCCTACCATGTGCCCTCTTGTTTTAGTCTTAGGATAAAATCTCGTTTACCCTTTTATTACGGGCATGGGATGACCACTCGTGTACCCTTTTGTTGGAGTCTTGGGTTGACCACCTGTGTACCCTTTGAGATCATAGAACATTTATCATTACCCAATTCATTGGAGGGAGATATAGGTCCCACCTGTCATAAAATTTAATCATACACATATGTTCCACAAGAACATAAATCTTTCATCAAATCACAACCCATAAAAAGAAATGGGTTTCTTAAACATTTCATCATAACATAACTCATGGAAAAGAAATAGAATTCATAAACACCATTCCATCATAAACATAAACCATTTAGACAAGGAATAAGAATGGTATCCTTGGATAATATCCCTAGTAAGGCATGAGTAACACATATGGATATAATCTTATATGGAAAATAATTTTGAAATATCTTTCTTTAAAACATTTCTTATGGAAAATATACTTTACACTTTGAAAAAAAAACACTTTTTAAATCATTAAACATTAAGAAAACATGTTTTATTGAAAATAACCCTAAAAACATATAAAGTGGGATTTTAAAACCCATTTTAAACATCTTTTAAACCATTTCCCCTAAAATTTATTAAAATATCATTTAAAAACATTTTAATAAAACATAGTTTTTGAATAAAATAAATTTTTGACCTAAGAGAGAACAAAATTATGTAAAACTTATAATATCATGAAAAGAAGGAGATTCAAGATAAAAAATATCAAAGGTATATTATATACACATAATAAAATAATATACGTTAATAACATAACATGTTTCTTAATGAATTCAAATTGATACAAAATTACCTTACCATTTTGGTAACTATTTAACTATAAACCCCAAGAAATAGAGATCTTCAAATATATATGTAAATGGCCGTAAATTTAAGGATAAGGATCATAGATTACATTAATGGGTATTATATACACCCAAAAAAATAAATGAGTGGCAAATATGGCATAATTCTCATAAAAATAAAAGTGAGACTAGAAATCCTCTTTCCTTAAGTCTTGATTTCCTTCATATATGTTCAAACCTCCACTTCTTAGAGTATCTCCTTTTGGTTTTCACCAAAGGACTTTCTTTGTTGTATTTCTACCCTAAGTAAGGATTCTAAGATTAATTTAGGGAATTTTGTTAGAGATTTGGATAGGTTTTTGCAGAACCAAATAGGTTTTGAATTGTGAGGAAAAGAGAAGAAAAGGTTCTCTTTTATAATTGTGGTGAGGGGAACTTTTGGAATTTATCAAAAGATTAATTTATAATAAATTAATTTTATATATAAATACTAACAAATGGAATTATATTATAATATATTATAATATAATTTTTTAATATCATCAATGTATTTTAGATAAGTTTTGGTATTATTTTAAACCTTATCATTTTGATTAACCCTTAGTTAACCTATTTTAACTTTAACTAAGGCAACAAATTTTATTAATATTAAAACTTTGTAAGTTTTACTTATATGGTATCAATTTTACATAAATGGTTAATTTATGAAATTTTAGACCTTATTATAATCACTTTGTATTTTTAAAATATTTTAATGATTTTTTAATAATTTAATAAAATATTATTTTTATAAAATATCATTAGTGTCAATTTTGACACTATTCATTACATTGACTTTAATAAAATTAATAAAGGAATATAACTTCAAAAAAATCATTAAATACACCCATAATATGTCATATTAATATAATATAATTTTTTATCACCTAAATTAATTCAAATTATTTTTATTTTAATACTTATAATATCATTTAATTTACTTTTTCATTAATTTAATAATTACATCCTCATCATTATGAAATTAATTATGATAATTAATTATTCAATAAAAATTAAAAATAAAATACCATAATGTATATATACCATTTGTGTTTCAAAAATAAGTTTATATTATAGAATATCTTTTATTTAACCACATGTTAAAAATATTATAATTATTAAAAGTAATAATGTGGAATTTTGTCACTCTCTTTCATTTTAATAATATCGAAGTCGTTTTCATGAAAAATTGTCCATTAAATAACTAAATTTCAAAAATTAGGTGTCAAGGGTCTAATTAAATTCATCCAAAACAATTTGGACACATGTTATGGTCATTTTATAGTCCTTATCACTTTATTTTTACTCTAAATTACTCAATTTACCCTTTTACCGTGGTAACAAAAATTACCAACATTACTATTCATATTTTCCAAAAATAAAGGGGATGTGTTTACTAAATTTTTTACTTTAGATTCAAAATATTGATTCCATTTTTTAAAAAATCAAAACACATGAGTGGCTAAAATTAATTTAAAATTAATATCGTAGACGGGGGGAGAAGGTGGGGTTTTAAAGTGAAAATGTTCAAAAGTTCACTAAGTTTTTATATCTAAATTCAATATAAAAATGGTTTCAATTAACTAAAATAGATTAATGGATTTATAATTTAATTATTTTTAATTTCAAACCAATTCAATATATAATTTCACCTTATATATTATTTCGATGAAAAATTCTGTTTTCAATTAAAATGCAGTATTTTTCACTATTCATCAAAAAATGAAACTTATCATAAAAATACCAAAAATTAAACCAAATTAAATTATTATATTATATTTTCAAAAAAAATTAAAATTAAAATTTATAATAGTCTCAAAATTTATTTTTAAATAAATTATGTCATTAAAAGGTGAAAAAAATACCTTTTAGAAAAATACATCTTTTGTATGCTTAAAATTGGATTTGTTCTTATTTTATTCCTATAAATAATATTGGATGAATTAAAAAATAATTTTATTGAATATATAACATAAAAAATTAATTAATATCATTCCCTAATAGTTATTAATTTAATTAACATAAAATTCCTTTTGGGGAATAGAAATAGTTTTTCATAAAAACACGTATTTTATTTTTAATTGGTTTTTATCTTCATTTATGATTAATTTATATCAAAATAATTCATTTTATAATTCAGTTAATCCTATTTTTTCCTTTAATTCCAATGTCTATGTAATAAATATCATAATAAATAGTATATGTTTTTCGGTAAAATGTGGTCTTGCGTGTAACATAAGATATCAAAGGAACTCATTGTTGTATGTAAAAAAGATAAAATTGTTGTTATATGTACCATAATCCAAACTTTGTGTTACATTTAGCACAATATTAGCTTGGTATTTTATAAAAATAAATATTTACTTGGTTGAATTTGCAATGAAATCTATTAAATAAATTTAATTTATTCATAAAAACTTGGGGTATTACATTCTACTCCCCTTAAAATGAATTTTTCCCTCAAAATTTTTTTGGGTCATAAAAGTTTTAATACATGAAAGTTTCTTTCATATAAACTCGCATTTTAAAAATGAATACTAAAACTTCCTCTAAAAAGTGAAATTTAGAAACTTAATGGTTACCCAAAATAACTCATAACTAGGTTTACACATAAGAGAACATTGGTGTCAAGTAAATACATGGACATTTAAGAGAAAACTAACTATCCAGTTATGATGAAGAGTGATAGAGAACATGGACATTATAAAGTTAAATATCACAAAATGATAAATCTATGATGATATAAGGGGTCATTTTATTCATCATAAATGAAGGTACTAGGATAATATTTCTGTTTCAAGATTCTTTACCTAATGTTAAAGAATTTTCACAAGAATATATACTTACTTTATTTAATTACATTTTATAAGAACAATCTCATCCATTGGTTATTCCTTGATCAATTTTCACTTCATATCTTACTGTAATAAATAATATTTAATTTGTTGTGTTTGATGCACTAATGGATCATAAGGTCCATAAATATAATTAGATTTCATTATGTCTATATTTAGTTATCATCACAAAAAAATGGTTAGCACATGTTATCCAATATATATAAATCATCATATTGTGAAACATTAATCTCTAAAACTTAATTTAAAGGTAAACATAAGCATTTTCATAAATGGTTAACCTTTTGAACCTTCCAAAGAATGAAAATACAAAATTTTAGAAAGAAGGTCACTAAATTTCTTGAAATCATCTTGACATTAATCTCTCATATATCATAACATACCTATTCATTGTCATATACCAAACATGTGAATACCTTCATCACGTATTCCAAGGTAATCAGTACTATCCAATTTACTTTATCAAAATCAATCATCTCTTTATCCCAAAATTATTATCTCAATATCAGGAAAAAATTAAGGGTTACCTTACCCTAATCATATCGTTTCCATTAAATCACTTTTCTACGTCATCAGTACCATTCAACATATTCTTTCAAATCCTTAATGAAAAGATTATGTTGAACAATACTTATATATTTCACAATTCATAATTATTGAATCCAAATACATAAATAATTCAATTGTTGCAATTTAATGATTGTCATATAATAGGTCCTTCCTTAGTCTAGAAGTAAATTTTTGGGTTAGGGAATTGAATTGGGTAATTCTTATGTTCTCCATAGATAATACATTGAACTCCTTGTAAATATGTTACTCTTGACCCCTTTTTCCAAGTAGATAACATCTTCCCCTCCATTTGAGATAGTTCTTATGGTTTTTTCCCACCTTCTTAACATGTAGGAAGTTGATTCTTCTTTAATCTATATTAATTTTCACACAAACTTTCAAAAAAAATATATTTCTATTATTCAATGTGTTAGGAGTCTCACTAAAGTTCACATTATTAATCATATATCGTGATAGATTATTATTCATAATCACAACATATTTCAATCCAGTAATCAATCCATTTGACTTCTCATCAGAAACTTTTCTATCACGCTCAACATTAACACAATCCCTTGAGGTTCCATCCATAGACTAAAACCAAAATCATAGTGTGAGTATCACTAATCATAGTGGGGAACCACATAATTATGAAAAATAACTTATAGTAAGTCTAAATCATTACACATTATTCTTTAGTATATGGATCCTTAAGTTTATCCTAGGTCATTCATGGTCAACTTCTATTTATTTCCTTTATAATGGTTCATAAAATTTTTGTACATATGTAATGGCCCGGACCTCTCCGGTCCGTTACTTTGTGAAATTTTGGTGTTGGAGGTGTTTCGGGAGGTCAAGGGGACTTATCCCCAACACTTTTCCAATTTTCCAGTTCTGTGAACAGTGTTTCTAGTTTTATGAACAGAAACAGATCAGTCTCACAAATCGGTCTCACAGATCGGTCTCACAGATCGGTCTGACAGATCGATCTCACAGATCGGTCTCACAGATCGGTCTCACAGATCAGTCTGACAGATCAGTCTCACAGATCGGTCTGACAGATCAGTTTCACATATCGGTCCTGCAGATCGGTTTCACAGATCGGTCTGATAGATCGGTCTCATAGATCGGTCTCAAAGATCAGTCTCACAGATCAGTCTCACAGATCGGTCTCACAGATCGGTCTTACAGATCGGTCTCACAGATCGGTCCCACAGATCGGTCTCATAGATCGGTCTCACAGATCAGTCTCACAGATCGGTCTGACAGATCGGTCTGATAGATCGGTCTGACAGATCGGTCTCACAGATCGGTCTGACAGATCCGTTTCACAGATCGGTCTGACAGATCGGTCTGATAGATCGGTCTCACAGATCGGTCTGACAGATCGGTCTCATAGATCGGTCTGACAGATCGGTTTCACAGATCGGTCTAACAAATCGGTCTGACAGATCAGTTTCACAGATCGGTCTGACAGATCGGTTTCACAGATCGGTTTCATGTACAGTAACAGTGGGTGAACAGTGTTTCCAGTTTCCTACAGTTTTTCCCCTATTGACGTTTCCTTTGACATAAAATACATTTAAATCCTTGTTTTAAGGGCTCTTAAGGCCGTTTCAAAGGCCTTAAATCCTATATTAATTATTCCTAAGGCTTGGAATGTTTTACTTGGTCAAACTGCGTGGGTTAATGTGATCCGTTTTTAATGGATAATTAACAGGATCTTAAACTATCGCCCCATTAAATCTTAAAAAGGGACGAGATATCATTCTCCCTTTTCTTTCCCTTTGTTCTCAGCTAAGAGATTCCAGTACCTTTCAATCATTCCCGTAGGAGTTGCACAATCAATCTTTACTCCTAGGATTGATTCTGGTCTATTTTGGATACAACCGAACTGTGTCGGTCAATCTTTCCAATAAGTTATGTTTTATCGTCGTTCCTTTGGGGGTCATCTTCTCTTGTTTCTCCCTTCCATATTATACCATGTAATTTCCAATTTTCTAATGGGTTTTTCTTGGGTTTGGTTGGTACTTTCATACCGTGGCATCCTTCGGTGGATGCAGTTGTCGTGAGAGGATGATTGTGACCCATTATGTGGATAAAGGACGTCAAGAACTCTTCCAGGTAGAGGATTCATGGCTTCTCTAATTGTATATGTGGAATCGTAGAATTAGCATGATTTAGTCCTTTAGATCACAATGAAATTGACCTAATTAAATACTTGAACCGGATTAAATGAATTGGTTGATCGCATGTTGTTGCTTTATACCGTGATAACGGTTTGCCTCGTGTTTTTCTAGATAGATTGATATCTATGTTTTCTTGATTTGTTGTTCTTTCATGATAGAAATTGATAATGAAAGTAAATCCGGAATTAATTGATAATTAATTGTCTAAAGATAAAGAGTCATGTAAATTAATCTGGTTATTGTCGTTGTTGTAGTTGTTCTAATTTGAGGATAATCAAATTAGGGAAGTAAGCATGGTTATTTAATTGTGATAGCTTACTGATTAGGTATCCCGTAATTAGAACCTACGAATAACAAATCTGCTAATTCAATATGGATTAAAGAACAGATTATGTGGGAATTTCTAAAAGGGTTCTGAGTTACCCTCTTGTTTGTTAAAGGGTCAAGAGCCCATGGTTGTGACTGTCGTTTTCATGATACTTGTGTTGTGCTGTGAGCCTGGATGGCTGTGGTGATATGTGGAGGCATGGAGGCCCTGTGGTTGTAGAAGCAGATGACGCCTAGAGTGGCGAGATGCATCAGTTTATGCATGTGGGTGTCAGGGAGGACACCAGGGGTGATGGAATGGGATGGATGTGGTTGCTGGATGCTTTTGGTTTTCTTTGAATGTTAATCTGATTTTCTTTTTCCCACTGCTCAAGGCAGCTGGCCTTGCTACCCTTCTTCCGAAGGAGGCGAAGATGCGCGGGGTATGCCACGTGCTTTCCGTGTTTAGCCTCTCAAGGGAGAATGGGTCTATGCTCTTTCTATAGGCGGCAAAGACTCAACGGGTAGTATATCTACTCACCGTGTTGAACCTCCTTTATGTTTAGAAGAATAGGATAATTTTCTAGAATTCCTGGGAATATGGAAAAGTAATTCTGTAATGAATGTTTGATTAAATGGTGAAAATCCACGGGGATAGAGATACTAGAATTTAAAGGTGATGTGAATCTTAAAAGGAGCAGTTGATTTTGAATGTGATTCCAATTCAGTTTAATATGGAATTGTTCATGGTTAATTAATGTTTAAAGAATTAATTAACGTACAGTGGAACTGATAAAATGAGAATGGAGTAATCTAATAAAGCTCTTCAAATGTTTGTGTGCTTATAGGACACCTAGTATTAGAAGTAGCAGCCTGGAGTCTGAGAGACGTTAGCTGTAGTTGTATCTAAGACTAGGTAATGCCCATAGTGTGGATGTGAGTTATATATATATTCTGTACTTTTTGTGTTTCTATACGCTACTCCACCCTGTCGGTAAGGGCAACTGACACCCCGGGGATTCTGAGCCCTGGGGGGGTGTTTTTTCCAACATTCTGATGGGAGGTTGAATGGTTGACTACCCCCTTTGACCCCGCTCTCTTCTCGTGGTAGATCTTTGTGCTGGTAGGCACACTGGTTAGTTTTACCCATATATGTCTGTAGAGGGATGTAATGGCTTGTGGTTATTTCACACACATATATTCTGGATATAGTATCCCATAGACTACTATAGGTGTAACGTTTATAGGTTGTGATGTCTTGAGGATCCCTATTCGGTGTATGGGCTATAATGGCTTGAGGTATAATACCTGATGTATGATACACGTTATGCGTACTGCAGTGGCTCCCGGAACTTACCCGGTTTATTTTGGTTGTGAGGATGGTGTGGTGCTTCTCCCAGGTGTCTGTGGGCAAGCCTTTGTGGTGCACGAGGTGCAGATTGTGGAGATTAGCCCAGGTGTCTGCGGGCAAGCCTTTGGAGAGAGATGCACAGGACGTATGTCATTGGGGAAAAGCGGAAAACCAGTGGGGAAGTAGTAGAGGGGTACCCTTGATAATCTTTACTATATGTTATATTCTTGTATTCGTTACTTGGTGATAGTAGCCATAGTGAGGTTGGTAACTTAGTATACCTGTTTAGGTGACGAGTCAGTTTCACTTGTTGTTCACTAGGCTTTAGCATGCTTTCTTTACTATTGCACGAGAGGCTTGGTGAGGATCCTACTGAGTATACTGTTATACTCACCCTATGTATATATAAACTGTTTTTCAGGTCACTTGGAGAAGGTTGGAGATCAAGCTGGTTACTACTAGCTTGTGGTTGGAGGAGGAGTTGTTTGGGCTTGTGGTCGCTGTCGTTTTACTTTCTTTTGGGTACTTTTAGTTTCCCCTTTCAGTTGTAGTACTCTTGCATGAAATTTCATAAATGTACTTGGATTTCTTTTATATTTCAGTTCTGAGTTGGAGTTGATTGGAGTCTATTCTATCTCTCTCTTCTGCATGTGTTCTCTTAGAGGGTAATGCCTCCCATTTGTATGTTTATTATACCCTCGGTGTTAGTCGCCAACCCGGGGCCTACTGGAGGCGGGACTCGGGGGTCATTATCTCTCTTCTCACATTGTCGGCCCAGGAGGGGTACACTTTGTGGGGAGGGGGTCGTGACAGAGTGGTATCAGAGCTCTGGTTGAGGGATAGAATGGAGTTTGGAGTTAGGCACAGTTGAGGATGCATGGGATGGTGGGGCAACAGTGTCATTCATGTTTAGCAAGTGGGTTAAACACTGGAGGAAGGCAGAGACATAGGTGTTTAGGTCCCCCAATGATCTTTTGCACGGACCTTTAAGTTTACGATGGCTACTAACCAAGTGATACTGGTTGCAGGGTAGAGACCTAGGAAAGGATCATGCATCATTATTCTTTGCACCTGTGTTTGAATGGGCAGACCTTGGGATAGGTAACCTAAAATTAATAAAACAAAACAATTAATTAATTAATGTTGAGTCTTCCATATTCCAGGCTTAGGAACTCTAATAGTTGTTATTTTACAGGTATGGATCCAGGTCGACGTCCTCGTCAGGTTTGCGCAGAAGATGCCCAACAAGCTGTTCCAGCAGATCGCCGCCAAGTAGAGGTTGACGACAATGAAACTTGGAGGAAGACACTCTGAGAGTTTTAGAACCAGAGTCTACAGAAGTATGAGGTCTCCGTTTCAGATGCAGTCACAGAAGACTGGTTGGAGGAGGTCGAGATAGGCTTCAGTTCGATTCGTGCTCGGAAGGAACACTGGGTGTCCTTGGTTGTGACGATGCTGCATGGAGCAGCGAGGCAGTAGTGGTTCTTGTTCCTCGGGGATCGTGAGGAGTCAGCGATCTCATGGGAGGAGTTTCGAGACAGGTTTAGAGTTGAGTTTCTTTCTTCGACTGCGAAGGCATCTAGTCGCCAGAAGCTTCTTACCCTTTGACAGGGGATCTCCAGTGTTCGAGAGTTTGGAATCCGTTTCAGGAACCTTCTACGATATTCTTCAAACCTGTTACCAGATGAGGAGGCCAGGGTGAGGAATTTCAAGGAGGATTTGCGTCCATAGATCCAGCTCCAGGTCACCCCATTTATACTAAAGACATATATTGAGGTGTTGGAGAGGGAAGAGGTTGTTGAGAGGACTTTTGCTAGGACCGGATCGTCATGAGAGGGGAATTGTCATGATTCCTCATGAAGAAAAGATGTGGTCCGGGGATCCCGGTTTTCAGGGAAGAAGAGTTTCCGTTCACCTGGGGGTAGGTTCCAGCCCTTCCCATCTCGTTTCTCCGGAGGCAGCAACTCTCAGGACTATGCCAAGGGATCATGTGCTTGTTTTTCTTATGGTGGTCGTGGTCATCAGTAGCGGGAGTGCCCTACTTTTCAGAGCAGTCATCGTGCACCGGGCACTCCGCCCCAGGTTCCTCCATTAAGGCAGTTCTAGTCGAGGTAGCAGTAGCAGGTTGCACCGACTTTAGATCACCAGAGGGTAGATGGAGCAGGCAGAGGACAGCCCCATGACGCTCTCCGTCCTCAGAGAGCAGAGCACGGCCGTGGTGGTGGTCGTCATCAGGGTCAGAGAGGTCGTAAAAGAGGTCATGGTCAGCTTCATGCTCTAGCGTTGCCAGCCCTAGGTGAGCCGGATGTCATTCGAGGTACCCTTTGCTTGTTTTCTACATTGGTGTATGCCTTGTTTGATTCAGAAGAAACACACTCCTTCATATCACCTACCCTTGTCCATGCTTTGGGACTTGAGGTAGAGAGGCTTCCAGTGCCCTTGGCGTTGACTACGCCAGTTGGAGATCGAGCCGACTTGTTTGAAGTATGTAGAGACTGTGAGCTAGTGTTGGGGCAACACTGCTCTTGGGGAGATTTCCTATGTTTACGAATACAACCATATGATGTCATACTCGGCATGGATTGGTTGTATTCGGTGCAGACTATTGTGGATTGCTACAGGAAGAAGGTCGTTTTCTTTGATGCAGATGGAGAGAAAGTGGTGTTTGTTGGTGAGAGAGATCCTCGGATGAGTCATAGACGAGTTCCATCCTTATCATCCATGATGGATGGGATGATGCTGAGTTATTCAGAGGTTCAACAGTTGGCGTTTCCTAGGGTTGTAGAGGAGTACCTTGACGTATTTCCAGAAGAGGTTGTATCCTTACCCCCTCGACTAGAGATCGAGTTTGGGATCGAGCTACATCCAGGAGCGTCTCCTATCTCTATGTCTCCGTATAGGATGGCCCCTTATGAGTTGCGAGAGCTACGTATTCAGCTTGATGGTCTGTTTCAGTGCGGTTTTGTTCGGCCAAGTGTGTCACTGTGGGGTGCACCAGTTTTGTTTGTGAAAAAGGCTGACGGCAGTTTGCGGTTGTGTGTCGATTATCATCGATTAAACAAAGTGACAATAAAGAACCAATATCCTCTCCTGTGGATTGATGACTTATTCGATCAACTGAAGGGTGCAAGTTGGTTCTCAAATATCGACTTGCGGTCAGGATATCATGAGATGCATGTAAAGGATGAGGATATCCCGAAAACTGGATTCCGTTGTCGTCATGGGCATTATGAGTTTGTTGTAATGCCATTCGGCGTGACGAATGCTCCATCTATTTTCATGGGGTTGATGAATGCTGTGTTCCATGAATTCCTGGACAAGTTTGTTTTAGTTTTCATCGACGACATCCTTGTATACTCCACATCTGAAGAAAAGCATGCATAGCATCTATGAGCCGTTTTGGGAGTTCTTTGCCAACATCAGTTGTTTGGGAAGTTGTTCAAGTGTGAGTTTTGGGATCGAGAAGTTCGTTTCTTGGGGAATGTTGTGTCCCAACAGGGAGTAGATGTGGATCCGTCGAAGATAGAAGCAGTGGTGTCTTGGGTAGTTCCCAAGATCGTGTCAGAGGTGCGAAGTTTCTTTGGTCTCGCAGGCTATTATAGGAGGTTTGTAGCCAATTTCTCCCGAGTTGCGACTCCTCTGACCGCTTTGACCAGGAAGGATCAAGAGTTCATATGGACTGATCAGTGTCAGGAAGCTTTTGAGTACCTAAAAAAGAAGATGGTAAGTTCTCCAGTCCTTTGTCTTCCAGCGGAGGGAGTCCAGTTTGATGTTTTCTGTGATGCTTCACATCTGGGGCTAGGCTGTGTTCTCATGCAGTAGAGGTCAGTTGTTTCTTATGGATCTTAGCAGTTACATCCCCATGAATGCAACTATGCCACCCATGATCTTGAGTTGGCAGCCGTGGTGTTTGCTCTGAAGTTGTTGAGACATTACCCCATTGTTGAGCACTTTGTGGTTTTCACCGATCATAAGAGTTTGAGGTATGTTTTCTCCCAACGTGACTTAAACTTGCGGAAGCGTCGGTGGATGGAGTTCTTGCAAGAATATGACTTTGAAATATCATATACACTTGAAAAAGGGAATGTTTTAGCTGATGCACTAAGCCGAAAGTCACGTAATGATGTTGTGCGTGAATCTGGTGATTCCTGGAGAGTGATGGAAAGGCTATCAGCTTTGCATCTTGATATGGGAGAAGTTGGGGGTAGAGGTTGTCTTTTTCAGATGACAGTGCATTCATCCCTGATGCAGAAGGTGGAAGAGTCTCAGTTGGGTGATCTAGAGGTGGAAGTCTGGAGAGACAGAGTTGTTTGTGGTGAGGCCCCTGATGGTTGGTTGGAGGATGAACAACACCGAGTGTTTTATCATGGCAGGATTTTTGTTCCCTTGGTGATGCACAAGACGGTTCTCCAAGAGTTCCATATTTCACCCTTGGCAGTACATCCTGGTGTGACGAAGATGTATTGATCCTTGAGGAGTCAGTTTTGGTGGCCTGGGATGAAACGTACGGTTACAGAGTGTGTGTCTCGATGTTTAGTCTTCCAGAAGGTGAAGGTCGAACACCGTGTTCCTGGTGGTCTTCTCCAGCAATTAGAGATTCCTCAGTGGAAGTGGGAGGACATCCCAATGGACTTTGTTACAGGTTTACCTCGAGCTCCGGGAGGACATGATGCTATATGGGTGGTAGTGGATCATTTAACAAAGTCGTCCCACTTCATAGCGATCAAGGAGTCGAGCTCAGTGGAGGTTTTGTCGAGGCAGTATCTAGAGGAGGTGGTGAGACTTCATGGAGTACCTAGGACGATCATTTCTGATCGAGATCCTCATTTTACCTCCAGGGTGTGGAGAGGTCTCCAGCATGCTTTTGGATCTCAACTGTTCCTTAGCACTGCTTTTCATCCTCAAACGGACGGTCAGACAGAGCGAACCATCCAGACTCTTGAAGACATGTTGCGCTCTTGTGTTCTTGATTTTGGAGGTTCATGGATGAAGCACTTACCCTTGGTAGAGTTCACTTACAATAATAGTTTTCACTCTACCATCGGTATGGCGCCGTTTGAAGCCTTGTATGGTCGGCCATGTCGTTCTCCATTATGCTGGACTGGGGTCGGAGAGTCAGCAATTCTCGAACCAGAACTAGTGCAGAATACAACAGAGATGGTTCAGGTGATTAGTGAGAGGATGAAGACAACATAGGATCGTCATAAATAATATGCTGATCAAAGAAGGAGACCCTTAGAGTTTAATGTTGGGGATCATGTGTTTCTAAAGGTGACTCCCCGTCGTGGGCAGTGAAGGTTTGGTCGTGGACGTAAGATTTCTCCCCGATTTGTTGGGCCTTTCGATGTGTTAGATCGTGTTGGAGCTGTGGCGTATCGAGTAGCACTTCCTCCTCAGATGAGTCGGATACATGATGTTTTCCATGTATCACAGCTCCGTCAATATCTTCATGATGAATCTCATGTTATCGATTGGGGATAGATCGATATTGATGATGATGCAACCTTCGAGGAGCGACCTGTGGAGATCCAAGACCGCAAGGAGAAGGTGTTGCGTGGGCATTCTATCCCCTTAGTTCGTGTCTTGTGGAGACACTGTGGCATGGAGGAGAGTACATGGGAGCGTGAGTTACAGATACGTGCTCAGTACCCAGAGTTGTTTAATGTTTAACTCCTTTCATGTAATGATGTTTTCTTTGTGGTTGGAAATTTCATGTTTTAATTATGTACTTTTCATGTGATGTTATGTTTGAATGGTATGGATATGGATTGTTTGTTCCCTTGCTCTTGGATGTCGTGGTTTTTTCCTAGCTTTAGAATAACTCAGGGTGGTTTTCCCCTAAGAGGTATCTTAAGGGGTGGTTTTTCGGACCCCTCTTTTCCTCAGGATGGTTTTAAATTCTCGAGGACAAGAATGTTTTGAGAGGTATCTGATGTAATGTCCCGGACCTCTTCGGTCCATTACTTTGTGAAATTTTGGTGTTCGAGGTGTTCCGGGAGGTCAAGGGGACTTATCCCCAACACTTTGCCAATTTTCCAGCTCTGTGAATAGTGTTTCCAGTTTTATGAACAGTAACAGATCGGTCTCACAGATTGGTCTCACAGATCGGTCTGACAGATCAGTCTGACAGATCGGTCTCACAGATCGGTCTCACAGATCGGTCTCACAGATCGGTCTCACAGATCGGTCTGAAAGATCAGTCTCACAGATCGGTCTGACAGATCGGTTTCACAAATCGGTCTGACAGATCGGTCTCACAGATCGGTCTCAAAGATCAGTCTCACAGATCAGTCTCACAGATCGGTCTCACAGATCAGTCTGACAGATCGGTCTCACAGATCGGTCTCACAGATCGGTCTCACAGATCGGTCTCACAGATCGGTCTCACAGATCGGTCTCACATATCGGTCTGACAGATCGGTCTGATAGATCAGTCTCACAGATCGATCTGACAGATAAGTCTAACAGATCGGTCTGATAGATCAGTCTCACAGATCGGTCTCACAGATCGGTCTCACAGATCGGTCTCACAGATCAGTCTGACAGATCGGTCTCACAAATTGGTCTGACAGATCAGTTTCACAGATCAGTCTGACAGATCGGTTTCACAGATCGGTCTGACAGATTGGTTTCACAGATCGGTCTGACAGATCGGTTTCATAGATCGGTTTCATGTACAGTAACAGTGGGTGAACAGTGTTTCCAGTTTCCTACAGTTTTTCCTCTATTGACGTTTCCTTTGACATAAAATACATTTAAAGCCTTGTTTTAAGGTCTCTTAAGGCCGTTTCAAAGGCCCTAAATCCTATATTAATTATTCCTAAGGCTTGGAATGTTTTACTTGGTCAAACCGCGTGGGTTAATGCGATCCGTTTTTAATGGAGAATTAACCAGATCTTAAACTGTCACCCCATTAAATCTTAAAAAGGGATGAGATATCATTCTCCCTTGTTCTTTCCCTTTGTTCTCAGATAAGAGACGCTAGAACCTTTCAATCATTCCCGTAGGAGTTTCACAATCAATCTTTACTCCTAGGATTGATTCTGCTCTGTTTTGGATACAACCGAACTGTGTCGGTCAATCTTCCCAATAAGATATGTTTTATCGTCGTTCCTTTGGGGGTCATCTTCTCTCGTTTCTCCCTTCCATATTATACCATGTAATTTCCAAGTTTCTATTGGAGTTTTCTTGGGATTGGTTGGTAATATCGTACCGTGGAATCCTTCGGTGGATGTAGTTGTCGTGAGAGGAGGATTGTGACCCATTGTGTGGATAAAGGACGTCAAGAACTCTTCTAGGTAGGGGATTCATGGATTCTCTAATTGTATATGTGCAATTGTAGAATTAGCATGATTTAGTCCTTTGGATCACAATGAAATTGACCTAATTAAATACTTGAACCGGATTAAAAGAATTGGTTGATTGCATGTTGTTGCTTTATACCGTGATAACGGTTTGCCTTATGTTTTGCTAGATAGAGTGATATATATGTTTTCTTTGATTTTTTGTTCATTCATGATAGAAATTTATAATGAACGTAAAGCTGGAATTAATTGTTAATTAATTGGCTAAAGATAAAGAGGCATGTAAATTAATCTGGTTATTGTCGTTGTTGTAGTTGTTATAGTTTGAGGATAATCAAATTAGGGAAGTAAGCATGGTTATTTAATTATGATATCTTACTGATTAGGTATCCCGTAATTAGAACCGGCGAATAAAAAATCTGCTAATTCAATATGGATTAAAGAACAGATTATGTGGGAATTTCTAAAAGGGTTCTGAGTTACCCTCTTGTTTGTTAAAGGGTCAAGATCCCATGGTTGTGACTATCGTTTTCATGCTGCTTGTGCTGTGATGTGAGCCTGGATGGCTGTTGTGATATGTGGAGGCATGGAGGCCTTGTGGTTGTGGTAGCAGATGACGTCTAGAGTGGCGAGATGCATCAGTTTATGCATGTGGGTGTCGGGGAGGACACCAGGGGTGATGGAATGGGATGGATGTGGTTGTTGGATGCTTGTGGTTTTCTTTGAATGTTAATCTGCTTTGCTTTTCCCCACTGCTCAAGGCAGCTGGTCTTGCTACCCTTCTTCCGAAGGTGGCGAAGACGTGCGGGGTATGCCACGTGCTTTCGGTGTTTAGCATCTCGAGGGAGAATGCGTCTATGCTCTTTCTATAGGCGGCAAAGACTCGACGGGTAGTATATCTACTCACCGTGTTGAGCCTCCTTTGTGTTTATAAGCATAGGATGCTTTTCTAGAATGCCTGGGAATATGGAAAAGTAATTCTTTAATTAATGTTTGATTAAATGGTGAAAATCTACAGGGATGAAGATACTAGAATTTAAAGGTGATGTGAATCTTAAAAGGAGCAGTTGATTTTGAATGTGATTCCAATTCAGTTTAATGTGGAATTGTTCATGGTTAATTAATGTTTAAAGAATTAATTAACATACAGTGGAATTGTTAAAATGAGAATGGAGTAATCTAATAAATCTCTTCAAATGTTTGTATGCTTATAGGACACATATTATTAGAAGTAGCAGTCTGGAGTCTGAGAGATGTTAGCTGCAGTTGTATCTAAGACTAGGTAATGCCCATAGTGTGGATGTGAGTTATATATATATATTCTGTACTTTTTGTGTTTCTATATGCTACTCCACCCTGTCGGTAAGGGCAACTAACACCCCGGGGATTCTGAGCCCTGGGGGGGTGTTTTCCCCAACATTCTGATGGGAGGTTGAATGGCTGACTACCCCCTTTGACCCCGCTCTCTTCTCGTGGTAGATCTTTTTGCTGGTAGGCACAATGGTTAGTTTTACCCGTATATGTGTGTAGAGGGATGTAATGGCTTGTGGTTATTTCACACACATATATTCTGGATATAGTATCCCATGGACTACTATATGTGTAACGTGTATAGGCTGTGATGGCTTGAGGATCCCTATTCGGTGTATGGGCTATAATGGCTTGAGGTATAATACCCAATGTATGATACACGTTATGCGGGTTGTGGTGGCTCCCGGAACTTACCCGGTTTCTTTTGGTTGTGAGGATGGTGTGGAGCTTATCCCAGGTGTCTGCGGGCACGCCTTTGGAGAGAGATGCACAGGATGTATGTCGTTGGGGAAAAGTGGCAAACCAGTGGGGAAGTAGTAGCGGGGTACCCTTGATAATCTTTACTATATGCTATATTCTTGTATTCGTTACTTGGTGAGATTAGTCATGGTGAGGTTGGGAACTTAGTATACCTGTTTACGTGATGAGTTAGTTTCACTTGTTGTTCACTAGGCTTTAGCATGATTTCTTTACTGTTGCACGAGAGGCTTGGGGAGGATCCTACTGAGTATACTGTTATACTCACCCTATGTATATATAAACTGTTTTTCAGGTCACTTGGAGCAGGTTGGAGATCAAGCTGGTTACTACTAGCTTGTTGTTGGAGGAGGAGTTGTTCGGGCTTTTGGTCGCTACCGTTTTACTTTCTTTTGGGTATATTTAGTTTCCCATTTCAGTTGTAGTACTCTTGCATGAAATTTAATATATGTACTTGGATTTCTTTTATATTTTAGTTCTGAGTTGGTGTTGATTGGAGTCTATTTTATCTCTCTGTTCTGCATGTGTTCTCTTAGAGGGTAATTCCTCCCATTTGTATGTTTATTATACCCTCGGTTCTAGTCTCCAACCCGGGGCCTACTGGAGGTGGGACTCGGGGGTCATTATCTCTCTTCTCACATTGCCGACCCAGGAGGGGTACACTTTGTGGGGAGGGGGTCATGACAACATATCTAAAGCATGCCCACTAGGAGTGTCAAACTAGGTGTGCGAAAATTCTCATTTTCATTCATCAGTTCCTAATCAATTCTAGCTCAATACGGTGTTTTTAGAGTTTTTACCCCTAGGTATATCTATGTCGGAGCCATACCCACTTATAGTATTCATAAGGGATGTATTGATAACAAATCACTCACTCTATCCTTTACCAAAATTCTAAGACATTTTCTTATACATTAACTTATCTTTATACCTATACTTAGATATATACCTAGATATAACCTTATAAATATCTCCATGTATCTCACTAAAGTTTTATCATCCTAGTTTCCAAAGGTTGACTAAAACTTTCCTATGATACCAACTATAAAAACACAAGCTTCTCATACATGGATATTACATACTTTTTAGAGGAATATTCATTAAATTACACAGTCACATTCCCCAAGGACCATAATAGTTTAGTTCCTTTGGAAACTTGGAACACAAACTTCTAGTCTGGTGAAATATCTTCAATGTTTCCCACAAAGATCTTCCCCTTTATTACCCCTACTTAAAACCTTTCTTCATAACTTATGGAAAGAAAATGTAATAAAGGGTGAGATAATATGATAAGTAAGGTTAAACATGGGAGATACGTAATCATAACATGAGCATAAGGGTATGGTAATATGATAATAACATTTCAAAATCATACCTTGCATATCAAAGATCATAAAATAAAAATACATGAATCAGAAGATAATAAAATAACATGAACCCTGAGATTATAACCATTATATAACGCATGGAATTTGTGGCATACACATAATCTTAGAAAATATTATGTCAAGGATACCTACAAAGACATTCATAACATTTTAGGCTTTGGCTACTCCCCGGTGTACCTGCTTTAGGCTTGGGATGACCTCTCGTGTATCCTCTAGTTTCAATCTTAGTATAAACTACCATGTACCATCCTATCCTAGTATTATGATAAAATATCTTGTACCCTATTTTTGAGGGATTGGGATAAACTCTTATGTACCCTCTTGTTGTGGTATTGGGATGACCACTCATGTACCCTTTTTTGCAGGCTTGGGCTAACCACTCATATACCCTTTGATCTCATAGAACATTTATCATTACCCAATGCATTGGAGGGAGATAGACATCCCACCCATCACAAAATAAAATCATACACATGTTTTCCACAAGAACATAAATAATTTATCATGTCAGAATCCATAAAAATAATTGGGTTTCTTAAACATTTAATCATAACATAAATCATGGAAAAAAACAAAATTCATAAACATCATGTCATAATAAATATAAAAAATTCATATAAGGAATAAGAATGGTATCCTTGGATAATATTCATATAAATAAAATATTTACACCAATATATGTCATCTTATATGGAAAATAATTTTGAAATATATTTTTTAAAACATTTCTTGAAGAAAATATTATTTCCACTTTGAGAAATGATTTTTAAATAATTACACATTTAGAAAACCTTTTTAATTGAAAATGACTTTGAAAACTTAAAAATGAAGAGTTTAAAAACTATTTTAAACATATTTAAAATTATTTTCTTTTAAAATTATTAAAATATCATTTAAAAACATTTTTGAAATCATTTCTAGAAAACATGGTTTTTGAATAAAATAAATTTTTCACCAAAGAGAGAATAACATTATGTGAAACTTATAATATCATGAAAAGAAGGAGATTTATGATAAAACATGTAAAATGGAATTATATACACATCATAAAATAATATAGGTTCATAATATAACATGTGTCCCGATGAAGTAAAATTGAGACAAAATTACCTTTCTGATTTGGTAACTATTGAACCATAAACCCTATGAAAGAGATATCATCAAATGGATATGTAAATACCCATAAATGTAAGTATAAGGATCATATATTACATTCATGGTTAGTATATACACCCCAAAAAAATAAACGAGCAGTGAATATGTCATAAGTCTCAAAAAAATAAAATTGATACTAGAAATACCCTTACCTTAAGTCTTTACTTCCTTTATATACATTCAAACCTAATATTCTTCAGGTGTCTCCTTTTGGTTTGCACCCAAGGAATTCCTTGTTCATATTTATTCCCAAAATAAGGATTATAGGATGGAGGGAGGGAATTTGGGAGGATATTTGGATAGCTTT
The DNA here is from genome assembly GCA_963277665.1 of Viscum album. NCBI lineage: Eukaryota > Viridiplantae > Streptophyta > Magnoliopsida > Santalales > Viscaceae > Viscum > Viscum album. The sequence goes on from OY728164.1 coordinate 1,270,738,052, forward strand.
TTTCCTAACCAAATAGGTTTTTAAGTTTGAAGAAAAGAGAAGAATTGGTTCTCTATTATAATTATGTTGAGGGGTGATTTTGTGATTTCTCAAAAGATTAATTTATAATAGATTCACTTTCTATAAAAATACCACAAAATAGACATGGATTTAAAGATAAGATAATACAATGTTTTAATCATATCAACCAATATATTTTAGACAAGTTTCGGTATTATTTTAAACTTTATCATTTTGATTAACCCTTAGTCAACCAATTTTAATTTTAACTATAGTAAAAAAAATTAAAATTAAAAAATTGTAATTTTTTACTTATATGGTTTTAATTGTCAATAAATGGTCAATTTATAAAATTTTAGACCTTATAATAATCACTTTTTATATTTTAAATATTTTTCATGATTTTTTAAATAATTAAATAAAATATTATTTTCATAAAATATCATTAGTGTCGATTTTGATATTATTCATTACATTGACTTTAAAAAAATACATAATGCAAGATAAATTTGAAATAAATAATTTAATACACCCCAAATATGTCATATTTACCGATAAAATTTATTTTTCACCTTAATTAATTAAAATTATATTTATTTTAATACTTATAATATCATTTAATTGGTTTTTTATTGATTGAATAATCAATGCATCATCATTGTGTAACTATTTATGATAATTACTTCTTCAATAAAAATTAAAAATAAAATACCATAATGTATAAAAACCTTTTATATTTCAAAATAATGATTATAGTCAAGAATATATTCTATTTGTCCCCATATTAAAAATATTATACTTATTAAAAGTAAGAATGTGACATTTTGTCACTCTCTTTGATTTTAATAATATTTAAGTCGTGGTCATGGAAAAGTGTCTATAAAATAATTACATTTCTAACCTTATGTATTAATTCTAGAATTAAATTCATGAAATATAATTTTTTTCAAGTGTTAGTATCATTTTATATCCCTTATAACTTTATTTTTAACCTAAATTACCCAATTTACCTTTTACAGTGGTAACAAAAATTACCAATGTTATTATTAATATTTTCCAAAAATAAAAGTGAAATATTTACTAAATTTTTAAATTAATATTAAAAATATATATTCCATTTTTCAAAATTGAAAACATGAAATTGGAAATAATTAATTTAAAATTAATCCCATACACTCGGCAAGAAGATGAGTTTTTAAAGTGAAAATGCTCAAAAGTTTACTAAGTTTTTATATCTAAATTCAATATAAAATGATTAAAATGACCTAAATAGGATTAATTGATTTATAATTGAAATATTTTTACTTTAAAATCAATCCAAAATATAATTTAAACTTATATATTATTTAGATGAAAATTCATTTTTCAATTAAAATGCAGTATTTTTTTATTAATCATTTAAACTGAAACTTATCAGGAAAAAAAACAAAAATTAAAACAAAGTAAATTTTGATATTTATCTTTCAAAAATGATGTTTATTTTTTAAAATTAAATTTATAAAAGTTTTCAAATTTAGTTTTAAAATAATTCTTCCATTAAAATGTGGTAAAACTACATTTTAGAAAAATATAGATTTTTATGCTTAAAATTAAATTTGTTCTTATTTTATGCCTATAAAATAAATTATATGAATTATATAACATTTTATTGAATATATAAAATATAAATATCATTAATATCATTCAATAATAGTTATTAACTTAATTAAGATAAAACTCTTTTGTGGTAATAAAAATAGCTTTTCATAAAAATACATCCTTTATTTTCGATTTGTTTTTATATTCATTTCTAATTAATTGGTAACCCAATAATTAATTTCATAATTAATTTAATCCTATTAATTCCTTCCATTTTAATTGATAGGTTATAACTATCATAATAAATAATATATTTTTGTTCGGTAAAATTCAGTCTTTCATGTAACACAATCTATCAAATAAACTCGTTGTTGTGTGTAACACAAGCCAAACTTAGTGTTGTGTGTATCGTAAGCCAAACTCTATGTTGTGTGTAATGAAATACTAGCTTTGTATTTTATAAAAAGTAATATTTACATGGTGTAGTGTGAAATTCTATCCATCAAATAATTTTAATTTATTCATAAAAACGCAGGGTGTTACAATAAAGTTATCAATATCCCCTACATATATCATAATCATATCCTCATAAAGGATTGTATCAGGTTTTATTTCAAGATAATCAACTTAAAAACCACAAGAATACCCTAAATATTCTTCATGGATTTATCAAGACCTTATGTCTCAATATTTTTTACTAGATAATCTTATCTATTAGTAATAGTTTGGACTTTGATTATAGAAGGATTAACCTCATTGGTACTTGTTTGCATAGAACTAGTGTTTCCACACTAATTAACCAATTATCTACCTTACACAAGTGTAGTGGGAGTTTGTGTTGAAGATATTTAAAACCAAACCACTATTTTTGTCTCCATACAGTGATAATACACCACTAGGATAACAATATTCTACACATCAACTGCCTAATACCCTTAAAGATTAATTGTACCACCCTCCTTCATATCATTTAGGTAGACTTTATGATACTTTACCTTGACTAATACCTTAAGAAAAAAACCATTCAATTTATTTCTTTCCCCCTCAAAGATTCAGTTATCTACCTCACTAAACTCCCATCAAGGGATTTTAAGGTAACCTTAACATTTTCCTTCTTATTAGAGACATCATTTCTAGATTACAACTTAGCCTGAGGACCTGTATTATTTGATAATTTCTTAAAACTCACCCATGTATCATAAATTATATATGATTTATAACATTAATACAATGGGTATACATAGAACCTAAAATTTTAACAAAATACGCATCTTGAATTATATTAAATGGAATTCCAAATAACCTCGTGAGTGTCGATGAAAATTCTCAACTCCTTGGGAAACAGTCATGAAAAGTCCATCTCCAAACTAATAATTGATGTTATGGGATCATTAAATTTTTTTTATTCAATAATATTATCATATTAATTCACCCAGTTGTTTCTCAATCACTTCAAGGATGGTAGATCTTTTTCATAGGAGCATCAGTTCGATGAACCACAACCACATCATTGTTTACTTATAATTGTGAGATTTATCCAAAACTTTAGTCCAGCAAATAATATAGAACCAATAGAACTAAAAGAGCATGTATTAACTTAAGCAATTCAATATTAAATTATCTTTCATTTTTAAATGCATATAAATTCACCATGGATCCAAAAGACCAATGATCATTGAGTAATATTGCAACACCCCAATGTTAACATTTTGGTAAATTGTTTAACTTTTTGTGTTATTTTGGGGTTTCTTGGTATTTTGAATATTTTTCTAATTTTTTTAGGAGGTATTAAAGGATTCAAGTGATTTTAAATCCTAGGTTATAGCAATACACACTACATCCTAGGGAGGCCACACCATAGTGGCTAGTATCGAAGCCCTTGTGTTTATCTGACTAGGGTTCTCTATGGTACAAGACTTAGGATACACCACGGATGGAATTTCATAATGGTGTTTTAGAGTTTCATAGAGGTGTATTGTAAGGGTAGGAGAGTAAGGACATGTTTTAGTGGCTAGGTTATGTCATGTTGGTCATTGTATAAGGGTATGTTTTGGATGTTTCATAAGGCTGAGTCATAAGTTGTGTAAGGGTGGTGTTTAATGGAAGAAGGGAGTTGTGTGAGGATGTGATGATTAGGCCATATCATAGAGGGGAAAACTACACTATTGATGGAGTTTGGTGAGTTTTTCCACACCATATCATGGATAGTCAATCCATAGTATCCTGGGGCGAGGGGTCAAAGTCCCTCTAACTTTTTTAGGCCAGTTGTGTTGTGGTCCTTGGACCATTATAAAGTATAGGATTGATTATAAAATGAAAAAGTATAATATTAATTGTTAATATATATATAATATTGTTGTGATTTATTATTAATAAACACCATTTTAGTGCATTTTACACTTTGAACGTTATTTCATATTATAATTGTAATTCTTTCTTAAAATGCACTGTTACACGGTACATTTTTTAACATCATTTAAAGTAACCAATGATATTTATTTTATTTTTATATTTAATTTTCAGGTTTATCATTACATTGGTAATAATTAATACTTTTTTAGCACTTGAATATTCATATTGGAATACCACCAAAGTTGGCATTGAACAAACAATATTCTGGGTGAAGTGAACTGGACAGAATCCCAATAAAATTACTGTAGAGGCCAATATCTGATCCCAATAATTCTGAATATTGAACTGAAGATAGAGGAAATCATGGAAAATATTTCATTAAATAGTGGTCAAAGCTAATTATGATGTTTGAATGGAGTTCCAGGTGGCCCAAGTTGGAGATAAAATTCTGGCCCAGATTCTGCAGCCCAAAAAAACAGTCCACCATTTTATGCATATCTTGTAAAACATAAACATTTTTGGGATGAAACATTACATACGGTTAGGGGAAATAATTAGATTAATTTTATTCTTCTATTTAACACTATAATTCGTCCATCTAGAAGCTCAGTTAGGCACTTCTTTTCAGTGGATGGGAGTTGGCTACCACCTCGGATCAAGAGTGGAAAAGTCCAAGTTCCACAAGCTTTCCACCACCCTAAGCCTACCATAATCAAGGGAGATGACTTTAACTATTGGAGTATCTACCCAAGGTTCCCAAAATTCATATTTAAGGAAGTTTTGTTGGATTATTTATTCATCTTTGGTTCTTTGTTTAATTCTAATGTTATGTTGCGAATTTATTTCCTTGAGTTTGTCTTTCTCATTTAAGTTGTTCAATTCACCTTAGTTTCTTAATAAAATTTCTTCTTCTACTCTTATTTTGTTCTTATTCATATCATGTTGATACCTTTGGTTCAATGTGTGAATTTATTCACACCAAACCTTGTGAAATTGTCACACAATGGTGGAGTGATTGCGTTCTTTTTATTGTTTTTTTTACTTCTCCAATTCCTCCCTCATGAGTCTACTTTCTGCTTCTATTGAAACCATAGAATCAATGGAGGGATAAATCACATATGGGTTGATCCAAGGGAGTATCAAGGGGCTTTATTGGATGTTATTTCTCACTCCATTAATTTTTAATCACTTATTTTAATTGAGAATTTTTTTTAAGATCTTTAAACTCCTTCGTCCTTGTTGAATTTAAGGCCACACACTTCAAGTGTTAATACAAAATTTTACCTTGAAGTGCTCAAAACTTTAGTCCTTAAAGTGTATAGGTGATTATTATTAAATGTTGTAGGTATTAAACCATTAAGTGATGATGTTTTTTTATCTTCTTAAATGAACTCACCTCAAATATAAGAAATTGAAATAGATGAAAAAGGAATGCATCTAATCCACCCCAAGTGAAAACATAGGATCAACTCATTCTTTTAATTTGAATTCACTTAAGTATATTAGAATTAACTTAAACCCATATAATATCAACCTTAGTTTTACAATTCATATCCAAAAACAATCCATAGAATTTACATGTCTTTATATTACTTCTTAGGTCTCTGAGGATTCGATAACCCAAGCTAAACTACAAGCCACTGCTTAACCCTATAATCTTGGGTAAATTTGGGCGAGAACAAATTTTGGTGCTATTTACGGGGACCCAAGTAATTCATATAAACACCCATTCTATTCTCCCACATTTCTTCTATTCTCATCCAAATTATTTTATCTTTTCCCTTTCTCATTTTTTTTCTTTTGGTGCATGTCCGCCTACACTCGTGACCAATCAAACCATCTAGTTAGGGTGGATAGTTCTGGGGCTAGGAAGTTAAGTACACCAAGGGAACTATTTCCATTAGATCCTAATCCTCATAATACTCCAAATTCAAAAAATGATCCCATTTCAATGGAATTTATTCAAAGAAACCAACTCATAAACTCAGGTGGGTACCAAAATGAAAATCCAAATGAGGTAACCCCAAACTTGGGGAATTCAGTCGATCAAACCATGAATGACTACCTCACACCTACCTAGACCAATTCACCCTAATGCATTAGACACAATTCCCTAGAAGATCTCAACTATATCTTTAAACCCCATGTCTTAAACCACCTTTCCACATTCCATGGAATGGAGTCTCAGATTCCCGACCTTCACATTAAGGAGTTCAATGACATTGTAGAAACCATGTGTCCCCCACATAAACTAGAATCAGATAAGATGAGGATATTTTCTTTTTCTTTAAAATATCGAGCTAAAAATTGGCTAAAAATTTGAGACCATCATCCATCAACTCTTGGGACCAATTACAAAGATAATTCTAAAAAAATACTTTCCCCACCACAAAACAATTGCACTTAAAAAGAGCATCCAAAACATTTTTGAAAAAGAGGGAGAGTCATTATAAAAAACATGGGATAGGTTTAAAGACACTATAAACATAGTTCCACACCATGGTTTTTCTATTCCTAAACAATTGAGAATTTTATATGAAGGGTTGGGCCCGGGGAAAAAACAATTTTTTGACATGATGTGTAATGGAACTTTAAAAAACAGAGCCCCAAATGATGCTTACGAGTATCTAGAAAGCCTTGCTGAACAAAATCAAACATGGGGAACATGAACTTACTATGAGAAGCCACCCAAATATGGTGTAAGTCACACACTTATAGAGGAAAAAATCCTTAGGGAAAAAACTCGTAGCACTCACTAGGAAGGTTGAAGAGATAGACATTAGGAAAATCTATGAAATCCAAATTCTAGACAATGTTTTCACAATTTGTGATAAACATGACCAAAAAACATAAAATTGCCTAACCATTCCATCCATCAAGGATGTTCTTCTAGAAGTACCACCTACTGAAGTTAATTCCCTAAAATTCCAAAACCCCAACACCAAAACACATTCAACCCAAGGTATAATGACCACCCAGGATTCTTCTAGAAAGATAACCAATAACCTAACCAACCACAAGAAAAAAACACCTACCCTCCACAAAATTTACAAAACCATAACCAATTCCAACCACAACCAGTCCAATACCAAAATCCTTCTTTCCAATACTATTAACCCATACAACAACCAAAGTATCCTCTTGGGATAAACCAACTAGCATAATCCTCTAATTAATTTTTCCCTCTTCCAATCATTGAACAGTTGTGTAAAAAAGTGGAGAAAATGAACTTAGAAGTCTCATCCCTTAAACATGAACTAAAAACCATTAAAACTGGGAAGGAACCCATGCCTACTCATGTGGTACCATCGTCAACTTTATGGGGAGAATCTAGTTACACACAAACCTCTCATGAACAACTCAAAGCAGTGACTATTTTAAGAAGTGGGAAATACATTGAGAAACCTAAACAAGCCATTTCAGAACCATTAAAAGATTAAACAACACATTAAAATGATTAATAACCAACCATAGATTCTGAAAAATCTAATGATAATGTGAAGGAACTACAACCACACCAAACAATCAAACAACCTCCTCCCTTCCCTCAACGCGTGAGAGGAAAATCTAAACTAGAATTGAATGAAACTTTGAGGGAAATATTCTCTTAGGTTAAGTTGAGCATCCCACTTCTAGATGAAATCCAAACCATTCATGCCTACTCAAAGTACCTTAAGGACTTGTGCTCTTTTAAAAGGAAATTTTCACATAAAAACCAAGTCCTTTTGGCTACTAATGTGAGTAACACCATTCAAGGGACCATTCCTCCAAAAGTTGAAAGATCCAAGATGTCCATACATCAATGTTGAGATAGGAGAGAACAAATTTGTCAAAGTCCTTTGTGATCTGGGATCCAATGTGAACCTCATTCCTTATGCTATGTATTGTTAATTAGGGATCGAAGAACTCCAACCCACATCTGTCACACTTCAACTTACTGATCGTAGTGTTCAGTTTCCTAAGGGGGTCTTAAAGGATGTTTTGGTGAAAATTGAAATTTTCATTTACCCAGGTGACTTCATTTTCCTTGACAATCACCCAAGATTGGGTCCTATGGAGAAAACCTCCATCATCCTTGGTCATCCCTTCTTAGAAACAATCAACTCAGTCATCCAAGTCCGAAATGGGAACATGATAATAACTTTCAAGAACATGAGTATAGACTTGAACATCTACAATCAAAACTCTAAAATTGGGGATAATTAAGAGATCCATGAGGTTAATTGGATTGGTAGTGTTGATAGTGAACTTTATTAACATCAAAGAATTACTAAAGGATGTTTAATCCAAGAAGAGATTGATTTTATTTTTTCACATGAGCGAAATTTGTCTCCTTATCTTGAATCTCTTTCAGATAGATCTATTGATGATTTTATAGAATCACCGATCAATGATACCATGTGTAAAATCAATAACATTGAGTCCATACCCATTCATGACATTGCTCTGGCTAATTTAGTGGATGAAATTTTTTTTCACAAAGAACCGATTATGTCAAGAAATATGAACAAAGAAACTGATTTCAATACAAAGTCTCATCCTTTTTTGGAAAGAGATAACCAATATGATCTCAAATTTAAGGTCTTACCTTCATCACTCAAGTATGCGTTCTTAGGGGACAATAGATCCTTTCCTGTTGTCATTTATTCCTCCCTTAAATCCAATCAAGAGATGATGCTTTTGGATGTCCTAAGAAAGCATAAGAAAGCAATTGGATGGACCCTTTATGATATTCCTAGTATTATCCCACTTATTAGAACTCATATTATTGTTCTTGAATCTGAATCCAAACCATTTCATCAACCTCAGCAGAGACTCAATCCGAATCTTATGGATGTGTTAAGGAAATAACTTCTTAAGTTATTGAAAGTGGGTATCATCTACCCCATAGCTGAGAGTGAGTGGGTAATCCCAATTCAAGTTGTCCCAAAGAAATCTGGAATTACTATGATCACCAATGAGGATGGTGACCTTCTCCCCACAAGGTTCAGTAGTGGATGGAGAGTTTGTATTGACTATAGGAAGCTCAACTCTTGTACTAAGAAAGACCATTTCCCCTTTACCTTTATTGATCAAGTCCTCGAGCGAGTGACGGGTCATCAATTATATTGCTTCCTAGATGGATTCTCAGGGTATAATCAAATTGAGGTCTCCTTAGAGGATCAGGGAAAAATAACCTTTACTTGTCTATTCAACACTTTTTTCTTAAAACGCATGCCCTTTAGGTTATGTAATTCCCCAGGTACCTTCCAGTAGTACATGATGGTAATCTTCTCAAACATGGTGGGGATTTTTTAGAGGTCTTCATGGATGAATTGTCCATATTTTGGGATAAATTTTAGGGATGACTTCTAAATGTTGAAAGGGTTTTGTCAAGATGTGAGGATAATAATCTCATCCTAAATCGAGAAAAATGTCATTTCTAGGTAAATGAAGGACTTGTTCTAGGCCATATGGTATCTGGTAGAGGGATTGAAGTTGATAAATCTATGTTCGACATCATTCATCACCTTCCCTATACTAAAACTTTTAAGGAAGTGAGGTCCTTCTTAGGACATGCTAGATTATATAGAAGGTTCATTAGGAATTTCAACTCTATTTATCAACCACTTTGTGCTCTATTGTTGAAAGATGCTTTATTTTTATGGACAGAAAGATATGAGGAATCATTCTATACACTCAATTCATCTCTTATCTCTCCACTTATCATGAAATCTATAAATTGGAAACTTCCTTTTGAGCTCATGTGTGATGCAAGTGAATTCGGTGTAGGAGCAGTCTTAGGACAATGGTGTGAGAAAACTCCATGTTTCATTTCTTATACAAGAAAATATTTAAATGATGCACAAATCAACTAAACCACCACTGAGAAAGAGTTTCTTGTTGTTGTATTTTCTTTAGAGAAATTCAGGTCATATCTATTCGGATCACCCATCATTGTCTTCACTGACCATTCAGCCCTAAAATATCTTTTCCAAAAACAAGATGCCAAAGATAGATTGATTAGGTGGGTCCTTCTTCTTCAAGAGTTCGATTTAACTATTGAGGATAAAAAGGGTGTTGAAAATGTTGTAGCTGATCACCTCTCTAGGATTGAATTCAAAGACAACTCACATCACATTTCTATGTCTAATTCATTTCCTTATGAGAACCTCTATTATGAGAGTGATTTACCATGGTATGCTGACATGGAAAACCACTTGGTTACGGGTGACATTCCAAAATTTCTCAGGACCCAAGATAATAAGAAATTTCTTTTTGATGTAAAACACTATATGTTTGATGATTCTTACCTCTTTAAGTTTTGTCCTGATCAAATCATTAGGAGATGTGTTCCTGAGTCTAAGCAAGAGTCCATTCTAAAATTTTGTCATGGAGAGGCATGTGGAGTCCACTTTTCCAAAAATAAAACCACTTCAAAGATCCTCAAAAGTGGTTTATATTGGCCTAATCTCACTAAGGATTCCTTCCAATTATGAAAAATTTGTCCTTAGTGTCAACAATTAGGATCCATTACCAAAAGGAATCAAATTCCCCTCACTCCCATTCTGGTCGTTGAAATATTTGATTGTTGGGGAATTTTTCGTGGGACCCTTCCCAAACTCTAGGGGATACCTCTATATCCCCTTATCTATTGATGTTTTTTCAAAATGGGTTGAGTTTATTCCCACCAAGTCCAATGACCATAATGTTGTGATCTGATTTCTAAAAGAGCACATATTTTCTCAATTTGGAATTCCTTGGGCTATAATCAGTGATCGAGGAACCCATTTCTGCAGCCACCCATTCTCTTCACTCATGTCTAAGTATGGGATTTCTCATAAATTTTTTATTGTGTACCATCCTCAAACCAATGGTCAAGCTGAGTTAGCTAATAGGTAGATTAAGAAAATTCTTGAAAAAACTGTCAATCCCTGTAGGAAAGATTGGTCCAAGAAACTCTTGGATTCTCTTTGGGAATATCGTACAGCATTCAAAAACATCCTAGGAATGTCACCATATAGGTTGTTTTATGGAAAAGCATTCCATTTACCTATTAAAATTGAGCATAAGTCATTTTGGGCAATCAAAAAAATGAATTTTGACACTTCTTTGGCCAAATAAAAGAGGAAATTAGATCTTAATGAACTTGAGGAACTTAGGATGGAGGCTTATGAAAAATCAAGGATAAAAAAATCTAGAGTTAAAGTCTACCAATCTAGGAATATCAAAGTTAAACACTTTGAACTGGGAAAATTTGTGCTCTTGTATAGTTCAAAACTTCATTTACACCCAAGTAAGTTAAGGTCTAGATGGTTAGGTCCCTTCATAGTGCATCATGTGTACCCCCATGGGGAAGTAGAGATTCAGGATCCCACAAGTGGTCACATTTTCAAAGTCAATGGTAGTAGGTTAAAACCATTCATTAAATCATTCAATAAATAAGAAACAGAGTTTGAGTTAACTGATCCAACCTATGAACCAGGAAAAAATGATAGATTTAGGATCCATTTTGGTATAACAATGTTAAACAAAAGCATTACATGGGAGGCAACCTGTGGTTTTCATGGTTCTAATCATTTGGAATCATCTTTATTAATAAATCAATTTTGTATTAAAAAAATACTTAACTATAAATATGATAGTACCATAGATTGTTGACTTGTTCTTCTATTATGAGTATGGATGGGTATAAATGGGAAGCATCTTATTCATCTGTGTCATGCAGTGTGATCCCTGAGTAATACCTTACCCAGAACTTTAAAAAGAAGACAATGTATCATCAGTTTATTTTATTTCTATGGATTTCTAGGTTAAAAAAATATAATATATATATAATAATAATTGAAAAAAATTAAAAGGACACATCATAGGTCATGGGGAAAACCCCGTCACAATTAGTGAAGCCACGGGGACTCGAACCCGGGACTGAAGGGAGACACGGGTGCACGCTTACCACTGACCTACATCTTATAGTTCTTCCTTATTCTATAATTTTTGTATATATACATATATTTTTCTTTTTTTATTATATGAAAAAAATTATATATCTATATATATTGTTTTTTTTTTGTTTTTTTTTTCACTAGGGAACTCTTCAAGTGACATGGATATCAAAAGACTAAATTGAAGCAGAAAGAACTTTGACTTCAACCACCATGTGACTTCATTCCAAGATCCCCATATTAAAAATTCCTTTTAGAACTCATGTCATCTACCTCTACCACATTCTCAATTTTATTTTATTTAAACACTAGGTACAGTGTTATTCTAAGTTGGAGGGTGAAAATAATGAAAAAAATACTTAATTTTGTGTGTATAAGAAAATGTGTGGAAGGAAAAATTTCTTTAACATTGAACATGATAATAAAAATTTCACACTATGAAATTGAATGTAAGATAATTTAGCATGCCCTGATTCTAATTTTAATCCATGTATAATTTCATTAGCATAGATTCTGGAAAGTGTGGTTATCTAATGTGAAATTTCATCATTTATATTTTCATCCAAATAGAAAAAAAGAGAGCACAAAACACGTCCTTTGGATAGTGCGGTATTAGTTTGAGTTCATGGGGTCCCCCAAATAAATATCATAGGTTTGGTTATAATTTTAGTTTGAATATAATTATTCAATAAAAAACAATAAATTTGTGCGTGGAGAAATGCAATGGCCTAATGTATGGATTTTGGAATTTGGGGATCATGAATCCATATTTTTCTGGCCTAGAGTTAGTAATTTTATCTCTATTTGTGGTAATTTGAATTTTTTTGACTAATTTAACTCAATATGATGCCCGAGTATTTGGGATTCACTTGGTGCCCTAAGGTCTTTGAGCCTGGAAGTCATCGACAAAGTCTCGCTACATGGGTTGACTCTTTTGAGTTCAATTTCAATTACCATGGAAATATTGTAAAAAAATTGAATACTTATCTTAATATTGAAATGTGATTCCACCTAGTGCTTCCATCATTTCCCCTTGAATAAAGATGAACCCCCAAGTCTATTGTGATACACAACACATCCTCATACTTAATTGATATTGGATGAAATATGGTGATGAATTTGAACAAATTAATGGGCTTTGTATTGGGATATACTTATGAAACTATCTTGTATTAAAATATTTTTATGGGTTTCATAGTTGTTTGATATAATGGTTTTTGGTGATCATTGTTTATTAAAATGTTTTTGGAAAAGGGAATTCGAATTTCACATTTTTGAGATATATTTTGCTCAGGACTAGAAAATCTCAAGTGGGGGGGTGTGATTAGACACTGGATAAGGATAATATTCATTGTTAATATATATAATATTCTTGTTCTTTATTATTCATAAACACCATTTTAGTGCATTTTACACTTTGAACATTATTTCATATTATAATTGTAATTCCTTCTTAAAATGCACTATTACATGGTACATTTTTTAACATCATTTAAAGTACCCAATGATATTGATTTTATTTTAATATTTAATTTTCATGTTTCTCATTAAATTGGTAACAATTCATACTTTTTGAGTACTTGAAGATTCATATTGGAAGACCACCAAATTTGGCCTTGAAAAAACAAAATTCTGGGTGAAGTGAACTGGACATCATCCCAATAACACTACTGTATAATCTAATATAAAATCCAAATAATTATTAAAATTGAACTAAAGATATATTAAATCATGTGGAACATATCATTAAACATTGTACAAAGATAATTTTGATTTTTGAATGGAGTTCCAGGCGGCCCAAGTTGGAGATAAAATTTTGGTCCAGATTCTGCAGCCCAGAAAAACAACCCACCATTTTACACATATCTCGAAAACCATAAATTTTTATGGTCTGAAACTTTACATATGGTTAGGTAACATCTTGAGATTAATTTTACTCTTCTATGGCCTACTATAATTCGGAAATATAGAAGCTAATTTATGTGCTTCTGTTCGATGGATTCAAGTTGGCCGCCACCTCGGGTCAAGAGTGGAAAAGCCCAAGTTCCACAAGATTTTCACCACCCTAGGCCTACCATAATCAAGTGGGATGACTTTAACTATTTTAGGATTGACACAAGGCTCAAAAAATTCCTATTTAAGGTAGTGTGTTTGGGGATTTATTCAACTTTGGTGATTTGTTTAATTGTAATGTTATATTGCGAATTTGTTCCCTTGAGTTTGTCTTTCTCATGTAAGTTGTTGAATTCACCTAAGTTTCTTAATAAAATTTATTTTTATACTCTTATTTTGTTCTTCTTCATATCACATTGATACCTTTGGTTAAAGGTGTGAATTTATTCACACCAAACCTTGTGAAATTATCACACAATGGTGGAGTGATTGCATTCTTTTTATTGTTTTTTTTACTTCTCCAATTCCTCCCCCATGAGTCTACTTTCCGCTTCCATTGAAACCATAGAATCAATGGAGGGATAAATCAATTATGTGTTGATCCAAGGGATTATAAAGGGGCTGGATTGGATGTTATTTCTCACTCCATTAATTTTCAATCACTTATTTTAATTGAGAGATCTTTAAACTCCTTCGTCCTTGTTGAATTTAAGGCCACACACTTCAAGTGCTAATACGAACATTTACCTTGAAGTGCTCAAAACTTTGATCCTTCAAGTATATAGGTGATTATTATTAAAGGGTATAGTTATTAAACTAGTAATTTATTATGTTTTTTGATATTCTTAAATTAACCCATATCAAATATAAGAAATTGAAATAGATGAAAAAGGAATGCATCTAATCCACCCCAAGTGATAACCTAGGATCAACTCATTCTTTTAATTTGAATTCAATTAAGTATCTTATAATTAACTTAAACCCATATAATATCAACCCAATTTTTCCACTTCATAGAAAAAAACAATCCATATAATGTAAATGTCTGTAGATACTTCTAAGGTCTCTGAGGATTCGACAACCCAAGCTAAACTACAAGTGACCGCTTAACCCTAGAATCTTGGTTAAATTTGGGAAATACCAGGGCTCCGCAAGTATCACTATACCATGGTGGATATAACTAGTTATATCCCCTATATATATGTTTTTTTTAAGTTTAAATAACCCTTTTTACCTTCAAAACCCTTTTGTTTTGGCCTCCATTCCTACCCTCCTATTTGATTGAGACATAGTTCATACAGGAGGATTCCTCTCTCTGCCTTCTCCTTATTTTTTATTCATTTATTCTATTAATTGTAGGTGATTTATCAAGTTAAATACCTTCATATTCTTGGTTTTTATTTTTATTTTTTTCTTCACATATACCCTTATCTCTTGGTTTCCACTTCCTCATGAAACCTTGACATCCTTGAGGGTTTTGGTTTAGGGTTAGGGATAGTTTTAATTTGAGGGTTTTGATATTTGGGTCTCATATAGGGATCCACCTTGCTCGATTTAGTGCTCAATATTAAAGGCGGAATGATGCAGTTTATTTCATGGGATTTATTCTTTATTTGAGTTAGGTGTTTTTGTAAACTTTATTTATTGGAAATTTTATTTTTTTCAGGTTGATTTAAAGTTCCTTGTTTAATAAATTAAAATTATATATTATAACTCCAATGCGTTTTATAAATGTTCTAAACTGATTTATTACTTAGCATAAATTTTTTTTGATGGTTTTTCTATCTTTTCAAGGAATTTATTTTATTAACAAGTATATTTTAAATATTTTAATGGTTTTTTAAATAACTCATTTATTATTAAACTACTTTGACCCTATTTGGTATGTGAAATAAATTAAAAAGAGATGTTTTGGAATTTTAGAGGTTTTAAATAGAAAAGTGGGTTGATTATTTAATTTATTTTAAAAATGGTTTGAGTGAATTTTTTTATAATATGTTTTATAAATGGATTTCAAATGGATATAAGGGACTTAGAATATTGATTCTATTTTTAAGAAGGATCATTTGGAACCTTTAAATGTTTTCATATCATGTAAGTGTGTTAAACCCTATTGACCCCCCTTGATTTCTTTTTCATGATATAGATTGTGACCCCCAGAGGTGGTGATATATATATTGATTATTGTTTACAAAATGTGATAGGAGTTTCTTGATATAGATTTTCCCAAATAGTGAAGTAATTTATTTGGTTCCCCCAATGTTCAATGAAGTAATTATGTGTGTGTGTATGTTCCTCTGGTTGACTATAAAATTTATTACTATATTTCCCTAGTCATAGTAACTTAGAGTTCACTCCCATGATACCTAGTGTGTTTCATTGACACCATATGGTACTTTATTGGGGACTTTCCTTCTTGTTTTCCTTAGTTTTATTAGCCTCTCTAGAACCATGACCTTTTAATGATTCTTTATTATCTTATATGTGAAATTGTGCTCTATTTTTTTCTTACTACTCTTATGAATTATCATATTCTTATTTAATAAAGATTTTAAACGTGATATGAAAAGTGAATTTTTTTTAATTGGTTTTAAATTTTTATTTAAAATGGGTGTTCTAATAAAATAGGATTTGACCAAGTAAATGTATTTTAAGTTATTATTTTCATTTAAATTAAAAAAATTAAGTATTTTAAAAATGTTTTTGATGTAATATTTGGTTTTTTATGCTACCACTTATAAAAAGATATTTTTTAAATTTATTTTAAACAATAATTTTTGGAATGTCCATTGAAACGAATTTTAAAAAATCCTTGGTGAAATCCTACTGGCCTTGGTTTAGATTACACCCTTCATATATAATTTAGTGTATATATATCTTATGATTTCCTTTCAGGGTAAATCCTAATCAGTTTCTATAACATTCTAATATTTGAGTATGTATTACTTTAATTAAATATCTTATTAAATAGAATGTGATGTATACAACACCGAACTAAATTAATTAATACATTTTTAAAATAAAAGGTAAACATAAAAAAATATGACTATACAATTTTCAAACAAAAAAATTAACACTTTTTAGTAAATGACATGAAATAAGGTTAATAACACATAAAATTCAAAAAGGACATTTCTCATTAAAATCAGTTTTCCTTTAAATGTTATATTTTCATTTAAAAGATAATTTTATGAATTTTATAATTTGAATTAAAATAAATGAAGTTAATTTTTCAATTTAGTGTTTCAAAATTATGTTAGGGTTTATTTTTTTGATTTTTCTAAAATGTTTTATGTTTGGGTGAATGGTGAAAAATATTGATTTTAAAAGTACTGTCACTTTTATGGAATTATCATGATATAATAATGAATTAAAAATTTAAGAAACATTTTTTATAGAACAAATATATATTTAATAAGTAAAATAAAAAATTTAAAAATATAATTTTGAACTTATAAGTATATGTTTGACATTTTATACATCTAAGTAGTATTTTTATTCGAATAAACACTATTTTTGGTCCCTCTCTTTTAATCAAGTATTCATAAGGTTCCTTTTGGTTTTATTTTACTTTGAAAGTAAAATAAATTTCATTTTATTAAATATGATTCAGTTAATTATATAGTAATAATTATTGTAGATTATTTTGGTATAAAATTATTTTTATGCTTAAAAAGGCATTTTTATTAACTGTTTTTCATTGCATTACATGTACTTTTTTTTAAATTAATTTTAACCACTTCTGGAAATTGAATATTGTAAAATAGATTCCATAATTACGATAAGAATATTAAAATTATGTAATAATTCCCATTTTATTTTTATTCATAATTAATAGCTTCTATGGTAAAATGGTTTTTACTAAAATAAGGGTTAAAAGGGTTAAAATGGGTTAAACTAAGAGATACAGTTTCGAATATCACTTAAACTTTTATTCATTTGATTGGATGAGTGGATTTAGACCATAAATTATCCTATATTAAATATTAGACGAAATTGGATACATTTACCTGATAAATTAATTTATTATATATAAAAGATCTTAATATTTAAGAGTTTCACTTCCCTCACTTATAAAAGTTCACCTCTTCTCCTCACTCCTCCACACACTTTGAGCACCCTAGATCAATCAATCCCGACCCAAATCACTTCCAAATTTCCTACCCATGTCTTATTGGTCCTAGTCTCACTATAATAACAATAATATATGTATTAAGTTGTAATTAAAAGGAAGATATCCAAGTAGGATAAGGTTAGAGAACGTACAAAGCAATATAGGACTTAAGGTAAGGGTTTCATCTAAAATCCCCTTCTTTGACACATGGTTTGTATTATGAACCTATTTTTATTTATATAGTGTACATCCTTCCAATTTTTGGTATTATATCAGATTATTTATTTATTAAATGTATTTAAATTTTCATTTTTATTTTTATATTTTAAAGGGGTTTTGAATCAAATGTTAAAAAAGTTGTTAGGGTTTCTCATCACACTTTTATTCTTTTGAGACATATGTCATATTCACCACTTATTTTATATTTTGTGGTGAATATACTAACCTATTTATGTATTAATTATACATTCATTAAAATCAAGGTATTTAAAAACCCATCTCAAGTTATATATTTCTTGGGCATTCGATTCAAGAGATGCCAATATTATAAGGGTTTACCTATCTCAATTTCTTATCATTGAGAAATTTTCTATATTCACTACATTATTTCTTTTGTGTGGTGTATATATTATCCATGAATGTATTTTAGGATTATTTTCATTAAAATTACTAGAATTTACAAATCCATAAAATGTTTTGTCTTTCATATAGTTTTAAATAAAATGTTACCAAAACTGTAAGGGTTTTATGTTACACCCTAAGATTTTATGAAATATTTTTTCAAATAAATTTTATTTCTTCGATAGCTTACGTTGCATGCAACACGGATTTTAAATGGACCACAATATACTATTAAATTATAATTATCACCTAGACATTATATCATAGGGTATGAATAAAACTAACTAAATTATAAAAAAATGTATGGTTACATAATTATAAATGAATTATTTAGGTATCAATTAATTAAAAAGAAAAATAAAAATCATTTGAAAGTAAAAGATATATTTTTCATAAGAACTATTTTAATGCGTATAATGTATTTTTATTTTAATAAATTAAATTAATCACTATTTGTGAATTATTTTAATGAAATTTATATATTATATATTAAATAAAATTTTTTAACATTTATTTAATATTTTTTAGGCATGGGTTATAATAAACCATGTTTTATGCTTAAAATGCATTTTTCTAAAATGTGTTATTCATAGCATATTGCACGCTTATTTTAAAATTAATTTATTCCAGTTATAAGTATTGAATTTGATAAAATGTATTCAATATTATTAATTAATAGTTTTAAATTTGGTAAATATTCCCATTTTATTTTTGGTCAATGTGAATAGTAATCGTGGTAAAATTAATCACCTCGGTAAAGGGAGGATCGGGTTAATATGGGTTAAAACTAAGTGATAAGATCATAATTTTTCATCCTAATTCTTATTAGATGAATTTAATTAAACATTTATCACCTTAAGATTTAACTTTAGTTGTTTAATGGAAAATTTTCCATGAAAATGACCTATATAATATTTAAACCAAAGAAATTACAAAAATGTCACTATCTTAGTTTTAAATATATCTTATATGTTCATAGTGGTAAAAGAGTAAGTTATGAATAAATATAAGTATACAATTTGAGTTTAATGAAATTATTTTCATGATATAAATTTATTTATAATTTTTAGTAATTATATAATGGTCTTAAATGTTTATGCAATGCCGATGTAGTATTTCTCTAATTAATAAAAAGTATAATAAATGATTTTAAAAATATTAAAAGTAGTATAATTTGAGTGATTTAAGGTGTTTCACGAATTTTTTAGATGAATATGAAATATTATTTTTATTTAAAATAATTATATTCTAATTAAAAAATGATTTATGCCTTTTAAGTTAAATTAAATGAATAGTTTCTAAATTGGAAATAATGATAGTTTGTGAAAATTATATTTTACTAAATTACTTAGAAAAATAAAAATAAAATATTAAAATGGGACAAGGGGGTAATATATGATCAAATATCTAATCCATTTCCCATTTTCAGTCCATTTCAAACCATTTTTCTTGATAATAACTTTAATATATTTTAATCTCTTAAGAAATTCTAAGGGTGCCCCTCCCCTCAATTATAAAAGGGAACCCCCTCCTTTATCTTCTTCACACCACTTTAAGCCTTATATATAAACATAAATCTACCAAGTTCTCTAATAAACACCCATATACACATTATATAGGTCCTTTATTTCCCAAAATACCAACCCTGGAGCCTTTAAGAGGAGATCTAAAGAAGTTATTTCAAAGAAGAGGTAATCGCCTTAATAGATCACTTTATTTTTAATTGTTATTTTACCTCCTATAAATATGTTATATTCTTAATAAGATAATAAATTAAGTATCCTAAATATACTTAAATTTTATTTTTATTATTAAGAAACATTTATTCAACCTCTTTCCATCAAATGGGAACTGAAAATATCGCTCATGCATACGTACGGCTTACCATCTCCATGTAGCAATACAATTTATTTCTCATAACCGTATTTTATGGATGATTATTATGATAGTTTTAATTTTTATATATTATATTTATGAAATAATAATACTTATTAAATTATAATATCATATCTACCTTATTACATTCCAAACCATTGGAAAATGGTAATGTTGATCATGCGTACGTGTGGACTACCACCTCCCTGAAGTGATGTTATTTTTTTCATTTCTATTATATTTTTATAGTAATAAGGATATATTTAATGGATATATATGATATATATGATATAATAATGATTCTGTAAATTTAATTTATTATTTACCTTTCTTTAATTCTATTTGTCAAAAAATGGAAACATCGTTTATGCGTACGTGCGGTCTACCGTCTCCATGAATGACGTAATTTATTTTTCTATATCTATATTTTATGAATGAATATAAACATGTATATATAAATAAATATTATATTTATATCATTATTAAAATTCTGGATATTGTAGAACTAAGATCAAAATATGAGGATCAAAACTACCAAACCAAAACATACATGAAAAATGAAGCATATATCCCTCAGAAGAGTGATTTTAATAAATAAGTGTTAAAAATAGGCTATAAAAGGTTATAAGTAAATAATATATGGTATGATATATAATACTACGGTTATATAATATATTTATAATAAATAATATTTTATTACAAATGAGGTTCTGACATGTGAAAAGCAAATCAGACCTAAGGTAAGGGATTTATGTTGCATTTTTATTTCTATGGGACTTATAACTTATACACCAATTATTTATTTTTTGTGGTGTATATACTAACCATGAATGTATTTTATGATTATTATAATGAAAATTATGGTATTTTCAAATCAATATAAGGTTCATTATTTCATGAGGTTTATGATTCAAAAGTTACCAAAGTGGTAAGGGTTTTATGTTACAATCACATTGTTTATCAAGATTTTTTATGATTATGTTTATAATGATGAAATACTATGATATACCTATCAATAATGTCATTAATTTTCTTATAATATGGTTATTTCATGAAATTATGTTTTTTAATTTCATTTTCCTCACCTTAAGTACTCAAGAGATCAAAAACATGTTTTTAAGGAAAATCGACTTTATTTCCCTCTTTGGCTAAAAATCATTTTTCTTCTATATCCATGTTTTATAAAAAATTAAATAAGGTTTTAAATATTCTTATATTATTGATTAAATTCATTTTTACCCATATTTTACTTTTAAAAAAATACTTTTAAAATAAATCTTCTTATCATTTTCCAAAGGAGATATTTTTTGACTTTTTTTTTAAAAAAAAGTGTGAAAGAAATGCTTTTTTAACTTATACAATATAAACATAATTTACCACCATCGTGACTGATAAATGTTTTGAATATTATTTTTAAAGTTTCCATTTTTATTTTAAAAGAAAAAAAAATTCCATAATATCTTTTAAATTTTTTGGATTTTAAAGGAGTGATTTCAAAATGGAATGGATATTTTCTTTAGGAATGTTTTAATGATCTCTTAATGGTGTTTTTATTAATAAAAGACAATAACCCTTGATTTTACTTATGTTTTACTGAGGATATGATTCAAGGATACCATACTTATTCTTTATTTGTATAGTAAATGTTTATGACAACAATATTTTTATGAAATGCATTCCCTTTTCATGGGTTATGCTATGATTAAAGATTAAATTTTTTTAAAACCCATTCATTTTCCATGGGTTATGCTATAATGAAATGCTTATAAAACCCATTAATTTTTATGGTTTCTTATATGATGAATTCTTTATGATATTTTGGTGCACATATTTATATTTTCAATTATGTGATAGTGGTTACGTTATAACCAAGGGTGGTGGTTATGTTATAACCAAAGACGTCAGTTTCATTATAACCAAGAATGGTGGTCATGTTATAACCAAGGATTGGAAGAACCTATATCTCCCACTAATTAATTGTGTAAATATTTATATTTCATGAGCTAAATAAGACTGGAATGGAAAGGGAACTCAATCCACTATGATAGTCTTGGCAATAATCCTTGAATACTAAGTAAATGATTTTATATAATTATGTTATGAAAAAATTATATGTATTATGAAAATTTTATACTTCCATGGCTTAATTTATTTTATTCCTTTATGATTCATGTCTTATGAACAGCTAAGATTTATGTCGTTACTCAAGATTATAATTTATGGTATGTAGGGTATAATTTTCAAATGTTATGCTCATGTTATTATACCCTTATGTTAATGTTATTCTCAAGTGATCATTTATATCTAACTTTTTTACCATTATTGGGAATTTTATCTCACCCTTTCTTATGTTTCCTTTCTATGGGTTATGAATAAAAGTTTTAGGAATGATATTTCAAAGAATTATTCTCGTTACAAAGAACTTAATGGGAGACTCATGTGAACTAGTTGTTTTTGTGTCCAAGTTTCCAAAGGCACTAGACATATATGATTCTAGTATGTATAATTATGTTATATAATTCATCTACTAAGATGTGATATCTATGAATGAAAATCTAAGGTCTCTATATTTTATATTTCAATATCAATTTTTATCGTTATTGTTTATATTCCAATATCTATTATCGTAAATTGTATATTATTTCTCCATTAAAAACCCATATATTTTATTATATGTTGGTTATTCTATGGTGTTCAATTATTCATTCCATTTTTCCTCTCTTTGGTACTCAAAATTACTGAAAGAGTGTTTTTAATACAAATAGATCATATTTATCTATTTACCTCAGGAATCATTCTCTAATATATCCATGTTTTTTAAATTGTTTTATAGAAGTTATTATATAATTTAAAAATATTGATAAAGGTATTTTTTATTATATTTTACTTTATTTACAAATTTTTTAATTAAATATTCTTATTTTTTCTAAATGGATAATTTTTTACTTTCTTTACAAAAGTGAGAAAATATTTTGTTTAACGTTTACATCATTTTTTATTTTTAATGTTTACATCATGAATTTATTTTCTAGATGTTATGTCCCTTATTCATTATGAAGATTAATTTAAAAGTTTATATGGTTTTTTAAAGAAAATATTATTCCCATTATTCTAGGAATTTTTAGTTTTTAAAATTTACCAAAAGAAAAGAATGTTTTCTCTTATCTTTCAAAGCATATTACTAATTCTTTTATGAAATTATTTTTCATCTTTGTCAACATCCATTAAGTATTGATATATTTAACTAGGGATGTGATTTTATGATACCATCCACTTTCTTTCTATAGATGTCTTATTATGATAATTTTTTAAGGATGTTTTCATGAATCTTGTTTATTTCCCATGTGTTAATTAATCTAAGATGAAATGATGAATGTTTTTGTGATCTTATGAAACACATATGTATATTATTAATTATGTGATTAGTGGGCCTGAAATTATATATCCCTCCAATTTGATTATTAATATTTCATATATCATGAGCTAAAAAGGGTACACAAGAGAATTTCCAAATCCCAAGAGGGTACACTGGTGATTAGGCCAAGCCCAAGAGGGTATATGGGCAATTATCCCAAACCCAAGAAGGTGCAAGAGTTATTATCCCAAGCCTATTATGTTATGAATGCATTGGTGGTATCATTTAAATATAATTTCTAGCCTTATGTTTATTCCAAACTTTTATCCCACAAACTTATAACTTATGATTATGATATGATCACTTTGATAATGATTGATTATTGACTATTTCACACTCTTGTGACTCGTGTCTTTTTTTATGACAAAGCCTTATGTAATAAATCATTATTTATGGTCTTTTAATTTTTGGGTTTATTTTCATAAGTTATGATCATTTTCTCATACCCATATGATCCTTATATGCTCACTTATGATCTTTGATTGATAATTCCTACATTTACACTTACTAAGAATTTGAGTTCACCCTTCTTATGTTTCCACTTCCCAAGGTTATGAATAATGGTATTATATAATATATTTCTAGATGGGTATCATGTGTGAAGAATTTTGTGGTAAATAATGAATACTTTTTATGAAATAATTAATTATTAGTAAAGTGGAAAAATTATCATTTGATGAGAAATTAATGGGTTTTGTTACATAAAGATATTTTTACTAATTCTATAAAACTTTAAACCTAAAAAGGTCTTGGGTATTTAGGTGACTCATTATTATTTTTTAAATTTTAATTATAGAATTTTTTGTTTGGGTCGCTTAACTTAGTATCAAATCTTGTATATACAGAGGAATTTATTTAGCACAATATCTGGGTGTGTGGGTCTAGGTCATCTCAGTTGGTATTAGATCAAGGGTTTAGATAAATTTATAGGTTAATATGTTATCATATGAGGATATTTTAGGATTTTTATATGCCATCATGGGTTAAATTGTATGGTAAATCATAAGCTTAAAGGTGTAGATACCCTTTTGAGGTTTTATATGGTGGGTGTTTATGGTGATTAATGATATTTTGGGAGATAATTGAAGTATAGATAACTCTTTTGGTTAGTATATGATTTAATATTAATTGATAAATGATTTTATTTTTTTTAGGGATTATGGTGATAAAAAATTAGTGAAAATACTGGGGATAAGTCTAAGTATAGGATAACATCTTGAAATTTTGGAAAAGTAAATATTGTGTTATTTTTTTGCAATGAAATCCCGATCTAGAAAAAAACAAGTGTCTTCAAGCTCTGGAATAGATTCAACTTGGGGTAATAACCCTAAAAAGGTTTGTTTGGGTGTTAACTCAATCTTCATTCTATGCATAATATGTGGTATTAACTACATGCCTAGTTTTACATTTCAAGGGGGATATGATTTGGTTAATCAAATTATATTTATAAACCATTATGAAGTATTTGAATATGTTATTATGGATTTTATGTTAGATTAATTATAGTTAATAGGGATAATGGGTTATTTTTTATTGGAAATATAATTTAATCATTATGGATAACCTTGAGGATTTAAAATTAATTTGGTGATAAGAAAATTTATTTTATTTTTGGGAAAATATTAATATCTTTTTGTGAGTATATATGATTAAGTTATATAACTAATATTGTTTGGGGATAAATGTTAAGCTATATTTTGGGAAAATAGTTTTCGATTATTTTTATTTTTATGATATATTAAAAAAGATTTTAAATTATTATGGAGGCTCAGTAATTTTTTAAATGAAATTTAGGTTAATTTTGGGAAAAAATGTGATCAGGTATTTTTTATTTTTGGGTTTTGGATTTTGTTAGACATATTTTAAACAATTTTATGGTTAATTATTTATATAATTACTTGAGATGAACTTTGGGTGTTATTATTGAGGCTTTAGATATTAATTTATTATTTCTTTATATGTAGGTTTATTCATATTTAATTTTGGTTTTATTTTTACTAGAGATAACCATTTTTTATTTTAGTAAATGACTATATATAGTAGTAATAACTTTTCATTCCTTTGTGGATATTATAATACCTTAAAATTTTATTTTAATGCTTCACACATGAAAAATTAATCAGTGTAAATTATCATTTATTTATATGAGATGAATAAAATATTAAAAACTTCTCAAAAAACCCAAAGGATGAAATTATGTTTAAGGAATGGAAATAAATCAAGTAAGTATATTTCCTCAAATTATCTATATAAATAGTAAAATAATTCCTTAAAATAAAGTAATAAGAACATATATAATTTGATTCTTATATGAAAAATATCACTCAACTATCAATGTGTTCTTTTTTAAACACAATCATAAGTACAGTTTTCATAATGGTAAATGCATGGTTACAAAAATATTTAGAAAATGGTAAGTATTATAGTATTAACATAGAAATAAAATCTATTTTCAAAAGTAAATTTAATCAGTGGAGATTAATTTTTATTTCTTACTACTTTTATATATTTATCCTTCAGTCTTTATTTTTTCTCCTTTTCCCTCTATTTTTAAGGTTCTATTATAAGGGTTCCTTTTAAAATTAATGGTTTTTGAATTCCTCATAAAATCCTTGGAATTTATTCTGAAAATATTTTAAACCATTTTCTATCAGACACTATATAAAAATTACAAGTATGTGATTTCATTATGGGATAGAATGTTACCCCATGATATTTTAGTATGTATTACTTTACGTAAATATCTTGTTGAATAGTGTGTGATATACGCAACACGAAACAAAATTAAGTAACACTTTATTAAAATTCAAGGAAAACATAAATAAATTATTAATATAAAATTTTCAAACAAATACTTAACGCTCATTGGTAAATGATATGAAATTAGGTTAAGAACACTTAAATTTTAAAAGAGTCGTTTTTCTATAAAATTGGTTTTTCTTTAAGTTTTTTATTTTCATTTAAAAGATAAATTTACAAATTTTAGACTTTTAATTTGAATAAATGAACTTATTTTTTCATTAATAGGGTAAAAATTATATTGGGTGATTTTTTGTAATTTTTCTGAAATGTTTGATTTTGAAGTGAATAGTAAAAAATATTGATTTAACAAATAATGTCACTTTTATGACATTATCATGATATGATAATGGATTTTAAATTAATGAAAAAAAAATATTGACCAAATATATATTTTTTAAGTAAAATAATTCTTTTAAAAATATAATTTTAAACTTATAAATCTATGTTTTCCATTTTTAAAATCTAAGAAATATTTTTATTCAAATAAAAACTATTTTTGGTTCTTTCATTTTAATAAAGTATTCACAAGATTACTTTTAGTTTTGGTTTGGTTTGAAAGTAAAATAAGTTTATTTTTATTAAATATATTCCAATTAATTCCATATAAATCAATATTATACATTATATTCATATAAAATCATTTTTATTCTTAAAAGGTAATTTTTCTAATAATTTTTTTTAGTTTCATTACACATACTTATTTTAAAAGTAACTTTTACCACTTTTAAAAATTAAATATTTTAAAATAGATTTCATATTTGGGATAATCGTATTAGGATTATACAATAAGTAGAATTTCATTTTTTTTATACATAATGAATAGTTTCCATGGTAATTAGTTTGTTACCCTGGTATGGGTTAAAAGGGTTAACAAGGGGTTAAACTAAGAGATAAGGATTTAAATATCACTCAAAATTGTTTTATTTGATTTTATGAGTGTATTTAGACCATAAATTATCTTATATTTGAAATTTGAATTAATTTGATACACTTTATAGGATAAATTCATTTATTATATTTAAATGTTTTTAATATTTACAATAGTGTCGCTCCCCTCACTTATAAAAGGGACCCTGTCTCTTCACTCCTCCATACACATTTAGCACCCCATCATGACTAAGACCCACCCAAATATCTTATTAACTTTACTCCTCGTATCTTATAGTTATTAGTCTCACTAAAATACCAATACTATCAGTATTAAGGTTTAATCCAATGGAATATATCCAAGAATGAGGAGATTATAACACACATTAAGAAAGTTAGAACTTGAGGTAATGGTTTCATCTCAAACTCCCTTATTTGAGAAATGTTTTGCATTATGCACCTATTTTTTTATTTAGTTAAAATTATACCAATTTAAATTATTATATCATGATTATCTCTTTATTCATGGTATTTAATTTTCTATTTCAAGTTTACTCTTTCAAATATGTTTTGAATAAAATGTTTCAAAAGATTTGAGGGTTTCTAATCTCACTTTAATTTATTTGAGACATATTCCATAATCACCACTTTCATTATATTATGTATTGTATATACTTCCCAATTTATTTTTTATTATAATTTCACTAAATTAAAGGTATTTACTAATCCATCTCAAGTTCTATATTTCATGGGATTTTTATTCAGGAGATGTCAATGTTGTAAGGGTTTCCTCATCTCAATTTCTCTTCATTGAGCGTAGTGTATATACTACCAATAAATTTATTTTATGATTATTTTCTTGAAAATTATGGGGATATAAAAATCCATCTAATTTTATCTCTTTCATGGGGTTTTAATTAAAAGTTTACTAAAGTTATAAATGATTTTTGTTACAATCTAAGTTTTTATTAAGATTTTCTATATTACATTTTCTATTTTGATAAATTGTATATTATTTATCTCTTAAACCCCATAAAGTTTCTTCTCTTATAGTTATTTTAGGTTTTTAAAGTATTTTTTGGTCAGAGTAAGGTGCTTAAGAGGGGTGTGAATTGAGTTCCTGTAAAAATTTCTATCTTAGAACACTTATTTTAAAATCCCACAATTTAAAATCAAATACAACCCAGTTAAACAAAGTAGTATATTTATAAAAATTTTGATCTTTTGAAAGATTTTTCAAATAGTTATTAGTTCTAAGTTAAAATAATATGGATTATTATTTTAGATTCTTAAATCAATATACTAAACCAAATTCTAATATAAAAACTGTCTAATATTAACTATCAAAGTGAAGTAAAGTTTTTTGATAAAATAGTGAAAACGTAAATTTGAAAATCATATTGAATTTTAAAATAAGAGTTTCAGTCTCAAGCTAAGACTTAGTCCTCGCCACTTGGTGATCACCTTACACAAATAAATTTATATAAATAAACTTGATCCACACCCTAGATTGGGGTACACGATAGCATACATAGTTTTCTAGGTCAACTATACCTCTTCCACAGTTTTCGTGGGAGTGAAAATTACAAACAGGCCATGAAATGACCTCTTAAATTGTTGTTCATGGGAGTTTAAGGTGTAAAAAGATTTGTTTGTGAAGATATCAATGTATCTTATAGTTATAAACAGGAGACAGTGTGTGTTTATATAACTAAGATTCACACACTTCTAATATTGTAAATAATGTACACAAGTAGAGATAAAATATTGAGAAGGGTGTTAGAAAGATTTTTGTGTTTGGATCTGCAGATTTGACTCCTTGAATATAGATTGAATTGAATCTAGAGTTGACTTTCAGGAAAATACAATAAAATAGAGGGTCATGAAGCCTTCTGTCTTATTTTATTAGTGAGGTAGAGATTTTATCAAAGTGTTCTTCTCCACTCTTCAATTGTTGCTACAAAAGTTCTTCAATTAGTATTTACAACACTCTTTTTGTTTTTAATATTTGGTAGTTCTTGTTTTTTTCTAAGTTTCATGAGTAGCTCGGTATATTTTCTCAAGTCGCGTCCTTTTCCTTATTGATCCAGATATTTCATTTATATTTTGTAGTAGACAAGCAGCATGTTATCTGGTACCTCATACCTCGTACTGGTCTCTAACATCCATTTAATGTTGTCTACAAAAGGCAGAAAAGCTCATTAATATAATAATCAGTGCTAAGTTTCATAAATATGACTGTTAGAAGTAATTTTGTATTTAAATGGAAAAGAGATGAATGAAGGTGTCTCAGGGTCAGTAGGTCGGTCTATCGGTGTCTCAGACTATCAATGTCTCTGTCTATCAGTGTCTCAAACTGTCAATAGTTTGATCTGTCGGTAGATCACTCTGTTAGTAGGTAATCTATCGATAAGTACTATGTCGTAAGAACTCTTTCAGTAGGTACTCTATCTGTAGGTACTATATCGGTAGGTACTATATCGATAGGCACTCCGTCAATAAGTACTTTTTCGATAACTCAGCTATTAGTGGCTTGTACGTTGTGAAAATGTTGAGTATAGGTCAGTATCTATGTAGATAGTTCAAGCTATCAGTAGTTCAGGTATCAGAGACTTATAATTATCGGTGACTTATACTCATCCAAATTTTGTTAACCTGTCTTATGATATAAACACTAAAAAAAGAGGTTAATATTAAATGTAAACATGGTTAAACAAGATGTAACTTAATAAAATATAATTAAGCATGATTTTTTAGCATTAAAACTAGATAATTCCAATAGTGTTCTTTCCATTTTACTCTCTTTAGTACTAAAAAATACAAAAATATTATTTTAAGAAAAAACAATCATATTTCACCTTTTAGATTGTGAATCTTTCTCTTCTATATCCATGTTCTTAAAATTATTTTATAGAATTTCTTATCTATATTAAAAACATTGATAAATATATTTTTATACTATATTTTAGTTTATTTTCAAAAAATTTAAAGGAATATTCTTATAATTTTCTAAATGGGGCATTTTTTTACTTTCATTACAAAAGTGAGAAAATAATGTTTCTTTAACATTTACAATATGAATAAATTTTCCTATCCTCATGTATTTTATTCATTATAAATATTCCTTTGAAAATTTCTATGGTTTTTTAATGAAAATATTATTCCCATTATTCTAGAAATTTTTAGTTTTTAGAAGTTACAAAAATAAAATGATGTTTTCTCTTATCATTCAAAGAATATTTCTAACAATTTTATAAAATTATTTTTCAACTACATCAAAAAAACTTTAAGAATATATGTGTTTCACGGGAATACGATCTTATGAAACCATTTACTTCCTTTATATATTTGTCTTATGATAAGGATATTTTAAGTATGTTTTCATGGAACTTGTTTCTTTCACATGGTTTAATTAAGCTAAATGATGAATGTTTTTATGATCTTTTGGAACACATGTGTATGGTTTTTATTATGTGGTAAGTGAGATCGAAATTATATATCCCTCCAATTAATTTGGCAATGTTTTATATCTACTGATCTCAAAGGGAAATGGAAGGTTTTCTTAAGCCTGATAGGGTACATGAGTGATTATCCCAAGACCAATAGGGCATACAAGTGGTTAGCCCAAGCCCAAGAAGGTACACAGATGATTATACCAGGCCTACTATATGGTTAATGTCATGGTGGTAACCATATGATTTCTATTATTATGATTATACCACACTTTTATGCCACAATATTATGCCTTATTGTTATGATATTCTCTTATTATGATTAATTATTGATGATTTCACATTCTTATGACTCATATCTTTTGTTATGATAAATACATATGACATGAACCATGACTTATGGTCTATGAGTTCTTGGGTATGTTTTAATAAGTTATGATCATGTTCCCATACTCATATGACCATCGAATTCTCACTTATGATCTTTGATTAATAATCCCTATATTTTCCATTTTTGATCATTTGATATCACCCTTACTATGTTTCCATTTCTCAAGGTTATGAAGAATTATATCATATAATATATTTCTAGAAGGGTTCATGCATGGATAATTTTTTGGGATATTTCAAATAGTTATTATAGAATAAGAAGTTCTTGTTGTAATGATAAAAATTCCAATTTGATGAAAAATACATGGTTTTATTACATAAAGAGTTTTTTTATAATTCTCTAAAACTCTAAACCTAAAAAATTCTTGGTTATGTAAGTGACACAATATCTTTTATTGATATTGAAATTATAGAAGTTAAATTTTGGGTTGCTTAAGTCGGTATCAATACTAGTATGTAAAGTATAATGTTTTCAGCACTAGATATGGGTTTTTGGGTCTAGGGAATCTTATTTGATATTAGATAAATGGTTTGGATAATAGTATAGGTTGGTATGTTATCATATTATGATATTTTAATAGTTTTAGATGTCATAATGGGTTAATAAGTTTATGGTTGATCATAAGTTTAAAGGTATGGATACCCTTTTAAGGTTTTATGTGATGGGAGTTTAAGGCTATTAATGATATTTTGGGATATGGTTGAAGTATATATAACCATTTTAAGTTGGTATGTCATGATGTGTTAGGATTTTTCTAAGAGAACTTTAGTAAAAACCATAGGGATAAGTCTAAGTATAAGATAATAACCTGAAATTTTGTTAAAGTAGATATTATGTGGTTTCCTAGTAATGATATCTTTTTCTAGATACAAACAACTAAATTCAGGATCTTGTACAAATGAGCCTTAGAGTAATAACCATGAAAAAGTTGGTTGGGTATTAACTTTATCTATACTCGATACACAATAAGTGGGGCTGATTGCACACTTGGTTTAACACTCCCAAATGATATACTTTGGTTAATTAACATTCTCTTTATGAACCATTATGATGGATTTTAATTTATTATTATGGATTTGATGTTGAAGTAAATTTAGTTAATGGGGAAAATAGGTTAATTATTATTGGTAATATAAGATAAGTAGTGAGGATAACCTTAAGGATTAAAAAATAATTTGGTGATAATGAAATTCATGTTATTTTTGGAAAATATGAACATCTATTTGGGAGTATATATGATTTATTGATCAACTCCTTATTTTAATTATCACAACTCACGTTTGTTTTTCTTCTAATGAATTTAATGTTTTATAATCATAAGTTATTTTCTAGTTAAAATGTAAAAACTGGATAAGTATGGATCAACCATTAGTTATAATAAGCTATTATCGGTTGAAGAAAGATACTACTCCAAGCTACTATTAGTTCAAGTAACTACTGCTAGTTCAATCATGTGACCTCCAGGATCTACCATCAGGTTGTTCCACCGTTAGGTTGTTCTACCATTGATTGGAACTACCACCACTATTATCTTTATGATACTATTAGTACGTATATTTTACCACCAGTTAAATAGTGTTACCACTATATGCATCTACCACTCTATGGGTCTACCACCAAACATTATTATATCTAGGTGCATATACTATCTCATAGTGCTACAGTTATGAAGATATAAAATCATAATAATCTACCATTCTAAATATATCCTTCAAGTAAAATCCATTTCTACCATTAGATGGATCTACTTCCAGAGTGTTATCATAATTGTCCAAACTTTATTTCAAAATTAATTCTCCAACTTCTAGTTTAATAATTTTATGTTGGGTAGAACCGCATGGATCTAAGAATGATTATTCTTAAAAATATCCAAAACAATCTTAAAGTAAAATTCAGTATTTTCTGGATCTATTGATTAGTAATAGAATTATTTTTATTTTAATATTATCCTACAATGGATAATTGGTCTCAAAGTGCTATAAATTTTTCAGAACCTTCTTCATGCATGGAAAAAATGGACATGAATGAGAAGCACATTCTTGAACAATAAATCATCGACTCTCGCATGCTATAAAAAATGAATAAGAGATACATGTTTGATTGGAAAAACTTGGACATTTTTAAAGACTGAGAATAGAAAGATTTTTTATACTTCCACAACCCTCTGTTTTACTGAAATTTTTCTACAACTTTCTCAAGATCCTTTAAAATACACATTCAAGGAATTATAACAATTTAAATTTTGTGTGTTAAGAATCACTACATTTTACCAACTATAATACCTTTCTATTTCTATTTATGATTTACATTTGAGATGTGTTTTTGTTTTACTCTATTTATTTATAAAATATTGTATCATATGTGAAATTGGAGGGTTCTTAACACCCAATTTCTGTTTTCCTCATTTATATTCTCATAAACAACTGTAGAAGAGGTCATGTGTGACCTGTTCTTATTTTTATCACACGACTAACTATGGAAAACACTTTTTTCTTGGATAGTATTGTGTATTTTTGTTTATAAAACTCGATCCAGTATTTGGATTAGTTTATTTTATAATAATCTATTTAGCAGTGACTTATTTTTAAGTGGAGGGGAATAAGTCTCGACTTGATATTAAACCCCTTATTAAAACTCTATTGTACATTATTTACTATTTTATCAATTTTGTTTTCATTATAATCAAATTTAATTAGTTACTATTTTTATTTATGAACAAAACCTTACTCAGATAGTTAAATTAAATTAGTCTTTTATATATAGTGTTTTATATGTGTAGATTAGTTTCAAAATTTAGTGTATTTTTAAAAGTATTTTAACTGAGTTGTGATCAATATTTTGAGAAGATTTTCAAAATATCAAATTAAATATTCCTACTGTTTATTGGATGATTTTATTAAAACATGGGATTTAAGATTTTAAATTATTTTTAAATAGAAATTTTATTAGAAACTCAATTCACCCCCCCCCCTCTTGAGTTGTCCAATCCGACCAATATTTGTTATGAAATATTATTTAAAATTAACTTTTATTATGATCTAGTTTTACCTAAAGATATTAAATTTATGTTTATTATAAATTTCAATATTTATGTATAAAAATAGACAAAAAGAAACTGTCACTAATCAACCACATTATTTTAATGGATCTAATTATTCTCAATGGAAAATTAAAATGCAAATCCATCTAGAAATCAAGGTATTTGATATATATACTATCATTGAAGATAAATATGAAAAAACTAAAGCTATTGGAGCTGATTAGAGTGATGATACTAAGGTGTAATGTGATTTTAATTTTAAAACTGTGAATTATTTTTATTGAGACTTAAGTGGGGATGAATTTAATTGAATTATACTGTTTTGAAATTTGGGATACACTGGATGTTTCTCATGAAAGAACTTGAAATTTTAAATAAATTAATTTAAATACTTATAATATTAAATATGATATTTTTAAGACAAATTCTAATGAATCTATTTTTGACATGTATCTCAGGTTTAATGAAATATCCAATGTGATGCACGCACTTGGAAATATTATTCATGGTAAGGATCAAGTAATTCTAATTCTAAGATGTCAACCAGATAGATGGAGAGGAACCTATATTTCTATAAAAAAATCATGTTACATTAACAAGTTTCCAAGGAACGATCTAATTAGAAAGCTCGTGATTTATGAAGAGGAATTACAAGTGATAAAATAATAAATAGATAAACCCAAAATAAATTTAGTATATTTTAAGAATTTTAACTCTAAAAAAAGTTCAAATTAAAGATGAAAGTTCAAGTAATGAAAAATCACCTTCAGATAGTGATAAAGAGATGGATCATTTAGCCATATGTTTTAAAAAAAATCTATAAGAAAAAAAAGTTCTTTAATAAATAAAACTATAAAGGTAAATTTTATAATATAGGGAATTGGATAAAATAATGGAGAAAGGATGATTCTTCTAATAAAGTAACCAACTATGAGTATAAGATAAAAGAACACATCAAATAAGACTATCCCAAACTCAAATATAATAATAAGTATAAGGACAAAGGAAAAAAAGTATAAAAGGCTATGAAGTCAATATATAGTGCCTAATAGGATAGTATGAGTGAATATGATTATAGTATAGAATAAAAAAATCATATAGATAATATGTGTTTCATGAAAAACACATATGAGGTACTGAATGTTTTTCAAAATCTCCTACTCATATTTCAAATCATTTTGAAAATGAAAATGATGCTAAAAATATATCTAATTATGAATTATTTAAATATTGTAATATTTTGTAAAGAAAATTAATGAAATAAAGGATAAATATAAAATTTTAAAGAAACATTGTGTTATATATGCTCACTTTAAAATTGATCCTACGGTAGAAAAGGATAAAAATGATAAACTTCTTAAAAAAATAATTAGATAAAGTTATCTAGTGAGAAGTTAAAGAAAGATCTAGAGAGATTTACTGATAGAATAAAAACCCTTACCCAAATTCTTGGTAAAAAACAACTCTTAAGTGTACTATAGGAATAGGTTACCAACCTTGACAAAGTAAAATATATAAAAATAAATTTTTCCAAAGTTCCAGTTATACTAGTTCTATTAATAGTTCATATTATACTAGACCTAATAAAGTGTTTATTTTTGAAATTATAAGATATTCTTTTAGGAAACCATAAAAACAATTATGGATTCCTAAATCACTTATTACTAACATCTCTAGACCTAATAAAATATGGGTACCAAAATTATTTTAGTTTAAATCACTTTTTTATGAAACCTGTTTAAAAATTCTAGTCAAAAATTATGGTATCTGGATAGTATATGTTCCATACATATGACTATAAACTAATTTATCTTCAAGAATATAATTAAATTTAATGGTGGACATGTCACCTTTGGTGACAATACCAAAGTAGAAATAATAAGACTTTTCCAAATTTGTAACTCTATTGCATTTTTAATTTATAAGGTTTTATTTATAGATGGATTGAAATATAATCTTCATAACATTTCACAATTATGTGATGATGGTTTTTATGTCAAGTTTTAAAGTAATGCCTATAAATTTTTTTATGCCAAACATGATTTAGTTTTTACTACTATGAGAAATGATAAAGTTTAGATTTTAGAATTAAATTCCTTATTTCTCCGTAATGTTTCATGTTTAAGTTCCTTTTAAAAATAATCTTGGCTTTGGAATAGAAGAATAGGTCATTTAAATATACACTAACTTAGAAATCTAGCTATGAAAGGATTAGTCAACGATCTACCCAAACTAGAATTTCCCATAGGCAAAGTCTATTATCCCTGTCAAAAGGGAAAATATAATGAAATCTATTTCAAACCAAAGAAATAAGTCTCAAATTTTCAACCTTTATATTTGGTTCACATGGATTTTTTTAGACCTTACAGAGTTTCTATTTTAGCAGGAAAATATTATACTTATATTATATTAAATTATTTTTCAATATATACATGGGTGTTTTCCTTGCTCATAAAATTGAATCTCTTTCAGTTTTTTTAAATATGATAGATATATAGATAATATAAGTGGACTTATAATTAAAACCTTAAGAAGTGATCATGGTTGTGAGTTTTAAAATCAAGAGTTTAAATATTTATACTCACCGAATGATTATAATCATAAATTTTCTTCTCCTAGGATCCCATGGTATAATGGTGTAGTTGAGAGAAAAAAATAGAACCCTTTAAGAGATTGTCCAGACCATTCTCAATGATTGTGATTTACTTATTTATTTTTAGGAAGAATCTATGAATAAAACTTGCTATATAATTAATAGATTTTTAGTTAGACCACTTTTATAGAAGACCCTGTATTAATTATGGAATGGTAGAAAACTAAAAGTTAATTATTTTATAGTTTTTTATTATAAAGTCATTATACTCAACACAAAAGATAATTTAGAAAAAAAAAATTCTAAAAGTGATGAAGGAATTTTACTTGGATACTATACAACTAGTAAATCATACTGGGTATTTAATAAAAGGACTAAGATTATAGAAGAATATTTACATATAAAGTTTGATCATATATATCCACATGATCCTAAGATCCCTTTAGATAATTTGGAGGATAATATTTCCAATATAAAAATTAATGTTAAATCTAATGATAATTATTCCAGACCTCTAGTAAAACAATATTCCAATTCTAATAAACAACCTGAACCCAAACCTATAGATGAAAATTAGTTTTCAAACACTTATATCCCTAAAGCTATTAGGACTCATAGATTTTACCCCTTAGATGCAATTGTTGGATACCTGGATAAAGGAACTCATACTAGAGCTTCTATTAGAAACCAATTTGAACGTAAATATTTCTATTTGCATCTTGAACCTAATAAAATCAATGATGTAATTAATAATTAATCTTGGGTAATTGAAATTAAATAATAACTAAATTAGTTTGAAATAAATAGAGTTTGATAACTATGGTAGATAACCAAGGACTTCCAAATTATTGGCACTAAATGGGTATTTAGAAAAAAGGTTGATGAGTTAATCACAATAATTATAAAATAAAATCTAGATCGGTTTCACAAGGATATAGTCAGTAAAAATGTATTTAATATGATTAAACCTTTACGCCAATATATAGAATTGAATCCATCGTGATTTTTTTTGTCTATACATAACATTTGAATTTCAAACTATATAAAATTTTTGTCAAGAGTGTATTCTTAAATGTTTATATTTTTTAGGATTTTTTTGTTGAAAACCCCCTAGATTTCAAAACCCCCACATTCCAAATCATGTTTTTAAATTAAAAAACTCTTTATATGGTTTAAAATGAGATCCTAGATATTGGTATGATAGGCTCAAATCATTTTTTAATTCAAAAGGTTTTACTAAAAGAATATTTTAACCTACTTTATTTATTAAAATTATTTAAAAAAATGTTGTATTAGTACAAATCTATGTTGATGATATTATTTTTGGAACTTTAAGAAATTATTTATGTATTGAATTTTAAAAAATTATGTAAAGTGAATTTGAAATGAGTTTACTGGGTGAACTTAAATTCTTTCTTAGTTTTCATATTTTTCAAAATAAAGATGGAATTATTTTAAATCAAATCAAGTATACTAAATATATTTTAAAACATTTTAGCATGGATAGTACTAAAGGTAGTGATACTCCCATGAGCATCAGTTATAAACTAGATCTTGATAAAACTGGGAAACCAGTTGATCAAACTATTTATAAAGTTATGATTGGAATTTTACAATATTTAACTACTAGTTAGCCTGATATAATATTTAGGGTATGCATGTGTCATCATTTTTAATAAAATCCAAAAAAGTCATATTTTCTTACTGTTAAAAGTGTTTTCAAATACCAAAAAAGTATAACTAATTTAGGAATTTTTTATTCTAGAGGATAGGCATTTGACTAAGTGAGTTATTCAGATGTTGAAGTTGGTGGTTATAAGTTAGAAAATTCACATCTAGAATATGTCACTTTTTGGGTAAGTCTTAGTTTCATGGTGTAATGAGAAATATAACTTTTTTGCATCATCCACTACTAAAGCTGATTATATAGGTATAGGCAGTTATTATGCACAGGTTTTGTGGATAAAACACACTTTATTAGAAAATGGTTATCAATTTTGACATGTACCTATAAATTGTGTTAATAAAAATACTATTAACATTTCCAAGAACATTGTATCTCATTCAAGAACCAAACATATTGATATAAGACATCACTTTTTGAGAGAGCATTTACAAAAGGGTGATATGAATTTTGAGTTCATAAGTACTGAACATCAACTTGTTGACATATTCACAAATCCTATGAATTTTGAGAGATTAAGCAATATCATACAAGAACTTTGATTAATAAATTTTGGTTAAGTCTTTTATTATTTGATTTATTTTGGTTCTTGTAGCAAAAAATCATAAGACTGGATATACCTTTGGTGATATACTATTGGTAATCCACCATTAATATCTACTCCTAGACATACTACCATGGTGACTAACCCTTGCATAATATTTTTGTTAAGCTATCTTTCGAATGCTACTGTCATATAGTACCATCCAGATGAAACCATTTCAACCTACTATTAGGAACAACCATTCTTAGATCTACCATTACTAATTTTATATAATTAAAAATGTTATCAATTTTATTTATTTATTTTTATTCATATTATATTTAATTTTTTATTTATAATTCCTAAATGATAAAATCTACCTAAATTAGAGTTTGAGGAACCTTTTCTTTCATGAATCTCATTTTAACATCTTTCTTCTTTCTCTCTCAACCTGTGACCTTCTGTATTCCTTATATGTCCCTCAAACTAGTGAAATAATGGAGATATTCATGAATTATATTGTGGCATCTACTAAATAATTACATCCCTTAAATAAATATATAGGTGAATCCATTTAATATACTATATAACCAAATAACATTTAACTTGTGTCTCATGCTGTCATCATTGAGAAATATATAGATATTGCATGTCTAACTTTGATAAAGTCACTTATGTGGAATGTGATTTGAGGCCAGTTATGGGTTGAATGGTTCTCGAAGAATGATCAAAAATTATACCATAGGATGGTTCATGAATTTTATCATTTTTTAGAATATAATTTTGATGAAAATAAGGATGTAGTCAAAATTGTGATTGATGGAAAAGAACTCGCCTTTTCTTCAAAGTAGTGGGTAAGATGTTTGGGCTTTATTCACAAAGGTTTTCATGATAACTAAAAAGGATTAATTATTATTAACTATGATAACTTTTTATTTAAGTATGTACTATTGGAATTAACTATAAATGTTTTTGTGATAAGTCCTACATATATAGATCTTGATAGAGAATGTAGGATATTTTTCAAGTTCATACAGCACATGCTTTCTCCCAGGGAGGGGGACTTTATAATAATGACGTATCAAGATGTATTTTTCTTATTTCTTATGAAAATAGGTGATAATATAAATCTATATAGATATCTAATGGTTCATATAATTGTTTTGAGAAAGCCTTATTCTTATTCAAACTCTTTGGACTACCAAAATTTGCATTTGGATATGTTATAAGCTATAGTTTTAGTACCTAAATGAGAAGGTAGAGTAACCAAGTGTCATGGTTTCTAAAAAAGTCATGTGACTTGTAAAAGGATGATGGTTAATTGGAACACCTGTATGAAGAATTGAGGGGATAATAATGATAAAATATATGATAATTTCAACCCAATACAGTATCCTACCATACCTAAAGACTTGGTTTACCCTCACAGAGATCCATATGAGATTTTGGTGTATTCCTCTGATGAGTAATTTGAAGAAGAAGTGGAAAAATAAAAATCTAGAGCTAGATAAGAAGAATCAATTATTCCTTCAATAGAGGGAAGTGACCCTGATGTGGTTGAGAGCCCCATGATTTCTTATAGATCAGCTAGTCCTCTCCTTTAACTTCCAAAAAGAGAATATTTATTAAGGGAAGATGATGATTTAGAGGTGACTGAAATCTCTAATGGTGATTAGGTTGATGGATCTTCTTCTGAGACACCTGAGGATATAGTGGTGCTTTTAGATGACTCAGAGTTTGATGCTGATGGAGGTGATGAGGATAAGAAGTATCACCCTTATCGATTTGTTACTGAGACTAGTATATCTTTCAGTGGTGAATAAGAGGGTGTAAAACCTTCTAATTAATCTATATATGCCTATAATGATAAATATAATTCTTTTTCTCAAGATTCTGGAAGTCATGATGATCTAGATGCCTCTAATAAATATGAAGATGAAGCACCCACTAAAGGGGATAAATCCACAAGATCTTCTAATCCTGGTTTAGAGTACTCAAATTTAGAAGATGATGATGGTAATGACTAGGGAATTCCACCAGAGCATGTTGGACCTTCCATTTTGTTTCAATGGAGGGATCATAAGGGATCATTGCTAGAGTGGATAGATGCAGAAGGTTAGTTAGAACTTTTTTTAACTGAGATACCTACTATGGAGACTGGATCAAATGATGTTGTTTTACCCATCTAAGAGAGGACTCCTCCTCCTTCTAGGTAAGTGACTAAGGATGATTTGGAATCCTTTAAGGAAAAATTGTTGTCAAACCTTGGTTAGATTCTTATTTTTTATTTAGTTCAGGAGACTAAGCTTAGTGAATAGGAAACCAAGAATATAGTCACCTTGGTTATTGCTCATATCTATACTAGGATGTTATTGAAGATAGAATATATTGAGATTGAGAATAATAGGTTGTAAGAGCATATGTATTCCATCCAAATAACTATGTAGGATATGATTTTTGGCTTTACTATGAGGGAGATATCACTTTTAGATAGGATACAAATTTTCTATACTCTCAAAGCATCTTCTTCCAGATCTCCACATTCTTATTCTCCTAATTCAATGGATTATAATTTGATCAGATCTATAATTATAGAGGAACTACATGTTGTGATGGATGGTCTTTATTATTCTCACTAAGATGATCTTTTCTAGAAAAAATCACATGGAGAGAATATTTATAGGTTGTTTAGAGAATTTTTAAATGATTCAAGGAGTGATAGAGATAATATCACTAAAGCTATTAAATATTATCTCTCAAGGATGTATAATAAGAATGATATTAATTAACATTTCAAGTTCTTGGCTAAAAACTTGAGAATTTATCATGTGAATAAGACCTTCAAGTATCAGGTGACTCAACTGAAGACCATGGCCCCTCTGCCCAATATTTTCATGAAAGAGAAATATAATTTCTTTAAGGCTATAGAGTATAGTGGCTGAGACATCACTCAGTTTGTGGATTTGATGGAACCCTTATTGTTCAACACCAGGATAGAATAGATATCTCCAATAGTAAATTAGGTTTCAATTCCTCTCATTGGATTCATTTTTACACCCATTTGTATCCCTTTACTGACTATAACTATTACAGTTAGTCTATTTGGACTTACTCCTATTGAGGATGTGAGGAATCCTTAGCCAGTTGAATCATCCATTGTGTTTTAGCCTCTTGTACCTCCAGTTACTAGAAAAGGAAAGGATCCAGTGGATCCTACTTTTAGTCAATATATAAAGGATTCCTCATACTCTGATTAGATTTTGATAGGGATTTTTTTATCATAATTCATTTTGATGTTAATATATATCATAAAACTCCTCTTTTTATTCATTTGTATATATTTTCATTTATTTTATTTTCCATTCTTTTTTTAATCCCAAAAGGGAGAGTATAATTGAATGAAATTTCATATACTAATTATATGGAATATCACATGCTAATTATAATTATATGGAATATCAAATATGAATTCTTTTATGGATTAAATGGATAACTTTGTGCATATTATAGTGAATTGGATTTCTAAGAAGGATATTCATCTTTGTCTATTTATTATCTTCTAAAGTTTATTTTTATATACATTGTTACAAAAACCATGATTTGTGATCATCAAAACAGGGGAGATTTTTTAGCACCTCATTATTTTAAGGATAAAAACTTAGGTTTGTTTTATTTCTAATTAATTCAGTGTTTTATGATAGTAAGTAGTTTTCTAGATAAAATGTGTAAAGTGGTTAATTATAGATCTACTATTGGTTATAATGAGCTAACTTAAGTTAAAGAAAGATACCACTCTAATCTACCATTAGTTCAAGTAGTTACTACTAATTTAATCATGTTAATTCAATGATCTACCATCATGTTGTGCTACTGTTGAGTGGAT
Source organism: Viscum album (assembly GCA_963277665.1). Classification (NCBI taxonomy): domain Eukaryota; kingdom Viridiplantae; phylum Streptophyta; class Magnoliopsida; order Santalales; family Viscaceae; genus Viscum; species Viscum album. The sequence continues at coordinate 1,270,781,060 of OY728164.1, forward strand.
CAACTTACACTGGTAGCTCGATGCTACCGTTAGTACATCTATCTTACCTCTATTTCAATGATGCTACCTCCAGATGAAGCTACACATCTATAGATCTACCTACAAATGTTTCTATATCTAGGTGCATATTCTATCGCATGGTGCTACCATTTTGAAGAGCTACCATCAGAATTATCTACCATTATAAACAACTACCATCAAGGAAAATCTATTTCTACTATTAGATGTATCGACCACCAAATTTCTACAGTAATTATCTAGAATTTATTTCAAAATTAATTCTCTAATGGAAATTTTAAGCATTTAATGTTGGGTAAAACCATGTGGACTTAAGAATGATTATTATTAAAAAAACTCTATGAATGTCTTAAATAAAAATTCATTATTTTACAGATATTTTGATTAGTACAAGGATCCTATTTATTATAATATTATATTATGAGTGATAATTGGTCCTGGAGCACTATAAATTTAGTATAGTTATCCTCGTGTGTAAAAAAAATGTATGTGACTGAGAGGCACATGTTTGAAAATAGAATCACTAACCCTCACATGTTGTAACAAAAGGAATAAGAGATACATGTGTGATTGGAAGAACCTGGAAATTTTTAGAGACTAAAGACATAAGTCTTTTCTAGAATTCCAAAATCCCTTGTTTTACTAAAATTTCTATGAAACTTGTTCAAGCTCCTTCAAAAGACAAATTCAGGGACTTAGAACAATTGAAGCTTTTTATGTTGAGCAACACTATATTTTATCATACCCAATATCTTCCTATTTTTCTGCTTTACATTTGATATATTTTTTTATTTTACTATTTTTATTTGTAAAACACAGTCTCTTGCATGGAATTAGAGAGTGATTAACACTCTCTGTCTATTTTCCTCATTTTTATTCCTACAAATAACTATGTAAGAGGACATGTGTGACTTGTGCTTGTTTTTATCCCATAAATAACTATATAAGAGGTTTTTTCCTAGACAACCCGGTGTGTTGTTGTTTTTAAAACTCAATCCAGGTTATGGATCAGTTTATAATATTATAAAATATTTGGCAGTGGGTGATTGTCAACAGGAGGGGATTAAGTCTCGACTTGAGACTGAACCTCTTGTTAAATTCTACTGTACTTTATTTATTGATTTATATGTTTTTTTTGTTATACTCAAATTGAAATAGTTTCTATTTTTAATTAATAAACAAAACTTTACTCTAATAGTTAAATTAAATTAGTGTTTTATATACAATGTTTGATACGAGTAGATTATTTTAAAATGTTAAATCATTTTTAAAAGTATTTAAATTGATCTATGATCAATATTTTGAGAATATTTTAAAAAGATCAAATTATATATTCCTGCTATTTTTTATAACTGGGTGATTTTATTAAATTCGGGGATTTGGTATTTTAAATTTTTTTAAACATAATTTTTATTAGAAAATAAATTCACCCACCCACCCCCCACCCCCCTTGAGCTTTCCACTCCGACCAACATGATTAAGGAATGTAATTATTTTTTTTGGTGGGATAAATTTTAAGTTAAATTTTGGGAACATAGGTTTCCATGATTTTTAGGTTTAGAATATAGTAAGGAATATTTTTAATGATTAATTAGGTTAAATTTATTTTTGATATAAAATTCAAGCTTATTTTGGAATAAAATGTGATAAAATAATTTTTATTTTTGGGTTTCAAATTTTTATAGGCATATTTTAAATAATTTTAGGGTTAATTATTTATCAAAATATTTTATTTTAACTTTGGGTGTTATTGTTGTGTCTTTAGAGATTAATGTATTATTTCTTCATATAAAATTTTATTAATATTTCATTTGGGTGTTATTTTTACATGTACTAACCATTTTTTGATTTAGTAAACAGATAGATACAATAGGAATAAATTTTCATTATTTTTTTGGATCTTATTATCCATAAAAATTTGATTTTAGTGATTTATAAATGAAAAATTCATCTTGGTTATTTATTATTTAGAATATGAGATGTGGTATATATAGAATCCTTTTCAAAACTCAACTAAAAAATGAAATTATACTTATGGAATAGAATGAAATCAAATATATTTCCTTATATTCTCTATCTCAATATTAAAATAATTCCTCAAAATAAATAAATAGGAAGATAAATATATTAATTCTTAAATGAAAAATATCACTCTACTATAAAGGTATCTGTTTCAAAACTCATTCACTAGTACAAGCCTTGTAGTGGTAAATTCAGAGTTTAAGAAATATTTAAGAAATGATAAGTTTTCTATTTTTAATATTGACATCAATGTTTATTTCAAAATAAAATATAATTGATATGGATTAAAATGTATTTATTTCTACTTATGTATATTTATCTTCCACTCTATATTTCTTCTTTTTTTCCTTTATTTTAAGGTTTTATTATTAGGTATCCTTTTAAAATTATTGGTTTTTGAATTCCTATTACACTCCTTATAATTTATTTCCAAAAAAAATTAAACCCTTATCCATCATGCAAGAGATAAAAATTATGATGATGCAATTTATTTAGGCGGGAATATAACGCCCTTAAATTTTAGTATATATTACGTTAAGTAAATATCTTTTTGAATAGCATGTTATATATGCAACACCAAACTAAAGTAAGTAATACTTTTTTAAAATTAAATTAAAATATCGATGCATTATGAATTTACATTGTGAAAACAAATAAATTAACACTAATTGGTAAATGATATGAAATATAGTTAAGAACAATTAAATTTTAAAAGGGGAATTTTTTTATAAAAGAGTTTTTTATTAAAAAAATTTATTTTAATTTAAAAAATAATTTTATGAATTTTAAAATTTTAATTTGAATAAATTAACTTCATTTTTGAATTCATCATTTTGAAATTATCTTTGGTTTAATTTTTTATTTTTTTATGAAATATTTTATTTTTGGGTGAATATTGAAAAATATTTATTTTACAAATACATCCACTTTTATGACATTATCATGAGATAAGAATTACTTGAAAGCTTATAAAACCATTTTTATTTATTAAAAAAATATTTAATAAGTAAAATATTTCATTTATAAATTTAATTTTTAACATAGAAATCTATGTTTTACATTTTGGAAATATAAGTAAGTTTTTTATTCAAATAAAAACTATTTTTGGTTCTTCCCATTTAATAAAGTATTCATATGGTTTATTTTTGTTTTGGTTTGGTTTAAAAGTAAAATAAGTATCCTTTGATAAAAAAATAATCCAATTGATTCCATTGAAATAAATATTATACATTTTTTGTTATAAAATAATTTTTATTCTTAAAAAGGTAATTTTTATAAAAACTATTTTTCACTAAATTATTCATGCTTATTTTAAAATTACTTTTTATCACTTACAGAAATTAAATGTTTTAAAATGGATTTCATATTTGAGATCGTTGTATTCAAATTATTTAATTATTATTATTTCATTTTTATTCATAATGAATAGTTACCATGTAAAATGTTTATTACCATGATAAGTGTAAAAAGGGTTAACTAGGGTATAAACTAAGATATTAGGCTTCAAATGTCACTTAAACTTTCTTAAATTTGAATGAATGGGTGTACAAAATTGATTGGATGGGTGAAAGATAATCATAAAAAGGTTAATAGGGGTTATCCTATCTTTTAAATTGGACTAAATCAGATCCACCTTCAATGAGAAAGAAATTTATTGTATTTAAAGGTTTTTAATATTTACAATAGTGTCACTCTCCTCTCTTATAAAATTAAAACTCCTCTATTCAATACTCCACACACTTTGAGAACCCTATCTCAGCTATAACCTATGAAAATCACTCACCAACTTTATACATCACATCATAGATGGTATGGTCTCACCAAAATATTAATACTATAAGGATTAAGGTATAAGAAAAATTAATATATTCAAGGTGAGGATGTTAGATCATTTATGAAGTAAGTAGAGACTTGATTTAAGGGTTTCATCTAAATTTTCTTCTTCGAGACATTTTTTTATAATGAACTTATTTGATCTTATATGGTGTATATACCACATATTTGAAGTATTATTTCATGATTATCTCTTTATTAATGGTATTTCAATTTTCATTTCAATTTTTCTATTTCAAATAGTTTTTTAATCAAATGTTATAAAATCTATGAAGGTTTCTTATCTCACTTTTGTTTCTTTAAGAAATATATCATATTCACCGCTTTTTTTAAATTATGTGGTGTATTTAATTACTTATGGATTTTTTTATCATAATTTCAGAAAATTTTAGGTATTTATAAATCCATCACAAGTTTTATTTGTCATGGGCTTTATATTCAATATATACCAATGTTATAATGGTTTCCTCATCTTAATTTTCCTTCATTGATATGTGCTCTATATTCACCACCTTCATTATTTTGTGTGGTGTATATACTACTCAGGGATGTAATTTATGATTATTATCATAAAAATTATGGGTATTTATAGATCCATATAAGGCCCACTCTTTTATGAGGTTTTAATTCAAAGGTTACCAAAATTTTAAGGGTTTTATGTTCCAATGTCACTTTTTATTGGGATTGTTTATGTTATAATTTCTATTATAGTAAATTGTATGTTATTTATCTATTAAACCCCATTTATTTTATTATAATTTTTTATTCTAGGTTTTTCAAGTATTCATTCCATTTTTCCTTTCTTCAGTACTCAAAATTACTGAAATAATATTTGTTAAGAAAAATCAATCAATTTTCTCCTTTTTTAAGTCAAGAATCTTTCCCTTCCATATTCATACTCTAAAAATTGTTTTTTTGAATTTTTTAACTAATTTTAAAATATTTATATATATATATTTTTAATATATTTGAATTTATTTAAAAATATTTTAAAGGAATATTCTTGTCATTTTAAAAATGGTTAATTTTTTTACTTTCATTACAAAATTGAGAAGAGAATGTTTTTTTAACATTTAAAGCATGAAAATATTTTCCCACAATCACATCCTTTATTTATCATGAATATTTCTTTAAAATTATCTATAGTTTTTAAAGAAAAAATAATTCCCATTATTCATGAAGATACTTTAGTTCTTCATCATTTTATACCACCTTGATTTCTGAGGTGTGTCTCTTCATTTATAAAATTTATATATATTATGTGTGTCTTTCAATGCATATTTGTAATTATTTTTTCATATATGTAGAAATTATATAAGGATTAATATTCTTCATTGGTAATATGATCTTATTATATCATCCACTTCCTTTCCATGTGAGTCTTATGATGATGATGTTTTAAGGATGTTTTCCTGAAACTCATTTCTTTCCCATAGTTTATTTAAGCTTTGATGAAAAAATTAATTTTTTAGTGATCTTGGGGAACACATATATGTGGTTTTAATTATGTGATGGCTGGGAACAAAATTATATATCCCTATAATGAATTATGTAATATTTTATATCTTATGATCTCAAAAGAGTGTATGGTAGGTTTTGTTAATCCCAACAAGACCAGGAGGGTATACATGTGGTTGTCCCAAACCTAAGAAGGTACACGATTGGATGTCCCAAGCCCACTATGTGATGAATGTCTCAGAAGTATCCTTGAAATAAAATTTCTATGATTATTTTTATGTCACTCTTTTATTCCATAAACTTATGTATTATGCCTATGATATGCTCTCATGGATCATTATTGATTATTGATGATTCCACAAACTTATTACTCGTGTATTTTATTATGATAAATACTTATGCCTTGACTTTCAATTTATTTTCTATGAATTTTTAGGTATGTTTTCATAACTTATGATCATATTATCTTACCCAAATAATCATCATATGATCACTTATAATCTTCAATTGATAATGCATTTGTTTACCCTTACTAATTATTTTATCTCACCCTTCTTATGTTTCCATTTCCCCTAGTTATGAATAATGATATTATATTAGATATTTCTATAAGGGTATCATGTGTAGAGATTTGTTTGGGATGTGTTGAAGATTTATTATAAAATAATAAGTTATTATCATAATGAGAAAAAATCATTTGATAAGAAGGCATGGGTTTTGTTATATAAAGAGTTTTTTCCTAATTATCTAAAAATCTAAACCAAAAAAGATCTTGGGTGTGTAATTGACTCAGTATTTATTATTATCATTGTCATTATAGAAGTTTAAGTTTGGTTTTCTTAAATTTTTATCAAATATAATATGTAAATAATAATATTTTTATCACTGGATCTAGGTGTGTGGGTCTAGGGCATCTAAGTTACCATCAAGAGGTTATTAGTGATTCACCATTATCAGTATATATTTCAATGAGATAAGATTAATTACTTAAATACTTATATTAATTAAGTAATTAATCTGTTAACCATACAAATATAATAATATAAAGTAGAAAAACATATACACTCAATATGGTTGACATTTCATCAACTTAAAGATAGTTATGCCATTTAACGCATTTGGGGTACTTACCATGGATGTCGTGAGCCTTTATGGGTAGATACTAGTGCATATAGCATGTGATGTGAAGTCCCTCCCCATTACTTGTGCTGATTGAATTCATTTTCAAATTTGATGAAATAATGAGTTGTTCAATATCCAAATAAAGGTATTATCCTTTTTATATATTCATATATGAATAATTTGAATGTTATTACTTAGTTTGTTAATAATATAAGGAAATTTATGTATTTTATTTATAGATTTTATTCCATTTTAATGTGTTAAATGTGATTTCATGTCCATGTACCATAAAAAAATAGTAAAGAAATGGAAATATTTTGAGCGGAGGTTATGGAATGAATTTTATGACACATCTCTATCAGTGTCACAGATGTATAATAAAATCCCTGAAGGCATTCTTAGGGAGAAATAAAAGGAAATTATTGATCATTATCATATTAAATCACATAAAGTATTTTATTACATGTTAATGTATTAATAAACCTATTTTAATAACATTTATAGTGTTATTTATATTTAATTTATTTAGGTGTTTTCTATACGAAATGCTGCAAGTCGAGGGAAGTGAGTAACTTGCCACACATCTGGTTTGAAAAAAAAAATTAGGAAATGATATAGCATAGTGTGCACCATTTAATTTCTTATTGTGTATATTTATAACACTTATAGTAATTTATTTCTTGAAATTATTGGTTATGTACATATTTGATACAGGTGGTGGAGGAAAGCCATGGTGTTAGGAGGATGGAGATGTGGTTTGATGTATATAAAAAAAGGATGTTAATTATGTGAATTTACCTAGATAAAACTTTAGGGTAAACATTTTAAATTACAAATTTATTTTCGTAAATTACTTTATAATTTAATTTTATCCCATTTGTAGTGTAAAATCAAAGAAGTGTGGGATGTCAACTATGATTTTTCAGTTTTTTCATCCAAGGAGGACATTACTACTCAATTTATAGGTAAATGGAATTATGTTTGGGTGAGGGGGATAGGTTTTGGACTATCTTCTCTATGGGTATTTGGAAGTTCATTAACGTCATTTATGATGAAGCTGGATGTAGGTGGGTTTATCGATTTTGGTGATCCTAAAGCACAAAAAATAAATTCATACACATATTTATATTCTTCAATATCAATATGCATGAATTAAAACATGTAATGATCGGTTCTTATATTTGGGTAGTACATTATTATCTATGTTTTAGAGGATGATAGGGGTATTGTAAAAGAAACGATGACACTTATAGGGCACTAAAGACTAGTAAATTTTTTTATTCTATATTTTATTTATTAAATATTGATTTGTAGGATAGTCATGTTTATAACATATACACAAACACATAAAACTATATAGATATGTTCTAGAAATACTTAATGAAAAGTCCTTATAGTCATTATATAATGCAGTATTGTTTGTGACAATACACTTATTGAATTTATCCAAATAGAAGTGTTTAAGAAACATGAAATGAAAATAACCTATAATACTTATGAATTATGATGCATGTATCTCTACTCATTATCATAGGTAATGTGTTTTATTTTTATTTTTTAGTAAGTGTTGTCAAATGTATCATAAAGAGATTTTAACTTTCAATAATTATTGAAAATTAGAGCATTAACAGCTCGATCTATTGATTCAATGATTTTTAATAATTTTTTTCAATTATTTTTCAATAATATTTATCAAATAGTCTTAATGGTTGGTTCAATTTTCAAAAAGTGTTCTAAAATAGTGTATAAAAAGTTATAATTCTTATCTTAATGGTGTTTTATTACTTGATTAGTGATTTTTAATCTGAGAAGGGTGGTGAAGCTATTTTTATTTATAAATTGATATGAATATTGAATTATGAACACTAGTTATAGTGGTTATATACTATTTTTATTATAAACATATATTTTTATTGATTTTGGGCTAAGCTCAAATTCAAGTATCGATTTCTAGAACACCGTCATTGGAAGTGATGTTATAATATTGTGTGCATCTAATGCATAATTAACTAAACTTTATTTACTATTTTTGAATATGTTTATTACTAATGTGTATTTAATTATTTAAAATTAAATAAACTTAGATGGGAAGTAGGCGAGAAGCAAATGACCAACTAACCTCGTCTATGTAGAGTGAAGGGTATGTGGTTTAGTGGAGCATCTAATGTGTTTTTTGACATTTTATGACTTGTAATATTAATTATAACTTTGAGTGTAAATATTTTATAACTTGTAATATTATATATTAATATAATATATATTAGTTTGTTGTATTGAATTGACTGAAGATATGTTAAATGTACTAGATCTGCCTTTTTCTGGCTTTTAATGGAATAGAATAGGGCTGGGTAGTGACATATTTATTACTATAATGCTATAAATAGTGGTGGTTTAAACCACCTCCAATAAGTTAGAAGTGCCTAAAAATTACTCTAACTACAGTATATACCAAAAAATATCAATGTTTTTTCAGAAATCCATTGGTTTTATGTTATATATTAATTTATATAACTATATTTATCATCACTTCAAAAAAAATGCCAAGATTATTTATGATGGTTTAATAACAACCACTCAACATGAAACAAACACTAGTAAATATGTTCCAGAATACCATTATAAATTTATTCAAATATTTCATGGAAGTTTTAGAAACCACCACTAATAAACTAAAATCATAATTAACTAGATGTTTTATGAAAATATAGTAAAATCATTGTGAAATAATGATAACCACTATAGAATGAACATCAATGTACCAATTAATGGTGGCTTTTATAAACCACCATGAAATGGTATAGTGGGGGTTATAATCACTGCTAAAAATAAAAAAAACATCATTATTAATGCATATTCCTATAGTGAATAAATATATTATTTATAATTTTGTCATATCTTATATTTATGTTGAAATTACATATAAAATTGATTAAATTATCATTAAATATAGATAATAGATTAAATTCAACATATTAAATGTTGAAATTGTTTTTAAAATAAATAGGGATTGTGCACTCACTTTTTCAATAAAAATTAATACATTAAAGGTTTATTATTACCTATTGTGATATTTATCCTTGAGATAAATTATATAAAGTAATTTTACATTCATTTAAAATAAATTACGTAATTGTTTTCACATGTATATATTTCTACTTTGTCATTATTTTTACTTACTTTGATAGAGATTTTTTCTATTTTTATTAAATATATCTTATAATTATTATTCTCTAATTTATACTAACTTAAAATGAAATTTTGATAAATATTTTATCCATTTATCTAAAATTTTGGAATGGTTAAATATTATATCTAAGTTGTAAAGATACTAATATAAAAACATTTTTTAAATCATTTTCATTGATGAAGAAAACTTTAGTGGTGCTTATCACTTTCTTAAAAAATATAAAAAAATATAAATCAATTACATTTCATGGTTATAATAGGAAAATCACACAACCCATGCCTATTTCCCATGATAGTGAGGCATGTGAGCAAAGATAAAAAATAGTGTGATTCCCCAATTCAGAGAGACTACTGATAGGGGGTGAATTAGTGGTGTATTTTTTACAAACTCTCCATGTTAATTCAACATCATATACTTTTTAAGGTCTTCAACCACTCAATATATTCTTATAGCCTCACCTTGTGTGCAGTAGTAAGAAGAGAAAACACACCACACAATATTTAAAATGTTCGGCCTGAAAGACCACATTCTTATCATGATTGGTTATCCCCCCCCCCCAACAATCATAGATTATTTCACTATATCCCCAAGTGTATACAAACATGGACCTTCACAATCCTATCAACACAAAGTCCCACTATGTTTTAGCTTCTAAAGTCCCAATAGAAGAAACATATCTACTCTATAATGTATAATCTAAATAAATAAATATATCCTTTTTCTTGAATCTTATTATGTTCCTCTTAATATAGATATCCCTCCATGAAGGGTATGGATAAATATTTCTACCCATGTACACATTCAAGTCTATACACTCAAGTCTTATTCAGAACATGTATTCCCACCTTTTTTGGCTTTCCAGATCTTCACATGATTTGGTTCTTCTCATCACTCTAAATACTTGGGAATAGTAGGCCTCCTTATTCTTTAATGGATTTGGGATTTAAACACATCCTCCACTCTTATATACTATTGAAGTGTTAGGATCTAGGTATTTCAGAATTCTCACTCTCAGTTTTTGTGAGTTTTTAGAATATTTTCACAGTGTTCTTGAGATATTTTAATATTCTTGACACTTTCTTTCTTCTTTTCTTCACATATATATTCAAAAAATAATATCATGAATAATAGTTTCAAAAATAAAATTTTGGGAACTCCCTTGATCTTTGGTAGCTACATCAATCTCATATTATTTAAATCAATTAATGGATTATTGATTTACCTTACATTAAAATTAATTTTAATTACTATCCAAGCATTCCTTTTTAACCTTCAAAAATATTGTGTGTTTCATTCTTCTAGTTCTTCCATAAAATTCATTGTGTAAATATTATTTGAAATATAAATATGTGTATGGCACTCATGTACTATGATTTGGCACATTCAGCTAACGGAATGGCACTTTGAACCGTCAACTTATACTTCAGATGGTTATTATTTGATCTTAGATTGAATCACAATATACATAGATTGATCATGATGAATGATCATGATGTTTGAATACATGAATAGTAGTTCTCAATCATTGTCTGATTTATTATATTTTTATTTAGAATATTTCAATTCTGTAAATCTTATATCTGCATATTTTCTCTAAAGTAAAATATCATACGAAGATCTTCAAATATCTTGTGGGATTATCAACATCATACATTCTATAAAATATCATATAGGCAGAAAGAAATATCTTATGTGGGCCTTTAAAAATATCATATTATATATGATATTGTAATTTGTACTTTTTTTGAATTGATCTCAATAATTTTAGAAGTATCATACATGCACTCAAATATTTAGCATGGCCTGAGAAATTCATATATGGAAATTCCTTTGTTATATTTTTCCTTAGCATAAATTCATACAAACCATCATAGTCATACACAATAATGAATTCATACAATATCATAAAATACTTATGTACCCAACTTCACAAATTCATATATGCTCTTCTAAAAAAGTTTTATGTGTACTAAACTTAGTCATATTTCTTGATCAGTATGGAAACACCTCCAAAATTTTTTCCACTCATCTCAAAACCTTCCCCACTAATCCTAATACATTATTATCCACTTCACCTCATATAAAAATCAACTTAATTTGGTTTAAATAATTTCTTATTAATCATGACTTATTTTTAACATTAAATATCAACTCACCAACAATCATCACATTGAAATTGCTACTCTATCTTGAATCTATCCAAGTAAGAACTCTATGATATAGCCTCAAACCTATACCATTTAACATGGTATTACATTTATCAACTTTTAAAGGTATCTTAACACATATTTAAATCACATTAAATCATAAAATAATCTCACCATAATGATAAAAAATACAATTCATTACAATGGGCACTTCAATAAACCCTTTTGGATTTTTTGTCAATACCACTACATGTATTTTTTATCAATATGCGTGCTTCTCTTTATACCCCTTAATGAAAATAAATACAAAGAAAATATGGGGGTATCCTTATTGCACTTGAATTATTTTGAAATCATTTTCTTCTCCTATTTTTAAATATGAATAATATCTTTTCCAATTGAGAGAGGGATGATTCCATATGATTTTTTTTTATTGAGATCCTTTAGTCATATCAATCCAAGTCTATACAGTCTAACCTTTTGTAGAATAAAAGAGTTTATATCCAAGGATTTCAATGTTTTCTATAAAAACCCATACATGTGGAACCATTCTCAAAAAAAACATTATAGGGGTTGTTTCAAAAAGATTTATTCAAAAAAAGTAACATGCACTCAACTTAACAAACCCATTAAAAATTTGAAGTGTAAGACATAAAAACTCCCCCTATTTAACTAAAAATGTTCTCCCCTATTGATTCAAAACTCTACATAATTCATAATAGAGGTTAAAGAGTGTTAACATACCTTAATTTCTATATTTCTTGAGTATTGTCCAAAAATTATATATTTTCATGGAATAATTGATTTTGGTAGACTCGTCTCAAATTTTCTCCCCCTAAAGGGATGCACTAAAATCCTTCTCTTCGTAAAAAATGAATCACTTCGTGAAGGATACATTCTATGTTTTCTAGTAGTGAGAGCTTCACTCTTCTCCTTAAATTCTATGTATATTGGTAGAAATAAAGAAATATTATAGGGAATAAGGTGATGTGACACTTTGTTTTCAGTTGAAACACTAAGGTTGAGAGTTTCCTCTCAACCTAGGCTTCTCTTCCCTTCTAAAATCAAAACTTCTTAAATTTTTAACAACCTTAAAATGTTTCTAACTCATATTCTTTCTATAATTTTTCTCTATATGTGAGGTTGTCTTATTTTCCTCAGAGATCAAGGTAACTTCATTGTATTATGAGAGCATTATTTTTCTCATGGCATCTTCTTGGGTTGGTTTTATTTTCATGTAGCTTTTCATTCCATACCCAACCTACCCACATCACTGATATAAATTTTCTTATACTTTCATGTCAATACTCATAAATTAATTATTATTTATCATAATCTTCTCATATGATCACATTTTCTTTCCTTTTTCACTAGAACTGATTTTTGCATTCTCCATTTTCTTTGACAATGCCAATCAGTCTGGCCAAACTATAAAGAACTCTTTCTTAACATGCCTGGTCAACTTTAATTTTTTACATGGTTTCCTAATATGTTCAGATTATTTCATTACCTCATGATATAAATTTTATTTCAACCCATAGGTAAGTTATACAGGTAATATTACCATTCACTCCACAACTTTGTTACCCCACTAGTTACATCTTCCACACAAATCTTCTAACATCTCAAATTTGTTTTGGGTAGACATATTACCAGAGTTTCTGGTTATGACTTGTTTCCTTCGAGTCTCTAATATTGTTTTCTCAGTATAAGTCCCCCTTGGTTCATACCCCTTAATTGGTAAATAAATATTATTATATAAATATTAGGCTTTGTTTCTATACCTTCCATAACACCCAAAAAACTGCTAGAATTTAATCATTCATAATTATAACAAATTTTTCCAAATTATTATAATTTTTATCTTGTTGAAACTTGATATTCATTTTTCTTAGGGGAAATTTTCTTCCTATAACATTTTTCTCTTCCTTATATATAGAATAATACCTCTCATTTTTCTTCTTGATCCAAATAGTTTCATCCTTTATTTTTGTCACCAGCATGGTTAGAAATAACATATTTTCTTTTAGATGAGTTAGGTGTAGATTCAACCTATATATTGGAATTAGAATTTTATCCTAATTAATAATTTTCCCCTTTAACATTTACATCCTTTGAGAAGTATTATATAATTTCCTTTAACTCATTTTGGTCATCAAGACATATAGATTTTGTCTCGTCTAATTATTCCTCTTTTTAGGCAATCTTCTCTTCAAGATCACTCACCATCTTCTCTTGTTCATCCCACTTAAATTTTTTTGTCTTGTTCTCATAAAAATAGATAGATTATTTCTTGATCAAATCTTTATTATCCTTATATAATTTGTTTTTATATTTCAATAAATTTCTATTCTATTTCATGAGTTTTATAATGTACTCAAGATAAGATTAAAACTCACCTTTCAGATAACACTCTAACTATATTCTTTATTCCTCATCATCACTGATTTATCTATAAAATAATTTCTTAAAATGAGTAAATAAGTTGAATTTTTCATCTGATTGATTTATTGTTGATTCATATTTATCCTTCTTTCTCATCATGATTATTTTATTATTACTAGAACACTTCTTCTTACTCTTTTTTTTTCTTTTGAAATTTTCTATCCTTATCATCTAATTCAAATTATTCAACCCTATTCCTTAGGTAGACCTTGTAAAAATGACCAATTTCATTATAGTTGTATAACCTTGGTGGTTTATTTACTTTTACTTTATACTTTCACTTCTTGAATCTCTTTGATAGAAGAGAAACAATTCTATTGAATTATTCATAATATTTCTTTGTATCTTAATCACTTGATTCTAAAACTTCTTGTTCTTTTAATTTTCCTTTTCTCATGGCCTCAAAATCCATCTCATCATTTTATTTATTTTTTGAAAGATAAATCCTTTTTATAAGATTTGATAATTATATGAAGTTCAGCCACTAAAAAATCCTTCTTGTCTTCTAAGGATGAAATATTGGGATAAAATCAATCTGAAAGGTTTCTCATCATATTTTTAACAATGGTGTAATCATCCAACTTATCAAAAAAACCCTATAAATTTCTTACTATATCATTGTATCTTGTAAAATATTCTTTAATATTCTCATAATTTTCCATATTTATATTTTCAAATATGTTCCCACATACTTACATTTTATCTTCCTTAACTTTGATGTTTCCCCTATAACTACTCTTTAATTTACCCTATATCTATTTAGTGATTTTAATACCCATAATTTTTTTGTAAACCTTTTTTCATAGAAATATAAAATGGAATTTTTTATTTTTTTATCAACCTCCAAATTTCTCTTATTAAGGAAATAAATAGAAAATTCCTCAGTAATGATTTGAAAACCAAAATTTGTATTATCTCTTACCTCTATGTTGAGTGATAGATGATAGGGAAGAATCTTATTCCTATAGTTATGGTAGTTATTTCTATAGAAAGTAGAGACACCTCGGCTATTCATAGGATTTTTATTCTCTATACTCATCATCTTTTTAGATATTTTATGTGGTAACATGGATTAGATTTTATACCATTTGTGATGCATGGGGATAGATGGACCATTGGGAGGGGGTTAATCAATGGTATCTTTTTATAAAACCTCCCTATTAATTAAACCTCTTATAATTTTTATGGTCTTGATCCACTCAATATATTCTCATATCCACACCTTGTGTGCAGTAGTAAGAATAGAAAACATAGCACGCAGTATTTACAAGGTTTAACCATAAATACATACTTCTTATCATTATAAGTTATCCCCTAAAATCACAGATTCTTATACTATATCCACAAGTGGTTATAACAAAGGACCATCGCATTCCTGTTAACACATAGACCCACTATGTTTAGGCTTCTAGAGTCCCACTAGAAGAAACAACTCTCCTCTACATTGTATGATCCAAATAAATAAATATCTCCCTCTACTACAAGATTATTATTATGAATCCTAATGTAGATCCCCCTCCATGTATAGGAAAGATCAACAGTTAATATTGTGTTCACCTTTAAGTCTATATTCCTATATCTTCTTCAGAACATAGATTCCCAGATTTCTCAGCTTTCCAAATCTTTACATGATCTAATTATCCTAAACACTTTGAATACTCATGAATAGTAGGTCTCTTTATTCTTAAATGGATCCAAGATTCAAACATATCCTTATCTCTTTAATACTTTTTTAAGTATTAGGATCTTAGTATTTCATAATTATTATACTGAGTATTCTTGAGTTCTTTGAATATTCACTTAGTGTTCTCAATCTCTCTTAATATTCTTGATAGTTTATTATTATTTTCTATATAAATATATTTAAAAAATAATATTTTGAATAATAGTTTCCATAAATTAATTTTAGAAACACTCTTGATATTAAGTAGTTTCAATGATATCATATTATTTGAATCCTTTAATGGATTTTCTATTTAAGATTCATTCAAACTCATTTGAATTCCCAATCAATTATTCCTTATAAATCTATAAAAGAATCGGGTGTTTCCTTCTTCTAATTATTACATGAAATTTTTTGCATCAATATTATTTTAATTATCCATGTGTTTTTGAAACTCATGCATTATGATATGACACTTCCACCTTGTTACATGAAACTTGAATCCACTAGCTTCTACTTTGGCTAGTTCTTCTTTGTTCTTGGATTGAATCACGATCTATGTGGATTGATCATGGTTTTTGAATCCTTAAATAATGGATATCAAGAATAATATTATTTATTCTAGTTTTTTTAGAATATTATAATTCATGAAATCTCGAATTTTCATATTTTCCAAAAATTAAAATATCATACAATGATAAATATTATGTGAATATTTTCAAATATATTACAAGATTCTCAACAATGTATGTGCTCCCAAATATCATATGGGTAGAAAAAAATATCTTACACAGGACTCCAAATATAATATTCCATATGATGTTGTTCTTAGTAACTTTTCTAGATTGATCTTAGTAATTTCATAAGTATTGTGCACGCACTTAAATATTTGATGTGGCCTGAGAAAGTTATACACGGTGATGTCTTTTACATTTTCCTACCTTGGATCAAAGTCATTCAAACCAGAAAATTCATACTCAATAATGAAGTCATATAAGCTCCTAAAGGTATTACACACCCAACTTCAAAAATCCATACATTCTCTTATTAAAATTATTATGTGTACTAGATTTATCCATATTTCTTGACCATCATAGTAGAACCTCCATACTTTGGTCCAATCATCTCAGAACCTACTCCATTGATCCTAAAGTATTCGCATCCACTTCATCTCATCTAAAACTCTACTTAATTTTTTTGTAGATATTATCTTATCCATAAGAATTTATCATTGAAAATAAATCTCATCTCACCAACAATCATCAAATTGAAATTATTACTCTGTATTGAATCTTTCCAAGTAAGAACTACAAGATGCACACTCAAATAATTTACTATTTAACATGTAATCACCTTTATCAACTATTATTGGTCTCTCAACACATATTTATATCACTTTAAATCATCAAGGTATCTCACCTGATTGAAAACAAATAAAATTAAATCTAATGGGAACTTAAAACATTCAACTTTATCAATCTTTTATTGAAGGTAAATTTAAATTAAAAAGGTATTTAGACTCTCCTATGATTGATAAATATTTTTTATTTTAAATTAGTAATGATATTATGAATCAACATGAATTATAATCACACAAATTTCTCATATTTTCAAGTATTTATATTCATTCAATGGCATCTAAATCAAATTTTAGTGCAAGTAGATGTGTTATATGTGGTTATTGTATATAGTTGGCCTTTGATATTTTTTATAATTATAATAAATAAGTTATATTCATGATATCAGTGATAAAGATCCATTAATTAGTTCAACATTAATGATGAACCCAAAATGTTGTGTAGTCATACTAAGGGCACGTGAATATTGTAATTATATTTTTAATTATTATATAACATGTATTTTTTAATAGTAAAAATGTAATGTAATGAAATTTATTTTTCATTATGTTTTGTTTTTTTTATTTTATATACATGGAATTTTTTTAATTAACTATGTTTACATTTTTAATTATAATTTTATTCGTATATGTTAAATAATTTTACATTAGGTGGTTGATTTTTTTAATTATCTTATAATGTATACTTTTTAATTTAAAATTTTTAATGTAATTAAATGTAAATTTTCAAAATATAGTTTATCATTATATGTATAATGTAAAATTTTAATTAATTTGGTATATGAAAAATATTATCTAAAATAATTAATTTAAAATATTTAGACTTTGTATTTTATAATACACGCATGAGTGTATGTGCACACACACGAAGGATGAAAAAAGGTCAAGTGCCCATAAAATTTAGGATATTTGAACCCCAATACATTTAATTTTTATAAATTAGAATTCATTTAAAACCTAGTTTTTAAATTTATTAGTTTAACCCTACCTTATTCCATATTAAAATACTTTTATAACTTACTAAACTCATTTAAATAATAATTTATAGTTTTAAAATTTTAAATTTCATTTATAAATTTAAAATGGATAAATATAAAATTAAATAAATATATTTTATAATTTTATAATTATTAAAATATATATTTAATGATATATTAATAATTAATTTAAATGAATTTTTATTTTAAATTAATTTATAATTATAATACAAGATAAAATATAAATGGATAAATATATTTTATCATATTACTTTTATTGAAGAATATATAACTAAAAATTAATTTAATTGGGTATAAATTTTTAAATAACCTAAAAATATCACCCTAGACCTACATGTTTATTAATTGGGTTTTAAATTTATTATCCTATGATGAATTTTTAAGGTTTTTAAAATATTTTAAAAAAAATTTGTTAAAGGGGAAGACTTGTTGGAATTCTACATTGAAAAGTGGGATGGAGTGGATTCCCCTTTATAAGGGGAGACACTTTAACACTATTTAAAATGATAAAGTAAGAGGGAAAATCTCATGGTATCTCTATTGTATGGAAAAATCAATTCAATCCATTCCAATAACACTAAGTTTATCTCTCAAATTATGATTCCTCTCCAGTCTTCCATAAGCATCAAAAGGTATTTATTTATTTATTTATTAGTGTGATGAAACAAGGATCTTTCAATTCTCTGTTTATTCCAAAGACTTTTCAAGATTTATTCTCTTATAATTAATATTGCAGAGTAACAATCCAAATTGTATCACAAAGAGGATTCATTTTCAACCCATAGTACTATCAGTTTGGTGGGGGTAAATTTAATCTTAAAGAGAGATACATTATAACATGCCTCATTAGGCTCCATTTATAAACATCTGATCTATGAATTCCACCATCACCCCCTTGTCATGACACACTCCCTCCAAAGATACTCCTTCTGGTCTGGAAATTAAGAAAGGGAGATAATGAACCCCAAGTACCGCCTCCAGTAGGCCTCGTTTTGGCAACTAGAATGAAGGGTGTACAAATATCACAAAATGGGAGGCATTACCCTTTATAAGGAAACAAGATTGGGATATAGGATGTATCAACCAAAAGAAACTCCATCAAGTATATATAATAAAAATAAAAAACCATCCCACAATTCATGTGTAAATAGAACTAATACAAATAAAATTCTCCAAATTAAATACCCAAAAAGAAACTTGAGAAGCAATACAGCAATTGTCCCAAGGTCTGAGCTAGTAACATCCAACATGGTTCACATAAACCTCCTAGAAATTTGAAAAAAAATTATATACGTAGGCTAAGAATATAGGTATACTCAATAGGAAAACCAAAGTCTCTCATGCACAATTGGAAGGAGCATACTAATTCACCCATGAGAAAATAGCAAAACGAAATAGCACCTAACTAGTAGACTAACCATAACCCCAACCTCCCTAAGGCTCAATCACTAAATAACACTCCCAAGTAATATAATATAATATAAATTACATCAAATATAGGGTACCCTGCACCACTTTCCCACTGATTATACACTATCACACCCCAATAGAAAGCATCCTAGCACTCCCACCTCTTCAAAATATATCACATCACATCCCTCTTGCACACGCCTGGGCCACACCTCATTAAAAATCTCGCCCGCACACACCTAGTCCACACCTCACAGCACATATCATCCTGAAGACACATGGGACACCATATCACAACTTTCCCAAAGACACCTAGGACACCATATCATAACTCACCTGAGTACATCGTGGTCACTATCGCCTATAATATGAAATAGGGAAGAGCGGGTGGCCAGCCATCCATCCTCCCACTGGGATGTTAGGAAATACACCCTTCTACATGACTATGTGGGTGTCAGTACATAGTTCATGACAAGGGTTGGGTGCATATTGAAATCATAGGAACATACAGTGTATAAACATTTTTATAGAGAAAGGAACACAAGCCCAGCCTATGGGTTTACAAACAAAACACCAACCTACTCATGACTCCCCCACTTTCCTACCACCTCTAAATGCATAACACCGTACAAGAAAAACACAATCCATGGTTTTTTTTCAGTATTTAATTGACATTAAATCATTTTCCATATTCTCTATTACCAACCCATTCTGTTAAACATGTAGTTTTAATCATTATCATGTAATAATTCTAGTTCATGATTATTGTTTATTTTGCCAACCATAACAACTAGGAAACTATCACAGCACAACACATATCAAGAAGCATAGTAAAAGAAGAAACCCAACATCCAAAACCAATTCCACCTTACACTACTTCCCCATTGTACAAAAACATCACAATAATAATCATTACAGCCCCGCTGTATAAAATGTCTCATCCACTGCCCCCACATATCACAACATAGTCATATCACATCCATCATATCACCAAATCCACCCCACAACACACAACAGTCTCCATAAACATGTTATAGAACATATCATATCAAAATATATTTTTATATTTAGAAAAGCATCTCTTAATTCATTTCACTTCATTGATTAAGGGTGTTATCACACAAGCCATATAATCATAGGGCATCTATTTTATTAACCGAATGTATGTGGTTAACAAATTTCATAATAAGTGATGTCAACATCCACACAACATGCATTCCATAGTTCACATCATCATAAGCACAAGCATGGAACACCAAAGGACACAATTTTCAATGGGTAATTTATCCCATACAATTCATAACATCAAAACAGAACAAAATTAAATCAAATAAAATTTGTAACATCATGTGTCACATTCCTCAGCCCCTTTATATTGATTTTAAAATAATTATATTGTATTTATTGATCTAGAGTCAATAATATCTATAATTATGAACATTTATATACCCATCCTTCATGATACAAATGAAGAAAGACAAAGGAAATCCTACCTGGAAGAAGGATGATCGACACAGCCTTGTTCCACCAAAAATAAAGGTGCGCATATAGAAAGAAGCTCTCTAGGGAAACACAAACCGACTGTAGGAAAACTCTCCAAGAAATAAGGTCTTGGGGATATCTAGTATCAAGAGAAATCCAGACCAAAATAACAAAGGGAATGAAGGATATATCAACTTTATAAAGATCAGATCTGAGACACCGGGATTAGATACATCTTGAATTGTCATTAAAGGCATATTTGACCAAGACCATGAATTTTGACCATTCAAAAGCCTCCAAACTTTTAGAAAAATAAACATAGGATTTATATCCCTTGAAATGGCTTCCAAACCTCTTAAATATGGCATTAAAGTCATTTTACATCATATAAATATGTCAAGAGGGAAAACTGGAAATACTAGAAATTCTATAAATTTGGAAAACTATTGAAATGAGTCACCACCACTGCCCAAAGAGTCACCACTAGCGAGTCACTTCCAGACAATTCATCGCTAGATGAGTCACTTCCAAAAGATTCACCGCCAAATGAGACACTACTAGGAAGTCATCTCTAGAAAAATCACCACCAGAAGAGTCACCATCAGTCGATTCACCGCTACCGAGTCACCTCTAGATGAGTCAACGCTAGCGAGCGAC
The DNA here is from genome assembly GCA_963277665.1 of Viscum album. Taxonomy (NCBI): domain Eukaryota; kingdom Viridiplantae; phylum Streptophyta; class Magnoliopsida; order Santalales; family Viscaceae; genus Viscum; species Viscum album. The sequence goes on from OY728164.1 coordinate 1,270,802,859, forward strand.
CATCAGGATGAGCTTACACAAGGATGAGCTACCGCCAAAATAAGATACCACTAAAATGAGCTACATCCAAAATGAGATACCTCTAGGATGATCTACCACCAGAATGAGCTACCATTGGAAAACTGGAATTTTGGAAAAATATTGAAATGAGTCACCGTTGGAATGAGTCACATGTCCCAAAAACACCCTGAACTGCCCCCAGACACCTCAAATATCAAATTTGTTGCTAAGTAATGGGCCAGAAGTTTCATTACATTACATAATATACCTATCAAACTATTATCACCCTTGATAATTCAAAACCAACCTAGAAGAAAAGATTGGAAGGGTCTGAACAACCATCCCTCAAGATACCTCTCAAGGATCTTATAACACAGGAAACACTGCCAAAACAAATGACCACAAGAATATTGCACAAACCCATCACCATAAAACCACAACTACAAACCGTATCCTCTCACACAGTCATTTCATAATCAATAAACCACACCATCCCAAACACACAAATCAAGTAATTTCATCCTCCATGTCAAGATATTATCTGCTCTGGGAGGCACTGACTCACCCACATGGGTTTAATTGCATCGAAGTTAATGAATATTTATTAGGAGTCAGGTCCTACCATTTTCATATTTCAGGACTTTATCACACATCACACCACACACATAGAATCAAGAGGAAAATTAGAATATCTCATAAAACAAAAAGGATCCAAATAGAACATTATAAGGAAAAGGGAAAGAGAAGGGAAAAACTCAATACAAATCTGGGTAATGGGATCGCATCTACATATCATGCTCACAATTACTTTCCTCTAAGACACCATGACTCCATAGATCTTGAACCAAGGGAATGGTCCTTCCTTTCAACACCTTATCTTGATGGTCTTTAATCTCCACTAGATTCTCTATGAAGGTCATGTCATCCTCAATATCTAACTCTCTACAGTCAATGAAATGGGATTCATCGTGAAGATATCAAAAGAGCTGATAGATGTGGAAGACATTGTGGATCCTTCCTAGTAGTGTTGGAAACACCAACTGATTTACCACCTCGCTAATGTGACCCAACACTTAGTAAGGTCCAAACAAATAGGTAGAGATCTTAATCCTATTATCGAACCTCCACTACCCACATTGAGGGAAAACCTTCAAGAATCTATGGTCTCCAACCTTGAACTCTAGGGGAATCCTACTAAGATCAAAATAAGAATTCTTTCAGTCTTGTACTTCTTTCATCCTTTCTTGAACTAACTGAACCTTCTCTATTGTTCTCTACACCACCTCATGACCAAGAACTACTAACTCCCCAACCTTAGTACAATACAATGAAGAATGACACAACCATCCATACAAATCCTCAAATAGGGTCATACCAATGGGTGAGTGATAGCTATTATTATAAGCACACTCAACCAAGGAAAGGTGTTGTGACCATGATCCACCGAAGTCTAAGACACATGCTCACAGAATATCCTCTAGTGTTTGGATAGTCCACTCTTTCTGTCTAACTATCTGAGGGTGGAAATCACTGATGAAGAGAAACTAAGTTCCAAAATCATGTTGCAATACCCTCCATACTCGTGAGGTAAAATAGGAATATCGATCCAAGAAAATGGACCTTTTAACTCCATGAAACCACACCACCTCATCCATGTACCTCTTATCTAAATCATTCATTGTGTCTGACTCCTTGATCACTAATAAGTGGACCGATTTCATCAATTGATCTGTGATCACCCAGATAGAATCAAAACCTCACTGATATCTAGGTAACCCTGTGACAAAATCCATCAAGATATCATCCCATTTACACTCAAGAACTTCCAGGGGTTGCAAAAAACCTCTCAGAACATGATGCTCGGCCCTTACCTGCTGGAAAACTAGACACTAAGTCACAAACTCCGCCACTTCCCATTTCATTCCGAGCCACCAAAACTACAGTCTCAAGTCTTAGTATATCTTATAAATTCTTGGGTGTACCGCCAAAGTTGATTTATGGAACTCATGAAGAAATAATTTGTGCATTTCTACTAGAAGAAAAATCCTTCCTTGAAAAAAAATTGGTTCTGACTATACTCCAACCATCCCTATGGAGCACCACCATGACCAACATGATCACGCGTCACCCCTACCTCTGAGCCTCCCCACTGAGACTCCTTCGCCTACTTCATCAAGGAATACTAAACCATCATCTGAAACAAACATTCTCTACCACCATCCACCCTTGAATTTAATTTCAGGGCTTCTAACTCCTCCATCACTCTCCAACCATCCATATATTCTTTAATAACATCCTTTTGTGACTTTCTGCTCAAAGCATCAACCATGAAATTCCCCTTTCCTAAGGTGTAGGAGATATTAAAATCATAGTCCTGAAGAAACTCCATCCAAATTTTCTGTTGTAGATTTATATCACATTTAGAAAATACATACATCAAACTCTTATGATCTGTGGAGACCAAAAAGTGCTCCCCAATGAGGTAATTTAACTAAAAATTCAGCATAAACACAACCTTTCCTAACTCTAGATCATGGGTGACATATCTACGTTCGTGAGGGAATAAATTACTAGAACCATAAGAGATCATTATCTTCTTGTGCATCAAGAAACATCCCAATAATAGAAGTGAAGAGTCACAAAACACCTCAAACATTACACCCTCCTCCAGAAACTGAAGAACTAGAGCACTGACCAACTTCCCCTTTAGGTAACCAAATGCTTCCTGGAATTGATCAGTCTATAAAAAATCATGGTCTTTCCTGGTCAATGATATCAACGGGTTATCAACTTAAGATAAATCAGGAATGAACCTCCAATAATAGCATGTGATACCAATAAAGCTATGAACCTCTACCACATTCTTGGGAGCTTCCCAAGAAACAATTGCTTCGACATTCATTGGGTCAACTGTCACACCCTACTGAGACACCACATATTCAAGTTAATGGACCTCTCATGTCCAAAACATACACTTGGATAATTTTCCATAGAGCTGGTGGTGACAAAGAACCTGCAAGATAGGTCAGAGATACTTGACTTGTTCCTCTTCTGACTTTGAGTAGATCAAGATATCATCGATGAATACGATGATGAACTGGTCCAAGAACTCATGAAACATAGTGTTCATAAGCCCCATGAACACATTTGGCACATTTGTAACACTGAATGGCATGACTAAGAACTTGAATTTCTCATACTTTCATCTAAAGGCTGACTTTTGGATATCTGTATCTATCACCCTTAACTGGTGATACCCATATCATAGATCGATCTTAGAAAACCAACTCACCACTCTAAGTTAGTTGAAAAGATAATTGATCCTTGTAAGTGGGTAACAATTCCTTGTTTCCACATGATTAAACCTCTAATATTCTATGCACAACCTTATACTACTATCCACCTTATTGGAAAAAAACACCAGAGTGCCCCACGGTGACACACTCAGTCGGATGAAGCCTTTATGCATCATATCATCAATTTGAATCCTCAAATACCACAACTCAAATAGTGTCATCTGATAAGAAACCATCAAAATTATAAAATCATTAGTTTATAAGTCTATCAAAAACACAATTTTACATTGAGGGGGTAGTATAACAACCTCCTTGGGGAAAATATCTAGGAACTCACTAACAATCCTAAGATACTACTCTATCCCTAAGTCTAATGATTCCACCAAAAACTCAACCAACAAGAAAATAAGGGGATCCACATGTCAACTTCCCACTTGATAACTCCACTCACCAATGAAAACCACATAGTATTCATCCACATCTGAAAAAATGACTCTTCTATAAAAGAAGTTTGTAATCGCACATACAAAATACAACTAGTCGATTCCAAGGATGATATTTTATGGATACATATCTAGAAAGAAAAGATCTCCATGGGACTGATGTGGCTCCATTATCAGTCTACACCCCATACACACAACAAACAAGATGGTCTAGCCTCTGACTAGTATATTCAACACCAGGGGTATGGAAATCCTCTCTACATCTAGTCCCAAATCAAGGACTAGAGAGGGTGTAATGAAGGAGTGTGCAGCTCATCAATCAAACAAGGCACAAACAAGGGTAGAATATAAATTGATCATACCTATAATGATATTTGGACCATCTAGTGATGCTACCTCCATTGCATGCAACTGACCATGCCCAACCCCTACCTATCTGCTGACGGTCACCTCCATGACCACGAACCTATCTGCCTTAGCCAAACTAAGCTTGAGAAGCCACTAGTCATCGGTCCTGAATATGAACTTGAATCCCATATAAGAAACACACCAACCCCCATCCCACAGGAAAGGTATGGAAACTAGAAGTTCAAAAGAGAAGCTGGTGAGGTCGAATCCCGGCTGGTTGAAACCTCGAAGGCCCCAGCACTCGAGACTTTCCATCAATAACTTTTCTCTTTATGGAAACCTGTTGGATCCCTTCTTGCGGTAAACCACCTAATGAGTGCATCTGCTTGATCACCTATTCCTTCTTCTAAACCTCTAGGTATATTAGAAATGTAAAAGGTGTAACCATATACTGGATTGAAGGATGGAGTACCTCCTCAAGATGACTTTCTTGGGACTCCTCATCCAGAAAAAGATCGGGGGGGAATTATAGAAGGCCCTTGAACTTTATCTCAAGATCTCACATATACATACTCCCCTATTGAAGGGAGAGTATCTCTTGCCTCTTATCATGATTCATGGTTAACGAGAAGAATTATGACCAAAACTCCTTCTGAAAGTCAACCCACAAAATGCTTACCTCCTTTCTCTCTCCTAGATACAGTGTCCACCACTAACTCGTAGCTCCTCACATCTAACTAACTTATAAGGGGATCCATTACTCTATTGGAACATGGATCAAATTGAAATATATATCCAAATACTCTAGACAAATCTCAATTTCTATATCATAAATGATCCCCCCATACTTTTCCAAAGACCACCATTGAAAATCATGAAACATCCTCTACCACTTATCATCATCCTCAGACAGATCATCCCTCCATCAATCAACTGATTCAGCCTACTGAACCTCCACTGCTTGATCCATATGTGGATGATGACCAGGGTCCATAGCTGAAAGAGAAATAAGGATTTCCTAATCCCAGTAGTATGGATTTTAATTATGATATATTTCAATTAACTTTAATACATTAAATTCATTTTATCCATTTTAAATATCCACAAACAATACAATTCAAACAAGAACACAATTCATTATGATGCATTTACCTCTCCTATGTCTCTACCTTACAAGTAGTCCCATATCACTTGGTCTTTCAATAAGCTCGGATTATGTGCACTGGATCATGGGGGACCCTAAAATCCCATGTCCTAACCAGTCTCTCTAGCCTATGTCATGCATCAAGGTCAACAGAAACTATTACCATACTAAACCATGCATTCCTTACTGTACCTAACTCTAAACTCTAGCCTATCTCTCTATAATCATCTCTAATACCACTCTGTCATGGCCCCCTCCCTGTAAAGATGCCCCTGCTAGGGTGGAAATGAAGAAAGAGAGATAATGACCCACGATTCCCGCCTCCAGTAGACCCCGAGTTGGCGACTAGCACCAAGGGTGTACAAATATCACAATATAGGAGGCATTACCCTTTATAAGGAAACAAGATAATGAGATAGGATGTATCAACCAAAACCAACTCCATGACATATATATAAGAAAAAGAAAACACTATATCTTAATTAATGTGTAAATAAAACTAATATAAATAAAATTCTCTAAAGTAAATACCCAAACACAAACTAGAGCAGCAATATGGAAATTGTCCCAAGGTCCGAGCTATTAAAATCCATCATGGTCCACATAATCCTCCTGGAAACCTGAAAATAGTTTTTAGATATCTAGGGTGATCATACAAGTATACTCAGTAGGAAAACCAAAGTCTCTAATGCATAAGTGGAATGAGCATACTAATGCACCCATGAGAAAATAGAAAAAACAAACAACACCTAACAGTTAAACTAACCATAACCCCAACCTCACCAAGTCTCGCTCACCAAATAACACGTCCAAGTAATATAATATAATATAAAGTACATCGATGATAAGGTACCATGTACCACTTTCCCACCGATTATCCACTCTCACACACCAACAACAAACGTCCTTGCGCTCCCACCTCTTCCCAATATATCACATCACATCCCACCCGTACACACTTAGGCCACACCTCACAACACATCCTGACTACACACACTTGGTCCACACCTCACAACACATCTCATCCCGAAGACACCTAGGACACTATCACAACTCGCCTGAAGACACCTGGGACACTATGTTACAACTCTCCTAAAGACACATGGGACACTATCACCAGGAATAGGTAGCATGAAAGATTGGGTGGCCAGTCATTCCTCATCCCACCGAGATATTGGGAAAGACAACCTACCATGTTATTAGGTTGGTGTTGGCACATAGTTCTTGATAAGTGTCTAGTGAATATATAAATCACAGGAGCATACAGTGTTTATATATAGAGAGAGAGAAAGGAACACAAGCCTAACCTATAGGTTTACAAACAAAAAAACCAAACTACTCATGACTTCCCCACTTTGATTCCATCTCTAAATTCATAACACTATACAAGTAAAACATAATCCACAGTTCGTTTTTAGTCTTTAATTAATATTAAACCATTTTCCATATTCTCCATTACTGACCCATTCCATTAAACATGTAGTTTAAATAATTATCATATAATAATTCAAGTTCATGATTATTGTTCATTTCATTATCCATACCAACCAGGAAACTATCACAGTACAACACATATTAAGTAGCATAGTAAAAGCAGAAACCCAACAACCAAAACCAATTCCACCTTTCACCACATCCCCACTGCACAAAAAAATCACAACAGCTATCATTGTAGTTCTTCTGCATAAAAATTACCATCCACTTCCCCCACATATCACAACATAGTCATATCTCATCCATAATATCACTAAATGCACCCCACAACACACAATCATCTCCAAAAATACGTTACAAAAAATACCAGATCAAAATATATTTTCATATTTATCAAGGCGTCCCTTATTTAATTTCACTTTATTAATTAAGTGTGTTATCACACAGGCCATATAATCTTGGGGAATCTATTTTATTAAGCGAATGTACATGGTTAAATAATTTTATAATAAGTGACATCAATAGCCACAAAACATGCATTCCATAGTTTAAATCATCATAAGCACATGCATGGACCACCAAAGGCCACAATTTTCAATGGGTAATTTATCCCATACAATTCATAACAACAAAACAAAACAAAATCAAATCAAATCAAAGTTTTAAGATCACAGTCACATTCCCCATCCCGTTTATATTGATTTTAAACCAATTAAATAATATTTATTAATCTAGGATCAACAATATCCACAAGGATGAACATTTATATACCCATATAGCATGATTCACAATTAATAAAGACAAATAAAATCTTTCCTCAAAGAAGGATGATCGACATAGCCTTGTTGCATCAAAAATAGAGGTGTGCGTACAATAAGAATCTATCCAGGGAAACGTGAACCAACTATAGAAAAACTCTCCAAGGAATAAGGTCTAGGGGACATACAATATCAAGATAAAGATAGACCAAAATAATGAAGTGAAGTAAGGATATCTCAGCTTTAGAAAGATTAGATCCAAGACACGGCAGTTGGATACATTTTGAATTTTCGTTAAAGGTGTATCTGACCAAGACCACGTGTTTTGACCATTTAAAAGCCTAGAAACTTTTATAAAATTAAAGATATGATTTATAGACATTGAAATAGCTTCCAAACCTATTAAATATGGAATTAAGCTCATTTTATGTTAAATAAAGACATTAAAAGGGAAAAATTGGAAAAATTGGAAAATTATGGAAATTTGTAAAATTATTGAAATGAGTCACCGCCACCGCCATACGAGTCACCGTTAGTGATTCACTGCTAGATGAGTCACCTCTAGATGAGTCACCTCCAACGAGTCACCGTCCGATGAGTCACCACTGGAGAGTAACCTTAAGATGAGTCACCACCAGATGAGTCACCACCAGAAAATTAATCGCCAGAAGAGTCACCACTAGATGAGTCACCATCATCGAATCATTGTTAAAAGAGTCACCACCAGCGAGCTACCAGTAAGATGAGATACTTCTAGGATAAGCTACCTCTAGAATGAGCTATCACCAAAATGCGCTACCACCAGAATGAGATACCGCCAGGATGAGCTACCACTAAAATGATCCATCATTAGAAAACTATAATTTTAAAAAACTGTTGAAATTATTCACTGTTGTAATGACTCACATGTCCTAAAAACACCTCTTACACCTCAAACATTGGATTTATAGAGAAGTGATGGGATAGAAGGTCCGGGTTGTTACACCCCTATATCCTGATAATCTTAAATGTATACCCTAATATCATAGACATGGAATCACTAAACAATATTATAAAGGTAGATTGATTTTATGGAAACAATTTTAAGAGATAGAAAAAGAGGGTGAACTTGCTACTTGAATCCTCAAAGTGGTGTACATTCTCTCAACTCTAAAGCCCCCTCATCTGAAGATAAGACACTCCAAGTTTCTCACATGAAGAAAACATGGGATAATGGTTATATAATGTGTTAAGGACACATACTCAAGGAATTGGTCATTGATTTCTTCAATGAATATCAATACCTTCTAATGGAATATGATATTTGAGATTATTTTAGGAAAAATGCATCACTGGGGATATGGTAATCAATAATTTCTTAGTAAGAAAGTTTGTTTCATATAAAATGGTTGATAATAGATCTACCATAGACGAGTTTTATTAAATTCAATACATATTACAACATTTAAATCAAAACAATATCAATATGGATGATGTAATCACTTTCACATCCATTATCGATAAAATCACCCCTTCTTTAAGGAATGTTAAAATATCTCTAAAACATAGTAAATAAGATATTATTATCAAAGAGTTACTCAACTACCTATAAATTTTAGAGTAATATAAAAATAATGAGGAGCTAAATGAACCTAAATATGATAAATCCAAGGTCCCCATGATAGAGAAAATTGGTCCATTTGAGTCCTTAAAGGGGTATAAATTTCCAAAACATCCTTTAAAATGATATCTATAATCCAATAAGAATAAAGGGGAATTCTAATTATTTGGAAATTCATGACACTTAAAGCGGGTATGAAATCTCAATAAGAAGAAATATTTCAACAATAACACTCCTAAGGGTCATTTTTTGGCCATAATCTTAAAATCTAACATACTTGAGGATAACTCTTCTTGTTGGATCTATTTCATCACTACACGACATGTATGCAATAACAAATCTCTCTTCCAGAAGATAGAATAAATTTGTGATGAGAAATTTCTCTATATGGGGAACTCTATAAGCATAAACATACAAGGTAAGAGTGTGGTCTATCAAAAGTTTTACCTTGTGAAAGATCCTTATTATAAATGATTTCTTGTATGTGCCCAAAAATTATAGGAACTAGGTTTTTGAAAGCTAGTTAAACAAACATAGGTTTAAGATTGTATTTGAGGTAGAAAACCATGTTTTTTATAAGAGTGAGATATTTTTTATAAAGGTCCACTTTCTTAATTTTTTGAGACTTTTGATTCATGGAATAATCATTTAGGTTATATAAATAATAAGAAAATTCATAACATGTTAATAATGGAATTATTAACTAACATGGATAAAAATTTTCATAAATGTGTTACTTGCATATAAACTAAAATATTAAGTAAACCATTTCCTAATATAGATAGGAAAATTGATTTAATAAAATTTTTATATAGTGATATATGTAATTTTCATGTTATACACACCATATGTAATAAAAACAACTTTAAATTTTTTATTGATGATTAATCATGATTTTTTCAAGTATATCTTTTACATTCCAAATATAAATTTATATATAAATTTATTTTCTATAAAAATATGGTTAAAAACAAGGTGATATTATAATTAAAGGCCTCATATCTGATAAGGGAGGATAATATTATAATCCTTCATTTTTTGATTACCAAGGGGTCATACATGAAGTAAAGACTCCCTACACATCTCAAAAAAATGGTGTAGGCGAGAGAAAGAATAAAACATTAATGGAAATGGTTAATTACATTATTTTTATCATGGATCTTTTAATAATATCCTAAGGATAGGTATTTTAACTACATTCCACATTCTAAACAGGGTTCCCAAAATTGGAAGGATATGATTCCATGTGAATTATGAAAGGAAACAAAGCATCAATTATTTAAAGTTTTGGGGTTGTAATTCAATTGTAAGAGTATATAAATATAAGAGGTAAAAGTTGGGTAAAATAGGTATTTATTTCATATTTCTTGGATTTTTAGAGAATTCAAAATCTTATAGATTCATAGTTATAGAATCTAGTGATTTGGAACCTATTAATATAGTTATTATAATGCCCTGAGGATGTGACCATTAAATTATAAAAAATAGAGAAAATATTTCATTATAATAAATTCCCAAGATATTTTAGGTTTAGAGTTTTATAAAATTGTGAAAAACATTAACTAAAAAACCCATATATTTTTCATCTAACAGAAATTTTTTCCGCTATATAATAAACTCATCAATCCATAAAATGTCTTCAACATCTACCAAAAAAAATTACACAAGATAATATTCTAGACATGACACATGTATTATTTCTATTAATTACTTGGGGAAAATTAAACCTAAGAATGGGTGAGCTCAGATACGCAGATAGGGTAATCATAAGTTATAATAATCAAAATTATATGTGAATATAAGATAAACATATGGGTATAAGAATGTAAGAAAGTAATATAAACATAAAATATATAATTCATACCCAATAATATAGGTATTATTAGCTATAAATCATAGAATGAGGAATTAATATAATGAAAATTATATCAAATGATCTTGGAATCTTAATATTGTGACTATAATATAATGCATGACATTATTAACAAAAGTCAAGGTTCACTCCCAATGCCATCATCACATAGTGGAAAAAGTATCATGGTATATTAGGTTCACTCTATAATCCCATACATAACATCTCATGAGATATGAAGCTTTTCCTAATGCATTTGTGGGATATATAATTTTTTTCCCCACCATCACATCATATTATGTACATGCATAAGTGTTCTACATAGAAAACATTCATATTTTTATCAAAGAAATATTCACCCAAGAAAGAATTGGGTTTCATGATTATTTATAAAAAAACATGACCATAAACCATAAAAATAAATAAGTTTTATGGTTGAAAAATAACATATCCACATTTTAAAAAAAATAGTTATAATGGTGTTTTCATGGATGAAAAAACACCCTTACAAAAATAATGCTTCAAACGGTACCACATAAGAGATTTAAAATTGGGGTAATTTGATACCATGAGTTTAATTAATATTAAAATAAAATAGTATCATATAAATTAGAGGTTAAATAATGAAACACTAATACCAAAAGAGTAATTCATTTTGAAAATTAAAAGGTAAATTAGATGAAAAATGTAAAATAGTTTTTAGAAAATACTTTTAACATTGTTGTAATGCCAATGTTATGATTCATTTTCAAAATTCATTTTCCAAAAGGTGAATTGAAATACTTTATAAACATTTATTTTAAAAATAAACATCAATAATGGATACTTCAAAGTGGTATGAAGGTTTATTTTGAGGAAGTGTGGAATGGAAGAAAAACATTTGATTATGAAGTAGAAGAAAACCCTTTTTCTTTATTGAAAACCCACATCATGAAAATAATAAAAAATAATATTTTCAAAATGGTTTAAGTTTAATTATGAATAGAACATGGAATAAAGCATTATTTTTTTCTAAATATTAAGTTAAAACATGGTAAGGAAGCATAAAACATGGACATAGATGATAAATCATTATTTAAGAGGATGAGAATTATTCTTAACATAGTTGAATTTTAAAGAAGTAAGAGAATTAAAAGTAAGGATGATTTGAATAAAAAGGTATTTCCAAATATATAAATATGTAATACCATGTGGAATGAAATATAAAGCTCAAGGATAAATATTATAACTCAAGAAATTGGTTCAAGTTATGAAAAAACCCTTATATTTTAAGGAAGATATCAATCATAGTATGAAGTAAGGAAGAGAATGAATGGACGTGAAGTTTCCATGGTGGGACATAATTTAATATATTAGAAGTAAAGGGTTATTATTTACACCATAAAAATTATATTGGTATGTAATATCAAAACAAGCCTCAATGAAGAGTGATAGAGATAGAAACCCTTACAGCTTTTGAAATATTCGAGTCAAACCCCATGAGAGAAAGAACTTTGATTAGAACATTGAATGTCATGAAACATAAAGTAATCATGATTAAAAAATATTAAAGTGTGTTATATACAAAATTACATGGAAAGCATGGTGTATAATAAGAAAAATATTTCAAGGGGGTGAAAATCGAGACAAGAAACCCTTACAAGTAACATAATATTTAAGGTAAGAATAATTTGATAATGAGGTTATAAGAAAGAATTGTAAAACCATATAAAATAATGATAAAATTTAATTAAATTATTTATTAGTTATAATAAATAAAAAATGAAACAATATATTTCAATAAGAAATTTTTGTAACTCAATGGAAGAAAATTTAGTTAGCACAAACCCTTACCTTGTTCCAGATTCATTCTGTACATACACCTAACTTATTTAAAAGTAAAATTAAGTTTATTAGATACATTCTTATGAAACTTATTATTATATATTTAATTTATTATTAATAATTTATTATCATATGATATTTATTTGTTATATTTTTTTTATTATGTTTGCATGAAAATTGAATCGGTGTCGACTTATTTCAATAATTTTAGCAAATGAAGATGATATTTTAATAATAAGTTAAATAATTAATATAATAATTTAAGAAACAAAAATAATAATTTATTTATTATTAACTTATAATAATATTAGTATTTTATTTCTCATATTTATCCATGATAGAGTTTTAATCATTATTCAAGTAGGTGGTTAAACCAACCCAAATATAAACACATTATATCTCGTTGTGTGAGTATGGTTAAGAAAATGTATAATATCATTATAATAGAAGAATAATTATATTATTTATATTTTTATAAGTTTTTTAATCTTATTTTAAATGGTTTATATAAATAATTAAAATTAATATGAATAATGAAAAATGTTACTTCGTGGGGGCAGTAGTCCACACAACTTGCGATTATCGTTCTTTTGTTTTTCTCAATGGATAGAAATAAGTATATAATGGTTATTACATTAATATAATAACATATTAGTATAATAATTATTCTTATATCATTATATTGGTATGTATATAAGAGGTTAGGAAGAGTAGTATTAATAATAAGAGATTAAGAAGTAGGTAATACTTACGTCGAGAGCTTGAGTTTTCCCTGAGAAATATCCATAGAAGTGAAGGAATTAATCTAACTAATGGTGACCATAGGCTCAAGGAATTATTATAGGGTTATATTAGGAGAAATATTTCAGAGTTTTATAAAGTAATTAAAATGTAAAGGTGTAACATGAAGTGTTATATGGATCCCATTTTATAAATGAAAATAAGGGAAATTTTGGAAGAACGCTTTACATTTTTAATAATTTAAAGTTATTATTCAAGGTTAAAATGATCAAAAATAAAAAAAAAAAATAGGAATTTTTGGTGATTTTTTGTTAATAAACACCTCAAAAATCCATTTGGAAGCATTTTTTTAAAAAAAAATGTGTTATTTCCTATTAGTAAATAAATTTTTATCATTTTTAGTTTTACTAGGGTAATTAATTTATAACCTTAGTAATTAATTTATAATGAAAAAAATCAAAATTTATCTTTTTACATAATTTAAAATTTATGATTTAAAATTTGAAAATTATGTTATCAAATAATATTTTTAATAATATGAAATTTTAATTTTAAAATAAATGCACATAATGCGTAAAAATAGTTTTTAGGAAAAGTGTGGTTTTAAGATTAAAATTTATGTTTTGGAAAACATTATCAATAGTTTTTATTTTAAATAGATAAAATATATATTATAAAAAAATAAATTTTTGTGGCTTTCAAATAAATCCAAAACCAAATTTTTCTGAAAGAGTTTTTAATTAAATGGAAAGACCAAAAATAGTTTTTTATTAGAATTAAAATATTACTTTTATTTTATAAGGTTAAACATAGGATTTATAAATTTAAAAAAATGTATCTTTAAAATGAATAAATTTAATCCATAAATATATATTTGATAAATTAAAAGTTTTTATAAAATTATATGTCTCACTTATATACTGATAAAGTAATAAAAGTCACTATTTTGGAAAAAACTATATTTTTCACTATTCATATAAAAATAAATTAATTAAAAAATATCAAAAATTTATAATAAGATAATTTTGAAATTATAAATCCAAAAAAATGAAATTATTTTTATCTAATTTATATTCTAAATTTTATAAATTTATTTTTTAATATGAAATATAAAAAAACTATTTTTATTGAAAATAAAATTTCTTTTTCTTTAAAATTCAAAATGTGAAATATGAAAAATACATGTGATAAATAACTTATTATATTAATAATTACATATTTATATCATTATAATTTCTAGTTACATATCCCCTCAAGATCTTTTTGTAAGATCTAAGCATAAGGTATGCTCTGGTGGTAGTCGAGGGTGGTGATTCCACTAGAATAGATCTTGTGGAAATTTCTATGAGCTTTAGTTTCTCTCATATAGAATTTTTCTCATACCATAATTGTTATGGTTAGGCTTAGTATTTTTTTAGATCAATACCTAATTAATCTACTTCTTTTCCAAGCTCAAATAAATGATCTTCATATGAAAAACTTATGCTACTCAATGTCATTTATTTTCTTCATAGATATCATAATATGGTTGCTTCCTTTTATAACCAATAATTTAATAGATATATTATAATGGTAAAAAAGATTAACATATCATGGTTTTGGTGTATTTAAATGTATTATCTAGAATAATCTATTAATATAATATTTATTTAAATGAAAATAATTAGTGAAATCTCATGTCGGTATAGCCCCTAAATAAATTTCAACCTTACAATTTTAAAACTCATATAATGGGAGTAATTTACATAGGGAGATTATAATTAATCATAACCTGATAATTGAACATGGTTTGATTTATGATATTAAGTGATACTTACCTATATTAAATTTTATATCTTCCCTTTGTAAAAAAAGATAACCCATTCCTAATAGAATCCTAATAATAAGTGACTTACACAAACCTTGAAAAATATCCTTTTACTATGGATATAATAATTACACCACCAATTTTTTTTATTTATAATTCAATATATAATAGTTTAAAAGTTTAAAATCATAATAGATTCTCAAATATAGAGTGAAAATTGCATTCTAATTTAATATAAGTTTTTTTATAGTATTTTCCTTGTTCATATGATATAAGCGGTTTTTGGTGCCTATTTTCCATGTTAACCCTAGGATTAGAGCATTGATTTTCATAATGTCTAATTTCCTTGTAATTAAAGCAGTGGATTTTTATATATTCTCTATTTCCCTCACTATTTTTAGTTTTATGGCCTTAATCTCCTCAATTATAGAATCTACCTATCCCTTTAATGAAATTTACCCCATGCTTCTTTTTATATTTCTAACAAGTAGAGAATTGAATCTTTTTTCCTTTATTATCCTTGCCACATGAACATTCATGAGACTTCATCCTTATCTTCTTTGGTGTGTTTGGGACTTATACTATATTCACATTTTTGATCATATTCCTTGATAGATGGTTTAGAATAATCACAAGGTTTATCAATCTATCTCTTATTCTGATGGGTTGTTTGTTGAGGTGATCTCTTCATTTTCCCCCACACCCATTGTTCCTTATAGTTCCAGCCATTATTAAAACCAAAAGGTGATAACATTAGTGATGAATAATTAACATTATATGATTATTCTCATAAATATCCTTGATAAAAGTTAACCATAAGATGTACTATTTTATGATACTATCATGTTAACCTACATCTCTTTTAGTTTAACCAATGTCACTCTTAGTTACACCTATGCCATTCTTGATTCAACCTATGTTACTATAAGTTGAGTTTTATTATACTTATTAACTGAATCACTTAAAGTAACTTGGGAATAAACCCTACATGTTGGTTCATAAAGTTTTTATGATTAAAAAAATCATATCCTTTGGGAGTGTCAAACTAGGTATGTAGTTAGGCCTCTTTATCATGCACTAAGTGAATATTGATTCAATACCCAATCCACCCTTTTGGATTTATTACCCATTGAAAAAAATATTCAAATCTTGTATCCTCTTATAGTATCTAGACAAGGATCTTATTTCTTGGAAAACCACACACTCAAATCTTTCCAAAATTTTAGGATGTTTTTTATACTTAGACTTATACCTATGGTTTTCACTAATGTTCTCTCATCCTAATCCACAAAATATTCAATATTACCACAAATAACCTAAATTCTTATCTATTCCTTTGAAATTATAATAAATATTATCTTATCAATCCTTGAATTATCCTTAACTAACATCTTAACCTCTAAAGTTATCTAAACCCTAATTTGGTACCAATTATGATACCTTGAGGACGTGACCATAAAATTACATAAATTAAAGAAAATATTTCATTAAAATACTTACCTAATATCATTTAGTTTTAGAGTTTTGTATAATTAAGAAAAAAACACTAACTAACAAAACATATGTCATTTTAAACTAACATGTATTTTTTCCACTATATAAGTAACTCATTAATCCATAATAATCCTTCAACATCTCCCAAAAATTTCTACATGAGATAATTTTCTATAAATACCATATGTATCACTTTCCTTTATTACCTAGGGAAAAATAAACATAAAAAGTGGTGATCTCAAACGCTCAATGAGGGTATGAAAAAGTTATAACAATCAAGGATCATAAGTGAGCATAAGATAAACATATGGTTATGATAATTTAAGAAAGTAACATGAACATAAAATATAGAATTCATACCTAATAAAACATGTATAATGATCCAATAATCAAAGTGTGATTATTTATCATAAAAACTGATATCAAAGGATCTTGGAATCTTAAGATTGTGACCATAACATAATGCATGAAATCATTAACAAAAGTCATGTTTCACTCCCAAGACCATAATAATATAGTGTAAAAAGTCCCATGGTGAATCTGGTTCACACCATAATCTCATACAAAACATATCATGAGATATAAATATTTACTTAATACATTGGAAGGATATATAATTTAGGGCCCATTTGTCGCATCATAAGTGTTCCACTTATAAAACATTCATAATTTCATCAAAGTAAAATGAGTTGCATGATTATTTCTTAAAAACATGACCATAAACCATTTATAGGAATAAAAAGTGTGGTTTTAAAAGAACATATCCATAGTTAACAAAAGAAACTTTTAAGGATTTTGGCATGGATCGAAGTACACCCTTGCAAAAAATGATTCAAATGGTACCACATAAGAGATTAATAATTTGGGTCATTTGATATCATTAGTTTAATTCATCAAATTAAAAAATAGTATGATTTAAATAAAAAGGTAAATCATGAACCATAAATCCCATAGGGGTAATTCCTTTTTAAAATAAAACAATAAATTTTATGCAAAAATGTAAAAAAATAGAAAACATTTTTAACATTGTTGTAAAAGATGATGTTATGGGTCATTTTAAAAATTCAATTTCAAAAAGTTGAAGTGAAATAATTTGTAAAAAAATTATTTTAAAAATAAATATCAATAATGGAGGCTTAAAATTGACATAAAGGTTTATCTTGAGTAAGTATAGAGTGGAAGACAACCTGTTGATTATCAAGTGGAATAAAACCCTTTTTTCTTTATTGAAAACCCACATCATGAAAACAATGAAAATAATTTTTTGAAATGGGTTAAGGATAATTATTAATGGAATATAAAATAAAAAATTCTTATTATTCCAAATATTAAGGTAAAATATAGGCTGGAAGAGGAAAACATGGACATGAAAGATAAACTATTATTTAATAGGATGGGAATTATTCTTAATATGGTTGCATTTCCAAGAAGGTAGAGAGTTAATAAATAAGGATGTTTTGAATCAAAAGTGATTTACAAAGATATAAATAGGTAATATCATATGGAATGAAATATTAATCTCAAGAAGAAACATTATAACTCAATAAAGTATGTCGAGTTCTGAAAAACCCCTTATATTTTGTTGACAATATCAATCATAGTTCAAAGAAAAATATATAATGAATAGAAGTAAAGTTTCCATGATCAAAAATAATTTATGATATTACAAGTCAATTGGTATTTTTTACACCATAAAAAAAAGAAAATTTGTGCATAATATCGAATCATTCCTTAATGAAGGGTGATAGAGATGGAAACCCTTACAACTTTTTAAATTTTCAAGTTAAACCCCCATTAGAAAAATAAAATTGATTAGAACATTGAATATCATGAAATATATTATAATCTTGATTAAAAAATATTAAAGCGTAGTATATACACTATTCAAAATAAAACATGGTGGATAATAAGAAAAATGTCTCAAGGGGTTGAAAATTGAGACGATAAACCCTTACAAGTAATATAATATTTGAGGTAAGAATAATTTGATAATTATTTTATAAGTAATAATTATAAAAAATAAGAAAATAATGAGGAAATATAATGAAAATTATTCATTAGGTATAATAAATTAAACTTGTAATAGTAGAGTTCAGTGATAAATTTTTTAAATCAATGGAAGAAAATTGAGTTAGCACAAACTCTTACCTTATTCTTGATTCGTTCCATGCATTCACTTAAATTACTAAATAATAAAATTAATTTTATTTTATGCCTTATTATTAAACTTATTCTTATATATTTAATTTAATATAGACCATTTATTATCATTTGTTATTTATTTATTATATTTTTTCTTATATTTGCGTGAAAATTGAATCAGTGTCGGCTTATTTTGATAATTTTAGTGATCAAAGATGATATTTTAATAATTAATTAAATTATTAATATAACCATTTCAGAAGAAAAAATAAATTATTAATTTCCTATTAACTTATAATAATATTAATATTTAACTTTTGATTTTCATGACCCAACCTAGATAACCCGCTAAACTAAAACCCGATTCCAGCCTAACACAGCCCAAAGGGCATTTCCAATCCTCACAGGTTAGTGACTAGAGACTGAGAATTAAGAAAAATCAAAGGGGAATAATTTCAACATAATAATAACCAAAAAAATATGAAATTAGTGGACAATAAACCATAAATAGTCGATATTCCAAACCAATCATGTAAGATCCCATCTTTTTTCAGGCATGTCCCTCTTGAGTTTTGTTTCAACCTCTTTTAGTTGGTTTTATGTTCTTCTTTAAAACTTGGTGGTTGTTTTTCTTCTGAGTATGGGGAGAGTTTTTTGGGTAACATGACATAAAGTTTAGATATGAATGTTTATTTGAATTAATGGAGTTTTGGTATAAAGGGGTCAAAGGATTACAAGGGTTATCTGTGGGTTTGGAAAGCTTTGGAGGTGGTTCAAGGTTTTTCTGTAGAATCTGGTTGTGGTCTATTTGTAAGAAAATTTTATATAATGAAAAGGTTACATGAAATAAACATTTTTCCAGTGACATTCCAGGAACTATTTCAAAGTGTGAAACATTTACATGCCTTGAAACCGGTTCATGTCGTGAAACAGTCGACCGGGGTTATTTTAACCTGAGGTGATGCATTTTTTAGTGTATCTTATAAACTAGAAAATTCACATCGTGAAATAGGTTTACATCATGAATATCTCTAAATTAGTGTTTTTAACCCACACTGCGAATATAAATTAGTTTTATTCATGGTGCATCCTTCTCTCTCAAATCCTAGGGAAACTCCAAGAGATTTTGGAGTGATTCTTTCCTCTCTAAAGATCTTGTCCTAGTGTTCAATCTCCAAAGAGTTTCTAAGTTTAGTTTTATCCTTCCTTTTATTTTTATCCTTTATCATAGTGTAATCTATTGACCAACATTTAATTGTGTAAGATATCATTCTTTTTTTAGGTTCATTCTCTTTTGAGTTTTCTCTTTCGTTCTAGGGTTGGCAAGGGTTTGATTTTGGTTTGGAAGGATTTAGAGGTGGTCAGATATTTTATGTATAATTTTTGGGCTGAAAAAATGTCTACATAAAATTTACACACCATGTAATGATATTACACATCGTGTAATATTTTAATCAGGATAAAATCACCTATGTTGACGGGTTTTTTGGTTTGAACCATTAAAAATAATTACAGTGTGTAATAGAATTACATGTCATTTAATTCCCCAAGAAGTAAATTAAAAGTTTCATTTGGTTCATTTTGGTTTATTTCCTTCATGAAGCCTTCATCCTCCCAACCCTAGGGTAACTCTTAGTGGATTTGAAGTGATTCCCTCATCTCTTATCCTTACATATTGGTGCTAGATACCCAGTAATCCCTTTATCTTTAGTTTCCTCATGTTACTTGTTCCTATAATGAAGAAATTGAGTCTTTTATTGTGGTGGGTAATGGGGGTTGATCTTAATCCTAGGTTGTTTTCTTTATCTTCTTAGTCATTATGTATTCATCCATTCACCATCAATTGAGGGTTGCGGTTTGGTGAATGTTCATCAAATACCTTGAGGTAGGTGTTCTAATTGAAAATCCCATAGTCTTGATTTTAATTACTTGTATGTAATTGTGAAATTTCAATTTCCATGATTGGTAAATTGCATCATATATTGAATTGATTTAATTAAATTACCATATGATATTGAATGGGTTGAATTTTGGGCAATTGTAATTAGTTGAATTGGATTAATTAATTGGTTAATTAATTAATGGAATGATGTGATTATGGAATCAATGGGATATTGGGATTATGGAAATGGTAAATTAAATGGGATTGTGTAATTTTTAAATTGTTGAGATATGGAATTGATTGATAATGGGAATAAGTGAATGTTTGGATTAACCTTAAAGGGTTAATGGTTTATGTGAATAAATGTTGATAATTGGTTTAATGATGAATTGTTTATATTATTCCATATGTTTAAATAGTTATGATTATTGTGACAAAGTGAAAAGGTACACCTTAATGATAATGTGATAAGAAGTTTAATGTTTAATAACCTTTTTAATTGTGATTTATGTGATATTATGATATCAGTGACATATGTGATAAATGAGTGTGATACGGGGACTGTGGATTTAAATACCCATATGTGATAAATGAGTGTGGGATAGGGATTAAGGCTCCAAATACTCATATGTGATAAATGAGTGTGAGACAAGTGTTAAGGCTTCAAATACCCATATGTGATAAATGAGTGTGGGATTGGGACTGAGGCTCTAAATACCCATGTGACATTGAGGTGTGGGATAGGTATAGAGGCTTCAAATACACATGGGGTGTTAGATATGACATTTTATTCTCATGAGATTGGCATTGGACTATGGTTCCATTTGCTCATGATATGAATTGAAATATAATGATAAATGATAACCATGGCATTGTGATATGTGATATCCCTTGAGGATAGTTCAGACTTCAACATGGGGTGAATTAGTTATTGATAGTATGGGTATCATTGTGAACTTAGGGATTTATGTGGCTAATTAAAGAATAATGAAATGTGATAACTATTTAATTTATGCATTGTACTTTATTATTTATACAACTTCATACACTATTATTGGATGGATATTGTTTTAGACATTAATGGTGGTGGCCTACTAAGTTGTAATCACAACCTACTTGGGTTACCTGATCGGTACCTGAATAGACTTCATATTTATAGGACTGGATAAGGGAAAGAGACCTATGTTATATAGTTGAGTTGGGATGGAGCATGGATGAGGGAACCGGAATTTGTGTTGTGCCCCACTTGGGGGAGTTTTTAGTGTCTTTATTTTGGGTTTGAATTTTGAAACTTGACGCTTACTTAGAATGACATATCTACTATTTAGTTATGGATATTATTTTTAGTTTTGGTTTTTCAAGTGATAATGGGTTGTTCTGGTTATTGTATTACTCTGGTTGTTAGTTATATATTTTGGTTATTATTGATGTATTTTTCACTATTTATCTGCTTTAAAAAGAGTATATAGTCTCTTTATGTTATATATGAGACCCTCACTACTTGTCAGCAGCCTCTAGCATAAGGGGTGGTGCACCTGAGGTCTTGTAGTGAACTAGCTTAGCACATCGATATGTGGTACCCAGGTTGGGATTTTAAAAAGTGGTATCAAATTTGTTTTTTTTATTTTCTTTTTTTCTAAATATTTTGGAAAGGTAGATAGGATAATAGGATAAGTTTGGACTCGGTTAAAATCTCATGCATGGGAGTAGATAACCCATGTATGAGGGTAAAATCCAAGTACCCAAGGTGGGATTGTTGTTATTGATGTGTGTTGTTGTAATTGGATGATATTTCACCATGAGTGATGCACTTGTTGTGTGATGTGATTATTGTTTTTGAGATTTTTTGAGATTCTACTTGTGTCCCAGTGTGGAATGAGAGTTTAGTATGCATTCATCATTCTAGGAACTCAGTATTATTATGTGGCATGCCTTATCTTAGGAACACATGGGAAAAACAGGTTTTGGTTAAGTTGGTAAATGAAAATGATTTTCCTTTCTTATGGAATTAAATAAAAAAGGTTCCTGATATGAAATTGAAAATTGAAAAATGATGAAGATGGGGTAAATGGGTGTTTAATGAGAAACTTGAATATGATAATGTGTTTATCCTTTTTGTCAACCATAACCTAGATAAGGGATGGTTTAGAATAGTGTTAGTTTCTCAGTTTTGATCATGCGGTAGGATAAGGGGTGTGAATTGTTGTGGATTTATGTGAATCAATATTGAATGTTTGTGATAATGTTTTGTTATGTTCCCTAATATGTGTTTTTTCATTGTAGACATGTGCCTCCACGATGACACATATCGATAGGAAAACAAGAGGATATGGCTAGAAATGATCCACCGACAGTGGAACCTGAGGCACCAATAGTGCCAGGTGAAGGCGCTAGAGAGAATTTCCATGAGAACTTTTCTCACTTAATTAATTATATGGAGAGAGACCCATAATGGGTTGTGAAGACTATGTCTAACCTAACATGGGAGTTTCAGTTACAACACCCTCCAACTTTCACCAGAGAGGTGGGAACTGAGGCAGCTGAGTTTTGGATTGAGTCCATCCATACTATAATTGACCATTTAAAGACTCCTATTGAGAAGAGGGTTAAGTTGGATTTTTATATTTTACAAGGATTAGTGAATCTTTGGTGGTATGTTCAGGCTCAGAATGGGAAGGTAGATGGTATGCCATAGAAGTACTTCCAAGAGAAGTTCCTGGAGCACTTTTATCAAGAGACATTGAGGTAGGAGAGGGCAGCTGAGTTCATGTGGTTGACCTAGGTGAGTATGTCTGTGATGGACTATGATGGTCTCTTTACTAACTTTCAGTGCTTTTCTCCAACACTAGCAGGGGATGAGACAACTACAACAATCTATTTTTAGGATGGACTTAAATGTGAGATTAAGTCCCAAGTTAACATATTTTAGTTAAATAAGTTTGATGAAGTGTTGGATTGAGATCTCATATCTGAGGGGAACCAGAAGGAGTCTTCCATTAGAGGAAAGGTGGTTTCTGTTGGATGATCAAGAGGTACTTATTCTGAGAGTAAGAAGCATAACTATGATAATTTTGACCAAAGAAGTGGAAAGAAGAGTGGTTATTGGGAAGTGTCAATTACTCAGGATCCTACCTGAGTGCTTTGTCATCAGTGTGGTAGGCCAGGAAACTTTCATAGAAATTTTTCAGGACCACCAGTAGAGTTTAGATCTTATGAAAGGATGGGACATTTATAAAGGTTCTGTAAGAACCCATGTTATATGGGTATTGATGGAGCATCTAGAAAGAATCAGAGTGCTTTAAGGGGGTCTTCTACACTGTATCAATCTAACAGTTAGAGTTATAATGGTTGTGGAAGTAGAGGCAGTGGATGTGGTTCTTCTGAGAAAGAGCACCCATATCAGTAGAGTGGTGTAGATCGTGGGAATCAAACTGCATAATAGGGAAGAGAGGTAGGACATTTTAATGACGTTCATCCTACACTTGTGGATAGCGAGGTTGAACCGTTGAAAGTTAGAGGTACTAAACTTGTAGCTTATATTCTTTCTAGTGACTTATTTGATACAGGTGCCTCTAATTCCTTTATATCTTCACAACTTTTGAACAATTTGATCCTGGAAGTAGATTTTGTGAGTGGGTTTATGAAGATTTATACACCTTTGGGAGTATGGTCGAGCGACGTCTATTTTTGAAAAGGGTGTTCTCTTGAGGTTGAGAAGTATCATTTCTTTTGGTATCTTTACATCCTGGATATGTCTAGATTTGAACTAATTATGGGTATGGAATGTTTAGTAGTGTACCGAGACCACATATATTGTTACCATAGGAGAGTCAATTTTATATCTTGTGAGGGTGACAATTATGTTCTCCATAGAGAGTGGGACATCTAGGCAGGCTATATAAGGCCAGTTCATTAGCAACTGGGGGATCTCACCACCCAGGTTACTAGTCTATTGCTGAATTATGGGGGTATAAAGAATGATATATTGCCAACCATAGTGGATAGGTTCCGAGATTTGTTTCCTAAGGAATTATCAAGGATTCCACCTAAGTGATATGTGAAATTTATAATTGAATCCATATCAGGAGCTGATTCAATATCCATTCCACCTTACATAATGAAACCAACATAGCTTCAGGATCTTAAGACTCGGCTGGATGAATTGATGGATAAGGTATTTATCTATCCAAGAACATTTCCTTTGGGTTGTCTAGTTTGGTTTGAAAATAAGTCTTAGGATACCTTTCTCTTATGTGTTGACTACCAGAAGTTTAACTGGATGAAAGTGAAGAACCAGTACCATATTCCACATATTGATGATCTCGTTAACCAGTTTAGGGGGTCTTGTGTCTTCTCAAATATTGACTTGAGATCGGGGTATCATTAGTTGAGAGTTATACCTTATAATATATCATGGGTAGCTTTTAGAAGTAGGTATGGACTATATGAGTTCATCATGATGTTGTTTTGGTGGAAGAATAATCATACTATGTTTATAACCTTGATGAACTGAATATTGCATCCGTACTTGGATTATTTTGTGATAGTATTTGTGGATGAAATATTGGTGTACTTCAAGACCCGTGAAGATCATTCCCAACATATTGACATCATCTTGAGTACACTAAGAGATAATTGGCTATACATCAATCTATCTAAGTGAAAATTCTGGATCAATCAGGTACATTTATTGGGTCACATCATCTCAGTGGAAGGTGTGTCATTGGACCCATAGAAAGTTCAGGCAGTTGCTTCCTAGGACTAGTCTAAGAATTTCTTTGATATCTACCATTTTCTGGGATTAATGTATTAGAGGTTCATCCAAGACTTTTACCTCTTAGCATCACCTCTTTCTAGCTTGACCAAGAAGAGAGTTAATTTTTAATGGTCTAGAGCATGTGAGAACACTTTTCAAGAGTTGAATAAGTGTTTGACTACCACACCGATATTGATCCTACCTGAGTTAGGGGAGGATAATAAAGTTTTCTATGTCACATCTAGAATCAGTCTTGGAATAGTGTTGATGTAGGGGGGTCAAGTTATGGTGTATGGCTCATGGCAGTTGAGTCTGCATGAATAGAACTACCCTACAGATGACCTTGAATTAGCTGCAGTGGTTTATTCATTGAAGTGTTAGTGTCATTATATATTGGGAGAAAATTTTACTAAGTATATTGATCACAATATAATAAATTATATCTTTTAACAATGAGATTTGAATCTCCGACAGCAGATATGGGTTAATTATATGTGGTCATTTTATTTTGGGCTATCATATATGATCGGGAAGGGAAATAGTGTTGTATATGCTCTAAGTAGGAAAACTCATACTCATGAAGTTTAGGAGACTAGTTCTAAGTGGAATATAATGACTTTTCTAGCTGAGATTCATGTTGTAGCTTAGGAGGGTTGGGATAAGATGACTCTCGGTTTCAGTGGAACCTACACTTTTTGAGCTAGATCAGGGAGAGGTAGTATGAGGATCTGGAATTTTTATCCTTGAGATAAAGCCTTGAAGATGAAGATTCATCTTCATATTAGACTATAGACAAGGATGAGATCATCTATGTCAGGAATCGATTTGTTGTTCCTACGAGTATGTGAGAGGAGATGATGCAATAATTTCATGCTTTAAAGTGGGAGGTGCATCCGGGTTTGACCAAAATGCATCATGACCTACATTGACATTATTGGTGTCCTTGAATGAAAAAAAAAGAGATAATAGTGTTCATGACATGATGCTACACTTTTCAATAGGTAAAGGCTGAGAATCAATGACCTGGTGGTTTACTACAACTATTTCCCATTTCAAAATGGAAGTGGGATGATGTAACCATGGACTTTGTGGTGGGTATCTTAAGGACACCTTGAAATAATGATTTTATTTGGGTGGTTATGGATTGATTGAATAAAGTAGCACATTTATTTCTTATATGGGATACTTTATTAGTGGATTGGTTCATAGACTTATATGTTTAGAAGATAATCCATCTACACAGGGTGCCACGAAGTATGGTTTCAAACCATGACTTGCATTTTACTTTGTGCTTTTGGTAGTGATTGCAGAAGGTTCTTGGTATATAGGTTTTTATGAGTGCGAAATTCCATCCATAGATAGATGGGGAGTCAAAACATACTATATCAAATTTAGAGGATATGCTTCGGGAATGAATTCTTGACTTTTTTGGTTCATGGGAGAAGCACCTGGCATTGGTGGATTTTTCCTATAACAATATTTATTAGGAAACTATTAATATGGAACCATATAAGGATTTTATGGTAGTCCATGAAGATAACCTCTATATTGGATATAGGTAGGTGAGTTATAGTTATTGGGACTGAATATTTTGTATGATACATTGACGTAATTTCAGCTGATTCAGAAGCATATGGTTATGGATTAGAGTAGGTAGAAGTTGTATAACAATAGACATCGATGACCCCTAAAGTTTATATATGGTGATCATGTGTTCCTTCGGGTGTCGCCTAGATTAGGTCACTATAGGATTCGAAGGTAGGGAAAGTTAGAACCTAGGTTTTTTGGCCCGTTTGAGGTTTTGTATAGAATTGGGGCTGGTGGTGTACCAATTCACTCTTCTACAGACATATAGTGTTATGGATTATGTTTTTCATGTGTCATGATTTTAGCAGTATCACCCCGACCCTTATTTGATTTTTTGTGGATTATGTTGAGATTGAGACTGATAAATTCTTTGAGTAGTATCTGATATGTGTGTTTCATCATAGTGATAAAGTGTTATGGGTAAAGATTGTGCCTATAATTCTCATATTGTGGAAACATGGGTGTGTTCAAGAGGAAACATGGGAGAGAGAAGTGGGTATTTGAGATCATTAGCCGTTTTATCTTGTAATCTTAGATATTCTTGGGATTACAGCTCTAGTATGAGTTTTTATAAGGTGGGGAGATTTTAAGAACTCATTCTATTTTCAGGTATGTTCCCTTTTGAGTTTTTTCCTTTATTCTAGGGTTATAAAGGGTTTGATTTTGGTTTGTAAGGCTTTGGAGGTGGCTATATCTTTTGTGTATAATTTTTGGTATGAAAGACTATCTTTAGAAAATTTACACATTGTGTAATGATATTACACATTGTGTAGTGATATTACACATCGTGTAATGATATTACACATCGTGTAATGTTTTAATCAGGATAAAATCACCTGAGGTGATGGGTTGTTTGGCATAAACCATTAAAAATAATCATACAACATGTAATGGAATTACACATTGTGTCATTCCCCAAGAAGTAGATTAAAAGTTTCATGTAGTTCACATTGGTTTATTTCCTTCATGCATCATTCCTACTCCCAAACCTGGGGATACTCTTAGCTGATTTGGAGTGATTCCTTCATCTCCGGTCATTTCTAATTGGTGCTAGATACCTGGTAAGCCTTTTAGCCTTGGTT
This sequence comes from Viscum album, assembly GCA_963277665.1. NCBI lineage: Eukaryota > Viridiplantae > Streptophyta > Magnoliopsida > Santalales > Viscaceae > Viscum > Viscum album. Next base: position 1,270,831,049 of record OY728164.1, read on the forward strand.
TCCTCCCATTCCTCATTCCTCTGATAGAGCGTTTGAGTCTTTTATCATGGTGGGTAATGGGGATTTATATTAATCCTGTGTTTTATTCCCATTCTTCTTAATTGTTGTGTATTCAATCTTTCACCATCAATTGAAGGTTTCAGTTTGGATAACATCCATCAATGACCTTGAATTAGGTGGTTTAATTAAAAATCTCGTAGTCTTGATTTTAATTACATGTATGTAATTATGAAATTTCAATTGCCATGATTGGGAAATTGAATCACTGATTGAATTGATTTAATAAAATTTCCATGTGATATTGAATGGGTTGAATTTAGGGAAATTGTAATTAGTTGAATTGGATTAATTAATTGGTTAATTAATTAATGGAATGATGTGATTATGGAATCGATGGGATATTGGGACTATGGAAATGGTTAATTAAATGGGATTATGTAATTGGTTAATTGTTGAGATATGGAATTGATTGATAATTGAAATAATAGAATGTTTGGATTAACCATAAAGGGTTAATAGATTATGTGAATAAATGTTGATAATTGGTTTAATGGTGAATTTTTCATATTATTCCATGTGTTTAAAGTAAATATTTATGATTTTTGTGACAAATTGAAAAGGTACCCCTTAATGAAAATGTGATAAGAAGTTTAATGTTGAATAAACTTATTAATTGTGAGTTGTGTGATATTGTGATATTTGTGAAATATGTGATAAATGAGTGTGGGATAGAGATTGAGGTTCCAAATACCCATATATGATAAATGGTTGTGGGGTGGGAAATACCCATATGTGATAAATGAGTGTGGGATAGGTATTGAAGCTCCAAATACCCATATGTGATAAATGGGTGTGGTACATGGACTAAGGCTCCAAATTCCCATGTGACATTTAGGTATGGGATAGTTACAAAGGCTCCAAATACCCATGGGGTGTTATACACGGTGTTTTATGCCCATGATATTAGCATTGGACTATGGTTACAATTGGCCATGATATGAATTGAAATGTAATTATAAATGATAACCATGGTATTGGGATATTTGATATCCCTTGGGGATAGTTCGAACTTTTTCATGGGCCAAAAAAGGTATTGATAGTATGGGTGTCATCATGAACCCAGGGATTTATGTGGTTAATTAAAGAACAATGAAATTTGATAATTGTTTACTTCATGAATTGTACTTTATTATTTATAAAAATACATACATTTTTATTGATTAGATATTTTTTAGACATCATTGGTGGTGGCCTACTGAGTTTTACTCACACCCTACTCAGACTTCTTGATCGGTGCCTGAATAGACTTAATGTCTATAGGACAGGATAAGGGAAAGAACCCTATGTTGGATGGTTGAGTTGGGATGGATCATGGATGAGGGAACCGTATTTTGTGTTGAGGCCTGCTTGGGGGAGTTGTCGATGTCTTTATTTTGGGTTTTCATTTTTACACATAAAACTTAATTGGAATTACATATCTATTATTCAGTTACGGATATTATTTTTAGTTTTGGTTCATCATGTGATACTGGGTTGTTTTGGTTATTATATTACTCTGGTTTTTGGTTATATATTTTGGTTATTATTTATTTATTTTACACTATTGAGATACTTTGATAAAGAGGGTATAGTATCCTCATATTATATATTAGACCCTCACTACTAATCGGAAGCTTCTAGCATATACGGAGGTGCACCTGAGGCCTTGTAGTGAACAGGCTCGGGGAACCAGTATGTGGAACTTAGGTCGGGACATTAAAAATTAGGTTTTGATCTTGATGTGTGTGATCTAAGTTTTTCCCTTGTGATTACCATCACCTTCATTCTTCATTTGTGTTTCCTATTGAGAGCATTGATTTGATCTTCATATTAAGGTGGGTGGTTTAAATCTTATCCATTTTTCTAATTTAATTATTCATAGTATGTGAAATATGTGTGATCATGTTGGCATGCCGCATAAACAACCTAATTAATTAAATAAACATTATTAAATGCCGATACTTTATCCTTTTAGACCATACATTAGATCCCAATGGGTCCATGGGCATGGAGACTGAGACCTATGCCCACAAAATATTGTGTCATCCATAGACCTTTTTGAGACTTGGTAAGTTGATATTAGAGCCCTGAGATATTTTGGAAAAATTGTTTAATTTTTGGATTAATCTTATGAAATGGAATAACATGTGTTTTTTGTGATTTCTTAAGGTACAATCACCTCATCTAAAGTTGTTTAACTAAAATATTAATGACCTTAGGGTTAAATGATAAATGAAACAGGTTTGATATATTTATGAGGATAATTGGAAACCTAGATTTATGAAACATACCTAGATAAACAATGTTACTTTTATTGATTGATCATTTTTAATTAGGGTGATATATCTTGTATGTTTAATTTTGGCCTTATGAATTGCTTGCTTAGATTTTGAGCTTATGTGACATTGATTGTGATTGATTCTTGAGGGTGGGATACTTATTTCCATATTGAGTTCATATGGATATGACTCATGTTTTACGTTGACACTTGAGGGAATGGTTCATGATTTTATACCACTTGAGGGCTAGAAACATAGATACTTAATGATATAGGGTATAGTGTATGATTATGGGGTGTCTGAGGACCAAATGCACTATCTTTGGATGCCTAAGGGTGAGATTCTATATAGCTTGTGGGTAGAGTCCACTTGTTAATGTGATGTTTGTGTGATTCATCCTTGGTGGGAGAATCTACCACTTGTTGTGTGATCCATCCTGATGCAGGAGGATTCACCTTTAGCCAGAGATACCTAGTAGGGAACCAAATCAGGTTTGGATGGTCCTGAGTTTCAACCCAGAGCTTAGGGGATCATCAATTTTACTTTATGTGTAGTATTAATTTATTAAATTAATAATTTTTTTTATCACTATATGTCATGCACTATATTTCTTAAACTAGATTGTTTAGACATGGTGGTGTCGACCTACTAAGTTGTACTCACACCCTAAATGGTCCACTATTTGGTACCTAGATAGATTTTATGAATGTAGGTTTGGAAAAGTGTAAGGGGTTTTATTGTTGATTTTTATATTGTTGTATGGGTTGGATCTTGGAGACAAGATTGACATGGGGTTCCAGACCATGGTCTTTGGAGTCTTTTTTTGAGTCTGGTTCTCTTTTATCTATATGAATTTCATCACACCCTTAAGTTAAATTCAACTTATCATTACATTATACTATTTTTATTTATATTTATTCAGTTTTTACTTTCTCGTCTTTGTTTTCCTATTAAATTATTCATATTGTTTCCATTATTTCCACTACTTTGTTATTATTTTTCTTCTCTCATTATAACTCTTTACTAAAGGGTATAGTCTCCCCACTATATTCCTTACACACTCACTACTGGTCAATAGACTCTAGTATACAGGGAGGCATGCCTAAGGTCACATATCCAATCAGCTCAGTCACTTGAGAGAGCACTGAGTCAGGGACATTACAAAGTGGTATCAGAGCATCAGGTTTCTTTTATATTGATTTACTATTTTGGAAAGGTTAAAATGAGACTAGGATGTGTTGGGACTTGGTAATGATCTTGTGAATGGGAGTATCTAACCCATGTATGGGAGAAAATTCTAGTTCCCAATGATGTGATTGTTATTCATGATGTTCGATTGTTACGGTTGATATTATTTCACCTTGGGTGATTTACATGTTGTGTGATGTTATTGTTTCTTGAGATGTATACATGTGGCCTGGTATGGCATGAGATGATTATGCATACATCATGATAGGAACATAGGGATATATATTGAAATTCATTTTTCAGGATAGGGACATATTTATTGCATGTGATATATTTTCCTATATGAACTTTGAATTAAGATACCTATTATATCTGATGAAAAGGGGAATAAATGAACTGTTATGTCATGTAAATTCACTTTTTAATCCATGTTTAAAGAGACCACGATCTAGATCTTATCTATTTTTTTCACCTTTTGAGGTTCAATTCGATTTTATCCAGTGTTCTAAAGATTTTTTTGTCTTATAGGGAAAATACATCCTCATAAACCTTGAATTGAGTGTTAATATAGTGGAAATTAGCATGCTCCTAACATAACTAAATCTAAGCTTCCTATGGATATTGAGAATCGTATGGATGATCAAATTCGTGAAATATTCCTGAGGGTCATGCAATCCATGGAAAGGGAGACTGATTTCACTGTGCCTTTTATTTATAATATGATGAGAGAGTTCTAACTGTAGAATCTACCTATGTTAACTAGGGAGGGAGGCCCCTAGGTAGAAATGTTCTAGATTGAGTCAGTACATATGATCTTCAAGAATCTCTAGAAACTCGTAGATAGGAGGTTGAAACTTACTATATACATGCTTCATGGACCTACTAAGAATTGGTGAGAAATTATGGATCAAGCTGGATATCAAGTGGAGTTATCCTAGAAGGACTTAGAGGAAAAGTTTTTGAGACACTTCTATCCTATTAAATTGAGGTATGATAAGGCTCATGAGTCTATGCAACTGACACGGGAGAGCTTGTCTTTGATGGAATATTTCAGATACTTCACCGACCTTCAGCGCTTTACTCTATCCTTATAAAATGATGAGATCTACAGGGAAATATGTTTTCAGGATGGGATTAATTATGAGATCAAGCCATAGGTTAATGTCTTTCACTTTAGAATCCATTCAAATGTGATGAATCGAGCTCTCACCATGGAAGGTAATTTGAGAGAGGCCTTGATCGGTGGCCAAACTGTTCCAAAAATTCAATATGAGTACTCTTATTCTAGTGGAAAGAATCACCACTATGATAGTTATTGCTAGGGTGGTAGTAGGAAAGGTATTCAAGGAAGTGGAATTCCACCTCAAGACTATGGTTTGGTGAATTGATTTTGGTGTGGAAGGTTATTCCACAAGAACCTGCAGTGTCCTCAACCTATAGTGGAGTGTCATGTCAATGGAAATTTGGTTCATATTCATAAGTTTTCTAGAAAAATTTATCAACTAGGATGCATTAAGGAATCAGGATAGGTACCTAAGTCTAGAAAAGACTCAGTTACCCCTCAGCAGATATGTAACTGGAATTCCATTGGTTGTTTAGGCTAAGGTAGAGGATGAAGTACCCTAGTACAGGAATAGAAGTACCACTTAGAGGGAGAAACACAGGGGAGTCATACTAGATCTCAAAGTAGAGGGTGATCCATTTTCATGCTATATAGTCTTCTCTAACCAAGTTGGATGTAGGACCTTCTTCTGTTAGCGGTACAATTCTTATATCATCAACCTTAGCTGGCATTTTTTTGATATAGGAGAATCATATTCTTTTCCACCTTCTCTTTTTGAAAATGGTTTGGGTTTTCATGTGGAGATAATATATGGGTTCATGACCATTGAAAAACAATTTGGATTGTGTTCAGAGGGTACCAAGTTCTATAAGGTGTGTTCTCTTTAAATTGGTATCTATCATTTCCTTTGGTAACTTTTTATACTATTAATGATAGGATTTTATTTTATTCATGTTATGAATAAGATAGTTCTATACCAGGATCATATCGACTATTATTGTAGGATATTTACCTTTCTATATTTAGATGGGGGCATTTATACTCACCAGGGTGAGTGGGATTTTTAGGCTAGTCATGCAGGATCAATTCAGTGCAGATTGAATTGTCTTGTAGATCAAATATCAAGCCTTATTTTGGATAATGCAGGAATACATCAGGATACTTTTCCTCCAGTGGTGGACTATTTTCAGGATGTCTTTACTAAAGAGTTCATAGTCTTACCACCTGATTGGCAGATCGAGTTTAGGATTGAGTTGGTGTCGGGAGCTGAGTAAGTTTCTATACCACCTTATAGAATGGTACTAACAAAGCTTTGTGAGTTGAAAGTTCAGTTGTAATATATGGAATACAAGGGTTTCATATGACCTAGTACATCTCCATGGGGTTCTCTAGTTCTTTTTTCTAAGAAGGTTTATGGGAAATTGTGCTTATGTGTGGATTACTGGAGACTGAACCAGATGATATTCAAGAAACAGTATCACCTTTCGCACATTGATGATCGCTTTGATCAGTTGAGAGGTACTGGGATTTTTTTCAAGATAAACTTGAGGTTAGGGTACCACCAGTTGAGGGTGAGACCATAAAACATACCACGAACTGCTTTTAGGAGCATGTATAGATTATATGAGTTTGTAGTAATGTCATTTGGATTGATGAATGCACTGTAAATATTAGTTTCCTTGATGAATCAAATATTTCATCCTTTCCAGGATCAGTTTTTGGTAGTTTATATCAATGAAATCTTATTGTACTCCCATTCATAAGAATATCATGCCCAGCATATTGATATCATCTTGATTACATTGAGAGATAATCAGATTTATGACAGGATATCCAAATATAGTTTCTAGATTGATAGCGTGCACTTATTGGGTCATGTTATCTTAGATATTGGAGTGTTAGAGGGCCTAGAGAAGGTTACAGCTATGGTATTTTCAGAGATACCCAAAAATGTCATCAAGATTCGGAATTTTCTTAGTCTAGAAGGTTATTAAAAGTGCTTCATCCAGTACTTCTCCCAATAAGAAGAGTTGATGTTTGGGATGACCATAAAATGGGTGAAGTTTGTTTGGTCGAATTCTTGTGAGGTATATTTTCAAGAGTTGGAGGGTAGGTTGGCCTCATCACCAATCCTCACCTTACTTGAGCTTGGTAAGGAGTATAAATTGTATTGTAATGCATCCAGATTTAGGCTCGAAGTAGTTTTGATGTAGGAGGACCATGTGTTTTCTTATGGATATAGATAGTTGAGACCACATAAGAGTAATTATCCTACTCGTGATTTGGATTTAGTAGTGGTGGTTCATTCCCTAAGATTCTAGAGACACTATATTTTAGGATATATTTTTATGGTGTACATGAACCACAAGAGCATCAATTATATCTTTTATTAGTGAAACCTAAACCTTCATCATAAGAGGTGGTTTGAGTATCTATAGTCTTTCAACTTCAATTTGGATTACACGCTAATCAAGGGAAACTTCATTGTCAATTCCTTGAGATAGATGACACAAATAGAGGCAGTATGGGAGTCTTTTGATGAGTTGTGGTTGATGGAACTCTTTGCTGACATGCATATAGATGTTCAGGAGTCCCAGGGATGAGTAGCTCTGACTTCGAAATCTATTATATCAGTGATTCTTGACCAGATCAAGATAAATAAGTTATTTGATCCAGATGGATTATCTATGAGGGAAAACATATATAGTGGTGATCCACCACCAGGATTCTATCTTATAAGTAGTGATTTTCTTATTATCCATGTCCAAGTATGGGTTCTTACAAGCTTTCATGAGGAGATGATGAGAGAGTTTCATTATTATGGATGGGAGTTAAACCCAAGTTTTACAAAGATGTATCATGATCTCTATAGATAGTACTGGTGGCTAGGGATGAATAAGAAGATAGCGGGGTTCATGGAGAGATGTTTCACCTGTTAGTTGGTGAAGTCCTTACATCAAATGCTTGTTGGACTGTTGTAGCCTCTTCCCATTCCAGAGTGGAAGTGGGATGATGTTACTATGTATTTTTTGATATGGTTTCCTGGGAAAATTTGTAATAATGATGCATTATGGGTTATTGTGGATTGACTGATGAAGATATCCCAATTCATGCCTTTTATGGAGACCTTAATTGTTGATGATTTGGGTAGTCTTTATGTGTGTGATATTATTTGGTTGCATGGTGTTCTGAGGAGAATTGTTTCTGATTGAGATCCTCATTTAACTTCTCTGTTTTGGTAGGGTCTATAGAATTACTTAGGATCATAGGTTCTTCTGAGTGCATCCTAACATCCTCAAACTGATGTCTAGCCTAAATGGACTATTCAAATTTTGTAGGATATTTTATGAACTTGTGTTTTGAATTTCAAAGGTTCATGGGAGTGACATTTGGAACTCATGAAATCAACCTATAATAATAGCTTCCAAGCATCGATCCAAATGGAACCTTTTTAGTATTTTTATGGAAGACCAATTCATTCACCACTTTTCTGGTTAGAGGTAGTTGAGCTAGTTCCTATTAGACCTAGTATCATATAGGAGACATCTGATCAGGTTCAGCTAATTAGGAAGTGGGCGGTGACCATGCAGAGCAGGTAGTTTTCTTATGATGACCAGTGGAGATAAACTCTAGAGTTTAATCTAGGTCATTATTTTTTCCTTAGAGTGTCTCCTAGGTTGGGGAAATGTTGTATCACGAAATAGGGGAAGTTTGTGCCCAAGTTTATAGGGACTTTTGAGATAGTGGGAATGCTTGATCCGGTGACATACTGATTTTCCCTTCCATATCACTTTAGGTCCATAAAATATGTGTTTCATGTATCATAGATTTAGATATATCATCTAGACCCTTGTCATGTAGTAGACGTTTATGAATTTGTGCTTTGTGTGGATGTGTACTTTGAGGAGAAACCGATGTGGATTGTGAACCGTAGTGAGAATTATCTCTAGGGAAAGATTGTATTTATAGTATGAGTGCAGTGGAAGCATGAACATGTTCAAGAGGAGACATGGGAGAGGGAATATAATATACATTCATAGTGGATGGACTTGTTTTTTTATGCCTTATAGTGATGCTTAGAGTAGCTTATAGATGAGTTGTTATATGGTGGGTAGGTTGTAAGATCCCTTCTTTTTCCAGGTACGCCCCTCTTGAGATTTGGTTGAAAAACTATTAGTTGGGTTTTCTTTTCTTATTTAAACCTTTGTGGTTGAGTTTTTTTTTTAGTATAGAGAGATTTTTTTGGGATAAATGACTTAAATTTTAGGTATTTATGTTTTTTTGAATTAATAGAATCCAAGTAAAAAAGGGTTCAAAGGATTATGAGGATTCTCCATGGGTTTAGAAATCTTCGGAGGTGGTTTGGGGTTTTTATAAAGAATATATTTGTGATATGTCTTAATGATAATTTCATGTCGTGAATGGGTTACATTACATGAACATGTTTCAAGGCACATTCCATGAGTTTCTTCAGAGAGTGTAACATTTACACACCATGAAACTGGTTCACATCGTGAAATGGTCGATCGGGGTTTTTTTAACCTGAAGCAGCATGTTTTTTGTTGTATCTTATAAATCAATAAATTTTCATCATGGAAGAGGTTCACATCATTAATATATTAGGATCAACATTTTTAACCCAAGATACATGTATGAATTAGTTTCATTCATCATGAAACCTTCTCTCTCGAAGCCTAGGGTGAATCTAGGTGATTTTGGAATTATTTATTACTCTACAAACCTCTTGGCATAGTTTTCAATCTCAAGTGACTTCCTTGATTTGGTTTTCACCTTCCTTTTATTTTTCTTCATTATCACGATGTGATCTCTTGACTTCTGTTTAATCGGGTTTTTATCTTGATGTTTGTGATCTGGGTTTTTCCCTTCTAGTATCCATAGACTTCATTCTTCATCAGCATTACCTTTTTATAGCATTTCTTTGATCTCTATATAAAGGTGGGTAGTCTAAATCTTATCCCTTTTGTCTGATTTAATTATCCATAGTGTGTGAAATATGTGCTATCATGCTGACATGTCACACGAGCTACCTAATCAATTGGATAAACCTTGTTAAATATCGATCCTTTATCCTTTTATAATATCCATTGGATCCCATTGGGTCCATAGGTGTGAAGATTGAGGCATGTGGCCACCTGATAGGTGTTCCATCCTTAGACCTTGTTGATACTTGGTTGTTGATATTATATCCCTGAGATATTTTGGAACAATTTATTGATTGTTGGATTAATCTTATAAAATATAATAACATGTATTTTGTGTGATTGCTTAAGGTTGAATCACCTCAACTAAATTTATTTAACTGATAATTTAATGACCATATGGTTAAATGATAAATGAAACATGTTTGATATATTTATGATGATAATTGGAAACCTATATTTATGAAACATAACTAGCTAGAAAAATGATAAATTGGTAAATTGATCATTTTTCCTTGTAGTGATATATCTTGTATGTTTAATTTTTTTCTTTGAAAATTGCTTACTTAGATTTGGACCTTATGTGACATCGATTGTGATAAATTCCTAAGGGTGGGATTCTTATTGTCATGTTGAGTTTGTATGGATAAAACTATTGTTTTATGTTGATGTATGGGGGAATAATACATGATTTCATGCTGCCTGAGGGCTAAGTTCATAGGTACTTGATTCCCAAGGGAATATTGTATGATTATGGGGTGTTTGGGGACTAGATTCACTATCTATGGATTCCTAAGGGTGAGAAAATATATATTATGAGGACATAAGCCATTTTTTAATGTGATTTTTGTGTGATTCATCCTCAGTGGGAGAATATTCCACCAATTTGGTGATTTATCCTGATGCAGGAGGATCCAACTTTATCCAGAGATACCCATAAAAGCACTGAAGTAGGTTTAGATAACCCCAGGTTTTCAACCTAGAGCTTGGGGGGATCAGTAGGTTTACTTTAGGTGTAGTATTAATTTATTAAATTAATGATCTATTTATCACTATATTACATGCACTATATTTCTCAAACTGGATTTTTTAGGCATGGTGGTGTCGACCTACTGAGTTTTATTCACACCCTGGATGAGTCTTCGTTTGGTACCTAGATAGATTTTATAGATGTGGGTTTGGATAAGGTCAAGGGACCTTGTTGTTGATTTGTAGCTTGCTGGATGGGTTGAAGCTTAGATATAGGATTGACATGGTGCTCAGGGTCGAGGTCTTTGGAGTCTTTTTTTAGTCCACTTATCTTTTATCTATATGAATTTCAGTATGTCATTTAGTTACATTTATATTATCATTACATTATACTATTTTTATTTGTACTTATTATATTTTCCCTTTCTCATCTTTGGTTTCCAATTAAATTATTTATATTTTTCCCATTTTTCTATTAATTTTCTCTTATTTTTTCCCTATCATTATAACTCTTTACCATAGGTTATAGTCTCCCCACTATATTTATTACACCCTCACTACTAGTTGATAGCCTCTGGCATATGAGGAGGTGAGTTTGAGTTCACGAAGCCAACCAGCTTGGTCACTTGAGGTAGCACTAGGTCAGGTATATTACAAGTCAACAATATAAAATTCCAAAAAAAGGAAATTACCAAAATTGATATAGAACAAAAATCCAAAACATTGCATAAACCAAAGATGACATCGCCGCCAATATCTCCTCATAATATATGGATCACTTACTTCGCCTATTATCACCAACTCCCAAGGTCCCACTATCAATAGCACCCATTACCTCCAAGTGGTGCTTTCCCTTTTCCTAGATCTAGAAAAATAAAGTTTACATACACCCAAATTCATATGTAGGGTGTGAGAAACACTAAAATAGTATGATCCCACTAAGAAATTTCATATGGAGTCCATATCAAATAAAAAAAATATGCTCAATTTTAAATAAAAAATGGAATGGTAATCTTTTTCAAAATTCATAATAAAACATGATTTTCAAAAAAAATCAGTGGAAAGTATAAAACATGCTTACATAATCATTTACATCAAAACAAGCATGAATAATAATCTAGATCAAGTGATCATGAACAAATAATTTCATAAAAAATGGAATGTATAATTCAATTTCAATCATAGAACCATGGTTATAAGCCTATGGGTTAGTTATATCAAGTCTCAAGGATCCTCACACTCTTGTTGAAATACGGTTCTAGATGTTCACACTTCCTTAGATCTCAAGCTGAGGGGGAATAGAAGTCCACGCCAAATAATTAACTCCCTTACCTCATCAAATTTTAGTTTTAATTGTCATCATCAATCCATTTCTAGGTAGAGCTAATACATGCCTAGCATTTTTATCCTAGAATACACACCTTAGTACCTAGTCTCTCATGTGCTTTAAAGAAATCAATCAAGGGGAAAATCATTCATATCAAATCAGTTTCATCAATAACTATTCAAATAGACCCAAATCAGGTTTTCAATACACCATTTCATTTAAAAATAATAATTTTAAATAGTTTTCATCAAAACTCACTATTTTTAAAATAATTAATTTCATTAAAAATCTATAAAACATTCCATGCCTTAATTTTTCAAGAATCACCATCAAATTTATTCTTTAAATCATTCATTTCAATTACAAATCATTTTTTGGAAAACACTTTATTTCAAAATCCATCACCAAAGAGGTTACATCACACACTATTCCATTTGAAAAAAATTATTAAGAATATCAATTCATAATCTAGAAATCAATTATAAATCCAATTCAAACTAAACAAGAAACAATTTTTTCAATTGATAGGGACTACATTAAGAAACCATCTACCTCGATTCACGGTATCATCAATCACCTGATAAGGTATCCACAATCGAAGAGATGAAAAGGGATAGAATCAACAAAGAGGAAATCCTAAAAATTCAATTCAAAAATAAAGATCTAGATCCATCAATGACATAAGGATTCACAACCCTAAAATAATGAGACACATAATAAAAGGGTATTTTGCAATCAAATCATGGTTTCACTTACTGAAAGAGATTCAAAACTTTAATTAGTACTTTGATCCATGAATATTCAAGGTTGAAATTTCCAAAATAACCTAAAGAGATCCTCCAAGTTTTTAAGGGTAGAATGGGGATTAAGTGAGAGGAAATTATATTTAAAATGGGAGTTTTGAGCAATAGAATTACAATATTTCCCATTATTTTCTTACCCAAATTGACGTCATCGTCCAGCCACTGGCTTTTACCAGCTAGTTAGTGGTGCCAAGAAGAATGCACTAGGAAGAATGATTACACCTCTAGAAACACCACTGGATGGATAGTGGGATTCCTATAGGAATCCCCTATTTCCAAAAAAACCATTGGTTAGCTGGTGGGTCTCACTGGTTATCTAATGTACTAATTATGGATTTTCTATCTATAATACCATATCCACTCTTATTCCAAACACCCAATACACCTCCCAACCTCTCAGACAAGAATAAAAACCACACCCTTAGACACTAGAAGTCTATAAAAAGTAGTAAAAACCAATAATCGACATGAAAATCAAGAAAAGAACTGAAAAACAAAGATCATACCTAAGAGAAGAAGTTGGGATGTTATAATTCTCCCAACCATAATACTTTATGCCCCCAAAAATCCTCAATAATAAGACTAATTCATAAATAAATGATTTCATTTCTCTCTCATTAATGCCTCATGCTCCCACATATCATGAGAATCCAAACCATACTACCACAGAACCCAAATCAAATATATAAAATTCCCATAAAGAACCTTCACTTGAGAATAAATAATCTAAAATATATATTCATCCATGATCATATTAGGTTTCACATAAAGGTCCTCCCAATTCAAAATATGACATGGTTCAGAAAGACATCTCTTGAGTTTTGTAATGTGAAAAACATCATGGTTCGAATTAATATAAGTTGTAAAGGCTAAATATTATACTACCTTTCTAATACACTCAAAAGCATCAAAAAGTCCCATATATCTTGATTCCAACATACCTTATTTTTCAATAAATTAGTGACCCTGTCAAGGATAGACTCTCAATAACACCTTTTCACCAACTGAGAACTCTAAAGGATGTTGAAGATAATCCACATAATATTTTTACTGGATCTAATTCATTACCAACCTCTCAAAAAACATCTTTATCTTTACTTCCATCTACTAGACCAAGCTAAGTCCCATCAGGGAAGCTTCACTAATATTCAACCAACAAAGTAGATATTTACAAGGTTATATATACAAGGCCTTAAAGGGTGAAATTTTAATAGATGAATGGTAGATATTATTGTATGAAAACTCAACCAACCCCAAATGAAAATACCACACTCATATAAAGTCAAGTATGAAAGCACGAAGCATGTATTCAAGAATTTATATAGATCGTTATGTATAACCATCCATATAAGGATGGTACATTGTGCTTAAATTGACCTGGGATCCCATCATCTCCTGGAGAACTCTCCAAAAATGATATATGAACCATGGATACCTATTGGAAACAATGATATACAGAACTCCATACAACCTGAAAATCTCTTGTACATACAAATTTCCTATATCCTCAACTTTGGGGGTATCATGAATAGGATGAAAGTGAACTAATTTTGTCAAAAATTTAATCACCACCTAAATCACATTCTTTCCTCAAGTAGTACATGACAACCCAACAATGAAATACATCGATATATAATCTAATTTCAAAATTGGAATGGGAAGGGGTTGAAGCAAACTAAATGGCTTCTAATACTCATATTTAGTCTACTAATAAGTACAAAAATGGGAAACAAATTAAAAAATGTCCCATTTCATACTTGGATACTGGAATTGATGCCTCATATCATAAAACATCTTATTCATGACTGGGTGAACTTCCCACTAGGAATGATGAAAATCTGTCATCTCCACCTTCCTTATAGGTGATAGAATGACATAAATGTTTCTCTAGAAAATAATTCCCTCTAGAGATAGTGACCATTCATTGATAGTCTCCCCACCATATAAAGAATTCCAGATGCCTCAAAACTCATCATCAAGATGATACTTCTAAAGGGTCATATTAATAAGGGAGGATTTCAACTGAATAATTTCTATAATAAACCTAGCTTCATCCTCCTACACTATCAAATGCATGCAAGTAAAGAGTTACATGATATTATACTCCTATAACAATTTATTTACATCCTAGGATGAAAATTTATTGCTAAGATCATCATTAATAATGTTCTCCTTCCTAAGGGTCTACACAATGTTAAATTCAAATGATTATAGGTACTCCACCCATAACCTTTATCATAGATTCAAATATTTCTGCAAAAATATATAACTTAAGATATTATGATCATAGGAAATTGTAAACCTTTCTTTAAAAAGGTAGTGATTCCAACTCTTAAGAGCATGACTCATAATTGTGAGTTTTAGATCATGTGTGGGATATTTATTCCCATGTGGCCAAAGCTAATGAAAACCATGAGCCACTATATGATCACCCTGCATGAGAACGAAGCTGAAACCCAAACCTAAAGCATCATAAAAGGACACTTAGCCTAGCCTAGCCTCTAGAAGAAGCTAAAGAAAATAGTTATTCAACTCTTTGAAGGAAGTATGACACTTAGAAACCTAAAAGAAATTCACTCCCTTCTGAGTGAGATCAGTCAACAGAGAATCCAGCTTGGAGAAAATTTTCACAAACCATCGATTTTTCCCTAATAAACACAAGAATATATAAATCTAAAATACATTATATGGTTCATCACATGACATGAAAACTTTCATATTTTTAGGATAAACTAAAATTTCATGTTCTAATACCACGTTCCCTAATAACTTAACCTCTTAAATACAAAATTGGAATTTTGACAGCTTGGAATAAAGTCGAAAATTCACTAATATATCTAAAACTAATCTCAAATGAATTCCATGATCCTATTTAGTTTTTGAATAAACTAAGTTTTCATCCATGAATACCTTAATGAAATATTCGAGATACTGGTGGAAAATATTGTTCATCAGCACCATAAACTTAGCAAGAGTGTTGGTGTCACGACCCGTCCCAGTGGAGCCTGCGCTGTGACTCCCCAAGCCCACCTCCAATAGGCTAGGGGCTGGTGACTAGCACTGAGTAGGCATATTACTAACATGGGAGGCATTTCCTATGTACCTGTACACACGCACACATCTCCAAGCCCATAATGCTGAAATGTAAAAACCACTAAGGAACAAAAAAAATTCATGCATACAACTAAACCCAACCAACAAAGTACGACGAAAGGTAGAGTACTAAAAAGTAAACTGGGCCAGAATATAAACCCACCAAAAACAAGAGTCTGAAAACTGAAAATTCCAACCTGTAAACACAAAAGCTACTAGGACTACTGCTCGTAGTCGTAGGAACATCTCGGCCTGTAGGTAACTCAAAAAGCTCGGTCCTGTCCTGGTCTACCCTGGACTCTGTCAAAAGGCTGCTCGTCTGCAAAAGACACCAGACGTGCGGGCAAAGCTCGTGCAGGGGTGAGTATAACAATACTCAGTAGAGGACCCCGAAAACCACAAAATAGTACACAAAGTAAAGGTACAGTCATTTATGCACATTGTATGTCTACAGAACATATAGAACAAACCAGATATACTAAAAACCCAGACTCGTAGTCTAGCGACAAGTCGCACAACTGCATACCATCGTTAGGGTTTCAGTTCGAAGATTCCGCGAAGCACTCGTCCCAAGAGAACACACTCCATAAGTCTTACATCTATGATGACGTCCGTCTGAGAAGTACTTTTCATCAGGAACCATCACGAGAGGTAGTCACACTCATTATGGGAGACACAATCCTGAGTGGAAAGATTTCCGATAGATAGAAACACTCATTATGGGAGACACACTCTTGGGTGGGAAAGATCACAATACACATATGAGGATCACTTCCAGGGCCATGGCGGATACCGCAACTCATCTGGATTCACCAGTTAGGTGATACACCAGCTAGGTAGAGGATCAATGCCTGGTAGAGTTGGTCATGTCGATGCCTGACTCTACCTTGGGTCAGGAATGGATAGAGGATCTCGATCCGGGCCTCTCAGATGAATGCCTAACTCTATCACAGAAAGTTCTGTTGAAGGGATCATACTCTTGTGTGAGGAAATGATGTGTGACCTTTAGGGGGACGAGAATAAGGGCACTAACCCAAATAAAATATGTCCAGGATACAGTGAGAAAGAAGACCATTCTGTTTTCCAAAAAGTACACAGCGTGTAGAAAAGTTACACACCATGTTGTCTGACCCCGGGTACTGCCCGTGTACAACGGCCCGTATCGTAAGGCTTGTCGTGTAGAAAAACTGGGTACATGGCATGTAGTACGATGTACACGCTGTGTCCGAGTGACTGGGGTTGGCCCCATGTCACTGACCATGGGGTCGTACATGGTCATCAACCCGTGTACTACAACCCGTGTCCGTGTACCCCCTGGATACATGCCGAGTTCTGCGTAGCCACCTCTGCCATTCTATACACGTCGTGTCACTTGAAGCCGTATAAATCATCCTATGTCCGTGTACTTCCCAAAATACATGCCAAGCTTCGGGGAAAGTCCAACATGCCATGTGACCAGGGTCACACTCCATGTGATTCCTCTCTGACCTCCGAACCCTAGCCACTATTGTCAGTACTACACAGCGTGTTCCTCAGAAGTACAGGCCGTGTATTCTGGAAATTTCTAGAAATGACGCTCTTCGCCAGTGCACCTCCCGAGCTACTCCAATCGTTGATCCGACCGTCTGATCGCCACGAAACCTTCAGGTTTTGGTTTCCCCGACACCACGAAGCCGCTTCCGGTGTTTTCTGTCCTATGATTGGATCTGAAAACATGTTTTGATCTTCTCATGCGAAGAACGCTCGAAGAACGGTCCTTCCCGATTCGGTCCGATTCGTCGTCCGCCATTGTCGTCGCACCTCTGTGAGGTTGTTGCGGTGTTGAAACTTTGATTTGGGATCGTTGTGTCAAAGAACGGATGTGCAAAGATCCATTTTTCATCACCCCGTGAAGAACACGAAGAACACGCGAGAAAGGAAAGAGGGGGAAAGAAATCCAATAAAACAACATGAGGAATGAACCTCTGCCTTCGTTCATCATGGAGTTGATCCCCTCCCGTCAGTAGGATTAAACAAAGAAAGATAAAATAATAAAACAAAACATGGATCAAATACCCGAGATCATCCCAAATAAAAATCCCTCCCACAAGAACATACGAATCTGCGGATCAACTTGTTCGTGGTTGATCTGTGTTCGTTATTTTAAATCAAGAATGGGGAAAGAGGAAATTAAATAACAAACCCCTACCTCAACTGTGATCGATCGCTGATGAAGGTGACATGATTCCACCACCGTTGAGATCCTTCAACATCGTTGGCGTAATTATTCTCAACTTCGATCTATCATCGTTCTCCATTGAGGGTTTGCTCCAGAGCTCCGCGGATCCTCCAGCGATTTCTCCCAAAAGTTCGTCAATGACCACCAATCACTTAACCCATTAAAAAGGGAAACATGATTGGCATTTAAGATACGATGCGGTATTAATGACTACATCTTGCCATTCTTGAGTCATTATGACACGTCATTAAATAAGGAAACAGATGTCCTGTTGTTACGCTACAGCGGATGTTTCCATAAAATAAAATAAACATTTAGCAATTTATTTTATTTTTATTTTACTAAAAACGTTCGAAAATAAACTTTTTCCCTCTACCTTCGTCGGTCAAGGTTAGACTCATTCTTAAGTAAAGTCATCGTCCCGGACACAACGGTGCCCTCAGATTTTTAATCCGGGCACCCATTTGGAAACTTCCACAACCGTGCACAAGTGCCGACTCACTTAACTTAAAAAGTGCAAACCACTGTTCCGGGATCACCAGGCCTCAGAATGATGTGATGCTTTCACGCCCAGTCTAAAAATAATTCCATATAAATTTTATAAAAGAATACCCAGAAAAATCCAAGATATTACATTCTCCCCACCTTGGGGCTTTACGTCCCTGAAAAGCCAAAACAAAGGCTACCCAAAAAGATGAGGGTACTGGGCACGGATATGGGCCTCTCGCTCCCAAGTACTCTCCTGAAGATTCTTGTGCTGCCACCAGACGCGCACTAATGGAATCAATCGCCCATGAAGAATCCTCTCCTACCGATCCTCGATCTCCACCAGGTACTCAACAAAGGTCACTCCATCCTCAATGTCCAGCTCGCCCCATTTGATGACGTGCGACGGGTCATGAACGTACCTCCACAGTTGTGACACGTGGAAGACATCATGTACCCGATGCAAATATGGTGGTAGATCTAGGAGGTATGCCACCTCGCCAACTCTGCACAGTATCTGGAAGGGTCTGATGAACCTCGGAGATAGCTTGTCACCTCGGCCAAATCTCTGTAAACCTCATCGAGGTGAGATCTGAAGAAAGATGTGGTCACCCTCTTAGAACTTTAGAGGCCTCCGTCGTCGGTCATCATACGACTTCTGCCAGCTATGTGCAGTCTTCATCCACTCTCGGATGATCTGCACCTTCTATGTGGTAGCTCGCACCAACTCTAGACCCATGAGTGCTGATTCTCTAGGGTTGGTCCAGCAAATCAGTGACCGGAAAGTTCTCTAGTATAAGGCCTTGAACGGTGTCATACCAATGGTGGAGTGGTAGTTATTGTTGTACGCAAACTCCACCAATGGTAGGTGGTCCTCCTAGCTGCGACAAAAGTCCAAGATATAAGCTCGCAACATATCCTCCAGAACCTAAATGGTCCTCTCCGTCTAACCATCAGTTTGGGGATGAAACGCTGTGCTCAAGTGTAGCTGAGTCTCAAAAGGCTCCTTCAATCTGGGATGTGAAGTGGGAGTCTCGATCTGAGACTATAGTTTATGGGACACCATGAAGTCGAACTATCTCCTGCACGTAGAGGCGTCCCAAGCTCTCTACGGAACTCTGCTCCCTGATAGCTAAGAAGTGTTCCAACTTGGTGAGTCGGTCAACAACCACCCAGATGGAATCATGACCCTTGGACGTTCGTAGTAATCTTGTCACAAAGTCCATAGATATTATGTCCCACTTCCACTCTGGAACTTCCAGGGGGTGAGCTAATCCCGCTGGAACCTGGTGCTCAGCCTTCACCTGCTGGCATGTGAGGCATCGAGAAACAAACTCTGCTACTGCTTTCTTCATGCTTGACCACCAGAACTGTCGTTGGAGATCCTGGTACATCTTTTCCACCCCAGGATGTGCCTCAAAAGGGGATGTATGAAACTCCCTCAGGACCTCCTCCTACAATGCCACTAGTACAACAGTGCGTCCTCTTAAAAGAAGTATGTGCTCCCCACCTTGTGAATATCTATCAGGAGCATGTCCTGTGGATAACTGATCACGTAAAGCCACACAGTCAACATCCCCAAGATATGCCTCCCTAACTCACTGTAAGAGTGGAGGGGTGACAACCATCGACTGCAGGTAAGTTTTATCCTCTCCATCCATGAAGGATAACTGCAATGCGTCTAACTGCTATGTCGCCTCACTCAATAGTTGTGAGCTCGACCTTCTGCTAATAGCATCCACCACCTTGTTCCCCTTTCTAGGAGTATAGATGATCTCAAAATAATAGTCCTGGAGGAACTCTATCCATCTTCTCTTCCATAGATTTAGATCATTTTGCGAAAAGATGTACCTGAGGCTCTTGTGGTCAGAGTAGACAATAAACCGCTCGCCCATCAGGTAGTTTCACCACATCTTCAATGCGAAGACCACCACTGCCAACTCGGGATCATGGGTCGCATAGTTCTGCTCATGTGGCCTAAGATGGAATGAACCATAATCAATCACTACATGCCGCTGCATCAGGACACAGACGAGCCCAGTCCCTGATGCGTCGCAGAAAACTACGTACTCAACACCCTCCTCCGGCAATCTCAAGACTGGGGCGCTCATCAAACTCTATCCCAGCTGCTCAAAAGCTTACTGGAACTTCTCCGTCCATATAAAGGGTTTCCTCTTCCTGTTCAAGGATGTCATTGGTGCTGATATCCGAGAGAAATTAGGAATGAATCTCCGGTAATATCTTGCCAACCCAAGGAAGCTCCGCACCTCCATCACGCTCCGAGGTGGCTCCCATGATAACACAGCCTCCACCTTGGCTGGGTCCATAGCTACTCCATCTGTTGTGATGACATGTCCCAGAAAGTGGACCTCCTAAATCCAGAAGTGGTACTTCAAGAGCTTCCCATAAATCTGGTGCTCCCTGAGTACGTTCAGAACCATCTGCAAGTGTCTCACGTGCTCCTCCTCTGATGCCGAGTACACATGGATGTCATCGATGAAGACCACTATGAACCGGTCCAAGTATGGGTGGAAGATCTAGTTCATCAGTCCCATGAACACTGTTGGGGAGTTCGTCATGCCAAAAGGCATCACCAAGTACTCATAGTGACTGTAGCGGCATCTGAAAGTCGTCTATGGTATATCCTCATCCCGCACTCGTAGCTGGTGATAGCCTGATCGAAGGTCAACCTTCGAGAACCACTACGCCCATCTTAGCTGATCGAAGAGGTCATCAATTATCGGAAGTGGATACTTTTTCTTCACCATCACCTGGTTCAGGCTCCGGTAATCCATGCACAGCCTCAGACTCCCATCTGCCTTCTTGGAAAACAAGACTGGGGCCGCCCAGGGTGAGATGTTGGGTCTCACGAAACCCTTGCTCTACAAATCCTACAACTGCACCCTCAGCTCGCAAAGCTCTGCGGGAGCCATCTGATATACTGATGAGGAAATTGGTGTCACTCCGGGGTGTAAGTTGATGCAGAATTCGATCTCCCGGTGGGGAGGTAATCCTAGAACTTCTTCAGGAAAGACGTCCTCGTACTCCGCCACTACTTCTGGGAACTGGGAGCTCACAACATCCACTGCTCCAAGGGAAAGTTTAGCCAACTCATGAGCGATTGGTTACACCCTCCTATGCACAAGTCCATTCTGTGTTGTCTGGGTTTCCTTTTCTCCAACAAAGGAAAACATCGTTCCATCACGGTGGACACACCGCACTCTTCGCCTAAAACAGTCAATCTGGGCATGGACCGAAGATAACAAATACATACCGAGAATAACGTCGTAAGGCCTCAACGCTACCACCAAGAGGTTCCAACCAAAAATCTCACCTCCAAGGGTAAGATCACACTATCTAAAAAGGTGCAGGATCGTCAAATATCCTCCTGTAGGTGTCTCCAAACGTAAGGATCGAGTCAATGGTTCTACCAGAATCTCGAGGTTTCATACAAGACATGTGGCTATGAAGGAATGACTGGAACCTATGTCTATAAGCACGGAAGCTAAGGTAGAAAAGACACAGATCATACCTCGAGTCATACCTGGAGTCCCTGGGTCATATGCTTCAACCGCATGCATCTGTCCCCGCCCCTATCCCCCAACTCCCTAATCCTGGTGCGGACCTCCTGGCGGTGGTGGTGGAAGTAAGTCAAAGCGTCTGCCACCACCTGTAGCTCTTCCTGCTCCTCTGCCACATCCACTGCCTGGTGGGTCTGCTTGTTCTGTTCTCTACCTCTGCCTCGGTGGTCCGTCCACCGCTTCCCTATCAGCAGCTCGATGGGTCGGGCAATCTCTAGCGAGATGTCCCCTATTGTCGCATGTGTAGCATCGCTTCTCCCTAGGCCGACTGGATCTAGCCTAAGAGCCATGTATAGTCGATCCCCTATCCTGGGTCCTCCTATGACATTTCCCACGTCCAGGTCCTTGTGCCTGATGTTGGCTCCCTGCTGCCGGGGTCTCTGCACCTGTCTTCCTGCTGCTGACTATCGGCGGTTGTCTCTGCTCCTCCAAGAAGCTCTCGATCACCAAGGCCTGCTCGAGCACTTCTGCATAAGTCAATATGCATAGAGGTATGACACTAGCTCGAATGTCTCTTCGTAGACCTCGCTCGAAGGTCTGAGCTCTGAAATACTGATCACTGACCATATCCATCGAGTACCTGGCGAGGTTGGTGAACCTCGATGAATAGTCAGTTACTGTCATACTGCCCTGCTGGAGATGAAGAAGCTCTTGGATGCGTATAGCTCTCAGCATAACTGGAGAGAACTCCTCCCTGAAGAGTTGCTCAAACTTCGTCCACAAAAGAGTCTCCTCGTCGTGAGTCTATGTGGTCAGACTCTACCATCGTCCCGTTGAACCCTGAAGAAGGCTCACTCCTAGGATCACCACTTGGTCTGCTGGTGTCCTCACTAGATGGAAAACTCTATCCACCGCCTCAAGCCAGTCCTCAGCCACCTGAGGGTTAGCCTCGCCTCGGAACCTGAGGGGTATCTGTCTCTAGAACTCATAGAGCGCGCTAAGCCTACGCTCCTCGTCGGTTGGTACTGCAGGTACCACTGGCTGCTCCACTGGTGGTGGCATAAATGGTGCACCACCTGGTGGCAATGTGTTAGGGCCAATAGGGGCCTATATACCCTGAGAGGGGGGGGTGAATCAGGGTATGGATATTCTTTTTCCAAGTTCTCCCTGCCCCACTGGATCTTGACCTCTTTGTTACAAGGGTCACTTTGTTTGCACTTGTGTGGTTACTATGATCACTTGTCTCCTTTACCTGATGATGATGCTTTGAATGCAATGCAGGAAAGTAAGCAGGCAGACACAGAGATTTTTACTTGGTTCACCGCTAAGGGCTACGTCCAAGGAGCATACGCCGACAAGTTGCCGGTCGTACCAAGTCCACTAAACTTCACTAGCTGTGGATTACAATGTTCGGGCTAGATCACTTCTATGCCCAGGCTCACTGCCTATACAAGGTTTAGGGTCAGCTCACTGCTTTCCCAAGGGTCACTCCCTGTTTCTCTCTCTCTGGCTCACTGCCGGTGGAGAGGATCACCTTCTTCCTCTTCCTAAGCTCACTGCTCTTGGAAGGGATTCACTCACAGTTTATAGACCTGTAGGTCTCTTCATTTTCATGAAGGAATGCATCTTCCTCTGTATGTAGATGCTCTGTTGAAGTCCAATTTTCACCCGTAGATGAATCTCACTTTGCACCGGATGTACCGGGCAACCTCAATTTTTACGCGCAACCCTTACGGTGTCTTGCGCGCAATTTCTATGATTTGCGCAAAATTCCTTTTTCGCGCAACCTCCAAATATTACGCGCAGCCTGGAAACTGCCTTGCGCGCAATTCACTACTTTCGCGCGAAATTCACTTTTCGCGCAATCTTCATTTTTTACGCGCAGCCTGGAAACTGCCTTGCGCGCAATTCACTGCTTTTGCGCGATATTCACTTTTCGCGCAACTACTGACTTTACGCGCAAACTTTAAGTTTACGCGCAACACCCTTTCTAACTTCAATTTCGCGCACCAGAGCTCGGGTATTTTCTATGTCTTGAACTCTCTTGAATGGAGGAGGGTCACTTCATATTTATAGGCAAAATCGACCCCGCGCGAAAAACCCTCCTTGAGCGCGTAATCCGCTTTGATCTTCCGCGCACAAACATTTTCCGCGCACTGCTCCATAATTTCGCGCACCTCATGCCTTTGCCATTTTACGAGCTTCGGACCTCGTAACACCTCTTGCGCGAAATACTTCATCCGCTATTTCGCGCGACACTTCAATTTTCCGCGCACGCCGCCAAAATTTCGTGCGCCTCATGCCTTTACCGATTTTCAAGCTTTCGGCCTTGAAACATCTTTTGCGCGAAATACAATTTCGCGCAACCCGCTGTTTTGCGCGCCACACTTCAAGATTTCGTGCAACCCTCTATTTTTGCGCGCCACGCTTGATTTTTCCGCACACCTCCTTCATTTCTCTCTCCTCAACCTTTGCCAACAGCATATCACTCCATTTTCCATTGGCGATTTTCAGGCCCAAAAAATTGGCAAACACTGGAAAACGGCGCCACCTTGTACTGCTCTTTTGTACCGCCTCCAGATCGTCCTTTCCTTTGTCAAAGTTCTTTGTCAACATGGAATGTCAACAACTTCTCGGGAACTCGACAATTCTCCATGGAAACCTGCTTTGTCAACAAACACAATCAACCCAAAAATGCTGCAATGTTACCTTGAGGGATTTTTGCCCAACAATCTCCCCCTTTGGGTTTGTTGACAACTCTTCACAACTCTGCTCAGAAATATTTTCTGCACTTTGATACCTCACTGAGTCTTCTTCCAGCTGCTACCACCATTCGCCTCTTGCGATTATGATAGCGTTCAAGGATTCACTTAACATGTACTCTAAGCCCACATGAGCAATGCTCGGCGTGAGAAACAAGAGTAGAATGAAAAGTTCATCAATGAATCACTTCATGTCAGACCCCAATTGTCGATTCCACCCTGATACCAATTCTTAAAAGAAAAAACCGGTTGTTGAACCACACTGATACCAATTGGTGAATTCTTAAGTTGATACCAATTGTTGATAGCTGGACACTGTCTCACACCATTCCAACACCACTGTTCTGCTTTTATCACGATCCTCAGCTGTCGTGATTTCTATGATTTGATCGATCACGTCTAGCATCGTCAGATTTAAAAATCTCTCCCCCTTTCTCATTGCTCCCCCTTTCTGGCTGCTCCACCTGTCAGCTTCTCCCCGTATCAATTATGTTTTATCAAATCTCCGCACTATTTTCTCCCTTGAACAAACACTTTTCTCCCCCTTTGTCAAGCACTTTTCAAGCACTTTTCTCCCCCTTTGTCAACGAACCCAAAGGTCACGCCTTTGTAGTCTGTAACATAGTAGAGAACACATATCAGCATATTAGGGAAAACACATCAGACCTCGGGGAGAGGGGGGGGGTCCCACATACACACTATTTCAAGTGCGGGGAATCGACTGAACTCCCAGATCCAGTCTATGCCTCTCAAAAGCTTCCTTGGGTAAGGCCTTTGTCAGAATGTCTGCAACCTGTAGCTCTGTAGGCACGTACTCCAACTTCACGATTCCCTGCTCAACCTTCTCCTTGATGAAATGATACTTGATCTCAATGTGCTATGTCCTTGAGTGATGGACGGGATTTTTGCTGAGATTGATAGCACTTGAGTTATCACACTGGATTCCGATCGGAGACTTCACTTCAACTCCCATATCTTCAAGCTGCTGCTTCATCCACAATAACTGTGTGCAGGCTTGAGTGGCCGCAATATACTCAGCTTCTGCGGTGCTCAATGAAATGCAATCTTGCTTCTTACTTAGCCAAGAAATACACAATCCACCAAGATAGAATGCACCACCTGACGTTGATTTTCTATCATCCGCTGAACCGGCTCAGTCTGCATCAGTGTACCCCAATAACTCTGTCTGAGATTTGTCATTGTATGTCAAGCCGAAGTCCATCGTGCCCTTAATATACCGAAGTATTCTTTTCACTGCGAGCATGTGACTTTCCTTGGGATTACTCTGATATCTCGCTGCTTGGCATGTGGTGAAAACAATATCAGGCCTTGTTGCGGTTAAGTACAACAGACTTCCAATTATTTGCCTGTATTCTGTGATATTAACTGCCCTGCCACTGTCATCTTTTGATGATTTCATTCGGGTAGAAACCGGAGTCTTCATCTCCTTGGAATTTTCCATTCCAAATCATTCCAAAGCATCCTTGGCATACTCAGATTCAGAAATGAATGTTCTATTCCTGCCTTGTGTAACTATGCTTCATCTGATCTTCCAAATATTATGTCTTCTTTCTTGACCAGCCTCACCATCCTTTGATTACTATTGTTGTTGAAATAAAGATTGTAATCAAATCCCCCACACTGAAAACCAATCTTCTTCAAATACTGATATAGCCTTCAGTACCATTCTCTTGGGGTGTATGATTTGCACACCAGTCGTGCTTTGTTTCGAATCATTGTGCCATCTTCGTTCATCTTGTCTAAATAGACCCATTTTGTCCTGATGACGTTTTTATCATCTGGCCTCGAAACAATTTCCCAGGTCTGATTCTTCTCAATTCTGACCTATCTCTTCATTCATGGCATGATCCCAGTTTTCATCTTCAGCTGCATCAGCAAAGCATTTCGACTCAACCTGAGATAGTAATGATGTCTGCTGTAGTGATTTCATTCTCTTTGTCTGAACTGGATCTCACTGATCACTGATGATAGTCTGCCTGTCAATTTCAGCTCGATTATTTGTATTTTGTGCAGATAAGGATTTTACATCCTTGTACTCGTCATCAGTATCTTATTCTGAGTCACCCTCAGCCACTTATTCTCCCCCTGTGTTGCTTTCTTCCTCAACACTTTCGTCAGGAAATTGTTCACTGACTCATTTTCAGTGGATTCATTTCTTTCAGCTACTTTTCGCAGCTTCTTGGTATCCTGAAAAACAGTCAGCTGATACCACAATGTTAGATCAAAATAAATAAGCATGAAATACTTGATCACTGCTGCTTCTCTCATAGTATGTCTTCTCTCGATAGACAACTCTTGAGCTGGGTCATCCAATTATTTCCTTGATGGATCTGGCATCTGATTTTGTTGTTGAATGCTCCCCCTATGTTATGCAACACTTCCTGGGGTTAGGCCCAACAGTTTAGACCCATAACACGTATTTTCCTCCTGCATCATTCGTTCTCATCTTCCAATCATATTTGAGCCACTAACAAAATCTCTAAGCCTACGGAGTTGAAACTCGGTGTAGGAAACAAGAGATAAAGTTAATAACACAATCACTTCCTATTGTGCTCTGTTGCTCTCCTTCTTCTTCAACTCTAGTATCTGATTTGAATCAATTGAAACTCTAGAGCATATCATTTCTCCACTTCGCATCCTTAGATGCCACTTCCCCTTGGATTGTATCTCCCTAAAACCTGAAACACAAGAATCATCAGTTAATAGCATTTATATACATAGGGAGAGGGGTTTCTTCTAGAATCCTCAACATGAGGATGATGGTTGATCCTGATGGTTCAACCCTTTGATTCTTTCTTGGAGCGCACCACACTCCTTTCTTGCTTCCTCCAACTGCCTGACCAACTTCAACTGTTCTGGCCATATGACTAGGCATTCTTTGCTCACATTCTGAGCCTTTTTCTGATATGAAGATTTTGCAGACTTGGCCTTTCTCACAATCTGGGGTTTAGACCAACTGGTACACATTTCGATATTTGATGTTCTACCGAAATTCCATTTCCCTTGATTGTTTCTCGGTGCAGGAATCTCCTTTCTTGTCGTCTTCCCTGTCTTCTTTGTCCATTGTAGGGATCTGCCTTTTTCTTCCACTTCTCGTTGCAAAACACGACATGTGGATTTTTCGATGCATTCTTTGCTTATCTGCCTTTTATCAGATTTATGAGTCACCGCCCTATTTTTCATTGGTGGTGGGTCCTCCATTGAACGTCCATTCTTCTTTATCACCATTGGAGTAGATCTCCCCTTAATCTTCCAGGTTTTCTCACATTCTCTCCTTGAGAGCTGTTGTGAGTATGACATAGGAGGTGACTGATACACCTTTCGTTCAGCTCCACGTGATTTCCCTGAGGCTCGAAGCCTATTCTTCTCCTTACCACTTTGTCTCCCAGTACAGGCTTCTTTCTTGTACACTTCCTGTGGTGGAGATCTCTTTTCTTGTTCCTTTCCCTTTCCTACTTTCTTCTTACTGCAATGTCTCGCCATGTGCCCATAGTGAGAACATATAAAACATTTTCCCTCAAAGGCATACCTCATTTCATCATCTCTCTGCTGAGATGTTGATGCACCTTGAGTTCTTCCTCTAATATTGTTCTCCTGAGCTTCCTGACACATGCTCATGGTGTGTCCCATTCTTCCGCAGTAATAGCATCTGATATATGCTTTCCTCTGAGAAGCTCTTCTTTCAAATTTCTCATGATGCTTCTTCCTGTTCTCAGATTTATTAATGTCTCTCTTTTCACAGCCTGAAATGTACACCAGAGCCTCTGTACAGAAGCTTGATGTGTGGCCATGAACTCCGCAGAAATAGCACACATCATCACTCCTTGAAACTATCCTCATAGGCCTATCTCCAGCACCTACAGGATTTTTCTTACCTTTGTAAATTTTCACTGCATTTTTCTTATCATCCATAGGAGTGGAATTATCATATCCAATGCCAGCATTTCCAAAACTTGCTGGTCTTTGAGCTGAGAAAATATTATGTTGTTTCTCTTCAGAAACAACATATCTGTTCTTCATTTTATCATCACTTGTCGAAGGATGATCAAATAGCAAGTGCAGTGCATCCTTCAACTTGGGCTTATCTTTGGATTTAGACTTCTCTATTTCCTGCTTGACTGATTCGAGCTCTTCTACCAACTTTTGAATCTTCATATCCCTTGATTCAAGTTGGACATTATGTTTTTCCTTGAGAAGCTTCCCTCTACTTACCTCATCTTCCAGTTCATGCTTCAGCTTATCAACCATGTCATTTTTCTCCTTTACCTTCAATTTTTCTTGAGCGACAGAGTCAGAGCAACATGCATTCTCTTGTTGTAGCCTTTGATTTTTCTGAACTTCTGCAGACAACTGTGCTGCTAGATCATTATTTCTGGCTTTAAGATTCTTTGCTTCATCTGACATTTGACTCTCTTCATAATCACCAGCCTTTTGTTTTCCTTTCATTCTGGCCATCTTCTGCAGCTCTTCAACACGTGAATCATTCTTCTCTGTTAGGTCAGTAACTATATCAATAAGCCTTTGATTTAAACATTTTAGCTTGTTGACCTCAATCTCCAATCCCTTGATCCAGATATCTTTAGATTTGGCTTCTTCAGTGTTTCCAACGTCACTTGGAATATTCGGTTCTTCGATGCTTTTGAATTGATCTTTCACTTTTCTATTCAAGCCATCGATCTCCCTTTTCTGTTCTTCAATCTTAAGCTTATACTCACTAACTGATTCTGAGTTCTCTGGTGCTGATAACTTGAGTTTCTCAATTTTATTTATCAACTCAGACTTCTCTTCTTCCTGCTGCTGCATATAGAGTTTGGCATCGCGAACAACTTTGTTAGCATTCTTGGTTTTGGCTCTCCAAACATCTATCTCTTCAAGAGCAGCCTCTAACTCAGCTCGCATATCTATTCTTCCTTCAATTTCTTCTTCTGTTTCAGTATCACTCTGATGCTCATGTACTTTACTCATTCCAACATCATGATTGAGTGAATCAATCTTTTCCCTTTCTGATTCATCCAAGCCTTCCTTCAGCAAGTTGTTTGATTCCTTTAGTTGAATCACACATTTTCCATATACACTTCCACACTGAGGAGTACCACCTGACTTCTGCTTGTTCTTGGATGTTTTTCCCTTTGCCATGGCTGATTGAGATAAGAGAAGACTGATTCTTTATGCACACAGATCGACTACACCAAGTTGGAGCAAACAAATCTGATAACAACAACCTTCCCTCTGATACCAATTGTTAGGGCCAATAGGGGCCTATATACCCTGAGAGGGGGGGGTGAATCAGGGTATGGATATTCTTTTTCCAAGTTCTCCCTGCCCCACTGGATCTTGACCTCTTTGTTACAAGGGTCACTTTGTTTGCACTTGTGTGGTTACTATGATCACTTGTCTCCTTTACCTGATGATGATGCTTTGAATGCAATGCAGGAAAGTAAGCAGGCAGACACAGAGATTTTTACTTGGTTCACCGCTAAGGGCTACGTCCAAGGAGCATACACCGACAAGTTGCCGGTCGTACCAAGTCCACTAAACTTCACTAGCTGTGGATTACAATGTTCGGGCTAGATCACTTCTATGCCCAGGCTCACTGCCTATACAAGGTTTAGGGTCAGCTCACTGCTTTCCCAAGGGTCACTCCCTGTTTCTCTCTCTCTGGCTCACTGCCGGTGGAGAGGATCACCTTCTTCCTCTTCCTAAGCTCACTGCTCTTGGAAGGGATTCACTCACAGTTTATAGACCTGTAGGTCTCTTCATTTTCATGAAGGAATGCATCTTCCTCTGTATGTAGATGCTCTGTTGAAGTCCAATTTTCACCCGTAGATGAATCTCACTTTGCACCGGATGTACCGGGCAACCTCAATTTTTACGCGCAACCCTTACGGTGTCTTGCGCGCAATTTCTATGATTTGCGCAAAATTCCTTTTTCGCGCAACCTCCAAATATTACGCGCAGCCTGGAAACTGCCTTGCGCGCAATTCACTACTTTCGCGCGAAATTCACTTTTCGCGCAATCTTCATTTTTTACGCGCAGCCTGGAAACTGCCTTGCGCGCAATTCACTGCTTTTGCGCGATATTCACTTTTCGCGCAACTACTGACTTTACGCGCAAACTTTAAGTTTACGCGCAACACCCTTTCTAACTTCAATTTCGCGCACCAGAGCTCGGGTATTTTCTATGTCTTGAACTCTCTTGAATGGAGGAGGGTCACTTCATATTTATAGGCAAAATCGACCCCGCGCGAAAAACCCTCCTTGAGCGCGTAATCCGCTTTGATCTTCCGCGCACAAACATTTTCCGCGCACTGCTCCATAATTTCGCGCACCTCATGCCTTTGCCATTTTACGAGCTTCGGACCTCGTAACACCTCTTGCGCGAAATACTTCATCCGCTATTTCGCGCGACACTTCAATTTTCCGCGCACGCCGCCAAAATTTCGCGCGCCTCATGCCTTTACCGATTTTCAAGCTTTCGGCCTTGAAACATCTTTTGCGCGAAATACAATTTCGCGCAACCCGCTGTTTTGCGCGCCACACTTCAAGATTTCGCGCAACCCTCTATTTTTGCGCGCCACGCTTGATTTTTCCGCACACCTCCTTCATTTCTCTCTCCTCAACCTTTGCCAACAGCATATCACTCCATTTTCCATTGGCGATTTTCAGGCCCAAAAAATTGGCAAACACTGGAAAACGGCGCCACCTTGTACTGCTCTTTTGTACCGCCTCCAGATCGTCCTTTCCTTTGTCAAAGTTCTTTGTCAACATGGAATGTCAACAACTTCTCGGGAACTCGACAATTCTCCATGGAAACCTGCTTTGTCAACAAACACAATCAACCCAAAAATGCTGCAATGTTACCTTGAGGGATTTTTGCCCAACACAATGCCTAGGGAACTTGTACCTATATCGAATCCTCGTTACTGAGGGGGTCATCCTCATGATCGTACTGCTGAATCCTAGAAGGTATGCATCGTGGAGGCATCCTGTAAGGAAACAAGATGTACCATGGTCAAAGAGTATATCTGGATAGCTGACACAAAGGACATGGAAAAAACAAACCATTCCTATATGATGCATGTACCTTTTATTCCCCTACAACCCATGTTTTCGTGTACCAAGTCGAAAAAGCAGGTTATCAGAGTCCTGGTGTATAGATATGTCGGCCGCCGCACCAACACTGTAGTATCTATCCTGAAAGTCGAACCTGAAACACCCAATACTGTTGCCCCAAACCAAACTCACAGACTCTTGGTCCTAAGGTAGAACCGACCACCTCTGATACCACTCTGTCGCGACCCATCCCAGTGGGGCTCGCGATGTGACTCCCCAAGCCCGCCTTCAATAGGCCAGGGGCTGGTGACTAGAACCAAGTAGGCATATTACTAACATTATAGGCATTGCCTATGTACCTGTACACACGCACACATATCCAAGCCCACAATTCTGAAATGTAAAAACCACTAAGGAACAAAAAAAATCCATGCATACAACTAAACCCAACCAAAAGAGTATGACGAAAGGTAGAGTACTAAAAAGTAAACTGGGCCAGAATACAAGCCCACCAAAAACAAGAGTCTAAAAACTGAAAAGTCCAAACTGTAAACACAAAAGGTACTGGGACTGCTCCTCGTAGTCGTAGGAATGCCTCGGCCTATAGGGAACTCAGAAAGCTCGGTCCTATCCTGGTCCGCCCTGGACTCTGTCAAAAGGCTGCTCATCTGCACAAGACACCAGACATGCGAGCAAAGCCCGTGCAGGGGTGAGTATAACAATAC
Organism: Viscum album; assembly: GCA_963277665.1. Classification (NCBI taxonomy): domain Eukaryota; kingdom Viridiplantae; phylum Streptophyta; class Magnoliopsida; order Santalales; family Viscaceae; genus Viscum; species Viscum album. Next base: position 1,270,863,536 of record OY728164.1, read on the forward strand.
TCAGTAGAGGACCCCGAAAACCAAAAAATAGTACACAAAGTAAAGGTACAGTCAGCTATGCACAGTGTATGTATACAGAACATATAGAACAAACCAGATATACTAAAAACCCAGACCTGTAGTCTAGCGACAAATCGCACAACCGCATACCCCATTAGGGTTTCAGTTCGAAGACTCCGCGAAGCAATCTTCTCGGGAGAACACACTCCACAAGACTTACAGCTCTGATGACGTCTGTCCGACAAGTACCATTCGTCGGGAACCATCACGAGAGGTATTCACACTCATTATGGGAGACACACTCCTGAGTGGGAAGATTTCCAATAGATAGAAACACTCATTACGGGAGACACACTCTTGGGTGGGAAAGATCATGATACACATATGAGGATCACTACCAGGGCCATGGTGGATACCGCGACTCATCCGGATTCACCAGTTAGGTGATACACCAGCTAGGTAGAGGATCAACGCCCAGTAGAGTTGGTCACGTAAATGTCTGACTCTACCTAGGGTCAAGAATGGATAGAGGATCTCGATTCGGGCCTCTCAGATGGATGTTTGACTCTATCACAGAAATTTCTGCTGAAGGGATCGTACTCCTGTGTGAGGAAATGATTCCTGACCTTCAGGGGGACGAGAAGAAGGGCACTAACCCAAAAAAAATATTTCCAAGATACGGTGAACAAGAGGACCATTCTGTTTTCCAAAAAGTACATGGTGTGTAGAAAAGTTACATGCCATGTTGTCTGGCCTCGGGTACTGCCCGTGTACAGCAGCCCGTGTCGTAAGGCCGGTCATGTAGAAAAACTGGGTACACAGCGTGTAGTACGATGTACACTCCGTGTCCGAGTGACTGGGGATGGACCCGTGTCACTGACCATGGGGCTATACACGGTCATCAACCCATGTACTACAATCCATGTTCGTGTACCCCCTGGATACATGTCGAGTTCCGCATAACCACCTCTTCCATGTTGTACACGTCGTGTCACCTGAAGCCGTGTAGATCATCCCATTTCCGTGTACTTCCCAAAATACACGCAGATCTTCGAGGAAAGTCCGACACGCCATCTGAATAGGGTCACATGCCGTGTGATTCCTCTCTGGCCCCCGAACCCTAGCTTCTGCCGTCATTACTACACGGCATGGTCCTCGGAAGTACAAGCCGTGTATTTTGGAAATTTCTAGAAATGACACTCTTCGCCAGTGTGCCTCCTGAGATACTCCAATCATTGATCCGGTCGTCTAATCGCCACGAAACCTTCAGGTTTTGGTTTCCTTGATACCATGAAGCCACTTCCAGTGTTTTCAGGCCTCCGATTGGCTCCAAAAACATGTTTTGATCTTCCCGAGCGAGGAACGCTCGAAGAACGGTCCTTCCCGATTCGGTCTGATTCGTCGCCTGCCATTGTCGTCGCACCTCTGCGAGGTCGTTGTGGTGTCGAACCTTCGATTTGGGATCGTTTCGTCATAGAACAAATGCGCAAAGATCTGTTGTTTGTCGCCCCATTAAGAACACAAAGAACACGCGAGAAAGGAAAGAGGGGGAAAGAAATCCAATAAAACAGCATGAGGAACGAACCTCCACCTTCATTTATCACAGCGTTGATCTTCTCCCATTAGTAGGCTTAAACAGAGAAAGATCAAATAATAAAATAAAACATGGATCAAATTCCCGAGATCATCCCAAAGAAAAATCCCTCCCGCAAGAACATACGAATCCGCGGATCAACTTGTTCGTGGTTGATCCGCGTTCGTCATTTTAAATCAAGAACGGGTAAAGAGGAAATTAAATAACAAACCCCTACCTCAACTGTGATCGATCACTGAAGAAGGTGTCATGCTTCCACTGCCATCGAGATCCTTCAACATCGTTGGCACAACGATTCTCAACTCTGATCCGTCGTCATTCCCTGTTGAGGGTTTGCTCCAGTGCTCCACGGATCCTCCAGCGATTTCTCCCAAAATTTCGCCAAAGACCACCAATCGCTTAACCCATTAAAAAGGGAAACATGATTTGAATTTAAGATACACTGCAGTATTAATGACTACATCTTTCCATTCTTGAGTCATTATGACGCGTCATTAAATAAGGAAATAGATGTCCCATTGCTGTGATGTAGTGGATGTTTCCATAAAATAAAATAAACATTTAGAAATTTATTTTATTTTTATTTTACTAAAAACATCCAAAAATAAAATTTTTCCATCAACCTACATAGGTCGATTTTATACTCATTCTTAAGTAAATTCATCATCTTGAACGCAATGGTGCCCTCAGATTTTTAATTTGGGCACCCATTTAGAAACTACCACAATCGTGCACAACTGCCGACTCACTTAACTTAAAAAGTGCAAACCACTATTCGAGGCTCACTGGGCTTCAGAATGATGTGTCGTTTTCGCGCCTAGTCTTGAAACAATTCCATATAATTTTTATAAAAGAATACACATAAAAATCCAAGACATTACAGTTGGTCAAGCTGAATAACATAACAAGATACTCATAGTGTCCATACCTACTCCCAAATTCAGTCTTTGAAATATCATACTCCTTTATTATGAGATTATGGAAACCATATTAAATATCAATATTACAGGACCACTTCTCCCCTTTAATATGATCAAATAAATCATCAATTCAGAGAAATGAAAACTTTTTCTTAACTATAAACTGATTGATCTTTTGGTATTCGACACACAAAAGAAGGGTTTCATCGGCCATATTGGTGAAAAGCACTAGTGTTGAACAAGGTGACACAATGAGATAAATGAATCCATTGGATATAAAATCATCCAACTAATTATTTAGTTCTTTTATTTCAATTAGTACAATACTGTAGGAGGGAATAGATACGGTATGAGTACCAAATACAAAGTTTATAGAGAACTCCACCTTCCTATCTGGTGATAGACTAGAAAATTTTAATGGAAAAACTTCTAGAAATTTAATAGTTACTAAAGTAAAATCAATATAAGAGGCTTCCTTCTCATATTCAACAGCATACAAGGATATCATCCTACCCAACTCTAGAAGAGGATGTCCATCACAACTAGACCTTGAGTTCCATTCTGGAAAACATGAAACTCCCCATCGAGGGTAGTAAAGGACACTAACTAATGATAAGAGTCAATTTGAGATTTCTGAACTACCAACCAATCCATTCCGATAATAATGTCCAAGGTACTCATCTCAAGAACCAAAAATTCACAAAAAAAACTCGATATTTGATAAAAAAAATTAGGGAATCAAATACCCTTCTCCCTCTTCGTCATGTGGGGTGTTGTGATCTCCTTCACAAAAGGCATGAGCTCCATTGGAAGATCCAATAATTCCATGATGCAGGTTGATATGAAAAAGTGAGAGACATTAGTATAAAATAAATTAGTCAATAATGATGAATTAATAGATATAGTACATATCACTGTCATGGGACCCACATAATTTCCCACTATAGATTCATACACTTAATGGATAAGCCTCGTTCCTAATGCCTATAGCTAGAACCCCATTATTCTTAAATAATATGACTATGCTAAATATCCTATCAATACTTATGATCTTGTACTACTAAAAGGGGAAGTAAAAACATAGAAAAACCTCTAAAAGTCTCTTGAACATCTGTATGAGCTACAAATATTTGGTGCCTCCATATAATCACACTTCGAGTTCCCAATATTATCACATTGAAAACAAGTCATTGGGACCTTAATAAACACTACATTAGATCTGGAAGATGTTTTTTTCATGTAATTATACTATTGTTTCCACTATGAGTCTCATTATACTTTCCATTTCCCTTAAATGAACCACTAAAACTACCACTATGAGTTGGAGGAACTCCAATCAACCCTAACTTACTAATCAGTTCAATATTCACCATCAAATCACTATCTATAAAATCAATATAATAGGTAATATTCAATATAAAAACATGAGACCATATATCTAATAGAAGAACCATCTAAAAAATTTGGTCTATTATTTTCTCATTTGACACCACCTCAATTGAAAACTGATCAAGTTGAACAAAATGATTGGCATACTAATCCACTTTTTAATCACCTTGGTGAAGGTTGACGAACTCCATGGACTTAGCTAGTACCATCGACTCTAGATATAATTAAACTATAAAATGGGTCTTGAAGACTTTCCACTCCAATCCCTTATTCTTCTATTCTAAAAACTATAACATTCCACCATCTCTAACTAGTCCCCTTAAGCTTTAATATGACACACTTCACCTTAATGGAATCTAGCATCTCTAAGAACTCTAAGAGTCATTCAATATTTCCTAACTAATCCTATACCTCCTAAGGATCATCCATTCCCTAAAAATATAGTGATTTTGGATGAAAAAACTCCTAGGATTTATCTCTATTATCTTCCCATTGAGTTTCCACCTCTTTAGCCTGAATGGGGGTAGGTGCATCTCCTTGGCCCAGAACCTAGACCACACACACTACTACCTCTATGATTTTATGGTCGACTGGAGAGTTTGCTTAATTTATTTTATCATTATCTCCCTTATAAATCCTAATAGTATGTATTATTAGGGTCATGGTACTGCACAACATCAATATACAATAAGGATACATTAGTCAAGAGACACAGGAATATGAACTCTGTTAATTAGAACTCAAATTGGGAACACAAACTCATATAAAAGTTTGGTAAAAGTATATAATAATATTAATTAATTCCTGAAATAAACCTTTTTTTAACCACCCATTGTAACTTAAGGCTTTCTAGGATGAGAGCTGGTCAGGAACTCACTCGTAACCTACCCCTAAAATCTTGATGATCCCATTTCCTACCTACCAAGACATCCCAAACTGCATTTTAGCATCCAAGAAGAGACAAAACCTTCCTTTAGTACTAATTTTTCATGACCCAACCTAGATAACCTGCTAAACCAGAACCCAAGTCATACCTAACATGGCATGAAGGGCATTCCTGGTCCTCATGGGTTGGAAACTAGCACTTTGGAATCAAGAATAATCAAAGAAGAATGATATTTCCATAATAATAACCAAACAATATGAAAGAAATGGATAAGAAACCATAAATAGTTGGTATTCCAAAATATTTAACAAGAGAAAGTACTAAAAAAGGCAAGTACAAAACCTGAGATAAAACAATAATCCAAAACATCATATAAACCAAAGACAACATCACCACCAAGATATCATCATAAAATATAGATCGCATATTCCACCTATCACCACCAACTCCAAAGGTCATCCTATTATGAAAACCCATCACCACCAAGTGGTTCTTTTCCTTTTCTTGGACCAGGAAAAATAAATTCTACATACACCCAAAGTTATATATAGGGTGTGAGAAACACTAGCCCAGTAGGGTCCCACCATGACATTTCATAAGGAGTCCATATCAAATAAACCAAATATGATCAATTTTAAATAAAAAATGCATGGTAATATTTTTCACAATTTGTAATAAAACATTCTTTTAAATAATTTCAATGGAAAGTATAAAACAAGCATGAATAATCATTTCCATCAAAACAAGCATGAATAAACATCTTAATCAAGTATTCATGAACAAATAATTTCATAAACACTCACATGTATAATTCAATTTAAAACATATTGTTGTGGTTATAAGACCTGGGGTTAGTCATATTGATGCTTAAATATCCTCACACTCTTAGTGAAATATGGATTCATGTGTGTACACTTCCTTAGGTCTCGGGATTAAGGGAAATAGGAGTCCACCCCAAAGAAAGAACTCCCTACCCTCATAAAAGTTTAGTTTTCATTCTAATCATCAATCCATTTCTGGGTAGAGAATACATGCCTATCATGATTGTCCTAGACTACCCACCTAACTACCCATGATCCCATGTGATTTAAAGAAATAAATAAAGGGGAAAATCATTCATCTCAAATCAGTTTCATCATTCATTATTCAAACCACCCCAAATAACATTTTCAACATGCACTACTAGAAAATCAATCTATATCCATAGACCTATAGCCACAGTTTTATAAAACCATGGCTATGGATATTTATTTCAAGGCTATAGCCATGGTATTTATAGAACTATGGCTATAGCCTGCACCTATAGCCATGGTTTTCTTAAACTATGGATATAGGTATTTTTTTAAGGCTATAGTCATGGTTTTCATGGAAAACAATAGACAGGGAGGAAGATCATGGCGAGTGCTTGAAACTTATCCTGCACTCCATGGAAGAAATTCTAGACAAGGCGGTCTGACCCAATGTATTAGAAGAATATATTAAAAGAATTTATGAAAGTAGGTTTCAAGTCGATTCCAACGAGGAGCAAGAAGCGTGGATAGATAAACAAGATTGAATTTTGGCCCGGGGCTTCAACCAGAGAAAAATTGACTCGGAGGAATTCATTCAGACAATGGAAAGGATGATCACTCACTTTGAAGAGCTTATGAGAGAGGATCTAGATATGTAGGTTAGTACGCTGCAATGGGAACTTTATAGAGTAGCTGATTCAAGTAACCTTAGTCTAGTGTTTAATTGTTTTGTGAGTTCTTTCATCACATAGTGGTCTCTTGTGTGCGAACTTTGGTTTTCCATTTTTTCTTAAAATGGCATAATAAAAATTTAAATTTGGATGGAAGGTTATAGCCATGGTTTTTATGGAACTATGTCTATAGGTTATTTTTTTGAAGGCTATAGCCATGGTTTGAACTATGGATATAACCTTTGCCTATAAAAATTGGTTTCCTAAACCGTGGATATAGGTTTTTCTGAATTTTATTGCCACAATTTTCATAGAATCATGGCTATACCCTTCACCTATATCCATAGTTTAGGAAAACTATGGATACAGGTTTCCCACCTAAGTGTGGGAAAAAATCATGTGGGAATTTAACGGGAATAACTATTACCACAAGTTTTCTTCCTATTTCCATGGTTTTTTAAAATATAAATAATATATATATATCATAAGTTGGTTTTGGTGTAGTTATAAGGTGCCTTATTACCCGTAGGAAAGGTATGGAGATCAAATTCTGCTGGAAGCAATTTATTTTACACCTATAGCCACAGTGGATAACTAGGAGGTCTATTTCCATGGTTTCAAAAACTATGGCTATAGGTTTTGGTTCCATGGTTGCAGCCATAGAAATATACCATTACAATCATGGTTATATATTTTTATTTAGTCACACCAATAGGAGCCACAACCCATTGAAACCATGTTTATAGATTATATCCATGGTTTTTACCCCTATATCCATGTTTTTGGACCATGGATATAGAAAAAAATTTAACTTGTAATTCCATATCATTTAAAAACCAATATCAAACGCTTTTCATCAAAACACGTGTCTTTAAAAACAACTAATTTCATTCAAAATCCATAAAACATTTCTTTCCTTCATTTCTCAAGAATCGTCATCAAAGTCATTCTTCAAATCATTTATTTCAATTATAAATCATTCTCTAAAAATCACACACCATGACATTTGAAAAAAATTATCAAGAATATCAATTCATGTTTTGGAAATAAATTTTAAACTAAATAAGCAATAATGGTTTCAATTGATGGGAACTATATTATGAAACCACCTACCTCAATTCATGGCATCGTTAGTCGCCAACAAGGGATCCACAATCATAGAGAGATGAAGGGATAGAATCAACCAAGTGGAAATCCTTGAAAAAAACTTCACTTTCCCTTTTCCTCTTCCTCTATTCTTTTATTTTTTCATATTATTCTATATATTAGGCCTTATAGTTGGACATGGTGGTAACTCTCTTGGATAAGGTGGATGATAATCTTAAAATATTTTATTACTGAGATTTATAAGGTCTAAACTACCCTAATATCATGGTAATAAAAGAAGGAAATGATATTTCAATAAATTTTGGGTAGGTGTTTCTCTATAACATTATTTCCTTGGCTTAATTTTGGTAATTTCATTTTTCTAAAGTGATAGATTTGATCATTTTTAACCAATACTGATTTTTCTTGATGGATTTGTAATTTTTCATCACACCTTTTTTATTTCTGTTTGATAAAGTGGGGGTTTCAATGGTTTCTAAGTTTTATTCACATAAAAACTAGTTTTATACTTATATAGTCTTTATTGAAATTATTTAAAGGTTTTTTTGAATTCAAATGGATTTTAAAATGATAGTTATAAGGGTGTGTGGTTTTAAAGAGGGTGGTCATAAATTGTATTATGGTGTTCCTAGTAAAGACTTGTTTGGCCATGTTGTTATTTGATGATGATGTTGGTTGTTTTTTATACATATGTGTTGATGAGTATATTTTGATTATTAATATTGGAATATACATACTTATTGTTGGTCGGAGTGGACACTCAAGAGGGGGGTGAATTGAGTTCCAATTAAAAATTTCTGTTAAAAAGATTTCTCTTAAAGTCCCTCAATTTAAAACCAAAGTTAAACTGTAGTGAATTTATACAGATTGCAAATGTTCAATTGGATTCTTAAATATTGATTAGATATCAATCAATTTAATCACAGGATTAAATTGGCTTTTGAAGCTAACCTACCGGTTCACAACAAGCATAAACACTTGCTAATTTAACTATCAAAGTAACTTTAAAATAGTTTTGTATTTCAAAGTAATAGCAGCGGAATAAAAGATACATGTATTATACTTTAAATTATACTAAAAAATACAGCAGATATAACCAAGAGGTTCAGTCTCAAGCAGAGACTTAGTCCTCTCAAATTTATATATAAATTTTATCCACACCCTGGATCGGAGTTAACGACAGTTCAATACTGTCCAGGTCCTAAGACCTCTACCATAGTTCTTCGTGGGAAAACAAAGACAACAGCACACAGACTGTCCAGGTCACACTTGACCTCTACCACTATCCTCAGTAGGACACGGTATGATGTATGGAGTTTGGAATGAGGATTTAGTAACCTCCAGTTTAACACAGAAGACAGTGTGTGTGTAAAAGATATACAGAGTGCACACACTACTCAATAGTAAATAACAATTCACTTAGAGAGAGTATATGAAAGTTTAGAAAGCTGTAGTGATTGTAAGTGCAGCTCTGGACTCGTTGTATTTAGTAGAGATTCTTCTGATTCCTTCTGTGGTTTTTCTGTTGAAAAATAGAGTATTGTGGTTCAGCTTGATGTCCTTCGCAATTGAGTGTGTTTTCTAATTTCTAGTGTTCTTCGTGTGTTCTTTAGGAGTGCTGGATTGCATGCATGAGAGTTCTTTTATGATCTTTCAAATTCCCTCTTCAAGTTCCTCGTGTGTTCTCCCTGTTTGTATGTATATTCATGGAAGAATTCTCTCTCAATTCCTTTTTTTACCCTTTTTTACTACAGCTCGATCTTCCTTTTATTCCACACACTCCAGTAATGGGAATGATTACCTTTTTCATAGGTACGAGGTACAGTCTCCTGAAATGACAACAACTAACATTAAATATCATTAATTGCATTAAAAACATCAAATATGACCATTGAAATTAAATAAGAGTTTATAGAAATTCAAACAGTTTTTATGACTATCGGTGAGTCATGAGATCGGTGAGTCATTTTGAATCTACATCGGTTTTGGTAGCATCAACATCATTGGTTCATCATCAGTGCGACCGTTCATCATTAGTGTGATCTTTCATCATCGGTGTGACCGTTCATCAGCGATGCGACTGTTCATCATTGGTGACTTGGAAAATAACTAACGGTGAGTCAAGACATGAAATTTTCACAAAGTGTCTGTTCAATCCAGAATACTTTCAGGTCAACCGTAAAACACAAATTAACATAGATAAACACATGTAGACATGATTTACACATATTTAGAACAATTTTAACAAAAAACTAAATTGAAATAAATAAAACCAAGATTTTTTATTATTAAAATAACCATTTCATAGAGAGTTCAACAATCTCCCCCTTTTTGATAATCACAAATCAATGGCATAAATGAAGAGAGAATATAGTATGTCATTCAGTATGCTCCCCCTATAAAAAATAATATATTCCAAAAGATAAAACAGGGTTAGAATATAAAACAGAACTTATATAACTGAGTCATTCACCCCATATAATACAAGTCATATAATACAATTTATTCTCATTATTACTCCCACGGAGATACAGAGGCATCATTTCTCCCCCTGTGTATGCATGCATGTGGTAAATAGCCAGCATGGACTCATATGCACATTAATTTCACCCATTCATATGCATGATCTCCCTGATTTCACATATTCATGATCTCCCTGATTTCTCATATGCATGATCTCCCTGATTTCTCATATGCATGATCTCCCTGATTTCTCATATGCATGATCTCCCTGATTTCTCATATGCATGATCTCCCTGATTTCTCATATGCATGATCTCCCTGATTTCTCTCCCCCTTTGGGATTATCAAAACAAAGATATAAGGAAGATAAGAAAGAAGATTCCATATCAACAATGAGTACAAAAATCACAGACAAAAGTGAAAAGTACAAGAAATAGACACCTTATCAAAAATTGACAGATACAGCTATTTCTCGGGGTGCAAGGGAGATTTTCCTTTAGCAGTGGGAGGAATGGATGGTCCAGAAGGTGGTTGGGTGGAAGGTTGAACTGGCCGGATGGATAAAGGAGTCAGGATGACCCGAGATGGATGAATTGTGGGTTCCAAGGTCACCTGCTGCGGAGAAGATCTTTCAGAAGGAGGCTGTTGAAAGACTTGGCCAAATACTGGAGAGAGCTTAAGAAATAGACAGCTGACCGGGAGCAACATCTGATGATTGAAGAGACTCAGCAGTAGGAAAAACAATGGCCTTATCTTGAACATGTAGGTAGGGTTTTAGAAAATTGATGAAGTTCGGAATTACTTCTCCACCGTACTTCATAGCCTTTTCAAAATCATCCTTATTCTGCATGAAATTTTCTAAAGTAGGAGTAAAATCCTTCAACTGCTGAACTTGAGCCTTAAAAGCTTGAGTAACTGGAGGGAGTCCCAAATTGTTAGCCAGTACTTTAAAATGATGATTCAACTCATGCTTGGTGTAAATATTAGAGAAATAATGATCCACTTTCTCCTTAATCTCTTTTTGAGCCTTGGTAGCGTCGGTTGAATACAACTGCACCATCTTATGAATATGATCACTATGATCTTTCATATTTTTCAAATAATCTAAATCCAAAATCTTCCCAAGAGCTACCATCTCTTCTCTAATAACATCCTTTAAAGTATTAAGCTCATAACCGGTAATCTTGGATACTTTTGAAGAACTATCTTGAGAAACAACTTGCGTGATCTCAACTTTCAACTTCCTCAAATATGCCTTCTTCAAATGTTATATCAAATTTCTTAAAACTTCCATCATACCAGAGATGGTTGTTCTAAACTCTCCAGACAGAGAAACTAGATTGATTCCTAAATCCTTGAGTGTTTGATTCAAAGAGGTAATGTGTCTGCCAATCAACTCACTATAATTGCACAGGTCTGGTTTGATAAGGCTTACCACTCCTTGAGCCAAATCATCCATAGCAGCTTCAGATAAAGTCATAGGAGCAGGAGCATGAATATGAGATAACTCATCTTTAACATTCTCCCTAACATCTTGAATCAATTCAACCTTAAATCTGTCAAAGTCAGATTTAGCAACTGCAGGATTAGTTCTAGCTTGAAACACTGAAGGATCAGATCATACATCTGCTCTTTTCAAAAATTTTGCAACTAATTGAGCCTTAACTGAAACATTTACACCTGTAAGATCTACTTATACACCTTCCTCTTCCTCTGGGTAATCTAATCCCAGAACAGCAAGACCTGGATGTTCTTCCCATGCGGCTTTGCATGAAGGATACATAGGTTTCACAAACTGAGCTCGTCCAGAATTTTCAGGAAGGACTTCCTCATCCTCATCACTCTCCAACTATTATGTCCTCTCAGCCTCAAGGAAATTTTCTTTCTCAATTGGTTGGGGTTGAGTATCATCTTGGATCACATTCTGACCTTTTATAGGTCGAGCGTCAGCATCATCAGCATCACCACCATCACTATCACTGCCACCACTACCACCATAACCATCAGTATCACCCTCATCACCATCATTGCCTTCATCATCATCATCATTATCATCATTAATTGATTTCTCACTTGAACCGTCTGTACTTCCAGATTCATACTCCTCAGAGGTTGATTCATCAGTCTCATCTTCTTCTTCTTCATCTAAAAGTGGTTCAATATCAGGTAATTTGAGAGGAGGGCTTTCCGAACCAAATTTCATCCTTCTTTTCTTTGGGCTAACAGTATCAGGATCACTCCTCTCATCAGGAGATGATTCAGCCTCCTATTCAGCATTCAGATTATCACCATATTCTTCTTCTTATGTTCCCTTCTTACTAGATTCACCAGTTTCCTTAGGAACTAATGCTTCCTATTCTTCATCTGAATAAACCACTTCCTTATCAGGTTTTAAACTAGGATCTCTTATCTACTTTGGTCTCCTTGGATGATTAGTATAATTGAAGGACACATATAACTTTTCTTCATCAGCAACCCAAGATTTCTTCCATGGGTTCCAATTGATTTTCATCCTATTACAAATAACTTTGTTGAAATAGAAGCTAATTGATGAGATACACTCATCTCCATCATTCACACCGCCCAATAATTTCAACATGGAAGAAATTTTCTTAGAATAAAACAGAGTAGTAGCTTTTTTTGAAGGATTTATCATCTCAACAATATGCTCAGAAAAATATCTACACAGATTGATATTTTCACTATTCAATAAGAGGAATAACAGAAACACATCTTGATACTTTACTGAAGCAAAGTCACCTTTTCTAGGAAATATTTGATGTTGAATAAATTTAAATAGGATTCTATTCTCACCATCCAACTCAGCAACAGTTATCCTTTTCAATTTAGACTTCCCAGTCAATAACTCCAGGGCTAGCTCATAATAAAAGTAATCAGTTGTGGGAGGAATATTACTAGAATAGTCCTTGTATCTTCCATTGTGAGGTACTCCTAGACATTCAGCCCACTACTTTGATGAAAAATTAATCATTTTCCCTTTTAATATAGAATACAATCTCACAACCTCTACTCCATCCAATACTATATCTAGGTTAAAATAAAACTCATTCACCAGATTCAGGTAAAAGACCCTATCATTATCGCAGAACCAATTCTTCCAACCTTGCATTTCCAACACTTTTAAGAGAATAGACTTTCTAGATAAAACTCATTCTGAACATATTTCTTTTTCAGCTATAAATTCCCATTTTTCTAGCTCCGGGTTCACAGACCTCTGCGTCGTACTACTCGACTCACCTCGAGAACGCTTGATAGGTGAAGTTCCTTCAGATTCCTTGCCCTGCCTCTTTTGCTTGGCCATTCTGAGGTTTGAGACAATCAAGAGGCTTGGAAAGATTCAAAAGGCTCAGGTTTCAAAAAAGAGAAGAGAGATTTCGATGGGAAATGGAATATCAATAGTCTTTAGAGAATGAAATAGTCACGTGTCATTATTTGTATCATTTAGGGTTACAAACAATAAAATATCGATTAAGTAAACAGCGTTGTTTTAAACAGACAATAATGATTTTAAAAATAGTACAACCCAATCAGTAGCACTAATAGACTTGATAGATCAGTTTGACAGATCGGTTTGACAGATCAGTTTCACGGATCGGTTTCACGGATCAGTTTCACAGATCGGTTTGACAGATCGGTTTGACAGATTAGTTTCATAGATCTGTTTCACAGATCGGTTTCACTGATCGGTTTCACAGATCGGTTTCACAGATCTATCATACCCAACTCTTGTCTAATTGAGTCTATCCTTTCAGAATTTAATAGCTTGGTGAAAATGTTAGCTAATTGATGTTCAGTACCTATAAACTCAAGAGTAATATCACCTTTTTGGTAGTGATCTCTTAAAAAGTGATGTCTGACATCAATGTGTTTGGTTCTAGAGTGAGACACAGGGTTCTTTGAAATGTTAATTGCACTAGTGTTATCACAGTTGATTTAAACATGCTTAAAATCATATCCATAATCCAAGAGAGTGTGTTTCATCCATATAATTTGTGCACAGCAGCTACCAGTAGCTATATACTCTACTTCGGAAGTGGAAAAAGTTACAGAATTTTGCTTCTTACTACACCAAGATACTAAGTATTTCCCCAATAAATGAAATGTTCTAGATGTGATCTTCATATCCAACTTGCAACCAGCAAAGTCAGCATCTAAATAACTCATTATCTCAAAGGACTTTCCTTTTGGGTAAAACAAACCTAAGTTTACAGTGTGTTTAAGATACTTAAAAATTCGTTTAAAAGAAAGTAAATGAGATTCTTTTTGATTAGCTTGAAATCTTTCACACATACACACACTAAACATAATATCTGGTCGACTAGCAGTAAGGTAAATTAAGCTTCCAATCATACCTCTATAATTTTTTTGATCCACTGGTTTCCCAGTTTCATCTGCATCCAATTTACAAACTATACTCATAGGAGTATCACTTTCCTTAATACTATCCAAACCAAAACGTTTAAAAAGATCCTTTGTATATTTACTTTGATTCAAAATAATACCATTTTCATTTTGGAAAACTTTAAATCCAAGAAAATATTTGAGTTCTCCCATTAAACTCATTTCAAATTCATTTTTCATACTCTTTGAAAAATAAGTACATAATGAATGTTTAGAAGATCCAAAAATAATATCATCAACATAGATTTGTACTATCAAAACATCTTTAGAAATTATTTTAATAAAAAGAGTTGGATCAGCAATCCCTTTAGTAAAACTTTTTGAAATAAGAAAATTACTAAGTCTATCAAACCAAGATCTTGGAGCTTGTTTTAAACCATATAAAGCTTTATAAAGTTTAAAAACTCAACTTGGAAAATGAGGATTAGTAAATCCAGGTGGTTTTTCAACAAAAACATCTTCAACAATAAAACCATTTAGAAAAGCACTTTTAACATCCATTTGATATAACTTGAAATTCAAATGAGAAGCATAGGCAAGTAGAATTATAATAACTTCTAATCTAGATATAGGTGAAAAGTTTTCCTCATATTATATACCTTCCTCTTGACTATATCCTTGTGCAACTAGCCTAGCTTTGTTTCTAACTATATTTCCTGATTCATCAACTTTGTTTCTAAAAACCCATTTAGTGCCTATTTTTAAAGTGTCCTTAGGTCTGTCAACTAATTCCCAGACTTTGTTTCTTTCAAATTGATTTAACTCTTCTTGCATATCCATTACCCAAAATTAATCATTGATAGAATCATTGACATTTTTTGGTTCTAGATGTGAAAGAAAAGCTTGATGTTCAACCTGGTTTCTTAGAGAAGCTATAGTCTGTGTCCCTCTATCAAGATTACCAACAAAAGCATTTAAAGGATGATTCTTTAGAATCCTAGTTTATCTAGTAAAGATAGGGCTAGAAATTTCAGGTTCATCTCTAAGTTCAACTTCAACAGAAGCAGATTCTGGAATATGTCCAGAACTGGATATTTTTACAGCAGGTTCTTTAGATTTATCATTAAGGTCCAGAACAGTCAAATCTTCTTCAAGATTTTCAAGAGAGGTTTTAGGCTCATGTGGATTAGTTTCATCAAACTTGATGTGAACAGATTCTTCCACACATTTGGTTCCTTTGTTAAAGACTCTATAGGCTTTACTAGTTAAAGAATAACCAAGAAAAATTCCTTCATCACTCTTAGAAGAAAACTTTTCAAGATTATCCTTTGTATTAAGAATAAAAACTTTGCAGCCAAAGACTCTGGAGTAACTAACTTTAGGTTTTCTATTATTCCATAATTCATAAGGGGTCTTCTTGAGAACAGGTCTAATTAAGACTCTATTAATAATATAACAATATGTATTCACATCTTCAACCCAAAAGTAAACAGGCAGGTTATACTCATTAAGCATGGTTATTGTTATTTCTTGAAGGGTTTTATTCCTTCTTTCTACTACACCATTCTGTTGAGGTGTCCTAGGAGTAGAAAAGTTGTGACTATAGCCATTGTGTGAGCAATAAGATTCAAAATCATGATTTTCAAACTCACGACCATGGTCACTTCTCGGGGTTTTAATCTTAATTCCACTAAGGTTTTCCACAAACTTTGAGTATTTAATAAAGTAAGAACAAGCTTCACTTTTGTGAGCCAAGAAGTATACCCAAGTATATCTAGAAAATTCATCTACTATGACATAGACAAAGTGCTTCCCATTCAAAATATAAAATCTAGAAGGTCCAAACAAGTCCATGTGAATCAACTCGAGAGGTTGAGAAGTTGAGAATTCTTTCTTTGATTTAAAAGAAACTTTATGTTGCTTTCCCTTTTGACAGTGATTACAAACTTTGTCAATTAGGAATTCAAGTTTAGGTAGGTCTCTAACCAAGTTCTTCCTAGTCAGATTTCTAAATGAATGTATATTATAGTGTCCTAATCTTCTGTTCCAAATCCAAGACTCTTTATGAAAAGCATTTAAACAAGTAACATTTTTATTAGCTAAAGAATTCAGATCAACAACATAAACATTTTCATTTCTCAAGACAGAGAACACTAAAACATTTTTAGAGTTAAAAAAATAACAGGAATCATTTTCAAACTTAACATTAAAGCCATCATCACACAATTGAGAAATACTTAACAGGTTATACTTAAGTCCATCAACAAATAAAACTTTAGAAATCAAAATTGAATCAGTGTTACCAATCTGGCCTAGTCAGATGATTTTTCCTTTAGAATTATCACCAAAGGTGACATGGCCTCCATCAACATTTATTAAGCTTTTAAAGCATGAATAATCTCCATACATGTGTCTCGAACATCCATTGTCCAAGTACCATACCTTCTTGTGAGAACTCTTCAAACAGGTTTCCTACAAAACAGATTTAGATGGGAAATGATTTTGGTACCCAGATCTTCTTGGGTCCAGATAGGTTATCAATCAAAGATTTAGGTACCCAGATTTGTCTTATGGGTCTCATATAATTTACAGAACCAATAGATTTTGAAATATAAACTTTATTTGATCTATAACCATACGGATGACTGGTTGAAGCATATAAATTTCCAGAACTGGAACAAGCAAAATTTTGTCCAGACTTAAGAATAAATTTAGTTTTAGTAAACTTTCTTTTTCCAGGTTGATAACCTATTCCAGTAGAATACTTTGGTGCCACTTGATTTCCTAGCATTTGAGTTAGAGTTTCCTTTATATTTGTTAAATTTTCTAAGTCCTTTATAAGTTTCTCATTAGACAATTTCAGTTCAGTATTTTCCTTTATCAGTTGATCATTATTTTCCTTTTCTATATCAAGGGCAGAATTAACATTGGCAGTGAGGGCATACTGTTTCTTTAAGGCTTTGTACATGTCCTTAAGTTCATTATAGGTTTCTTCTAGCATGTTACAATATTCAAATAGTTCCTCACTAGACTTGTTTTCATATTCAGAATCAGTTCCAGAATAATAATCATTCTGCATAGAAGAAATAGGTACCTCAGAGGTATTGTTCATGAAGCACATGTTGGCACGATTCTTTTCAGAATCAGAAACTTCAGATTCACTTGTGTTGTCTTCTGAATCACTCCAAGTAGCTTTCATGGATTTCTTTTACTTATTGTCTTTTTAGTCATATTTCCTTTTGAACATCAATTTTGGACAGTCTTCTTTAATTTGACCTTTCCTTTTTCATTCATAGAAGACAACTTCATCATTCTTGTCAGGATTTTTCCAAACCTTTTTCCAATGTCCCTTTTTGTCATAATTTCCTTTGTAGTTTGATTTTCTAAAGAATCTCTTCTTCCTATAGAACTTCTTGAATCTCCTGGATATTTGAGACATCTCTGTATCACTGTCAGAATCTGAATCTTCACTTGTTGAACTTTCAGTTTGTATTTTAACTTTTTCTTTGTCCTTGCTCCTCGAAGTAGTAGATTTAAAAGCTACATACTTCCTTTTAGGTTCATCATCTTCTTCCTTATTCACCTTGAGTTCTTCTTCATACATCATAAGCTTACCAATAAGCTCCTTGACTGGTAGTTTTCTTATGTCACATGATTCTCTAATTGAGATAGAAGTTCCTCTCCATCGATCTGGTAGACATATTAATATCCTCATGATTTGTTCCTTAGCAGTGACATCTCTTCCAAGAGTGATCATTGTATTGACAATATCATTGAACCTGAAATACATGTCAGAGATAGGTTCATCAGTCTTCATTTTGAAATTATCATATTTAATAGTATATGTATTAAATCTCATTTCTTTAACATTAGTTGTTCCTTCATGAGAATCACTCAAAGTATCCCATATTTCATAGGCAGTTTTACAAGTAGATATTCTATTGAACTCTCCATCTCCCAAAGCACAATACAGGGCATTTATAGCTTTATAATTATTATTGTAAGCTATATTAGTAGATTCATCCCAAGTAGTTCTAACAATTGCTGGAATCTTATATTTAGTTTCTATAGCAGTCCGGATATCAAATCCCATACTTTCTAAATGAATTTTCATTTTCATTTTCCACTGGGCATAATTTGTACCATTAAAGAAAGGTGGCTTGTTGGTAGCAGCACCTTCTAGTCTATTATCCATAACTAGAGTACTATAGTTTATCAAATAACTTTAAAGAGATAAAATTTAGAACTAATAGAAATTTAAGATCTTTAAAATATAACTAAAATCTTAGTTGCAAAATAGATTAGTTGAAAACGTTGATAAACAAAAAAAATCCTCTGATACCAAATGTTGGTCAGAGTGTACACTCAAGAGGGTGGGTGAATTGAGTTACAATTAAAAATTTATGTTAAAAATATTTCTCTTAAAGTTCCCCAATTTAAAACCAAAGTTAAACTGTAGTGAATTTATACAGATTGCAGATGTTCAATTGTATTCTTAAAGATTGATTAGATCTCAGACAATTTAATCACAGGATTAAATTGGATTTTGAAGCTGACCTACTGGTTCACAAAAAACATAAACACTTGCTAATTTAACTATCAAAGTAAATTTAAAATAGTTTTTTATTTCAAAGTAATAGCAGCGGAATAAAAGATACATGTAGTATACTTTAACTTATACTAAAAAACACAGCTGATATAACAAAGAGGTTTAGTCTCAAGTAGATACTTAGTCCTCTAAAATTTATATATAAATTTGATCCACACCCTAGATCGGGGTTAACGATAGTTCAATACTGTCCAAGTACTAAGACCTCTACCATAGTTCTTCGTGGGAAAACAAAGACAACAGCACACAGACTGTCCAGGTCACACTTGACCTCTACCACTATCCTCAGTAGGACACAGTATGATGTATGAAGTTTGGAATGAGGATTTAGTATCCTCCAGTTCAGCACAGAAGACAGTGTGTGTGTAAAAGATATACAGAGTTCACACACTGCTCAATAGTAAATAACAATTCACTTAGAGAGAGTATATGAAAGTTTAGAAATCTCTAGTGATTGGCAGTGCATCTCTCGACTTGTTGGATTTAGCAGAGATGCTTCTGAGTCCTTCTGTGGTTTTTCTATTGAAAAACAGAGTATCGTGGTTCATCTTGATATCCTTCACAAGTGAGTGTGTTTTCTGATTTCTAGTGTTCTTCGTGTGTTCTTCTGGAGTGCTGGATTGCATGCATGAGAGTTATTTTAAGATCTTGAAAATTCCCTCTTCAAGTTCCTCGTGTGTTCTTCTTATTTGTATGTATATTCATGGAATAATTCTATCTCAATTACTTCCTTTTTTTACCCTTTTTTACTAGAGCTCGATCTTCATTTTATTCCATGCGCTCCGGCAATGGGAATGATTACCTTTTTCATAGGTATGAGGTACGGTCTCCTGACATGCCAACAACTAACATTAAATATCATTAATTGCATTAAAAACATCAAATATGACCATTGGAATTAAATAAGAGTTTATAGAAATTCAAACAGTTTTCATGACTATCGGTGAGTCATGAGATCGGTGAGTCATTTTGAATCTGCATCGGTATTGGTAGCATCAGCATCGGTGGTTCATCATCAGTGCAATCGTTCATCATCGGTGTGATCGTTCATCATCGGTGCAACCGTTCATCATCGGTGCGACCGTTCATCATTGGTGACTTGGAAAATAACTAACGGTGAGTCAAGACATGGAATTTTCACAAAGTGTCTGTTCAATCCAGAATACTTCCAGGTCAACCGTAAAACAAAAAATAACAAAGATAAACACATGTAGACATGATTTACACATATTTAGAACAATTTGAACAAAAGAATAAATTTAAATAAATAAAACCAAGATTTTTTATTATTAAAATAACAATTTTATAGAGAGTTAAACACTTATATTATGTTATTTGGATCTATATGAGAAACACATGGGAACCTTGGGTAGTTGCATGGGTAATCAGGATGATTGCTATACTAGCTTAGATTACACACTGGCTAGTTCCTATGGTCATGATTTCACTCTCACTAGGGATTGTCACCCAATATGGCTGAGGTTAAGTTGGGGTATGGTTTTTCAGGTTCACTATAGGCCAATAGGTGTTTTTCTAGTGGGATCTTGGGTTACCCTCTTATTTTACCTGAGTTTAGAGCCCATATTATTCCATGTTTGTAATATCCTAACACAACTCACTTTATAGTAGTAGGGTCAGAGCACCACTAAACCTTAGGCACACCTCCCCATATACTAAAGGCTATCGAATAGCAGTGAGAGTTTAAGAGGTGGTAATGAGAATATTATACCTTTTAAATAAAAATAATTATAATATTATAAAAATAGCAAAATAAATTTTAAATAACAAAAATAACAAGACATGAAACACATATGGTCATCCTAATAAACATATACCATGTCATGTCAAAAAAAATCAATTGATTTACCATAAGAAAATTACAGGTGTACAAGTTCAAGAAAACTTAAAATAACTTATTGTTGGTCCCTTATTAATTAGATTACCTTGAGAGGGGAAGGAATCAGGGTAACATAGATTTTCAAACTTTAATCCTTTCTTACAATTTTTTATCTCAATGTGAGTAATACTCATTTATCTCCATTACTTCCAATCCATGAGCAATGAAATAAATAAATAACACTGAGTATTTTACTTGGTTCACCCTAAACAAGATAGTCTAAGGAGCATGCAATGACGATGTGCCTATGGACCAAAAACACTAGAGCACACTGCTTATATTTGGTTTACATAATAAAGTGGTTTTAATGACCCTTAGAACTCATTATTAATATAATTGATAAATATCACTACCTTTCATCATAAATAGAAACTCACTGCTCCTCCCACGATAATATTTTTCTTCTTCATGATATAAGGATGTGAATAAACACCTAAAATTGTGTGTATCTTCTAAAAAACTTGATGATGTTTTAGAAAGATGAATATCCTATAAATTATTTCACTTTATTATCCACTTTATAATTTTATAGTAAATTTGAAAATTCCCTATGAAAAATCACTTGAGATAGCTCCTCAAAATTACTCTTGTAATATTATTCGTGTCACCTAGAACTATTGTGTACAGTTGAATACAATACCACCAACTTGGTTTGATATAAGGGTTAGGATAATTTAATTATTCCTCTAACTTATTCTAATAATTCCATGTGTCCCTTACCACTTTAATGTGTGGATAAATGACCATTAACTTCACATAAAAGGCCTCAAAACTAGAGCATGAAATCTTTTTCCAACTTCAAGATTTTTTACTATAACTACCCAACTGCAGCATGATTTCACCTTCTATGGTGTATAATACTTTGACTAGAGAAACACCATAGAATATATTCCTATATTGTGACATAGAATAGGGTTTTAATCAAAAAAAAAATTGTGTTATCCCATTCTATTGTATGGATTCCTCTGATCGGATCCATTTTCTTCACACATAAGGCTCCTTTAGGGACTAATCATGATTACACCCTGGTATCCTCTAAATTTTTGACTCACCAAACCAGTTATAGAATTTCCATTTCCCTTATGACATGAACTCTTATAGGATAAGAATAAATAAAAAACATCCATGTTTCCTCAGTCACACGCTCCACACCACAAAGTGTAACTATTTAATATCATATCCCCATGATGTAACCCTCCTTGATAATCTAGAAAGAATGAAAGACACATGTTCACCCATACATATCACCTTATAGTGTATCCTTATTAAATATAATATATCCTCCTATATATATGAAAATATCACCATAACTTCATCCCTACCTAAAACTCACATTCCACAGTGCAAAGTGCTCCTACGGTGTAGTCACTTTTTTCTACAATAGGACTATGATATAAGATCCACTCACCCTGAATCTAGAAGATAAAATTTTAACTCCACACGTATCCTATGGAGTAGCCTTATATTTTATGGTGTAGTGAATATCTTATAGAAATTTTTCTCTAGCATCACAGACCATATGGATCTAACGAATACACAACAGTCCTCTAAGTATCACCTATACTTCACAACCTTTGTAGACTTCAATACTCGCATATGATTTTAAACAAACACAATCAATGAAAAACACTAAAAGTATTTGTTCCAAAAATATCCCCCTTTGGTTTTTTTAATAATTTTCTAGGAAATACTTTGCAATAACCAAATTAGAACTGGCCTATTATTGCCTACAAGGATTGAATCAATGATTAATCAATCACATACTGTAAGATCACATGAGATAATTATCAATGTGAGAAACAATAATTATATGAGATAATACTCATTATTATAACTCATTTAATGTCATGCAAAAAAAATAACTCCCCAAAATATAGAAATAATTACTCTCCCCCTAAGTGAAACTCTTCCCCTTTGTCAATAGGTCACAACTTTCTTCCTCTAAGAAACATGATTACTTTCTATCCCTTTGTCAATGAACCCAAATATAACTACTTTGATGGTTCATAAAATATAGTTATAAATAAATTAAATTAAATTAGGAGATAAATCATACCTTTCTTAATAAGTAATTTCCACAGGGTAGTAGGGGTCCCATTTCCAGTACCATCTATAGATTTGTGTCCAATTGGATTTCTAGATCCAACTGATGTCATTCAAAATCCACCTTAGGTAAATCCTTTATCATGATGTTAGCAACTTGATCCTAAGTATTCACATACTCCAATATTATAACATGTTGCTCCGCTTTCTCCTTTAAGAAATGGTATTTGATCTCAATGTGCTTCATTATTGAGTGTTGAATGGGATTTTTACTAATATTTATAGTGATTTAGTAGTCAAACATAATTAAAATATATGATTACACCTCAATATCAATGTCTTCAATCTATTTTTACATCCATATAAATTGGGTACAATATTGAGTCACTATAAAATTTTATGCCTTTATAGTTCTTAGGGAAATGAAAATTTTATTTTTTTACTTCTCTGAGAAATACATGAGATACCAATATATAACACACCTAATAAAATAGATTTTCAGTCATCAAATAAACTTATAAAATTAGAATATATAAATCCCATCAATTTTTTTTGTTAATTTATGTAATAATACATCCCAAAATCCACTATTTGTTTGATATATCAAAGTATAAGCCTCAATAGCTTCATGTGACTTTCATTTAACTTTGATATTGGGCAGCTAGAATATAGTGGAAACAATATTTGGGTGATTAGCTATCAAGTAAAGTAAACTACTAATAATATGTATATAGAGAGTCGCATTTATCTCCTCACTTTCACTATCCTTAGATAATTTCATTCAGGTCTCTAATAGAGCAGTAATTGGTTTAGATTCATTCATATGAAACCATATTAGAACTTCCTTGGAATATTTATTTTGTAATATAAATGACTCATCATACCTTTGAATCACTTGAAATTTTATTAAAAATGATAATTAACCGATTATAGATATGTTGAATTCACACCTCATTAATTTTGAAAATTTCTTTACATCATGTGTTATCCAAGCCTCGAAAGATGATGTCATAAACATATATAAGTACTAAAATCTATCACCCATAATCCATCTTGATGTATAGGTTGTGATCAACCCCTCCTCTATGATAACCTATCTTCTTTAGGTACTAATATAAAAGTAAGTACTAGGATCTTAGATCTTGTTTCAACCCATATAGAGATTTCTTTAAATGACACACTTTTCTATCATCATCACAAATGATAAATCTATCTAGTTTCTCAATGTAGACTTATTAATCAAGGACTCCATTCAAGAAATCTAACTTGATGTCTATATGATAAACTTTAAAACCCTTTTTCATAGTTATATCCAAAAACAATATTTTGGTTTCAAGTTAATCCATCGGTGAAATTGTTTCATCAATGTCAATTCCATCAATATAGGAATTTCCTTTTCACAAAAAAAAATTTATTCCTTATCATTATGTCATCATCATTGATTTTGTTTTATAAAACCCATTTGGTTCTAATCAAATTCTTATTTTTTTACCTCAGGATAACTTCCCAAGTCTTCCTTTTCTCAATATGATTGAGCTTTATATTCATCTCTTTGACCCAACTTTCATATATGGTATATACATCAAATGAATTTGGTTTTACCTAAAATAATGATAAATTATTTCATTATGACTTTAATATTTTGGTTTTTATGGGAGCTTTCTGTCACAAATGATGTTGGTATTGGTGTTGGAATATCTTTTTGTACTTATCTTACCTACTGTATTTTCCTTATAATTGGAGTTATCATTAGAGTTCATTTCATCCTTTTAAACTCCCACTAATATAGAAACATCTTCATAACTTTCCTCCTAAAAAATTGGACTATTTTTATGTGAATTATGATCATTCATGGTTGAAATATACTCACATGAATCTAAATTCTTCTCATTTTCAGTCATGGTAACATCATGGATTTCAACAATTTTACCCAGTTGTTTATTATATAACTTATATGACTAACTTTTGAATGAATAACCAAGAAATATCCCTTCATCTCCACATGATTTAAATTTTATATTATCTTCTTTTTTCAGAATGAAATGATTACTTACAAACACCCAAAATTATTTTAGTATAGGCTTATTTCCATACCAAATTTCATATGGTTTTTTATCTTTATTTAGACACAACAATGATCATTTGGAGATATAGAACATTTTTAGAACTGATTCTCTTTTATATTTCTCTAGTAGGGATTTTTTTCAATGAGCATATCCTTATCCATGTTGTTGATGATGTGATTCCTACTCTCTGCAACTTTGTTCTATTGAGGTGTTTTCACCTCTAAAACTTGGTGCTAAATCCCATGTTTTTTCAGATATTCTTCAAATTGGGTATTTGTAAATTTCATACCATTATCTATGTGAAACTTTTTAATTTTTATACTAATAATTTTTCTATATTCTCTCTAATATCAAGTTATTCACCTGTACACTTAAGTCATTTGAGTAACCATCATCAACCAAACCATTCTTCTAAAATCATAAACAAACAATACATAAAACCTTTTTTTGTCAAGTGATTTAGGAGTTATTATCCTTCAAACATCCACATAAAAAATCTCCAATACTCTTGGTGATTTTAACTTATTCATATTGTCAGTATTCTGACTAGTTCTCCCCTTATGACATGAATCACATGTATGGTCATCATCATGTGTGAGTTTGTGAAAGCCACGCACTCCATCATTATTTAATAGATTTTCCAATGATTTTTTTCACAAATACCCGATATTTTGTGTCAAATCCTATTTTCATCTTCCTTGGATAAAATGAACTAATTTTATTCACTAATAAGATAAATATACTATTTTTTTTCTTCCTTATAGAATAAGTGAACCATATTTACCTTTAATAGTATACCATTTTTTCCAAATTCCATGGTATATCATAAGTCACACAACTATCTTACATTTAGAATATTGTGGCTAAATACTTCCACCAATAGAACTTCTATCATTCTAATATCATTTCCACTAACCTTTTCCTTCCCAAGGCCAATTATTTTGATTACTTCATCATTACTTAATCAGACCACTCCACCTTTGTCGTATTTAATTCCAATGATAAGATTTTCATTTTTAGTCATATTTAATATACACCCACTATCCAAAACCCATAAGACAAACCTATTAGTTTCTATCAAATAAATCCTAGAATGTTTTTCCTAAATATAGCATTTTTTCTTATTCCATTACCATTGAGGAACTTATCTTTATGGTTGACATGTTTGTTTCTCCTCTGATTCAATAATTTCCTATTCATATTTCAATGTTGAGAAACTATTTTCATTTATCAATGAGTTTTTTGAAGTTAATAGATGATTATTTATTCCTTTATGAGTCACTCGAGACACTTATCATTGAACCCTTGAGGCATAATAAGTTTATTTTTTACTAAATCCTTCACACAAAAAGCAATAACCATTAAAATCATAAGAAATTAATGGAGAACTACATGCCTATTTTTGGCAGTGTTTCTCTATAAAAAACCACTTTGTAATAAAGCACACATAATTAATTTTTCCCAATTTTTCACAAAAATAATACCCAATTTTTGGTGTCATATTTCCATACTTTTCTGCTTAACCGATAACCTTTTAACACTCTTCCAAATCCACTTTTCTCTAGGGAGTAGATGTTTGAGGTCTAGCATTAGGAATGGTTGTCTCCTCCTTATGATCATTATCCATGATAGATTTCACTTATTTAAAAGTTCTTCACTTTTGGGATAATAATGTGCTCTTCATAAGACACTTTAGGGTCTTATATAGCTTTAAATGGGGTTGGTACCTTAGAGCAACCTGATACCATGTCAAGTGTGAGAAGTCTTTATTGATCCTCACACTTTCATCAATAAACCATGAATACTTATTCGAGTTATTAAACTCTTTTAACCCTTTATTTCATTGTGTAATACAATCCATATATTCTTTGATCATATTCCTCCACTTTGATCTTGAGCTCAACTTCCTTTTCAGAGTCTCCAGAAATTCCAAATTTCATCATATTGATCTCTACTTTTAGATCTGACTTTTATTCCTTCTATTATTTCATGAAAAGTTTATAATCATGAAAAAATATATTTTCCTTCTTAGTTTTATCCCTCTAATTATCAAGTTATTCTAGGGATACCTTAATCTCAACCTGAAGATCAACTCTACCCTCCACGTTTTCATTCTCAATTTCACTTTCATCAGCTCCCAACTTGTGAATCATAGATATTAAGGAATCTTCTATGAGGTCCCTATAATCCTCAACTTATTCTACTTAGAACTCATATAATATTATTTATTAATGAGATGGAATTTTTTTCCTCTTGAATAATTTTAATTGCATATTTATCTTTCTTTTGTCTCCTTTGAAATAATATTCATCCTTATCATCATGAAATTTTTTAAAACACTTGGTAGTAGGATATCTAACCTTACAGCACTAAACTTAAGCAAGTAGAATATTGCCTTAAAATTTTATTTTTCCCATCTTGAGATCAGAGGAAAAGAAATATATCACTCCATAAACCACATCTTCATATGGATCTTCATTAACATAAATTTTCTCTATTACTTTGAAAGAGACCTCCTATGATTTTTCCTTCACACTAGATTTATTATCATCATTTATCATTTCATACTTGACAAGTGTACTATGGAGTTTATCTAGAGAAACATCTTTCAGATCTTTTTCTTTAAGCATGGATACCTTCACATTAAACCATAGAGGTATTCTCTTTAATATTATTTTCATGATTTTTAAATCTTAAATATTTTCACCTAGGCTTTACATATCTTCAACAAGATCATTTAGATGATCAAAAAATGTATCAATCATTTCAGTCAGGATCACCCTCAAGTCTTAATATTTATTCCACGACACTTACATATTTTCATCTCAAACTTTGTAATCACCTTCATAAATATTCAAGATTTTTTCCCATATATCATGAAATATTTTGCAAGGAATTAACCTAGTGTATATAGGGTTTTCCAAATCTCCCCCTAATGCATTGATTTCTTTTTCATCCATATCTTATTAAATATGTTCTATTTATAATAAAGCATCACCTTCTATGCTCATTGATATACCATGAATGGATATCATGTAAACTTTTATCCCTAATGACCTAAAGTGGTTTTTCATATTGTTATTCCATAATTGTAGATTGTTTTCTTTGAAAATTTGTATGCCTTTTTTATTAAAAAATACTACTACTATCATGCCTTATAGAGAGAGAAAATTTTCACCCTGAGTACCTTTCCTTTGATACCAATTTTTGTTCCCTTTATCAAGGAGATTACTCTGAGAAGGGGGTGTATCAGTATAAAACAAATTTTTAAACTTCAATACTTACTTTTGATCTTGTTCTCTCAATGTGAGGAACACACCTTTATCTCTTCTACTTCCACTCTAAGAGAAATAAAATAAATAAATCACAAAAACGATTTTAATTATTTCACCCTAATCAGGATAGTCCAAGAATAATGAAAAGGTGATACTCATATTCACCAAAAACACTAAATTGCACTGCTTCTATTTGGTTTACACAATAGAGCTGCATTATTGACCCTAAAAACTCATTGTTCACACAATTTATAAATTTCAATACATCTCATCAAAAATATAAAGTCATTGATCCTCCTATGACAACCTTGTTCTTCTTTATGAGATAATTATGTGAATAAACACATGAAATAGTGTCACTCCTCCTCCAAATTAAATTTTTTATTAAAATCACACTTTTGTGGAAGAAAGTGAGAAACCATCAAGTACAAACAGTAGCATTAGGCCCTACGACATCCTTAAAGACTAACTTTAACATATTAGAAACATCCTCCCTATATAAAATCCAGGAAAGTTCAGATACCTTTTTATCAGGTTTGGCTCTGATTTTATCTTCAAATTGATAGATCAATTTGGCCCTTTTTGCACGAACTCTTCCACCATTATCTTTTTTACATTGAAGCCTCTGGTCATGATTAGGTGTTTATTGACGATCTAGTCTTCCTACTCCTCATTAGTGTCCACTTTAATTGGTTCACCATTCAATATTGTTAATGTCACCTAGAAATATTGTGTAAAGTTGAAGACAATACCACCAACTTGTTTTGATAAAAGGGTTAGGATCATTCAATTATTCCTCTCAGTTATTCTCATCATGCCATGTGTCTCTTCCCACTTCATTG
This sequence comes from Viscum album, assembly GCA_963277665.1. Classification (NCBI taxonomy): domain Eukaryota; kingdom Viridiplantae; phylum Streptophyta; class Magnoliopsida; order Santalales; family Viscaceae; genus Viscum; species Viscum album. Next base: position 1,270,892,670 of record OY728164.1, read on the forward strand.
TGGTGAAAAGGGACCATTAAATTCTCATAAAAATTCTTAAATCTCAATCACAACATCCATACCCAATTTATAATTTTTTTACTATAATATATTTGTTGCATTATGATTGCACATTTTATGGCATAAATTCCTATGACCAAAGCAACGGTTTAGTGTAGACTCCAATATTGCCCCATAAAAGAGGGATTTAATAAATTTTTTTGATTTTGGTCTCCTATTATATGATGTGGATTCCTCTAACCATGTCCATTTACCTCTCTTGTAAAGTTCCTTTAAGGACTACCCATAATCACACCATGATCTCCTGTAACTTGTTGATTCACTTAACCAATAATGGTGTGGTTATTTCTATATGAACTGAGCTCTTATAAGATTGGAAGAAATCAAAAACATTTTTTTTCCTCATCCACACTCTCTACATTGTAAATTTTAATTACAACATAGCCTAAACCCACAATTTAGGCCTCATTGAGACTATAGAGAGAATGAAAACCACCTAGTCACCCATACAAAACACCCCACGACATATATTTATGAGATACATCATATCCTCCTATAGATATAAATAGATCACAAAAACTTCAACCCTACTTAAAAATCACCTTCCATGGTGAAAATTACTCCTATAGTGTGGACACTTCTTTCTACAATGGGCCTATGGTGTAAGATACTCTCCATGACATAGACACTCTGAATTTGGTAGGGATAATGTTAAATCCATACATATACTATGATGTAGCCTTATATTTTTTTGTGTGTTGAATGTCTTCTAGAAATTTTTATCTATCATAATAGATCTTATAGATTTAAAAAATCCATAACAATGCTCCAAGAATCAACTCTAGTCCATAGACTTTTTTACTCCAATACTCACATATTATTTTCAAAAAACACAATCAATGAAAAAAACCAAAATAATTTGTGACAACACTTCTATTATAGCACTGAGGAACCAAACAACCTATTTGGAATACCATTTCATCTAGATAATACACCATCTACACTCACATATCAACTAGGTTCCAAACATATAAACTTTACCCTTACTTGTACCATGAGACATAAAGTCTGCACATGTCATGGAAGGCTCGTGTAGGGTGTGAGTATGAACTTAGTATGTCATCATTAATGGTTTCCCTAACTAATATCTATACATATGTAAGTGTTTAAAAATAGAAATAAGCAACAACAAAAACACATTACATGACCTACTCCATTTGATATTGAATAGCACTAAGTGAGCATTTACCTACCTCATCCAATGCTTGAGTGGAATGATACATCCATAGTTTGTCATACTAAAAGTAATCTTAACCTTCTAACTAAGATCATATCACATGATATTAGTATTACTATCCAACCAAGATGACCCAAATTCACATCGAAAAACTATATCACAAGACCAGTGATCTTTTAAACCATTTACAAACCACTAACTCAATAGCCCGAAAAAACCCAAGGCACGATGATACCTATCCTTTACTAAGCTTGACCCATTATCCAAACACATCAGATATATATGGTGAGAATCATACTCTCAACCAGTAGTCCCAACACCACCAATTATGAAAAACTATAGTGTATCCCCTCCTTTATACTAATGGTCAACTCCATACCCCTATGTCACTCTATATATGGAGGTTACACCCACAATGAGTGGACTAAACCAACTCATGGACCCTGTCTTATATGCACATGACCCCAACAACCTCATCCCTCATGGTGAGTGGTGTAATTAACATCTTATAGCCACACCTTGGAAAACCTCTATCACCACACACTATAATAGTCAAAACTATCGGCATCACACCAATGAACCTCATTGACCCATTTCTAATGATCAATATCACCCACAGTCACACAAGTTTGACCCATCACATTCCAAAGAAATCACATCCAACATCAAATTTCATGGATTACCACTTTACAATGTATGAAATCATTCCAAAAAAATCTAAAACCACATAAATAATCCATTATAGTAAAACTGATCATTTTCCATGTGAGACTAACCCTAAGTATCTCTTAGGATAAAAAAACCACAAGTTATTTCATTCCCGGTCACACATATACAACCCTGCCCATTACAATTTATTACACACCATATAACACATATATGACATAAGTGTTAGTTATCCACCACCTACCTGAAGTATCAAATATTCCACTTAATGAATAAATCTAGAAAATATAGCTTCAATCATAATAAATGTGAAAATTTAAATAAGAAAACCCATGATTTAGGGCACCATTGATAGAAAATAGAGATACGAAGAGAAAGACCAATAATATGCAACTAGGGATAGCTATCCTTACCCATGACTACTCTCTACTTTAGACCATTCAAAAATATATAAAGAACTGATGAAGATCTCACAAATAACTGAAAGAAGAATGAGGGAGATAGAGAAACTAGGACACATGACTGAATTTTAGCCCAAATGGCCATAATTCCCCTTGTATAATAAATAAATTAATTAAATAATAATTTTATAGAATCATGAAAAAAAAGGTTATGTCACTGAATTTTCACAAACACTGGGACACTTATGTATGGAATAACCTTTATATATGTAACCCATGAATATGGGACCCTTATATATTACCTTAACCATGGTAAAATCCCTTAAATATCATAATGACCTCCCACACTTTAGAATTTTTCTAACCTTTTCATATTAAAAAGGTTAATTTGACATATAGACTTCATCAATTCCAAACCCTTACGTATCATAAGGAAAAATATCAAAAATTTACCAAATGTAATCAACCCTATATGACTCTTACAAATCAATAGGGGTGTAATCAAGTCAATTTGAGCCAAGTATCTTAGTAATCAAGATCAATCTTGGTACTTGAATTTGGTGATCAATCTTGGCTCGGTTCTCAATCGAGTATCAACTTATTAGATAAATATTGAGATTGAATCAATCTCGATCGAGCTACTTGATTATTCATGGCTCGATTTTATTGGGATACTTTATGATAATTTTAATTACAAAATCAATCTTGAATTTTATATCAAGCTCGAATTTGTACTCAAGATCAAAAGGTCATGCTCAAAATTAAATACATATATATTGTATAAAAATAATATATTAAAATATTATATAATCAGTTAGGCTTGTGAGATACTCAGTTGTGTTATTATAATACTCTAACTTAGCTCAAGTTAGTACTCAAGTGTCTTGAACTTGAGCTCGAATAAAAAAACCAAGCCAAATTTGAGTTTTTTTCAAGTCAATCTCAAGTATCTTGTAAGCAATCAAGATTATTTATAGCCCTACATATTAGGGATTCTCCCTTATGTATTACAGGGTTCCTAATACTTAGCCAAACTTCACATTATAGTATAAACTTTACATATCTAGAAGTTACTTTTACATATCCCCTTTATCGAACATTTACTCTTATATATACAGGGTGACTCCAGAGTTACCCTTATGTTTACAATTATCCATTTTTATAACTCTTCACAGAGCGACTCTTATATATGAAGAGTTTAATTTTACATATACAGATTTTATTTTAGTTATGGTAAGTTTACTTGCACATATACAGAGTCTCCCATACTTATCCATTTTTTTCAAACTCAAAAACCTTTATATATGACTTTTCCATTGGATCAGAGTAAATTTTACATATTTACATGCCAAGGTTTACCAAATTTTAATAAATCTACTGTGAATTTTAAAAAACACAAAAATCCATCCAAAAAACATCTAGAATCTAAAATTCAACAAAAATATTCCCAAAAATACTTCAAACCTATAGAACACTCCCAAATACATCCATCAATAGAATTTCATAAAAATTTAACCACTAGAACTAGGAAAGCCCTTAAGACTCGTTCCTTGTCCTATACTGACACCCCCCAACACTTTTATAGGGTCTAAATTCACACAATTTATCCAAGATTTGACTCGATACACCATTCCCAAATATCTATGACCTTACAACCTCCTAAAAATACGATAACTCATCCTTGAACCATCTTGGGCCACACACTAACCATCTCTTACCCAAACTTGAGCATATCACTCACCACATTCTCAAAATACCAAGAAAAAACCAAACACATCCATCTCTTCCCAGGTCACCCTGGTTACCCAATTCCAATAAACTAATCCCTTCTGTGGGAACTCCCCACTATCGGAATCACTTGATCGATAACATTCTTACCAAACTACCTAATATAACTATGGTGTCATACCCATCCATTATATTGAATATTTCATGAACTATATATCAAAAAATATCCATTGATCATCACATTTAAATTCCTTATATCATACTTAATTCCCATATTATCTTACATCATACCAGATTCCCACATTTTAACTGATGCTTATGCATCCCATAGTTATAATGCATCATGTATAATTCCTATAACCTCAATTAATATCCAATAATTAAATTTATCACATACTCACATCATGTACTAGTATCCATCATACAAAACCATAATCAACATGCTCACAACATACCCCTAACTGTCAATAGTTCCCCCACCTACTCTGAGAGAGTTGGATTGATCATGTGTAGTTTGTCTAAAGCCTAATTTTCTGATGTTTTCCTCCATATGGATTCACACCCACTATCATCCATTTCCCCCACTACTATGTATCTTATCCAATATCATTTCTCACACATGTATTTTTACCCTAGCTACCAGCTCCCAATACTGCACCTGATCCTACCTCAGATACCTATTTATGTCCTGGTGTAGCACCCCAAAAATTTTATGGTATGTTTCTCTTAAATACATGATATTAATTAGATAGCCTATAATTCATGAATCACTAAGCCTCAATGGAACAAAAAAAATTTACATATAGGAGATAGCCATAACCTAGACATTAAACTTAAATTTTCAAACTTTGTGATTTGAATTTTAAAAATCTGACATGCACGGTTGTGTTCAAGATGATATCTAGAGTCTGATAGAATTAACTTAATTTTCTGTGAATAGTAACATACCCTTAGGAATAGTAACTTTCCCTTATTAATTTCAACTTATCCTTATGAATAGTAATATGACTCTTATGAATGTTATCCATACCCTTGAGTGTATAAATGAATTTAGTCACCTTAAAAATGAAGATGAATATTTTAAGTGTTTATATATTTCTATTAAATAATGATTTAATTAAATATTTAATAAATCATATTTAGAAAATTATTTTTAAAAAATGGACTTCATTTTTGGATTCTTCATATCAAAAAATGGTTAGGGTGATTTTTTTGGATTTTTCCAAAATACTTGAATTTTTGGTGAATAATAAAATACATTAATTTACCGTATAAATACATTATAATTTAAATTAACTATTCCTAGAATTGTGAGTGATGTAAGAACCCAAATATAAAACTCACATGCATATATTACTATTATTGGTCATGGAATACTCACTATTTCTTTTCTTGAGAGGCAATAATAAATTAATGATTGTAATATTAAGAAAACTTCTCTCCCCTCCACTATATAAACCACCCCTCACCCCCTCTTCCTCCCACACCACTCAAGCTTCAATCCTTACCTAAATTCTGACAAATACTCTTACCAAGTCCTCTCCCAATGTAAAAGACCTTCTGGTCTCACCAAAAGGCCAAAAAAATGCCTTAAGGAGATTATCAAGGAGTACACAAGAGGTGAACCTTTCTTCTCATTTCTTTCAATTTCTTTTACAAAGTTCCATTCTTTTGTTCTCCCTTATCACCTCCCCTAATAAAAATGCCATTATAATTCCAGTACCTTACATGTACTAGATTTTCATTTTTCTAATGGAATATTTCATCATAATCTCTCTTTTTCCCCTCCTTTTATACAGTAAATGCAAACACCATCTGAGATGTGTTAATTTATCACACTCAAGGAAGATGGGTTTTCAATTTTCATTACTATATTAAATACTGATCATGAAACCTTTTCAATGGTTTAAATAGGTCATAATATATGTATTTTATCTTTATTAATGTTCTGGAATCCTTACACATTCATAAAACAAAACAAGTTTATTGTGCACAAAACTGCCAAGCCAAATCCAAGCATTTATTTTTAACTCATCGAATGAGTCATCCTCATGGTATATAACCAGAATAATTATAAGATAATTTATATCTATTTAATGTCAATAATAATTTATATTAACAATTATTTATTTTTAATCATATTTCAAACAAACATCCATTCATGAATACAAGTAAATGGATTGTGAAAACCAAAGAAAAAAATGCTACCAAAATAATAAAATTGAATCTATTAAACCATAAAAAAGGCCATTAATGAACCTAATAAGGTCATAAAATATCAATTACATGTTAATTATTTTCATTAATTATTAATTAATGAAGATAAATTTTATTACTTGGGTCTTTAAGAACAATCAAGAACACCTTCAAGCATAAGGTAAGGGATCCTCTCTCTCACTTTTGTTCAAGAATCCCCCCTATGTTGTGCTCTTTTATTTTTAATGTCTAATGATGGGGTGTGTTTTAACACCTCCCCCATACTGACCTTATGAAATATAAATAATGGGATACCCATTTACCTCTCATTAATCCCTCGTAAGAACACTCGTTACCATGCTGAAATGTTTGTAAGGGGTTTTCTCATCTCACTTTCAATTCTGTGGAATTTTCATTGTTTGCCTCTTATTTCTTATATGTGGTATAGTTTTACTTCCATTTGATATATATTATCATGATTATCTTTATATTCATGGTATTCTATGATTCATTTGGTGTTTATTAACTTTTTTTCATATGACTCAATTGATTACAACATGGTAACGAGCTTTGTCTCAATTTTCACTTCATTGTGACTTGCTTAGTATTGTGCACTTACTCTTTATTATGTGGTGTACCTAATGCCAATTTGAGATCAATTTTCATTTGAAATTATATTCCATTAAAATATCCATATTCTCATATCATGGATATTATTATTTTCTAAGTCGTATACCATTTTACTTACGGTATTTATTTTGAATGTTGTTTGACTGTGGAAATATTGATGAATTTGTATCCTCTATTCTATACAGATAATATAAATTAATATTGATCTTGTGTTGAATCTATGTATAAATATTTATTTGGATTAATAGGCAGTTGGTTCCTGCTACATCCCTTCTATGCATCGGTAGGTCTCATGATACAATCAGTTTGTCAAAAAACCCTTCGAGTTTGTTTCCAAAAATCAGACAGGTTTATACCTATAGAACTAAATTGTTTTTATGGTATTATGGTATCATGTGTCAGATACATGATGTACAATTAATAATCATTCTCTTTATTCATTATTATTTATTACTATCTATGAGTTTTTCACTATGAAAAAATCTATGGATGCAGTTTCATTCTCAGTTTATTAATGGCGTGAGTTTTTCATTTGTTCACCATGCCATTTAGATTATATTAAATTGTTTACAATTCAGTTCTTATTGATTCATTATTCCTTTATTTTTAAACCTTAATGATCATTTGAGATCACCCCTTTCATTGTTTACTTTCAACAGGTGATGAATAGGAGATCATTTATTGACTTCTTGTGGATGCAGTCTTTATTTTTTGTTATGTATCGTATTTTGTAACATTTTCCAATGTAATTTGAGTTACATATATGTATCTAGTTTCTTCAAGACTACTAAACTGATCTTTCCTTTGGGATTTTCATTCCTTCAAACCATTCCAATGTACATAGTAATTCACCAGCTCCAGTCTAGAGGGGTTGGGGTGTTACAGTTGGTATCAAAGGAAGTTTAGTAGTAAACTTGGAAATTAGATTAAAAAACATAGACTAGGGGAAAAATCCCTAAGGTAGTATTTGAGGATGAATGTACAAGAACATACTAGTATTTTGGTGAGGAATATATTATATGAATCTTTCTAGAAAATACATCCCTGTATGGATACGAGCAGGTAGAGGTGGCTCTGGAACAGATATACCTAGGAGTGAAAGCTCTGACAAGGAGTTTTGGGCTTGACCCGGAGTATCCTGGTACACGATAATGGGCCTTGTTGCACTCTTGGTTATGACACTCCTAGGGGATATGCTTAGGATATTTCATATTTTCTTTACAATCCATTATGAAGGATTGAAATTTAAATTATTCATCAAAGAAATGATTTTTCTGATTATGGGATTATCCATGCGTAGGATCTCAATTTATGCTAATTATTTTGTTAAATTAAGATTATAAATTATTATTCATACCCTAATCTAGTGTGTTACATTATTTATAAATGGCGTCTAATGGAAGAAGGAGAATCAATACTCATGGGAAATGTAGGGATCTCCCCACTGAGCAAGTCAACATAGTCAATATTGGAGCAGATCAGATTATAACCATATTGGGACAACATACTTAGGTTGTAACGAATAACCATTCCAAAACTGTGTTTGATCATTTCATGCGGTAAAAGCCCCAATATTTCAGCGGGACTACGATTCCAGTGGTTGTTGAGCAGTGGATCAAGTCCCTTGAAAATATATTCATGGCATTAAGATGCAATGAAAATTAAAAGGTATTAATTGCAGTATATTGTCTCAAGGGTGATGTTGATCAATGGTGGTCCTTGATTCAGAACACCATGGAGGAAGAAGAAATAGAAGATATGGAATGGAGGGCTTTTAATAAAATATTTCCCTTGTGAGCAATGAACCGAAATGAATAAGAAATTCCTTAGATTAAAGTAAAGGGAAGAAGACAGTGTTTCAGAGTATGAGGCTACCTTCACAAGGCTAGCCAGGTATTCCGTAGATTACGTACGTGACTCGGCAGACAAGATTTATCATTTCTTTGAAGGTATTAAGCAAATTCTTTGAAGGGCACTAGCTTCTCAAACATTTTCATCATCTGATGAAATTGTATCAAGTTCCATCAAAACAGAGAAAGAATTTTCTAGATCAAATTTTTTCAAGGGAAACCAAGATAAAAAGTGGTACTCTAATAACCAATGGAAAGGTGAATCACCAAACAAGAACAAGGGAATGAAGAAATTCCCATTATGCGAGAACTGTGGAAAGAATCATCTTGGGAAATGCTTGAAAGGCATGGGAGTCTGCTATAAGTGTGGAGAAAAGGGCCATATATCTCATGAATGCAAGGGGAAGAAACAATTTGATGGTGTTTAATGCTAAAATTGTAGAGAGATGGGACACTATGCAAATGAGTTTCCTAAACGCCAAGGAAACATGCCTCGGAAAAATCCAAGAGGGAAAGGGATAGCTTATGCGATTACAACCACATAAGTTGAAGTTCCTAATGATGTGGTGGCAGGTACTTTAATTGTTTCCTCAAACTTAGCCAACACTTTATTTCATTCTGTATCATTACATTCATTTATATCTTCTCAGTTTTCCATGAAAATTATACATGTCCAATTTGATTTAATAAAGTATTTATCACTAAAAACTCCTAGGGGATGCATCATTGCAACAAAGGCATGTTGACTAGTCCCCCTCGTGACACATAAACATGCTTTAGTTGCTAACATTATTATCATACCAATGACTGAATTTGATATAATCTCAGTATGAATTGGATTTAAAATTATGATGTGAAGATATATTTCAAAAAAAGGAATTTACAATTTTTGAAAATGATGTAGAATATCTTATCTTTATAGGAGAGACCTCACCATCTAATTCTTATCTAGACCCACCCCCAATAGCTCTGTTAAATGAAATTCTTGGAGAGAAAGAGAACCCAATATCTATGGGTGAGAAAATAAATCTTCAAATTTAAGATGTTCACATAGTGCAAGAATGCATTGATGTATTTCTAGAGGATTTACCTGGACATCCTCCAGAGCGAAAAGTTGAGTTCTCTATTGATTTAATTCCTGGTGAAAGACCTATATCAAAGACTCTATATAGAATGGCCACTATGGAATTAGTGGATCTAAAGAAAAAACTAGATGAATTGAGTGAAAAGGGATTTATTCGACCTAGTGTTTCTTCATGGGGAGCCCATATCCTCTTTGTCAAGAACAAAGATGAATCCATGAGGCTATGCATTGATTACAGGTAAATAAATGATATTATGATAAAGAATAAGTATCATATGTCTCAGATTGAGGATTTATTTGATAAAATTCATGTAGATCAATAATTTTCAAATATTTACCTTCGATATGGATATCATCAACTATGTGTGAGAAAGTAAAATATTCCTAAGACAGCATTATGAACCAGGTATGGGCATTACAAGTTTACAGTGATGCCTTTTAGACTAACAAATGAACCCTCTGTTTCCATGGATTTAATGAATGGAGTTTTCAAGGAATATCTTGATAACTTTTTTGTGGTATTCATCGATGATATCCTGGTATACTCAAAAAGCTATGCAGACCATGAGAATCACTTGTAGATTATTTTGAAAACCCTTAGAAGAAACAAATTATATGGGAAGTTTATCGATTGAAAATTTTGGCTTCAATTGGTTTCTATTTTAGGTCATATTGTCTCTAAGGATAGAATTCTAGTTGATCCTACAAAGAAAAAGGAAATCCAATAATGGCCCACAACAAAAAACATTACCAAGGTACACAGTTTTATTGGATAGGAGGTTACTATCGGCATTTCGTTCAGAATTTTTCCCGACTGGATAACCCGCTAACCAAGCTCACATGTAAAGGAGTTAAGTTTGTGTGGACAAAAGAATGTACAGAATTCGTCAAGGAATTGAAAATAATATTGGTCAATGATCCAATTTTGACTCTCCCATCTGCAAGTGATGGATTTTTAATATACAGTAATGCGTCAAAGAATGGGCTAGGTTGTATCCTTATGAAAAATGATAAAGTTATTGCTTATGCATCAAGATAGTTGAAGACTCGTGAGAAAAATTATCCAACTCATGATCTTGAGTTAGCAGCCATAAAATTTGCTCTGAAAATATGGATACATTATCTTTATGGTGAAAATGTGAGATATACACAGATCACAAGATTTTGAAATACATTTTCACACAGAAAGAACTCAACATGAGGAAAAGGATATGGCTCGAGTTACTCAAAGATTATGATTGTTCAATATGCTGCCACCTAGGAATGAAAAATAAGGTGGCAAATGCATTAAGCAGGAAAGATCATGGACTTATGACTCAAATGAGGATTGAGAGAGATCCTATATTCATGGATCTACTAACGATGGATATGGGAATTGTTAAGAAAGGGGAAACATCTTTCTTATTTCAAATGATTGCTAAACCATCTTTACTAGTGAAGATAAAAAGATCGCAATCTGGTGATGATAATCTGCAGAAGAAAATTAATGTTGTCAAGTATGGGAGATTAGAAGACTTCCTATATGAAGAAGGATTTCTAAAATTTGGGAAGAGGTTATGTGTCCCATCAGTACCTGAGCTAAAAAGGTAGCTATTAGATGATTCTCATGGCTCAAATTTCTCTATGAACCCGGGTAGCACCAAGATGTATAGAGATCTAAAGGAATATTTTTGGTGGGATAATATGAAGCAGGAAATTGTTGTCTACGTGTCAAGGTGCCTAGTCTGTTAATAAGTGAAGGCATAGAGACAATATCCTAGAGGGGTGATGCAACCTCTACCTATTATTATGTGGAAGTGGGATGAAATTATGATGGATTTCATTACTGGACTACTGAGGACTCCTAGAAGGAATAATGCAATATGGGTAATTGTTGATCGTCTCACAAAATCATCACATTTCCTACCAATAAGAGAGGATTTTCCACTTGAGCGCCTGGAAAGACTTTATATTAATGAAGTTGTAAGACTTCATGGTGCACCTATATAGATTGTTTCCGATCGAGATCCCCATTTTACATCAAAATTCTAGAAAAGTCTTCAGAAGGCTTTGAATTCTGAGCTTTGTATGAGTACTATTTATCACCTACAAACTGACGGACAGTCTGAAAGGACTATTCAAACTCTGGAAGACAAGTTGATATCATGATCTCTTTACTTTCAAGGTATGTGGGATCAATAATTTCATTTGGTGGAATTTTCCTACAACAATAGTTTTCGTTCTAGTATTCAAATGGCTCCATATTAAGCGTTATATGGAAAGAGATGTCAAACTTCAACTTGTTGGGACTAAGTTGGTGAGAGGAAACTTATAGGCCTGAAACTTATTTAAGAGACCATGGTAAAGGTAAAGACAATTCAAGCCCATATTAAAGCAGCTCAAAGTAGGAAAAAGAATTATGTTGACAACCGGAGAAAGGATTTGAAATTCCAAGTGGGCAATCATGTCTTTCTAAAGGTATCTTCGTGGAAGGGTTTCTTAAGGTTTGGTAAGAAAGGGAAACTGATCCCCAAGTACATCAGGCCATTTGAAATTATGGAAAGAATCAGATTTGTAGCTTATAGTTTAGCAATGCCTCCAAGTCTCTCCAAAGTTCATGATTTGTTACATGTGTCATTGTTAAATAAATACATGCCAAATCCAACGCATGTACTCACCTAAGAAGAAATAGAACTGGAACCTGATTTTTCATACTGTGAAAAGCCTATCAGGATTCTTGACACAAGGGATCAGGTATTGAGAAATCAGACAAATCATCTAGTAAAGGTTCTTTGAAGGAACCAGAATATGGAGGAAGCAACATGGGAACCTGAGGATGTTATGAAGAACCACCCACATCTTTTTGGTGGGCTTTATACATAAAATTTCGAGGAAAAAATTTCTGAAGGAGGGAATAATGTAGCACCCCAAACATTTTATGGTATGTTTCTCTTAAATACATGGTATTCATTAGATAGCCTATATTTCAGGAATAAATGAGCCTCTATGGAACAAAACATGGTTACTTATAGGAGATAGACATAACCTAGCCATTAAACTTAAATTTTCCAGCTCTGTGATTTGAATTTTAAAAATCTGACATGCCTGGTTGTGTTCAAGATGATATTTAGAGTCTAATAGAATTAACTTAATTTTCAGTGAATAGTAACCTACCCTTATGAATAGTAACTTGTCCTTATGAATAGTAACTTGCCCTTATTAATAGTAATATGCATCTTATGAATGGTATCCATACCCTTGAGTGTATACATAAATTTAGGCACCTTAAAAATGAAGATGAATATTTTAAGTGTTTATATATTTCTATTAAATAATGATTTAATTAAATATTTAATTAATCATATTTAGAAAATTATTTTTGAAAAATGGACTTCATTTTTGGATTCTACACATCAAAAAATGGTTAAGGTGGATTTTTGGAATTTTTCTGAAATACTTGAATTTTTGGTGAATAGTAAAATACATTAATTTACTGTATAAATACATTATAATTTAAATTACCTATTCATAGAATCATGAGTGATTTAAGCACCCAAATATTTAAATCACATGCATATATTACTATTTTGGTCATGGAATACTCACTATTTCTTATCTTGAGAGGAAATAATAAATTAATGATTATAATATTAAGAAAACTCATCTCCCCTCCACTATATAAACCACCCCCCACCCCCTCTTCCTCCCACACTACTCAAGCTTCAATACTTGACTAAATTCTTCCAAATACTCTTCCCAAGACCCCTCCCAACATCCAATACCTTCTGGTCTCACCAAAAGGCCAAAAACAAAGGCCTTAAAAGGATTCTCAAGGAGGAGTACTAAAGAGGTGAACCTTTCTTCTCGTTTCTTTCAATTTATTTTACAAAGTTCTATTATTTTGTTATCCCTTATCACATCCCATCATCCAAATGACATAATAATTCCAGTACCTTATATGTACTATATTTTCATTGTTCTAATGGAATATTTCATCATAATCTCTCTTTTTCCCCTCCTTTTATACAATAAATGCAAACACCATCTATGATGTGTTAATTTATCACACTCAATGAAGACAGGTTTTCAATTTTCATTACTATCTTCAATACTGGTCATGAAACATTTAAATGGTTGAACAAGGTCATAAAATATGTATTTTATCTTGAGTAATGTTCTGTAATCCTTACACATTCATAAAACAAAACAAGTTTATTATGCACAAAACCGTCAAGCCAAATCCAAGTGTTTATTTTTAACTCATCAAATGAGTCGTCCTCATGGTATATGACCAGAATTATTATAAGATTATTTATATCTCTTTAATTTCACTAATAATTTATATTTAAAATTATTTATGTTTAACCATATTTCAAACAAACATCCATTCATGAATACAAGTAAACGAATCATGAAAACCAAAGAAGAAAATGCTACCAAAACAATAAAATTGAATCTCTTAAACCACCAAAAAGGCCATTAATGAACCTAATATGGTCATAAAATATCAATTAAATGTTTATTATGTTATTTACTTATTAATTAATGAATCTAAATTTGATTATTCAGGAAGTTAAGAACAATCAAGAACACCTTCAAGCATAAGGTAAGGGATCCTCTCTCTCACTTTTGTTCAAGAATCTCCCCTATGTTTTACTCTTTTATTTTTAATGCCTAATGATGTGGTATGTTTTTTAATCTCCCCAATACTTCTCATATGACATATAAATAATGGTATACCCCTTTACCTCTCATTAATCCCTCGCAAGAACACTCGTTACCATGCTGAAATGCTTGTAAGGGGGTTTCTCATCTCACTTTCAATTCTTTGGAATTTCCATTGTTTGACTCTTATTTATTATATGTGCTATATTTATACTTCCATTTGATATATATTATCATGATTCTATTTATATTAATGGTATTATATGATTCATTTGGTGGTTATTAACTTTTGGTCATATAACTCAATTGATTACAACCTAGTAACGAGCTTTGTCTCAATTTTCACTTCATTGTGACTTGCTTAGTATTGTGCACCTACTCTTTATTATATGGTGTACCTAATTCCCATTTGAGATAACTTTTCAATTGAAATTATATTCCATTAAAATATCTATATTCTCATATCATGGATATGATTATTGTCTAAGTCGTATACCATTTTACTTACGGTATTTATTTTGAATGTTGTTTAACTGTCGAAATATTGATGAATCTGTATCCTCTATTATATATGGATAATGTAAATTCATATTGATTTGGTGTTGAATCTATGTATAAA
Organism: Viscum album; assembly: GCA_963277665.1. Classification (NCBI taxonomy): domain Eukaryota; kingdom Viridiplantae; phylum Streptophyta; class Magnoliopsida; order Santalales; family Viscaceae; genus Viscum; species Viscum album. Next base: position 1,270,907,725 of record OY728164.1, read on the forward strand.
GAAATATTTGGATTCAGAGGTGGGTGGGGCCCGCTACATCCCCTCGATGCATCGGTAGGTCTAATGATACAATCAGTTTGGTGACAAACCCTTCGAGTTTGTTTCCAAAAATCAGACGGGTTTCTACCCATAGAACTAAACTATTTTTATGGTATTATGGTATAATGTTCTAGATACATGACATCCAATTAATAGGAATTCTATTTATTTTTTATCAGTTATTACTATCCATGAGTTTTTCACTATGATAAAATCTATGGATGCAGTTTCATTCTCAATTTATTAATGGCGTGAATTTTTTATTTGTTACCCATGCCATTTTTATTATGTAAAATTGTTTATAATTAGATTATTATTGATTCATGATTCTGCTATTTGTAACCCTTACTGAGAATTTTATCTCACCACTATCATTGTTTACTTTCAACAGGTGATGAAGAGGAGATCATTTATTGAGTTCTTGTGGATGCAGTCTTTAGTTTTTGTTATGTATCATATTTTGTAACCTTTTCCAATGTAATTTGAGTTACATCTACATATCTAGTTTCTTCAAGACTACTAAATTGATCGTTACTTCATGATTTTCATTCCTTATAAACATTCCAATGTACTTAGTAATGAATCGTCTTTGGTCTAGAGGGGTCAGGGCATTACAGTTGGTATCAAAGGAAGTTTAGTAGCAAACTTAGAAACTAGATTAGAAAACATAGATTAGGTAACAAAACCCTAAGGTAGTATTTGAGGATGAACATAAAATAATGTCCTGGTATTTTTGTAAGGAATATATTATGTGAATATTTCTAGCAAATACATCCCTGTCTCAATATGAGCAGGTAGAGGTGGCTCTGGCACAGATATACCTAGGAGTGAAAGCTTCGACAAGGAGTTTCAGGCTTGACTCGAGGTATCATGGTACATGACAACATTCCTTTCTGCACTCTTGGTTATGACACACTTGGGGGATATACTTAGGATAATTCATTCTTTACAATCCATTATGAAGGATTGAAATGTAAATCATTCCTCAAAGAAACCATTCTCTTGATTATGGGATTATCCATGCGTAGGATCTCAATTTATGCTAAGTATTTTTTTTAAATTAATATTATACATTATAATTCATACCCTAATCTAGTGTGTGCCATAATTTAGAAATGGATTCTAATGGAAGAAGGGGAATCAATACTCATGGTCAATGTAGGGATCTTCCCACTGAGCAAGTCGACACAGTCAATGTTGGAGTAGATCAGATCATGACCATATTGGGAAAACTTACTCAGGTTGTAACAAATAACCATTATACACCTGTGTTGGATCATTTCATGTGAAAAAAATCCCTATCTTTCAGTGGGAATACTAATCCAGTGGTTGCTGAGCAGTGGTTCAAGTCTCTTGAAAAGATATTTATGGCATTAAGATGCAATGAAAATTAAAACGTAGTACTAGAAGTATATTGTCTCAAAGGAAATGTTAATCAATGGTGGTACTTGATTCAGAATACCATGGTGGAAGAAGAAATAGAATATATTAAATGGATTACTTTTAAGGAAATACTCTTCGAAAAATATTTCCCTTATGAGCAACGAACCGAAATGAAAAGGAAATTCCTTAGCTTAAAGAAAAGGGAAGAAGATAGTGTTGTAGAGTATGAGTCTACCTTCACAAGGCAAGACAGGTATGTCGTAGATTACATATGTGACTCAGCAGACAAGATTGATAAATTTTTTGAAGGTCTTAAGCCAATTCTTCGAAGGGCACTGGATTATCAAACATTTTCATCATACAATGAAATTGTATCAAGTGCTATTAAAACAGAGAAGTAATTTGCTAGATCAAATTTTTTCAAGGGAAACCAAGATAAAAAAGTGGTACTCTGATAACCAAGGGAAAGGTGAAGCACCAAAGAAGAACAAGGGAACCAAGAAATTCCCATTGTGTGAGAATTGTGGAAAGAATCATCTCGGGAAATGATTGAAAGGCATGGGAGTCTGCTATAAGTTTGGAGAAAAGGGTCATATATCTCATGAATTCAAGGGTAAGAAACAATTTGATGATGTTCAATGATACAATTGTAGAGAGATGGGACACTATTCAAATGAGTGTCCTAAACGACAAGGAAACATGCCTTAGAAAAATCTAAGAGATCAAGGGAGAGCTTATGCAATTACAACTGCAGAAGTTGAAGTTTCTAATGATGTGGTGGAAGGTACTTTAATTGTTTCCTCAAACTTATCCAATACTTTATTTGATTTTGGATCATCGCATTCATTTATATATTACCAGTTTTCCAAGAAAATTATACATGTTCAATTTCATTTAATAAAGGAGTTTTCAGTAAAAACTCCTAGGGGATGCATCATTGCAACAAAGGCATGTCGACTAGTCCCCCTTGTGACACATAAATGTGCTTTAGTTTCTAACCTTATCGTCATACCAATTACTGAATTTGATATAATTCTCGGTATGAATTGGATGTCAAATTATGATGCGAAGATATATGGCAAGAAAAATAAAGTTATAATTTTTGAAAATGGTGTAGAATCTCTTATCTTTAGAGTAGAGACCTCACCATCTGATTATTATCTAGACCCACTACTAGTAGCTCTATTGAATGAAATTCTTGGAGAGGAAGAGAACCCAATATCTATGGGTGAGGAAATAAATCTTCAAATTAAATATGTGTACATAGTTCAAGAATACATTGATGTATTTCCATAGGATTTACCTGAACATCCTCCAGAGAGGGAAGTTGAGTTCTCTATTGATTTAATTCCTGGTGTAAGACCTATATCAAAGACTCCCTATAAAATTTCCACCATGGAATTAGTGGAGATAAAGAAACAACTAGAGGAATTTAGTGAAAAAAAGGATTTATTCGACCTAGTGTTTCTCCATGGGGATCCCATGTCCTCTTTGTCAATAAGAAATATGGATCCATGAGGATATGCATTTATTACAGGGAAATCAATGTTATTACAATAAAGAATAAGTATTCTCTTCCCTAGATTGATGATTTATTTGATCAACTTCATGGACCTCAATACTTTTTGAAGATTGACCTTCAATCTGGATATCATCAACTGCATGTGAGGAAGGATGATATTCCTAAGACAGCATTTCAAACTAGGTATGGGCATTACGAGGTTACAGTGATGCCTTTTGGACTGACAAATGCATCCTCTGTTTTCATGGATTTAATGAATAAAGTTTTCAAGGAATATCTTGATAACTTTGTTGTGGTATTCATCGATGATATCCTGGTATACTCAAAAAGATATGAAGACCATGAGAATCACTTGCGGATTATTCTAAAAACTCTTAGAAGAAACAAATTATATGGGAAGTTTAGCAAGTGTGAATTCTGGATTTAATCAGTTTTTTTAGGCCATATTGTCTCTAAGGATGGAATCCTAGTTGATCCTACAAAGACAAAGGCAGTCCAAGAATGGACCACGCCAATAAACATAACTGAAATACGCAGTTTTATTGGCTTAGCAGGTTACTATCGGCATTTCGTTCAGAATTTTTCCTGACTGGCTAACCCGCTAACCAAGCTCACACGTAAAGGAGTTAAGTTTGTGTGGACAAAATAATGTATAGAATACTTCAAGGAATTGAAAATAAAATTGTTCAGTGCTCCAATTTTGACTCTTCCATCTGGAAGTGATGGATTTGTAATATACAGTGATGCATCAAAGAAAGGGTTGGGTTGAGTCCTTATGAAAAATGATAAAGTTATTGCTTATGTGTCAAGATAGTTGAAGACTCATGAGAAAATTATCCAACTCATGATCTTGAGTTAGCAGTCGTAATATTTTCATTGAAAATATGGAGACATTATCTTTATGGTGAAAAATGTGATATATACACAGATCACAAGAGTTTGAAATACATTTTCACACAGAAAGAATTCAACATGAGGAAAAGGAGATGGCTCAAGTTACTCAAAGATTATGATTTTTCAATACACTTCCACCTAGGAAAGGCAAATAAGGTGGCAGATGCATTAAGCAGGAAAGATCGTGGACTTCTGACTCAAATGAGGATTGAGAGAGATCCTATATTCATAGATCTACTAAATATGGATATGGAAATTTTTAAGGAAGGGGAAACGTATTTCTTATTTCAAATGATTGCTAAACCATATTTACTAGAGAAGATAAAAATCTCTCAATCTGATGATGAGAATCTTTAGAAGAAAATTAATGCTGTCAAGTATAGAAGATTAGAAGACTTCATGTATGAAGGAGTTCTGAAATTTGGGAAGAGGTTATGTGTCTCATCAGTACCTGAGCTAAAAAGGGAACTATTAGATGATGCTCATAGCTCAAATTTCTCTATGCACCCAGGTAGCACCAAGATGTATAGATATCTGAAGGAACATTTTTTTCGGGATAATATGAAGTGGGAAATTGTTGTCTACGTGTCAAGGTGCCTAGTTTGTCAACAAGTGAAGGTAGAGAGACAACATCCTAGAGGGGTGATGAAACCTCTACCTATTTCTATGTAGAAGTTGGATGACATTGTGATGGATTTTGTCACTGGACTACTGAGGAATCTTAGAAGGAATGATGCAAGATGGGTAATTGTTGATTGTCTCACAAAATCAGCACATTTCCTACCAATAAGAGAGGATTTTCCACTTGAGCACCTGGAAAGACTTTATATTAATGAAGTTGTAAGACTTCATGGTGCACCTCTATCGATTGTGTCTGATCAAGATCCTTGGTTTAAATCAAAATTCTGGAAAAGTCTATATAAGGCTTTGAATAATGAGTTTTGTATGAGTACTGCTTATCACCCCTAAACTGACGGGCAGTCTCAAAGGACTATTCAAACTCTAGAAGATATGATGAGATCATGCTCTCTTGACTTCCAAGGTATGCAGGATTAATACTTTCCTTTGGTGGAATTTTCCTACAATAATAGTTTTCATTCTAGTATTTAAATGGCTCCATATGAAGCGTTATATAGAAATAGATGTCAAACTCCAACTTGTTGGGATGAAGTTGGTGAGTGGAAACTTATAGGCCCAGAACTTATTGAAGAGATCACGGCAAAGGTAAAGACAATTCAAGACCGTATTAAAGCAACTCAAAGTAGGTAGAAGAGTTATGCTGACAACCGGAGAAAGGATTTGGAATTCCAAGTGGGAGATCATGTCTTTATAAAGGTATCTCTGTGGAAGGGTGTCTTAAGGTTTGGTAAGAAAGGGAAACTGAGCCCCAGGTACATTGGACCATTTGAAATTTTGGAAAGAATAAGAGTTGTATCTTACCGTTTAGAAATGCCTCCAAGTCTCTCCAAATTTCATGATGTGTTCCATGTGTCATTGTTGAAGAAATACATGCCAGACCCAATGCATGTACTCGCCTATAAAGAAATAGAACTGGAACCTGATTTTTCATACTGTGAAAAGCCTATCGGGATTCATGACACAAGGGAGAAGGTATTGAGAAATTGAACAACTTTCCTATTAAAGGTTCTTTGGAGGAACCAGAATATGAAGGAAGCAACATGGGGACCTGAGGATGTTATGAAGAAGAACTACCTACATCTTTTTGGTGGGATTTATACATAAAATTTTGAGGACGAAATTTTCGAATGAGGGAATAATGTAGCACCCCAAACATTTTATGGTATGTTTCTCTTAAATACAATGTATTAATTAGATAGCCTATATTTCATGAATCACTGAGCCTCTATGGAACAAAACATGGTTACTTATAGGAGATAGTCATAACCTAGACGTTAAACTTAAATTTTCCAGCTTTGTAATTTGAATTTTAAAAATCTGACATACACGGTTGTGTTCAAGATGATATTTAGAGTCTGATAATATTAACTTAATTTTTGGTGAATAGTAACCTACCCTTATGAATAGTAACTTTTCCTTATGAATAGTAACTTACCCTTATGAATAGTAATATGAATTTTATGAATGGTATCCATACCCTTGAGTGTATAAATGAATTTAGGCACCTTAAAAATGAAGATGAATATTTTAAGTGTATATATTTCTATTAAATAATGATTTAATTAAATATTTCATTAATAATATTTAGAAAATTATTTTTAAAAAAAGTACTTCACTTTTGGATTCTACACCTCAAAAAATAGATAGGGTGAATTTTTGGGTTTTTTCTGAAATACTTGAATTTTTGGTGAATAGTAAAATACATTAATTTATCGTATAAATACATTATAATTTAAATTAACTATTCATAGAATCATGAGTGATGAAAGCACCCAAATATATAACTCACATGCATATATTACTATTCTTGGTCATGGAATACTCATTATTGCTTGTCTTGAGAGGAAATAATAAATTAATGATTATAATATTAAGAAAACTCATCTCCCCTCCACTATATAAACCACCCCCCACCCCCTCTTCCTCCCACACTACTCAAGCTTCAATACTTGAATAAATTCTTCCAAATACTCTTCCCAAGCCCTCTCTCAACATCCAAGACCTTCTGGTCTCACCAAAAGGCCAAAAACAAAGGCCTTAAAAGGATTCTCAAGGAGGAGTACTAAAGAGGTGAACCTTTCTTCTCGTTTCTTTCAATTTCTTTTACAAAGTTCCATTCTTTTGTTCTCTCTTCTCACCTCCCCTCATCCAAATTCCATGATAATTCCAGTACCTTACATGTACTTTATTTTCATTGTGCTAATATAATATATCATCATAATCTCTCTTTTTCTCCTCCTTTTATACAATAAATGCAAACACCGTCCGAGATGTGTTAATTTGTCACACTCAAAGAAGACGGGTTTTCAATTTTCATTATTATATTTAATAATAGTCATGAAACCTTTTAAATGGTTGAAACAGGTCATAATATATGTATTTTATCTTGATTAATATTCTGGAATCCTCACACATTCATAAAAAAAATAAGTTTGTTGTGCACAAAACCGTCAAGCCAAATCCAAGCATTTATTTTTAACTCGGTGAATGAGTCATCCTCATGGTATATAACCAGAATAATTATAAGATCATTTATATATCTTTAATTTCACTAATAATGTATATTAACAATTATTTATTTTCAACCATATTTCAAACAAACATCTGTTCATGAATACAAGTAAACAGATCATGAAAACCAAAGAAGAAAATGTTACCAAAACAATAAAATTGAATCTATTAAACCATCAAAAAGGACATTAATGAACCTAATAAGGTAATAAAATATAAATTTCATGTTTATTAGGTTCTATACTTATTAATTAATGAATCTAAATTTGATTATTTAGGTCGTTAAGAACAATCAAGAACACCTTCAAGTATAAGGTAAGGGATCCTCTCTCTCACTTTTGTTCAAGAATCTCCCCTATGTTGTGCTCTTTTATTTTTAATTCCTAATGATGGGGTATGTTTTAACACCTACCCCATACTTACCTTATGATATATAAATAATGGGATACCTTTTTACCTCTCATTAATCCCTTGCAAGAACACTCGTTACCCCGCTGAAATGTTTGTAAGGGGTTTTCTCATCTCACTTTCAATTCTGTGGGATTTCCATTGTTTGCCTATTATTTCTTATATGTGGTATATTTATACTGAAATTTGATATATATTATCATGATTATATTTATATTCATGGTATTATATGATTAATTTGGTGGTTATTAAATTTTGGTCATACGACTCAATTGATTACAACGTGGTAACGATCTTTGTCTCAATTGTCACTTCATTATGACTTGCTTAGTATTGTACACCTACTCTTTCTTATGTGGTGTAACTAATTACCATTTGAGATAACTTTTCAATTTAAATTATATTCAATTAAAATATCCATATTCTCATATCATGGATATGATTATTTTCTAAGTCGTATACCATTTTACTTACGGTGTTTATTTTGAATGTTGTTTGACTGTGGAAATATTGATGAATTTGTATCCTCTATTTTATACAGATAATGTAAAGTCATATCGCTCTTATTTTGAATCTATGTATAAAAAATTATTTGAATTTAGAGGTGGGTGGGGCCCGCTACAGCCTCTTGATGCATTGGTTGGTCTCATGAGACAATCAGTTTAGCGACAAACCCTTCGAGTTTGTTTCCAAAAATCAGACGGGTTTCTACCTATAGAGCTAAACCATTTTATGGTATTGTGGTATCATGTGCCAGATATATGACATCCAATTAATAATCATTCTCTTTATTCATTATGAGTTATTACTATCCATGAGGTTTTCACTATTACAAAATCTATGGATGCAGTTTCATTCTCAGTTTATTAATGGCATGAGTTTTTCATTTGTTCACCATGCCATTTTGATTATGTAAAATTGTTTAAAATTTGGTTATTATTGATTCATGCTTCTGATATTTGTAACCCTTACTGATTATTTGAGGTCACCCCTTTCATTGTTTACTTTTGATAGGTGACAAAGAGGAGATTATTTATTGTGTTCTTGTGGATGCAGTCTTTAGTTTTTGGTATGTATTGTCTTTTGTAACCTTTTCCAATGTAATTTGAGTTACATATATGTATCTAGTTTATTCAAGACTACTAAAATAGTCGTTCCTTTAGGATTTTCATTCCTTCTAACCATGCCAATGTACTTAGTAATGCACCGGCTCCGGTCTAGAGGGTTCGGGGCGTTACACCTGGTTTGTGACCCTCAGCTGATTGTGAGGTCCTCTATCAAAACCTTTCTAGATTTTCTATCTAGATGCATGCCTAGAACTCTTTCAATGATTTATCACATTGGTCCCAGACATGCCCCATCTACCCATTTTGGAAACACATCACCAATGATATACTCTATAGTGGCATCATCAAAACTCTACTATGGATTCCATGTTGGGACTCCTCATATCCCTACTTCTAGCTACCCATATCACCACTACCCATCTCACCTAAAACCACTTTCTAGCTCTATATACTCCCATCCACCAGTTTTTTCTCCATTATTAATGCTTAATTAATTACCTCTAAAAATGAAGTCAGCCTAAAAATATTTACCTATACCTTAATAGTGTATCATAAACCATCCCTAAATCATTGCACCTTAGTGATCTCATATCCCACTAATGTTGTCACAAATGGTAAAAAAACTATGAACCTCATAATTAATTTTCCATAGACTATTCCACATGAATGATACATTAATACCTACTCTTTCTTCTTAGGTTTATAAGTTAGAACAGAAATCAATAGCATAAAATACTAATTTTATCTATATAAAATAACCCCATGATAACCAAAAAACAAAATAATAATCCCATTTCCCTCATTAACTTAGACTTTATCCCATACTTTTGTTGTCTAGGTACAAAGTATGACATCCATTCCAAGTTCTATTTTTATAAGTGTTGTGACACTTTTCCTAAGTCTCCATCTACCACATCTCAAATAACAAACAAGACTCACTAAGTACCATTTTATCCCAACCTACTTTGATACCACATTTTAACATCTTGAATCAACTCCCTCTACAATAACTAGATCATGGCGCTATAAGACATTAGGTGCACCTAAGGTCTAGTGGTGTACCGGTCTAGTTATTATACATTGAGTCAATACAGGATGTTAAAATGTTCAAGGCATGTTTTTATTATATTATTTATTCATTAGTTTGAATTATTTGATGATGTTTATCTTTAATGTTAACTCTTTGTTTTCATGCACCATGTTCTTGGTCACTTCTAATGTAGTTAGTTTTATTATAAAAACAAAGTGGAATATAATTTAGATTCCTATGTATATAAACTAAAAGGTATTTTCTAATTGTACTTAAAACTTGTTCTAAAGGTTTTATTTATGAAATAAATTATATAGAATCATGGTAGTATCCTATATAGTATTTCCACATACACCCTAAAAACACCCTCTGGGTGTATGTAGACCTTGTGTTATCTGATGCAGGTAAAAGTAAAATCTTCACTTTCTTTGGTGGTGTATTGTAGATTCCTTCTTCACTCTTTGGATAATTTGATGAACAGGTGGTGATTTTGGTTCATGTGGAAGTGGTTTTTAAGTTTCCTTTTTATGTAATTTTTTTATAATTTATGATGTATACGGATCAGACACTATAACATCTCATAATTTTGGTTACTTTTTGTATTGAAAACTCATTATGTAGCTTTTTTTTACTTCTGTTTATAATGTTATTTTTGGTTATTTACTTTTAGAACTATATATTATTATTTCCATATTTTTTATGGGCCATATTATATAACCTTTTATTTTATGTGGAATGGGTATCCACTATATGGATACCTCATGTCGGGATCCTAGTTGGGGTCCATTATCTTGTTTATTGAATTTAGAGGGTGAAATCATTCTCTCTTAGTATATCTGATACCCTCGGTGCTTATTTCCAACCTATGGAAATCAGGAATGAAAACTAGGCCTTATAGAGGACCAACTTTGGTAATGTGGATGGTTTACCCCCAACCTGTTTGTTATAGTGTAAAAAATTTCCTTAGGGTGAAAATTACTTGTCAAAATTCACCAAATGATGGGGCCTAAACTTAACATGTGATTAATTTATATGTATAAGTTCAATATAGTAAATTATATCATATATGTTAAGGAAACACCAAAAATATATTGTATCATAGGATAATTTTGTTTGGTGTCTATGAGATTAATAGGGTGAGTTTAAAACTCCTAATAAACCAAAGATATCAAACAAATCTTAAAACATAGGAACACTTTTTGGTTTATATATGTGAATTTAGGAGTGGGTATGCTCCAAAGATCTTGTGAATTTATCTCTCAAACATTCATGAAAGGATACAATACACATTTCCATAATGTTTTCTAGGATTAAATGAAGAACTAGTGAATTTGGAAATACTTGTATGGGATGAATTTGGCTGATAACAAGAGTTGCATGTTCAAAGCAGTGTCCACCTATTTCTTTGTTCTGCTTTGATTTTTCCCTACTATATAAAGGTTCAAATAGAGAGATTCCTTTATTTATGAAATTTATTTCCAAGATTTTATGATTCTTGATTTTCAAAAGGTGTTTTAAAAAAATAGTTGGGGTTGTTGGGTTTTATTTAAAATATTTAAAATTGTTTATATTTTTTATTTTCAAATGGAAAGACTTATTGGAATATCACATTTGAAATTGAGATGGGTTGGGTTACTATTTATAAGCGTAGAAACTTTATCACTATTTAAAATGATGGAGGGGAAAATATCTGAGGGGATGGTGTACCACACCATCTACGTGCATACGTACGTGTGTATGATTATGTAATGTGGCACTTTGATGGAATAATTTTCACTTCAGTACAAGGTGATTGGAGGTGCCTTTATTTTTTTTTTATGAGCCAGTTGTTCACACCAATTTAGGTCAAGACCTGAGCGGGTGTATCTGGTTAGTCAACCAAGTTCATCAAACAACTATGATATCGACTATCAATATGATCGAGAATGATCTAATAGACACATTTGTTCATTGGATGAGTGAAATCTAGGATATTTATTCAATCATGTGTGATCTAATGGATATGATTAAATCCATATAAGACATTCCTTTCTATTATAGTGTTTACCCATTAAAAAGGTTAGGATGCCTTATTTAAATAGGTACTTACATGCCTATAAAATGGATTCATCATTAGATGTAAAAATCAATTCAATCCATTCCAAGCACTCTAAGTTAATCTCTCGAATTGGGGTTCCTCTCCAATCTTCTATAAACATAAAAAATAACTTTTTTGGAGTGTAACCATAAATTATTTTCAATACTCTCTTAATTCCAAAGACTCTTTGAGATTTATTATCCACTAAGTACTAGTGTAGAGTAATGATCCATTTTCGTATCCTAAAAATGATTCAATTACAACCCATAGGATTTGTTTAGTATGATGTAACCTATATAATGAAAAGGTAAAGGAGAAATAAAATGGAAATAGAAATGGAAATGGGGTTTTATTTGGGTGTTTAGTATGACTGGAAAATGGAATGGAAATAGTTCCAGCAAAAACTTGATAAAACTTATATTTTTAAAAAATACAATGCTTCCCTCATTGTGGTATCCCCCTTCGTTCAAAAGTTTTTGGGTGAACACATAAATAAAAATGAGGAAATTATTTCAAATTAACCATTATGATATCCAGTGAGGGTTGCGGCAGCCCTAACGAGCATCATGAAGGTCACCAGTATAAATCTATGGTTTGACTGTAATAATATGCATCTTTACAAGTCATGAATTCTAGGGGAATTTTAATTTTTGGTCATAAAGTAGGGTACATTTGAATAATTTGAATTCAAATCAAAATTCTAAGGGTTTGAACATCTCAAGGAGATGTTTTAGGATGTAAATCAAGTCTTGGGAGTTGTATCGAGTTCTCGGGTGAGCCTTAGAGTGATTTTGAGGTAACCCCTCCCCCCATGTTGTTTTTTGATATAAGTATACAGTAACACTACAACCCTTATGTCACACTATGAAGGTCTCCTATGAGGGTTTCACATATAGAGTATCATTCTATGAGAGGGGAGTGTGGGCATCATTCCATGAGAGGGGAGTGCGAGGAATCACGTTGTGACCCATAGGGGTTGTGTTATGATGATGTTTGGAGAGGGGATGTCTCTTTTTCATTATGTAATCCCACATTTTTATTACATAAAATTTTCATTACATGGCACGAAACAGAGGGTTTTAAAAGTTTAGTTTCTTGGAAAAAAAGGTACATAATACATTAAAACTTTAAAAAATTATTATAATACATTTTAAAATATTCTTAAAAGGTTCATCCTAATTACATTTATTGAATCTCAGAACCTGGGTACATACATTAAAGGAAAGGGTGAGCATAAGTCCCAGTAAGGGAAAATAAGGGAAACGGATTACTTGTGATCATGAAGAGTATCTAAAAGAACATGATTTATTTTAATAAGGCATGAGAAATAGGAATATAATAATAATATAAACATTAATCATAACATAAAAATTTAGATACAACATTTAAATGACACATTCGTAATTATATCACCATGGTTTTTCATCGAGGTGTCATAAAATTTTTCCAAGGTTATTCACTAAGGTATCGTAAAACATGTTATCTCTAGAGATTAAATTCTTTACCTAATGAATTAGAGAGCTATCAGGGCACACCCTTCATATGTATTAATTTTCATATGATTCACATAGATCATAATAAATCATTTCATAAATAGATTGTGGAGAATAAAATAAAATGGGTTTCATATCAAAATCATAATATTTCAAAAGTGCTTTAAAAACATGATCATTATGTAATTTATAACCCATGAAAAAGGAATGTGGGTTTTATGTATGTCAATCCCAGAATAAAATAAATAATTTTTACATCTTGGTGAATACCTCTATAAAATATGTTTGGATATTCAAAAAAATAAAATAAAAGGGAATTTTTTGAGAAGAATAGAGAAATTTTAAGAAGTGAAATCGACAGCATAACGGGTATAAAACGTGGTTTTAAAAAAGGGTAAAAAGAGAGGGTAAAGGGGTATCCAATTTATGAAATACAATTTGGAAGTAAGTTAATTAATAAAAAGAAAATAATAGATAGTGACCATAACATTTATAATATATATACAAAAAGAGTTTCTTGAATCGAAAAGAAAAGAAGGATAATTCCTTTACCTTGAAAAGTAACTCCTAAAACTTGAGGATTGGGACCTTGGGGACTTTATAACACCTTTTTAGGACTTTTTGGTAGGTAAAAATATAAAATATTTATATAGGGTGAATTGTGAGTGAAATAAAATGGAGAAATCGGTTTCTATTTATAGAAAAAGTGGAGCATTTGTTTATTAATTTCCAAATATAGGCCTTGGAAACCTAGATTGTGGAAAATGAAAAACCATGGGATTGATCATGGTATTTTAACATGGTATTGGAAACTTGGGACACATTTATATTATTTTAATACACAAGATTTGACAATCAATTTATATTACTTATTTTGGCAAGGAAAAGTAAAGTTTTCTCAAAATAACATTTTTAAAGTTAAAGTTTCTATTTTAGAATTTGAAAAGTGAATTATAGATTTAGAAGTTGATTTAAATATTTTAAAATACTTTATATTAATAAAATAACATATTTTATGTCGTGAATTTTGGTTTATTAGTTATTACATCATTATGACATAATTATGAAGTCATTAAACATACTGAAAAACTCAAACTGTATTTTTATTATTCATGAAAAAAAAGTATTTTAGAAAATTCTCATAAATTCACACTAAGATAAATTCTATGTGATAATTTCAAAAATGATATTTATTTTATAATAATAATTTTCTAAATAATTTAATTATAACTTTTAAATATAAAAATCCTTATTTATTAAAAATAATAGCGGATTGAAAATGCATTGTAAAATTTCTAACACTTGAAAAAATAGAATTATTTTATCATTTATATTTAAATAATAGTGTTTATATCATACTATTTCATGAAAATAAATATTATTCATAATATATTAGTTTATTATAAATATTTATATCTTTTTTGGAAAGTACAATTTTTGATCAAAAAATCAATTTATCAAATTCCATCTCAATTTTATTAAGAAAAACTATTCTTAAAACTAAATTGTTGGAATAAAAATTTTATTTAAACAAAGGAATTATAAATTAAGGTTGGGAAACATAACATATTATTACACCCATGTACTCCCTAAGAGTAAGGTGTGCGTTGGTGGTAGTTTCATGGGGTGCCTCGGCTAGCATCAACTGAGTGGTAATCTCTACTAACTTGAACTTCTCCTGTATGCAATTTCGTTCAAACATCACTTATTGGATCTAAGATTAGGCTTGGTCAAGGAAAAACTCTAGTGATGATACCTACCTCCTAAGCTCTAAAAAATGGGATTCAAACTCCATGGATCTACTGGTTGAGTCCATCAACTCTTCTTTTTGTATTAATTATCTTTTGTCAAAATTTACTTATAAACACTAATTATAATGCTAAAATTATTTTCACGAGTATAGTTATCAATGGTCATATTGTCCAACTTTCATAATTGAACAATGGTCAAATAACAGTCAAAACTAGAAGGTTACATTCCCCTATATATTTACTTCATTATTAAAGAGATGTTTTTTTTGTATAATATAATATAACACACATTTTACGAGGAAACAAATATTATTAAAAAAAATTGGGTTGTTACATTATTACCCCCATAAGAAATTCCATCCCTAAAATTTCAACATGTTATCTCAGTTTAGAATAGGTGTGGGTACTTCTACCTCATTATCTCCTCTAGTTACCACGTAGATTATTCATATTTATGGTTCATCCACAATACTTTGACAAGATGGGTAGTCTTGTTGTGTAGAACCTTGTCTCTATGGTCCAAGATCTCCACCGGATGATCCTCATAAGAGAGGTCATGTTCCAATTGTACCACCTCCAGATTTAGTACATGTAAAGGGTCAGGTATGTACATCCTCAAGATAGATACATGGAATACATCAAAAAGTTAATCTAAATTTGTAGGAAGTTCAATTTGATAGGTTTAGGGTCCTAAAAATTCTTAAAAGGAAGGAAAATATCCCAAAAGTTTGGAAAAGAATATGGATGCATGTTTCATTGAGAAATTGAGGAGAAAAGTGAAGAAATAAAATTTTTCAAAGGTATTTGTCCTGACCGCGTACCGATTACCGAGAAAGGTTTTCAGAAGGCATAATACGCGAACCACCAGTACGTGGAAGGTCGATGACGTGCTGGCCCGCGAGGCATTGGCCAGCAAATGAAGCTGTTTGCGGTGAATTTTCACCTGCGAACTAAATCTGTCATGAACTGTTTTCACTGGAGAGAATCTGACAGAGGTATTCCTCGCACATCATCCCTGCAAACGATGTGGTTTGCGGATGAGGAGAATATGATGGCATACCGCCCCTCCTCAAACCCCAGTTGATCGAGTCTTCCATGGATCAAGATATATCTTCACGGACTTACACAAATGGTGTCTCAAGCCCATAGATATGATTTTCCTCAATGATCTATAAAATGAGCACAAAATAGGGTGGAATAAGATGGGGAGAGAGCTCTGGGATGGGCAAAAAAGGGATTAATAACATAAAGGGTGTGGGAGAAATTTCTTCCGCGTCAAAAATAGTTTGTGGATTCCATCTCGCGAACCATATGCAGTTCACAGACTCCATCCCGTGAACTGTATTCGGAACACCCTCTGCAACCAACCAAAAAACCAATAATATATATATATATAATAAAAATGGTTCACAGACACCCATAAGCAGAAGACAGTACATAGACTTCCATATGCGGAATTGAGTACACAGACGGTCCTTGGCGGCCAGCTCTTCCACGTACCATCCTACGCAGCCAACTCCTACTCGATCAGCTCCTTCACAAATAGACAGTTCACGGATAGCTCTTATGTGGATTCTCCTATGTGACCATCTCCTGTACGAATAGCCTTATGTGGAAAATTGTTCGCTCAAATTGATCCATACTATTGGGGATGCACCCCCGCACCCCCACTTAGAATTAATGTCGGGCCAGTCCCTTCGCTACTGTCACTGACCCCCATGAAAAATGGAGAGTCACACCGTGAACTTTTCGGGTCAGGTCGACGAAATTTTCCATTACGCCCTTATGTCACCCAAACATTCATCCCTTAAAATAACATGAGAAGATCCATTCCTTATGCACCTCATGAAAATCCCTATCACCTGCCTCCTATGCCATGTTGACTCAAAACTCAATGGACAATCAAAGCCTGAATGTTTCTTAAATTCCCAAAAACATCCTTTCCATCCATCAAACTATGTTTCTTTGGTGATTCCGGATCCCCATAAACCTCAATGGCCATCAGAAGTGGAAGTGCAGTGTCTTGCGGACACCTTTGTTTGACTATACATATCATGCCTCGGTGGCTCTGCATATGTTGCCTACAAGATGTTCGTAAACTAAAGGAAAATTCATTATCAGGAGAGTCCTTTCCTACCTCTGTACACCTCAATGGATTCCATGCCCCATATCATTTCTCCTAATTTAAGAATCCCTAGATTTGCGGTTAACACTTTCCTTACCTCTCTTGTTCGAGGTGTGTCAGAACATCCTAGCCCAATTATCCTCCACCTAATCATAATTCCTTCCCTGTACGGTCCAAACTCTATGACCTTAAACTATGAGTTATTATCCTGACCATATGACAATAAACTTTATGGTATTAGTCCATACAACACAACATTAAACTATGATGCCATCATCCAAGCTATATGACATTAAACTCTAGTATACTGGGCGATTTTGGATCTTTATAAACATCCTCGGCCATCATAAATGGATGGTCAGTGTCATGAGGACACCTCTTCTTGACTATGAACATCATTCCCCAGTGGCTTTGCATATGTTGCCCACAAAAATGGCCTTTCAACAAGAGACAAATTCATCCTTAAGAGAGGCCTTTCCTACCTCTGTATGCCTCAATGGATTCCATGCCTCATATCATTTCTCCTTATCTGGTATCCTCCATAATCATTGTTTACACATTCTATCCCTCTCATGTTTGAGGCACTTCGGAACATCCAAACATGATTTTACTTTATTTAATCATAGTTTATATAGAAATTGGTCCTCGTCGCATGACCCTAAACTACAAGACCCCAAATAGTCCTATCCACATGATGTTAAACTATGATTCCATCATCTAGTCTATATGAATTTAAATTGTAGTATACCTCATATGAAGTTCTGGGTCCCTCCCACTGAGGTAAGTCCCCAATATTTCTAGGATGATCTTCATGAAATTTAATGTCATTTCACATGGAAAGGTCCATCGCTTCATGCCCTCTCCTACAGTTTCCTCTTCCTTAATCACCATAGGCTCTCCTTCTCCCACCAACAGGAGAGTAATCATGTGGTTGGTTGGATCTCTCGCATCCTCTTATTTCTCACACCAAGCATGACTCACGTGGGCTTAGAGGTTTGTGAAAATTACAACATCAACACATTTTAAACTATGAGAAATCTGATTCTTGACCAAACTAGGATACGTAGGACGCCTACTTGAAGGCCCGAGCTCAAAAGGATGCCCATAAAAAAGGGTTCACCCAATCATGTCTATCAAATGGGAAGCTTCCACACATAATCCCCAACACAATCTGAACTACAAGAACTCTGATTCTTGACCAAATCAGGATACGTAGGATGCCTGCCTAAAGGCCCAAGCTCAAAAGGGTACCCTTCCAAAAGGTTTCACCCAATCATTTCTATCAAATGGGTAGCTTCCACGCATAATCCCCAACACATTCTAAACTATGAGAACTCTGATTTCTAACCAAACCAGGATACGTAGGATGCCTACCTGAAGGCCCAAGCTCAAAAGGGTTCCCATCCAAAAGGGTTCACCCAATCATGTCTATCAAATGGGAAGCTTCCATGCGTAATACCCAACACAATATGAACTATGAGAACTCTAATTCCTAGCCAAATCAGGATACGTAGGATGCCTTCCTGAAGGCCCGAGCTCAAAAGGGTGTCCATCCAAAAGGGTTATCCCAATCATGTCTATCAAATGGGTAGCTTCCATGCGTAATCCCCAACACATTCTGAACTATGAGAATTCTAATTATTTACCAAATCATGATACGTAGGATTCCTTACTGAAGGCCCGAGCTCAAAAGGGTGTCCTCCTATAAAGGGACCAACCAAGCATGTCTCCTTAAATGGGAAGCCTCCATGCGTAAGCCCCACATAATTCCAAATTACATAGGTTCTGATTCCTATCCCAAGGATGCATAGGAAACCCATCTTATGGGTTCTATCCCAACATAAAATCATCTTTCATCCCCCCTGGATGACAATAAACTCCATAGAACCTTATTATATGGATCAAGTCAGTAGTACCTCTATAGCATCAAATATAAGAATTCCTACGATGATATTTCAAATCAAGGGTATCCCATGGACACACTCTTCTAGAATAAACCAAGGATTCATGAACATATGAACATGACTTAAATCTATAAGAGAGTCCCATAACAGGAAATAATCTTTCCCTGAAAGGGTGGAGTGATCCTGAATTCCAATCCTCTTGACCAATGGAGTCCTTAAGTATTGTTGGATGAATCATCAATCAATGAGAACTTTCCTTTGGAAAGCAGGTCCATGAATCATGGATACTAGGGTCGTTGGGTGTTTCTAGCTTCATGAATAAACCCGTTGGAGACCATCTAAGGAATTTATATCTGAGGAGGACCAATTACATAAGTACTTGACCCCATGCAATTGCCCGCTAGGACCGAATGATTATGGAATCTCCTTCACAATGCGAAAGGGGTGAATTGTCTATTCCCCACGATGTTAATCCAACCTTATTTAAAGAATAATGAGGCAAAACGGGCCAAAATAAAAGAAATAGTGAATTTGATAGGAAAATTTATCCAAAATGGACGAGTGATGATCCTCATCAAACCATTTCACCATCACCTGAAACATGCCACCTCATAGGCAGAACAATAGGACACTACTCTTATGTGATTAGGAATTTCATAAGGGTCAATATACCTGGGTCTAATCTTCCCTTTCTTTCCAAGCCACATGAATCTCTTCTAAGGTGAAATTAAAAGGAAAACCTTATCACCAACATCAAACTCTAATTCCCTTCAACGGTTGTCAGCATAGTTTTTCTAATAAATTTGAGTAGCCTTAATGTGTTGTTGGGGGGCATGAATCTTTTCTTTCATCTCTTGCACAAGATCAGGCCCAAGAATATTTCTCTCACCAACTTCATCCCAACAAGTAAAAGTTCTACATCGCTTCCCATATAGAGATTTATAGGGTGTCATTTGAATACTCTAATGGAAGATTTTTCTATATAAGAACTCAACCAATGGGATATATTGATCCCATCCACCTTTAAATTTCATTAAGCATGTTATTAGCATTTCATTGAGTGTTTTAATAGTCCTTTTAGATTGATTATTAGTTTGGGGGTGATAGGATAAACTGAAATTTAATTCGTCACTCATAGAATGTTGAAGACTTCTTTAAAATTTTGATGTGAACCTTGGATCATGATAAAAAATGATAGAAAGTGGCACTCCATGCAATCTCACCACTTTCTTTATTTAAATCTTGTAAAGTTGGTCAAGGGAGAAATATTCCCAAATAGAGATGAAATGGTCGATCTTTGTGAGATGATCCGCTATAACTCATATCACATTGTTTCCTTTGGATGTTCTTAAGAGACCAGTGACAAAGTACATAGTGATATTGTCCCACTTATAGGTTGTTATGGGTAGTGGTTGCAATATACCTTTAGGAATTTTTCTTTTTTCCTTCACTTGTTGACACACCAATCCCCTTGTAGTATAGTCAACAATCTCCCTTTTCATGTTATCCCACCAATAATGATCATGAAGGTCCCTATACATTTTTGTGTTTCCAGGATGTATAGAGACACTACCACAAAACTGGGCAAGGCATGTGCCTGCCTTTATCAGCGCTAACAGAAAAGCACTGATAAAGGGGTTGGCCTTTATCAGTGCTAAAAAAAGCACTGATAAATGCACCCTTTATCGGTGCTAAAACAAGCGCTGATAAACGGTGCATTTATCATCCCTTTAAATATCCCTTTGTCAACGCTTTTCTTAGCACTGATAAAGGTTACATTTATCAGTTCTTATCTTAGTGATGATAATATTTATTGTATACATTAAATAAAAAGCACATGTTATAACTAAATATATATATATATAATTAAATAATTATAAGATTAATAATAAATATATTTATTATATTTATAAGATTTATTAGATTTATTAATTCATTATATTTATTAGATTTATTAATTCATTATATTTATTAGATTTGTTAATTCATTATATTTAATATATATATTTATTTTATTTGTTTATATTTAATGTATTTGTTTTATTTATAAATATATAATGCGTTTTAATATATATGTATAATTAAAATTATTGAATATATATGTGTTTTCTAATGAATTGGGGTCAATGAATATATACATGCGTATATATATATATGTGTGTGCATGAATAATGTTCATTTATAGATTATAATTACATATCATGTTGATGTGTTATTGATTTATAATTCATTATGTTACCCATATAATATATATGTTATAAAAAATGTACACTTATAATTAAAATTAAATTATATTTAAAAAATAAATATATATTTTATTATATTTTCAATGATATATATATAAATATACCTTTAAAATAATTTTATAAGTATAAATAGAGATATATTTATTTAGAGTTATAATTATTAATAAATATATATATATATATATATCATAAATATCATTTTTTAAAAATATATAATAATATAAAGAAATTATTAAATTTATACATTTATCAGAACTTTTATTAGCGCTGATAAACTATGTCTTTATCAGTGCTACAAAATCGCTGATAAAGAGTGTCTTTATCAGTGCTAAAATGAAAAGCGCTGATAAAGTCACCCTTTATTAGCACTTTTCATTTTAGCACTGATAAAGACCTACTTTATCAGCGCTTTTACTAGCGCTAATAAAGGTCCACGCATGATTTACAAAATCCATCGGGTCCTCCTCCTCCTCCCCGCACCCTGTCAAGCTTTCATGGAAGCCCTACCCTGCGCCGCTGCCTCCTCTCTGCCGCGGCCGCCACCTCCTTCTCCTCCTCCTCCGCCTGGGCCGCTGCCTCCTCCTCCTCCTCCGGCGCCTACTTCTCCTCCTCCTCCACTACAGCTCCTCCTGATGCTGCTGCTACGCCGTGGCCTCCTCTCCGCCACTGCTACTCCTCCTCCACCGTGGCCTCCTCCTTCTCCTCCTCCACCGGCACCTCCTCCTCCTCCTCCTCCTCCTCCTCCTCCTACTCTGCTACCTCCGCTGCCTCCGAGTTGCCTCCGATCTGCCTTCGCTGCCTCTGCGCTACCTCTGCGCTACCTCCGCGCTACCTCTGTACTGCCTTCGCGCTGCCTCTATTGCCTCTACTGTCGATGCCTCCTCCTCCTCCGCCACCGGGTCCTCCTCCTTAAGGTGAGTAAAATTGAATTTTCATGAATTAATTATGTTTTCATTTATTATCAATATTGATATTAATTATTATTTGGCGTGATTCTTGTGTGTGATGCTTGTGTGTGTGACACATGTATATGTGTTTGGTTACTTGTTTGATCTTGATTAGCTCTCCCCACTTACGGTGGGTCTCACCATCACATCACATAAAAAATAATTTGAGGAGGGAATCTCTATAGACAACCTCTCACAAAACTACTCCAAACCAATACTAAGTGATCCCCATTTCTATATCTCACATCATATTATCATACAAAAAAATGATATGAGGAGGGAATCACAATATCCAACCTCTGTCACAAGTCAAAATACACCATCAATAGGTGGATCCCATGGAAGTCACACACCAATCCCCTTTGACCAATGCCTTCTCACTCAAAGTCGGGTCCTACCAACACCTTATCACTTTAATAAAGGCCATCCATATTGTCTCATTCCATAAAACATATAAATAGTAATCTAAGGAGGGTATCTAGATAGCCAACCTCTCGTACTTGCTAAACCACATCATCAATAGGTGGGCCCCATGGATGATCATACTTCAACTAGGTGAAATTCATATGAAGTCCCAATCTCTTAGTCGGTCTGACCATAAATGATAAAAGTCACCATCCATTTAGCCTTTCATAACAATCTCCTTAAAACCATCTTGGTTATACATGAAAATTATTCCCAACCTATCAACATTCTAATTCTGCCTATAAGGTAATCTACTAGGTTCTACAAACCTAACAGATCTCTACTCATTGATACCAACACACACTCATCTCTACATGGTAATGTCACAACCCACATGTTATACTTAATCTAGGCCTCGATAGTCTAGTCTATATCATCTTCTAATTACCACATTAAAACTCATTAAAACTAAATAATTACCATCATAATAAACTCACACTAAGAGCCTTGGATACCCTATGCTAAGTCATCCAGACTATTATCATGACCCTCACTTAGGTACCATATCATATCTCCCCTTGGAGATCTCTTAATCCAATTATAAGGAGGAAATACTCTATGTCACACTTCACCAATCCCTATATGGAATATCCTACTCATCACACACACCATGACTCTTATATATCCTTAAGAGGGTGTTCCTCATCATATGTGAGATATAAAACTATATGATCCATCTTCTTTAGGCCTAAGACTCTAATACCTACTCAAATAGCCTTAAAAAACCTAACTAGGCTATAAAAATCTCATACCAAACCCGATCCTCTCAAAAACACAACTACTCCATGGAGACATAATCTTTGGATGATCACAAAATCACAAAAATTCAATAGAACCCTCACTCTATCTCTTGGTGGATCAAAAACACCCTATTTATTTACCTTGGTTGCTCTTGATTTCTATCCCTTTCACTGGAACACATATACTCATGCATGAATACACAATCATGCATAAATTGGAACATGGTTTTGTATTATAGGGTCCACCTACCTCAAAAAATAGAGTAACCCCTCACCAATATCAACTCATCCTCAACCAAGATTATACATGCCTTATCTAATCATGTACCAATGATTGAGACCCAATCTCAAGGAAAAATTACCAAATAATTAATTATAGAAACTTATAATTAATTATTCACCTTAATATAATTAGGAATAATCTTTAGAAAACTCACTGAGAAACACAACACCACCTAAACCACACAAAACATGGTGCGTTCATCATACTAGGATAACCTCTAGCCAATACAAACAAAATCTACATCATCTGAATTGATTTGAAGATGATATAGTGAAATCATCACACAAATCCTAGTTAAAATCATCTGAAATCATAGGGAAATAAAGGATAATAGTAATGGAGTAATTATGAGGTAATAACTCACTAACGCACTATAAAAAACTCCCAAGAACTACCCCTCATTAGGGGGGATCGAAGAGAGGAAGAGAATGGATGAATCCCAAGAACCACCCAAGATTTTCTATTAACAAGCACGCCCCCCCCCCCCCACCATTTTTGAAGTATCTAGTTTTTTATCTAAATTATACTCATATTCCTTATCCCCTAACCTATATACCCATCCTATGGATTTCAAATAGGATGAATATAAATAAAGAATGGATGAATGTCAATCAGTTGACAAAAGAGTATGAAGAAGGCGTGAAAGAGTTTATCAAGTTTGCAAAAGATCATGCATGTGACCCTTCTCAAATACTTTGTTCGTGTTTACGCTGTTTTTATTCAAAACAAATTAGTCCAGAGGAGTTGGAAGAACACTTGATCTTTCAAGGAATAGATTAGAGTTATACATGTTGGAATAAACACATGGAAACAACGAATGTAGGTAGTGGCTGGGATAACACTGTGTTTTATGGATCATATGATATGATTACAAAGATGAACAATGAAGATGACCGTATGGAGGATGTGATTATAGATGTGAATTATGATGAAGATTGTATTGAAGAAATGATAAGGACCGTCGAAGATGAACTTTGTGATTGCCCAAAAGTGTTTGAGAAGTTAATAAGTTGTGCAAAGATTTCATTGTATGCTGGTTGCACTAAATATACAGCATTGTCAGCCGTACTGAAGCTGTATAATTTGAAAGCAGACAATGGGTGGAGTGACGCCAGTTTTACGAAACTACTTGCTCTCTTGAATGACATGCTCCCAGAAGATTATGAGCTCACGAGATGAACATACGACACCAAACAAATGCTACGCTCGATGGGTATGATCTCTGAAAGAATACACGCATGTCCGAATGACTGTATACTGTTTCTCAAGGACCACAAATCACTTAAAGAATGCCCAAAGTGTGGTGCTTATCGATACAAGAAAGATGAATCCAGTCCTACTAAAGTTGTATGGTACTTTCCAATCATTCCAAGGTTTAGGCGCTTATATGGAAGTGATGAGACTTCAGGACAATTGACATGTCATGAAGATACAAGAATTAAATATGGGATACTACGTCACCCGGTAGACTCTCCTCATTGGAAGAGAATTGATCATGAGTATCCTGAATTTGGAAACGAGTCGAGAAACCTTCGTCTTGCGTTATTTACAGATAGAGTGAATCCTTTTGGTTTTCAAATCAACAATCATAGTACATGGCCGGTTATATTGGTAAATTATAACTTACCACCGTGGTTATGCATGAAACGAAAATATATCATGTTATATATTCTTATATCAGGACCAAAACAACTGGGTAATGATATTGATGTTTATTTAGCTCCATTGATCTAAGATTTAAAATTATTGTGGGATTCAGGTGTTACATTGTATGATGCTTACAGAAAGGAAGATTTCACTTTGAGAGCCATGTTGTATAGGAAAATAAATGACTTCCCTGCTTATGGAAATTTTTCAGGATATATCATTAAAGGAACTCAAGGGTGTCCCGTTTACGAACAAGGTACACAATCAATTAGGTTGAAATATTCATCGAAAACTGTGTTTTTAGGACATCACATATTTCTACCCTCACGACATAAGTACCATTCTTGGACGAAATCATTTAATGGAAGTTCAGAAGAACGTACAGCACCATCTCCACTAATAGGCAATCAATTGTTTGAGAAAGTTAAAAATTTGGACACTACTTTTGGTAAACCGTCTTCGAAAAACCTTACGAAAATCGGTTGAAAAAGAGATCAGTTTTTTTTTAATTACAATAATGGAATTGTCTATATGTGAGACATTTTATTGATGTTATTCATGTAGAAAAAAAATTATTTGATAGTGTCATCGACACGTTGCTAAATACATCTGGAAAAACAAAAGATGGAATTAAGGCTAGGTTGGACATGGTTGAGATGGGAATATGAGAAGATTTGGCACCAGTGAAGGGTGAAAAACGAACATTTCTTCCTCCTGCTGCTTACACTCTTTCCAGGCAGGAGAGATATCAGTTTTGCAACTTCTTGAATGACCTAAAGGTTCCAGAGGGGTATTCGTCAAATATCAGGAACCTCGTGTCAATAAGAAACTTTAAGTTAAAAGGTATGAAATCACATGACTGCCATGTTTTGATGCAAGATCTCATTCCTATTGCTTTACGTTGCATTTTTCTCAAGAATTTCATCCATACATTAATGAAACTGTGTTTCTTCTTCAAAGAAATATGCAGCAAAGTTATAGACCCAGAGAAATTTCCAACTATGGAAAGAGAAATTGTCATCATATTATGTGAATTATAAATGTTCTTCTCGCATTCATTTTTTGATATGATGGTTCATTTGATGGTCCACTTGGTGAGAGAGATTCAACTATGTGGTCCTGTACATTACATATGGATGTACCCCATTGAATGGTATATGAAGATTTTGAAAGGGTATGTCAAAAATCAAAGTCAGCCAGAGGGTTGTATTGCAGAGCGATATATTGTTGAGGAAGTCGTTGAATTCTGTACTGAATACCTGTCTGGTGTGGAAAGAATTGGCCTACCGAAATCTTGTCACACTGGGCATCTTGAGGGTGAAGGAATTTATGGAAGACTGGTTGTCACAATCAATATTACAGATTGGAAGCAGGCCCACCTTTATGTTTTGCATGACAATTTTGACGTTGACCCATATGTTGAAATCCACAAAGAAATTCTTAGGCATTTGAATCCATCTAGGGATGAAAAATGGATATCAGATACACATAATCGACAGTTTATAGGATGGTTTCAGGACCATATTTTTAAGAAGTCAGATGAAAATCCAGAGTCCATTTCAGAATGACTTCAATGGCTAGCCAAAGGACTGAGTGTGTATGTATTATCTTAAAATTCTTATGTAGTTAATGGTTATACATTTTATACTAGTGAACATGATGGAGACAGTACCATGTAGAATAGTGGGGTTACACTTGTGGTTGAAGAGATGCATGTTTTCGATTCTAAGGATAGAAATCCAATTTATGCGAATATGTCATACTTTGGCATCATCAAACAAATATGGGAGTTGGATTATATCTGTCAACTCCCACTCATCGCCTTGTAGCGAGGGATATGGTGTTCAATATGAAGAATGACACGCTACACTCCAGACCACTTCCAACTTGTCATGTCAAAGTGTCGATTAATGTAGCTCATGAGCCGACCACCGAGCTACCCATGCCAAATGACGATGATTACATTCATACGGTGGGAAAAGTTGTTGGAACATTCGTTGCATGGCCGTCGAATCTTGTAAAAAAACATTTCAACCAGGAGGTATTCATTTCCAATTCATTTCTCAAGAAGAATATTTAACATTAAATTAGAAAATGGCTAAACCGATGAATGTTATTACAGAAGGACAAAATGGAGGAGCTAAAACGAAAGAGCAGCTTAAAAGGATCAACCAACCGATCAAAATGATCTACTGAGAGCACCTTCACCCCGCCCATTCTATATCCACATTTAATATCATTGAAAACTCATGTGGATATGAAAATGAAAGGCATAAAGAGTCACACAATTGTTTGTGAAAAAGATATGTACAGAGAGGAAACATTAGATTTCGTTAATGCTGACGTTGTAGCTGAAATCATCACATACGACTAGCTAGGTGCCTCAGTTATAAATGTATACATGGGGTATGTTTTCATGATTTGATTTTACAGAACCTGATATACTATGATAATTATGGCTAAATACATTTCATATTTTTCACAGGTGTATATGTGAAAAAAAATTGAATGGATTTTCCCATGAATACAAATTTGGACTCGTTAGTCCTCGCACCATTTCTACAGAACGAGAAGAAATAGATTCCATTTTTCAGGCTGAATTAATGTCAAGCTTGCTCAGAACGTTTCAATGAAGAATTACGACTGACAGACTCTTTTTAATACCAACGTTGTAGGGGTAAAACTCTAAATTTTAATCATATCAATTATATTTTCATTTCTATCAGTACTTATTTCTTTTTGTGTTTTTAGGCAACATTGGATGCTCATTGTAGTCAATTTGGATACTCCAAAGATTTATTTTCTGGATTCACTGCATGGATATCCAACAAACCAACCGGACATGATGGAGATTGTTAATTCATAATACACTAGATTCAATATTTTAGAAATAAATATATAGTTATATAATTTATATTACCTTTTAATGAGGATTCTGTTATGATAGGGCGGTGTATGAATATCGTCTAAAGGCTGGAATGAATCCAGGGCCCAAGGACGACAAGGCGCACAAGATCTACAAATGGAAAAGTATCAGGGTATATATAATTATATTTTACTATCCAAATACATATCAAAACAGATTAATTATTTTTCTCAATGTTTCTGCAGTGTCTAAAACAAACAAACAATAAGGACTGTGGTTATTATGTTTGTAAATTTATGAAAGAGATCATATTTCATGAACAAACTAGCATCCCTAAAGAGGTATTTTTGAAAATAATTACAACTTAATTTAAAATAATTATTAATCCTTTATGTATTTAATTTTTTTCAGTACTACTATGACTATCGCAAAAACTCATATTTAGAAGATGATATAGATGTGTTTAGAAATGAATGGGCAGCGTACCTGATAGAAGAATGTAAACAAATAGGACAATAAAGGTGAATTCCTAATACTTATGTTATCTTTATATGATCATTGATATCTACCTTGTTTACACTTATTTAGCATCTATGATCACCCTTTCTTATGTTTCATATCCTTAGATTATGAAGAATGGTTTTAGAAATGATTTGAGTTTCTAGTAAAGAATAACTTAATGAGACACTCTTATGAACTGCTGACATACGGAATACTAATCAAATGTGTTTGGATTGTTTTGATACTTTAGGAAAACAATACATGAGTCATTTGTGACATATAAGAATCAACCGCATCTCAATCCGACACACGGTGTGACCGGTATGGCTAAAAGTGTCTGATATCAGTTTCAAATTGACATTAACTTTAGAAAACAACACAAGTAACATACGGAAAATTGAGAAAAAGCATTTGGATTGTTTTTATACTTTAATAAAACTATCCATGAGTCATTTTTGATGTGTAAGAATCGACCGCACCTCAATCCAACGCACGGTGTGATCGGTATGGCTAAAAGTGTCTGATATCAGTTTCAAATTGACATTAACTTTAGAAAACAACACTACTAACATGCGGAATACCAAGAAAAGACATTCGGATTGTTTTGATATTTTAGGAAAATGATCCACGAGTCATTTTTGACATGTATGAATCGACCGCACCTCAATCTGACTCATGGTGTGATCGGTATGGCTAAAAGTGTCTGATATTAGTTTCAAATTGACATAAACTTTAGAAAACAACACTACTGACATATGTAATACTGAGAAAACACATTCGGATTGTTTTTTATATTTTATTAAAACGATCCATGAGTCATTTTTGACATGTACGAAATGATCTCACCTTAATCCGATGCACGGTGTGACTGGTATGGCTAAAAGTGTCTGATATCAGTTTCAAATTGACATAAACTTTAGAAAACAACACAAGTAACATACGGAAAATTGAGAAAACGCATTCATATTGTTTTTATACTTTAGGAAAACGATCCATGAGTCATTTGTGATGTGTATGAATTGACCTCACCTTAATCTGATGCACGGTGTGACCGGTATGGCTAAAAGTGTCTGATATCAGTTTCAAATTGACATTAACTTTAGAAAACAACACTACTGACATACGGAATACCAAGAAAACGCATTCAGATTATTTTGATATTTTATTAAAATGATCCATGAGTCATTTTTGACGTGCATGAATAAACTTCACCTCAATATGATGCACGGTGTGACCGATATGGATAAAAGTGTCTGATATCAGTTTTAAATTGACATAAACTTTAGAAAACAACACTAGTAACATACAGAAAACTGAGAAAATGCATTCAAATTATTTTGATGCTTTATTAAAATGATACATGAGTCATTTATGACATGTAAGAATCGACCTTAACTCAATCCAATGCACGGTGTGACCGGTATGGTTAAAAGTGTCTGATATTAGTTTGAAATTGACATAAACTTTAGAAAACAACACTACTAACATACGGAAAATCAAGCAAACGCGTTCGGATTGTTTTGATATTTTAGGACAACTATCCATGAGTCATTTTTGATGTGTAAAAATTGACCACACCTTAATACGACGCACGGTGTGACCGGTATGGCTAAAAGTGTCTGATATCAATTTTAAATTGACATTAACTTTAGAAAACAACACTATTGACATACGGAATACCAATCAAACACATTAGGATTGTTTTAATATTTTAGGAAAATGATCCATGATTCATTTTTGACATTTAAGAATTGACCGCACCTCAATCTGATGCACGATGTGACTGGTATGGATAAAAGTGTCTGATATTAGTTTCAAAATGACATAAACTTTAGAAAACAACATAAGTAACATAAGGAAAATCAAGAAAAAGCATTCATATTGTTTTGATACTTTATGAAAACTATATATGAGTCATTTTTGATGTGTACGAATCGACTTCACCTCAATCTGATGCACGGTGTGACCGGTATGGCTAAAAGTGTCTGATATCCGTTTCAAATTGACATTAACTTTAGAAAACAACACTACTGACATACGTAATACTGAGAAAATGCATTCATATTGTTTTTATATTTTATTAAAACTATCCATGAGTCATTTGTGACATGTAAAAATTGATCTCACCTCAATCCAATGCATGGTGTGACTGGTATGGCTAAAAGTGTCTGATATCAGTTTCAAATTGACATAAACTTTAGAAAAAAACACAAGTAACATATGTAAAATCGAGAAAACGCATTCATATTGTTTTGATACTTTAGGAAAATGATCCATGAGTCATTTTTTATGTGTACAAATTGAACTCAACTCAATCTGACGCACAGTGTGACCGGTATGGCTAAAAGTGTCTGATATCAGTTTGAAATTGACATAAACTTTAGAAAACAACACTACTTACATACGGAAAACCAAGAAAAAAAGTTTGGATTGTTTTTATATTTTAAGAAAATGATCCATAAGTCATTTTTGACGTGTAGGAATCAACCGCACATCAATCTGACACACGGTGTGACCGGTATGGCTAAAAGTGTCTGATATTAGTTTTAAATTGACATTAACTTTAGAAAACAACACTACCGACATACGGGATACCAAGAAAATGCGTTCGGATTGTTTTGATATTTTAGTAAAATTATCCATGAGTCATTTGTAATGTGTAAGAATCGACCGCACCTCAATCTGACGAACAGTGTGACTGGTATGGCTAAAAGTGTCTGATATCAGTTTCAAATTGACATAAACTTTAGAAAACAACACAAGTAACATATGGAAAACCGAGAAAACGCGTTCAGATTGTTTTGATACTTTAGAAAAAAGATCCATGAGTCATTTTTGATGTGTAAGAATTGACTGCAACTCAATCCAATGCACGGTGTGACCAGTATGGCTAAAAGTGTCTGATATCAGTTTGAAATTGACATAAACTTTAGAAAACAACACTATTGACATACGAAAAATCAAGAAAACAAGTTAGGATTGTTTTGATACTTTATTAAAACAATCCATGAGTCATTTTTGACGTGTAATAATTGACCGCACCTCAATCCGACGCATGGTGTGACCGGTATGGCTAAAAGTGTCTGATATCAGTTTAAAAATTAACATTAACTTTAGAAAACAACACAAGTAAAATACAACAAACTGAGAAAACATGTTCATATTGTTTTGATACTTTGGGACAATGATCCATGAGTCATTTGTGACGTGTATGAATCAACCGCATCTCAATCCGATGCACGGTGTGACCGGTATGGCTAAAAGTTTCTGATATCAGTTTCAAATTGACATAAACTTTAGAAAACAACACAAGTAACATACGGCAAACCGAGCAAACGCGTTCCGATTGTTTTGATACTTTAGGAAAACGATCCATGAGTCATTTGTGACGTGTGAGAATAAACCACACCTCAATATGATACATGGTGTGACCGGTAAAGATTTTCATTAGATAAATAATCAGTATTTATTAAATGAGATAAATCATCCAAAAACATATTGATTTTACATTATTCCCTTTCATTGTTATCAGAATGAAAACATTTGAGTTTATCATTTTCATATTTTAGTTTCAAATTTCCATATTAATGTATTCTTTCATATTAATGTTTTAATTTATTTCATTATTGTATTACTAACATAATATTTGTTTTCTTATATAGGTGATTTTTTCCTTGAGTTCGGATGCTTTGTTCGGCAACAAATACCGTGGACGACAATTTTTGAGAGCGGATCATGGATATCAAAGGATGAAACATTAATGTTTATAACTGTTGTTGGATAATTGAAATTGTAACCTTGTAAAACATTGTTTGAAATGTATATAGCAGTGTGTTATTTTATTCATGATGTTAAGTAAATGTATATAGCATTGTTTGTCAAAATATTATGTGCGGGTGCTGGTTTGTGCAGGTATTCTAGTTTGTGCAGGTGTGCAGGTTTGCAGGTGCTGGATGTGTAGGTGCAGGGGAAAGTGCCTTTATCAGCACTTTTTTGAGCGCTGATAAAGGATACATTTAACAGCGCTAAAAGAGCGCTGATAAAGGGCCCTATTATCAGTGCTCAAAGAAGTGCTGATAAAGGCACCCCTTTATCAGTACTATAAAAGCGTTGTTAATGCTAGCGTAGATAAAGGGGGTCCCCTTTATCAGCACTCCAAAAAGCACTAATAAAGGAGACCTTTATTAGTGCTAAAATGAGCACTGATAATGGGTATCCTTTATCAGCGCTTTTTTAGCGCTGATAAAGGGGGGGCCTTTATCTATGCCAGCATTAATAGTGATTTTCTAGCACTGTTAATGCCAGTTTTTAGCACTGATAAAAGGCCAGGTTATAGTAGTGAGAATGTAGAGTTATGAGCTTTATCCATCAGATCCTTCTTCATTTCAAGAATAGATGGAACATATATCCTTGTATGAAATTTTAGTACACCTTCTTGATCAATATTGAACTCATAAAACTTACCATTTTTTACATCCTCTAACTTCTTCTGTAATAAAGGATCTTGTCTTTGATATTTCTTGATCTTCTCTAATAATGATAGTTGATAAATCATTTGGGATAGGTTTAATGATATCCCTTCCCTTATGATTCCCATGTCCAGTTTTACTAGGTCTTTGATCAAAGGATCTCCTTGAATTCTCATAATTTACATAACAATAGGGTTTTTCCTACTTAATGCATCAACAACTTTGTTTTCTCTTCTGGGATGATTATAAATTAAAAAATCATAGTCTTTAAGAAGTTCAAACCATATCCTATGTCTCATGATCAATTCATTTTTGTGAAAATATACTTCAAACTTTGGTGGTATGTGTATATATCACATTTCTCCCCATAAAGATAGTGCCTCCATATCTTCAGAGAAAAAACAACCATAGGAAGATCCAGGTCATGTATAGGATAATTCTACTCATGAGCCTTTAACTATCAAGATGCATAAGAAATCATCTTGTCATTTTTTATGAGGACACACCCAATCCCTTTCAGAGATGTGTCACTAAAAATAACGAATCCTTCTCTAATAGAGGGTAGAATTAACATGGGTTTAGTAACCAATATCTTATTCAGATCTTGAAAACTTTCTTCACGGTCCTTTATGAAGTGCCCAGATCAGTGTGAATCACTAAGAGGGGGAGGGGTGAATCAGTTATCCCTTTACATCTTTTTATTAATTGATTATTTTCAATTAAACCACTATGGCTGGTTAAAGCCTTGATCCAATATTATTGTGTGTCTCATCCTTACCTCGAATGATATTGTAAATGTAAAGGCACTGAACACAAGGATTTACAAGGTTCGGTTCAAAGACCTACTCCTTGTTGTGTTGGTTATTCTCCCCAACACAGATTCTCCACTATAATTCGATTAGTAATTACAATGGTCGATACAGAGTCACGTTGTATCTCTCCTGAGTCCCATGGGAGGTTCTTTATACTACTTTACACAGTGTTACCAGAGTCCCACTGGCCTACTTCAAAGTCTCACTAAAGTCTTCTTATCCTCCCAGAATCTCACGGAGTTATTCTAGCTCTCGAGTCACATGAGAAAATTCCTTCTTTAAGTTCTTCTTTGATTCACTATAGATGATCTTCTAATATCTTTACACAATCTTTCTGAATCACACTTGCCTATGAATTTCTTCAAGGATCTTCAATAACCTTTAATAAGGTTTGTTGGCCTTTCTCAATATTTTTGATCACTTGAGTTGATCGGTTCTTAGTCTCAATAATGC
The DNA here is from genome assembly GCA_963277665.1 of Viscum album. Lineage (NCBI taxonomy): Eukaryota > Viridiplantae > Streptophyta > Magnoliopsida > Santalales > Viscaceae > Viscum > Viscum album. Next base: position 1,270,941,997 of record OY728164.1, read on the forward strand.
TCATACAATTATTTCTTCTTCTGATAAAGACCTGGCCTCACTGAGATGTGTGCCAATAGTGCACACAACTTATTCAAGAATATAATATGCAATAATGATCTTGCACAATATCAGCATTGTCTCTCTTCTTGGATTCTCAATTACTAAACACTCAGATACAAGAGATTCTTTAATTCAGTCTGGCTTCAGTCTTAGTTCTCATTCACTTCATGCATGGATTTCATGGGTATCTCAAATTCTTCTTCCTTAGTGCAATAGATGAATGCAATAAAACTTCTTCTTGTTTACTTGGAAATAATCACATACACTTATGTGATTATTCAAACACTGAATATTAGCTCACTTTGAATCATCTGAATTAACACACATGCATGTGTTCATGCATGATTTCATGCATGGGTCTCTTGCTTTTGAACGTGTATTGTCTTCTCTTATTCTATCACTATTCACACACAATTTTGATTCTTTCTTTACGTGTGCATGTGCATGAATGCATGCATGCACAATTATTTTTTACTTTCTTGTGTGAAACCCCAAATGGGTGTAACACTTTGAACACACACAAAATCTCTTCTATTTAGCCTTCTCTCTTTCTCTTATTCTCTTTCTCTTCTTCTTTTGGGTCTTAGCACCCACACAATTGTCTTATTTAATTCATTAAATTTTATGTGTTTTTGCATGGGTCTTTTTCAAGACCAAATTAGTGCTACCCACGGTTCACCTTGTTCTTGGACACTTGGGTGTCACAACTCATGCATATGCATGCATGTGCATCATGCATGCATTCTCCTCTTTCCTTCATGAGAACATGAATCCTCGGGTTCCTTATTCTTCTCCTAAGGCAGTGTATGTATACATTGTCCTTTGATTGTTTTCATACAAAGGGTGTAGTCTTCACAAAATCTGAATCCTACAAACACAAAACAGAATATATATATATATATATATATATATATATATATATATATATATTGACAGGAGGGTCTTCATCTTCTTCGTGCAAATAGAAGGGCACAATTCTTGTTCTCAGAACCAAGAATGGTTCTCAGCTCTTTCTTCGTGAAGGTGCAATAAGGGTGTCGAGGCACCAGTTGTTTTACCCGTGGGACTACTTCTACAAAGACACGACGAGGGTTCAAAGAACATGTCGTGCGCTTGTGGGTAGCTTTGCACAGAGGGTGCAGATCTCATCTGTCATGAACCAAGGTGGTTTACACTTCTTCTCTTCGTGCAAGGGACGCACAGGACTACTTCGTGCAAGAGTTGTGTGGTTCTCCTTCGCGTAGCAGGGCTGTGCAGAACCTTTCACACAGTGCTCTGTTTCTCAGAGAAACAAGAGCTTTCTCTTAATATTTTCAACAACAGATCCTCGATCAAGAGATCTGTATTTATAGGAGAGGAACACCATTAAAATCCACGTGATATGCCACGAGATCCAATGCTTTCAATAGCCTAGATCTTCAGATTTTAATATATTCAAATGTGGATGAGATATCCCACAAATATCGGTTGTTTCCTTTTTCTTTTTCAACCGTAGGATCCTTCATTCTTAGTGAGTGCATCACGTGCATGTGTTTAAGAATGCATGTAAAACATTTCCTTATAAATCAAACAGGCAGTGCACCCTCGGCAACTTCATTTTCATTGGGCTCCTTTTAATTTCTTCATCTCATTGCATGCATGAAACTTCTAATGCATGCATGTATTCGGTTCATCCAGATGATCATCATGCACAAACTTTGAGATTCAACGATGTTCGGGAGCTCGATCTCGGTGGATCGGCTTCATCTACGGCGAGCAGCGACATCGGGTGGAGCTCAGGTGTCCGGAGGTTGAAGACAACCTTGGTGCCTCTCCTTGGTTGTTGGATCACCTCAGATTAATCATGGATGGTTTTGATTAGATCGTGAGATGCGGGATGGATCGTGCGGCTGTGATCGGGCGCAAGATCAGATGGATGGCCAGGATTAGTTCTGCATTTTTAAAATGTCGTCCTGCATCGAAACAGGATGCGGTTTTCTCGTGGTTTAACAATCAACTCTCTCCACCTTGACACCAGATTACTCCCCCCTAGTGTCGTCCCGCACCAGTTCTCCTGTGGGAGCGCTCTTAGCACCCACTCTGCTCCTCTAGGCACACACCTAGCACCCATGTTGCACGGGTTCATCACCGTGCGGCACTTGTGGGCTTACACACAGCCCGCGCACACATGCCTCATGCAGGGTTGGCCTCGAGGGATTCCTTCAAGCATGGTTGACCCTCGGGTCCCGCAAGTGCTTGAGGTGAGGACCTCGGCTGGCCCTCCATGGTTGGCTCATTTTTTGGTAAAGGAACAGTCTAAGTACTTAGTATAAAAACTAAGTAACCAAGTATTAATTTCTCCTTAAAATGAAAAACCATGCCTCTTCATTCAAATCCCATTATCCATTATTCTTCATCTTCAAACATCATCCATTACTTTCTTTTTAGATCATAAATCCCAAACATCTTCAATACATTCTTTTAATCCAATCATGGATGATGCATGGATCATGAATTCATTCCTCGTGCATTAAAACATAATGTATGACCTTCATCACTTCATCCACTTAGTGACAATTGATGGATGTCACTTCTTTCCTTATTCAATTGAGTATTGCATGTGATTCTTCAAGTTTTGTAACATTGTATCGCCTTGATACAAGTCTTGGAACTTAAGACCAGTTCAAAAATCGTCAGAGTTATCCTCTTATAGAATTGATCAAGTGTAGCATTCAATTATTTGAATCAACAACAATTCTACAAGGATACACCAACTTCTTTCTCAATACCTTTCATTCACATATTGACTTCTCATTAATAAAAAATTCAACTCTTATACACTTCAATCCATATTGACAACAAATGAAACTCTTATGCACTTCACTTTATCCAAATGAACTTGGCCCCTTTTCGAGTTAACTTGGTTATTGGATTAGAAAGTCATTAATTTTTTTTCAGAAACCTCCTATAATATCCTGATAAATCAAGAAAACTATAAATATTAGTTATTGTTGTTGGATGAAGCAACTCCTCCACAACCTTTTTCTTGGTAGGGTCAACTAAGATTACTTCATTGGTTACAATGTTCCCAAAGAAAACAACTTTTTGTAACCAAAATTCACATTCGATGAACTTTCCAAATAGCCTCTCCTTCATCAGAGTTTGAAATATAACTCTTATATGGTTCTCATTATCTTTGAGACTTTTAGAATATATCAGAATGTGATCAATAAAAACTACCAAAAAGTTATAAAGTAATTCCTTAAATACTCTATTCATCAAATCCATAAAAATAGTGGGTCCATTAGTCATGCCTAAGGGAATAACAACAAACTCATAATTCCCATATCTTGATCATAAGGAATTCTTTGGAACATATTCTTTATTCATACTCAATTGATGATAATCATATCCAAGATCAATCTTTGAGTAGAATTGAGCCCCATGAAGCTGGTCAAATAAATCATCAATCCTTGGGAGAGGGTACTTGTTATTAACTATGATCACATTAAGTTCTCAATAATCAATTCATAGTTGCATTGATCCACCCTTCTTATTCACAAAGATAATAGGTGCTCCTCAAGGAGACACACTTGGTCATACAAATCCCTTCTCCAAAAGATCTTGGAGTTTTTTCTTTAATTCCTCCATCTCCACATTTTTCATTCTATATGGGGTATTTGGTATCGGTTTGGATCTAGGTAAAAGTTCAATGGGGAACTCTACCTATATTTTTAGGGGTGGTTTTCATGACCCCTCCCCATAAGGTGTACCCCTCTTGGGCCAACAATGGGAGAAGATAGATAGTGGCCCCCGAGTCCCACCTCTAGTAGGCCCTGGGTTGGTGACTAGCACTGAGGGTATAATAAACATGCAAATTAGAGGCATTACACTCTAAGAGAAACACATGCGGAAGAGAGAGATAAGAAAGAAACCATCTAACTCCTACTCAGACTACAATATAAAAGAAAACCCAAGTACATAAATGTAATTTCATACAAGAACTACTATAACTAAAATGGGAAACTACAAGTACCAAAATAAAGTAAAGACGACAGCAACCTAGAAGCCCAAAAATCTCTCACAAAACCCCAAGCTAGTAGTAACCATACTAATATCCAACATACTCCAAATAACCTGAAAAAACAGTTTATATATACATACGGTGAGTATAACAGTATACTCAGTAGGATCCTCCCAAGAATCTCTCGTGCAAAAGGTAAATAAAGCATCCTAAATCACAGTGAACAACAAGTAAAACTAACTCATCACCTAAATAGGTATACTAAGTTCTTAGCCTCACCATGGTAACTCTCACCAAGTATCGTATATAAGAGAATAGAATATAATAAAGAATATCAAGGGTAACCTGCTACCACTTCCCCACTGGTTTTCCATTTTCCCCCAACATCGCATGTCATGAGCATCTCTCTCCAAAAAGGCTAGCCTACAGACACCTGTGAGAAGCACCACAACATGCACCTCATGAAACACACACCACCAGGTCCACATATCCAAAAGTAACTAGGTTGTTTTTGGGATCCACCATAGCCCACATAATGTGTATCATACATCAGGTATTATACCTTAAGCCATTAAATCCCATACACCGAGTAAGGATCCTCAATCCATCATAGCCCATACACATTATACCTATAGTATCCCTTAGGAAACTATATCCAGAATATATGTGTGAGAAATAAAAACAAGACATTATAGCTCTATACACACATATATGGGTAAAACTAACCTCTGTTCATACCAGCACAAGTAACTACCAAGAGAATAGAGTGGGTCCAAAGGGGGTAGTCAGCCATCCAACCTCCCACCGAGATTTTGGCGAAAACACCCCCAGGGCTCAGAATCCTGGGGTGTTAGTTTTTCTAACCAAAAGAGTGGAGTAGAGTATATAAACACAAAATTTAAATGATATAATATAGCTCACAACCACACTATGGGAATAACCTAGTCATAGACTCAAATATAACTAACATCTCTCGGACTCTAGGCTACCACTACTAAGACGAGATATCCTATAAGCACACAATCATTTAAAGAGATGTATTAAATAACTTAATCCATTTTTATTAGTTTCAATTTAAGTTAATTAATTCTTTAACCATTAATTAACTATTATCATTTTCATATTTCATTAGCATCACCACAAAGTTCCATGCCCTCTAAACATAAGAAAACTGAGTCTACGACTTCTCAAGATTATAACCTCAGCATTGCATCCCAACAAGCTCCAACCCCATGAGTTAAACATTTATTAATTTATTTAACAATCATTACTACTTTACATATTTATAGGTATTCTAGAAAAATATTCTAATCTACCAAACATAAGGGGATCAACACGGTGAGAAGATGAACTACTTGTCGAGTCTTCACCACCTATAGTAGGAGAATAAACTCATCCAACCATGATAAGCTAAACACAGAAAACATGTGGCATACCCCGCACGTCTTCGCCTCTATTGGAAGGAGAGTAACCAAAACCATATTTCTCAAGTAGTGGGGAAAGGATAGCAGATAAAAAAGAAATATAATTAAACAATCATCCAAATTTCATATCAATGGGTAATCCCAACTTCAACCTATTCTATCATCTCTGGTGTACTCCCCGACACCACATGAATAAACTGATGCATATTTCCACTCCAGGTGTCAACTGCTACCACAATAATGGTACTCCCTACACCACGTACCACAAAATCCCTCCAGAATCATCCATCCTAGAATCACATCTCATCCAGGCCTCCCTACCCCCACAACAACAATATCCCTAGACAATCATCTATAATACAAGAAGCAAGAAACAAACATAGCAACCGAGCTCTTAGACCTAAAGTAAGGAATTCAGTCTTCACACACAATGAGCTCTCACAGCTCCAAAGAATAAGGCACTTGGAATTTACAAGAAAGTGAGAAACTCAAGCCCTAAAAAGGAATTATATTTTATCACACAACTGGTTCTTATTCCATCTTGAATTGATTGACTCATTATTCATAGGTTCCAACCACGGGAAACCTGAGAAACACACTATCACAAATTAAGTAAACAATTAATTTAACAAGCCTTTAATTATTTGATCAATAAGAATCAACATTATTTTGGTTCATTAACCAATTAAATTAAACATGAATATCTATATCAATTTTATTATCATCAAATTGCAACAACAAAAATAGTCAGATTCATTAAACATGCCTCTTAAATTCCTTTATCCAATTAATTATCAATTAATTCTGGCATTATGTTCTTTACCAATTTCCATCAAGAACAACATGCTAAAATTATCAAGGCATAGAAAGCATACTAAAGAAAAGTGAAAAACAAGTGAAACTAACTCATCACCTAAACAGGTATACTAAGTTCCCAAAATCACTATGGCTACTCTTACCAAGTATCTCATACAAGAGAATATAATATAATAAATAATATCATGGTTACCCCGCTACCACTTTCCATATGGTTTTCTATTTTTCCCTAGCATCGCACGTCCTGATCATCTCTCTCCAAAAAAAGGCTATCCCATAGAAACCTGGGAGAAGCACCACAACATGCACCTCATGAAACACACATCATCACATCCACATATCCAAAAGCAACCAAGTAGTTTTTGGAAGCCACCATATCCTGCATAATGTGTATATTACATCGGGTATTATACCTTAAGCCATTGCAGCCCATACACTAAGTCAGGATTCTCAAGACATCACATCCTATACATGTTATACCTATAGTATCCCTTAGAAAACTATATCTAGAATATATGTGTGTGAAATAACCACAAGTCATTACATCCCTCTGCACACATATATGGGGGAAAATAACCATTTTCATACCATCATAAGCAACTACCAAGAGAAGAGATTCAATCCAAAGGGGGTAGTCAGTCATCCATCCTCCCACTGGGATGTTGGGGAAAACACCCCCTAGAGCTCAGAATCCCTAAGGTGTCAGTTGACCTAGCCGAAAGGGTGGAGTAGTGTATAGAAACACAAAGTGTATATGATATAATATAGCTCACAACCACATTGTGGGAATAATCTAGTATTATACTCAACTGTATCTAAAATCTCTTGGACTCCAGGATTCCACTGCTAAGACCAGATATCCTATAATCACACAACCATTTAAAGAGATACATTAAATTACTTTATCCCTTTTTATCAATTTTAGTTTATGTTAATTAATTATTTAACAATTAATTGACCATTATAATTTCTATATTTCATTAGCATCACAACAAAATTCCATGCCCTCCAGGAATAAGAAAACTGAGTCCACAACTTCTCAGTATTATAACCTCAGCATTGCATCCCAGCAAGCTTTAACCCCATGGGTTAAACATTTATTCATTTATTTAACAATCATTACCACTTTTCATATTTCCAGGTATTCTAGAAAAACATTCTAAGCTACTAAACATAAGGGGGTCAACAAAGTGAGTAGATGAACTACTCGTTGAGTCTTAACCACCTATAGTAGGAGCATAGACTCATCCAACCACGAGAAGCTAAACATGGAAAGCATGTGACATACCCCACCCGTCTTCACCTCTCTTGGAAGGAGAGTAACCAAAACCATCTGCCTCAAGCATTGGGGGAAGGATGGAAGATAAAAAAACAATAGAATTGAACAAGCATCCAACTTTCATATCAATAGGTAAGCCCAGATTCAACCCATTCCATAATCTATGGTGTACTTCCCAACACCACGTATATAAACTAATGCATCTCGCCACTATATAAGTCAACTACTACTAAAAAATGAACATCCTTACCCCGCATACCAAAACAACCCTCTAGGATCAGTCATCCCAGGCTCATATCACATCTGGGCCTCCCTACCCCCATAACCACAAGAGCCCTCCAGGCTCAACCATAACACAAGCAGTAGGAAACAAACATAGAAATCAAGCTCTTGGCCCTAAACCAAGGAATTTAGCCTTCACACACAATGATATCTCATGACTCCAAAGAATAAGGCACTTGACCTTTATAATAAAGTGGGAAACTCAGGCCCTACAAAGGCTTTATCTTTTATAATGCAGTTGATTCTTATTCCATCTTGAATTGATCGGTTCATTATTCACAAGTTCCAACTATGAGAAACCTAAGAAATAAGCTGTCAAAAGTTATCACAAATTTATTAAAAAATTAATTTAACATGTCTTTAATTATTTTATAAAGAAGAATCAACATGCTTCAGGTTTATTAACCAATTAAATTAAACATTCATATCTACATCAATTTGATTATCATCAAATTACAACAACAATAACTAAATTCATTAAACATGCCTCTTAAATTCCTTTAGACAATTAATTATAAATTAATTCTGGATTTATGTTCTTTACCAATTTCCATCAATAACAACATACTAAACCAAGTAAGGAATAAATATCACACTATCTAGAAAATTAAGAGGAAAATTGTTATCACTGTACAAACAACAACATCATCAAGCAATCGATATAAATTATTTAATCCAGTTCAAGTTTTAATTAGTTCAATACCATTGTGATAAAAGGGGAAAAATAATTCTAAATCTATGATTGCACGTAAATAAATAAATAATAAATGAATCCCCTGCCTTAAAAGGTCACTGACATTCTTCACACGAGAATGTACCACACAACGGATCTCCAATCACCCCTTCTGCAAGATCTGTATCCATCCGGGGATGCTACGGCACCACCACACCAAAAAAAAACCAAGAGAATCTCCATTATAACCATGGGAGATCATCCACCATCGCATGGAAATAATAACAGAAGGAAAAAAGAGATCAAACTAGGAGAAATTGCGAGAATTGAGGAAGAATGCACCTTAGATCAAAGGCGGGTCATTGTGGATTGAAGGAGGGAAGATAAGAATCGATACTTGATGAAGAAATCCCAAAAATGTCAAATATGGGTTGTCATGTCACCTAAAGTTGAGAGATATCCACTACATCCATAGGGTTTAACAACTTGAGTGGCTGGAAAATGTTTTGAAACATACAGTAGTGGGGGATTACACGATGTTTAATCCCCTTTCACATCGTATAATGCCTTGAGGTCAGTTTATATTGAAAAAACCATCGCCTCTTAATTTTATTTATTTTTAAAACCCCTAAATATTTCATGACATGAATCTCACTTTCACGTCATGAAATTCTTCTACACAGCATGAAACTGGCTTTAACATCATGAAAGTTCCCTTCTCCAAATTATCAGCACTTAAACTCCTCCAAACTTCATTTGAGCCTCCTTCGAGCTCTGCAATCCTCGAGAACATGCAATGGGTCGATCTACATGGATCTAAACCCATATAGAGGTCCATGTAACTTCTCAGGAAATACTCCAATGAATTATTGAATTGTGGGGACATTTTCTATTCGTATACTTTCATTTCCTTCTTCATCTTCACCGATCATTTCCATAAAGAAGGTTATGGGAGGTGATTCTATAAAAATATAAAGTCGAGTTATCTCTCAGTTGAAAACAATTGTAGGTTTTCCATTCAAGACTACTGAGATTTCCTTGCTTCTGCAGTTGATCTTTGTATTATACTTTGAAAGTCAGTTCATCCCTAGTATAGTTTCGAATTCCATAATGGAAATGACTACTATATTTTCGATGATATTGTGCTCACTACAGTGAATAATATATTTTCTATACAATTTTGTTTCTTAGATAATTCCTCCAAGAGTCTTGAATGATAACTCTAATTCTAGAAGTTTAGAAATTGATTTTATGTTCTTTTCAAACTTGGAGGAAATAAATGAATGTGTAGAATTAGAATCAAACAAAGTATTTACTAGCATTGAGAGAAAAATGAGAGTACCTTCTACAAAATCATTTATAGCCTATGATTTAACTATTGTGATAGAAAAATCTTGACCTTTCTCCCTTGACCTATGCTGGGGTTGAAGGTGATTCCCCTCTATTACATTATGATTTGAATAATTATTGGTAAATTGACCAAGTTGTCCAAACTTATAGAATCACACTTTAGTATGGGCTTGCATCATCTTCCCTTTGTCATTAGTGTCGAAAAGTTGAGGCTTCACCACACTACAATAGTTCTGAGCTATATTTCCATCTCTTCTACACTTGTAACATTTCCCGCTTCTGAGCAAGCAGCTCCCTAAATGCTTATTTCCACATTTTTTGCATGTGGGAAGTTTCACTTGCTTTCCTCCTCTTCTATAATCAAAGTTCCTCTTTAATATTGGATCTATTTATCTCTTATTTTAATTTTATATATGGGACCATTGCGTCTCTCCAAACTCTAGTTCAGACCTCATAACACTCCAAAATATCTCCTCATAGCTGTTATAGTCTAGATTGGATATATTCTTCTATAGATGTGGTCTTATTCCACTAAAGAATCTATCAACCTTTCCATTAGGATCCATGACAAAGATAGAGGTGCAATGAGAAAGTATTGTAAATTTTATCTCATTGCTTCCCACATATTCGTTTTCCTTCTACTTTAGCTCAAGGAATTCCTTCTCTATTTTTGTTCACATTGAACAGGGAAAATATTTATTGAAAAAGGATACCCTAAACTCTTCCCACTCCATAGCATCAATCTCCCTTCTTGGTTTTGTGTTTTTAATCAGTGAACACCACTAATCAACTTCTCCCTCTAAGAAGTACACAACCAAGATGACATGAAGCCTCAACTTCTCCCTCTAAGAAGTACACAGCCAGGATGGCATCCCCTAAACTCTTCATCTTAAAGAGTTCCAAGTGGTGTGCTCTACCATGAAGCCTCAAGGGGTTTCTGAGGAACAAATCAAACTCTGAGCATTCCCTTTCTCCCTAGCTAACACTACCAAGTCATGGATCTACTCCCTCCCTCCTAGTTCCATAACCACATGGAATGACATGAAGCGACTCTTCTTAGAGAAATTCTTTCCTGCTTCTCATACTACTTCTATCCAAAAGGAAATAAGTGGTATTCATCAATTTCCAAATGAATCACTCCATGAGTATTGGTAGAGGTTCAAAAGGCTTGTGGAAACCTACCCACATCACCAAATCCCCAACCAACTCTTGATCCAATACTTCTATTAGGGGTTATTGGATATGGAAAGAACTCTCATTAATGCCACAAGTGGCAGTGCTCTTGTTGATAAAACTCATGTAGCTGTAAGAGATCTCATAAGCAACATGGATGCAAACACACAACAATTCCATACTCGAGTACATGCTCAAGTCAAACAATCCCAATAGAATCAATATGTAGATCCCAACAAGATGACAGAGTGGATGAGTGAACTTATAGGTCCTGTGCGACAACTAGTTGTGGCATCCAAAGCCACAACCTCATATTCTCCACAATTTGTGTTCCCTATACCTATCAAGAACTATGGAATCTGCATCTCCCCATCTCATCCAACTGACACATGTCCACAACTTCAAGAGGATCAATCCAATTCATCTGGACCAATGGAGCTCAATGCAGCATATGCTTAGCGGAACCCCAACCCTCAACAATTAGGTCAGTTTGTTAAAAACTTAAACCAACCCCATTCTGAGCCCTTCTCTTCTATATATAACCCTAACTTGAGGTATGGGAATCCCATTTCTCATCCCCCTCAATTACCTCCTCAAAACCCAAACCAATTCTAATATGTTCAAGGTGTTGGTAACTTCCAAAAACCTTATCCTTTTGTTCCTCAACCTCAAAGGATCAATCCTCATCTTCCTCCTCCTAGATTCCACTATCCTGGTGAGCCTTCCCAATTCTCAAACCAATAAAATCGCTTTACCAAGAACCAAAATCAAGGTAATCTCAATCCAGGACAAGCCTCTTCTTCCAAGAAACTATGGGAAAGTGCAGTGGAAGATCTTTCCTCCTTCACCTGTTCCAGCCTTAAAAACATTGAAATACAAATTGGTCAACTTGCATCCCACCTGAACCAGCAACAACAATAAAATTCTTCCTAACTCCCAGATCAACCATTACCCAACCCCATATTTAATGTAAGTTCAATTTCACTTAGATCGAGGAAGAAAATTGTTATGCCTCAAGATAAGTCCTCCAACCCCCCTTTGAATGTTGACCTAGAAAATGAAAAGAAAAAAAAACATGAAAAGGAATATGAATCCATTCCCTCGCCTCCTTCCATTCCACTTAGTAATCCAATTCCTTTTCCTCAAGCTATTTTCAAGCCAAATAATTCCTTTGAAATCGATAATAAATTCTTGACATGTTTAGATGTGTTAAATTCAGCATTCCCCTATTAGATGCCATAAAACAAATCCCTAAGTATGCTAAGTTTCACTACTGGAAAAGTGACCTATACCCACAGTTCAAAACCATGGGTATAGCCCCCAAAACCGTGGGTATAGGCTATACCCATGTTTTTGGGGAACCGTGGGTATAGGGGAGTCATAGTGTGCACCACGGCTGTTCCAGCGTGGCACACAACATACCCCATGGTTTGAAAAACGTGGGGAATTTAAATTCAAAAAATTGGCAGCCAGTAGGGTTCGAACCCAGCACCCATGTTGCGCCTCATGCTGCGCGCCACCAAGGGACCAACCAAGATGCAATTTATTTTGTTTATATAATTATACATCAATGTATATATATTCATTTAATCTAGATTCGAACCCGCGTCTCACGCTGGGGCTCACTATCGCGCACCACCAACTGACCAATCGAGCCGCTACGTTATTCAATATATATATATATATCTATAAAAATATATTAATAAAGGCGCTTACCGAAAAATGGTAACAATGGGATTCGAACACGCCACCGCTGCGAGATGATCCACCACCAAGGGACCAACCAACATATGTATGTTTTTTGCATTTATATTTATATATTTGTAATTATATTAACAAAAATTGTGTTCCCGCCAATTTGTTTTCATTGTCCCGCGAAATGTTTTTTCCCTCCTTATGGAGGGAAAGATATACCCACCATTTTTCAAAACCGTGGGTCTAGGTCTTCAAAAAATAATACCCCAATACCCACGGTTTGGCCAAAACCGTGGGTATACGTCTTCAAAAAAAACACTTATACCCACGGATTTCTGAAACCATGGGTATAGGTCCCCATATTATCCCTATACCCACAGTTTTTGAAAACCGTGGGTATAGGGGTATCCTATACCCACGGTTCTTTGCAAAACCGTGGGTATAGACCCGTTTTCCATTAGTGTTTCTTAAGTAATTTTTCACCCATAAGAGGCAACTTAGGACCTTCAAAAATGTTTCCACCCAACATTTTATTCCCATTAAGTGCATATATCCAGGGACCTTTACAGTTCCATGCCAAATTGGAAGTTCCAACTTTGATGATGCACTCATAGACCTAGGAGCCTCAATTAATGTCATGCCTAAATATATCTTCTCTAACCTTGGTCTTGGTCCCTTAAATCCAACGGGTGTTTTCATTCAATTGGTCAATCGAAGAACTACTAGTCCTAAGGGTATAATCGAGGATGTCCTTGTTCGTGTGAATGGTCTTATCTTCCCTAATAATTTCTATGTCATTAACATGGAAGGTGAGACGAACTCTTCTTAATCTCCCCTAATTCTAGGAAGACCATTCCTCATGACTGCTAGAACTAAGATTTATGTCCATTCAGGAATCTTATCCATGGAATTTTGTGACCAACTGGTCAAGTTAAACATTTTCTAAGACATGTGATACCCATCTGAGGACCACTCTGCATTCTCAATCCATGCTTCTGAGGAAAATTCTGAGAGTTAATTGAACCCCATTCCATCATGTTCATCCTGTTTTGAAGAGATGGGATCTTGTGAAATCTACACCAGGATTAACCAAGTAATAAATGGTGAAGTTGATGTGGATATTTCATTCATAGATTCCATCAATCTAAAAAATCTAGAAAACTCTCTAGAATCCCACATAAACTCTGATATATACTGCTCCACCATGGACAAAATTAATGAAAATGAATCAAATTAAATTGAAATCCCTTACTCTATTCCCGAGATGTCTAACCCATAAGTGAAAGATGTGACTGATCTGAAACCTCTTCTTACACACCTAAAATATGCATTCCTCTTATATGATCACTCTTATCTTGTCATTGTCTCTACTTCACTTACTAAAACTGAGGAGTCCAAACTTTTTCAAGTGTTAGAGGAAAACAAAAATGCCTTAGGTTGGACCCTAGATAACATACCAGGAATCAACCCTACTCTTTTCATGCATCACATCCATCTTGAGGAATCATCCAAACCAATTAGAAAACCACAAAGAAGACTTAATCCACTCATACTTGAGGTAGTTAGGGAAGAGATCACCAAGATTATTCAAGATGGTATTATCTACCCAATTTCTGATAGTGAATGGGTTAGTCCAATTCAATTTGTACCTAAGAAAGGTGGGATAATTGTTTTCACAAATGAACATGGAGAGGTAGTCGCAACTCGAGTGAAGAACAAATGGCGTGTGTGCATTGATTACCGAAAATTGAATGGTGAAACATGGAAAGATCACTACCCTCTTCCATTACTTGATCAAATACTAGAATTATTATCTGAAAAGTCACACTATTGCTTTCTTTATGGATACACCAGCTACTTCCAAATCCCAATCGCACCTCAGGACCAAGAAAAGACTATTTTCACTTTTCCCTTTGGAACATATGTATATAGGAGAATGCCTTTTGGCCTTTGTAATGCTCCTGCAACATTCCAGAGGTGTATGATGAGTATCTTTTCTGAATTCATTGAACATTGCATGGAGGTATTAATGGATGACTTTACCATTTATGGTGAGTCATTTGAATCTTTCTTAAATTCACTCTCTCTTGTCCTTCAAAAGTGTGTCAAGTGCAACCTTATGTTAAATTTTGAAAATTGTCACTTCATGGTTGCAAATGGGATTGTTCTAGGGAACATAGTTTCAAAAGATGGTATTAAAGTTGATACTACCAAAATTGAAGTGATCCAATCAGTTCCTGAACCCACCTATGTTTGAGACATCCATTAATTCCTTGGTCATGTTGGTTTCTATCATCGATTCATCTATAACTTCAGTAGGATTTCCCTCCCACTCACTCGATTTATCCAAAATGATGTCACTTTCCATTTTTATGAGGTTTGAAAGAGATCCTTCATTGAACTCAAAACTACTCTTACATCTGCCCCGATAATCCAACCCCCAGATTGGTCCTTACCCTTTGAATTGATGTTTTATGCTTCTGATAGATTCATTGGGGTTTTTATAGTTCAAATAAGAGAAAAATTCCTCATGTCATCTATTGTGCCTTAAAAACATTTGATGAAACTCAATATCACTACACTGTGATTGAAAAGGAACTTTTAGCAGTGTTTTTTACCTTAGATAAATTCTGGCCCTATCTCTTAGGTGCCAAAATCATCATCTTCACAGACCATTTTACTATAAAATTATTACTTAATAAAAGTGATTCCAAACCAAGGATAATAATATGTATCCTAATGCTTCAAGAGTTTTACCTTGAAATCAAATATAGACCATGAAAATAAAACCTTGTGGCTGATCACCTAAGTAGAATTTCTAATTTTTCTCATTCAGAAATCATTGATCCTGAATTCCCCACTGAGCAACTTTTATCTCTCACTCAAAAGTTACCATGGTATTCCCCAATTTAAAATTACTTGGTTTCTGGTGTTTTTCCTGAAAATTTTTCAAAATAACATAAAATGAAGTTGAAAAGTGATTCAAAATACTATTTTTGGGAAGAAAATAAAATTTGGAAAACTGGGGAAAACGTGGTAATTAGGATATGTGTTGATGAAGATGAACATTCCTTCATCTTATAATTCTGTCACTCAATGCCTGGTGGTGGACACTTTGGACCAAAAAGGACCTCCCTAAAGGTCCTAGACTCTGTATTCTTCTGGACTTTAATCTTCAAGGACTCACATGAGTTCTGTCAATCATGTCCCACTTGCCAAAAGTTTGTCACAATTTTAAAGAGAAATGAAATTCCCCAAAATCCTTTAATTTTCTGTGAGATCTTCGATGTTTGGGGCATCGATTTCATGGTACCATTCCCCCTTTCAAATTGATTCTCATACATTATTCTTATGTTTGATTATGTTTCTAGGTAGGTTGAGGCTAAACCCACTAGAAAGGATGATTTGCATATTGTTAGTGAGTTCCTAATCACACACATCTTCCACTGATTTGGCACACCACATGCCTTCATAAGTGACTTAGGAACCCATTTTTGTAATAAAACCATGGAATATCTTTTTAAAAAGAATGGTGTTGTACATAAAACTTCAACTGGATATCACCCCCAAACAAATGGCATGACTGAACTTTCTAATAGATAAGTGAAAAGAGTTCTTGAGAGAATTGTAAAACCCACCAGAAAAGACTGTCCTAAAGGACTTGGTGAAGCACTTTTGGCTTATTGAACTACCTATAAAACACACATTGGGATGTATCCTTTTAGGCTAGTTTTTGGTAAATCATGTCATTTTCCAATTGAAATCCAACATAAGTCTTTTTGGGCTGTGAAAACCTGTAATTTTGATTGTGAAAAATCTAGTGAAGAAAGATTTTTGCAATTTACTGAATTGGAGGATCTTCAACTTGATTCTTATGAGAATTCTAATCTCTACAAAGAAAAATTCAAGGAACTCCATGAAAAACACATCCTGAGAAAGGTATTTCATGAAGGTGAAAAGGTAATTCTCTTCTATTCTTGATTTTTTACTTCACTCAGGTAAGCTTAATTATCATTGGAAAGGTCCTTTTGTTATTACTAATGTTTACCTATTTGGTATAGTTCAAGTGAAATACCCCTACTCCAAAAGTAAATTCACGGTTAATGGACATCGGTTAAAGCATCACCATGAGAGGACACACAACCTGGGAACCACATCGACTTCCATCAGATCCACAACTTCTATAGTAGACCCACCATAGGATGGAGATGGAGACCCACCAAATCCAAACCAGGGGCATCTCTTTCCCTTTAACTCTGTCGCTTTCTCTTCCTCTCTCTCCCTCTTTCTTCTTTTTCCCCTCTCTTTCATTTTTTTACCACTTTATTTATCAAACCCTTTTCTTTTTATCTTTCTCTTTTGTGTGGGTGTGTCTTTATAAAAAACATAAAAAAACCTAAAAAACTAACCAAAAAAAAATCATTTAAAAAAATACGAAAAATAAAGACTCATATTTACTCACCTTCCAATTTTTAAATTTTGTCCAACCATTTTGGGGAGTCAAAATGCATGGTTTCATCTCAAAAAAATTGTGGTTTTTTCATAAATTTGGATAAATAATATTGTGTTAAAATCAAAAAAAAATTGAATGATCAACTTTTTTATTTGGAAAATGATTTTCTCCAACCATGAGGAATAAAATTAGATTTCATGTCAAGTCCACTTATGGTCATATTTTCAAAATGTGTGTTTTTTACCCCCATTTTTGAATCTTGATTTTGTGGTCATTCGAGCTGAATTTCCAACTTTGGTGTGCATTAATATAATAGAGGCATTTTCTGAACCTTGTGAGAATCACAATATCCAAATATCCTCCCATTTCTCTTACATTAATCCTCCTTTTGAAATCCCCTTAAATCCTATGAAAACCTTTTCTTTGATAGCCACATTACAAGCCCAATACCTTATCCCACCCAATATCAACATGGATTTTCATTGCATAATTTTTTTAAAATTTAAGTGTGGGGGGAATGGATTTCATTTTGGGTACCCTTTTGTTAATTTTCACCATGTTATCATATGCTTGAGGGAAAGCATAAATTTAAGTGTGGGGGATAGGTTGTACTTAAGTGGGGTTTAGGAATGTATATATGTTTATCTTGTACAAATGATATTGAAAAGTGTTCAAAAAAATATATCAAAAAAAAAATAAGAATGGTTTGTGTCTTGGGTGGGTCAAAAATTACTCTTCCTCAACCTTTGATCTTGTTATAACTATTACAATTAGTGTCGCGAGGAGATCAGTCATGGGTTGGGAGATGAGTTTGAGGTCTCTTTCAAGTTCAACTTTCGAAAAATGCAAAAAAAAAAATGAACACTTATGTCATTGGGAGAAGTTTCATGGTTTGTAAATATTTCATCTTCTCATCCCCTTAAAATTTTATTCCTCTCTTGTGTCTTTATTCACACAATAATTCCCTTGTAAATATGTGTTTCCATTTCCTTCCATGTTTCATTTCAAAAAAAATTGTGCATTGTTTTACCCATGCTGATGTATTACCCCTCTTCTCCTCTCTCTTGGAAATTTTATTCCTACCATCTCATAGCCACAGAAAAACCCCTTAAAAAGACCTCTTGATTCTTGTGCACTTTAGGATATGGAATGGAAGCTAAGATCTCTTTCAAACTCTAATATTTTCACTTTTTGTTGGTGAAAGAGTGAACCTCCATTAATGAATTTTATCATCTTGGGAGGTGTGAGTTTTGAGTGCCACCATTTTTCATTTCTAACTTTGAGCATGAAAAAAATGAATTGTTTTTGAAACATTGTTTTCGTAACAACTTGTGGCGGAATTAAATATGGATGAGTTAAATTTTATAAACCTCCCCTAATTGGGTAAAACAAAGTTTTAATATTTGTTGGTGAGTGAAAATTATTTTTGTCATGGTTTTATATTTTTTGTACATGAGTACATGCACAAGACTAAGTATGGGGGAGTTTATGTTATTAATATTTTCATAACATTTTATATAATCCCTTTACTAATTTTATATGAAATGTGCATAATTTGTGTGAAATATTAATGTTTAAATATTAATTATAATTTTTTATCACTATTTGAATTCATCCAGATTCAATTTAGTTTACTAGTTTAATAATAACTATCGCCCTACTGATCTAAATTTTGTGGTTATTGTTTTTTACGATTCCTTATTCAATTTACCACATATCATTAGAAGAAATCATTGGCCAATTCTGCCATTTTAAGGTTCATATGGACCACACAAGAAGGCTCACAGAATATGTGAAGAAACTAGACCATCCATGAAGATTGAATTATTGGGCTCAATCCAGAAGTGAAAATTCATTTATTCTCCTCAAAAATTCTTATAACAATTCAAGGAGCCATGAATAAAAATTTCAAGGCCCAACTCCAAAAACAAGGTCCCCAAATGAATCTTTGAAGTCCAGCCCACCATTCTGGATGGGAATTAAAATCAGAACACTATTCCTAAATTTTATCCTGATTTAATCATCAAATTAGTCTGGTATTTTTCAGTGTAAAATATAATATATGGGTGGACAACTTTTTAGAATAAATTATTTTTATTTTAGGTCATCTTCCCGTTCAAAAACTCATTCACATTTCAGCCTTCGAAAAAGTGTTGATAAAAATGGACTGGTGAAAACTATTTAGTGAAATAGCCACATATTTGGATCCAAATTTCTAATGTCCGCCCAATTTTGAGGGATTATAGTAAAAATATATATATAAAACTTTTAAGAATATAATATCTCTATATTCAGCTGTCTGGATGGCCAAATTGTCGATGCAAGTGGAAGAAAAGATTTGGAATGCAAACAGTCCACCTCCTTGGGCTATAAATACAACCCCCTCTTCTCCTTGCATTTAGTTGGAATTTAAGAAGATAGGAGCACACATTGGCACTACCAAAGATTTTACAAAGTCTTGTAGGGACCTTCCATACTAAATTTTTCACTTGAGAGACATTTCCTTCTCTCTTTGTTTTAATTTACTTTTGCAGTTTCCTTCATTTGTAATTTCACAAGTGTTTGTCTTTGTAATTCTGTTTTAATGAAAGTTTCTTCTTAAATATCTATTATTCTCATACACCTTATATAGTTTAATATTAATGTTATTAAAATAGTTTAAATCAAGTTAAAACCATTTCTATTCTTTTGCTTCCTCATTCAATTGAAAGTCTTTTTTTAACTCTCTTCAACGATCGTGTGTGTTCAACGCACTACTATTTTCTTATCCCATTATTTTTGTTCTATTTATAATCCATCACCATAATAATATATTACCGGATTAATAACCATATTAATGGATGAGTAAATATAACATTGGGGTGAGTCATTATTTAGATATGTTAAGTTATTGAGATCCTTTTCTTGATGAGTATTCTTTAATTTAATATTATGTATGTTGGACTTAACATGTCATGGATTAATAACTTGTTTTTTTAACGTGTGGTTTCCATGGATTATTAGTTTAAGAACCTGGATCTTCGTTTCAGGTATGCTTTCCTTTTCTGTTCATTTTTTTATAAAAAGAGGAGAATCTGGAAATTTCCAAAGTACACGTCGTGTACTTTGATGCCACGCGAGGTCATGTGCTAGTTGTGTCAGGGCCACACACACGGTGTGTGGGGGCAATTTGGAGGCCTCTTAAAGAGGAGTATGGAAAATACAAGTACACTCCATGTAATCCAGAAGTAAACGCCATTTACTTTCTTTTTTTCATTAAATGGATCGGGGTCATGCCTAATCGACAAAATTGTCTTCTTCTCAAGGTTCTTCGACCGGGAGCGTCCGTACAGCCATGAACATTCTCTGAGCCCCTGAGCCTCCGTCTGTTTTCTGAATCGAACACAGTCAATTTCATTGGAACCGCATCAGTGAGCTCTTCCTTCTTCTTGAGTTTCATTACATGATTTTGCCTCTTTCTCGAGATATCGTGGGTTGAACGTTTTGTGTGTTTTCATAGATCTACGTCGTTATAAGGAGAATAAAGCCTCGTGGTTCAAGTATATTGATCTCCTAGCACCAAGGTAGGTGTTTTGTGCCTTAAATTTCAAATTATTTGAGTTTTATGTACAAATTTCCACCAATACTCGTGAACGGGGTATTGCGTGTTTACCGTTTTTCCCCTGTTGTTTTCCTGCCTTGCTTGTATGCTTGTGTAGAGGTAATTTGATCATGTTTGAGAATAATTTCTATGATTGGATGTTTTGCTCATGCCTTGTTCTTGTTATGACCTTTGGGTTTTGTTAGCTTTTGGCCGTTATACCTGTTTTCCATGCCTTGTGATCGTTGGATGGAATGATATTCTTGACATGCATGTTGTTCTGTAGAATAGTTATCCAAGTAGCTCTATAGGTGTACTTTGGCCTTATAGAATTATTATACACCGACTGGAATGAGACTGTGAGAACTTGGTGCTATAGACTATAAGGGATAGACCAAGTGAGCTTCCCAGAGAGTCTTGGATATTATGGATATTATAGACTACAGGAGGGTAGACCAAGTGAGCTTCCTCAGAGAGTCTTGGTTATTATAGACTACAGGGGATAGACTGAGTGAGCTTCCTAGAGATTCTTGGATATTATAGACTACAGGAGGGTAGACCGAGTGAGATTCCTCAGAGAGTCTTTAATTGTTTGAATTTCCTTAAACCATTCCAGGCTAGAGGAGGAATTAACCGAGCGAGCTTCCTTAGAGATTCTATGATAGACTTGAGACTATAGGAGG
The DNA here is from genome assembly GCA_963277665.1 of Viscum album. Lineage (NCBI taxonomy): Eukaryota > Viridiplantae > Streptophyta > Magnoliopsida > Santalales > Viscaceae > Viscum > Viscum album. Next base: position 1,270,963,450 of record OY728164.1, read on the forward strand.
AATTGACCAAGTGAGATTTCTCAGAGAGTTTCTAGACCTTGGAGATATAATAGGGTTAGACCATGTGATCTTCCTTAGAGAGTCCCTGACGACCTTAGACTATAGGGGGAATTGACCAAGCGTGCATCCTCATAGAGTCTTATAATTTTGTATGACCAAACCAGAGGGGTTAGGCTGAGTGCACTGCCCAGAGGGTTGTTGGTACTTCTTGGATAGGACAAGAGGGGTTGTCTATGAGTAATTCCTAGAGGGTTTCCTATTGTGGTTAGTTGTTTTCTTCACTGCTGCTTGTGGTTCTATGGTTTGATTACTGTTGTATATCATCCTGTTACTGCTTGCTGATTACTCCCTGTTGTTTACTGTTACTATTTACTGTATACTGTACTTTACCTTCCATATGCTCACTGACTGTTGGGCATAGATCTTTGGGTGGTTTCCTACTGGGATTTAGTCTCACACCCTGTTTGGGTCATGCTTTTGGGCCCAAAAAGACTATTTTGTTGCAGGTATAGAAAAAGGAAAGCACCCTTCGACTTCTGGTACTTGATTGCTTGGATCAGGAGAGCATGGTACCAATCTTAGGCTTACGATGCTGAGGATCTGTTTATCTTTTCTTTTGCACTTGTTTTGGTACTGTTTGTATTTCCAGCATTGTGACATGTTTGGATGTTTTCCTAGATATGTATCATGCATCATTTCATATATACATATGTGCTTCAGTGGTTTATTATTTTAGTCTTCCACTGTTTACTTGTGCATTGTTGTTGGATATTTACTGTTTCTACTATTGTATGTTTTGTTTACTTCCACTGTGTACTCTTCCAATGAGGGAATAGTTTCCCCAATATCACACCCAAGGCCCTCACTGCTAGTCGGCAGCCTCTAGCGTTTGGGGAAATGCGCTTGAGGCCATGTGACCAACCGGGTACGAGGCGCCTCTGGGTGGCTTCTGGAACCGGGATGTTACAAAGTGGTATCATATGATATCTTTTCTCTTGATTTACTATTTAGAGCGTTTATCCAGGGATATGACAGATTCAGTACTTGGTAATAAGTTGTTCCCAGGAGTAGTTAACCCGTGTGTAGGTAAAAACCAATCTACCTCGTTATTGCAGTTTTCTAGTTTGAGATTTTACGGTTGATATGATTTCACCTAGAGTGATTCACATGCCTTGTGTTGTTATTGTTGTGCTAGTGCGGTTCTATTTCTGTCGCAACCTAATGAGATGAGGGTATGCCATCTCATGCACCATATAGTAACTTATTAGAAATCACATGTCATGCATTCTTACCATTCCATCTAGGGTGCATTAGCGATTGCATGTTGTTGTGATAGACGTTGTGTAGATTATTCATGTTGTTGTGATAGGTGCTTTGATAGAATCCTTGTAGTTTGATAGAGGGGTTGTTTTTGTTGTGAATTGCTTAAATAAACACCAAATTTTGGTTCTTGAGGTTTTATGGACCCTCATTAATTGGAACTTGGTGGATCATTGACTTTTTTCCCTTGTATATGATATGTAGGAGATTCCAAGCTTTGGTTCGCGGGGAGTATGGGCCCTCACGAATCGTAATTTGGCACCTTCATGTTTGTTTTTCAGTGTTTTCTGGGCTTCGGTGCAGTTTCTGAGATACTGCCCAAAAAAAACCCAGAATACACGGCGTGTACTTGACTACATGTCGTGTAGTTTTAAACTGTGTCACTGACTGTGTGAGCAGAAACATGGGGTGGTGAAAAAGTTTTCAGAAACAAGCCATGTACAGTCATTACACGTCGTGTAGTAGTGAGTCGTGTACCCGAATATGTCACTAACAACATGGGTTGGGGAAGATCGTGTAGTACACGCCATGTTGGGTACGAACACGCCATGTAGTCTTGTTCTAGGTACTCGGTCATGTCACGAATAACACGGTATGGTGTTATCTCTCCTATACATGTCATGTTTGTTCGGAACACGCCGTGTAAGGGTCAGCTGTGTAGATGGCCGTGTAACTAACAACACAGGTCGTCGAAACCTTGTCTGGTACACGTCGTGTCCTTAGTGAACACACCGTGTAGTCTAGGGTTAAGAGGACCGTGTGATTTAGCCATGTAAAGAGACTCGGGCAGGGGAATAGAGATGAAGTACATGTCGTGTGTGGGGGAAACACGCCGTGTAGTCTGGGGTGTTACACGACCAAAGATGGAAGAAGTACACGCCCATGTGAATGGCCTTAAGGAGAACGCCATATAGTTTTTATACACATTGTGTAGTCATGTTTATTGAAACCTGATTGTTTCTTCCTCCTATTCATGTTTTGTACTCTTGTGTTCTTTGTCCTTGATAATCCTGATCTAAGGTATGCTTTTGATCTTTCAGAGCTATGCCTCCGAGACCTCCTCCGGTCATACGTCAGCTACCAGACGGTGATCAGACACCGGATATGGCCGATCAGGGACCTCTTATAGATCCTCATGTTTTTTCAGCCTTGGAACCAGTAGTTATACTCGTTGCAGGCGCCAAAGCGCAGTTTAGGGAGGACTTCCTGAGGATGATGCAGACCTTTTAGGGAGTGCCATCTCCTGCCCCATCAATGGCTAAGTTGATGCAGGTTTTCCAGCAGCAGCATCCTTCTACTTTCTCAGTGGATGGAGGACCTCAGGCTGTAGAGTCGTGGCTAGAGGCTACACTGACGATCTTCGAGCATCTGGAGATACCTCTAGAGAAAAGGGTAAAGCTGGCTACTTATATGCTCCGAGACACTGCCAAGAGGTAGTGGGAGGTGATCTCACAGCCAGGACGCCAGTAGGGTATGACTTGGGATGAGTTTCGGCGCATCTTCTACGATTACTTCTATCCAGAGACCTTGAGGGCCGACTGATCCCGGGAGTTTATGAGTCTTGAGAAGGGTACTCTTTCTGTTATAGAGTACTCATCTTGTTTTACCGAGCTGCAGTGCTTCACGCCGATTCCAGCAGGTGATGAGTTGTTCCTTGCTAGGAAGTTTGAGGACGGTCTCAGGCAGGAGATTTGTTCCCAAGTGAATATCTTCAGGTTGACTTCGATATCCTCGATCATCAACCAGGCGCTGATCACCGAGTGCAATCTGAGGGATTCTGGGGTAGTGAGCCAAGGTGGTTCGACCTCCAGAGCTAGTGTTCCTCCTGATAGCAGGAAGCACCGTAGGGAGCTGTCTCGAGGAGATCAGAGTTGGTGGAGTGTATCTTCGGGTAGCCAGGTTGTATGCTACCACTGTGGTAGGAGTGGGAATACTAGGCCTCAGTGTTAGAGAGACCCGATGGAGTGCTGATCTTACGGCAAGATGGGTCATCTTCAGCGTTTTTGTCAGATCTTCTCGCCTACAGCTGGTGGTAGGGGTTCTTCTATGACCCCGCGTACAGGAGATGTATCGCCAGTTTCTCACCAATCTGGACACTAGAGTTCTTCCAGCCGTTCGGGCTGAGGTGTAGGTCACGGCCGTGGTGTTCAGTCACTAGGTTACCAGCGACAGCAGAGTGGATCAGCTCAGAGTGGTCATCCAGGGGTGCAGGGTCGCAGTATAGACCATACTTTTTCTATGGAGCAGACCCATCAGTAGTAGGATCTCGACACTTCTACAATTCGAGGTATGATCTTAGTAGCCTCATTTTTATCTTCATCTCTTTTCGATACTGGTGCTTCGTATAGATTTATCTCTGTTACTGTTGTGGAGAGCCTTGGGCTCTGCATATTTTCGTCTGCCGACATGTTGACTCTTGATACACCGTTGGGAACAAGGACGTCTAGCATACGTCAATGCAGAGAGTTACCTCTTGAGGTTGCAGGGTTTTACTTCTTATGGGACCTCTATGTCCTATAGATGACAGGCTATGATGTCATTCTTGGTATGGACTGGTTAGTTCTTTTCCAGGCAGTCGTTGATTGCTATCGTCGTAGGGTGAGTTTCGTATCACTAGAGGGCATATCTTTTCTCCATAGAGGTGAGTGGGATGTCCAGGTGGGTAGAGCTGGACCAAAGCATCACGGGCTAGGAGGAGTTACAGCCCAGATTTCCAGTCTTTATCTGGATGACCAGGGGACTTCACGGTTAGACTTTCCTCCAGTGGTGGATCATTTCAGGGATATCTTTCCAGAGGAATTTTTAGGTTTGCCTCTAGAGTGTGAGGTTGAATTTTCTATTGAGATTATGCCAGGAGTGGCACCGGTGTCCATTCCTCCTTATAGGATGGCTACACCTGAGTTGCAGGAGCTCAAGAAGAAGTTGGAGGAGTTGCAGACAATGGGTTTCATCTGATCCAGTACTTGTCCTTGGGGTTTGCCTATCTTGTTTGCGAAGAAGTCAGATGATGCCCTTAGGATTTGCGTGGATTATCGGAAACTGAACCAGTTGATGGTCAAGAACTGATATCCCTTGTTGAGGATCAATGAACACTTCGATCAGCTTCGAGGAGCCCAGGTGTTCTCAAAGATTGAATTGAAATCTGGTTATCATCAGTTGTGCATTAGACCATCAGATATACCTCTTACAGCCTTCAAGAGCAGGTATGGCCTATACGAGTATATGGTTATGCCGTTTGGTCTCACGAATGCGCCAATAGTTTTCATGGTTCTGATGAACCGAGTGTTCCATCCATACTTGGATTCCTTCTTCGTGGTCTTCGTGGACGATATCTTAGTGTACTCTCACACTCGACACGACCATTCCACACATCTTGAGATCATTCTAAGTACACTGAGGGAGCATCAGCTTTATTCTAAACTCTCGAAGTGCCACTTTTGGATAGATCAGATTCACTTCTTGGGTCATGTCATCTCAGAGACAGGAGTATCAGTAGACCCATATAAGGTGATAGTTGTAGTTTCTTGGGAGCAGCTGAAGAATGTCTTTGAGGTGCGGAGTTTTCTAGGGCTGTATGGATACTACAGATGCTTTATCTAAGACTTTTCACGCTTAGAAGTACCGCTGACAGGTCTGACCAAGAAGGGTGTGAAGTTTTTATGGTCAGATTCTTGTGAGTCAACCTTTTAAGAGCTGAAAGGGAGGTTGACTTCAGCACCGATACTAGTCTTGTCAGATCTAGGTAAGAGCTATACCGTTTACTGTGATGCTTCAGGTATCGGTCTATGAGTTTTCCTTATGCAGAGAGACGGAGTAGTTGCATACGGGTCTCAGCAGTTTAGGCCACATGAGAGGAACTACCTGACACACGATCTGGAGTTAGCATATGTTGTTCATGCCTTATGTTGTTGGAGACACTATCTTCTGGGGGAGCACTTTATGGTTTTCACCAACCAAAAAAGTATCAAATACATCTTCACTTAGTGGGACCTGAATCTGAGACAGTTTAGGTGGGTCGAGTATCTTCAGACCTTCGAATTTGAGCTTTCCTATATGCCTGGGAAGGGCAATGCAGTTGCTAATGCACTGAGTAGGAGAACTCAGATACAAGAAGTTCAGGAGGCCAGTAGTGAGTGGTATCTTATGGCTCTATTCTCTAAGATTCATTTGGAGGTGCACGACAAACAAGGGTATACTTTTCTATCTTTTTTAGTTGTTACCTCTACCCTTCTTGATTGGGTACGGATGAGGCAACTATCAGACTCAGAAGGCCTAGTCCTACGAGAGAGTGTGTCAGGAGAGGACCCTCCTCCTGGATGGACAGTGGGTGAGGATGAGATCTTGCATTTTCAGGGACGCGTATGAGTTCCAGTAGACATACGCGAGGAGCTGATGCGGGATTTTCATTCCTCGGTTTGGGAAATTCATCCTAGCGTCACCAAGATGTATCGTGATCTACACCGCCAGTACTGGTGGCCAGGTATGAAGAGAGATGTTGTTGGATTCTTCATGAGATGTTCTACTTGTCATCAGGTGAAAGTGGAGCATCAGCGACCGACAGGTCTTTTACAACAGTTACCTATTCCCGAGTGGAAGTGGAATGATGTCGCGATGGACTTCGTGACCAGGTTACCGAGGTCACCTCTAGGGAGTGATGTTGTTTGGGTTGTCGTCGACAGGCTTACAAAGGTTGCTCATTTCTTGCCGATAAAGGAGACCTTTAGTGTTGATGAGCTGGACGGTTGTACATCAGAGAGATTGTACATCTGCATGGAGTTCTACACTTCATTGTTTTAGACAGGGATGTGCATTTTACTTCTCAGTTCTGGCAGGGGCTTCAGAAGGCCTTGGGTACACAGGTACTTTTGAGTACAGCATACCATCCCCAGACAGATGGCTTGTCTGAGCATACGATCCAGGTGCTTGAGGATATGCTCCGAGATTACATTCTAGACTTGGGCAGTTCTTGGGATAAGCATGTTCCTCTTTTGGAGTTTTCCTATAACAAAAATTTTCAGGAGACCATTCAGATGGCACCTTACGAGGCTTTGTACGGTAGGACATGCCAATCACCTTTGTGCTGGATGGAGGCAGGAGAGGCAGCCTTGCGGGGACCTCATCTTGTTTAGGAGACCTCATAGCAGATAGAGTTGATTCGGAAGTACACGTCGTGTACTTTATTTTTTTCATTAAACGGACCGGGGTCACGCCTAATCAACAGAATTGTATTATTCTCAAGGTTCTTTGACCGGGAGCATCCGTACGGCCACGAAAATTCTCCGAGCCCTCGAGCCTCCATCTGTTTGCCGAATCGACCGCCATCAATTGTGTTGGAACCACAGTAGTGAGCTCTTCCTTCTTCTTGAGTTTCATTCCATGATTTTCCCTCTTTCTCAAGATATCATGGGTTGAACGTTTTGGGAATTTTCATAGATCTACGCTATTCTAAGTAGAATCAAGCCTTGTTGTTCAAGTATATTGATCCAATAGAACCAAGGTAGGTGTTTTGTGCCTTACCTTTCGAATTCTTTGAGTTTTATGTGCAAATTTCCACCAATACCTATGAACGGGGTATTCCGTGTTTACCGTTTTGCCCCTGTTGTTTTCCTGCCTTGCTTTTATGCTTGTGTAGAGGTAATTTGATCATGTTTGAGGATAATTGTTATGCTTGGATGTTTTTCCCATGCCTTGTTCTTGTTATGACCTTTGGGTTTTATTAGCTTTTGGTCGTTATACCTGTTTTCCATGCCTTGTGATTGTTGGGTAGAATGATATTCTTAACATGCATGTTTTTCTGTAGAATGGTTAGCCAAGTAGCTCTATAGGTGTACTTTGACCTTATAGAATTATTATGCACTGACTAGAACAGGACTGTGAAAACCTGGTACTATAGACTATAAGGGATAGTCCGAGTGAGCTTCCTAAAGAGTCTTGGATATTATGGATATTATAGACTACAGGAGGGTAGACCGAGTGAGCTTCCTCAGAGATTCTTGGTTATTATAGACTATAGGGGATAGACCGGGTGAACTTCCCAGAGTCTTGGATATTATAGACTACAGGAGGGTAGATCAAGTGAGCTTTCTCAGAGAGTCTTTACTTGTTTGAATTTCCTTAAACCATTCCAGGCTAGAGGAGGAATTGACCAAGCGAGCTTCCTCAGAGAGTCTGTGATAGACTTGAGACTATAGGAGGAATTGACCGAGTGGGCTTCCTTAGAGAGTTTTTAGACCTTGGGGATATAAGAGGGTTAGACCGCATGATCTTCCTCAGAGAGTCCCTGACTACCTTAGACTACAATGGGAATTGACTGAGCATGCTTCCTCAGAGAGTCTTATAATTTTGTATGACCAAACCAGAGGGGTTAAGCTGAGTGCACTACCCAGAGGGTTGTTGGTACTTCTTGGATAGGACTAGAGGGGTTGGCTGCGAGTACTTCCCAGAGGGTTTCCTGTTGTGGTTAGTTGTTTGCTTCATTGCTGCTTGTGGTTCTGTGGTTTGATTACTGTTGTATATCATCCTGTTACTGCTTACTGATTATTGCCTATTGTTTACTGTTACTATTTACTGTCTACTGTACTTTACCTGCCATATGCTCACTGACTACTGGGAACAAATCATCAGGTGGTTGCCTACTGGGATTTAGTCTCACACCCTATTTGGGTCATGCTTTTAGGCCCAAACAGACTATGTTGTTGCAGGTATAGACAAGGGCAAGCGCCCTTCGACTTCTGGTACTTGATTGCTTGGAGCAGGAGAGCATGTGACCAAGCTTAGGCTTGCGATGCTGAGGAGTTGTTTATCTTTTCTTTTGCACTTGTTTTGGTACTGTTTGTATTTTCAGCATTGTGACCTGTTTGGTTGTTTTCCTAGATATGTATCATGCATCAGTTCATATATACATATGTGCTCCAGTGGTTTATTGTTTTAGTCTTCTAGCGTTTACTTGTGCATTGTTGTTGGATATTTACTGTTTCTATTATTGCATGTTTTGTTTACTTCTGTTGTGTACTCTGCCAATGAGGGCATAGTTTCCCCACTATCACACCCAAGTCTCTCGCTGCTAGTTGACAGCCTCTGGCGTTTGGAGAAATACGCTTGAGGCCATGTGACCAACCGGGTACGGGGTGCCTCTGGGTGGCTTCCGGAACTGGGATGTTACAATTAGAACCATAAATACACTACCATAAACAAGCTATAATTGAGATTAGAACCCTAAGTTAAGTTAAGGCTTAGATTAAAGCCTTAACACTTAGGAATTCCAATCAACATTATCCTGTGAAGTGGGTATTAATTTAAATGCAATATAAAGCAAAGCTTAAGGATATCACAAGCTTAACTCCCTAAAAATGAACTCACCCTAATGTTTATCAAATTGTTAAATCAAACACCAATCATTAATCACTTCATTTAAGCTCTGCAAACAAACCCTCCAATCAAAATATAATCAACTAAAAACAATCGATTATTAAAAAGTATAATCGTCGAGGATTCAACCCGAGTGCTGCTATACACATTAGCAGAGCATCGGAACTTTGAACGGTTGATAGGCGACAATCAGTCGCGCCTTCAATGACATTATATAAAAACATTAAATGAATATTTATATATATTATATAAATAAAAATGTGTGTGTGTGTGTTTAAATATATAAATACTTTACATAAATATATTTATAAATATAAAAATATGTGTATATTTTTATACATAATATAAATATAATTATAAATATATTTTACTCAAATATATTTAAATATATAATTTCAAGCATAAATATTATATATATATATATATATTATATATAAATATATATTATATAAATGTATTTTATTTTGTGCATATTATTTATATTTGTTCAGATAATATGTAATATAAATGTATTTAATTACATACATATAAAAATACATATTTACAAATAAATATATAAATATACACTCATTTATAAACCGCCATTAATCCCTTATATTAACAGCGGTTTTAACAACCTTTAATTTTTTGTTATTTTTTAAATCTGATTTTATAATATACATACACATATATGATTATATTATATAAACACGTTATATAAATATATTTAAATGCATTATATGAGCATATTATATGGATATATTTACAAATACATTATATAAATACATTAAATAAATACTTATATATACATTATATAAATAAACAAGTATATAAATAAATAAATATGATTTTAAATTTATAAATAGTTTATACATAAATACATGTAGAATTTTATTTATATATAAATATAAATATTAAATTATATTATATGTGTATAAATACATATATAATATACATATATTATAAATATCACATGTATATGTATTGTATTATATTATATTATATATTTTATAAATATATACCATATTTATATTTGTGTATACATTAATATAAATGTATTTGATAAATGTATAATATATATAAATGCATAAATACATGATGTAAATATGAATGCATTAATGTATATAGATATATATACATAACTTATATATTTAGATGTATTTAAATGCATTATGCAAATAAAATTTATTTAAAAAATTGATAATATATATATACAAGTACTTATAAATAATTATATAAATATAAATATTATGTTATACTATATATATATATTATATATATAAGTATATACAAGTAAATATTTATAAATAAATATATAGATACACATTTGTGTGTGTGTGTGTTTGATGTAAATGTATTTATACATACGTGTATAGGTGTATTTATATAAACATGTGTGTGTGTGTGTGCATAATCTAAATGTATTTATAAATATATGTATAAATGTATTTATTTAAATAATGTAAATATATAATTTAAAAGGAGTATGCATGTGTATGTGTTTCAAACAATATGTTATATTATACATATATATATATATATATATATTAATATGCATATATGTCACAACCCTCCAAAGATATCTCTCCTAATTTGGTAATGAAGGAAGAGAGATAATGACCTTCGATTCTCGCCTCTAGTAGACCCTAGGTTGGTGACTAGCATCGATGGTATAAAAATCACTCATATGGAAGACATTACCCTCAATAATAATATTGGATCGGTAGATAGGATAAATCAACTACCAATCAACTCCATCACATAATATAAAATTAAACCAAAACCATCCTGAAATTCATGAACAAAGTCAACAAATAGAGATAATAGTCTCTAAGTAAATACTAAAAGACAAGTCATACAGTAGTGACTCAACAAAATCTCCAATATCCGAGCTATTAATGTCCAACCCAATCTCTAAAATCCTCTTAGAAATCTAAAAATAGTCTATATATATGTGGGGTGAGCATAACATGTATACTCAATAAGATCATACCCAAGGTCTCTCGTGCACATGTGAAGAAGAATACTAATGCATCAATGAATAAACAGTAGAACCAACAAGCATATAAATATTTTAACTAACCAATATCAACATCACCATGACATGCTCACCAAATAATGCAACCAATATAATAACATATCATCAAAGAATATAAATCAAAGGCACATCACAACTACTTCCCCACTGATTTTTCACTCTCACTCTGCCAACTTCAAATGTCCTGCATTCTCATTTCTTCTATGAATATCACATCACATACTCATCCATCTATGATGTGGGTTGGTACACATCCCTACCTATCCCAACCTCCCATGGGGTCTAAAATATGGTGCTAGCATTAGTCATCATCACATCACAAACCCATCCACATGACTAGGATAGTAGGGTATCATAAACGTGAAGGACATAAACCTTGTGTCCTCCTCCCACCACGCATGAACCCTACCACACATCACATCCTCATCATCTATGGGTAATCTCCAACACCAACCTGTATCACTGGGTGATCTTCGACACTAACTCATATCATCATCACTACTGCTAAAGGAAGAGTGGGGAAGAGGGGGTATCCAGTCATCTAGTTCACCACCAACCTGGATGTCGGGGAAAACACTCAGAACCCAAAACATTTGGGTGTTGGTATGGTCATCCAACTCAGCTGGTGTGTTTATAGAAATAACATGAAATAAAAAATAGATAGATGGCATGTAATACTTAATATATGGGTTAACATCAACCACACTAGCTTACTCCACATCACCACCACTACATAAAATGACATCTGCCACAACTACTACCAATATTAAATGCATTACACCTCACAATCACCACACAAGTTCTGCTTTCAATTATAGGTTCCACCATTTCTAGAATTAAGAGTTCCCACTAACTCCCATTTACAAAGCCATATCATTCACATTAACGTGGAACATTATCATTAATCTCATTTAAGTTGATTTCCACGCATCAATTTCAGTCCATTCTTATATTTAATTTCAACTCATGCTTATTCATTTACTAACCTATGTCATTTCAATTTCTATATTTCAAAACATTCCATGGATAACCAGGAAACTAACATGACTACACCACATAACGACTCATCCATCTCACATCAACCATCATCGCAATGCAATTTATACCAATCCATCTCACCACAACAACCACACATCACAACCACCACACATCAACCCACATCACATCTCATACCAACCAACCATCACTTCACTACCCTACACACTCCACACATAATTTGGTCACTACCATCACCAAACAAGATCCAAAGAGGCCCACACAACCAAACAAAGATTCATTTCATGAACATAAACACACACAAACACATTTCATCTTACACATCTTTCCATAATTTTAGATTCAAGGGCTTTTACATAACATCACTTCTTCTTTATCACGGGTATTATCACAAAATTCCTGTTTTCCATGGGAGACCAATTCATTAACCATATATAAATGATTATACTTTTTCATTCATGGTGAACTCAACCAAACAACACAATAATCATCTCATAATTCACAACATATACAACACAAACAAGGTTCCCAACAACTATTATTTTCAGCAATGGAAACAAGAAAGTATCACCACATTGGCAATATCACAAAAATAGTAAACACGTGAAATTACTCTATGTTCCCATAAAATTTATATTTATTCAATTAATTATCTTCTTCAGTCGACCCTCTCTATTCACCCAATGGATTTCAAAAGCATGAAATCCCAACATATTCATAAAAGAGGGAGAGAATGAGGATCCCCTACCTTGAAAAAGCTTTCCAAATTATTATGCAAGGATGGATCAAGAGGAATACAACTGTTAAGCACCGTAAAAAAATGGAAAATACCTAGATCAAACTATAACATAGTATCCCTATTAATCTTCCTCCATAAAACTACAAAAATCGTCCATAATCCAAGGAAAAACCTTCTATGGAACAAGGGACATGGGAAAACTGAAAAGGAAAAGGGAGGAATCACCTTAGAATTGCCAACATTTGATCTATGGATGCTGAGAATCAAATCCCATAACGAAGGTTTGAAAGAAATCCTGAAATCATCTAGGAGTCACCCAAAAATAGAGATAAAATACTAGAGTAAGATGGGGTTTAAAGGGGTTTGGGAATTTATAGGTAACCTATAAAACAAAGTACCATGACACAACACCCTTCACTATAGCGTAAGGGTTTCAGATTAAGACAAGACTACGTTGTAAAGGAAGGAACTACACTGGAATGGGTCTGTTTAAAACCATGTTTGAGAAACGTGATAAGGTCCATGCCATAGATCCTATAAACTGGGAGGACACAACACAAGGTAGATATGAGCTATCATCCTTAGGCTGCTTCTTTTAGATTTGGCTTAATTAAAAAGGGCTCTTGAGCCTACTGGAATCGGTTTTTACATGAACTAGTGATGGGGGTCAACACTTATGCTTCTTAAAAGGGCTAGCCCATGGTAGGTATCACCCTTAGAGATTGTTTTCTTGCTTTCCTTTGTGAGATATCTGACATTGGTAATGCTCAGGTGTCATTGTCCCTAGTAGGATGTTGGTTTTAAATAGGAAAACCTTGTTCAAATGGTTGATTGTTGTATCTTAACCCTTGATACAGGAGTGAGTATTGAGGAATGATTGGTTCAACGGGTTAGGCATGCCTCAGGAATGGTCATCTTCTTAGGAGGTCATGTGAACCTCTCTTTCCTTAAGTGATGGGTGACTTGGTACGTCGTCATCCGTGAAAATGGTTGTATAGATGATGTGCTTTTGAGACAGTTTCTATGTGATCCATATGATACTATGATTCATAGGGTGGACATACTATGAATAATACCCAGGATGTGTCATTTTCTCTTGCAAACTTGGGGTAGTATATGTTGATATATATGGTACTTATCCAGTGTTAAATGTTAAAACGAGTTGTTGAGTTCAGTTTTAATCGTTGAGATTTGAGATGTTGTGTATGTTCTTAGGTTATCTCCAGATTAGAGTGACCTGAGAATTATGAAACCAATTTTGTCCCACTACTCAGGAGAACTTTCTGGGATGTGGGTGTTTTGACATGCCGATCAGTTTAATTTCGGGTTTCATTCTAAGAGATACGATGTGGTGATCATGGTTCGCGGAACGACACTCGTGCGTTTAAGTTGGTTCTGAACTAGCGTGTTTGAGAGAGGATAGTCCTTCTTCTTGATGTCTAGGGAACTCTTAGGTGGGGAGTTTCATATTGGTTCTGTTTAAATGTGTCCTTCAAATTGTAAGGATCACAATCAATGACCATTCAGAAATGGTTGATTATGCTTGAATGACTTTGGGGCTTGAGAGTTTTGTTTTATGTTGGTGATTGCTTGGAAGCATGATATTGTTGTGGTTGGTTGTGTGTGTATCCCTTGTGAGGAACTGATTATCATGGATGGACTTCGGTGGTTAATCTTGAGTGATAACAAGATGACTCGGGTGGTAATGGCTTGTGATTTGTAAATGGTGATGTGTTTGAAGGGTGTAGTCGGGCTTCTTTTAAGTGGTCGACCAGTGGTGGTTCAACCATTTCTATTTTGGTTTACTTGGTTTACTCTTAATGTAATCTTCTGAATGAGATTATCATTTCCCCTATCTTGATATCATCCCGGATGCACTAAGAGAGCATCGGTCTTACGTTGTGCTAAAGTTTTAAAAGTTGTTGGACTTGATAAGTGGTATTTATACCTATTGTATGTTGGATGTGTGGTTCTTTTGAGGCTTGGTTAATTTGGAGTGATACCTAGATTATTGTGTAGGAATTCCTTGGATGGAATCTTAGACATCATTTGTTTTTTTCGGACGTGACCGCTGGGCAGATGCCACTCTAGGCTCAATTCGTGTTATGATATGGACATTTTGGTTCTAAAACAACATCTATTTTATAAATATGGGGTATGGAATAACTTTTTTTAGTTATTTGAACTCCATTTTTTTCAATCCAAGATTACCCTGTTTTGGTTGATGGGCTCAGAGGTGATGGTTAAATGGGTAACAGTTCCAGTGATCTGTATTTGGGTTAAACCTTTGTTAGTACTAAGGCATGACGGTTCAAAAATAACCATGATATGGTTTGAGAAGTAAGTGAAACTGGAAGACAGGTATGAACTTCAGTGGACATGTTTGTTGTAAATATAGATTCCTTGGAAGTAGGTGTTATAGTTTTTTTGAAATATGTTGGTCATCTAAGCCAAGAATTTGAGAATAGTCGGCCATAGTGGCTTGACTTGTTTTCTTCTTGCTTGTTGTTATGGTCGGTAAGGGATTATTTTTAGGCACATCGTCAGGAGGAGGTGGGTGTGGCATGTGTTGGCCGTGAATTTTTCATGAAAAGTTGGCTTGACTTGGTTTAAATGCTTAGAGTGTGCTTTGGTGGGAAATTATGATGGTTGAAGTGTCGTGGATTGGAATCGGCCCCTTTCTAATGTTAAATCCTAAGGTGGGGATCACCTTTGGTCGGATTCTTGAAGAGATGATGAAGTGATCGTGTCTCTAGTTGAATGGGATCTGGAAATATTTGTCTCGGTGTTTCAGTTAGTAAAATGATCATTGGTTCAGGTTTTAATGGCCTAAGTGTCGTATGCTTGAAAAGTGATGGAAGGGCATTAGGTATTTGAAGATGCAACATGACTGTTTCATGGGGTCTCATGCACTATCATTTTGAATTGGGACACCCACTTCAAGTCACATTTCTAGAAGAGTTTTCAGAGGGTTCTGGGTATACAGGTGATTCTGAGCATAGTATACCACACTCAAACTGACAGTCAGTCAGAGCGTATGATACAGGTGCTAGAGGACATGTTGCGAGCATGCGCCCTGGATTTTGGGGG
This sequence comes from Viscum album, assembly GCA_963277665.1. NCBI lineage: Eukaryota > Viridiplantae > Streptophyta > Magnoliopsida > Santalales > Viscaceae > Viscum > Viscum album. Next base: position 1,270,978,980 of record OY728164.1, read on the forward strand.
CTTTTGGGAGAGGAACATTCCCCTAGTTGAGTTCTCCTATGATAATAGTTATCAGGAAACAATACAAATGACACCTTATGAGGATTTATATGGTAAGTAGTGTCATTATCCCCTCTATTGGTTAGAGGCAGGTGAGGCAGCTTTGCCAGGACCGCGTCTCATGCAGGATAATTCTGAGCAGGTCCAGTTGATTCAGAAGTGGATGGCTACTGTGCAATCTCGTCAGAAATCATACGTTGATCGCTACAGATGACCTCTATATTTTGAGGTCTAGGATCGAGTTTTCTTACGTGTTTCACCGAGTTTGGGATATATACGGATCAGGAGATAGGGTAAGCTTTCACTCAGATATGTCGGGCCATTTGAGATTATGGAGAGAGTCGGGTCGGTTTTCTATTGGTTGCAGTTAACTCAGATTTACCGAGTCATGCATGAAATCTTCCATGTATCTTAGTTCTGCCACTATCACTTAGACTCGTCTCACGTTTTTTATCCCGAGGAGGTTAAGCTTCAGGTTGATGCATCCTTTGAGGAGAATCTGATTTGTATTGTTGATAGGAGCACGAAGGTTCTCTGAGGCCGATCAGTTCCTCTAGTACGAGTGTTATGGAAGAACGATCATTTACAAGATAAGATTTGGGAGAAGTAGGTCAACGTATGTGTTTAGTGTCCATAGTTGTTTTCAAACGAGTCTTGTCCACCTTTTAAAGAGCAATTCAAGGAAGAATTGCTATAAGGGGAAAGATTGTAAGATCATGGGTTTTCTTGAGGAACAGATCTTTTCTTTTCGGGTTAAATGTGTTTACTTTCCTTTTTGTCTTAGACACTAAGTCAGTTCATGGTCTGGTTGGGTTGTTTTTGGGAAACAAGGGGAAATGAGGGAGAAAAAGGCTGAAGTATGGCTGCAAGCCGGGTACACGTAGTATACTTAGCTTACATGTCGTGTATCGGCCTGTCATGACGTGTATCCTTTCTAGTTCAAAAAAAAAATTCAGTACATGCCGTGTACTTGGCTTACACATCATGTAATGGCCCACTGGGTTCTTTTATAAAAGAGGTTGTAGCCTCATTTTCTTATACACAACCTCTTTTTCTCCTTTTTTTGAAGCCTAAACCCCTCTAAAATGGTTTTTCAGATTTAGAAGTCATCTAGACTCTGATTTGAGCGTGGTTTGTCTCCTTGGAACTATATTGGTAAGTATTTGATTCCTTTTTAGTCGTTCTTGATTCTTTAGAACAATGACTGTGCTATTTTATTTTAGGCTCATATGCTCTAATTTCTTGTTCTTCATCCATTCTTCAGATTTCTTCCAAACCAAGATGAATCAAGACTTGATACTAGATGAGTTTTTTACTACCGAGCTGAGGTAGGTGGTTTATACTTTCTTTCAGCTTTTTAGGTGATTTTAAGGCATTTTTCCTTTTCGATTCCCATTGGACTTTTCAGCGAGGCCTTGTTTTTGAGTAAGTTACTTATAGTAGTTGTAGTCGAACCTAGTGAGGATGCCTATGGGTTTTGTTTAGGTGTGTTGGCACCCGTTGATCGATTCAAGGTCACCCAAGGGGTGCGCCTTAAGAAATTAACATGTTTATACTTGTTTAAACAACCCAAGGGGTGTGTGCATGTGATTTCCTGGTTAGAGGAAGCCTGTAAATGCCTTAATGGTTTTGAATATCTTGTTTAGGAGATGTATTGTCACCTTGCTTAGTGATATCTTGTTATTCCATGCTTACTTTGTTTAACTGGAGATTGATAATGGTTAATGTGGGTGGGTATACCTATATAAAATGTTTAATGGCATGTTAAATGAACTATATGGGAGGGTCGTCCCATATGTTTGTAAATGTTAATTGGATTACATGAGTGGGTATACTCATGGCTTGTGCATGTTAACGTGAGTGGGTATACTCACATGGAATGAATTGTTTATTATGAATGCTTTAAATTGAATGCTTTAATGAATGATTTGATAGATTTCATGGACTGCTCTCCGTGGATCAGGGACACGGTAGTGGATGCCTTGGGTTGATTATGCCCCTTGGGTCTTGATTCCGTGGGATGCCTCGGACCTTGCTACTATGTGGATCCGGCTTGTTTGGGCTCGCGTAGGACATGTAATTGTCGTGCTCCTAGGACCCCAACTAGTTCCTAGACCGAGTTTCCACTGGGACACCCATGGGACTCGATGTGAATGCCTTGGATGATCTCCTTGGATTCGGCCCTTAGTGGTCTAGATATATTAAATGGATTCCCTGGTATGTGACACCTTGGATCTGACCCTTGGGGTCTACTTTTCACTATATGGTGTGGTCGTGGGATTCTATTTTTCACTATACGGCATGGCCTTGGGATTCTTCACTTCACTATACAGCGTGGTCATGGGATTTCTTGGTTTCTTTATATAATGTGGTTGTGGATTTCTTGGTATTGATAGATGTACGATGTGGTTGTGTAACTTTTTTACTTTGTTATAGCTACCTTGTTAGGAGTTGACTCTTTTGCAGGGAGCCTTGAGAGGTTGTTTGGAACTTCTAGTTGTTGTAGACTTATGCCATTGGAATACACACTTACTTTACTTCTTTCTTTACATTTGTCATCACTTTGTATATTGTTGTCATAACTGTATAGACCTAGGTGGTTTCCTACTGGGATGTTTATCTCACACCCTGTTTGGACCTCCTTAGGGACCCAAACAGATTACATGGTTGTAGGTGATGATAGGGGAAAGTGTCCTGGTATAGTTTGTTGATTGTGGCTTTGGAGTAGAGGAGCATGAGACTAAACTGAGGCTTGCGATATTGGGATACCTTTTTGGTCTTTTGTTCTTTTTGTTATTTGTACTGTATTTTATTGCCATGTACTATTTAGGTTGCTTTCTAGATACTTGTATCATCTGCATCATTTTGTATAAGTGACACTTTTAGTTATTGTTATATATTGATGTCTTTTCTTACTTTCAATTGACTATTGTTTATTTCCCTTCCGCTATTTACTATATGTTTGAATTTCATTATGAAACTCTAGTAATGAGGGCATAGTCTCCTCACTGACTCACTTAGGCTCTCTCTGCTAGTCGGCAGCCTCTGACATTTGGGGAGATGCACTTGAGGCCATGTGACCAACCGGGTTCAGGGCACCATTGAGTGGTATCTGGTTCTGTGATGTTACACAAACCATCCATCCCTTAAGGAAAAACATTCTTTGGAACAAGGAACAAGGGAAAAACTGAAAAGGAAAAGGGAGGAATCACCTTGGAATTTAAAATGCTTGGTCTCCAGATGCTAAGAATAAAAAACCCACAGGGAGGGGTGAAAGACCTCCTAAAATAATTTAAGATTCTCCCAAGAATCAAGAGAAAGGAAGAGATGGATATGGGGTTTTAGGGGGTTCAAGGATTTATAGGCAGCCTGGAAAACAAAGGACCACAACACAACACCCTTCACTACGGCGCAATGATGCCGACACGAGACAAGACTACAACGTAAAAGAAGGGACTACGCTGCAATGAAGGTGGTCAAAAATGCATTTGAGAAACACAGTGAAGTCCATGATACAAATCCTATAAACTAGGAGAAGGACCACAATGCCGAAGAAACTACCACGCTATAGAATTCAAATGCCACGAAGAAAGCTACTCCCCCAACTCTACGGCACAACTACCCCGAAATTGGCAGAACTGCAAGAAGCCCTCCTCCAAGGCTCTACGCCACAACCTAAAAGTCACACCCCAATCATGTTGAAAAAGGAATAACCATCGAAACCACACTCCCCAAGGCTCTCCACCACATCTAAACTTTCCACGCCACATATACCCCCTTTACGACACAACATAAGCCTCCACACTGCAAAAGTCTTCCCTGGCTGAAATTTCAACTGCAACTCCATTATCCACTCCTCAACTCCCTCAACACTTCCCTCAAACACCACCATTTCCTAAATTCTCATAGAGTAACGGGTTTAGAAGTATGAACCGTTACAATATAAGTATTTAAAATAATATATTAAATATATATTTGTATGCATAATATAACTGTATTCATAAATATATGCATAGTTATATTTATACATGTAAAAAATATTTATAGATAAAGATATGTCAAAATTTATTTATATATAAATATAAATATTATATTATATTGTGTGTGTGTGTTGTATAAATATATATTATATTCTATATTTTATAAATATATACCATATTTATATTTTTGTATACATTAATATAGATATATTTAATATATCATATAAATGTATTATAATATAAATACATAAATACATAATATAAATATGAATACGTTAATGTATATAAATGCATACATAACTTATATATTTAAATGTATTAAAACATATTATCGAAATAAAATGAATTTTTATAAATATATATAAATATAAACATGTATATATGATTAATAGAAGTGGCTGAAACTATCGTTAACATAACTGTTGTTAATTTTTTTACCTTACCAATGGTTACACAAAACCATCACTAATATGAGTAGGTGACCATATTAGTTGTGGTTTTGCGTAATTGTTGGTAAGACATTAAGATGAGGTTCTAAGTGTCACCAATGATAAAAAAACTCTCTAAATGCACTATATTTATATACCATGAGGCTCAGAGATGACAATAGAGCCTCTTATGTATTATTTATTTTGTTTATTTTGTATATGTGATTGTCCTAGTGAGTGATTAGTTGAGATGTATGGATTCATGGTTCCAAATTTCATTTGTTATAACATTATTTTTATTTATTACACTTCTTTGTACTCTAATTATTTGTCATGAATGGTGTTTAATTGTTTTTTTGTTGTGATTTTATTCCGATGTGAGAGTATAGTCTCCCCATGATAATATATTATATCCCCACTGCTAACCGGTAGTATCTGAAGTGTGGTGAGGTGAGCAGGAGTTACAACACATGATGGTAGATAGAGAGGTGGTGTGCGGCGAAAGAGGGGGAGATGGCCAGTTGTGGCTAATGTAGGTAGGGGAATATATGTCACATTGATAATGAAAGCGACAATTACACTCATTTTGGTACGAACCTGAATTCCATGAGTTTTTTTAATATGTTTTATTATTTTTTTAAAGCATATTTTTAAATATTTTTTAAAAATATGTCTTAAAGGTGGCATCGGTGATACCGTCTTTCATCCCCCGAGCCTCTTTTGGCCCAGATCTATGGCATGGAAAAGTCGATGAGGGGTGTCATCTTTCCCTCGATCCCTATAAAAGGGAATCCCCCCCTCCTCACTTCAATTTTCCCCCATCTCACCTAAATCCACTCCTTCTCTCTCTAAAAAAAATCATTTTTTGTGCGGTGGAGTCGGTGGTCCAAAAGAAGACGGTTTTTTACGAAGCATCATTTAGAGGTATTTTTTTATTTAATTTAATGTTTTTTATTTATTTATTTGAATTATTTTTATTTATAAATATTTCATTTTTTAAGTAGTTTAGTTAGTCTTAAATATTTTGTTTATTAGGCTATTTAATTAGTTATATATAGTTTGGAATAATAATTATTATTAGTAATGATTAATTATAGATTAAGTATAGAATAACTTATGATTAATTATTGTGAAATCTTGGTAGTATAAAGATTATGTGGTTATCTAAGCAATCAAATCTCTGTCTGGATACAAACAAGTAGATGTAGCTCTAGAACAGATGTACCTAGGGGTAAAACATTAAAACACCACTTTGAGCTAGACTTGAACGAGAACTGGTGCACGATAATGGACCTTGTTTCACTCCTGGATTGACACTCGCAGGAGATATGATTAAGATGATTCATATTTTCTTTATAAACTATTAAAATACCTAAGAAAAGAAAAATCAAATCAGTATATTTATCACTGATAAAATGATAAATATGATGATATAGAATGAAATAGACAAGGAAAAAGGCATTAAAGAATGAAATCTATTATTAGTAATTGAATTCTTTTTAGTCAGTTTTAAAGATGTTATTTATTAATTAGTTTAATTAGTTATATATAGTTTATAAATAATACTTATTATTAGTAATGATTAATTATAGATTAATTAATGATGATTTAGGATTAAAAATGAATACATATGATTAGTTAATTATAATTAACTAATTAATATCATATGATTAATGATTAAAGAATAAATAATTAAAGAATAACTTAATAATGATTAACTAGTGATTAAAGAATGATTGATTCGTTAAAAATTGTACTAAGAAACATTAATATCATTGTTTTGGATATAACAAGATGTTCTAAAATTTTAGTATCATAAAGATTATATAGTTTAGAAATAATATCTTTTATTAGTAATGATTAATTATAAATTAATTACTGAATAACTTAGGATTAAAAGATGAATACATGTAATGATTAGCTAATAATACTTATCATTGATAAAATGAAAATTATGATTATATAAAATGAAATGTAGAAGAACAAACACATTAAATTACACATGAATTTTTTACAAAAGATAAGAAATACCTTGATATTTTTCAATTAAACATGGTTTGGATGAGATGAGCGTGACTTCATAAGTGAGGTAAAATCCAATTTGTTTTTATTTGGTAGCTTAATGACATCATCTAAAGATATGTACTTAATAAGTTAAGTACATACTTATAGAAGATTTTATTAAGCTATCAAATAAAAAATAGTTGGGTTTTACCTCACTTCCAAAGTTAGGATCATATCATTCAAACCATGTTTTGATAAAAAATGATGGTATTTCTTGTATGTTGTAAAACATTCATGTTTTATTTTATGTATTTGTTCTTTTCTATTATAGAGTGATTGAATAATGATTAACTAATGATTAAATAATGATTAACTAGTGATTAAAGAATGATTAACTTGGTAAAAACTGTACTAAGAAACATTAGTATCATAGTTTAGGATATAAGAAAATGTTTTAAAATTTTAGTATCATAAAGATTATATAGTTTAGAAATAATATTTATTATTATAAATAATTAATTATAGATTAATTAATGAATAACATAGGATTAAAAAATGAATCCATATAATGATTAGATAACGATACTTATGATCATATAAAGTGAAATGAAGAAGAATAAACACATTAAATAACACATGAATGTTTTATAACATACAATAAATTTGTTGATATTTTTCAATAGAATTTGGTTTGGATGAGATTAGTCTCACTTTTTACATATGGTAAAATCCATCTTATTTTTAATTGGAAACTTAATAACATATTCAAATGATATGTACTTCACTTTTGAACTTTCAAAAGTTTTTGGCCTTCTAATGACATCTAAGATGTCATATAATATATTTCATTAGAAGGTCGGAAGATTTTGAAATTTCAAAAGTGAAGTACATATCTTTCAAAGATGTTATTAAGCTTCCAATTAAAAATAAGCTGGATTTTACCTCATATCTGAAGTGAGACTCATCTCATCCAAACCACATTTTATTGAAAATTGTCAATGAATTTATTGTATGTTATAAAGAATTAATGTGTTATTTAATGTGTTTTTTCGTATTCATTTCACTTTATATGATTAGAACTATCATTTTATCAATGATAAATAAACTAATTTGATATTTCATCTTCTTTTTACCTTGGTTTCCAAAATATTCTATGACTTACATTCTAATAAACTTTTTATATAACGAAACATTAATAGCATATTTTAGGGTATAAAAAGGCATCCTAAAATTAAATTCTAATAAATATTATATGGTCAAACATCATTGTTAATATTTGTTACACTATCATGATTTTGATCAAAGAAATATTTTTGACATAGAGAGTCATGTTTTCCTGTGTGTACTATTATGGGGAGGTTATTCAAACTGATCAAAGAGCTTCTTACAGTACATAACCAATAATAGTGGTTAGTACAACTGATTATGTAACCCTAAGTGACCTTAAAGATAGAATTTGTGGTTCCATAAATCTGGGACCCGATCAAGAGATCAATTCTATGAGCTATAGACATTTTTGATTCTCGAAAACACTGTGGCATCTAGCTTGTCCATTGGTTGCTGATGCACAGTGGGTCCAAGCAATAAATTTATTTTCTCAATAGTCATATGGTACCATTATGGAGTTATATTGTAACGCCCCGACCCTAGTTACCCATATTCAGTGCATTATTACATAACATTGACATGATCACAAAAGATCAAGTCTTGAAAGACCAATTATCTTAGTAGCCTTGGAAATACTAGATACATTCATAAGTTTTACATTACATTATAACATAAAAACTACAACAACATAGTTTCCATAGGCCACACTCATATCCCTTACACTATCCCTGCAGGTCATTCATAATATACTTCTTCGCATCCTGGAAAAAATAAAACATAGAAAGGGGTGAGCTCAGATGCTCAGTAAGGATAACAATATAGCATAAACTTTCATAAATAAGAATAAACATTTAAGGAAATATATAAGACTAAAACAAAAGCCTTTTAAACTTAAAATTCAGCATAATATAGAAAATATACAATCAAATAATTTCATTTACTTATTCACATGGATATTCTACTAGTCTAATAATCACATGCAATATCAATAGACACTTGTATAATAATGGAATGCATAATGCTATACATCATAACCATATAGTCAATGCCTTATGCCAAGACTAAAAATAAGATTTTGTAAAGGAATTGTGTCAAGACACTAGTTTGTCTCATGAGACCTACCGATATATCGAGGAGTTATAGCGGGCTCCACTCGTCACTTACTAAGTCCAATTCATTCCTCATATAAAAAGGTTTAAACATAACATAAACATTCGTATTAAAACTAGCATACGAAATGTCAATACTTTATCCATAAACCATGAATGGTGTAAAAATAACACATCCATAGTCAAACATATCACAAAACCTTCAATATAATATGGAATTTTTGTATCATAATAAATCAACTTCAAATAATCTTAAAATCCATCAAAGGATGTTGACATAGATGAAATCAAAACTTTTTTTAGAGAAATAACTCTTTCTATTTTGAAATCATTTAAAATTCATATAATTATAAAAGAAAATGTTTATTTTTAAAATATTATTGTAAAGACCTGGAAATCCTGTGGAATTTTTTTTCTTAAATACATGGGAACCTTACGAGTCCGTAGTTTTTTACGGCACCTGATTCCGAGGCCCGGTGTGCCCGGAATCAATTTCTGAAGTTTTGTTCGGGTACGTTCAGTAAACGTACGTGTAGGTTTTTCTATCTTTTGAACTGGTGCTCGGAATTGAAATCTGAGGACACCGATGAACTCACAACGCCGGTATTCGCTTAAGGGGACCTTTACCGCAGTTGCATTTTATTGGGACTGGTATTTAATTTTTGGGGTTTCTAAGTAAAATTTAAATAAAATTATGTGTTGCATAATTTTATTTTGATGGTAGTTAAAACCTCCAAAGGGAGGTTGGTGGTGGGGACCACACCCCATTTAACCTCCCTTGGGAGGATGTTAAAGAGTGGGGCCCACACAAACATCAAACTCCTCAACTCCCCTTGAACCCCCTTTAACTCTTGAGCTTCCAATTTATGGGGAGCCTTTACACCTCCCCCTTAATGGTGCCAACACAATTAATTAATGACTTAATTAATTAATTTATGTGTTTGAATTATTTTGAATTCATTATTCCAACATAATAATATGTGTTATATTATTATGGATGGAGTTGGCATAATTTTAGGGCTTTTTTGGGAGAATTTGGAAGAGCTCTTGGGAGAATCCTTTGGAGAACTTCATCCGCTCTGTGAAGAACGAAAAGAACTCTTCTTCCACCGATAATCAACGTCGTCTTCTTCCTTCTTCAACCAAGTCAAGGAAAGGGAATTGATTCCCACGAGGAACGTCGATGTCATCTTCGACTTCGTCACCTTCAAACGCTCGTCTGCCAAATGACGAGTACCTCTCTTCCTCTTCTGACGTCAATGGAACGACGTCGTCTTCCCGTGACACTGTCAAGCGATCTCCGGTTATGAGGTAGGGGAATTTTGTATTAATTTTAAATATTATATTACACCTTCGTTCTTCATAATATAAAATTCTGGTTTGAAAAACCAAATGTTATCAAATGACGAGGAGGGTTCGGACTGCACGAACACGACCTGACTCTCCCCTTTGTTGTTTCCATTTGATGACGTCGGAGGCGGAGCCGGAAGGGCATAATGCTATCACACCGCGCCAGAAAATAACTACGGCTAGGAGGACCACAGCGGATGGAAGAGGAACCGCGGCCAGGAGGGTCGCGGTGGATGAAGTGGCGCGGCGCCTTCGCGCCACGCTGTGGAGCCGAAGCTCACGGCCAGGCCAGGACGCGGTGGTGCAAGACCGGCGTTGTCGTGCCGGCCGTGTGAAGAATGATGCGGCCCGTGTCTGCGGGCCACTCGGCCGAACTGAACCGGTCGGCTGCCTGCTGGCCGGACTGAAGAAACGCAGCGCCCACTGGCGCCGCGTGGAGGAGGACCGCGGCCCGCAACCGCAGGCCGCATGGTTGGGTGAACAGGCCGGCTATGGTCGGTCGGGCTGGAGGACCGCGGCGCCCGTAGGTGCTGTGCGGAGGAGAACCATGGCCTGCTGTGTGGGCCACGTGCGTCGGGCAGAACCGGTCAGCTACAGTCGGCCGTCCAAAGGAAGAGGCGGCGCCGCTTGGCGCCGCTGAGCGAACCGGACCGGCCCACATCATGGGCCGGGTCCGCAGGTGGGTCGAGTCGACCCTCCAGCTAGGTCGGGCCCCACTTCGCTTAAATGCGAATATCTTCAAGATCGTGCATCCGAACAACGCGTCATCTACGGCAATGGGACCCTCGCGATGAGGCGGTCCTTTTGCAATACTCTAAGTGAGTTTTGGAAAACTTTGAAAAATGGTCGGGTTTGGACCGAGCGTAAATCCAACCAGACCCCTGGAACGGAAATGCCAATAACTCTCAGACCGGGCGTCCGATTAGCGCGTCGTATGTCGCATTGGGTTCCTTATGATGAGATGGAACTATGGGATACATCAACTCAGGACTTCGTGATAGTTGATGTATCGACACTTGACTTGAGGAGCGGACCCTCCCGGAATCCAGCATGTTGTGTGCGGGAACCCTAGAGCTGGCTGTGATGACTATTATACTGGAATCCTACATGGGTTCGACAATGATGACTATTGTACCAGAATCCTATGTGGGTTCAACAATAAGGACTATTGTACCAGAATCCTCTGTGGGTTCGACAACGACGACTACTGTACCGGAATCCTACGTGGGTTCAACATTTCTGACTTTTGTTCTTGTATCGTGTGTGGGTCCGACAGAGTAGCTGGTCCTGTATCCTGTGTGGGTCCGACAGCTTAGTTGGTCCTATATCATGTGTGGTTCTGACAGCTTAGATGAATTGGTGACTACATCTGATCATCTCTATCACTCTACGAAATATGTATACATGTGTGAGCTGAGTCTTGACTTTTAATCATTTATCTTCGAGGTGATAGACTTTACTTCTTGTGTGGACTGGGTTGTGCTTGGGCTCGAGATTTGGAGTCGAACTGTGATTGGTAACTTAGGTATATGTATGGGCATATACCTAAGTAGGGTTGGTTGATACTTCGTGATTGTATCTTTCTTCTATGGTTATCCTTCGTGGATTCTGGGAGACCTTTAGGGGTCTCTGGGTCCCTACTGAGTATCGTTATACTCACCCCTGCATGGGCTATGCCCGCACTTCGTTGTGTTGGTTGTAGACGACGGACATCATTGATCGAGGTAGAGAGTTGTAGAGTTGGACGGTACCCAGAGGTGGACCACTTAACGAGATGTACACAGAGCGTACGGACGGACCTGGGGTACTGAGGAGGTCATCTGTACCCACCCTTTAGGTGGGATTTCTAGAGGATGACTCAGTAGTTTCTATTTACCTTTCTGCAGTTGTACTAGATTTTCAGTTGTTTGTACTTTACTGTTGGGCTTGTATTTTCGGCCCCTTTCCTTTCAGCACTTTATTTTGTATACCGCTTTACTTAGTGTTTACTTCCAGTTGTGTACTCTATTGTTTTTGTTTACTTATTAAAGGAAATGTCTTCCCTTTTTATCGGGATTACACCTTTAGTGATAGTCGTCAGCCCCTGGCCTATGGAAGGTGGGCTTGGGGTAGTCATGGCATGGGCCTCGAGGACGGGTCATGACAAATTGGTATCATAGGGAGGTTATACTGCAAAACTTGGACTATGATTCTTGTAACGGCAATAGTGTTAAGTGTTTTGGGTGTGGTTATTAGTTTAGGGAAATTGGCATTGGTGCGACAGCCGACGTATCCATACACTAGGACTTTGACTTCTGATCTCTGACTCAGTGCACGAAAACACTGATTGCGTGTGTGTTTCCTTTGAAAAAGTTTTATTCATGATTACATTGTGTTAGCACACCAGGTATACTGTTTTAACCATGGTGCACCTATTTCTTACAGGATGAGCCCACGAAGGCAGCCAGCTAGGGTTCTGAGTTACGTACGAGATGGTATCCCACCGAGCGACAAGGCCTCGGTGCAGGGCCCCATCACAATGGAGGTACCAGTGGTACCACAACCTGCGGGGCCACCGATACCACCAGCTCCAGCAATAGAGAGTGCATGTCATCTGAGTGTGTTGCACGAGTTCTAGCGCTAGAGTCCGCCCAGGTTCCGAGGAGAGACGGACCCATAGGCAGCTGAGGATTGGCTGGAGGCTATCGTGAGAGTTTTCATATTGGTAGAGACACCAGTCAACCTCATGGTGATCCTTGTTGTGAGTCTCCTACATGCAGCAGTAGGAAGATGGTGGAGCCTGATGATCCAAGTGCATGATGAGGCATCATTACTCTGGACAGACTTCGAAAGTCTCTTCCACTCAGAGTTTGTTCCAGCCATCCTTCGTGTGGTGTGGATTCAGGAGTTACTTCATCTTCAGTAGGGCAGCATGACAGTAGCTCAGTACTTAGCAAGGTTCACCGAACTCTCGTGCTACTCCACGGATATGGTACGGGACCCGTTCTTCAGGGCCCGGACCTTTGAGCAGGGACTCAGGCATGAGATCAGGGATTCGATTATTCCCCTCAGCATTCTGACGCAGGTGGGGGTGCTGGAGCGAGCCCTTCTAGTAGAGAGTTTTCCCGCTGAGCAGTCACCAGTGGCGAGACCCACCACAGGGCGACACGTAGTGGAGTCTTCTGCAGCCAGCAATAGACAGATGACGCAGAGGTCCAAGAGGACCAGGCCATCAGGTGGGCGACCCCAGGATACAGGTTCTGTTGTGTGGGGCACACGAGACAGAGCCAGCTATACGAGGAGTAGGCAGTGTTATGCATGTGGCGGGCAGGGCCACATGGCTTGTGACTGCCCAACCCGCCATACAGATGAGCAGTAGATAGTAGAGGGACCTCTCATGCAGAGGCAGAGGTTTGACCATGGTGTTCCACCAGGAGCAGACGGATGTGGCAGAGGAGTTGGCCGAGCAGCGGGTGGTGGACGATGTTTTGAGGCTCTACCACCACCGCCACCAGGAGGTCCACCCCGACCACAGGGAGCAGGCAGATAGAGGCGGGCTCAGCTCCAGGTAGTCGAGGCCTACGACCATGGCGCACCTGAGATGATTCGAGGTACTATCTATGTCTACTCCACCCTTGCTTTAGTACTTATAGACACATGTGCGAGTCATTATTTTATTGTCACTTCCCTCGTTCGGAGCTCGGAGATTCCGACGGAGCTGTTAGCTTAATCCTTATGGCTAGAGACTCTTACGGGAGCAGACTCGATGATTACGCACTGGTGTCGGCAGTGTGAGCTTACTCTAGGAGGTGAGAGCTTCGGCTGAGATCTTCTTGTAGCGGCGTCGAGGCCTTACGACGTCATCTTGGGTATGGACTGGTTATCCACAGTTCATGCCCATATTGACTGCATTAGGCGCAAAGTGCAGTGTATCCGCATAGATGGGACCAGGTTCACCTTCACCGGTGAGAAGGGAGCCTTTACAGCACATGATGGACTTACGCAGAGGAGGGGGCAGCCGATCACACATCAGTTGGCTAGTCTTATCCTCGGAGTGGTTGACGTGCGGAGTCTGAGTTTTCCTATTGTGGTGGATCAGTACGCGGATGCTTTCCCTGACGACGTTCCAAGACTACCTCCTCGCAGAGAGGTAGACTTATACATTGACCTGTATCCTGGGACAACACCGATATCTACTCCAGCATATCGGATGGCTCCCTCCGAGCTTCGTGAGTTGTGGGTACAGTTGGAGGACTTATAGGGGAAGGGATTTATCTGACCCAGTGTTTCACCCTGGGCATCTCTGATTTTGTTCGCCAAGAAGGCAGATGGGAGTTTGTGACTGTGTGTCGACTACCTTCACCTGAATCAGGTGACCGTGAAGAACAAGTACCCACTTCCAAGGATAAACAACCTCTTTGATCAGCTCAAGGGAGCGCGATGGTTCTCAAAGATAGACCTTAGATTAGGCTATCACCAGCTCAGAGTTCGAGATGAGGATGTGCAGAAGACGGCCTTCAGGTGTCGGTATGTCCACTACGAGTTATTGGTTATGCCCTTCGGCGTAACCAACGCTCCATCAGTGTTCATGAGTTTCATGAACAGGATCTTCCAGCCTTACCTCGATTGCTTTATCGTAGTCTTCATCGATGATATACTGATTTACTCGACTATTGAGGAGGACTAGGCCTACCATTTGCGGGTAGTACTGGACACACTCCGAGAGCACCAGCTTTATGGTAAGCTCTTGAAGTGCTAGTTCTGGATTCGAGAGGTTCACTTCTTGGGACACGTCATCTTGGAGGCTAAAGTTATAGTGGATCCAGCGAAGATCAAGGCAGTACTTGCTTGGGAGCCACCTAGGAGTGTGACGGAGGTGCGGAGTTTCCTGGGACTGGCTGGGTACTATCGGAGATTTGTGTCAGTCTTCTCCAGAGTTGCAGCACCGCTTTTAGCATTGAAGAAGAAGGTAAAACCCTTCATGTGGTCAGATAGATGTCATCAGAGCTTTCAAGAGATGAGGAAGAGTTTGACCAGTGCACCCATATTGAGGCTACCGGAGGAGGGCGTAGGGTACGTAGTTTACTGCGATGCATCAGGGACTGGACTCGGGTGTGTCCTGATGCGAAAGCGAGCAGTGATCGCGTATAGTTCACGGCAGTTGAGATAACATGATCAAAACTACACTACCCATGACTTGGAGTTAGCAGCAGTGGTCTTTTCCTTGAAGATGTGGTGGCACTATCTGATGGGTGAGTGTTTTACAATCTACTCTGACCACCAGAGTCTTAGGTACATCTTCTCGCAGAAGGACCTGAACTTGAGACAGCGACGATGGATCAAGTTCCTCCAGGACTATGACTTCGAGATAGTCTATACTCCTGGGAAGGGGAATGTTGTAGCAGATTCTCTCAGCAGGAGATCAGGCATTCAGCTGATAGGAGAAGCGACAGAGTAGCTAGCCACGTTGCAGATATCCTTTGTGGATAGAGATAGAGTAGTATTTCTGCAGTCTCTCACATTCACTCCTCCACTTCTTCAGCGAGTCAGAGAGGCTCAGCATGGGGACGTTGACTGTGAGATACGACGTGCTTAGATATCCTTAGGGAAGGAACCTGATGGGTTTTTTGAAGGTGGGGAGCACGTCATTCTCTTCAGAGGACGTACCATGGTACTAATTTCACTACAGGAGGAGGTGTTGAGGGAGTTCTACACTTACCATATAACGGTACATCTAGGAGTGGTGAATATGTATCAGGACCTCAGACGACAGCACTGGTGGCCGAGTATGAAGAAGGCAGTAGTAGAGTTTTTCTCACTATGCCTCACTTTTCAGCAAGTGAAGGCGGAGCACCAGGTTTCAGCAGGCTTGGTTCAGCCCTTAGAGGTCCCAGAGTGGAAGTGGGACGGTATATCCATGGATTTTGTGACGGTACTTCAACGTACATCTAGAGGACATGACTCTATCTGGGTGATTGTCGACCAACTCACCAAGTCGGCCCACTTCCTACCGATCAGAGAGCAGAGCTCAGTAGAGAGCTTGGGAGGCCTCTACGTATAGGAAATCGTACGGCTTCATGGTGTGTCATTGATGATTGTCTCTGATCGAGATGCTCGTTTCACTTCCCAGCTATGGAAGGAGTTGTAGGAGGCTTTCGGGACGCAGATTCGCTTGAGCACCATCTTCCATCCTCAGATGGATGGACAGACTGAGAGGACCATCCAGACTCTCAAGGACATGCTCCGTGCATGCGTCCTTGACTTTGGTCACAGCTGGGAGGATCACTTACCCTTGGTGGAGTTTGTTTACAATAATAGATACCACTCCACCATCGGGATGGCACCTTACGAGGCACTGTACGGTAGACCTTGTAGATCACCACTATGCTGGACTGACCCAGGGGAGTCAGCACTTGTAAGACCAGATATGTTTCAAGCTACGACGGAGAAGGTGCAGATCATCCAGGAGTGGATGAAGACTGCACAGAGCAGACGGAAGTCCTATGCTGATAGGAGACAGAGACCATTGGAGTTCAAGGATGGCGACTATGTCTTCCTATGGGTCTCACCTCGAAGAGGTCTACGGAGATTTGTCTGAGGTGACAAGTTATCTCTGTGATTCATCGGACCTTTTTAGGTCCTCGGTAGAGTAGGCAAGGTGGCTTACCGCCTGGCCCTTCCACCTTAGTTGCACCGAGTGCATGACGTCTTCCACGTATCTCAGCTGAGGAGATACGTGCACGACCCATCCCACATCATCGACCATGGGGAGCTAGACATAGATGATGGGGAGACATTCACAGAGGTTCTAGTGGAGATTGAGGATCGATAGGAGCGGGTCCTATGTGGATGGTCGATTCCTCTGGTGCGCATTCGCTGGCAGCACAGGAACCTCCAGGAGAGCACATGGGAGCAGGAGGCTCAGATGCGTGCTCGGTACACCCCATATGTTTTCTTAGTGTGTGTTGTAGCTTACGGGGATGTAAAACCCTGATGTGGGGAGAATTTAAAGACCTGAAAATCCTGTGGAATTTTTTTTCTTAAATACATGGGAACTTTACGAGTCCGCAGTTTCTGACGGCACCTGATTCTGAGGCCCAATGTGCCCGAAATCAATTTCTGAAGTTTTGTTCAGGTACGTTCAGTAAATGTACGTGCGGGTTTTTCTATCTTTTGAACCGGTGCTCGGAATTGAAATCTGAGGACACTGATGAACTCACAACGCCAATATTCGCTTAAGGGGACCTTTATCACAGTTGTGTTTTATCGGGAGTGATAGTTAATTTTTGGGGTTTCTAAGTAAAATTTAAATAAAATTATGTGTTGAATAATTTTATTTGGATGGTAGTTAAAACCTCCAAAGGGAGGTTGGTGGTGGGGCCCACCCCCCACATAACCTCCCTTGGGAGGATGTTAAAGAGTGGGGGCCATATGAACATCAAACTCCTTAACTCCCCTTGAACCCCCTTTAACTCTTGAGCTTCCAATTTATGGGGAGCCGTTCCACATCCCTCTTAATGGTGCCAACACAATTAATTAATGACTTAATTAATTAATTTTTTTGTTTGAATTATTTTGAATTCATTATGACAACATAATAATATGTGTTATATTATTATGGATGGAGTTGTCATAATTTTGGGGCTTTGTTGGGAGAATCCTTTGGAGAACTTCATACACTCCGCGAAGAACGTGAAGAACGCTTCTTCCACCGATAATCAACATCGTCTTCTTCCTTCTTTAACCAAGGCAAAGAAAGGGAAGTGACGCCCACAAGGAAAGCCGACGTCGTCTTCAACTTCTTCACCTTCGAACGCTCGTCTGCCAAACGACAAGTACCTCTCTTCCCCTTCCGAAGTCAAAGGAACGATGTTATCTTCCCGTGACATCGTCAGGCGATCTCCGGTTGCGAGGTAGGGGAATTTTGTATTAATTTTAAATATGATATTACACCTTCGTTCTTCATCGTATAAAATTCTGGTTTGGAAAACCAAATGTTATCAAATGACGAGGAGGGTTCGGACTGCACGAACACGTCCCGACCCTCCCCTTTATTGTTTCCATTTGATGACGTCGGAGGTAGAGCCGAAAGGTCACAGTGCTGTCGCACTGCGCCAGAAAATAACCGCAGCGAGGAGGACCGTGGCGGATGGAAGAGGAACCGCGGCCGGGAGGGCCGCGATAGATGAAGAGGCATGGCGTCGCTGCGCCGCGCTGTGGAGCCAAAGGTCATGGCCAGGCCAAGCCGCGGCGGTGGAGGACCGGCGTCGTCGCGCCGGCCGCGTGGAGGAGGACGTGGCCCGTGTCTGCGGGTCGCTCGGCCAAACCGAACTGGTCGACCGCCTGCCGGTCGGACTGAAGAAATGCGGCGCCCACTGGCGCCGCGCAGAGGAGGATCGCGGCCCGCAACTGTGGGCCACTTGGCTGGGCGAACCGGCTAGCTACGGTCGGTCGGGCTGGAGGACCGCAATGCTCTCAAGTGCCGCGCGGAGGAGAACTATGGCCCGCTGTGCAAGCCGCCTGTGCCGGGCAGAACCGGTTGACTACAGTCGGCCAGCCAGAGGAAGAGGCGGCGCCGCTTAGCATCATTGGGCGAACCGGACCGGCCCGTAGCGCGGGCCGGGTCCGCAGGTGGGTCGCGCCCCACCGGGCCGAGTCGACCCCCCAACCAGGTCAGACCCACCAAACCGGGTCGGTTCGACCCCCCAGCCAGGTCGGACCCGCCAAGCCGGGTCGAGCCGACCTGCCAGCCCACTGGGCTTGACAGGCCGAGCCCGACTTCGCTTAAATGCGAACATCTTCAAGACCGCGCGTCCGAACGACGCGCCGTCTGCGGAACTGGGACCCTCGCGACGAGGCATCCCTTTTGAAATATTCTAAGTGAGTTTTGGACAACTTTGGAAAACGGTCGGGTTTGGACCGAGCGTAAATTCAACCGGGCCCCTGGAACGGAAATGTCAATAACTCTCAAACCGAGCGTCTGATTGACGCACCGTCTGCCGCATTGGGTTCCTTATGATGAGACGGAACTACAGGATACATAAACTTAGGACTTCGTGATAGTTGATGTATTGACACTTGACTCGAGGAGCGGACCCTCCCAGAATCGAGCATGCTGTGTGCGGTAACCCTAGAGCTGGCTGCGATGACTATTGTACCAGAATCCTACGTGGGTTCGACAACGATGACTACTATACCGAAATCCTTCATGGGTTCGACAATGAAGACTATTGTACCGAAATCCTCCGTGGGTTCGACAACGACAACTGTTGTACCAGAATCCTACGTGGGTTCGACAGTTCTGACTTATGTTCCTGTATCCTGTGTGGGTCTGACAGAGTAGCTGGTCTTGTATCCTGTGTGGTTCTGACAGCTTAGTTGATCCTGTATCCTGTGTGGGTCTGACAGCTTAGATGAATCAGTGACTACATCTGATCATCTTTAGCACTCTACGAATGATGTATATTTGTGTGAGCTGAGTCTTGACTTTTAATCATTTATCTTCAAGGTGATAGACTTTACTTCTTGTGTGAACTGGTTTGTGCTTGGGCTTGAGAGTTGGAGTCGAACTGTGATTGGTAATTTAGATATATGTATGGGAATATACCTAAGTAGGGTTGGTTGATACTTCGTGATTGTATCTTTCTTATATGGTTATCCTTCGTGGATTCTGGAAGACCTTCAAGGGTCTCGGGGTCCCTACTAAGTATCGTTATACTCACCCCTACACAAGCTATGCCCACACTTCATTGTGTTGGTTACAGACGACGGACAACATTGATCGAGGTAGAGAGTTGTAGAGCTGGACGGTACCTAGAGGTGGACCACTTAGCGAGACGTACACAGAGCAGACGGAAGAACCTGGGGTACTGAGGAGGCCATCTGTACCCACCCTTTAGGTGGGATTCCCAGAGGATGACTCAATAGTTGTTTTTTACCTTTCTGCAGTTGTACTAGCTTTTCAATTGTTTATACTTTACTGTTGGGCTTATATTTCTGGACCCTTTCCTTTCAGTACTTTCTTTTGTATACTTCTTTACTTAGTTTTTACTTCTAGTTGTGTACTCTGTTGTTTTTGTTTACTTATTAAAGGCAATGCCTTCCCTTTTAATCGAGATTACGCATTTGGTGCTAGTCGCCAGCCTCTGGCCTATGGAAGGCGGGCTTGGGTTAGTCACAGAACGGGCCCCGGGGATGGGTCGTGGAAATTATTATAAGCTTTTAAGGGAAGCTTCAACGATGTTATAATGGCGGAAAATAGCCGCACTCTCCGTATAAGTTAAAAAAAAACATTCTTACCTTAATTTTGTCGAAAAGGTTATAAAGTACCTTCTTTGGAAAACGACAGAAAGATTCCTTACAAAACATATAAGGTAAAATAAGGGTATAAATGACTTTAACCCATTGTCTAGTAAATAGTAAAAATGTTTTGAAATACATTTTTTAAGAAAACACAGATGTGGATGATAAAGAGGTCCCAGTAGATACTTATGTAAAAACAACCTCGGATAATAAAGAGATTGTGAAATTAACCATTACCTTGTACTTTTCCTTAGTCGATGATATGTTAACGTCCTGTATAATAGTTAAAACATTGTTATTAAATTATACGGGAACTATATACATAAATATTATATCATATATGATATTATAATATTTCTTTGTTAATAATATTTTAGTAGTATCATCGTTTTGGGTGTTAACTGATTCGTTTTCCTTTATATGCTTTGTTACATAAGTAATGTTTGTTATGGATAGGATTTATCTTATTCATATTAAGAATTATATTAAGTCTTTAAACATTATTTTTAATCATCAAATGAAAATTAATCTTTAATGGATATGATGGGGAATGAATCTCATCGCGTTCGTGGAGACGGTAATCCGTACGTACGCACGAGTGAAAATATCATTCTTTTGATATTAAAATCGTATATAATTGGATGGTATATCATATATACAGAATCATTATCATGTTATATTTATTATTTACATCATTTATACTCATTATTATACTCATCAAAATGATGAAGTGTTTGAATAACAGACTACACCACGACGTGGAGACGGTAATCCGTACGTACGCACGTATGGTGACTTTTTCATTTATAGGATGGATAGAATAATGAATATGGTTGTAACATTTTTATAATAACACAACAGTATATATAAGATACTGGAGTTATTATTTTAGAATGAAAACAATAAATAAATAGGAAGTGAAAGAAGAAAATAATTTGAAAGAGGTGATGAAATATTTACCTCTTCTTCGGGTTCTTCCTTTTGATTTGATCAAAAGGGCTCCTTAGGTTGGATTTATGACTAAATGAATGCATCTAGAATGAAGGGAGGACAGTTGAGAGGGTATTTGGGTAGGTTTTGGCCAATATAAATGGCTTTGAAGGTGTGAATTTGAGATAAGGGGAAGTTCTCTTTTATAAGAGAGGTGAGGGTCACTTTAAGAAAATCTTGAAATATTATTTTATAATAAAATCATTTTTGGTTTCTAATGGCTCCAAAATGAATTATTTAAAGTATAATGTGGGTATGGATTTAAAACCATGCAACCAATAGGTTTTAGATAGGTTTTGGTCACTATATCAACCTTATCTTTTAGATTTAACTCTTAGTTAAATAGTTTGACATTTACCATGTCTCTTTGTATTTTTATATTATATGGTTAATAAACTTAATATAAACTTCCAAGTGAACCCCAAGTGGTTAATTAGTGACATATATAATATTATTTTATCCCTTTGGCCTAACCTTAGATTTTTAGGAATAGAATACCAATTAATAATATAATTTATGTTTTAAAAACCCTTTTATGTCAATTTTGACACTATTTGGTATTTTGTTTTTGTTAAATTTATAACAGCATTATTACTTTGAAAAAAAATCATTTAATCAACCCTAACATTTCATATTAACCTATAAAATTAGTTTAATTCATAAAAAGTCTCAAATTAGATTTATTTGGATATTTATAATATCAATTATTGTAATATTTCATTAATAAGGTAATTACTGCATCATCATTGTGTCATAAATAAATTTAATTATTTAATGTCTAAAAATTATAAATAAAATACCATTATGTAGGAAATATTTTTATATTTCTAATTAATATTTATAGTTGAATTTATCTTATGTATAACCCTATATTAAAAATGTTTTAGTTATTAAACTTTGATTTTAACTCTTTTAACTCTTCTTTAAATAAAATAATAATAAATATCCTAATCTAATCCAAGTGAACCAAAGAGGTTCATATTTTATTACTAAGGTTGTTTTTGGTCAAATTATACTTATTCAATAGAGTTAGTGCATGTGTTAGGGTAATTATGATATCATTTTTACCCTTAATTACCCTATTTACTTTTAACCGTGGTAAATAAAAGTAAAAGGTTACTATTCATAAAAAATATTTACATCTTATTGAACCACGTATTACTTACTGATATTAATCGTTTCTCTTAGATTTTTTAAATTCAACCCACAAAAGCGGTAAAATTAAGTTTTATGCAAATTTGCAAATTCTCCTAGGAGATGGGTAAAAGACGGTAAAAAGTTCAATAAAATTTTTATATATCTAAACTCATTATAAAATGAATCCAATGAATTAAATTGAACTTATATAGGTATTATGTATCTATTTTGACCTAAAATAAATTTAAATAAAATAAATAATTATTTAAATAAAAAGTCAGTTTTAAACGATAACTCAGTGTTTTTCACTATTCATCAAAAATTGAAAGTTTTCAGAAAAATACCAAAAATTCACCCTAAGCTAATTTTGATATTCCGAATCCAAAAAATTAAGTCCATTTTGAAAGATAAAATTTATAAAATTTCAAAAAGTGGGTATTACTATTCATAACGGCTAGTTTGATTGGTCACGGTGTGTTAGAATCTCGAAGTTGCGTACAATGCAAGCTATTGCATTATTCAAAGGGAAACGTATCGTGGAAGCTTGGGGTGTTACATATATGTTGATATTTCTACTATACAACAACAACATCCAGTTATACGAAGACATAGACTTAGAAGAGTGGTTGAAGATAGCCCACCCCATGAAATTAATCCTATTCCAAATGATGTAGAAGAGGATAAACTAGATGATATCCCAGATATACATGTAAATCTGACTTACGATGAAGAGTTTCTTAATGAAGGAATAAATGGTGACAATAGTGACGATGAGGAGGGACTAGCGGAAGTTAGGGAGGATGTTTCGAGAAATGCATTAGTTGTACAACAGCCTCAACTTACAATAAATCATCCACCACTCTTTGCATCTTGGTCAGAAGTAATGACACGTGTGCCTAAATTCGACAATAATGTTCTCACACTAGCAACTGAGTTTCTGAAGTTATACCAGATAGGTTTAGTGAGTTGGACAAAATCTTATATGTTGGAAGTAATTTTCCAAGTAAAGATGCATTAAAAAGCACGTTGAAGAGATTTTAAATTGAAAGGAACTACATATATATAGTTCAAGAATCAGGTTGTAGTAAATATCTCATACGGTGTGAGAAGTATGAGGATGATTGAATATTTCGCTTGAGGGAGATTTCATACATTGCATTTGGAGGTTAGAGAATCTTGAGGATTGAAGCAGCTCATACTTGCGTTTAGTCAAGCCTGACACAAGATCATACCTCATTAGATGCAGAATTTGTGTCATCCATTGTTGTTGAGATGATTAGGACATGCCAAGATGTTCTGATAGCCCATGTGCAAGAGAGGATACAACAAACATTCAGTTATAAGATTTCTTATAATAAGGCATGGATGGAGAAACAAAAGGCAATTGTGAAGGTCTATGGTGATTGGGATGACTCATATCGGGTGTTGCTACAATTTCTATCCATAATGAGGCATCATAACCAAGGTGTCTTCCATCTTGATACAAACAAACATGTGTCTCACAGTAGCTGACTTGATCCATCTCTTGTTCAATTTCATCGGTTGTTCTGGGCATTCCTCCCCTGTATCTCTGCATTTCGTTTTAGCAAACAGTTCATTCAAATTGATGGAACATTTCTATATAGAAAATATAGGGGTTTATTATTGATTATGGCAACCCAAGATGGAAATTGTTCACCTCTTTCGCTTACCTTTTCCATTGTAGTGAAAGAAAACTATGAATCATGGAGTTGGTTTTTAGCATGTATCAACAACCATTTCACCAACATTCGGGGTGTTTGTTTGATATATGATCAGCATCAGGCAATTAATGAGGCAATCAATGTGGATCTTGATACATATATATACTCAAATTCACATCATTGGTTTTGTATTAGACACATTTCTAGCAACATGCATAAAAAAGTCCACAATGAACTGATGAAGAAGGCAATCACGAGGCTTAGTACACATTATCTTTGTTATTTTTTACTACGTAAATATAAAATCAATTTATGTGAAATATCATCTATTCTATGTAGAATATGAGTCAGATCAAAGATGGTTTGAAGAACATTTTGAACAAATCTGTCAGGCTAATCAAGAAGTTTATGATTATATGATGCAGATTTCAAAATAAAAATGGACATTGGCATATGACGGGGGAAGAAGCACAAACACATGACCAAAAACATTATAGAGTGCATCAATGGTGTCTTCAAATGGTTTCACAAGTTACCTATAACTACCCTAGTTCAGGAGGCATTATATCGTTGTGTGAAGTACTTTGTTGATAGACAAAAACTAGCATCAGATGGAATACAACATGGGCTATGGTATGGAAGACACATTCAATGAGAGATTAAAAAGAATATTAAAGAAGCTTCTGATTATCATGTCGGCCTTTTTCGATGAGAAGACTCTCGATTTGAATTTCAAGAGCATTCAAACCCCATCACAAATAGTATCAGTGAAAAAATGGTGGTATTATTGGAAACAAGACAATGTCAATGTGAAAACTTTCAGTCCTTACAGTTTCCATGCACACATGTCATAGCAACATGTGTCTCTGTGAACATATCATGGGAAGCATATGTTGATCTAGTGTACCAGATGGACATTATTTCTAACTGTTATGTTGCACCATGGACGTCTGTTGGGGAGTTTCGTTATTTCCCAATGCTCGAAGTCCAACTGATAGTGATACCTGACATCAATCGGTTGCATCCCCATGGGAGATCGAAGGCCAACAGGATGCAGAATGAGATGGAATGGTTTCAAGAACAAGGGTAGAGTTTAAGATGTGCCATATGTCATCAAGAAGGTTATAATCGGAAATGATGCCCTAAAATTGTTGGGTCGAGTTCACACTCTCATCCACAATGATGTATTGTCTTCATTGTGAGATTCTCATATTGTAAATTATATGTTGTTATCTCTTCTTTTTACCTCGGTTTTCTAAACCCCAAAACCCAAAAGAAAAACACTAAACCCAAAAACATCTTCCCTATACTGTAATCTCAAAAATTTAAACCCTAAACCTTAAAACTTAAATCCTAACCCTGAAATCATAAACCCAAACCCTAAAACCTTACAAAAAATCCAAAAACCTAGACCAAAAACTCAATATCTAAAACCCTAATATCTAAATCCTAAAACCTAAAAGATGAACCATAAACCCAAAAACATCTTCCATTTACCTCGATTTTCAAAACATCATATCACTGATATTCTAACAAACTTTTATATAACGAAACAATAGTATCATATATTACTATACAAGACGATGTTAAAAAAATCAGTATAATAAAGATTATATGATCAACCATCTTTTTCAATATTAGTTACACTATCAGAATCATGATCAGAAAACATTTTCGACGTATAGAGTCAGGTTTTACCTGTGTGTACTACTACGAGGAGGTTATACAAACTGATAAAGGAGCTTGTTATAGTACACAACCAACAATAGAGGTTAGTACAAATGATTTTGTAACACTAACTGAACTTCAAGAAAGAATTTTTGAGAAATGAACCATGACGTAGGAGGAATAGTGACAACAATGGTGGTGATGGAATGAGTTTACGTCATCACCATCATCGTTGTCACTGTTCCTCCTACGTCGTGGTTTATTTCCCACAAATTCTTTCTTAAAGTTTAGTTAGTGTTACAAAATCACCTTTACATGTGACAAAATAATAATGAAACATACCATCATGTGGACAGTCATACATAAATTACAAAGCACACCATTTTCTAATAAACATCTACATAACAAAGACAAATTGTTTATATATATAAATATATAAAACCATATCTTACAAAACAACCTTTTCTAGGTAAAAGCATATCTTAACAACATGTTAGTAATGTGATTTGAAAAACATGAAAACATGTCCCTTTCTTTTGGTAAAAATAACTTCATAAAACAATGTGAATAAACATGGCATGTCTTGCATTCTACAAGTCATAACATTCTGCTGACCATAACGTTATATTTACATTTTACACTAATGAATAATTTCATTTGTTTGTATGCAGATGGATGATACCATACTACTCACTCAGCAGGATACCCATATTTCTCAGTTCGTTCTAGAGGGTGGTGAAGATCGGTCGATCAGGGTGTGTTGAGCGCACCATTTTCATCACAAGGATCCTTCACACGCCATTAAACTATACTTGCGTCGTGCTGGCTTCTATGGAATTGTTGTATCAGATTTCACATTTGTCGACCAACACCTGCTTACTACCCTCGTAGAGAGGTGGAGACCAGAGACACTCACATTCCACCTGCCCGAGGGAGAGATGACCATCACCCTCCAGGATGTGGCAGTGCTTCTCAGTCTTCCTATCCAAGGGAGATCTGTTATTGGACCCACTCGTGCAACTTGGTCCGACCTTGCTCAGCGATTGTTAGGCATCGAGATTTTGTCTGACCATAAAGCTACAGATGGAGCGTCAATATCTATGCCTTGGTTGGAGGCGCAGATTTCACATTTACCCGATGATGCTAACGAGCAGACTATCATGCGTTATGCCCGTGTATATATATTACAACTCATTGGAGGGACCATATATACTGATCAATCGGGGATGCACGTACACATAATGTATCTACCCCTACTAGAGGACTTTGATTGGGTTGGGACGTACAACTGGGGATCAGTCTGCTTGGCATACACGTACAAAGCATTATGCAGGCTATCCCATAGAGATTGCATAGGTCTCGGGGGATGTGTCATCCTTCTTCAGATGTGGGCATGAGAGCGCATCATCGCATTCCGCCTTGAGCTTGTTGGTCCGTCGATCAAGATGGAGGTGTTGCATGACACTCCACATGGACGCTGGTATGATCACTCATTTCTATCAGTTTCTGATGCTACTAGGAGTTATCGACTTTAATTTCTCATTATTTTACACTATCGATGTTGTATTTTATAGGTTGTGTCAGTGACACAATTTCCACGCAGTTCTGAGACATCATTTGGGCGTATATCGTCTCTAATTGGACTGTCTCTTACTCGACCAGGTATGTATATACAATCTATCATTGTATAACAAATTTAATAATAACATCAATTTTGATTTTTAGTAAGGATCTTTTTTCACAAATGTCACGTGTTATTTCAGATTTCATAGCTTCCATACCAGACTATTATGGACCAGTTGCCACCATACTGTACTGTTGGGCTTGAGGCTATGGTTTTAGTGTCGCTCATTCACTTCCATATTATTGATTAGCAACAGTCTGACAGACTCATGCGCCAGTTTTGTTGTGCTCATCTGACTCCATTGTTGCTAAGACAGACAGAGCAGCTTCATGGGGTGAAGTTGATAGGGAGGCAGGATGAGGACCGCGCCAAGTACATTCCCACTTTCTTGACTACTGGCACAGACGTGCAGAGTTTCGTATCCAGGGTGTACATACGAATCGATTCTTTCTTTCGGAGCAGGTTGAATATGAGTCATGGTATAGACTAAAGTCTATATTGTATCTTACCCGACACGGCAAAGAGATTCATAGGATTGTAAGTCAATAAGTTTTCATTAGTTTGTTTATTGAACCATTTTCTAATTCATTTTGAATCTCTTTACAGGACAGTCACTCAAAGCATCTTATTCGCATGAGTTATGAAGAGGAGGAGAGGGTCTTTAGTTGGGAAGTCGTTTATGTTGAAGCGCTAGAGCTGAGCTCATATTATCATGCGCTTTTTGAGAGCATCTTCGAGTGTCTATCTCGGGAAGAGGAGGTTCCTACCCTGGAGAAATATCCTACAGCAGCTGTTAGTGCTGAGGAGCCACGACCACGATGACGTAGACAGCATCATGCTGCACGTGAGGCCTCACCTATTCCACAGGCAGAGGTTGGCTCTCTAGTAGTCTAGTCTCAGTCGATTCAAGATGCATCTCAGGTGGCATGAGATTCGCCTTTCTTGACAGGATATCCGCAGTTCTCTCCATCTTGGGGTCCAGATCCATCACAGCCTTGGGGTCCAGATCTATCACAACCTTGAGATCTAGATTCATTGTAGCCTTGGGGTCCAGATCCATCGCAACCTTGGGGTATAACTCCATCGCAGGCTTGACCGCCCACTGCGATTATGGAAGGTCCTTCTACCACCCTAGTGGGAGAAGGATCAGGAGGGCAGTACGAGATGCAGTTGACAGCTCCTCCCACTCACACACATGCCTCCCACTCACACACAGGTGGAGGATGCGACATTTGACGTTCCAATGCCCGAGGATCAGCCCTTTCCAGGTCATCAGACTCCACAACGAACTCGACGCGGACGTCTTATTCGCCGACCACTATGTGGGATGGAATATCCTCGTCATAGACATAGACATTGATTGTACATGTTCATTTATATGTTTTATGTCTATTGAAATGAAGATACTATTATTACTGTCAACCCTTCTTATATAGTTATCCAGTGTTTCAGTTTTCATTAATATTTTAGGCACAATTTATATTTGACAACGTTCAAAGTCGACTACTTGAAACATAAGAATAATTATTAAATTTTAAGTAGATAACTTTAAAATGTTATAAAAGATAAAGTATAAAAATAATGTAAATAAAATTTAAAAGATAGTCTAAACATCTAAAAATTTGTTGAAAATAAAGAGTTTCATAAATAAAATAATTAAATGAAAATGAAAGGAATGTAAGAAAAGTTAATCAGAAGTGAGAGCGAAAAGAAGGGCTGTCGAGGAGAATCCAAAGCCACCTACTTAACTTTGAAAGCCTATAAAATATAAACTATAAAACCATATAAATAAAAATTAAAACTTCGACTACTTATATGTTTAATCAATGTTTAAATTTGTATTTATATTGGTCTTATAGTTTATATTTTATAGGCTAGCAAAGTCGCGTACTTGAAACATTTTTAAGTTTCGAGTAGGCGGATTGGAAATCTTATAAATTATTTTTCATCAACATTTTTTAAAAAATTATTTTTATTTTCGACTAATTCTTATATGTTTAATCAATATTTAAATTTTTATTTATATTAGTCTTATAGTTTATATTTTATAGGCTAGCAAAGTCACGTATTTGAAACATTGTTAAGTTTCAAGTTGGTGGATTATACAGCTTATAAATTATTTTGCATCAACATTTTTTAAGAAATTCTTTTTATTTTCAAATACTTCTTAAATGTTTAATCAATATTTAAATTTTCATTTATATTGGTCTTATAGTTTATATTTTATAGGCTAGCAAAGTCATGTACTTGAAACATTTTTAAATTTCAAGTAGGTGGATTAGAAAGCTTATAAATTATTTTTCATCAATATTTTTTAAAAAATTCTTTTTATTTTCGACTACTTCTTATATGTTTAATCAGTGTTTAAATTTTCATTTATATTTGTCTTATAGTTTATAATTTATAGGCTAGCAAAGTCATGTACTTGAAACATTTTTAAGTTTCAAGTTGATGAGTTATAAAACTTATAAATTATTTTTCATCAACATTTTTTAAGATTTTTTTTTATTTTCAATTACTTCTTATATGTTTAATCAATGTTTAAATTTTCATTTATATTGGTCTTATAGTTTATATTTTATAGGCTAGCAAAGTCGCGTACTTGAAACATTTTTAAGTTTCAAGTTGGTGGATTATAAAGCTTATAAATTATTTTTCATCAACATTTTTTAACATTTTTTTAAATTTTCAACTACTTATATGTTTAATCAATGTTTAAATTTTTATTTATATTCGTCTTATAGTTTATATTTTATAGGCTAGAAAAGTAACGTACTTAAAATATTTTTAAGTTTTAAGTTGGTGGTTTAAAAAGTTTATAAATTATTTTTCATCGACATTTTTTAAGATTTTTTTTATTTTCGACTACTTATTATATGTTTAATCCATGTTTTAATTTTTATTTATATCGATCTCTTACTTTATATTTTATAGGCTAGCAAAGTAACATATTTGAAACATTTTTAAGTTCCAAGTTAGTAGATAAGAAAACTCATAAATTATTTTTTATCAATATTTTTTAAGATTTTTTTATTTTCAACTACTTTTTATATGTTTAATCCATGTTTTAGTTTTTATTTATACTGGTATTCTACTTTATATTTTTTAGGTTAGCAAAGTCATGTACTTGAATAAAAGATAAATTATGATGAAACATTTTGTTTTAACCCATGTTTTAATTTTTACTTATATTGGTCTTATAGTTTATATTTTATAGTATTTTAAAGTCACATATTTGAAACATTTTTAAGTTTCAAGTTTGTGGATTTGAAAGCTTACAAATTATTTTCCATTAACATTTGTTACGAAATTCTTTTTATTTTCGGCTATTTCTTATATGTTTAATTCATGTTTTAAGTTTATTTGTATTAGTTTTATAGTTTATATTTTAGAAGATTTCAAAGTCACATATTTGTAACATTTTTAAGTTTCAAGTAGGTGTTTTTGAAAGTTTGTAAATTATTTTTTATCAACATTTTTATGAAATTCTTTTTGTTTTCAACTATTTATTATATTTTAATTTATGTTTTAAGTTTTATTTATATTGACATTATAATTTATATTTTATAGTATTTTAAAGGCACGTATTTGAAAAAGTTCTGAATCCCATATCGGAAATGCAGAATGATTTTTAAGGCAAATCCTTTTATAAAAGAGAGTCATGAGTGAGAGTTTCTGTTAGAATCCAGACTGCTGCAATGACAGTACTGTTGGATATTAAATAACATATAATTTAAGTTGAAAATTTTTATTATATATATACATATATAAACAAAACAAAACAAAAAAAATAATTTTTTTTAAAATACCAAAAATAGTAAAAAAAAAATTGAGAGGAAAGGCTGACGTTGCCACCTTTAGCACACATTTTTAAAAACTTTTTAACCTACACCTTTTTAATTGTTTTTTAACAAAAAACATAAATTAAAAAAAATCTGAATTCCCTTGTTTAGTGGAACAACCAGCTCCATTTGTAGCGTACCAAACATCCGAGACACTTTGTATCCCTTTCCCATTTTTGTTTCCCTTTCTAAAAAACAATTTTAAAAAGGGTTTTACCGGTAATCTTATATATAAAAAACGTGTTTTATATTATTTAATTGGTTTAATTTATCAATAAAAAACGGATTTAAATATTTAATGTAAATATAGTTTTGATGATTTAATAAATTTTTAATGTAAAATGGCGGGGATGCCTGCGGTTGACTTTGGGTACGCGGGTAGAGGTTTTCACGAGCTGGAACTGCGGTAATCGGCTCAAATTCTGCTGCAGTGGCGTAAGACGAGCCCCTGTGACGCGATTGGTTCGGGTTGCGAGGTGTGAGGCGGGGACTAGCTTTTGAAAAAGCGACGTCAAAAGGTGAGTTTTTAGGGTTCGCGGTCACCATCTATCTTCACATAGACCCTTAGAACTCCGCCGTGACATTCATTTATCTTATTTTGATTTTGCAAGACTCGCCCACCCGCCAAACCTAGGCAACGATCCCTTGCATCCATCACTCCCGTGGTGTTTTGATATGTTTATGTAGCTTTTGTTTCCGAGTTTGGAGTTGTTTTTGGGATTTTCCAGTGAAGAAAGAAGGGGAAGATTTTTTTTGATGGCGGCAAGGGCTTGCGGCAAATCTCTGAGGGATTTTTTGACGAAAAGGGTGAAACCTGATGCTCCTGGAGGATTCATACACCTCAGTACTAATATCGCTGCCGTTACCCCTCCCAAAACCCGTCACTTCTCAATAAAGGTATGCTTGTCACCCCCTGCTAGCTTTTTGAAAAATTATATATCGCATGCCGATGAAGATGGGAAAAACTGGCTAGTGTAAGATAAGTCGATATCTCTGGGCAGTCATTCATTCTCATTCTCATGAATGGCATCATCTCGTGGATCAACTTCAATGGATGTTATTGGTGAAACGTCTTAAACGTTACTTTGTTTTCCATTGTTTTGAAGCATAATGCCAAATTCCCCTCATCAGAATAAAAAATTGATGAAGTTTAAATGAAACTACCTTGTTTGGATTTTGGGGGGGTGGGAGGTGAGGTTGAATGCACATGGATGTATGAGGGAGCTGCAAGGTGGAAACACATTTATAATTTAAAGTTTTTATCTATCTATTTATGTAATGATTCTTGATTAAGAATTCAAAGGAAAAGTAAAGAAAACAGAGCATGGAAGCTAGTGACATAACGAGAAAGTTTCAGAGTTTCATTCCCAATCCAAATTGAGCAACCCCCCCCCCCCCCCCCGACGATATGCCACATAACCCCTTTTAAACTTTGGTTGTAACCAAATCTCACAAACCCAAAGTTGCACTGTTATAGAAAAACATGAGTTAGAAACCAAGTCCCTTGAAACTGACCAAGCTAACTTATTAGTAGCAGCCTAAACCACCCATATATTCAAGTATTAATCTAAACAACACTGCTTGCTACCAAAACAACCCTTGTTTGAAGTGCTCTTGAACTACAACAACCATAGTTATTAATGGCGCGCGCCAGGCAGCGTTGCACCACACCATGGTTTCGCCATGACGCATTTGGGAAGGCGCACCATGGCGTGTGCGATGGTGCGCTACAGCGCGCAGTGACATTGTGCGCTCCACTGCGCCATCCCATTTTTTTACATTTTTTAAGCTTCTAACTATACCCGTTTTGATGTCTTAAAAAAAAAAAAACTATACCCGTTTTGAAGCCAACAGCGACACGCCCCCTCTCTTGATGCCATGCGCGCAACAAACCCTTGACGTCTTCTTGCAGTCGCAACGACCCAACCACACCGCGTCCCAATGCCTCAGATTCCCTTTGAGTGTCGACATCTTCCAGGATTTCCTTCAAGCGCCGCGTCCCAGTCGCTGACTCATCCAGGGCACGTGACCCTCTCCGTGCCGCATCCTTGCAACCAACTTTCCCTAGCCATCGGCTCATTTTAACCCCCTTTTTTGTTTTTTTATTTTTCATTCACTTCTATTTCATTTTTTTCCTATTCCGTATTTAATTGAATTGTATTATGCTACATATTTATTTTAATTATGTAAATATCTGGTTTATATTTATTCTTTTATTATATGTCTTGTTTTTCCAGATTTGTTTTTGATGGATGTTGTATTGTTATTGATTTTGTGTTTTTTTTAGATTTATGGTTTTGTATATTTAATTGTTTGTTTTGTATTTTTTAGGAATTGTGATTTATTTATGAATTTGTTTGCATTTATACTTTGTGTCATTGTTAACTTCATTTGATTTTTGATATATGAAATGTAAATTATTGACATAAATCTTTTATATCTATATATAGGTTGTCTAACTTATTATTTGTTACTGTTGATATATGTATATATGTTTTTTGTGTGCCGCAAGTTAATATTGCCACTTTTGCTCTGTTTCCTTGCGTTGTGTGCCACTTTCGTGGTTGTACCCAAATTTTTTTTTTTAATATGGTGGTCAAGAATCCATGCTGGTTCACTTAAGGCTTTGCCACCCCAACCTGCTAGTGCGCGGGATTAAAAACTCCAACTCCTGTCAGTGTTTTTTTAGATTGACACATGAATAGTGGGGTGGATGATGGAACCATCAGGTAGAATTAAGGTGTAAGCAACTTTCCCCACACATGCAGTTATTTTAATACCATGTTTGGGACTAGAACTTTTTGTTGGATGGGATAAAAATAATCATTAATGAAACATAATGGAATAAAAT
Organism: Viscum album; assembly: GCA_963277665.1. Lineage (NCBI taxonomy): Eukaryota > Viridiplantae > Streptophyta > Magnoliopsida > Santalales > Viscaceae > Viscum > Viscum album. The sequence goes on from OY728164.1 coordinate 1,271,013,072, forward strand.
GACATAAAATCGAATGAATTTGAATGTTCCATTGGCTGAAAGTCTCATCATGTAACATAATGGTATGGTCTTATTTGACCTTTTTTTAGAACTTACTATAAAATGAGTGAAATAAATTAACTTTTTCTTCACAATTTCCAAAATTACCCTTATTATTTTATCCATCTTTTTTCTAATTTGGGTTGTGAAATTTTTATATTAATAATTCATTTCTTAAACAATTTCATCATTGACTTTTTGATTTGAAAGGTCAAGGAAAAGAGGGCACGGGAAGGTGAACAACGACTTAGAAGACCATTAATTGTCATTTTATTTCATAAAAAAATATCTCAAACAATGGATTTTCACTATGAGCCATCTCATGTCACCCAAAAAAATATCAAACATAACACGAGTGACCTATAATGATGAAGAGTAAGCTTTCAATTAGGCCTTTCGACGACAATGATGATAGGATCGCGGGCCTACAACTTTGCGTAAGGGTCTTGCTGCAAGCCATGCAAAAGGTTTTGGGAGTTGGGAGTTGTTGCTGCCAAAGGACTACCTATGTAAGGGTGCTGGTCTCGCGTAAGGGTGATTGGGTGCTGCTACTGCGTGAGGAGGGTTGGGTGTTGTTGCGTAAGGGTCTTGATGGAGCCCTTTGTAAGGGTGATTGGGCGTTGTTGCTGCGTGAAGGGCCTGGGGATGCCGTTGAGTTGTTGGGAGTAGTAATGTATTTTCCATAATTAGTGGTTGGGGTTGTTAGCCGGTGGGTGAGGAATAATAAATAGGGGTGCTAGTAGCTGTGGAGGGGGATTGCAGATGTTTTCTGAAGAATTTGTTGAGCAGATTGGGGGTTGCGGTCTTGGGCCTCAGAAAGCATCTTCATGGAGTTTTATCTCCTACTTCTATCTCCTTCAATTTCTGTTGTAATTTAGTACGTAATTTTAACATTCCGGCCTGGACCAACGGGTCCGAACCGATGCGCCACATGACCTCATGCATGTCTCCTCGTACCCAAGAGGCTTCCGACTAGCAGCGATGATCTAAGTCCGTTATTGGGGAGACTACCCTCAGTATCACGTCATAACACTAATAATAAATAAATAAACAATATAATAAACAATTAGAGTAATGTGAGGAATTGAAAGATGACGTACATGTCATACGATAAATAGATAAACGAACTCCCAAGGTGGCAAGCCAATATCGAGTATATGTAGTAGATAAATAAATAAAAAATGCGGAGTTCTCTGGAATTTGTCCCGGTCCACCAGCTCCACACTCCTCAACTTAGCCATCAGCCACGGGCCCCTTGCCCTTATTCAGGTCCCTAAACATAAAGTCTACACGAGCATCAAAATGCCCGTACAAGATGTGGGTAATGAAACCCAGTAGGATACCACTAATGCGTCCTTAACCGATGTGCTCATGTAAACAAGTTTATATAACCTACCTTTTAACAATCCAAAATTGAGCACTTCTGTGCTAACCAAGCCATCCCGAGGCCCGATCGTACTTGCTTCGGTTCCATGCCGGAAGGCATGTTAAGATATCGAGAGTAATCAAGAACTAGCCACGAGGCTAATAATCATGTTGCTTGGCATCGTGTGTACGTACTACTTGACATCCATTAGACATCGAGTCATGTTCTCGGCATCTGCTAGGCATTGAGGCATCCACTGGGCATCGAGCAACATGCTCCTTGACATCCGCTAGGCATCGAGTGCATCACACAACATCCACGAGGCATCCTCGTATCCCTACTCTGTGCTTAGGTCCATCGTCACAAGTTGTGCACACTCTCTCTCTAAGGGGTAAACATGTCACGACGGTCCATCTGCTTCGGGCACCAAGAACAACACCTCCAAAGACACACATAACAGGTTAGAACATACAACCAAACATAACATATATCATCACGAGTAAAAGTAGCAACATACGATACATGTGATCAACATCGAACACGAATAAACAAGATACAAACATACTCATGGCAACAAGTATCACATAAGGCTCTCACGGGCCTTGCACACACCCACATGCGATCATAATCAAGCACGACTATCAGGTACGCCAACACAAGTGTTATATCATGGCAACAAGTGTAAAGAAGAGCCCCGAAAAAATACATTTCTAATTATAAAAATGTTTTTATACTAAATTCAAGTATAATGTTGATTCCAGTAACATTTATTGGATCATGTTTAATCAAAAGAAACTAATTAATTTTAATACTAATCCAAAATAGAATGTGACTTTGCAAATGCTTGAAAGAAAATATAGTTTTCAATAAAAATTAATATTTTTTAATATTCATTGAAAAATCAAACTTTCCAGAAAATTCTTAAAAATTCATTATAAATAATGCGATCAATTTTCCCTTCCTCAATGGCTTCCTGCAACGTCTCTGAGGGTGATTGAGCATCTCGTATGGAATCATCCGTCTTGATGGATCAACTAGGTCTCATTGCTTCCACACAGGATGACAACTTTATGCCAGTAGACAAACCGACCCTGGTATCATTGTGGCCAGTACTAGCCAATTGAACATCACGATCAACAACACCTTGAGAAATCGACATTTTGAACATTGGAACCACATCAACAGACAAGTTGAGCATGTCCCAGTCAATTGTAGGAGGAACAGAAGTCGACCCAGGACTCAAAAACACACTGATTGTTTGCAACAATACTTTTCTTCAATCTCAATCCAAATGGATTTCACCAGCAGTTTTGAGACGTTGACCTTGACGCGAATGCGGGGGGCGATGATATTACAAGGAGATCTGGTCCTACTGTCCGTGCACAAATAGCGACCTGCCATGTTCCCTAACATTTTGAGGATCAACGGGTTTTGAAAAGGAAGGGGTAAGCTGAGAAACCTAGATAGCCATGATTAGAGGATCACGCTTCATGTAGAACTCGTAAGACCATCAAAAAAGGGATAATTTGAGCCCATTGAGGGCTCGTGGGGCTCTAGACCAAGCTGAAATCAAATCCTCCTCGGCTGTGAAGCGTATCAAGAAGTGGTGAGAATGCAACAGCCTGGCGACTGCGCGTTCCTGTAATCCTCAAGAGTCAAAGAGGAACCTGTCAAAGAAGCTGATCGAGGGTCAACGCCAGCCGCGTGATCGGTAGCTTGGGGAAGCCGTTGTTCAGCAAGGGAACTTTAAGGTAAAGCACAATTCCAGGGAGGGAAGGAAGAAGATCTGGGTTAGTGAATGGGGTAATGGTCCGATGTCGAGCCACCGGTGGAGTTGCGATGTGCCCTTCCCTCTCTGGTGGTGGGGGAGGGACCGGAGCACCTGCCATCGCGATCCTCATTGTAGCTTTCCACTGCAATCATTATTGATTTTGGGACCTCACAAAGGGCATTGCATTAATCAACTGATCTTGTTGCCTAGATAATACATTGGCTTTAACATTTTCTCTGTCCTTGTATTGAACTTCAAAGTTCTAACCCATCAACCGACTGAGCCATTTCTATTGCATGAGTGTTGAGAGTCGTTTAATGAAATACTCCAAATTTTGATGACCTGTTTTGACAATGATTTTCTGGTGATAAGGCCTCCACTCTGTCAATGTTTGTTCAATTGCCATCAACTCGTGTTCACATGCAAAGAGATTGAGATGCCTTGAAGCCAAAACTTGACTTATATAAGCCATGGGCTGTTCATCTTGCACCAACACTGCCCTAAGTCCGCTACTGCTAGCATTTGTCTCAATCATGAAAAGCTTATAGAACTTTGGCAGTGCCAATTCAAGCGCGGTAGTTATGGTTTCTATGAGTTTTTTGAAAAGACTGGTTTCTTGTACTTTCCTAAGAAAACTAACCCTTTTTCATTAAATTCACCGAAGGTCAACTGCTTTCCACATAACCCTGTAAGGATTTTTTGCAGCAACCAATCGATCCCAAGGAGCCCCACGACCCTTTGATATTTGTGGTGTAGGCCAATTAATCATGAATTTCTTCTGATGAGAAGAGACATCCTCCTCTGATATGATATGACCTAACATTAAATATCGTTTTGCTTAAAACTGCATCTAGTCCGTTTTCCAATTAACTTGCAAACCTTTAATAATTGAAGAACCAATATAAGACATTGCAAATGATAAATCTATGACTTGTTGTATGGTAAAATATCATAATTAAAGACACCCACAAACTTTTATAGATAAGGTTGAAACACTAAGTACATCAAGCCTTGAAAACTTTTTGAAGCATTTGTCAGTCCACAAGTCAACTCGGAACTCATAGTCCCCCATACAAGTTCTAAAAGTGGTTTTATACACTGCTTGGGGTTGCACCCTAATCTGGCGGTACCCTGATTGCAAGTCAAGCTTTGAATAAAAAGTCGCACCATGTAATTCATCTAGAAGGTCATCAACAATCTTTTGTTGGAAGCTTGTCGAGTTCTCTGAAATCAACACAAAACCTCAACGTTTTGTCATTTTTCTTTACCAATAGTTTTTCAGAAGCAAATGGACTAGTGTTCTCTTGAGCGATTCTCTTGGCCAACATCTCTATCCCTGATCTCCATTTTTTTTATGAATGGTTAATGAAAGGCTCTGTTTTGAAAGTGATAGGATCCTATGGTTAATGAAAGGCTTTTGTCTTTGTAAGGGGCTTGTTTGTTGGGGGAGTTGGAGTCCGTAATGGGGGGGAATATTGTTGTTAGATAGGGGCCCCCTTTTTAGTTCACATAAACATTAAACAATAATCTCATTCAATTCACAAGATCTATGAGCTCATATAAAACATGGTTTTCATGGGTCTTAAACGAAGGGTGTAGCTCATTTTATGAAAAGCCTTTTGTACATGGTGCCAAACAGGCCTTAGGCTTCAAGGTGATATTCAAATACTTTTAAATCCCCTTTTTAAAAACCATTTTGAAATCAAGCTCCATTTGGAAAACTCATTTTGAAACAAACGTATAAACTTCACTTTAAATCCACCAAGTTCAATATATATCATGTATCATATTTATACATAAGCTCAACATCATTAAACAACTTAACATACCTCATAAACATAAGTTATCTATAAGCAATATGAGAGCATATCAAAGAAACACGTCAAAGTTCAATAAGAATGAGGTAATAACCAATCAATCCTTTAAACCTCATAAAAATCTCATATAAAATCATTAGAAAGCTTTAAAACACCGACTTAGTCACCAACCCTTTTGAAGATGCCTCACATGCATTTTAGCAACACACATAATATACATAGCTTTTAGTTATATACATATAAGAGCAAAAATTAATGAAAACCCCTTTTTATTTCAAGCCAATAAAACATTAAACCTCAACAACCAAGTTATAAATTCACCAAGGTTCATAAAACAAGAATAATATTTGGGGAAATGAGTTTAGAAACCTCAAGTATCCCATGGTTTGTCAAGGAAAGGAAATCGCATGAAAACACCTACCCTAATCAAGCGCAGATGACACAAAATCTTCAAAGAATCAAAGAGAGATGCTAGAGAAACCATCCGCACACCCTAGATATCAAGGATCACAAAGATTAGACAACCCCTCAACCCGGGGTTCGACCACAATGGCTCCATGAAGAGGAAGAGAGAGAAACAAGAAGAGGAGAAGAGGAATAAAAGGAAAAGAGAAGAGAAATGAGACCCAACCTTAAAAAACCAAGGTTGAAGAAGCTTGAAGGTTTGACGGAGGGAGGGGGGATGCTCGGACCACCCCTCGAGTTGGGTCGAACAAATGAGGGAGGAAAAGACCCTTAGGGGTTTTAATTCGATAGGGGTAAAGTCAGAATTACACCATTTTAAGAATCTGGAGAAACCGTACGGTTTGTCCGCATGACTTACCAAACCGTGCGAAACTCACTGGATCACTTGGGCATTGCTGCACGATTTATTAAACCGTTCGCAAAGAACCCATATGTAAAGGTCACCTCGCACGACTTCTCCTGGGTGTGTAAAAATCGCACGGTTTACTGAATCAGGTGCCAACTATGTGAGGGGCACTGAGTCACCTGAGAATAGCTGCACGGCTTGGTCGCACGGTTTACCAAACCGTGCGCCAAACGTGCCTTGTGAAAACTCTTCAAAATTGAAAAATTCCTGCCTGAAATTTACGAACTCCAATAAATTCAATAATTAAACAAAAATAAAACACAAAAGTGATACCGGGATGTGACATTTTTTTGTGCCAGTTTTAATGTTTTTTGATTATAGAGAGATGGAAGAAAAAGTAGAGAAAACAGAGCACAAATGCTAGAGAGAATGGGAAGGTTTTTCATTGACAATTCAATTTCAGCAATACCTCGATTTCATACCATGTCACCCTTTTATACTCCGAAACAGAATTTCCCAATCCCAAGGCTGCATCATAACCGAGAAACTTAAGTTCACAACTGGTTCTCCTGGGACTGTCTGAGTTAACTTGTTAATAAACTATCCATATATTTAAGTATTAAATCAGACAGTACTGTCTGCTACCAAAATGGCACCGTTTTCTCAGCTTCTAAACACCAATGGCTAAGTCAGTTTCCTTCAATTCAGCTGATTTCACTGCCTTAACTTCTTTGTCCTTCAATTTAGCTCCAAACTTCTTCTCATTACCCTCCATATGCGACTATTTATTTGCAACATGCGTGCTGGGCATTAGCTTTGATCAGAATATGGGTGGTTACATTTGCCTCCAGTTGGGTCATGATGTGAGGATTTTATCCTTGGATAACCTTGAGGCCTCTATGATCAAATGATGTTGCGGAATGCAAGAAGTTTATAATCTTTTGGTTGACAAGAGGCTGGGATACTGATAGAGACTAGACACTCAAGGGACGGAGAAACAGATACTGTTCTATTAATTCCCACGAAGAGTACTGGAATCACAGCAAAGGAAAACAGAGAAGACTGGAAAAGAAGAAGTACAATTCGGGAGTTCCCTCACTAGGAATATCCCGCCCAAGCCCCCTGGCCGTACCCAACAGAAAAAGGGAAAAAGGTGCCCCCAAGTCGCGCCCTACGTCCTCCTTATAACCACCTGGGTCCCCCCTGCTCTAACTGCCTTCTCCCTCTGTAATTCCCCTTTTACCCTCAGGTCCCCCCTCCTCTAACTGAACCCCCCTGTCATCACGTGGGCCAACCGCGTCCCCATCCGCTGCAACAGGTTTCCTGCGCCTGGAATAGACTGCCCAATCTGCTGGGTGGTTGCAGGCTCTATTAGATGCTCGTTGATCTCTGTGCTGTTGAAAAAATATTATCTAAAAACTGCAGTCATGATGTTGGATTGCGACTTAGGCTTTCTTTCTCCCATACTACTTAGATTGTGTGTTTGATCACTGGGTTTAACTCGCCTCCAAATGCTAGCTGTTGGGGAGAGGGTTCCAGTGTTTAATGAAGCCTTCCACGGTTTTTATATTTCTGATATTAGATCTGTATCATTACATCCACTTGACATTCACTGTTCACAACAGCTTCTGGGACTCCCATGATGTCATGAATCACAGCGTTTGAGTAGAAAAACCCTCTCGGCAGTAGCCTTCCTACAGTGGCACTGTCAAGAGGTGCTATCAGAAAGATAATAATGAGAAGAAAGAAAAATGAAAAAAGCATCTAGTGTTAGACCACTATAGTACGCACACCCCAAAGCTAAATGCTGGAGCTGAAATATTAAGGATTCCCCCTCGAGGTGTGTATATTTCCAACATGGGATTTGTATGTTCATGTTTGCTTTGTATGTTATGATGAACAATCCTTTCTAATTATAATTATGTAGTCTAGCTTGACATTTGCTGCCATGTGTTGTCTTTGTTGGGCATCTTTATTCCATCTTGTGTCAAGGCTTTTATACAGAGTGGCTTGTTTGTTTGAGCGGGTCTCATTTTTTCATGCCATTTCAATCCTTACATTCCGTTTTAGTTGCTTTCTTGAGCTTTATTCTCACAGTTGAAGAAATATAAATTTTTCTTCTGCATTTTCCATCTCAAAGTGCAATCAAGTCATTTTTTTCTTAGATGGTTTGCAAATATGAAATTTCCTGTTATCAAGACAATTATATATTCTAGAGAATATTTTTGTGCATGGATTGCATCTTTGGTTTCTTCGACAACATATACCAGCTAGCTTCTGTCAGATTACATGTAGAAGTTCTTTTTGTCCTTGGTTTGTATGCTGCCATGCATGGCTTTTATTGTTTATTCCAGTTATTTTGAACTATTGAGGGAATATTTTAAGTGCAATTTGTGTTTGATTGATCTTACTGTTTAGAGTTTAGTTTTTAATTGTAGGTAAGATTGTTGACTGGAGCCACCATAGGCCTAGTTATTGCTGGAGGAGCTTATGCAAGCACCATTGATGAAGCAACCTTTTGGTATTTAGTGCATCTTCCTGCAACTCCCTTGTTCCACTTTTTTTTGTTGAAATCTGCGCTCAAATTGGTGTTATTCAAAGTGATTCTAATTTATTCTTCCTAAGTTTTTTATTTTTGTAAAAGGATAAGTCCCACAAACTGCTCCTTTTGAATGATGGACTGTGTGTGTACAGTAATGCTGTCCGTGTTGGTATGGGCGAGGGGCAGTTTTGTCTTTCCCTTTTACTTTTGTTAGCTGTGCTGCTAGGGCAGGTAGGAAGTAGTTAGTATTTTGGTCAGGGGCTAATAAATAGGGGGCTAGTAGTGGAAAGGGGGATACAGATATCATTTGGGGGATTTTACAGCTTGGTTGGCTAAGCTGTCCGGATCTTGGGTGATTCGGCCGGGGCTCTCGGGGAGTGGCCTTTCCTGGGAGACTTTCTACTTCCTCTTCCTTCTTCTACTTCTTTCTACTGTAATTCTCCACTCTAGCAATAATAGTGAGATTGATCTTCTCTCCATTTCTACCGAGCAAACCATTGTTAGGAGAGTCCTAACAATATTAGCCCCAAAAGATTCCAACAAATGAGGACAAAACACTTTATTTATATAGATAGATAATGAGATACCAGACTCGAGATAGATATGAAATATCAAATACAAACTAGAGGAAGTAGGGGAATATGATCGGCCTAATAAACATCCATACCATATCCTAAATATCTAAATACCAACACTCCCCCCAAGCTGAAACATACTCTCTGGCTTGCTACACTAATTTTAAGTGCAATTCGTCTGAAAAAGGATGTCAGAAAAAGGTCATCTGGAGAGGATGCCTGAAATGGTTGTCTGAAAGAGGACATCTAGAATGGTTGTCTCAGTCACCTGAAGAGGATGCCTGGAACGGTCATCTAAAGAAGATGCCTGTAACGGTTGTCTGAAATGCAATGTTTTTTAAAGCTCGTCTGGAGTTCAACGTCTGGAAAAAATCTTCTAAAGAGTTCAGCGACAGAAAATTTGACAAGCGTAGAGAGGCCTGGCACATGATGCTGGACAGTGACATAAAGACCTGATAGAGGCCTGAGTAGCATCAAAGAGGCTTGACGGAGTCCCGGACTGCAGTGGAGAGGCCCGGCAGTGTCCAAGAAGCAGCAGGCAGCAGCGGAGAGGCCCAATAGAGGCCGGGCAACGACAAAGAGGCTTGACAGAAGCGCTGGGAGAGGGGCCGCCTGGCTGAGATCTGCCAGTAGTGTGTGGCCTGGTCTTCCAGGTGCAGGGAGAGTGGTGCCCGGTGCACCTGGGAGAGAGGCGCCTGGAGGTTGGGCAGCTGAGGGTGGCACGTCTGAAGAGATGCGCTTTCAATGATGGATGTCTAGTGTAGAAGGTGTGCCTGGGCAGAAGCATAGTTGCTGCTTTGGAGAGGCGTACATATGAGGTGCATGGGCATGAAGCATGCACAGGGAGCACGAGCAGGGGACGCGTGGGCCCGGGGAATGTTTTGCCTGGAAAGGTGATCGTGGCCGGGAAAAAGGTGCGCGGAAGACACGCTGCAGTGGCGCGCATCTTGAGCTGAAGCGTGCCTTGCGCAGGAGCATCCACATGATGTGGGTGTTAGGTAACGTGCTTGCCCCACGGAGTTGACCATCAGGACCGTCATCATCCCCTTTGGCGCGATGAGGGGCTTGGTAGTGTTTGTAGAGGGCGCTCGGGGCATGAGCTCAACTGATCCGATGGTGCGGTGCTCCCTGCGCCTGGTGATATCCACGATTGGAGAGAAGGTTGCACTCCCGGGTCACCTGGCGGGTCGCATGGCTGAGTTGTGCCGGGATAAGGCTTCCGTGCGCTGTAGTGGAGTGGGCTGGACAGGAGCTGGGCGTCCAGGTGCAAGGACACCTGGGTCCCAGGAGGGGGTGGGGAGAGAAACTCTAGGATTTTACAGGGGCTTTGATATCATGCAACAAAAGAAGTCCCAGAAACCATTTCTCTCGAATGAGGACTGAACACTTTATTTATAGAGATAAATATGGCGGTACAAGACTCGAGATAGATATGATATACCAAATTCAAACTAAAGGGAAAAGGGGGATATGATAGACCCATATCCTAAATATCTAGATATTTTATTAATTTATGATGCATAACTATGCATCTACATGATTGGTTTGAATCTGCATTGCTATAACATTCTTCTTTACATGATGTGACAGTTTTATTAAAATCCTACTTAAACATATCATCATTATTTATTATTAAATTCAGAACTTCTATGCTTTCATTTTACATGCTTGTATATTGCACTGCCTGAAAATTGTAATCGAGCATTCAACTAATTATTCAGGATTGCTGATTACTGAGCATGTAGCTCAGTGAGTCTTGTTCACAAAGGTGATTTTGTCTTGTGATTTATTATGGTTGAGTCAATGTAGTTTGACATTTCATTTTTTTTATGAAATAATTTCCAGTTAATGTGGAATAAAATTTACAACATGATGATACTTCGAGCTAGAAATTGATATTGGTTTAGACATGATGTTATAGTTCAAAAAAAAAAAAAATTTGGGTTTGTGTGGATTATGTACTATAGAGGGACATTCGGAGGCACTTGTTTTGCATATTCATGTAAAAGAAGGAATCTTGCTTCAGTTTCATTGACCGTGAGAAAGCAAATGATGGACTTTGTGGAGGAAAACTCAAGCAGGTTTAATTAGGAAAGTAGTCTTTTAAAATATGTAAACATAATTAATATTGTGTGTAATGGAATTGACATAGGTTTGAGGCTGTGTGGTTGCAAGAGTAAGAGATTCGCTATCATGACTTGTATGGGCCAATGCTCAAAGTTGAGTCATTTTTTGTAGCAGTGTTGGGTGAGCTCAATGATTGAAGCGTGTTGAAATCCAGGATACTAGGAAGCCGTAAGTCATGCCTCTTGAATGAGGTTGAAAATTTAAGATTGGTGAAAGATACAAAATTCTAACAAGAGGGATAAGGGAATAAGATGGTCTGATTGATGTATTCAAATATAACGAATCTAAATACACTCATATCTTAGATTCATGATTACTCCAACACCCCTCTCAAGTTTGAACTTATTCAGGTTTGATACGCTAACTCAAAAGGATGAAAGAGATAAAAGCAGCATGGTTGTCAGACTGTGTCACATGGGCACTGGAGACAATATTTGAACTTGCACGGAAGATGCTCTTCAATTAAATGCATGAGTGCCGTGGTTATTTTGGACACCACAGAAGGTGTTGGAATAGGGCGCTTGGAATAGGAAGTCTGAAATAGGATGCTTGGAATAGGACACCTGGAAGAGGGCTGAGCAAGAGGATGCCTGGAATATGACGTTTGAAAGAGGACGTCTGAAAGAGCAAGTGGACGCCTGGAATAGGTCGCTTGGAATAGGTAGTCTGAAATAGGATGCTTGGAATAGGAAGTCTGGAAGAGGGCTGAGCAAGAGGATGCCTGGGACATGTCGTTTGAAAGAGCAACCACTTTAAATTAGAGAAGTTCACAACAAGAAAGTGTGATGAATATCAAGCAAACCAACGACATCTTCAAAGTCACTGCAAGGAGAAGCGCGACAACAGGTCCAGAGAAGATGCAAAGACTGAGCAGCTGCAGCAGCAGTGGATTTAGAATTAGAATTGTAGCATAATGAGAACTGGACGTGCAGGATGTGTAGGCATCAACGCGGCAGTTGGAGCAGGAGGTACAGGGGGGCTGGGCAGGTCATGACATAGGCGAGCGCCAGAGTGGGCCCTCCTGGGTGAACAGAGGGGTCCTGGGCGAAAGTGGCACCTGGGGTGGAGTGGTGTTTGGTGCTTGGGATGATGTGCTGGAGGGGACTTGAGTGAAGGAGCATCTGGGCAGATATGCCGACCTGTGTAGACGTGTCAGAGGAGCCCTGAGCTATGGAGTGCTTGGACAGAACACCTGACTGGAGTTGGGCAGAGGGTTGCCTGGTACAGAGTGCTAGCTGGAAGCCCTGGGTGACAGAGGAGGCAGCAGAGGCGCAGGAGAGCACGCTAGGGATGGTGCGGCCTGGCTGAAGAGGAGGCGCAGGGCTCCTGGATGCATGTGCAGAAGGGCCTGAGCAATGGTACGTGGCATGGGGCTGGTGCGCCTGGTCTGAAAAACCCTAGTCAGGCGCACCTGTTCAGCAGAGAGAGGAGAGAGAGAAACATAGGAGAGACCTTAGGGTTTCTCCAATTCTTATACCATGTTGAAATTCAGGATACTATAAAGCCATAAACCCTAAGCCGTGCCTCTTGAATGAGGCTGGAAGTCTATTGATAGGATCCAAGGTGAGAGAGAGGAAAACACAGAGTTTTCATTATTGACATCAGCTTTAGCGTACCCGAATTATAGAAAACAGGGGGGAGAAGAGGAAGAAGTTGGAGAAGGGAAGTCCATGGGCAGCGCTGCTCCCTGGGCCGATGGCCTAACCTACCCCAATTGCTTCCGTTGGAAGCCAAATTCCAAATACAATTCCTAATCCCTCCCAACCACTCCCAACTGCCCCCATTTATTATCCCCGACTAACAGCAAACTATAGTATTTACAGCAATGCCCCTGGCATTATTAGGACCCCCTTCCTGCTACGACAACAATTACAAACCTGCCTCATCACCCTGATGCAAGGCTGACCCCTTCGCCCCTACAGCAACACCCTTATGCAACAACATCAGCACTGAGCCCCAGGACCCCTACGCAGGGCTTGCAGACCCGCAATCCTATCATTCCCGTCTTCTTGAAAAATCACCTTGTCAGTTAGAATATAGGGAAATGACCTCCCATAACCTTCCACTAACATCATCCACAGTGCCTCTGCCATCAACACTAGTACGGTGTTCCAGCAGTAGGAAAATCAGCCTTGTAGCATTCTGATCTCCCTCCCCGGAACAAATCAGTTGATGGAATGTCAACTGTGCTGCTGCTTTCCTTTAAACTCTATTTAGAGCTACAGCCTGGTGATCGCCTCTTCCATTTCTATGTTTCAGTTGAGGTTGTAATTTTGGCCCGGCGTCCCGAAAGCCCGAGTGGCCCGACCCGAAAGCCCGAGTCGGGCCGGGCCGGGCTCGGGCCGATGGTTCGTCGGACCGGGCCTGGGCTCATCCAAGCAGGCCCGCGGGCCGGGCCGGGCTGGCCTGTCTGCAGCTCGGCCCACTGGCCCGTTCGAAGCTCGGACTGCTATAAAAAAACAGGGAAACTGCTGGTAGGGAGATTCGAACCCCCTACCACAAGCTTTCAAGGCTGCGTCTGAATAAAAACTACACGACTAGATATATAATCTATTAATAAAAAAACCTCATGAAATATTTGTTTTTTGTGGTTACAAACATATTAATTAAATACATTTCATTTTATTTAATTAAATGAATGCATGTAAATACATTTCATTTTATTTAATTAAATGAATGCATGTAAATACATTTCATTTTATTTAATTAAATGAATGCATGTTAATTCATTTTATTATATTTAATTAAATGAATGTATGTTTATTTTATTATATGTCATTTACATTTCAATGTTGATAATGAGCTCGACATGTTGTCACACCCTACTGAAGACACAACATCAGAATCAGATTGATTTTTTATGTTTGATTTAATGAAATTTTGTAATGGAATAGATATATAAATATAATGTATTTTTTTATTAAATATATATTTTTTGTTATTACATAGATAAATAGTGTAATTTCTTAATGTTTAATTATTGTGTACTTTTTTATTATTGTGTACTTTTTTTGTCCTTATTGTGTACTTTTTTTGTTAAATAATGTTTAATATTTTTAGGTATAATATATATTTTTATATATATAATTATATATCAATGATTTAACATTATATATATATATATTATAACTCATAATATATTAACTAAAAAATAACTCACTGATTGATGTTCGTGTCCCCCCAACCTCATTAATTTTTTTTAAGTATGTTTGCATATATTATATATACTATATATACATATATAAATCTATTTAGAAAACAAAAAAATTAACCCACTCACTGCTGCGCACCCCCCTAACCCCGCATTTTTTTTTTTACAATTTGCACATAATATATATAGATTCACATGTATAAATCTATTTAGAAAAAAATAACATATCCACCCACTCTAAAATGTTAATAAAAAAATAAAATAAACATTTAAGAAAAATACCTGTAAAAAGGATGCATTTAAAAAAATCATTTTGAAAAAACATTTTAAAAAAACATTTAAAAATAAATGTAAAAAAACGTTTTAAACAATTGTTAAAAAGACATTTAAATAGCAAGGTTTTAAACAAATGCTTTAAACTCACCGCAACACCCTCCCAAACCCTTCATTAATTTTTTTTACAACTTGCACATAATATATATAGATTCACATATATAAATAAATTTAGAAAAAAATAACATAATCACCTACTGTAAAATGTTAATAAAAAAATAAAATAAACGTTTTTACAAAAAAAAATGTTAAAACATTTAAAAAAATACATGTAAAGAAAAGCGTTTAAAAAAAGATGTTTTGATTTTTTTTAAACAAATTGTTTCAAAAATGTTTCAAAAAATGTTTAAAAAAATGTTTAAAAATAAATGTAAAAAATGTTTTAATTTTTTTTTAAAAAAACATTTAAATAACACGGTTTTAAACAAACTCGTTAAACCCACCCACTGCTGCGCACCCCCAACCCCTCATTAAGTTTTTTTATAACTTGCACATAATATATATAGATTAGCATATATAAATCAATTTAGAAAAAAAATAACATAACCACCCACTGTAAAATGTTAATAAAAAAAATGAAATAAGTGTTTTTACAAAAAATTTTTGTTAAAACATGTAAAAAAATGTGTTTAAAAAAGATGTTTTACAATTTTTTTTTTAAAAATTGCTTAAAAGACTTCTAAAAATAAATGTAAAAAAAACGTTTTAAAAACATGTTAAAAAACGTTTAAATAACAAGGTTTTAAACAAATGCTTTAAATCTACTCACTGCTGTGCATCCCCCAACCCAATCCCTTATTATTTTTTTTTACAACTTGCACATTATATGTATAGATTCACATATATATAAATCTATTTAGAAAAAAAATAACATATCCAATCACTGTAAAATGTTAATAAAAAGGAAAATAAATTTTTTACAAAAAAATTGTTAAATGTTTAAAAAAAATACATGGAAAAAACATTCGTTTAAATAAATATATTTTAATTTTTTTTATAAAATCATTTATAAAAACATTTTAAATTAAACCTTTCAAAATAAATGTAAAAAAAAACCGGTTTAAAAAAATGTTTAAATAAAAAAGTTTAAACAAATGTTTAAAAAAAGTTTTAAAACAAACGTTTAAATAAAAAACATTTTAAACAAAAGCTTAATTTTTTTAAAAAAATAAGTTTAAAAAAAAATTAACATTAAACTTTGAAAAAAAAAGTTTTGAACTCGTTATATATTTTATTTTGAAAATTATAAAAGCCCACCATGTCCCGGCTCAAAAAAGCCCGGCTTGGCCAGACGATTTGGGCCGGCCCGAGGCCAGGCTTGGGTTGCCGCATGGGTTGTTCGGGCCGGCCCGGCCTGATCCGAATAGTGGTTCGCAGCTTGAATTTTTGGGGGGCAAGCCCGGCCCGGCCCAAAATTACACCCTTAGTTTCAATACTGTCCTAAGTAACAACAGATCACGCTTGATTGGTGCTGGAGAGAATAACAATGAAATTTCTTAATATCCAGCAGAGTAGAGCATACAGAAATGTCCGAATACAGCAGAAAATGAAGGAGAAGAAGTGGCGAAGAGAAACTCCTTGGGAGACGCCGCACCCCAGGCCTGAGGCCTAACCCTCCGTATTCCCAGCAGCACCTGCTGAAAAACCAACGCAAATCACCCGTCTCCTCTGACTGCCCCCAGCCTCCCCATTTAATACCCCATTCCTCTGCCAAACTACCCCCAACCCCTTTACAATTCTACCTTTGGCCTTTATTTATTAACCCTGCCAGCCCCAACATCTTTCTAACAAAATAACAGGGCATTTACATAGTTGCCCTTGGCAATTAAAAGAAACCCCACCCCACATTATTATCACCTGTATACGTATCAATGTTTCTCCTTCCAATAATTTCTAGCTCCCAACCATGGGTATTGTTTGATGATGTCATGAGTTAAAAAGGCTGCACTAGTTTCTTCTTGTAGATGGTGAATTCCCCTTACCTCAAGGTGAGGCAGAGACATTCTTTTATAAATGGATAAAAGGGATTACAAGGTGGAGTAATCCGGTGTGGGACTTAGAAATACCCTTTACAATAAACCAGGTTCAACACTCCCCTTCAAGCTAGTACATGATAGCTTGGACCAAAAATCCCACAAAAAGAAAGAAGACACCAAACACGACCATACACACTCCCCCTCAAGTTGGGTCGTTGATGCTGTGGATCCCCATCTTGGTACTGAGAGTGGCCAGCTCCCGAGAGGCCTTTGGTGAAGATGTCGGCAAGTTGATTTACCGTCGGTATGTGCTTGAAACTGACATGGTGGTGCTCAAGGTGGTGGCGAAGAAAGTGACAGTCCACCTCGATATGCTTCGTGCATTCATGAAAGACGGGATTAGAAACAATATTCGTGGGTGCCTGATTACCACACCAAATATGAGCAGACTTATGCGGCGGAAAACCAATCTCTTGGAGGAGATAACGAAGCCACAGGATCTCAGTAGTGACCGTGGTCATCACACGGTACTCAGACTCAGCACTGGATCTGGAGATGACAATCCGTTTCTTGCTGCACCATGAGACGAGGTTACCTGTCAGAAACCATTCTCCAAACGTACCTGACATATGTAGTCGTGCCGTCCAATTCTTCAACCCATCCTATGTTTGGTGGCATGAAAAATATTTTCCAGCTTCGGTGATCCAATACGCAAGATCTTCTCCAGTAAAAATTGACATTCTTGGGATTGCCTGCCACTCCAGCCTGTTGGACAGTCTGCCCAGAATCGCCCCAACCTCTTGCATTGGATCCTCCATGCGTGTTTTAGTCAGGCTGCCCCAACCTCCTGCATTGGATCCTCCATGCGTGTTTTAGTCGGGCTGCTGCACTGCGAGTCATTTGCCATTGCTGCACCACATTCTCCATTGCTGCGTGTCGGACTCCACTTCCGCTAGTACATAGCTGCTATGTCAGCTTCAAGACTCATGATCAAGGACTGCAAGATTTTCTCTGGTATATAGTATTTACAGCAATGCTCCTGACATTATTAGGACCCCCATCCCGCTACTACAACAGTTAGAAACCTGCCCCATCACCCTGACGCAAGGCTGACCCCTTCACCCCTACAACAACACCCTTATGCAACAATATCAGTACCTAGCCCCAGGACCCCTAAGCAAGGCTTGCAGACTTGCAATCCTATCATCTATTTATAGAGAACGAGAAAGAGGTACAAAATTTAAGTTGAGAGATACAAAATTTAAACTAAAGGGATTGTTTAGACCGATAGACATATTCAAATATGATGCATCTAAACCATCCTTATCTTAGATGCATAATTACTCTAACAAAGCACATTGAATGAGTGTTTTATCCTATGAAAGAGGGATGTCTATTTACTCCCTTGCAATTCATTTAACGACAACAATTTTTTGTCAGGCACAATAATACAATATTATTTGGTTGTTATCATAATTCAAAGCCTGAGCACTGCATTTTTGTTGAATCTGGACTCTTGGTTAACTGATTTTGATTAAAATTAATGTGAAGCTCCCTTATTTCATGCTTTCTTCACAACTATCAACTTATGATGAATGGAACTTTGCACAGTGGCTGGCTGTTCTCTGCAACAAAACTTGTAAATCCATTGTTTGCCCTTCTGGATGCTGAGGTTGCTCATAGACTAGCTGTATCTGCTGCAGCTCGTGGTTGGGTCCCAAGGGAGAAGCGGACTGATCCATCAATTTTAGGGCTGGAAGTTTGGGGAAGAAAATTTTCTAATCCAATAGGGCTTGCTGCTGGTTTTGATAAAAATGCTGAGGCTGTTGAGGGCTTGCTTGCTTTAGGATTTGGTTTTGTAGAAGTTGGCTCAGTGACACCAGTCCCACAGGAGGGTAATGTGAAGCCTCGCATCTTTAGATTGCGGAAGGAAGGGTAAGGCTGTATTTTGTGGCATCTCCTCTGAATTGATGCTTGGATTTATAGCTTGCAAAATTGTTGAATTTGTTATTTTTGTTGGTCAAGATTGCTATTTTTAAAGGCAATGATCTGCTTGCATCTGTGGACAGTGCTATCATAAATCGGTGCGGCTTCAATAGTGAGGGAATTGTTGCTGTTGCGAAACGCCTGGGTGCACAACATGGTAAAAGGAAATTGTATGAAACTTCAAGCACTTCGTTAAATGATGATGTCAGGGCTGGTGGGAAAGCTGGTCCTGGCATACTTGGGGTCAATATCGGGAAAAATAAAACCAGTGAAGATGCTGCTGCTGATTACGTCCAAGGGGTCCATACATTATCTCAGTATGCTGATTACATGGTAGATGTTCTTTTCAGATTTTTATTTTTAGCCTCTTCATTTGCATTTAATGCTTCCTGTATCTGTCATGGTCAAATTCACAGTAAGGATTGTTTTATAGTATTTTTGAACATGCAAAGTGGATGGCTACAGCCCTTTCTGTCAGCACATCTGTCATTTTTGTTAGAATAAAGTGTTAAATTAATTTTTTTTTTGAGATGCGATGAATAATGCTGTTTTTTGGTTATCTTGGCTCACATCCATAAGTTTGAAGCTTGTTTATAATCGTTAATTAGATCTTTTTTCTTTTTTCTTTTTTTATTATTCTTGTTTATGTTAAGCTAATTTATTTGGGTTTGACTCTTCTTTATTCTCTTGCTAATTTGTGGAGGAAATGTTAAGCTAATTAGGTTAGGTTTGTTGTAACCAAATTATCTCACCTACAATGCGACAATATTTTTGAGATAGTAAACTAAAGTGCAGAAATAAAATGACACCAAGATTTAATGTGAATAAACTCCTAAATAATTTTGGGGTAAAAAATGAAAAAATAGAAAGATTTCACTATGAGCAAATATGTTCACCTAGACTCAATTTTACAGGAAGAAAATCTCACAAATATCCCTCTTGAATAATTTGAAAAACACCTAACAAATGCCCACAGCAGGATTTGTTTTGAAACTGAAATTGAGTTGACATGTGTTTGGACGGAGAGAGCCCCCTTTTATAGGTGAGGCTCTCCTTCCCTATTCCCTCTCGGTTGGGGGTGGGGGGGGGGGGGTTGGCCACCAAATCCCTTAGCTCCTTGATGACTTTTTTTGGGGGGGGGTGATCACATAAGTTCCATTTGGAGATTTGATTGGAAACCAATCATATCTTTTTATTTTGTTAAAACACCTTCCAAACGGCTTGATGATATACACCACCTAAACCTATTAGAGTCAATTGCTTTCGTCATAAAATCTGCTAGGTTTTCCTTAGTTTGATTTTTCTGCATATTCCTACTTCCTTCCTCAACCACTTTTTGAACAATGTGATATTGTAATTCAATGTGTTTTGTCTTGGAATGAAAAATTGATTCTTTGCAGCATGTAATGTGCTTTGAATATACAGAATAATTAAGTATGTTTCTGTTTTTGCCCGAGCTTCTTCAACAAACTTCTCATCCAAACCATCTCTTTAAAAACTTGTGTAGTTGCCATGTATTTTTTCTCGGTTGTGGATAGAGTCACAACTGACTGTAATTTTGAAACCTAAATTATAGTTCTTTCTGCAAGAGTAAACACACAACCAATAATGAATTTCTTTTTGTCAGGATTAACTGCAAAACCCGAATCAGCATAATCTCTTATAGTGAACTTTGATCCTTCATAACATAATGCAACATCTGAGGTATCCTTGTTGCATCTCAAGATCCTCATTGTATTACAATGCTCTTGTCTTGGATTCACCATGTACTGACTGATGGCTCTCACTGATTGTGCAATATCCAGTCTAGTACAAATCATAGCGAATATAAGATTCCCCATTTCTTATGCATACAACACTCGAGACTTCTCTATCCTCTTTGCTTCATGGAAACTCACTGTTGTGTAGGTTTGTATAAGTGGTATGACTCAGGATTGATACCTTTCCCTCCATGAGTCCAAGCCACACCTCACCTGGAATGAGTTTAAGCAGGCTTTGTTTGACCGCTATGGTGCAGAGGAAGGAAATCCTCAAATACAGTTGAAGATTCGACAACAAACTGGAAGAATAGAAGAATATATTGAAAATTTCATAAAATTATCTCTCTGCATTCCAGACATCACTAAATCTTGGTATATGAGCTAGTTTTTGGGAGGGCCTAAGGCTAGAAGTTTTAGGAAGAGTTTTAGCCCATGTACCTTTCGATAAATTCAAAATGTTGAGTTTGGCCAAGAGAATTTCTGAGGAGTTTTAAGAGAGGAGGTAAAAGGGATTGTGTTACATAGGTGGACAAAGGTTTACTCTTGGGCATCATAAGATATGCCGCAAAAAAGGTTTTTAACTTGCTGTTTGAAATTTCATTAAGCAACAGGAGCAGAATGGCAAGCAAGCTCCTGAGGAAGGGAAGTCGAATAAACCTGGGGACAAAGTGGTATTTGTGGGGGCGGAGGAATGCTTTGGAAGCATGCATGTATTCTAGAAGGGGGAAAGATAGCTGTCCAAAGTGATTATTGGGACTGTCCAAGGTGGTTTTTGGGGAGGTTAGTGTTGTGGAAACGTCGGGAGTTGCAGCGACAGAACGAGTTTGCGGATGAAGAAAAGTTGGAAACAATAGATGAAGAACACGGACACAGAGATTTACGTGATTTGGGAAATAATCCCTACATCCACAGAGAGATAAAAATATCACTATGAAATCCAGGTGTACAATTTCAGGGAGTATCTTAGAGTTTCTAACATGCAAAAACCCTAGTCCGAAATGGACTAATAAAGAAGATGAATCACTATTCCACCAACCACATAGAAATTCTGTTGTGCTACAGTGAAAGGTGGTTAAAAGTATGCATTGCTACAGTGCCACGACCACCCAAGTCCAAGGTGCTACAATGGTCAGCGGCTGAAAGTCCACGAAGCCACAATACTGCTGTCTCCAAAGTTCGAGCTGTTACAATAGTCGTGCCAAAGTCCGCACTGCTACAGTTCCTTGTTGGTGTCGGCCGGTCAGTTCTACTACAGTCGGTCAGAGCTGCTACAGTGCCCCCAAATTTGGGTCGGAGACCTTCAACCCTTGAAGTAGGGGCGCGTTGCCCCCTGCAACCCCCAACGAGCTCACCGCGGAGCTCAACCCGCGGAGTTGCGGTCTGGTGCGTAGTATTGACCGCAAACATTCGGCCCAACATCATCCACAACAGATCGGGCTTCACCAATTCAACAGTGAGCTAAGAGGCCACTAAAAACTATGCAACTTGGTTGTTAGTAAAACATGTGCAACAGTTTGTGTTATGTAAAATAATTGAGAGGGAGAAAAGAGGAGCAAACTGTGTATATAGAATATAGCAGCAGAATTACAGTTGCAGAAAACGGAGCAGAAATACAACAATGGGGGAAAGAGAGAGATGTAAGAAAAAGGAGTGAGAGGAAGAGAAGTAACCCGCAGGAGAAGACCACCCTCCTGAGAGCCCAGCCGAGACCACCGACGAACCTGCTGCCAAGCAATTGCTAAAATGATTTGTATCCTCTTTCCCCCGCTGGCCCCCTATTTATTCTCCTAGCTGCCAGCAAACAAACCCCCAACCACTTGCTATAAGATATTACAAAGCTGCCCCCACTAAACAGCTGGCTGTAACAAACTCACAGTTGGCTGTAACAAACTGAGAGCTGGCTGTAACAAACTGACAGTTGGTAGCTAACAAACTATCCCCATTATAGCTCACACCTGGGCAGCCCCCACGCCCCTTAACAGACTTTCCAGCCACTGCTGTTCCTCCTCCACTACACGGGCAACAACCCACTCAAATCAATTACACATATTCCTAACATTCGTCCCTCCTTAAAAACCACCTTGTCCCCAAGGTGGACCACCAAAAACACAGCTCGACCTCTTCAACATTGGTTCTATAAGCCCCCTCTGAAGTCGGCAGCACCTCTGATCCAGCACCTGCGAGTAGAAGGGCTCCTGATGAATTCTGCAAGTAGAAGGGGTATCATATCTGGTAGAAACAGCTGCGGTTTCTACCAACAGAATTGCTGCATGTGGAGGTGTGAAACCAAGGTCAAAAACCAAAACACAGGTTGCCCCACGACCCTTAGAGGTTACTGCGGTTTCTACCAACTGAATTGCTGCATGTGGAGGTGTGAAACCAAGGTCAAAAACCAAAACACAGGTTGCCCCACGACCCTTAGAGGTTATTGGTAGTTGTGGCTGCAGCAGTGGCTCTGGAACATGATGAAATCCCTGCCGTTGTGGAGATTCTTGTTCCTCTTTATCTTCCACTTGGTCCCAAACAACAAGCCCAGCGAGCTTCCTCTGTGCTGCAGCACAACAAGTCTCCTGCCCAACACAAATTCCAGCCAACCCATCGTCTTTAGTTTCCATTTCTCGAAGCTGCTTTGGATGCCCAACAGTTAAAGCATCCTGCCAAACACAAAAACCAGCATGTATTGCAAGCATCTGGCAAAGTAAGACAGCCCTTAGCATCCCATGTGATTGCAGATTTGAGTTCCCGATTTTGAATGTTATCTCGTCCAACCGCTTACATTCCTCCAAATGTCTTCTATCCCCTTCAACTGCTAGCTCTTCAAATGGGTGTTCTTGTTCCCCACAAGAATTTACCCAAAAACAAACCAAGTTGCATCTTGACCAGAATAATGTTGCCAAGACATCTTCACAAACAGTAGGAAGTGCCCCAAACATCTCCAAGCTCCACATTTGCGAAAAATTCTGTCCAAAAGCATGTGTAGCTGAAACTGTACTTCCAAGAAAGGAAATAAGTTGGCCAAAACCTCGTATGCCCTTAACTACAATGCACTTAGGGGTATACCTCCCAACTAGTCTATTTGATCCTAACCGTGCCCAAACCTGCTCCATTTTCCAGCAGCCATGAATCCTAGCAACATTCGGCATAACAAATTCTGGTTCAGCCAATATTTGTCTAGCTGGATCAGTGTGGAGTCCGGGAACAGAAATATGACTCTGGGAATCTTTTGCCTGTCTTTTTGCGGCCATTACCTCCAGCAAAGAAGCTGCATTCGGAGGCGTGAAACCTGAATCATAGACCAAAATCAAGGTAGTTCCCTGTCCTTTGGAGACTATAGCCAAGTATGTGCACTGCGTCTTAGGTGGAGGCCACAACATCAAATTTGCAATTCCTTTGGAAGTTTCTATGGCACCCTTGATGCCATCCAACCCACCCTTCAAAGTCTGGGAGACATCCTGTTTTCCCCCTGCTGTATTTTTCTCGATTTCCTCTTTTTCTGACTTCACTTCATTTTCACATAGCAGAGTCTTTACCTTGATTGACTCCTGATTTGTTCCCTTCAAAACTGTTGTGTAGTCCCCAGCTCTTTCAGCTACAACCCAAGCCTTCTGTTTAGCACCTTTCAAAATGTGAGACGTGGCCTGCTGAAATGCAATCGCTGCTAGCTTCTCAACCTTGAGTTCTGCAAAGGCCGACTCCTCGTTATACATTATGGCAGAAACATACTCTTGCTGATCAACTTCAGACTGAGCCAACTTTATAAGCATTTGATCTTTCTCTTTCCAATTGGCTTCATCATTTTTTGGTACTTCACCCGAATCGCCGTTCTCATGATCAACAATGCCCATAAACGTATCACCGGAATCGTCCTGTGGAGAGTGCCCACGCGTCACTCGAGCAGGTTTTGGGTACCCTGCCACCATGCCCAGCTCCGAAGGGTACACAGAAGCTCTGCTGAACTCACCTTGTCCATTGTCGTCTTTTTTTTCTTCAATTCCAACTTTGCTAAAAAAAAATGTGGCTGCTGCTCCAGCAATACCAGAACCAGTAACCTGCTCAATATAATTGTCTCGCCTTTCCACACTAGCACTCAGGTTATCAATTACTTTTTTCTGCTGTTCCGGAGTGGAAACAAACTGCTCCTCCAAAGCAATAGGTTGCTGAAACGGTTTCCTCTCCATCCGTGGCCGATACTTTTTCAATAGAGCTGGTTTAAACATTTCCCATGACGGGTTTGGCGTAGCTCTATGCCAGGACAAAAACCAGTGCAAAACAGTGTACTCCATGCTTAACTGCGAATAATGCAATTTCATGTCTTCTTTCATTCCAAAATACTGGAAGTATGATTCTGCCTTAATGATCCAGCTCAATGGATCCTCTCCTGAAAAATAAGGAAGCTCGACTTTCTTGGTCTCTCTCAATTTTCCAGAATCCGAACCACAATCCACAAGCAACTCATTCCCCTTGAGATTCTCTGTCATCGGTTCAATGTTCTCCTTTCGAACCGGTAATCCAGCAGAAGTTTCCATCTGATCCAACAAAATCACTAACTCTCGTTGCCATCTATCAATCATAGCTTGTCTCTTAGCAAAAGCTTCAAAAAATGTTTCAGTCCCCTGCATCTTGCCTTCTCAAACTCGCAGCTTCTTTGTTCTCAACTGCTTCCCCCTGGCGACGATCAACTTCAATCAGCAGAGCAGCTGCGTTTCTCCGATGACGATCGACTCACTGCTGCAATCGTCTTTCTCCAGCCGCAATGGTTTCTCTAGTTCGCATAACAGCAGTATGCATCGGTAGTGATCGTTTCTACTGCAACAAACTCCAGCCTCTGTGTCGCGTCTCCTCCAGTGAGCTTCCACTACACTCACGCGGCTCCGGAAAAAGGTTCGACCAACTCCTGCGACGCCTTTCCTTCAGCAGAAGCGTCTCCCACAGCAGATCACACAACGATCGTCCACAACGCGCTTGTCTCTGCGGCGATCTTCTTCTTCTTCCTTCTTTTTTTTTTCTCTTCTTCTTGCTGCTAAGATTTTCCAGCAGCGATGCTCCTCTCCCCAATCGTGCGATCAGTCCTCTCGCACGGCAGTTCCCCAGCAGAGTCGCCAAGTTGTTATGTAAAATAATTGAGAGAGGGAGAAAAGAGGAGCAAACTGTGTATATAGAATATAGCAGCAGAATTACAGTAGCAGAAAACAGAGCAAAAAGACAACAATGGGGGAAAGAGAGAGATGTAAGAAAAAGGAGTGAGAGGAAGAGAAGTAACCCGCAGGAGAAGACCACCCTCCTGAGAGCCCAGCCGAGACCACCGGAGAACCTGCTGCCAAGCAATTGCTAAAATGATTTGTATCCTCTTTCTCCCGCTGACCCCCTATTTATTCTCCTAGCTGCCAGCAAACAAACCCCCAACCACTTGCTATAAGATATTACAAAGCTGCCCCCACTAAACAGCTGGCTGTAACAAACTGACAGCTGGTAGCTAACAAACTATCCCCATTATAGCTCACACCTGGGCAGCCCCCACGCCCCTTAACAGACTTTCCAGCCACTGCTGTTCCTCCTCCACTACACGGGCAGCAACCCACTCAAATCAATTACACATATTCCTAATAGTTTGTTAGTAAAACAACTGTCTGGAGTGGGGAAGCCGGGAGTGGTTAGTGGGGAGACCTCTATAGATGGTGGCTGGGGTAAAGGAAGACAGATTTTCAGTTCTGGCAAAGAAGGGGCAGCAACACCAACAGTTTTCAAGGCTCCAGTGACAGCTCTGAGAAATTTCTTTCCTTTTCTACTTCTCCTTCTACATTATTAAGACAATTTTGTGTGAGAGAGAAAAGTAGAAAAACAACCGAATCTTTTTATTTAATTTGCTGAACCGACTCTATAAGAGGAACTACAGTAGAAGGTGGAAGAGAAGAAGAAGAAGAGAATAGAGGTAACTCTCTCGAAGACCACTTTTGGAGGAGATTGCTAACACCTCCCAAGGTCCGGCCCAAGCAACAACTTCCAAGCCGTGCAATATGCAAAATGAATATTCGTGTCTCTCCCCATCCCCCGACTGCCCTATTTATTACCTCACTTGCCCAACCAACACCCCCACCTACTACAGCCGGCAACAACAAACTATCAAAAACAAATTACACCACTGCCCCAGAAGTTATTTATTACTCCCTTGTATACAAGCAGCTAAAGCCCCTGCCCTCACATGAACAACCCCCACTGTGCACACTCATTGACAGCCCATCCCTGCACATACCTAACATCCGCCCCCCCTTAAAATCCACCTCGTCCTCAAAGTGAAAACATAGGAAAATGTCCACGATAGTAGGGTGTTGTGCTCCAAGTGACACTATGGGCAACCCCTTTTTTGGAAGCCAGTGCTGACTGTCTTCATTAAAAGTCGCAGCCAGCCTATGCCGCCTTTCTACTGATGCTGGAGATGTCAATTGATCACTTGAGCTTGCCAAAAGTTTGAACTGCTGAAACATCATCTCTTCCACTGTCGCAACCTTCACTACCTTTATGTTAACCATGTAGAAGTACTCAGCTGCTGCTGTGCAAGTCTGCTTCTGACATTCAGGGTCAGCCCATTTTAGAAGACAAAGCTCGTGAAATGTTCCCTCCACGCTCTGAAATCATGGGTATACTGTTACCTCCTTTATTAGCAGGAGTCACCTTCCTCTTTCCATCACCCTGCATGTATGCCATCCAACACCATTCTCGGCTCCTGCATGTCCAGCCCTTCTTCAGAACTACAGCATAAGTCCCAAATGTAATAAAGACACAGCCAACGGGTCCATTCAACACCACTGCAACAGGACGTTCCATCACCAAAACTGAATTCCACCTTCCAGAACTTGCTTGGGGCCGCAAGGAAAAACCAATAGCTGTCTAGTACAAGTATGGCACAACATTAACGTCAGCTCTTGAAACGGAAACAATATGCCGGCTTTCCTTTAGGTTTTCCTCAACCTTGAACTACGAAAACTTCCACGACTTTGGACCAATTTTGGGGAAGGATACTGCCTTGTTCAGAGTATGATTACATCGGCTGTGCGTGTTAAACATCGAACTTGCAAGTAATCCGTACTGCTTTGGTAACCACGGCGCATCATCACCCCTACCGCAGTCTTTCACTTTCTCTGCAGCAACCAATGGGCGCTCAACCAGAATTGGCATGGCTCGAGGTAGAGGCCCTGACGTCACCCAAGCTGGTGGCTTATTATTTATTGGCACTATGCTAGGCTCCTGCAAATGATATAGAGAGGAAATAGGCCTCATTGTATGCACATCAACACGGTTAAATTGGCTTCCGGAAAATATATTTCGCACATAGCCGGTTTGAGCAAATGGTCTCGAATGTGAACCGGTTTCTTGCCGCCCCCCTCATGGAGTTTCCTTACTGGTTATCCACATTAGAAGCCGGAACAAAAATTATCTCATCACATCGTTCTGGTATGGAAACCAATTGCTCATCCAGCTCCTGACTAACGTGTTGGAGTTGGTGTTCTAGGATCAACTGTTTATGCTTTTGATTACATGTATATTCGATAAATTGAATATTAATAAAACTTCTTATTACATATTGTTCATTGTTCTTAATGACTCTAATGTAATAACGTCCTAGAATATATGTCGCATTGATAATGTCATAACAGTTCTCCATTATGATGAGAACCTTGAAGTGTTATAACGATATTTTTAAATAATGTTTCGCGGTTAGATAACGTATTATGATGGGACACATAGTACATAGAATGTCAAGTTCGAGTACTTGTAAGCAAATCAAACTTCTTCTCATGAAATTCGAACTTGGTAATCTTCAAGACGAGAGACTATGAGAACAGACTTGCCAGTAGGAATTCCGTATGTTTTGATGTCATCAGATATTCCTATCTTCGAGCATTTGTAATGGTCCTTAAACTTTAAAATTATTATTAATGCATGTAATGACTCGCGCACTTAGGTTTGCTGATGAAAACCGTGTCGACTTATGTTCGAGGCAAGGTAGGGTAGGTTGGATGTGTCACGATTGATATGCCATTAATGGATAAGTCGAAGAATGATTCGTCTTTTCCATCTTTATGGAAGCTGATATCTCGACCATTTGATTGAAATAGAACTGTCACCCTAAATTCCTTGATCATGGTGTAACGACGTGTTTATTACAGATAGTCAAAGAAATACGTATTGAGCATATAGGTTGGTGACACAGATGTGCAACCTGCTTGATAAGATATTGCGACAAATGAATTATATTACATAGTGAACATTCGTATGTGGTTGTCGCCGTTGCAACATTAAGTTCTTTCTATTGGGTATCTTGACCCGTTGATCGACAATAATCTTGGATTTTAGACAAATCCGCCTAATGCCAACGAGAAAGAATCCTAGAGGGCCACACACTAAGTGTTTTCGACGATTTTGATTAAATTCTATTTGAATTTAATTAATCGAATAAATATTTTTATCAAGACCGAATGGGTAATTTTATTCATATTTTATCAATCGTAAATATTTATTGATGAATGAAATATTTAAATTAATTTTTTTTGGGTGTTCGATACATGTTAGAGTTCTAATGGACCAAGACCGTGTCCGGTGACAAATATTAATTAACAATCCAATTAAATAATATTTGTTATTGCGCAAGTAGGCACACGCCACAAAATAATAATAATATCACGTGACATGGGGTTTATTAGAGATTATAATATTGTTTAAGGGTCGGCATGCAATTAAATAACATTTTAACATAAATCTTAGGTCTATAGATAGACGGGTTATGTCTATTGTGTATTGTAATCGGTGTGCAATTGAAAATAGAGAATTGTTGTGCAGAACGAATTCTCTCTCTCTCAAGACCGAGAAACATAAGAGAAATTCCTTCAAGACTAAAGGACGAACGATTAATACAAACAACGCAAGACAATCGATTCGCCGCGCTAGCTCTCGGAGATTGATTGACATTGATTGGAGATCAAAAGAGCATGTGCGGATTACCGCTAGAGAGATTTTATCCTTGGATCCTCACAGTGCAACGAAGACAATCTGAAAGAGTCTTTTCGGACGATCAACATCATCAACGAAAAAAGATCCTAAGTCCATATATTTATTTTTTTTGATCTAAATAAATTTATTATAAATTTAACTTGCAAAATCTTGGCTTGGGGTTTTAGAACTCAATATTAAAAGAAATTTTAATATATCGCCCACCATCGCACGTTTCCGCTGCGCCCGGAATCAACAAGTGGTATCATAATGATCACTTTTAAATTTGTAATTATTTATTTGATTGTTGATCCATACGCAATCGTGGTTGAATTTTCATTTCATATTATTCATTTTTAATCTGATTTGAATTAATATGTTATTGACTTATTAATCATGTTCGTTCAGTGTTTCATTTTCTTAAAGGTCTAAGAACAGATGAAGAACGACCGAAGATGCCATCGAGAAATGCCAAAATTTTGGTCTGTAATACAGGGTTACACGACGTGTACTCGGAGGTATACACCGTGTACCCTAGTACGCTGCGCCTAGCCATGCCGCGGGATACACGACATGCCATGCAATTATTGCACGCTGTGTGCACCGTGTGTTGATCGGCCAACCTGACGCACGATTATTAGATTACACGGCGTGTATACGACATACATGTCGTGTAGTCTCTCGCTCGAGAACACGCCGAGTCTTT
This sequence comes from Viscum album, assembly GCA_963277665.1. NCBI lineage: Eukaryota > Viridiplantae > Streptophyta > Magnoliopsida > Santalales > Viscaceae > Viscum > Viscum album. Next base: position 1,271,043,017 of record OY728164.1, read on the forward strand.
CGGCGGGTTGCACATGCATGTGACATTCGGATCACACGACATGTAACCGGCTTGTACATGTCGTGTAATCCGCCAAGATACATGCCAAAGACCTAGGCGAGTATCTCGGACACACGACAAACAAATACATGACGTGTAACTGATATGTACACATCGTGTAGTCTGGCCGAGTCAACACACCGAAGTCTCAGATGTGTGACTCAGATATGCGACAACAGAGGTACATGGCGTGGAGCTGGATAGTACACACCGTGTAGTCTCCCAATCACTTGCAGAATTAAATTACATTAAATTGACAATTGCAACATTAAAACCTTGTTGTTTTGATTGACAACTTAAGTGTTAGACAATTTAATAAGAGGGTTTTAAAGAATTTTAAATGCTCAATTAATTTATTGTGATAAATCTGCAATTATTGGTTTTGCCGTTTTCCATTAATGCCTTTATGAAGATTATCTTCAAATGATTTCGGATGATCATTAAGGTGAAAAAGAATTAATTAATTAATTAATTGATGCAAGATTGTTTATTTTAATAATAAAGAATGAATAAACAAACAAATGTTAACCATTTACTTTTGCATATACGTTGCATGTATGACCGTTCATGAGATAGATCAAAACTAGTGTATGTGTTGACATTTATTTAATTTAATTTATTGCATTGATTTGCAATTATTTATTATTAAATTAAATTTGATGGCCTGTGAGTCATTCCTCCCTCCATTATTATATAGGACTTGCGTGTCCAAGAATATTTATGTAATCCCCTTTTAACCAATCTTTTGGTTCATCCCACCTGTGTGTGAGTTATGAGTACATATAATTAATGGAGCATCCCAAGGCGCGTGAATGCGGTTCAAGACAAAATCATTATGATGCCAACTCAGGTGATACACATGTGGATAAGTGGACTCATGTCAAGACCGACAATATGAGTTAATTTCTCTAGGTCAAACGTTGATTTAATGTCTACTTATTAAATCAATCGTTAAGATAAACTCATGATCAGGTCATTTAATTTTTTATTTATTTCTGTCCATGTGATTATTTATTTTATGGATGTAAGACCGCAATCACATAAATAAATGAATTAATGTGGAAAAACAGAATTTAAATAAATGGATTATTGCTTAAATGTTTTATCCAACATGGTTAATTAATTAACATCCACTTAATATTAACCAAACATGTAAATGATAAAACAAGATAAAATGTATGCATAATAAATTAAAATTCTTCAATTAAATATTTAGTCAGACTTGACCTTCCATTACTTAATTAGGAATGAAAGCCTTAAAACTAAGTGTTTAACCAACCTTCGTTAGGACACTTACTTTTAACGTGGAGTTCTTATGAAGGTTATGGGTTGTCTTAACCATCTTACATCGAGGGAAGTAGCCGTCGTTAGACTTGATGTTGTTACGAGCCTGGTGTGTGTGTTCCGGAATAAACAAAACAAGAGCTGAGAAGAGAGATTTGGATTGATATTACCGTTTTTCTAGAAGTTACCCCTAAAGAGATAGGGGAGATACAACAGGTTGCCAATGGAAAGACCACCTCCAGCGTCGCCTGCTACTGTTGCGTGGTGCTTCGGGAGTCAGGCCTCTGGTCCCCGCCAATTCCATTCCAACAGAATGAGAAGGAAAAAATATTCTAACTGCCTGTGTAGGCCCAACCTTCCCACTTATAAACTGGCTGAACTAGTTGCTAGTCCCCACCCCACTAACAGAATCTTTATTCCCCATTTACCCCGATGTTGGTAGGTGTGCAGAATGGGGGGGGGGGGCGTGGGCGCTGAGGGGAAACACCCCCTGGACTGGACCCCACACTGCTAACAATTTCCCCCTCGACAATCGACACCTTGTCCTCAAGGTGTAAATCTGGAAATTGGGAAATGATGTACTCAGCATCCTCTCATGTTGATTCTTCAGTAGGTAGGCCTTGCCATTGAATTAGCCAATTGCCACGTGAATGCCCAGGCGCTGCTCTGGAAGCCAAGATTGTCGCTGGCCGAGGATATGAAGAACTGTCCCATACTTCTGGAAGCTTAGAATGGACTGGAGAATTTCCCAACTGCATGTTTCAGCTGTGAGACATGGAAGACCAGATGTATACGTGTTGATGGTGGCAGAGTCAACTTATAAGTGGTGTTTGCCAGGCGTGTTTCAACTGCATAGGGTCCATAATAGTGGGCTGCTAATTTAGGAGTAAGTTTGTGGGCCTTGGAAGTCTGGATATTTGATCGGAGTTTGACATAAACGATTTCTCCGACATCATAAGTGACATCCCGACGGTGCTTGTTGGCAGTTCAAGCCATCAGTTGCTGGGCTCGGGTGAGGTTGTGTCGGAGTTGCTCGATCATTTGATCCCGTTCAGCCAAAAGAGTGGTCACCATGTCCATTGGTGTAGCCTGCCCGGCAAACCGCTGAACAGTTGGAGGTTTCCGCTTGTAAACAACTTCAAAATGAGTCATCTTTGTTGAGGAATGAGTTGCCGTGTTGTAACAGTATTCAGCCCAGGGCATCCATCGGGACCAAGTTAGTGGCCTCTCGGAAGCAAAACAACGCAAGTATGTTCCGAGGCATTTATTAATAATTTTTGTTTGTCCGTCTGTCTGGGGATGGTAAGAAGAGCTCATCTTGAGAGTGGTGCACTCCAAGCGAAATAATTCCTTCTAGAAATTACTGACAAAAATAGAGTCTCGGTCACTAAGTATCGAGCTAGGGATGCCATGTAATCGTTCAACTTCCTTAATGAAAAGTTCAGCAACATCTTTGGCTGTATAGGGATGGCGCAACAGTAGAAAACGGGCATATTTGGAGAAACGGTCTACAACTACCAAGATTACGCTATATCCCTAGGACTTGGGCAAGCCAGACAAAAAATCCATCGATACGTCTTCCCAAACTTGGGTTGGAATTGGAAGCGGTTGGAGTAATCCAGCTGGAGACATGGCCTGAGTTTTATGCTGTTGGAAAACATCACACTCACGGACGAACTGCTGAACCTGTTTAGTCATTCCTTTCCAAAATAATCCCGAAGCTAGCCGTTTATAGGTTTTATGGAATCCGACATGGCCTCCTACTAGCGAAGAATGATAGTACTGTAAAAACTTAGGGGGGTATGAGGCTAGACTTGGAGGACAAAACAAGCCGGTCATGGAAAAACAGCAAGCCATGGCGAACAATATAACAGGCCTATCATTACCGCTCCCTTGAAGCACCACCTTGTCCTCAAGGTGAAAACTTGGAAATTGGATTTTAATCTTCTCAGCTTCTTGCCAGGTTGCTTCATCTGGGGTTTTACCACTCCATTGTATTAACCACATAAGAGACCTCCCCTGAGTTTTATTTGTTAGAATTGCAATAGGGAAGATATGGTCAGCAATAAATTCTGGGGGCAATTCTGTTTTTTCAGATTGTTGTCCAATTGCAGCCTTGAGTTGCGAAACATGAAAAACAGGATGGAGCCTACTATTTGCCGGCAGGTTGAGGCGATAAGCAACTGACCCAACACTTCCCAAAACTTCAAAAGGTCCAAAATAGCGTGCAGCCAACTTGAGATTTATCTTCAAACGTACCCCAGGACGATTTGGCCGTAATTTGACCCATACTAGATCACCCTCCTTGAACGTGACATGCCTCCTATGTCGATTAACATTCTTCACCATTATTTGTTGTGCTCGATGTAGACTTTCACGCAACTGTTTGAGAACTTCATCTCTCTCTAATAGTGTTTCAGCCACTGCTTCTACCACTGCTTCCCCCTTGGTATAATGAAAAACATGTGGTGGATGTCGTCCATATACAACCTCAAACGGAGTACGCCCGACGAATGTGTGATAGGATGTATTATAATGATATTTTGCCCACGGAAGCCAGGTCTCCCAATGCTTAGGATGATATGAAGAGAAACATCAGAGATATGTTTCTAAGCAGCAATTTACTACTTCGGTCTGTCCGTCACTTTGAGGGTGGTAGGAAGAGCTCATTTTAAGAATAGTTCCTTGTAACTTGAATAACTCTTGCCAAAATAAGCTAGTGAAAAGTGGATCTCTGTCGCTTACAATAGCACAAGGAATTCCATGCAACTTGACTATTTCCCTCACAAAAACTTCAGCTATTGTTTTAGCCTTCTAAGGATGGCGCAATAGAAGAAAATGAGAATATTTGTTTAATCTATCAACCACTACCAAAATGACATCATATCCTTTTGAGTTCGGCAGACCTGTAATAAAATCCATTGATACCTCTTCCCAAATCAAATTTGGTAGAGGTAAAGGCTGTAAGAATCCAGCAGGAACCATTGCTTCATATTTGTGGCGTTGACATACTTCACAAGACCTGATAAAGTGCTGAATGTCCCGGGTCATTCCCATCCAATATACTTCATTGGCTAGATGTTTATGGGTTTTTAAAAATCCCGAATGCCCCCAATAGGTGACGAATGGAAGTGCTTTAATAATTTTGGGATCATATTTGAATTTTTAGGAAGAACCAACCTGTTCTTATAGAATAAAAGATCCCCTCTAGTTGAATACCCCTGCTTGGAAGTGCTGTCAGCATGTAGGTTTTGTATAATTGCTTGTATAGTCTTATCTTGTTGTACTTCCTGCCTAACTGTTTGAAGATCCAACCAAGTTGGTCTAGAAATGGATAGATGAGAACATTTTTTTTCTCCAACACTCCGAGATAAAACATCAGCATCATTATTTAACCGTCCAGGCTCATAGATTACTTAAATCATGGACTAACAACTTGGCCTGCCAATATTGTTGGCTCATTGAAACCACCCGTTGACTCAATAAATGCTTGAGACTCCGGTGATCAGTAAAGACCTTAAACCACCTTCCCATAAGATACTGCCTCCAATGTTGTATAGATTGAACTAGAGCAATTAACTCTTTCTCACACACCGACTTTGCCAAGTTGGTCTCGGATAAAGCTTTACTAAAATAAGTAAGAGGATGCCCTTCCTGCATTAATACTGCACCAATACCAGCACCTGAAGCATCACATTCTACTACGAATTCTTTAGAGAAATTAGGCATGCCAAGAAAGGGGGCTGTTGTCATTTTCTGCTTCAATTGTTCGAAAGTCTCTGAGCTGGAGGAGTCTTTTTTGGTAAGAACAGTAAGGGGCTTAACAATTTTTCCATAATCTTTTATAAATTTTCTGTAGTATCCTGTTAAGCTGAGAAATCCTCTAACCTCCCTAACATTCTTAGGCCGTTGCCACAAGTTAATGGACTGCAATTTTTAAGGATACATGGATACCCCTTTTTATGAAATAATATGCCCCAAATACTCCACAGACTTTCTGCCAAAGGCACATTTTTTAAGGTTAGCAAACAAAATATTGTCTTCCATGGTCTGTAAAACTTTATGTAAATCCCTGATATGCTCTTCCTAGCTTCTACTATAAATCAAAATATCATTAAAAAATACCAACACTGATTTCCGAAGCAAAGGTCGGAATACTGAATTCATCGTTGCCTGGAAAGTAGCAGGGGCATTTGTTAAATCAAAGGGCATGACAAGATATTTATAGTGCCCCTCATGTGTTTTGAAGGTTGTTTTCTCTATATCCTCTTCCCGCATCCGGACTTGATGAAATCCAGATTTCAAGTCAATTTAGAGAAAAAATTTGCTCCAAAGAGTTCATCTAATAACTCTTCAATTACAGGTATTGGGTATCTATCCAGTACCGTTTGCCGATTTAATGCCCGGTAATCGACACACATCCGCCACCCACCATCCTTCTTTTTGACCAAAATAATTGGACTGGAATAAGGTTCAGAACCGGGTCTTATCATTCCTTGCTTAAGCAATTCTTGAATTTGTTTTTCAATCTCATTCTTCAAATGGTAAGCATGTTGATATGGTATGATATTAACTGGTTCAGTCCCTTCCTTTAATCTGATCGAATGATCTGTTTCTCTTTTTGGTGGAAGAACTCGTGGAGTTTCAAAGACTGTTCCATGGTTTTCCAACATTTCTTGAAGCTGCTGCGTTTGGATACCGGACAATGGGTCTTCTTCCTGTCCCAACTCTCCAGGTTCATTCCAACACAGCCCTTGGACCTGATATTTAATTCCTCTAAGGAACTCTTGCAGAGCCCCAGTTGGGCCATGTAAAGATGGTTGTACGCCTTTAAAGGTGACATGCCTTCCCTGCCACCAAAAGCTTATCGTTATCTCTTTCCAATGCATTGTAACATAACCCAAAGTCTCCAACCATGTTATTCCGAGAACTAAATCTGGTCTGGTTGTGTCAAAAATATAAGCATCGACAAAAAATTCCTCTTTTCCCAATTCCACTCTCAAAGATTTGCAAATTCCCCTTGACTGCACCCTTTGTCCATCTCCCAATCGGATATTGAATGGCTTGGTATCTAGAACATGTGCAGAAAATTGTTTTAACAGCCTTCTAAAAATGAAATTATGGCTGACTCCACTGTCTATGAGTACCAACATTGGTACTTCATCAATGCTTCCTTCTAGCATCATAGACTTAGCCCCGTTTTCCTGGTTTTTCTCTTCAATACAAGCAGTTGTTCCTTGCATTTGCATTTCCCAGGCTCCTTCCTTCTGTTTTTCGACTATTCCTTTTTCTGTTTCAGAAATTATTGCATCCTTGTCAATTCCTTCATTAGGTTCTATATACTCCCATATCATCAATTTAAATTTCTTCTCCGGACACTCATGTCCAGGTTGATATTTCTGGCCACAAGCATAACACAATCCCTTTGCCCTCCTTTCTTCATATTCTTCCCTCGACAGACTTCTTACTCCCTTCCCTCTTGGTTCTGGTTCTATTTTTCGTTTTCTGTTCACAGTGTTTGTAAAATAATTTGGTCTCACAGAATTCAATCCCCAATTCCGATTCTGGCTACTTAGGGGTCTTCCCCTTCCTCTTGGCTCAGGCTGCTTAATTACTCCCTGCACAATCAGTTCCCTCTCCACACGCTTGGACAAGGTCAGAAGTCGAACCTTATTTTGAGGTTCATGAGTCAAGACAGAACTCCAAATCTCTTCCACACACCTGGACAAGGTCAGAAGTAGAACCTTATTTTGAGGTTCATGAGTCAAGACAAAACTCCCAATCTCTGGTCGTAATCCTCCAATAAACATTCTCACATACCAGTGCTCCGTTAAATCTGGAATACGCAGCACTACACATTCAATCCTTTCAAAAATATAACAGGATCCTCCTCAACTGCATTACAACATCGGCCAAGTAGCTCTTCTTTCAGCTGTGTCCAGGTAAGAGTCGGATTGACTGACCTCAAGGATATAATCCAATATTGTACCATTCCATCCATTCTTAATTGAGCCAGAGGTACCTTCATCCCCTCACGAATTCGGTGTAGCGAAAAATATGTTTCTGTTCGCACTATCCAAGAGACAGGATCCTCGCTAGAAAAAGTAGGCAATTCTACAGGTTTTGCTATAGATCGTATTGCCTCCCATTTTACTTTTCGGTCGTTGTTGCCTTCTTCAGGTTTCCTGAAACTGCTTCCTCCCTCGTTTTCTACTGTTTTCCCTCTTTCTTTCATGTTCTGTTTTCTCTTCTCGAGCCGTAACCTGTCGTGAAACTTTCGCCATCATCTCTTTCATTTGTGACTCAGTACGGAGCATCGCATTTTCCTGCCGTTCCTCCTGTCCCTGAATTTTAACTTGTAATTTTGCTACAGATACTCCAAGATCGGTAATAGAAGTCTCCAAACCAACTACTCGAGTTTCCATCCGAGTGGACATGAAACCTTAGCTCTTGAGTTCGAAATCTGCTTCAGAATCTCCTATCCAAGATTCTTTCACTTCTAGTTTCTCTCACTAGAAATTTCTCTCAATGAAAGCACCAAATTGATAGGAGAAATCTAAGAAGAGAGATAGAGGAAAGGATTCGAACCAGAATTTCAATTACAGATTCAATACAGCGTACCTGGAAACAGAATTCTTTTGCTTCCCCTCCTGGAGATCCCTCTCTCTCAGGCCCAGACTACAAACTGTAAAACTAGACTGCCCCTTACACCCTACCTACCTCCTATTTATAACAGAAAAACAAGACAATTACATATCTACCCCTGGTGGTTATAAAACCCAACCACCAGGCAGTTAGGTAGTTAGAAAGTTACACTATCCCTTACTATATCACTCCCCTTCCCTTTCCTATGATAGGTAAACCGTACAACAGGCCTATCAAGGTACAACTGCTCGTCATCCAAAAGCGGTTGATTCCCCGAGCGACAGATTGTTGCAGTGAAATAATTACGGAATGTCGCCTGCTCTAGCGCTTCTTGCTCCCAGCAGTGTTGGAGCTGCTTTAAGGATTCAACTGTTGTGGCTATCGCCCCAACCGATGAAGTCAAGTTTGCAAACGCAACTTCCACCTGTCCCATGCGTTGTTCGGTGTTGTCCAAACGCGCCTCCATCTGAAGTGTTTGCCCTCCTTTAAAAGAAAATCCAGTGGTGTTCCCTTCCCGTGGAAAATTCATGTGTCGCGCCTCCCTGTTTCAAAACTGGGCGCAAGTTGCCTCCTCCGTTCTGTTTTTATTTTTTTATTTTTTTATGTTATTTTTTTATGTTTTTCCCTTGTTATTCCCTCCCAAGAGAGAAAAATGGGCCACCCGGTGCAGGTCACCTTTTTGTTTTTGTTTTTTTTGTAGCGCTACTTACCTGTGCGAAAATAACTTGCAGTCCGCCTCCTCCCGTGCGGATGGTTCTCGTGATTTCCTTCAAGCTGGAACCGGCTGGTTTTGTCGTGCTAAGCCGCTGCTCCCACGTCCCTTGGGTTCGACAGTGGTTGAAGACGAGCTCCTGGTGGTGCGTGGCTCCTCGGGTCACGAGTTGGGAACATGCACCACCGCCCAACAAGAAGAACTCGGCATGGTGCCAAGCGTCTGATGGAAATCGGCTGTGTGCGGCGCCTTGGCCGCGAGCAGGAAGAGGCGCCGCCTTCTGCAAAAGCCGACGACAGTGGATGTGTGCGACGTCAGTGAGAGTCGGCCGGGCGTCATGCTTCAAAACGTGAAGCGGGACTTCGTGTTGCGTCCAAGTGAACTCCCAATAGCGCGCAACTCTTTGAAGAATTGCAGATGCAAGCTAGCGGCAGGACAAGGCACAACAAGTCGGGTGTTCGATGAAGATGAGGGGAAAAAACGTTCAACGGTGTCGCGTCAGGGAGCAGCGAACTCAGGAGCCTCTGTCAGCAGCGATCGTTCCTGGCGAAGTCAACGTCGCTGCTGTGTTCGACTCAAAAAGAGAGTGCGCACCCTGGTGCGTCTCACTCCAACAGCGCGGCTCCTATGGTGGCAGCGTACGCATAAGCCGTAGGGAAGCTGGAAGCGACAGGAAACTGGGAAACAACGGCAGAGGAAGAGACGAGAGAGTGAGGGTGCTCCAGCAGTAGAGAGCAGAGGCAGGTCGGACCAATTGTTAAGAACCAAACACCGACTACTTGTTTAATAACAGAGAACCAACAGAAATACAAGCATAATAGGAGGAGAAAGAATAAAATCGGAAGAGACTCCCGCCCAAGCCCAATGGCCGATCTGCTCAAAGCAGCCCATTACATTCCCTTTTTCTAGATGCCGCTCCCCTCAACCTCATCTCTTTATTTATACTAAACCCCTCCTCTAACAACTCATAATATTCCCAGGATATTTCGTGGGCCCCAAAGGCATATTCTATATATTCTCCCAGTATATTTCTCTCTCTTTTAACTGCACCAAGTGACCATCATGGTATCTATCACTTACAGTCTGTTAAGGCGTGGTTGAATAAATGATTCTCTATGAAAGATTTGAGCGAGACTACATATATTCTTGGGATCAAGATCCATTGTGATAGATCCAAGAGATTGCTTAGCCTAAGTCAAAGTATATACATTGACAAAATACTGAAGAGATTCAGTATGAAACAATCAAAGAAGGGATTGTTGCCAGTGTCACATGACATTCATCTTTTCAGGAAAACGTGTCCTCAACACATTAAGAAAAAAATAGAATGATAAGGATTCCATACGAATTAGCGATTGAGTCAGTCATGTATGTTATGCTATGTTCTACGCTAGATGTCGCCTGCGCATTAAGTGCGGTAGGAAGATATCAAATCGACCTAGTTGACCGCCATTGGATGACAGTCAAAACTATCCTTAAGTATCTGTGACGTACTAAGTATATGTTTTTGGTTTATGGAGGAGACGAGAAACTATTAATCAGAGGATATACAGATGCTAGTTTCCAAACTGATCAAAATGACATGAAGTTACAAACATGATCCATCTTCACTTTGAATGGAGGTGCTGTGAGCTGGAAGAACTCAAAGCAGGCTATGACCGCATATTCTACAGCAGAATCCGAGTATATTGCGGGTTTTGAGGCAGCTAAAGCGGTATTGATGTATAACTTCGTCTAAGAGCTTGACGTGGTACCTTATAGTAAAGACCTTATCACACTCTATTGTGATAATACTGGAGCCGTGACTCCAACAAAAGAGCCAATGTCAAATCAGTAGTTGAAACACATACTTTTAAATTATAATCTCTTCAGAGATTTTTCTCAGAGGTGAGGTTGCAACGAGCCATATTTCTACGAAAGACAACATGGCGGACCCCTTGATTAAAAGTCTTGACTCAGTAGAAACATTATTATCATGTGAGGTTTAGTGGACTAAAAGTTGTAAGCAATTAGCTCTAGTCCATGTGAGAGTTTGTTGGAGTTGGGGTGTTCTAGTACCGAACTGTTTGTACTTTGATTACTTGTATATTCGATGTATTAAATATTAATAAAACTTCTTATTACATATTGTTTATTGTTCTGCATGACTCTAATGTAATAATGTCCTAGAATATACGTTGCATTGATATGGTCATAACAGTTCTCCGCTATGATGAGAACTTTGAAGTGCTATGACGATATTCTTAAATAATGCTATGCGGTTGGATAACGTACTATGATGAGACACATAGTACATAGACTATCAAGTGCGAGTACTCGTAAATGGATGAATCTTCTTCTCACGAAGTTCGCACTTGGTAATCTCCAAGATGAGAGATTATAAGGACAAACCCATCAGTAGGAGTTTTGCATATTTTGGTGTCATCGGATATTCATATTAGTGAGCGTCTATAATGGTCCTTACACTTTAAGATTATCATTAATGCATGTCACGACTCTCGTATTTGGATTTGCTGACGAGAACCTTGACGACATATGTTCGCGGCGAGGTAGGGTATGTTGGGTGCATCACGATTGATATGTCATTAATGGATAAGTTGAGAAATGATTTGTCATTTCCTTCTTTATGGAGGATGATATCTCGACCTTTTGATTGGATTATAATTGTTGTCTTAAATTTCATGGTCATGATATAACGACATGTTTATTTTGGATATTCAAAGAAAGACGTATTGAGATATAGGGTGGAGACACAGATGTTGAACCTGCTTTATGAGATATTGTGACAAAGAGATTATATGACACAGTGAGCGTTCGTATGTGGTTGTCGTCGTTGCGACTTTAAGTTCTTTTGGGCGTCTTGTCCCGTTGCTAGACAATAATCTTGGACTTTAGGCAAACCCGCTTAATGCCAACGAGAAAGAATCCTAGAGGGTCACTCACTAAGTGTTTTCGATGATTTTGATTAAATTCTATTTGAATTTAATTAATTGAGTAAATATTATTCTCAAGACCGAGAGAAAATTTTATTCACGTTTTATCGATCGTAAATATTTATTGATAAATAAAATATTTAAATTAAATATTTATTCGGACGTTCAATAAATGCTAGAGGAGTTTGAACGGACCAAGACCGTGTCTGATGACAAATATTAATTAACAAGTTGGTTAAATAATATTAGTTATTGCGCAAGTTGGTGCGTGCCAGAAAATAATAATAACATTATTATTATAATGTGACATGGGGTTTATTAAAGGTTATAAAATTGTTTAAGGACCGACATGCAATTAAATAATATTTTAACTTGAATCCTAGTTCTATAAATAGACAGTTATGTCTATTTTGTATTGTTATCGGTGTGCAATCGAAAATAAAGAATTGTTGCGCACAACGAATTCTCTCGACTCCTCATTCTCTCTCCCTCAAGAACGAGAAACACAAGATTGATTCCTTCAAGACCGAAGGGTGAACGATCAACACAAACAACGCAACACAATCGATTCGCCGTGCTAGCGCCCGGAGATCGATTGACGCTGCTTGAAGATCAAAGAAGCACCTGTGGATCACCGCTTGAGGGATTTTATTCTTGGATAATCACAGCGAAACAAAGACAACCTGAAAAGGTCTTTTCGGACGATCAACATCATCAATGAAGAAAGCTCCTAAGTCTAGGTATTCCTTTCTTCCGATTTATATAAATTAATTATAAATTTAACGTTCAAGATCTTCGCTCGGGGTTTCGGGCAACTTAATATTAAAAGAAATTTTAATATATCGCCCACACGCTTTCGTTGTGCCTGGAACCAGCATAACGTTCCCCTTCACATCATAATCCAATTCTTCTACAGTTTGTTCTTCATGTTTGGAACCTAAACCAAACCTGTTAATGTTGCATAGAACCAATGGCCTATCCTCCTCAAGCAAAGGTGGTTCCGAACTAAATCCAGGTACTTGTTGCTCCTCATTCTACTCCCAATTTTCTCTGTTTTTTTATTCCAGCACAAAGGGTCCCCGCCATGAATAGAAGATAGCTCAACTCCCTTTGAGGCATTCCTCTGTCCGACAACTAGAGTAGGATCGCCAGGTGTCAACTCTCCACCAAGTCTGCTGTCGTACTCTGCTTTCTTGCTCCCACCTCTGCACAGACATTCAACATCAACCATACTCTGTTCTCCAACCGCAGAACCGTGTTCTAATAGGTCTTCTAAAACTTATTGCCTCTTCGTTAGTCGAAGTTTCGCAGCCGACTGCGCCTGCTCCTTCCATTTCAAACTCGTCTCTACCATTGCTTCACCAGAATCCATTTTTCCTCCACCAGTCGTCATTAGCTGCATTTTCCTCTTTACAACGTTTTCCTGCACCGTCCGTGACTTCTTCAGTGGTGACAGTGTCTCAGGCAGAGATCGTGCCTTTCTCCAGCAATAGCGTCACACGGCAGCACCTGCTCTCAACGATTGAATAGTATCAATCTTTTTCTACTTTCGCCTTCCTTTCAACGATCAATCCTCCTGGGTGAGATTGGCCACACCTGTGCGCAAGGTGTTTCTGGCTTTTACACAATGATAGTCCTTCCTCACGCAGGAGTTCCGTCGTTTTCACCGTAATTGCCCCGCTCTGTCCATCCCCACAGCCGCATGCTTACCCCAGCGACACGCCTCTCTCAATTGCGATCGTTACTTCTCCAGCGTCGGCTTCACTAGTGTCAGCTTTCCCAACATTTTTTCTTTGGCGACGATCACCTTCAATTAGAGCTGCATCTCACCAGTGACTCACAACTACGATCGCTCTCCCATTGCAAACTTCTCTCTGCGAACGGTGTGCCACGAATGTCCTCATAGCAGCCACTTCCCCAACCTTCGTCCACTCAACTGTGATCTAGTCCTCCAACGCACACGTCCCAGCGATGATGGTGTCTACCTGCGACCGCGTCTCACTGCTGCATTCAGGATTATCGATGGTCGTCGTCCTCTCGCAACGTGCGCCTCACCTGTGTTTGCGGTATTAGCTGCGATCACATCTCCAGCAGCAGGCGTGACACTGACAACAATCGTCCCTGCTTCAATCTGCTTTCGTGATTCCCCAACAATCGTTTTCTGCTCAATAGTGTGCATTTTTCTTCTCCATGTCTAGCCTGTACAGAACGACCATATGTTGCGTGCAGTTCTGTTGCAGAAGCGTCGGGAGTCGCAACGACAGAAACAAGATACGGAAAGAAAATGCAGAAGAAAGGAAAACACATGGGACACAAATTTACGTGGTTCGGGAATAATCCCTACGTCCACGGAGAGGCAGAACTTCACTCTAATCGGGAGCACAGATTACAGAGTGTTTCAATAAAAAATCCTAGCCCGAAAATGGGTTATAAAATGGAGAAGATGATCCACTGTTTGCACAGGAAGTCCGCGTTGCTACAGTGAAAGGCGGACACCTTTGTCAAAAGTGCTACAGTGGCTGCTGACTAGAAGTCAAAAGTGCAACAGTATAGTTGACTCTGAAGTCCGCACTGCTACAGTGCCTGTTGGTGTCGGTCGGTCAGCTCTGCTACTGTGTTAGAGATGCTACAGTTGCAGGCAACAAGTATTCAGCCCAACCGGATTGGGCTACACCAATCCAACAAGTTCTTCATCAACCGCGTTACCCTGGCGTTTGCTTGCCCGACAGGTCATGTTTTTCCAGTGCGATCCACAGCTTAGATCGAGTCTCCAATAGCGAATGCTGTCTGCTCACAGCGTTTGCTCCCCAGAGTATGTGTCTCTCTCTCTGCAGCAGTCATACCTTCCCCAACGGAGTTGCCAAATGTTAGGCCAATTTTGTGTGAGAGAGAGAAAAGTAGAAAATCAGCTGAATCTCTGTATTTAATTTGCTGAATTGACTTTGTAAGAGGAACTACAGTAGAAGGCGGAAGAGGAGTAGAGATGGTGGAGGAGGAGGAGGAGAAGAGAATAGAAGTAACTCCCTCGGAGACCACTTCCGGAGGAGATTGCCGACACCTCCCAAGGTCCGGCCCAAGCAACGGCTTCCAAGCTGAGCAATATGCACAATGAATATTCGTCTCTCCACAACCCCCAGCTGCCCTATTTATTACCTCACCTGCCCAGCTAACAGCCCCCACCTGCTATAGCTGGCAACAACAAACCATCAAAGAAAATTACACCACTGCCCCTTGACAGTTATTTACTACTCCCCTATATACAGCAGCTAATGCCCCTGCCCTCATACGGACAGCCCCCACTGCACAGATACTCATTGACAGTCCACCCCTGCACATACCTAACATATACTGTAAATCTTAGTTCAGAATTTCTACTGAATAGAATTCTTCTCGTACTGTTCCATACTAACATTTATTAATATAATTTAAGAAATTCGCATTTTCTATGAAAGGAATGAGTAATCTGTGTCAAATGAATTACACATTATATTTTAATCATAAGAGTAGAATTTTTTTTGTATTAATTGTATATGCTGATGATATTGTTTTGATAGAATATGATATGGATGAAATTTGCTAGACAAAGAAGTCACTTAAAATTGAATTTGAAGCTAATGATCTAGGAATTCTACTGCACATCCTACTTATGGAGATAGCCGGATCCATTGTGGGGATCATTGTGTCACAAAAAAGTATACATTGAATTTATTAAAAGTGTTGGAGTCTGCATCCCACATCGGACTTGAGGTCCGGTGTGGTCTTTATTATTTGTTATACATACACCCCAAGGGCTCCTTTGGAGACACATCTTGGGGGTTTGGGTCTCTCTCTTTTATTCCTCTACATGGTATCAGAGGGAAGCTAATCCCCCCTCCCATTTTTATTTCCCCCTTATCTAGGGTTCTTTTTTTTTCCTCCCCCGTGGGGGGCGGCGACCCTCATGAAAGGCTAGGTTTATGTTTTTACCGCCGCCCCCCCTCCGTCTCTCCCCGCTGGATCCCGACCGGCAGGCGCCTCTCCCTGGTTCTCCAGCCGTCGGCGCCTCCTCCTGCGGTCGTCCCTCCCGCTACGCCTCCACCTCCCGGCGGGCCTCCCTCCAGGCGCGGCACCTCGCCCAGCGGGCCTTCGCCCGGCGCCCGGCGTCCGCCGTCCTCCCGCGGTGCGCCCTCGTCCCAGCAAGCCTTCGCCCGGCGCCCGCGCCCTCGCCCTCGCGGCTCCCTCGCCCCGACGGTGCCCTCGCTCTCGCCGCCAGATCCCGCAGCGCCTCCTGCCGGTCATCCCTCCCGAGCGGCAGCCTCCCGTTTGGCGCACTCCCTTCTCCCGAGCGCGACCCTCCCTCATCCAGCGGCCACCCTGCCCCGACGGCGCTCCTCCCGCAGCATCTCTCTCCAGGCGGCCCTCTCTCTCGCCGCCCTTCTCCTCCCGGCGCACTCGCCCAGCGGCTTGCGGTTCCCATGCCTCCCGGCACTCCGGGCTCTTTTTTTTTAACCACGCCGGCGGCCTCCTCCGGCTTCCAGCGCCGCCTCCCGGCCTCCTGCTCCCTCGCCGACAGATTTCTCTCCCTGCCAACTCCTCCGACAGCCGGCCTCTATCCATCCCGGCCCTCCCAGCAGGCGGCTCCTCGCTCCAGCGCAACGGCCCCATCCCAGCGGATCCCTGCTCCCTCCGACATCGCACTGCTGCCCTCCGGTGAACCGCTGCTCCTTGCCGGCTCCTCCAGCTGCTGGCCTCCCGAGCCACCTCTTTCTGCTCCCCGCGGCATTTCCGCCTCAATCGCCGGCCTCCTCCATTGCGGATTTCCCGACGCTTCGACGACCGGCATCGCCATTGCGGATTTCTCGGCACTTTGTTGACCGGCCCTCCCGAGCGGATTTCTCGGCGCTTTGACGATCGGCCCGACATTACGGATTTCCCGGCGCTCTGACGACCGGCCCGTAGTGCGGATTTTCCCGACGCTCTGACGACCGACCCACCAGTGTGGATTTCCCGGCGCTCTGTTGTCCAGCCCCGCACTTTTCCGGCGATGACCCATCCTTTTTTATCAGCGGCATCACATTAACATCTTCAGGGGGAGCAGCAGCCTTGCAGTTTTTCTTTTATTTTTATTTTGTCTTGTTTTGTCACCAAGCTGGGTATGCCCAGCTTGAGGGGGAGTGTTTGCAGCCTTTGTTTGCTTTGTTTTTTCTTTATGTGTCCAAGCTAGGTACACCTAGCTTGAGGGGGAGTGTTGGAGTCTGCATCCCACATCGGACTTGAGGTCCGGTGTGGTCTTTATTATTTGTTATACATACACCCCAAGGGCTCCTTTGGAGACACATCTTGGGGGTTTGGGTCTCTCTCTTTTATTCCTCTACAAAAAGAAACTGAAATGCTCAGATTAAAACCCACGGCGCCTTCAATGGAAGCTGCACAGAAGCTTTTGGATTTTACCAATTAATGTTGGGAGATACCGATGACCTGTAGGGAAACTGCTATATTGATCACATATCAGGCGAGTCAATTTATGAGCAATGCACTAGAACATATGAAAGTCGTATATAAACTTTTGAGATACTTGACGATGACTTAAGGTGATGATTTATTATTTTCCAAGAATCATATAAAAAATAGAGGTATTCACCAATGCTGATTGGGCAGGGTCTGTCGTTGATGGATGGTCCACCTTTGAGTATTGTTCCTTTGTATATTACAACCTGGTTACATGGAGTAAAAAGCAGCCCATGGTAGTATAAGTTGTTCATATGTTGCAGATTTGATGATAAAAACTGTCTCAAAAAATGATTTGAAGATTTAAGAAGCAATCTGCAAATGATCAATATCTACACTTCAGCTTGACGGGGAGTGTTGACATGATCTATGTTGAACCCCATTTTATTATAATGAGTATTTTCAAGTCCCACATCGGAATATCCCACCTTGTAATTTATATTACCCATTTATAAAAGAGTATCTACGCCTCACATTGAGGTGAGGGGAATTCGCCTTCTACATGGTATCAGAGGGAACTCTCTAACCCGAACCCTCCCTCCTTTTCTTTTCTCTCTCCCGTCTAGGGTTGCGAGAAAATTTGTTGCAGCCTCCCAGCTACAGCTGGTCCGCCTCCCTGCTTCCTCTCGTGGCCTCCTCGCGCGACTCCCGGCCCGCCTCCTCCCGTGGCATCCCGGCGCGACTCCTGCCGTGATTCGCGGCTCCCGCTTTACGCGGCTCCCCTTTCGGCTCTCGCCCGATGCAGCTTCTGCGGCACATCCCGACGGTTCCACTTCCCGACGTGGCTTCCGGCTCCCGCGGCCCTACAGCGGCATCCCTCCCCACGGCGCACTCCCAGCCTCCCAGCTAGCGGCCTCCCAGAACCGCTCTCCCCAGCGTCGTTCGGCCCCGCCTTCCCTACCGGCGCTTCCCGGCCCCGCCTCTTGCGGCGCTTCTCGGCCCGCCTCCTACGACATTCCCCGAATCCCCTCCCTGCAGCCCGACTCCTCGGCACCCCTCCCGTCCCGCTTCCCAGCACGGCTCCCAGCCCCTCCTTGGTCTCCCGGCCCTCCAACCTCCAGCGGCTTCTCGGATTTGTCCGGCCCCACCCCTCTTCAGCGTTTCCCGTCCCCCAGTCCTCCGTGCGGCTTCTCGACGTTGATCGCCGCCTTCCTCCCCGCGAAACTCTTGCTCGGCGGCTCTTCGGCACTCCCGCCCTCCGACGACTCTTGGTTCTGCTCTGCTCGGCAAGTCCTAGACCTGCTCATCCAATGACAAACTTTGTCCTGCCTCCGCTTATCACCGCCTCCACCCGCTTGGTTGATGAGCGGCTCGACTTTACCAATTTTTCGGTCTGGCGGAAGACCGTGCTGATGTCACTAATCGGCATGGACCTCGATTCCCACCTCGAGGCTCCTTCACCTCCGCCTACCGATCCCAAATACCGTTCGTGGAAGCTTAAGGACAATAAGATCTTTTCCTTGCTGGTCAATTCCATGGACCGCTCTGTCAAAGACATCACCCGGATAGCCAACACAGTTAAGGAACCCTGGGATTCCTTGAATCTCATGTATTCCGAGACCAATAATTTGGCTCGGGTCTCTGATCTACTTCAGCGGCTGTCCCTCCTCCGCTAGCAAGTCAGTTCATTTCCGGCCTACTTTATGGAATGGAAGGCTCTACGAGATGAATTGCTTGAGCTTTGACCCATTCCACAGACACCTGCGGATGCCTCAGCCTAGAGGGACCAATTATGCCTATTCAACCTCCTCCATGGCCTCGACCCAGAATATGTGACGACGACTACGGAGATGCTCGCAGCCCCTCTTCGCTAGAGATTCCACACGTGTATCATTGCCTTGGGAAGACTCATTAGGCCCTTCCCCCACCCACCCCTTGCCTTGATCACACTGCCCTCTCGGGCCGTGGCAGTGGCCGCTCCTCAGGCACTCATGGACGTGGACGTGGAGAGAGCCGACCTCGTCCCCTCTGTCAACACTGTGGCAAGCTCGGCCTCCTGATCGACCGTTGTTGGGTCCTTCATGGTCGCCCCTCTCAGCAGTCGCGACAGGGTCAAACTGCCGTCCAGGATGCTTCCCCGTTCGCCACCGCTCTTCCTTCATCTCTGGATCTCTCCTTGGCTGAGCTCCAGATGATTTACGATCATCGGGCCACCTCCCTACCGGGCCCTTCTTCGGCATCTCTTGCCCACTCTAGTGGCTCTACTGCATTTGTCAGTCATCGCTCCTTTGTCTGGATGCTTGACTCAGGTGCGTCCAATCATCTTACCGGTGATGCGGGTATGCTCTCCAACTACCGTCCCTATATTGGTCCCTCAACCATCACTGTCGGTGATGGTTCCACTATCCTCATTGCGGGCTTTGGTGTATGCTCTCTGACTTCATCTATTCACCTGCCATTTGTGGCCCATATACCACGCAGTTTTTTTAACCTTCTCTCTATAGTAAGCTGACAAATGATTTCAACTGTATTGTTATCTTTACATCGTCTGCTGTTGTGTTTCAGGAGCGGACGGCGAACCAGGAACTTGGTAGAGGCCAGCTTTGGGGCGGGGTGTACATGTTCGATAGACCGACCTCAGTCGCCTGCACGTCTGTCTCTGCTTGTGCCTTGGACCGCCACTCTCGGTTGGGACACCCCCCGCCTTCGCCCTTCATCAGTTTTTTCTAGATATGAGTCAGCATGTTTCGTTTCATTGTGAGTCTTGTACATTTGCGAAATATCATCGCACTTCATATCTTCCTCGAGTGGATACACGGGTCGCCAAACCCTTTGATTTGGTTCATTCAGATGTATGGGATCCCTGTGCCACTTCGAGTCACATAGGGTATAAATATTATATATCCTTCATTGATGATTTTTTGCGCATGACTTGACTGTTTCTTCTTCACGATCGGACTGAGGTATTTTCCACCTTTCAGACATTTTACCATGAGATTCATACCCAGTTTTCCATCTCTGTTAAATGTTTCCACTCCGACAATGGGCGAGAGTACTTGTCCACTCCCTTCCAGTAGTTCCTCCAGGGGAACGACATCATTCATCAAACCTCCTTTCCTGATACCCCTCAGCAGAATGGAGTGGCTGAGTGCAAACACCGACATATTGTGGAGACTGCTCGTGCCATCTTCCACCATAAGGTGCCTCTTCTCTTTTGGTGGGATGTCATCCTCACTGCTATATACCTCCTCAATCGTCTTCCTTCTTCTATCCTTCCGGAAGAGACTCCTTGTTGGACTCTGTTCCCCTCTCACTCCTCACTCACTTCCACTTCGTCTGTTCAGATGTCCGTGACACTCGCACCAACCTCTCTCTTAAATCCCTCCGCTGCATTTTCCTCGGATATTCACGCACTCAGCGTAGATACCGCTGCTTCTCTCCGGACTTACGACGGTATATCATCTTCGTTGACGTATCGTTTGTTGAGAGCGTGCGCTCCATTCTCTCTTCCCTCTCCCCATCCAGACACTGCCATCGATGGGTGTCTTTCTCACATCATTCACCCTCCTCTGGTGTCTCCCCTTGCTGATCGTCGCTTTGGAACAATCTACTCTCGTCGCCCATCGACTGTGCCCCCTATCCAAGCCGAGGACACCAATGTCCCAGCTTCGTCAGATGCCCCTGCCCCAGCACCAGACAACTTGCCTATTGCACTCCGGAAAGGTACTCACACTTGCCAGACTACTCTCTTTACATCTTCATACAGAGGTTTGTCAGCTGTAGAGACGATATCTCTTTCTCGCACGGTTGGTGATTCCAAATCTCACCAGGGGTGGCTACAGGCTCTGGATGACAACCATGCTTGGGATCTGGTCCCCCTTCCAGCAGGAAAACTGGCGGTCGACTGCAAATGGATTTATACGGTCCATCTCAATGCCGATGACACTCTCCATCGCCTCAAAGCTCGACTTGTGACGAAGGGTTTTGCTCAGACATATGACATCGACTATTTTGAGACCTTCTTCCCGGTTGCCAAGATGACCTCTGTTTGCTTATCCATCTCTCTGGCAGCTCATCATCACTGGCCGATTCATCAACTCGATGTCAAGAATGCCTTTCTCCACGGTTTTCTTGACGAAGAGGTCTATCTGCAGCAACCCCCCAGATTTAGTGCCTCGGAGCTGACTCCCATGTCTGCTGACTCCGTCGATCTTTGTATGGCCTCAAACAGTCTCCTCGTGCTTGGTTTGGCCGCTCCAGCACTATCGTCACCGCCTTTGGCCTCTCTCGCAGTATGAAGGACCACACCGTCTTCTACCGTACGACACCCAACGGTTGTATCTTGTTGGTGGTATATGTTGATCATATCATCATCACAGGGAGCGACTCCACTGGAATCGCCCAACTTAAGGGGCACCTTCACCACAACTTTCACACCAAAGATCTTGGTCCTCTCACCTACTTTCTTGGCATTGAGGTCTTCCGTTTTGAGGTCACCATTTTTCTCTGCCAACGGAAATATGCCCTGAATATCTTGAATGATGCAGTGTTGAGTCAGGCGACTGCCGTGAACACTCCTCTTGAGCCTGAGGAACGCTCTCTCTATGCCAACACGACACAATTTCCTCACCCTTGGAGAGCTACCGTCGTCTGGTGGACAAACTCAATTAGCTCACCATGACATGATCGGACATTATCTGTGCTGTTGGCCTAGTGAGCCAGTTCATTGAGCATCCGACCAGATCTCAATGAGATGTCGTGCTCCGTATTGCCAAATACATAAAGAAAGACCCTGCCCGTGGTCTTCGGTACTCACATCACGCTCATTTGGATGTTGAGGCATTCTGTGATGCGGACTATGCTGGTTGCCTTGCTACCTGCAAGTCTACTTCTGGATTTTCCGTCTTCTTAGCCGGTAACCTCATCTCATCGCACAATAAGAAGCATATTATCGTCTCCAGATCTAGTGCGGAGGCTGAATACCGTGCCATGACCACAGTCACTATTGAGATCCTCTGGCTTTGTTATCTCCTCCACGAGCTTGGTTTCCCACCGCATACATATGCTCATATTTGGTGTGACAATCACAACCACGAAAATTGTATCTAATCCCGTCTTCCATGAACGGACGAAGCATATCGAGGTGGACTGCCATTTTCTTCGCCATCATCTCGAGTAGAACAATATCAGTTTCAACCATATTTCAACGGCGGATCAGCTTGAAGACATCTTCACAAAAGGCCTCTCGGGAGCTCGTTAGGACTCTCTCACTACCAAGCTGGAACTCCCCCTCAAGCTGGGTCGCAGACGCTGTGGATGCCCAGCTTGGAACTGAGCGAGGCGAGGCGAGCTCCTAGGCGGTCTTTGGTGAAGATGTCAGCAAGCTGGTCCGCTGTCGGGATGTGGCTAAGACTGACATGATCGTGCTCCAGGTGGTGGCGAAGAAAGTGGCAGTCCACCTCAATATGCTTTGTACGTTCATGGAAAACTGGATTCGAAGCAATCTTGGTGGCTGCTTGATTGTCACACCAGATGTGAGCAGATGTCTGTGGAGGAAAGCCAAGCTCCTGGAGGAGATGTCGAAGCCAAATGATCTCTGTATTGACTGTGACCATGGCTCGGTACTCGGACTCCGCACTGGAGCGGGAGACGACCGTCTGTTTCTTGCTGTGCCAGGAGATGAGGTTGCCTGCCAAGAAGACGTCAAACCCCGAAGTTCATCTCCGAGTAGCAAGACAACCAACATAATCTGCATCACAGAAGGCCTCAATATTGAGATGAGCATGATGGGAGTAGCGAAGACCACAGACAGGATCTCGCTTGATGTATTTGGCGATGCGGAGGACAGCATCCCAATGAGAGGTGGTCAGATGCTCTATAAATTGGCTCACTTTGACGACATCGCAGACAATGTCGGGACGAGTCATGGTAAAATAATTGAGTTTGCCCACTAGTCGATGATATCGCTCTGGGTGTGAATACGGTTTGGAGTAGTCATAAAGAGATTGTTCCCCAGGTTCCAGAGGAGTGTCGACAGCAGTGGCCTGTGTCAACCCATCATCATGCAGAATATCCAATGCATATTTCCGTTGGCATAGGGAAATGGTGTCCGAAGAATAGGATACCTCGATGCCTAGGAAGTATGTGAGAGGACCGAGATCCTTAGTGTGGAAGTGCTGGTGAAAATGGCCCTTGAGTTGGGTGACGCCGTCACTGTCGCTGCCGGTGATGATGATATCATCCACATAAACGACTAACAGGATGCAACCAGCGGAGGTCGTCCTGTAGAACACAGTGTGATCTTTTATGCTGCGAGAGAGCCCAAAGTCGATGACGACAGTGCTGAAGCGGCCGAACCAAGCACGAGGAGACTGCTTGAGGCCGTAAAGAGAGCGACGGAATCGACAGACTTGAGACTCGGCGCCGGAGGCACAAAAACCGTGGGGCTGAGACAGATAAACCTCTTCTTCAAGAAATCCATGGAGGAGTGCATTTTTAACATCCAGTTGATGAAGAGGCCAGCGATGATGAGATGCCAAAGAGATGAATAACCAGACGGAGACCATCTTGGCAACTGGAGAGGAAGTATCAAAATAGTCAATACCGTAAGTCTGGGCGAAGCCCTTGGCCACAAGGCGGGCTTTGAGTCGATGGAGAGTGCCATCGGGATTCAGCCGGACTGTGTAAATCCATTTGCAGCCAACCGTCTGTTTGCCTGCTGGAAGGGGGACAAGATCCCAAGTATGGTTGTCTTCCAACGCCTGCAACTCATCCCGCATTGCGGCTAACCATCCCGGGTGAGATTTTGCTTCACCCACAGTGCGAGGAATAGAAACTGTCTCCAGAGTGGACAACCCGCTGTAGGAAGATACAAATAGAGTACTCCGGCATGAGCGAGTACCTTTCCAGAGAGCAATGGGCAAGTCCTCTGGTAGGCCGTCTGGGAAGGGCGCCAAGAAGGGCGCTGGGAAGGGAGGCGAGGTCGAGCTTCGCCGGGAAGCCGCAGGAGAGGCAGGGCCCAGGCGCGGCTGGCTGGGAAGGTTGTGCCGCCGGGGAAGACGTGGGGGTCTGGTGATGGCGCTGCAGGAGTCGGGAGCGACGGCGGGTGATGCGGGAGCCAACGTCGCGCAGGAGGTTGGACCGCCGGGAGCCGCTACGGGAGACAGGAGGCGGGTCGTCGCGCGCTGGGTGGAATCCCGCTCGGGATCCACCAAGATGAGGAGTCGCCGGATAGGAGGGAGATCCGCCGGGGAGGGAGATCCGCCGGGGATGGAGGGAGCCGCGCGAATGGAGTCACGCGCAGGAAGCCGGGAGGGGCAACGGCAGCAGGAGGAGACCGTAGGAGGGAGTCGCACAGGGATCCGGGAGTCGGAGGGCAGCAGTGATCCGCTGGGATGGAACCGCCGGGAGGGAGAAGAGATCCGCCGGGGAAGGGGGTGGCTGCTTAGGGCAGACCCGAGAGGAGAGAAAAAAAAGATAGAGGGAGGGTTCGGGATTATATTCCCTCTGATACCATGTTGAAAGGTAATCTCCATACCTCAAGGTGAGGCGGATGCCTTCTTTTATAGATTGAAAAGACGGAATACATAAAGGGGTATTCCGATGTGGGACTCGGAAATACCCAGAATAAAAAGCAGGGTTCAACACCATTAATTGATAGACACTGTCGATTTTATGAACCCATCTTCTGAATCTCATCAGTGGAGTTTGTACTTCTCAGACGAATATATTAAAGCATTCGCTGTGTACATAAATGCTCATTTGATTTTATCTGTTGTGTGAGTAAATGAATCAGCACCTTAACATCGAATATATTAAAGCATTCGCTGTGTACATAAATGCTCATTTGATTTTATCTGTTGTGTGAGTAAATGAATCAGCACCTTAACATGCCCACGTTTGTATCCATATTTTTTTACGAGACTTATAAGACCGGTCTGCCTTGGCCTTGGTCAAATATGAAAGCGGCTTGAGGCTGTCCGAATGGTTTTTTATGAGCCTGTCATTGAAATTTTCTAGGGGCAGTGGGTGGGGCAGATCTTTTTTTTATTGTAGTTGAAGAAAAGAAAGTTAATCCCAATCCAGCCTTTCATAGTGCCTTATTCTTACAATCCTATTGCTGCTATTTTTTAGGTAATAAATGTATCTTCTCCAAATACCCCTGGACTGCGTATGCTTCAGGGAAGGAAACAGTTGAAGGACCTTATTAAGAGGGTGTGGAATGCTGGATTTTAGCTTGAAGCTATTTTAATTGGTTCTTGCATGTTTGTAAATTTGTCTTTACAAATTCCTAAATTTTTAGGTTCAAGCTGCTCGTGATGAAATGCAGTGGGGCGAAGAAGGTCCTCCTCCATTGCTGGTGAAAATTGCTCCAGACTTGTCTAAGGAAGACCTTGAAGATATTGCAGCAGTATGTTAATGCTTTTATTCGGATATCTTTTGCTTCCACATGGGTT
Source organism: Viscum album (assembly GCA_963277665.1). Classification (NCBI taxonomy): domain Eukaryota; kingdom Viridiplantae; phylum Streptophyta; class Magnoliopsida; order Santalales; family Viscaceae; genus Viscum; species Viscum album. Next base: position 1,271,068,513 of record OY728164.1, read on the forward strand.
ATTCTTATGGTCTTTCTCTCTGGCTTTAGGTTGCTGTTGCCCTTCGCCTGGATGGATTGGTAAGTTTCTGTTATCATGATCTGTAAATATTTAATGCCATATTTTTTGTTCTGTTTATTTTGGTTGATTTATTTTCCAAAAATGTATTGAAAAATGTGTTGAAAATATTTTGGATAGGAGAGAAAAACCCAAATATATGTGATATACCCTTTGTTGCAAAACCATTTTCTAGGAAACACGAAAATAAGTTTATATCTTCTCAATTTGATTTCCATTTTCTAAAAAATATTTTCCATTTACATAATCCAATGAAAAATGAACAGTAAATGTTTTCCTAAACCAATCACAACGTAAAAGTCTTGTATCATGTGTTCTAGGTTGATGAAAACTTTGGCTTGTGTATAATTTTTAGAATAAAATTGCATTCCTGGGCTTTAATGGGGGCAGTAGTGGGCTAATGGATAGCCTTCCTGTTGAAATTGTATAACACCCATCCTTCCATTGTTGAGCCATCCAGCAGTATTATATAAAAACGCACTTTTAAGTGATGTTTGATTCCAATTTTTGTAGGTTGTATCTAACACCACCGTTTCAAGACCAGAATCTGTAAGGAGCAATCTTGCATCTGAAGAATCAGGTGGCTTAAGTGGGAAGCCTCTCTTTGATCTTTCTACTGGTATCTTGAAGGAGATGTATATTTTAACACGGGTAAGTTGGTTATAATTCTATTTATGTGTTCATCAACGAAGCACATAATTGTAAGATTGACATCAGCCTTCCTCTTGCAAACAAAACATATGGTAAATCTGGAATGAGTTAACACAAAAATCTCAGAATTATTTTGGAGCGAGTTGCAATATTCATTTTTTTTGTGTGTCTATTTTTATTGGGGCATGTCGAGAAGTGAACATACATCAGCCCAAACTAGTTTGTAATTTTACTTCCATTTCTGTCAAACATCAACATTCATGAAAGTGAATAATTTGTTGGCGTATTTAGGTATTTAGTATATTTAGATATTTACGATACGAGTCAATGTTCAAAGGTTTGACTAGGTCAATGGTTTGACTTGTATTTATGTTCTAGCTTTTACCTATCTTCCTCTAAGAATATAACAACCCGACCTCATTTAGAAGCATGGATTCTGGGTGTTCTACATGACATCGGAGCAATACAGCTGGGTTGGCATTCTGTGGTCCACATTTGAAGTTGTAAAATAGTTTTGAAGTCAACACACCCAGTCTAACAGGAAGCCAAATCAAAACATCTTTTATCAACAAATCTATAATTCAGAAAAATTCTTCCAACTTGTGAGTGGAAGTGCAGAGGAATTGATAGAATGATGCTTCAGTGAAGCTCCTACTACTTCATTGAAGGGTTTATCTAACACATGACTTATAATCTCTGGTCGAAGTAATCCTATAAGGATAGATAAAGCTAATCAATGAAATAGATTCTTTTTGAAATATATCATTTATTTTTTATTTATTGTACTTTTTTTGCAGTGGTGATCCATATCGTTTTATGTTCCATCTTGAACAATTGTTCATTATTGTTTTTTGGATTAACATTCTGTTCAATGTTTTATGAAATGCAATCATGGGCCTGAATGTGCTGTTTTTCTTCTCAGGGGAAGATCCCTTTGATTGGCTGTGGGGGTGTTAGCAGGTACATGCCGCAACACAAGCATTTTCTATTGTTTAAAATATCCTGTGTTCATCATAAACCTAATCATTATTCTGTTCATTCAGTGGTCTGGAGGCCTATAAGAAGGTACGGGCTGGAGCGTCGCTTGTTCAGCTCTATACTGCTTTTGCCTATGGAGGGCCTGCCTTTATTCCACAGATTAAGGTACCAGTTTTAAAGTTTATTTAAATTCAGTTTGTTGTTACACCTAAGATGTTTTGTTCAGGCATGCTACACATGCACCGGTTTTACGAATGTTTGTTCTAAGTTGAATGCTGTTAGAGAACAGAGAACAGAATACTTTATATTATATAAGAAGGAACTGGAATTACATGGACAGAAGAAGACTTGAAGAAGAGAGGAGCGACTCGAGTGGCACCCAGCACTCCCCCCAAACTGCAGCCGAACCGCCTAAGCGGCCCTCTCAATATTCCTTTCTTCTCCCCTTCCTGCTCCAGCTCTTCTCCTACTTAACAGCTTCGGCCCTCCTCCCCCTCACGTGGCCTAACTGACTAATGTTCCCCCCCAGCCGTTCACTCCTAACAACCACCACAACAGTTAAAATTCTGCCCCTGGCAGGTTCCCTTCAATACAAACACCGCCCCCACTTCCTAGGCCCCGCGTACTCCTATCAAATGCACATGAAACACTGGGCTTCTTGGGGAAGTGAGAGTTCGCAAATTTGCATTGATGTATATTTATAATCTTAGAAGAAATCGGTGGAGAAATTTTGTGTTATATATGGTAAAATTTTATTATATTAAAATTAATTCCGGAATCCGTTCTTCTATGATAACGAAGAAAGGAGGGAACTCAAATACAGAAACATACGCTTTAAGTCAACATATATACATCTCTGCTCATAAAGCACGAAGAGTAACGTTCTTTGATCAGAGTGCAATTCTTGTCTTTTACCAAATTATGAAAAGGGGGCACAATCCATTTGCAATTTCATTTGAGATGAAGCCACCATCTGTAACTAGAATTATCCACCAAGGCTGTTGCTGTTCTGATTCCATTTGTTATAGATGAAATTATAGGGTTGATTTGGTGTATGCAAGCGATTTCTAGTTTCATTTATAAAAAATATATCAGAATGCGAGTTATAAAATGTTTTGAAGGGTCGGGGGGAAAGGAGAGCATGTATGTTTCTTTTCCAAACGTTTTCCAATCCAAACGAAAGTGTTTGGTTTTCCCATCCAACTCCTTTTGATAAAGCCCTTTATATCCTTTTAAAGCGCAGTTTCTTTTTTCATGTTGTTTTGTAGGCTGAATTGGCTGAGTGCTTGGAAAGGGATGGATATAAGTCTATTTATGAGGCCGTCGGTGCAGACTGCCGATAATCTGTTACTAGAAGGCACAGTTTTCCCCAGTGGCGATGTGGGCAACTTGTACAGTATGGATTTTGGTTCTGAATTTTTTATGGGATTTGGTTTATTCATTTTTGCCGTGATTGTTTTGATAGAGAAACCAAGTGGCCTTTTTAGAGGTATTGTCTGAGGGTATTGTTGTAAAATTGGCTTGATGGCCCATTTAGGTCTCTTGCTGTCATCCTGCAGTACGGCCAACCCGACTTGGTCGGTCGCCTGTCTTGAATGCCTTCGTTTGAATTTAATAAAAAAAATTACGTGCTTTCAAATCAAATGGGGGGTGGGCCCCCTTTTATTTGCCCGTTTTTTTGATTTGGCGGATGACTGGTTCTACATGCCATGGCCCTGCAAGCTTGAAAGTTTAGATACATATATTAATAAATTCCAGAGGATTCACTTGACTTTTTAAAAAAATGAAACTACTAAAATTTCTGATAAAAAAAAAAGAATTTATTGCTATTTTTATAAAAAGAAAAAGGATTCATAGCTGACTGCACGGTTCCCACCATTTTCTTCGGTGCGCTGCAGTCTTTCTTTCTTTTTCTTTATACTTCCACACCTTTCACGCTTTTATGACACGTAGCAGGAAGAGATGAATACGCGTCAGGAGGATAGGTTACTCTGGTGAGGCGGGAGGACGACTTTGACTTAGTCTTCCCAGCGGAGCCAGGCCTGTTCCGTTAGTTCAACTTCCACGGATCCACCTCCGTACCGTATCGCCCCAATTAAAATAAGATAAATCGAAAGCGAGTGGACATAATTCTTCCCTAATAATATATTTTGATATCAATTTTATTCAAGGTCAGAATTTAATCAATAATATAGAGTCAATAAATAATGTGCTACAATTTTATTCATTCAATAAACTAATAACCAACCTCATCATCTAAGCATTTTTTTCATTTGGTATATTAATTCACCATTTTGATATATTTTATGTAATGACCAAGGGAAGATCCCGACTTCTGATTCCAATCAACATTGACCCCAACTATATTCTCCAGTAGCAGTACTGTAGTAAGTACTGTACCGGGTACTATTCGGTACTGTAACAACCGGAACTATTCACCATGAGCCACCGGTTTGGTCTTGAAGTCCTTAAGCCCTTCGGACCACTCAAGGCTTTCGGGTCAATAAGGCTTTCGGACCACCTCAAGGCCCTCAGGGCCACCTGATTTGCAGTTGCACATACATATTCTACAAGGAACCGCTCCAGATGAGGAAAGAGAATGACACATCCACCAGAGGAGAGCTAAACGGACTTTGGAAGAATGAGACGGTATGACATTTGTCATTAGTACCGCGCCTGTGCACCCTTGCACATGGACATGCTAGCCGAACAATCATGCAAAGGTGGAGAGATGATCACGATGCAGATGCTGGGGAGAAGCAGTTTCAAGTAGTCATAGTCTGTATGATTTCCTTAAGACCTACGGGTCATGTAATGTCTCCAAGCCTACGAGCAATGTAATTCCTAAGCCTACAGGCCTTGTAAGGGTTCCCCCTCATCCCTTGAAAGGGGGGTTATCAGAAAATCAATAAAAAAGACCTTCGGGCCATTCAATCAGTAGTGACAAGTTTGGAGGGTTGAATTAGTCATAAGAGAACAATCTCTCTAAAACTACAATAATGAGAGAAACAATGTCAAAAGTTTTAATGATGTGTTTACCATGAGGAGCAAATTTCATTTTGTTCAAAAGCAAGTTGAATTTTGGACATTTTTTTGATGGCCTAGGGTGGTTATGGAGGTAGTTGGATATTACAATATATAAAGAGGTATCAAGATGTCATTTTTCTCATAATTTTCTCTTACCTCAATTTTGGGCAGCTCTCAAAAAAGTTTTTCAACAAAGAAAAACTATAATTAGAATTTAGAGGTGACAACTCATGACAACAAGCGTCCTACTAGAGCTCTATATGGAATTCAAGATAGGCGAGTACGACTCATTTCATCCATTTTTTATTTATGAGTGGAACATGCCTTATTATTTTATATGAATGTAGAATTAGAGTAGATTATTTGATAGTTGGTTATCTAGTTGTTTCATGAGTGGGTTTTCCTACTATGTTTCATTTTTCCTTGTGTTATCATTCCAACCTAATGATTAAGGCAAGTGGAAGTTTGAACATCAATATATCTAGTTGACAAAGTATTTCCTTAATTCCTTCAGATTTCATGGTTCTTCTGTTTGTCTTGATTGTTATTTCGAACCTTTCAGTTCATTTCTACTTTTATTCTCTAGAAGGTGGGACCTTCTAGAGTGATGATATCCTCTTTCATTTTTTTTGGAAGGCCGACCTTTTCAGAGGGATATTGTTCATCAATTTTCTGGAGGGTAATCTTTTATCAATGCGTGCACTTCTTCAGTTATTTCTTCCCCTTATACTATTCTTGATGACTCATGGGCAGTGCGGTTTGGATATCACCTTATGGACGAACGATCTCCGAATAGTATCTCAAGGAATAATGAAATGGTTTTTGATGGGTTTTGGAGGGGATAACACTTATCCAGACACAGTAAAAAACATCAACCAAAACCGATTATGCCATAAGATATTTTCATTCGTATTGGACTAAGTAAATAAACAAAGAACGATAAAGCTTTTTCTATGTCAATCCAAATCTGTTCAAGCACTTCACCACGAGCTTAATAGCGATCACTAAAAAACAATCAACAAACTCCTTCCTACTAAGGTCAAAGGCTGTGCGAATTTCCCAACACTTGGGAAGGATTCTCTTTTATCCATGGTATGTTAAAACCTTGATATTAAAGGAGTGAATTTTAATGATGTGTTTACCACAAGGATTGAATTTTGATGATGTGTTTACCATGAGGAGTGAATTTTGTGTGGGTTTTTCTAAGGTGAAAACCATATGTAAGAGAGTCACCCTATGGCCGAAGATGTCACAATGTGGCTGGAGGTGTCACACCATGATGACCCTTACATATTGGATTTTCGCAAAGGGAAATATATTACCTATGAGCGCTATACCATAACCAAGGACGTCACACCGTGATGAGTTACCTTTGCATTATATATCAGAAACCTTAAGTATTTCCTTTGATTTTTCACAGAGGAAAGGTTGGTCACGCTATGAGGAGGCATTACGACTTGGGGTGTAAAAATCATGATCGTGAAGGAGAGGCCATAGCAAGGTGCTATACCGCAGGGGCGAGGGCCACACCGTGGAGGGAAAAGGCCACATTGTGCAGGAGGAGGCCACGTCATGGAGGAGGAGGCCACATCATGATGGCCTGGCTGTGAGGATTTTGGCTCATCCTAGGAGAGGCATGCCATATCGTGGCTTGGGAGGTTATGCCATGATGATTTGGGCTACGGAGTTTGTTGGTACTGGCTGTGGGATGTGCATCACACTGTAACCCAAGGGGACTATGCCGCGATAGGTGAACTCAAAAAGGCGTCACACCGCGACTCATATAGGTCATCTCATGACAGGGGCCTGCCCCAGTTTTTAAGTGAGGGGCACACCCATCTTTTAAGGGTTAGCCCCCTTCAGTTTTAGGTCAAGCAAGCCATGAGGAGAGCCATTTTGACTGATTCTCCCTTGTTTCTTCCTCCAGTTTGACCCCCTCAGTTAGGGGTGATTTCTTGATGATTCTGTGGTATATTTGAGGTAACTTCTTCCTCTCCTCCCTCCATTTTATCCCCCTTTGTTTCTCACTGATTTGGGAATGATTTGAAATAAGGCATGGTATCGATTCCACTGAATCATAGTGTAAATGAGTTGAGATGATGGGCCTTTCATGTGGCTTGACTTGAGGATGTCCCAGGAGGGATATCACACACTGTTGGTTTCTATTTTGTTTAAGTCATGCCGCTGTCCTTGTTTATTTAAGGGTTTTTATTAAATTGGATGGAATCAGTGAGTGACTGAGTGCCATGTGATATGGATTTTATTCATAGATGTATGTTGCTCGAGGTTTTAGCATCGCTATACCACCCAATGATCTTTTAGGTAATTATACCCTTTTTAATTAAATTAAATAATGAATTATAAACAATTATAGTTAATTATTTATATGCTTTGTCTTGAGATAGGAGCTCAGGTCTTGATATTAGCTTGGATGAGCTTAGGCAAGGGTGGCCAAGCTTGCTTAAAGGGAATAACTCTGATTACAGTAAGTGATCCCTGAACATCTCTTTAAAGTTCATGCCCCATATTATACAAAATGTGATATGTGGTCTGACCACTTGTGTGTGATCAATCTTTAAATAAATGAATTGTTTCCTTAAAATTCATATGGATAGAACAAAAGTGTCAAGGGTCACGATGAACGTTTGAATACTAGCTTGGGGAACCAGTTGCTGATGATCATAGAATTTACTATAAATACGTGTGATGAGAGATGTAGACCCTAGAAGAGTGTCAATGAGATGAATGAAACATAGTGGACCTTGAGATAACTTCCCTTATTCCTCTCAGTGTATGGGAGAGTGATAGATTTAAAATGGTTGGCCTATGGGTACACTATATGGAACCTTGAAATGCCTTAGATCCGTATGGATCAATGATTGTGTCAGGAGAGTATTCCTCCTCCACTGACATGTGTGTGTATTCCAGTGAATATAACATGGAAAGGATTTTGTGCATGGGATTGGTGAGAGGACCAACCTAGCTTGGCTTGGATGATATATGAGTGTTCTGCCTATGTTGTATCACCATTGAGGCCAATTAGGCCATGATACGATCATGGAAATGTCGAGGGAAGTGAGATAGGTGCTATGCCCCATGAGTAGTGATGTTGGGGATGTGATAGAGGAGTCCATATAGGGTGTTCAGACCTTAATGTGACCTAGGGGACCATGGAGGGTGCCCCAGTTTAGTGTTGTCCCAAAAATGGATTTGTATAGGGAGGCTACCATGGTGATATCCCAGTATAAAAGTGGATGAGGATATGTTGTGTGCTTGAGAGGCCAACCTAGGTATTGTATTTGGATTTTGTATGTATAGAAAAACCCTTGGTTGAGGTGATATGAGATGTTATTGGATGGGTCACTTTCCCCCTGAGTGTCTATATATGTATGATATATTTCCATGTGGGATGATCCCCCCAAGCATTTATATAGAGAGATATATGGGTGAGGTGCTATTCCCATCGATTATGTTATATGGAGATACACTGGTGGGGAACTATTCCCCCTAATTATTATATATTGATAAATACAGGGAGAGGCGCGTATCCCCTTAATTACATATGATACATGGAGATATACGAGTGGGGCACGTATCCCCTCTATAGCGACCCAAACTTCTCATATATGGTTATTACATCTTTTTAGATGAATATTCATTATATTACACAAAAACACGCCCGAGGACTGTAATAGTTTAGTGCCTTTGGAAACTTGGAAGACAATCTTCTTAATTTCATGAAAGATCTTCAATGTCTCCCATAAAGATCTTCCCCTTTAGTACTCTTCAAAAAGATACCCTACTTAAAAAAATTTCTTCATAACCTAGGAAAAGGAAACACAAGAAAGGGTGAACTCAGATTCTCAGTAAGAGTAAACAAGGGAGATACATAAGCATAACATGAACATAAGGGAATGAGAACATGATTATAAAATGTGAAAATCATGCCCTACATATCAAAGATCATAATCTTGAGTCATGACATAAAGATTGACAGTTTATAAGACATGAATCATTAGGGAACTAAAAAATATGAGACATGAGCGCATAATATTGGCACAAGACATTGATTTGTGGCATACATATAAGCATATAAAATCTTATGTCAAGGTTACCCACCATGAAATTTATAACATTTCAGGATTGGGATAACCACCCGTCTACCTGCTTTGGGCTAGGGATAACCTCCCATGTATCCTCTTTCAAGCTTGGGATAACCTCTCATGTACCCTATTTTGGGCTTGGTATAACCTCCCATGTACCATTTGAGTTCATATAACATTAATCATTACCCAATTCATTGGAGAGAGATATAGGTCCCACCTATCACATAATCCATACATTTGTGTGCCAAAAGATCATAAAACTTTCATCGTATCATAATCCATGAAAAGAAATGGGTTTCATAAAACATTTCATCATAGAATAACCTCTGGAAAAGAAACGGGTTTCAAAATCATTTCATCATCTCATCATATCATAACCCATAAAAAAGAAACATGCTTTATAAACATTTTATTATGGTATAACCTGTGGAAGAGAAACATGTTTCATAATCATATTGTCATCATAAACACAAACCATTCAGAGGAAGAATAAGAATGGAATCCTTGTATTATATCCCTATTAAAGCATAAATAACCTCAAAGTATGTCATCTTAAATGGAGAATGATTTTGAAATAAAAACCACTTGGAACATTTCTCGAGGAAAGTAACATTTCTTTGAAAATCATCTTTTTAAAACATAAAACATTTTTAAAACCCTTTTCTTTAAAAATAAACTTTCAAACTTATAAATTAAACTTCAAAATAAATAATGGCCGTGATGGTGGGAAATTCCATTCATGATGTATATGTTAAAAGAAAAATTCCATTTACATTTTCTATAAAAGCCAAACGAGCATTGTTTTTGAAAATGACATGAATATCACTTTTAAAACATTTTTAAAAAGTCAATAATGGGTAAAAAATGAATTTAATAAATCATTTGAATAATTTTAAAAACATTTTTTAAAACATTTTTAGGAAACATGGTTTTGGAAGAAAAATGGTTTTTGACCGAAAAGAGAAATAAAGATGATTTTTCTTAAAAAAATTATTTTGAACTCTTGAGTACATAAAGAGAGGAAAATGAAGGGAAAATATATATTCTCATGGAATAACCAGAGTAGAAGAAATTTCATGAGTTTTTTAGAGACAAATCATAATATTTCATCATTGGAAGCATAATCATAAGCAATCCTGATAAATGTTGAGATTGTAACATAAAACCCTTACCACTTTGGTAACTTTGAATCATAAGACCCATAAAGGAGTGATTCTAAAAATGATATGTAAATCCCCATAATTTTAATGATAATAAATATAAAATACATTCATAGATAGTATATACACCACATATAACAAACAAGTGGTGAATATGACATGTATCTCACAGAAGTAAAAAGTGAGATGAAAATCTCTTACCACTTTAGTAATCTTTTGAATTGTAAGCACCAATAAAGAATAACTATAACATATTGTTATTTTTTTCAGGTACTCCTTGACCCCTATTTTTTTTATTCTCTGGTTGGGGTTTGTCTCAGGTTGTTTTAGGAGAAAATTTAAAAATATTGGAACATTCTGGGCTGTGCACAGTTGGCGCACAATTTTCTCAAACCATGTGCCCACCCAGGGTAAACTATGAAAACCCACATAATAGGGGTTTGCACAGCTGGTGTGTGGTTTGAAAAACCGTGCTCCCACCTAGTAGAAACCATGCACCCCATTATAGGGTCTCATGGTTAGGGCGAATGGTTTGATAAACCGTGTGGCCCATCCTAGCTAACCGTGCAAACAATGATTATTAATTCCAAAAATTTATTAAAAATTTATTGAACCCCCTTTTTACCTCCCGTTGGGACCCAAATATTCTTGGATCAATTTCTTAGGTCTTAGAAGCTCTCAAGGACCCATTTTGGCTCATTCAAACCCTTTCCAAGGCGGACCGAAGCTTGGAAAACGTCATCTAATTCCTCTCTAGTAAGAGATATTCTCCAATTCTCTATCTCCGACTCTCTTCTTCTCTCCTCTTTAGGGGTTTTTAGATATTATTTTTTTGAGAGATCTAAACTCCTTTGTTTTAGATTTTGAATCTAAGTTTGATTTTTGGATCTCCGTGGCCAACGTTCTTCATTGAAGTTTCCCATTGCGGGCATTGCGATACACGATCCCATGATCCCAAGGTAGGTGGTTCCGTATAAGCATGGAAAATTAATTTAACCTTTAATTGCTTGATTGTTTTAATCACTTTTAATTGTATTGTGAAAACCCAATTTGATGAAAATTGGGTTTTAAATTGAAATGTTATGGATTTTGGGGAAAACCCCCAATTCCAATGAATTGGGGTGTGATTTGGATTTAATAGAAATTGATGAAATTTGTGAAATTGATTTGATAAATTGATTTTGAGAAAAGTGGATTAAATTGGTTTGATAAGAACCCATGTTTTATTTTATCTTTAAAAGGCTTGAATTTATTAAAAACCCATGTTTTGTTTTTAAAGAGAAATTAGCATATTGAAATGGAAAATGGGGAAATTGTATTTTGAATAGTTTTGAAATAATTTTCCCATTATTGATTGTTGTTTGAACACATTCAAGACCAGGTAGTTAGTGAGTTATTTGGGACAAATACGTTAGATTGAAATTTCCCTAGCAATAGATTAATGCTTTACAACTCTATCAAAAACCTATTGGTAGATCTTATCCCTAGTGGGATGTTGGTTAGTCTACTTTTTCCAATGTCATAGGTCCGTGTGTGCACATTTCCATTATCGCTACATGAGCGTGTGAGGATCCCATAACCTAGAACCATCGTACCTCTTGGAAGATGACCATGTTTCTCATTTGTGAATTATTGTGATATACATATATGCCATTGTTTGTAAAACTACTTTACACATGCCTTGTGAATTGTATAAACTATTTTAAATAATTTTTTTATTAAGATATTGTTTTAAATGTTTTCATCAATTGGAATGAATAACATGTTTTTATTTAAATATGAAATTGTACTGCTATGCCTATTTTATTTGAAATTGAAAGCATGTAATGGTTTATTATTATCAGAATCTTATTATGTAATATTTGGTGAGAACCTACTGGGATTTTAGCTCACACCCTACCTTTTCCTTTGGAAATTTGTATATTTTATTATGCTAGGTTTGAGTAAGGGGAAAACACCACTTAGACGTGGTGGTTGTTGATCTTTTGGGCTTGGAGTGCTGTGTCCGTTGGGACTTGGGCTATTTTCTTATTTTTATGGTAATTTGATGATATACTGTTTGGGTTTTTCATACCTGTTTGACTTATGGTACTGTTATCCATATGGAGTTTTCTTTTGAGCATAATGATATGTGTCTGTTTCTTCTGCTATTTATATGAAAAAATAATCCCCTCTTTCATATTGTATAATACCATGTGCTAGTCACTAACCTGTGGGGATTAGGAATTCCCTTCGGGCTATGTGTAACGCCCCGACCCCTGTTACCCAGAGTCGTTGCCTTATTACATAACATTGGCATGATCACAAGAAAGATCAAATCTCGAAAGACCGATTGGTTTAGTAGCCTTGGAAACACTAGATATATTCATAAGTTTTACATTATATCATAAAATGAAAAAAACTATTACAACAACATAATGTTTCCACAGTCCACACTATAATCCCCTCATAATATCCCTGCAGGTCATTCATAACTTACATCTTCACATCCTGGGAAAAATAAAACATAGAAAAGGGGTGAGCTCAAATGCCCAGTAAGGATAACAATATAGCGGAACATTCAAAAATAAGCATAAACATTTAAGGCAATGAATTACTAAAACAAAAGCCTTTTAAACTTGAACTTCAACATAGTATGACAAAAGTAAAATGAAATAATGCCATTTACTTGTTCACATGGATATTCTACTAATCGAATAATCACATGCAAAATCAATAACCACTTTCATAATGTTGGAATGCATAAGGCTAAACTTTAATTACTTTTCAAGGCCTCGTCCCAAGACCTTGGGGCTAACTGTAACCGGAACCCAACCCGGAGTGCCTCTAATAACCGGACACCAACCCGGAGTGCCTCTAATAACCGGACACCAACCCGGAGTTCCTCTAATAACCGGACACCAACCCGGAGGGCTTACTTTTACCAGTCCCCAACCTGGAGGGCTTACTTTAACCAGTCCCTAACCTGGAGGGCTTACTTTTACCAGTCCCCAACCTAGAGGGCTTACTTTAACCAGTCCCCAACCTGGAGGGCTTACTTTAACCAGTCCCCAACCTGGAACATACTTGTCCAACACATTCATATGAAGTAAAGATTGAAATATAACATAAACATTCTTATTGGAACTAGCATACGAAATGTCAATACTTTCACCATAAACTATGAATGGTATAAAAATAGCACATCCACAGTCAAACATATCACAAAACCTTCAAAACAATATAGAAGTTTTGTATCATAATAAATCAACTTCAAATAATCTTAAAACCCATCAAAGGATGTTGACATAGATGAAATCAAAATTCTTTTTAAAGAAATATCTCCTTTTATTTTGAAATCATTTAAGATCCATATAAAATCAGACATTTTCTTTGAAAATAATCTTATAAGCTTTTAAGGGAAGCTTTGAAGATTTTATAACGGCGGAAAATAACCGCACCCGCCGTATAAGTTAAAAAAAACATTCTTATCTTAATTCTGTCGAAAAGGTTAAAAAGCACCTTGTTTGGAAAACGACGGAAAGATTCCCTTATAAACCTATTATAAAAAGTCAAACAAGGGTATAAATGAATTTAACCCATATTCTTTTAAATATTAAAAATGTTTTGAAATACATTTTGAAGAAACATGGATGTGGATGATAACGAGATCCCAGTAGATTATTACGTATAAACAACCTCAGATAATGAAGAGATTTTGAAATAACCCTTACCAGTTTGGTAACTTATGAAACATACAACCCATGAAAGAGGTATCATACAATGAATATGTAAGTACACATAAATTAGAGTTTATTACACAAAGAATATAATTATGGGCAGTACATACACCACACAAAAGGTAATGGTGGCAATATGGCATGAATCTCATGAGAATAAGGGGTGAGATGAAAACCCCTTACCACGTTAATCAACTGAGTCGTATGGCCAAAAGTTAATAACCACCAAATGATTTACAGAATAAAATGAATATAAATAGAATCATGATAATATATATCAAATGGCAGTACACAATACACCACTTTCAATAATTTAGTGGCGAACAATGGAAATCTCACGGAATTGAAAGTGAGATAAGAAAATCCCTTACCTTGTACTTTTCCTTGGTTGGGGTAGGTTAACCTCCTGTATAATGGTGAAATAATTGTTATTAAATTATACAAGAATCATATATATTAATATGATATCATATATGATCTTTTAATATTGATTTGATAATAATATCTTAGTATTATCGTTGTTTCGGGCGTTAACTTACTTGTTTTCTTTTGTATGTTTTGTTACGTAAGACATGTTTGTAAAGGATAGGTTGTATATTATTCAAATCCAGAATGGTATAAAGTCCTTAAACATCATTTTTAAATCATCAAATGATAATTATACTTGAATGGATACGATGGAGGATGAATCTCATCGCGTTCGTGGAGACGGTAGTCCGTACGTACGCACGAACGCAACTTCCATTTAATTTTTATTTTAAAAGAATTGAATACAAATGATACTTAGGTATATTACTATTACAGTATAATATAATATTTTATATATGTTACTTAAGTTCATTAACACCATCCTTTATACGTTCCATGTGTGGTATGAACGAGTCATATCATTTTAAGGGGGCGGTAGTCCGCACTTCCTCAAATGAAATTATCGTATGTATATACAACATGAAACGAATAATGGTATGAAATAAAATGGAATTACAGAAGCTTATATATAAAATATATATCATTAATATCATATTTAATTACAGTTCCATCATAATGGCCACCATGAGAGGCGGTAAGATGTATTTGAACAATCATCGTTTCGTAAGGCGTTAGTTTGCCATCCACAGAAACATTATGTTCATCATCCATTAGATGGAGTTGTGTGTATGTGTAGTTTGAATACATCTTATAACAACATCCTAGTATATTGAGGATACTGGTGTTGTTACAAAAGAAAGGAAATAAAAAGAGTTTGGGGGTTGGAGAAGCAAAATAAATGAAAATAATTTAACAGAAATCGTTACCTTTAATTTAGGTAACTCACTTTGGTTGGAACCAAAGGACTTCTTGAAATGCTTTCTGCCTAAGGGGAAGCTTCAAGGAGGAGGAGAGGGATGTGAGGAGCTTAGTTGGGCAGAGTTTGGACGAGCCAAGTGGCTTGAGAGGTGTGAGGAATGAGTAGAAGTGGTCTCCTTTTATAAGGGAGAGGAGGGGCTCTTTAGGAAAGAGTGAAAGTATTACTTTATAATATAATTATATTCGGTTTATAATGGTCCAAAAATCATTGAGGCCGAAGATAAGATGACTCATATTCTAAATAACATCAACCAATAAGAATTGGACAGGTTTTAGATAATATTTTAATCATTATAATCTTATTTATTTAAATGATTTATTAATGAGGTAAACATTGCATCACTATTGTGTCATTAATAATTTAACTTATTTGATGTCTAAAAATTATAAATAAAATATCATTATGTAGGAAATCTTTTTATCTTTCTAATGAATATTTATAATCGAAAATCCACCATGTATAACCCTATTTAAAAATTGTTCTTCTAAAAGATGTAAGCTTATGCCATTTTTATTTTTATTTTAACTTTATTAATATAAAGTGTCCCTACCACATACAAGTGGCTCCAAGGGGTCCCCAAATTGACCCAAGGATGCTCATGGTCGGGTATGTGTCCACTAATAAGGTTAGGACACGTTTTAGGGTAATTTTGTATTATTATAATATTATTTTTTAACCCTTATTTACCGGATTTACCCTTAACCATGGTAAATAAAATATTTACCACAATAATTATTCAAAATGTCTAAAAATAAAAGTTACCTATTTACACAATTTGGACATCCTGATTCCAAATATGGAATCCATTTTTCTAAATTCAAAACACAGAAGTGGCATAAATTAATTTAAAATTAATTCCCGCTGTCAAAACAAAAAGCGTGTTTTTAAGAGATAATAACTATCAAAAGATTGACACTTGTTTATGTTCGGTTTAATTGTAAAATTATGTCCAATGACCAACATTATATTAAATGGTAAAAATATATTCTAAATATACTTTAAAACTACTAAAATTCATAATTTATCACTATTAATTATTTTGATTAAAAAAGTTGTTTTTAATTAAAATTTAGTAATTTTCACTATTCATCAAAATATGAAAGTTATCCGAAAAGTACCAAAATTTCACCTTAGGCTAAATTCGATATTCCGAATCCAAAAATGAAGTCCATTTTAAAATATAAAATATATATAATTTCAAAATTTAGGTATTACTATTCATAACGGCTAGTTTGATTGGTTGTGGCGTGTGTTAAAACTCAAGGTTGCGTACAACACACGCTACTATTTTATTCAAAGGAAAGCGTACCGTGGAAGCTTGGGATGTTTCATTTAAATTTTTTTTTTGATGTCCCAATTTATTCAGATAGTTTAAAATATTTTATTTAAAAAGGTTTCACTATTAAAGTTGATAAAAGTGCAATACTGAAAATGAATCTGTTCTTGCATTATGACTAAGAAACTCATAATAGGGATTCTAAAATTATAAGGATTATATAAAGTTCAAAATGTTGTTAATACTATTCATGACCTCTTTTAATGGATTTTTTTTGTACGTCATGGTGTGATTGAACTCGGTGTTGCGTGTAGTGCAAGTTATTGAATTATTTTTAAGAAATAACACACTATGAAATCCTGGGGTGTTACATTCTCCCCTCCTTCAATAAATTGCGTCCTCGCAATTTGAAATTGTTCTTCGAAAATAAAAGGTTGAAAATAGAAAATATCTTTGTGGGAAAACCCACATCGGAAATTAGGTTACTAAAATTTAGTCTTAATATGAGGAAAAGAGAAATGAAAGAGTCACCACCAAATTATGATCTCGATTAGGAGAACATTGGTGGCAATTAGAGACATATAATTGGAGGAAAAACGTAAATATTTATAGGTAGTGATTGAGATCATCAATCACAAACAAGTGTATAATTGAGGTCCTTAAATTCATCAATCTATGATGATTTGAAATACCATCGGTTCAACAAAACATAGGGTATTAGGATAACACATTTTTGACGTTTCAAAATATCATAGTTGAAATCCCACATCGAAAAATGAATTAACGAGGCCTCTATTTAAAATAAAGAGTGGAAAGTATGAAGATTACCAAAAATAACACATACTAGGGTTCCATGTAGGAAAATATGGATATGGAAGAGAAATCTAACCATCAATTATTTGATGGAGAGTGGTAGAGAACATGGCTATGAAAAGGCCAACAATCCCAAAGCCATGAATTAATGATGATTTAAGGTACCATCTAGGACAACATTTTTGTTCTAAGTTCCTTTTATTAATGTTGAGGAATATATTTATGAGATTGGCTAAGATCATAAGGAGATATACTTACTTTATAATTAGAGTTTTATCCATTAATAAATTTCTACCACAAACTCATCTTTCACTCTAAAAGATAATAGAATGTAATTTTTTTTATTTATACTATTCGTACAGGGTTCCAAAATAAATGAATTTATAATTCATCTACCAGATCTTTAAAAAAACAACATTATTTAATCCAGGACATCTCGTGGGCCAGTGGTAGGTGATACACCCTTGTCGCCCTTCGGTTGCGGGTTCAAGTCTCGCAGCCTTGCCGGACGCGACGGGTTGCCGCCCGACCTCTGGGTTGTCCTTTTATGGTAATCCAAACTAGAACTATCCAAAATACTTCTGTCCAAACTCACAGTCCAACATTTATAAGGAAGGTAAACATAATATAGATCCTTTTTACCCCGTAATAGCATATGAATACCTTCATCTTGTATTCTTTTAATAAACTGAAACATCTTGAATTACCATATTCCTTATTGATTACATTCATGCTCCCCTATTCCATATAGAATGCTGGATATACTTCATCAATCCAAAAATGTTTTAAACCCCAAAAAAATGATGGAATATACAAATCATTAATCAGTTTCAAGGTAGTCAAGAATATCCAACATAATTTATCCAAATCAATCATGTATTATTCTAAAATCACTAACTCGGTATCATAACCATATTATGGTTTATCTTTCTCTCAACCATATATTTTCCAAAAATTTATCCTGCTATTGAGTCACTTTTCTTTGTTCCACACAATCTCAAGTCCTTAATGAAATAGTACTGCAGTACAATCCTTATATACTCCATAATTATTATAACAAGTACATTGTTGATACAACACTCAATTGACATAATCAACATAAGAACTCTAATCATTCCTCTTCTTCTGTGGTAGTATCATAACTTGATTATTATCCAATAACATCATTTGCGGCATAGTCTGATGACTGGGGCATAGGTTCGCGTAGTGTCCAAACTCCTTGCAAATGAAGCATTGTACATTTGAAACCATTTTCTCACCCTTGCAGTCACGTAATTTGTGCCCTTTTCCTCCACACTTATAACAAACTCCCATTCCTTTCAGGAAAGTTCCAGGGTGTTTCTTCCCACAGTTACCACATATGGGAAAATTCTTCTTTTCCCTCTTCCCTTTATCCATTTTTCTCTCTTCCATCATTTTCTTCTCTTGCTTCCCTTCAAAGCCATAGGACTCAGTAAACTCTTTACTTATCTTATCAACACATGATATTATTTCTTCATATGATGATAATACATGGGAGACTATTTCTCTTATCAATTCTAGCTTAAGACCATGAAAGATATGATCCTTCCTTCTCTTTGGATCATGTGCATTTCTGGAGTTCTCATTCCTTCTACTGGGCGCCATTTCTAAACAATGGCATAAACTAGATCAGTTTATGAATCAAAATACATAATCCCATACTTATAAAACACTTAACATAAATTGAACTATTTATGGATATAATCCATAATCATAAAAATGTTTTCTTTGAGGAAGTATATACTCATAAACCCTTCATAATGATTTGTAAGAAAATGAGAGTTATCCTAAGCATATCCCCCGGGAGTGTCGTAACCAAGAGTGCAGCAAGGCCCGTTGTCGTGCACCAGTTCCCGTTCGAGTCTAGCTCAAAGTGGTGTTTTCGGGTTTTACCCCTAGGTACATCTGTGCCAGAGCCGCCTCTACCTGCTCGTATCCAGACAGGGATGTATTGCTCGAAAAACTCACAAAATCTCTACGATACCAAAATTCTAGGAAGTTCTTCTATACTAATCATGAAAGTTCATCTTAGGTCTACGTGCTCTAATCAGAGTTTATCTAAATCTAGTTTCCAAGGTTTGTACTAAACTTCCTCTGATACCAACTGTAACGCCCCGACCCCTGTTACCCAGAGTCGTTGCATTATTACATAACATTGGCATGATCACAAGAAAGATCAAATCTCGAAAGACCGATTGGTTTAGTAGCCTTGGAAACACTATATATATTCATAAGTTTTACATTATATCATAAAATGAGAAAAACTACTACAACAACATAATGTTTCCACAGTCCACACTATAATCCCCTCATAATATCCCTGCAGGTCATTCATAACTTACATCTTCACATCCTGGGAAAAATAAAACATAGAAAAGGGGTGAGCTCAAATGCCCAGTAAGGATAACAATATAGCGGAACATTCAAAAATAAGCATAAACATTTAAGGCAATGAATTACTAAAACAAAATCCTTTTAAACTTGAACTTCAACATAGTATGGAAAAAGTAAAATGAAATAATGCCATTTACTTGTTCACATGGATATTCTACTAATCGAATAATCACATGCAAAATCAATAACCACTTTCATAATGTTGGAATGCATAAGGCTAAACTTTAATTACTTTTCAAGGCCTCGTCCCAAGACCTTGGGGCTAACTGTAACCGGAACCCAACCCGGAGTGCCTCTAATAACCGGACACCAACCCGGAGTGCCTCTAATAACCGGACACCAACCCAGAGTGCCTCTAATAACCGGACACCAACCCGGAGGGCTTACTTTTACCAGTCCCCAACCTGGAGGGCTTACTTTAACCAGTCCCTAACCTGGAGGGCTTACTTTTACCAGTCCCCAACCTGGAGGGCTTACTTTAACCAGTCCCCAACCTGGAGGGCTTACTTTAACCAGTCCCTAACCTGGAACATACTTGTCCAACACATTCATATGAAGTAAAGATTGAAATATAACATAAACATTCTTATTGGAACTAGCATACGAAATGTCAATACTTTCACCATAAACTATAAATGGTATAAAAATAGCACATCCACAGTCAAACATATCACAAAAACTTCAAAACAATATAGAAGTTTTGTATCATAATAAATCAACTTCAAATAATCTTAAAACCCATCAAAGGATGTTGACATAGATGAAATCAAAATTCTTTTTAAAGAAATATCTCCTTTTATTTTGAAATCATTTAAGATCCATATAAAATCAGACATTTTCTTTGAAAATAATCTTATAAGCTTTTAAGGGAAGCTTTGACGATTTTATAACGGCGGAAAATAACCGCACCCGCCGTATAAGTTAAAAAAAACATTCTTATCTTAATTCTGTCGAAAAGGTTAAAAAGCACCTTGTTTGGAAAACGACGGAAAGATTCCCTTATAAACCTCTTATAAAAAGTCAAACAAGGGTATAAATTAATTTAACCCATATTCTTTTAAATATTAAAAATGTTTTGAAATACATTTTGAAGAAACATGGATGTGGATGATAACGAGATCCCAGTAGATTATTACGTATAAACAACCTCAGATAATGAAGAGATTTTGAAATAACCCTTACCAGTTTGGTAACTTATGAAACATACAACCCATGAAAGAGGTATCATACAATGAATATGTAAGTACACATAAATTAGAGTGTATTACACAAAGAATATAATTATGGGCAGTACATACACCACACAAAAGGTAATGGTGGCAATATGGCATGAATCTCATGAGAATAAGGGGTGAGATGAAAACCCCTTACCACGTTAATCAACTGAGTCATATGGCCAAAAGTTAATAACCACCAAATGATTTACAGAATAACATGAATATAAATAGAATCATGATAATATATATCAAATGGCTGTACACAATACACCACTTTCAATAATTTAGTGGCGAACAATGGAAATCTCACGGAATTGAAAGTGAGATAAGAAAATCCCTTACCTTGTACTTTTCCTTGGTTGGGGTTGGTTAACCTCCTGTATAATGGTGAAATAATTGTTATTAAATTATACAAGAATCATATATATTAATATGATATCATATATGATCTTTTAATATTGATTTGATAATAATATCTTAGTATTATCGTTGTTTCGGGTGTTAACTTACTTGTTTTCTTTTGTATGTTTTGTTACGTAAGACATGTTTGTAAAGGATAGGTTGTATATTATTCAAATCCAGAATGGTATCAAGTCCTTAAACATCATTTTTAAATCATCAAATGATAATTATAATTGAATGGATACGATGGAGGATGAATCTCATCGCGTTCGTGGAGACGGTAGTCCGTACGTACGCACGAACGCAACTTCCATTTAATTTTTATTTTAAAAGAATTGAATCCAAATGATACTTAGGTATATTACTATTACAGTATAATATAATATTTTATATATGTTACTTAAGTTCATTAACACCATCCTTTATACGTTCCATGTGTGGTATGAACGAGTCATATCATTTTAAGGGGGCGGTAGTCCGCACTTCCTCAAATGAAATTATCGTATGTATATACAACATGAAACGAATAATGGTATGAAATAAAATGGAATTACAGAAGCTTATATATAAAATATATATCATTAATATCATATTTAATTACAGTGCCATCATAATGGCCACCATGAGAGGCGGTAAGATGTATTTGAACAATCATCGTTTCGTGAGGCGTTAGTTTGCCATCCACAGAAACATTATGTTCATCATCCATTAGATGGAGTTGTGTGTATGTGTAGTTTGAATACATCTTATAACAACATCCTAGTATATTGAGGATACTGGTGTTGTTACAAAAGAAAGGAAATAAAAAGAGTTTGGGGGTTGGAGAAGCAAAATAAATGAAAATAATTTAAGAGAAATCGTTACCTTTAATTTAGGTAACTCACTTTGGTTGGAACCAAAGGACTTCTTGAAATGCTTTCTGCCTAAGGGGAAGCTTCAAGGAGGAGGAGAGGGATGTGGGGAGCTTAGTTGGGCAGAGTTTGGACGAGCCAAGTGGCTTGAGAGGTGTGAGGAATGAGTAGAAGTGGTCTCCTTTTATAAGGGAGAGGAGGGGCTCTTTAGGAAAGAGTGAAAGTATTACTTTATAATATAATTATATTCGGTTTATAATGGTCCAAAAATCATTGAGGTCTAAGATAAGATGACTCATATTCTAAATAACATCAACCAATAAGAATTGGACAGGTTTTAGATAATATTTTAATCATTATAATCTTATTTATTTAAATGATTTATTAATGAGGTAAACATTGCATCACTATTGTGTCATTAATAATTTAACTTATTTGATGTCTAAAAATTATAAATAAAATATCATTATGTAGGAAATATTTTTAGCTTTCTAATGAATATTTATAATTGAAAATCCACCATGTATAACCCTATGTAAAAATTGTTCTTCTAAAAGATGTAAGCTTATGCCATTTTTATTTTTATTTTAACTTTATTAATATAAAGTGTCCCTACCACATACAAGTGGCTCCAAGGGGTCCCCAAATTGACCCAAGGATGCTCATGGTCGGGTATGTGTCCACCAATAAGGTTAGGACACGTTTTAGGGTAATTTTGTATTATTATAATATTATTTTTTAACCCTTATTTACCGGATTTACCCTTAACCATGGTAAATAAAATATTTACCACAGTAATTATTCAAAATGTCTAAAAATAAAAGTTACCTATTTACACAATTTGGACATCCTGATTCCAAATATGGAATCCATTTTTCTAAATTCAAAACACAGAAGTGGCAGAAATTAATTTAAAATTAATTCCCGCTGTCAAAACAAAAAGCGTGTTTTTAAGAGATAATAACTATCAAAAGATTGACACTTGTTTATGTTCGGTTTAATTGTAAAATTATGTCCAATGACCAACATTATATTAAATGGTAAAAATATATTCTAAATATACTTTAAAACTAATAAAATTCATAATTTATCACTATTAATTATTTTGATTAAAAAAGTTGTTTTTAATTAAAATTTAGTAATTTTCACTATTCATCAAAATATGAAAGTTATCCGAAAAGTACCAAAATTTCACCTTAGGCTAAATTCGATATTCCGAATCCAAAAATGAAGTCCATTTTAAAATATAAAATATATATAATTTCAAAATTTAGGTATTACTATTCATAACGGCTAGTTTGATTGGTTGTGGCGTGTGTTAAAACTCAAGGTTGCGTACAACACACGCTACTATTTTATTCAAAGGAAAGCGTACCGTGGAAGCTTGAGATGTTTCATTTAAATTTTTTTTTTGATGTCCCAATTTATTCAGATAGTTTAAAATATTTTATTTAAAAAGGTTTCACTATTAAAGTTGATAAAAGTGCAATACTGAAAATGAATCTGTTCTTGCATTATGACTAAGAAACTCATAATAGGGATTCTAAAATTATAAGGATTATATAAAGTTCAAAATGTTGTTAATACTATTCATGACCTCTTTTAATGGATTTTTTTTTGTATGTCATGGTGTGATTGAACTCGGTGTTGCGTGTAGTGCAAGTTATTGAATTATTTTTAAGAAATAACACACTATGAAATCCTGGGGTGTTACAAAAACTCTAAAAACCATCTCAATGAAGGTTATATGGTATATAAATCATATGGTATCCAACTTCATCCTATATCAAAACTACCCACATTTCTTAAATCATGAATCTCAGTGCCTTTATAGTGAGGGAATCACTCTTTTCCAAAGTATGTCTATTTGTTAAGGGAGTGTGAACTCTATTAAGTATGATTTATTTGTTATATGGGAAATTGCATCAATCAAGGTAACGTAAAATTCATAGATTGAGGGAATGTACCACATCACATGAGGAAGTTACTTACACCATAACTTGTATGCGGAGACATGTACCTTATCACAAAATTCAGGGTCAACGTAATTCCCAAATCATTCTCGATATATATGATCCATTACCTATGACTATGGGGTATTAATAAACTAAATAATTAGGTATGTGATTTTAAAATAATCTCAATCCCATCACCATGGGAGAATAAAACCTCATTTCTACTCTGATCCAGTCACCTAAACCAATTTTCTAATACTATGAATATAATTAACTGACTACCTAATAAATATTATAAATGGGATCTGGTAAATAAGGGGATAAAACCATCATCTTCAATATTAAATATCCAATATTGTACTACTTACATTTCAAATTCCAACACAGTTCGGAAAATATTGTAAAATACTAATATATACAGATATTGAGACATGTGGAGTCCCATTTGGTATTCTACATGGCACTATAAAGTTGAGGGGTTGATGTTTTTTGGGGGGAATATCCCCTCAAAATTAAAAAAGGTACAATAATATGGAACCATACTCAAACATCTAGGGTTTCTAACTAGGGTGAAGATAGAAATAGATTA
Organism: Viscum album; assembly: GCA_963277665.1. Lineage (NCBI taxonomy): Eukaryota > Viridiplantae > Streptophyta > Magnoliopsida > Santalales > Viscaceae > Viscum > Viscum album. The sequence continues at coordinate 1,271,093,077 of OY728164.1, forward strand.
GGGACCTATTGACTTAACGATCTGAATAGGCGAGTTAGTATAGAGGTAAAGGCTAGACCATTAGGTCTAGCCGGTGTACCCAATAGGGTTCCTAGGGAGTTCAACTAATCATATATTCCATGTTCTACTATGTTATGTCAGGCCAATTATCTACAACCATCTAGGATGGATGACCTCTCTATTGGGTTGGTCCTCTTAAAAGGGTCATCCAATGTCATGTGGACCTATTCAAGGACATACTCGTGTAGCTTGTTAATGAGAAATGGACTACCAACTAGTCACCCATTCGCTCGCCACATGATGGAAATATTTTAATTTAATCTAAGTTAATCCATAAAAAAATCCAAAAATAAAGTTCCTTCGCACATTAATAAAACCCTAAAACTGAATAAAATGGATATGCCGCCTCGAAACCAAATTAAGATGTCATATGTGTCCCCATAACTATCCACAATTATTATTGTCATCCATCTCATTCCACACTATCTTATCCTCTGCGAGATCTTGCATCCACCTGACCCCACCTCATATTCTTCTATTATCCTTTATCCAATCATTCCATATCATTAATCCTTTCCACCAACCACCCACAAACATGATATCAGTATCCATTATAACCTATTATGTTGGAAGAGAGTGGGTGTGAGTGTGAGTGGAAAAATTATGGGAGAAGTAAAGGAATTGTAGTATTCAAATTGGGAATCAAGTGGCCTTTCATGATGTACCTCTATTCTAAACAACATATTGGTTTTGATCCATGTCTGTACTGGAACATGGGTTGGGGAATGGTGTATAGTTAGTGTTTCATCTAGACACCCATTCTCTATCCTTAAATCTCAATTTTCAAACATTCATGTAATAAAAACAAAAACATTAGAGGATATAATTTTTTAAAATTATATTTTTCATGTTAATTTACCTAATAAAAAATATAACATGAAATTTTAAAAATAATTTTCATTTATAAAGTTGGATAAAAAATATTAAACTTACCTCAAGATTCTTTTATCGTAATCATGAAATTTACCTTTTCATTATGATATGATCACTCCCCCGACAACAAAATTAATTGGAATATCTATTTAACATTTATGATAAATGGTGGATAACCCATAGAAATAGGATAGTAATTATTTTATAAAACAAATATGATTTCCTAGGTTTCTTGTTAATGACCTAAAATAGGCCCGGCATGAGTCGAGAAACATAAACTAAAAAATAAAATCTCAAAATTTAATTTCCTTATCTTGAGTAATACTGTGTTGATAAATATTTTTATGGGGACATATTTGAGTTATATTGGAAATTTATATCATTCAATATTATTCTAAAAAAAATATATGTTGTTACATCCACACCACCTCTAATATTTTTCATACCAAAAAGCAGAATTAACTCAAACAGATAAGGGTGCTGAGTTTACATATGATTCTTAGAATCCCATGAACTCTCCAAATTATTCCACTACTAACATTTGAAAAAAGGTGGTATGAACCACCCATAAATGGTTTTTCTATATTAGTCCCTATTAATCAATATATACTACATGAATGTATCATCATATTCAATTTACATCTCACCGAATTTTATAATTTATAATCAATAATTCACATACCTTCATATCATTGACATTGGAATAATTTTCACAGCTAGTGAAAATTTGGGAGTAATATCATATGATAATAAACTTATACTACACTAAATGGAATCCATAAAAGTCCATTGAACATTAGGGAAAACATTATATCCTGAAAGAATTGCTGTAATTAACACCAATAAGATTCCTTTAAGGACGTATGGTCTTCTGACTCAAAATCCTATGGCCTCAATCTCCAATCCATGTACTACATATGATATGTTTTATCTATCCAAGTCAACTCTTGAATCAACCAAACCTTATTTATCATCTAACAAACTAGAACATGGTATATATGTGATGACTCTATGGTATCCTTCTATTAAAGAATACTCCTTCAACTTCTTTTATAAATGGGGAAAAATGTGTCTAATTATGAGTGATGTGATATTTTTTCATGTGAAAAAACATCACTAATGTTATGTTATAATCATATATCATATAAAAATAAATTACAAAACACTCAACATTCCATCATAATAATAAAAATTCCTCTTATTTTGGACGTCATTCAAGGATTGTAATGATCAAATCAACTAAATGTTGTTCTTGAAGGCTTCCTGCAAGCTTGTCCCAAAATGGGATGTGAATCAAGCATCTGAATTAGAAATAATCATTGTGGTTACTCTATTAAATAATTCAATCTCATTCATGTATAGACATCACAATATCTCTACTAAATTCTACTCTAAAATAGAGATGAAATGGGACAACATCTATACTAATTCAATGATCACCTAGATAGTATCATTAATCAAAAGTAAAAAATAATTCTCTATAAAATATTTCATCCATATATACTCTGAATCCTATAGTGCATCCTCAAGAGTTTTGTTCAAACTGGCTAGAACCCAGTGTTGAGTCTTTACCTAATAGCTGGTAAGTCACTGAGAGATGAATTCAATAACACCCATCCTTATGAATAACCACCAATACTGAAGCCTAATATCCTGATATGTCTTCATAATTCTTAGGTTTTCCCTTAAATAGGAAGTTTGATATTCACTCAGCACCCCTCGGATAGTCTAAGAAAAACTATTGTCTCCCTTGGTAAGAGGATTATGTTCTCTCCCCCTTTTCAAAAGTTCTTTAGGAATATCATGTGATATTATTTATTTACATAGGATATAATAATAAATATTTAGAGTTGAGCCCCCCTTACTCAGTGTAAAAATGTAGGGGATACCAATATTAAATAAAGGTAATAAATGTATCCTTCATAAAATAAAACTAACTAAATTGGTATTTGTTTCTTTAACATGAAACATCCCTCAAGTGCTTATATCACTAGATGAAATTGAGATTTATTATAAAGGCAATAGACCACAATGTTACCCATTCATAGAGGATAGAATATATTGATATAATAATCCTATATAAAGGTTATCCTCCACCTCTACATCATGTTGAGATATTATTCATAGAAAGTATACTTGCGTCTCTTGTTATCCATGTAAACAGAAAAGTACCTATTAAGAATGTAATGTATCTAGGTATTACAAAAAAACGATTGTATGCTACATTTAATAGGTCACATAGTTCCATTTGGTATGTCTCATCTACCTAAAACCACAACCAATCCACTCCTTCCATTGAATTTGAACATAACCTAACCTAGTTATTGAAACATCACAAAATACCATATACCCACCTGCTTCCTTAAGAAATCATAGAACAAGAGAACTGGTTAACTATAACAATCAGGATTGTATAAACAATAAGGAAATTTTTATTTATTTGATTTAAATAAATGATTATTTCACAATATAAATATATTTATAGTTTATTAGGCTCAATATACTATATTCATACTTTATCATAACAATACATTAGAACAAAATGTACATAAAAAATTCACATAATTAATTATTATTCCTTTAATTTTTTCCACAACACCATATGTAGCACTATAAACGTTTTTCTATTGAAATAGGGGATTAATATAATCAGGGAGATCAAATTCTTGATTAGGGGTAGCTTACATAGGTAGCTAAAATAGAATAATAATTATGTACATAATCTGGTAGGAACTAAGATATATTATCATTTTATAATAATTTATGTAAAAACATACCACATCTATAAAGATAGAAATAGATAATCATATAGATATAAATAATAGATCTCGTTATTTTTTAATGTATAATGAAAGACATCATAACCATAATGTCATGTCAAAATGCCATTATGTCACAGACAAATGGGTACACATATACTCAATAACAAAGACAGTTTGTCTCATGAAACCTATCGATGCATCAATTGGATAAATAATTCTATCCCCAACCCATTACATAAAAATTCCTATGAAAATATCAAATGAAATTAATGATTAAAAAATAATATTTAATATTTCATGAAGAAAAACATACCTCATCAAGACTATGTATCCTATATTATAAAATAATAAAAAAGTATACATATTTACAATATTTTCTTTGTCAAATAAATGATTAACATTCATGGTAAATAACATCCATTTTTTGATTATCAAAGATAGGGTATTTTCAAAACATTTATAAATTTTTATGTAGTGTAGTAAATATTATTAATATCATAGAAATAGCTGAAAATTTATAGAATATATAAATGACATAAAAAATTGATATTGAAGAAAATGATAATGTTAAAAATGATAATTTGAGAGTGACTTTTCCAAGATGATTAAGTTGATGTGTGTCTAGAAGGGGGTAGACTATAAAATATAACCATTTGTTAGAAATTAGTAAAACATGAACACAATATTTTCATATTATTTTAGGTTAGAACTATACAACAATAACTAATATACCTTGGTGAATAATTATATTTCAAAGGCTAATCAAAATATTTCATGTCTATAGTTCTCACAAACTACACTAACTTTTAATGCATAAAAGTTTAGAATCCCATGATCAATCCCATAAAGAATATGCAATCTTAGTGATTATTATAAACAAATTTTCTGGACATCAAAATCATTTTAGGATCATGACACACAATTTGACTAAATCAAATTTGTAACTACCACATTTTAACTATATATTTCTAATAAGAAAGCATTATAATAATCTACATGAAAAACAAAAATAAAATGATCGACAAAAAATAAAATAAAAATTATTAAATAACACCATAAAAATAATAAATCCTATTATATACAAAGATATAATAATCAATTAATTAGTCTTCTATTTGGAGAAAAAATAATTAATATGATTAAAAATGATTTTTCATTATCAAATGCCTATTTAAATTATTATTAAATTTAACCATCCACATCTAAATTATTATCAAGATAATATAAAATATTATAGTTCATAAATTAGAAATTTTTGTTGAATAATATCAACCACACTAAAAGATTAAAAATTACATGTTTCGAAAAATAATAATTTTCATTATATTTTAAATTTTTCATTTAAAAATAAAATTTATAAATTTTAGAATTTTAATTAGATGAAATAAATATAAATTTTCTAATTTAAAATTTCAAAATTACCTTTGAATAAATATTTTTGGATTTTCTAAAAAAGATATATTTTTAGGCGAATAGAATAAAATAAGGTTTTTAAACATATCTTGAATTTTAGGACATTATTAGTATATAAGTATGACTTTAAAATATATTAATCCCTTTTCAAAAAAAATATTATTTTCAAGAAGAAAAATTAAACATAAAAAACCAATTTAGTTTAAAAACCAATCCTTTAATTTTTAGGGAATATGTTACGCTATTATTTGAATATGATTTAATTCATAATACATTTATTATATTAAAATTATATTTTATCACATTTGATCGAAAATCTCAAAAATTTGAATTTAAATTTTAAAATAGATGTTATATATTATGATGTAAGGACAATTGTATTTTAAAAAAATAATTAGTTAGGTAAAAAATTAGTTTCTTTTGTAAAATAATATAAGGTAAAAATAGTTAAATAGAGTGGTAAAGTCCTAACATGTTAAAAAATATTTCTAACTGTGTTTTTAAGATCTTTCTCAACCAAATATGTAACATCATTTGTTTTTAGAAAACGTTTTTTCAAATAAATTAAATTTGTTTATTTGTTTTTGTTGAACACTACACCAAGTTAATATGTATCTATACACTACACCATGTTAAGATTGTGCTACATCAAACACTGACTTATTTTTCATTACTCACACCACTGAGTTTCTATGAAACAAAATTTTATTAATAGAATTATTTAAAAAAGATAGATATATCCTAACAGACAACATAAAAAAGATGAATAGTATTTAATAATTTTTATATATAATTTCAAATTATTTTATATAAATAAAACATAATTTTAATGAAATATATACTTATATAAAAATAATTTATATATTTTAAAAATACTTTTTTCTCAAATGAAATGCACTGAATGTTCTTATTTATACATGATAATATTAAATTTTGAAACATTTATAATTTTATTTCATTAAATAATTTTTTTTGAATTCATAATTTCAAAATTATCTTAGGGTTAATTTTTTGGATTTTTTCTGAAATGTTTCTTTTTTGATGAATCGTTAAAAATAATAATTTTTAAGTGAAAACTATGTTTTTGTTTAATTTATTTATATTTTTAAATTTTGTTTAAATTTTTTTAATATATATTCAGGTCAATTACATGTCTGTTAATCCAATTTATTTCATTATAATCAATTTTAAATTGAAATTGTAAATAAAAACATTTCAAATATTTTAAAAAATTTCTATTTAATATCCAATTGTTTTATCGCTTATATGGGATAAAATTTTATATTAATTTCTTCAACTTTTGGGATTGGAATTTTAAAAAATTGAAACCATATTTATAATAATAATAATTTAAAGTTAAAAATAAATTTTACATAAATTTTTACAAAAATTACTTTTGAAACAATTAAAATTAATCACGATAATTAAGAGTGAAACGAGTTTATCAATTGACCAAACAATAAACATAATGTGCTACATGACCGGTATAATCATCCAACAACCAATTTATGGCCATATTCTAACAAAAAACCATTATTTATCTAACTTTTTTCATTTTTTAATCATTTTTGTTGGTTAAAACGTAGGTATACAGAACATTTTTAAAAAAAATTCCAAATGTGTCCTCTCCACCACTTATAAATGGTTACCAAATCTTCTCCTATATTAATACCTTCATAGCCAATTGGATCATCCAATAAAATAATTAATTAATTCTACACATCCAATACTTAGTCCGAGAATCCTTACATTATGAATAAATCCATCTAAGGATGTTAATTGGTGAAAACCAATGAGGATGCCTGGAGAAGAGGTAATATTCATCAAAAAAAAATTGGTTTTATTTATTCCATGAAACTATTAAATTATCATTATATATAGCTATATAATAACCTATGTATCATAAATTTACATATATATTTTTATGTTAGGTAACAACCTATAACATCACACATGTCCATCAAATGGGATACATAATCATTGTTTGGGTGCACGACAAACTATAGCCTCATGAACTGATGTCATTCGTTATCTTTATCCAACATTTCGGGATTCAAATAAGGATTTATTTGTAGTTTCAATATAATATTTATTAAAATTAAAATTTATATAATTATGATTCATTAATTTTTTATCATACATACTTTTATGCTTTCCTGTTTTAGTAATATGATAAAGTCGTTCATGTGTACAACATACTACACCTCGTGAAGTTATTTGATTCATTCACTCTTTACATGGAATGTATTGAGGATTTTTTTAATAAAAATAAGTAATATATATAAAATTTAAATGATTTTGTAATTATAATACATCATATACTTTTATTTCTACCAATCCATTAAAAATAGAAACAATATTCAAGAATACGAGAGACCTACCGTCTCTATAAACGGTGAATTTTATTTTTTGTCTATAAAATTTTTGAATCACTTTTAGTACATGTTTATTTAATATATATAAAATTTATTTAATTTTGGATATGATGAAATCATGATAAAATTAATAGGACCAAAAATATAACAAATTATAACTCATATGAAAAATGAAGTTTCTATTACCTGAAATGTAACTTTCACATGGAATTGTTAGTAATGGTTGATAATGGGTAATAATAAACTAATATATTATAAGATATGTATGAATATTTTAATTTTATTATATTATAAGAAACATATATTTATTAATCCCGATTCAATAATTATTATGACCAATGTCAATACTTGAGGTATGAGATTTCTGTCTCACATTTATTTTTCAGGAGACAGGAGACATGTTCTGTAGCATCCCAAAAATTATAAGCATAGTTTTATTCTGATGAATTTTTATTTCATTTTTTTATTTATAAATTTATGGGTAATTATATATATATATATTTTTTTATAATTTAATTCTATAAAATTTTTTAATCTTCATATAATTAAATTAATTATTTTAATAAAAATAAGTTTTAGTTATAAGATAATTTATGATATAATATTTTATTAAACACAATAAATGAGACATCGAAATAATTATACCTAGATAAAATAATGATGATACATTATAATGTAGTTACAGAACACCTCTTTAGACTAAAAACTTGGGAATTTCAAATTTACAACAACCATTATAAATATAAACAGACAAAGTAAAAAAAAACATGCCAATTGAGATATTATATCTTTGATCATCTCGATCCATCTTCAATAATAGACCCAAAAAGATAATGATAATAAAAATAAAACTAAGTAGAAAAATATGCATCATTTTCATGAGCAGAGTACTAATGTGTGTTGAGTCTAGATACTATAATTTCTTCTATGTGATCAATTTATAGAAAAACAAATGTTTGGGACCATTGATTTACAACCATTTAGGTTTTAAAAAAAATTAAGCAATGATAAAATGAAAATATAGCCATTGAAATACTTTTACAAAGTATAATTACACATAAATATGTTGGATTCTAAAATACAAATAATAAATATTTAAAGTCATTTTATTTAATAAATAAATTATATTTAGATTCACCTTTTCAGGTTGCAAAGAATATATTAATTTTAATTTGTTAAAAAAATAATTAAAATATTTTGGTTTCATAAAAATAGATTATGTAAAATAATAACAATTTACAAATTTAACATAATAAAAATATGTTAATCCCGAAATTGAGTCGGTTTAGTTAATTTCCATATATATATATATATATATATATAACCGATTCTAAAAAAACAAAAAAAAAAAAAATATGAATGTAGTGTCATCTTCCTCGGTAGAGCTCGACCCATTGAACCAATACACTGCAAATCAACCCCACCCCCATCAGAATAGTCCACCGACACTACATGATCTCTCCTATTAGTCATCAACTGCTTGATCTCTCTATTGTCATTGTCCTTAACTAGGAAAGCGACAGTCGTCCCTCGATTGTAGTCTGAGGCTTCCTTCATAAGTTACAGGAATCTAGGAAAACCGTTCATTGTAAAATGGAATCACCTACAAGCCACACTGAAGAAAACAAAATCCACCCCTATCATCTTCTCAAGCCTCTATTGAACCACGACAACAACTGTAGATGAATTGGTATATTTTTTGAGTGAATATTACTTTTGAAGTTATTTCTTATTTAGTTATATATATATCTACAGAAATAATAGGAAGAAACTCCTCTCATCCAATGATGAAACTAAATCCCTTCTTACCTAATTTCTAATTCGATGTTTCCCTTTAGCAAGGTAAAATACCACTACCATCACCCCATCTGATCACCCAAAGGATCTGACTATGGTTCATTATCTAGGTTAGGGGAATACTTTAATTTGATATATATATATATATATATTATATATTTTCATATTTCAGTCGTATACATATTTATGTGATAATTTCACGTTGCCCGTGTTATTCAGGTATGATTATACTATAATTCCATGTTTTCATTTTTTACTTATATAGGTACATATATTAATATATATTTATTATTTATAATTCCATGTTTTCAAACAAATATATATATATGCATATATTATTTTCAATTTCTTCATGTTCATGTTTTAGAATTTAAATATATGGTGTGTGTATATATATACATGCATGTCATTGCATTTTTATTCTAAAATTAATGTTTTTATTAGTATTTCATATCCTTCAAATATTCTAATTAGGAATAAAGATTATTTAAATTATTTTAAAGGTTTTATTTAATTATATATATATAAATATATATATTCCTTACTATATTTTCATGTTTCAAAAAATATATATTTTTCATTTCAAGGCATGAAATCATCCTACGTCATATTTTTAAATTAAGTGTCGGAGAATTGTTTATTTTTTAAATATTACTTTTATCTTTCTTATATGTTTTATATAATATTTCTTTTAATGTTATTAGTTAAAGGGTATATTAACTATTAATTATAATTTTTCAGGAGAGTGAAATTATATGTATTCAAATATTGTTAATTATAATATTTTTTGAATATCGCAACTTTACAATTACTATTATGCATGGCAATATTTTAAATTTCTACATTATATGTGCTAATGATAATTATATGAATGAAAAATTTAATGTTTATTATTTTATAGGAATGTGTTTATATAATATTTAATGTGTCAAAAAATTGATTTAATCAAATGAGTATTTAAGGATATTATTAAGTGATGAGTTTTAAATGATAATGTTTAATATTTCAATGAAAATTAATTTTAATTACATGGATGTAAATTATTTTATTGAAGGACCATGTAAAATAATAATGACTTAAGACATGGTAGTACCAAATCATAAAAATGATTTTAAAATGAAAAATGTTTTTATAAATTTATAAATATTAATGTGTATTCAATGTATTATTATTTTTTTAAAACAAAAAATTGAAATTGTATATATATATATATATATGTAAATAGATCTAAAAAACGTTTTTATAAAAAAATTGCACTTGGAAATTGTAAACAAGAAAGGGGAGTAGGGGACCCAATCATAACACAAGTTGGTAGGCCCAACATATCCGTAAATGTTTTTGTATCCCAAAATGTTTTGTTTTCAAAAATTTTCATTGTATTTTATGAAAAAATCACTAGTTTATTTTAATTCATTTCTAGTTGTAAGCATTATCAAAATGTATTATAATGTTTTCAAAAGTGTAACTATTTTCATAGGATTTAAAACATTTCCAAAAGTATATGTATTTTCAATGAATATATTTATATGTTTTCAAAGGCATAAGTATTTTCAAATGGATTTTTAAAACTATGATTTCTAATTATTTTAAAAAGAATTTTCAAAAATCAATTACAATTTCAAATGTTTTTTCAAATTCATGTTTCCAAAATTATAATTATTTTCAAAAGGTTTTGAAATGTGTTTTTTAAATAAATTTTCAAAAGTATATTCAAAAGTATTTCTAAATGAAATGATCAAAATGGTATAAGTATTTTTGATTTTTTTTTCACTGGAATTTCGTAAAACCCCTTAATGGGAAATTTTTCACAACCTATTTTTTTCAAAAAAATGTGTTCATGTTCATATAGAGCTTTCATAGAGTTTAGCTCGACAAGGAGCTAGTGCTAGCAAAGTTCCATCACTGACATTTATTTAAAATTTTAACCATGGTAATATGTAAATATAGTCTTCTTTATCTAATACCTTTATCGGAAAAGTTACTCAATTGTAAATTTCTGTATATTTTTTAGTTTATTTTAAATTTTAAAAATATACAACATTTTTTTGTACCATATTTGAAATCGCAGGTCTTGGATTTATAGGTTTAGCACCTATTTCATATATATGGTGTTTGTTCTGGACATGGATTTATTTCATGATAATCCTACTAATAAATATTGATATTTATATATCTATTTTGGATCTCTATTTCACTAGTATTAAGGTTTAAACGGTGTTGAAGTAGTGATGGGATTTTTTTCTCAATTTCAATTCATTGAGATATACGTTCTGTTAGAAACCTATATTCATTCATGAGGTGTATATATAGTCCCATTGACATGAAATATCATTAATGTATTTATACTAATTATATTATATGATTTATTTTATTCATTCATGGTTTTTATGATTTTATATTTCAAAATTGGTAAGAATTGATAGTTATAGTTTCATTATTTGTTGGGATTGTTTGTTATTATGTTTCCATTGATGAAATACTTTGATCCATCATTCAATAATTCACATGAAGTTTCTTATACACTGGTTATTCATGATATATTCATGTAATGGTGCCATTTTCTACTTATTTTTACCTAATATAATTAAAAAAATTAGTAAATCCATTGATATTTTTCTCTCTTGTTAGAAATATTATTTATTCAAAACAAATTTCAAAAAATGATATCTGAATATTTTCCCATGATATATTAATATAATTATCGTGGAAAATATTTTTATTTTTTTTTTTAAAAAAAGTGTTTAAAATGGTTTTTAGATTTTCCTTTATATTTTTCCATGGTTATTTTCAATGAAAGATGGTTTCAAAATGTTATATTTTCTAGAAACAGTTTTTCAAAGAGAAAATGGTATAATCCCCAGAGGATGTCATTAATGAATTTTCAAAATTGTATTCAAACTAATATTACATATTTTGGTATTAATCATTACTTTTTAGGGATATGATCAAAGGGTAACATTAATATTATTTATTTTAATGGTTTATGTTTTGATGGCATGATATTTTTGAAAATTGTTTCTCTTACACAGGTTATAAGCTTATGAAACCCACCAATTTTCATGGGGTTATATATGATTATAAAACATTTCAATTTTATATATGTCAAGATATGATAAAATATTAATGTTAACCATTTTATTTAAATGTTTATGATTTGATGAAAGTTTATTATATTGTGGCACATATAATTATGGTTTTCGTTATGTGATGGGTGTGACCTATATCCCCCTCTAATTAATTGGGTAAAGATTTATATATATAATGAGATATACTTGATTGGAATGAGATCTGAACTCAGTTATGAGATATATGTATGTTTTGGTAATTAAACTCAGTTTAGTAATATAGGGCTAGAATGGGATGTGAACTCGGTTCAGTAATATAGGGTTCGAACTGTGTGTAAAACCAGTTTAGTAAGGCATTCTGTCCTCTATGGTTGTATTGGAAGTAATCCTTGACTAATATTTAAATGATTTATTATTCTTATGTTTATGTATTAAATTCAATGTAATATAGTAACACCCTGATATTTTGTGAATTATATTTTCAATTTAATTTAATAATTTTTTATATTTTTAATTTCACATAACACTAAATATAGGTTTTGTTATATGAAAACACTAAGTTTGTATTATGTTATAAGAACCACCAAGAGAATATTTCACTACATTAAAAAATAATTTTTTCTTGTGCTACATACAAAACTGTGTTTGGCTTCTGTTATACACAATACTTTCTCTTTAATAGTTTGTGTTACACACAAGACTGAGTTTTACCAAACTATAATATACTATTATTATGATTGTTATCTCCTATAAATTAGAATATAGGGTATTAATATGAATATTAAATTAATTATATATTATTTACCAAATGAAATATTTGGTTACAAATTAATTATAAATATGAGTAAGAACTATTTGAAAATAAATAAATTCCTCTTCTGCAAAAAATATTTCTAAATTTATGAAATTTTTTTATCTCAATAAATAAAACAAACCACTTTTAATGAATTATTTTATTTATATATTTATATTATATATTTAATCATTTAATTAACACTCATATGACGTTTCTTCTAAAAAATAAATAAGAATAAATACAATTATATGCGTAAAAATGTTTTTTTAAAAAGTTCATTTACTACCTTTAAATTGATAAAATATTTCAAATATGATTTTTGAAACTTTTTTAAATTATTTTGGAAAATATATAATTTATTATTTAAATAGTAATATCAATATTTAACATGGTTTAATTTTTGGTATTTTTGGGAGAAGTTTAATTTCATGATAAATAGTGAAAAATACTGAATTTTAAATGACAACATCATTTTCATCTATTTATTTTTATAAAGAAATTATATGTTACTTAATTTTAAATATATATTTATATAAATTATATATATATTAATATAATGTAGATAATTCGAATCAATATCAAAATTAAATTTGATATAAAAGAATTTCAAAAAAATTTACCATTTTCAGTTTAAAACCTCGTTGTATTGTCCCATATACAAGATATTTCAAATTAATTTCACCCAGTTATAAGGTTTTAATATTGAAAATTCTATTACATATTTTGAATCGGATTAATTTATAATTTCTGATAAGGTCAATAAATATATTTTACCAAATATATTACTAAATACTCTAAAAAGTTATTGCAGCGGTTAAGAGAAAAACTAGTTTTACAAGGGACTAAACATTAGATTAACTTGACCCAATGAAATTTAAAAACATAAAAAGCATAGGTATTTAAGTATAAAAAAAGTAATATATTTAATAAAAAAATTACAACTATTTTAGAAACATTTTTTTGGTAGGCATCTCAATAGAATCTATCTTTATCTATTCATAAGAATTCCACTCCTCCACTAAAAAAAGGAACTCACTCCCTCACTTATTTACACCTCTCAAGAAATTTCCTCATAAAAATATAAAAAAATAATATCTGTAATTTTATACTCGCATTCTAGATTATTAAAATTGGTAATAGGTCTTGCCAAGGAAGTCCTCTGGTGAAAACCAAAAAGAGTTACTTGAAGAATAGATAATGTTCTTCAATGAGAAATTATGTTTTATTTTTTTCCCAAACAGTTTAATAATTCATAATATATAGTTATATAATAAACATAGTATCCTAAATATACTGATATTTTTATGTTAACATTATTTCCAACACATTATCACACTTCCATCAAAGTTGACACACAATCATCATCTGTGTCAACAACAGTCTACTACCTCACATACTAATGCTGTTCATTATTCCATTACCACCTATAAAGGTTGGTATATTTTTGGAATTACTATTTTTATATGATATATATATTATATATTATGTATTTATTATTTTTTAATTATTATAAAATAATTCCTTTATGATTTTCATTTTCTGAGAATGTGATGTCATCGTTTATGGTTGTGTTTCCTATCACATGCTCAAGGGGATGTGATTTGTTTAAACATTAAATGGAATGTATTAAGGAAGGGTTTAGTAAAACTATTTTAAATATATTACATAATAATTATACTATAATTATATATATATACCATTTACTTAATTTCTGTTAGTATGAGAAGAATATGGAAACAACATTCATGCATACGTATGACCCACTGTCTCTATGAACAGTGTATCTAATTTTTTTATTTATATATTTCATAAATTATTATAGATACATATATTATAAATATATATTATATTTACATAATTTTTTAATTTTTTAGATAATTAAATCATGATAAAATAAAAAGGACCCAAAATAACAAGTCAAAATATATTTGAAAAATAAAGTGGATATTCCTAGAAACATTACTATACCTTGGAGTTGTTAACCAATGGGTAACATAAATCATAATAAAATCACATTTTTTATGATATACAATAATATGGTTCTAGTTCATATGTATAATAATCTTATATTTATTATCCAAGAGGTATGAACATGTATGTAATAATTCAATACTTAATGTAAGTATTATCTCTTCTAACATTTATTTCTAAGATATATATGCTATATTCACCCCTTCGTCATATTTTGTGGTGTATATAATAAAAATTAAACTTTTATATAATTAATTTACTTTATATAATGCTGTTAATTGTTTCAATTTATGTTATTATTTCAGGGGCCCAACGATTCCATGGTTACGGAAGTGGTAGGGTCTTTAGAGTCTCACTTTTATTTCTGTTAGACTTATACCATATTCACCACACTTTTGTTTTGTATGGTTTATATGATACCATTGAATGTATTATATGATTATTATCTTTAAATATATGGGTATTTAGACATCCATATTATTGTATCTCTTCCAAGGAGTTCACATTTCAGTAGTTACCAAATCAGTTGTGTAATTTAATCTCAATTTTCCATTATTGAGGAACATGATATCATCTGCAGAAATATTATTTGAAAAGTTGTATATACTCCCCTATTAACATGTTTTACCATGAATAAAATTATTTTGATGATATTTTATTCTTAATGTAATGTTATTCTTTCAGGGATATTATTATTCTGTGTTACAGAAGTGGTAAAAGTTTATTACTACAATCTCATCATTTATTACGATTTATTATGATTATGATTTCATTGATGAAAAATTACGATCCATCTCTCAATAAATATCATGAATTTCCTTATCCCTTATTTATTCCTTTTATATTTATGTATTGTTACCTTTTTTCCACTCTTTAGTACATAATATAATAAGAAACATATTATAAGAAAATCGTACATTATTTCTCTCTTCGGTTAGAAATCTGTTTTACTAAAACATTTCATTTTATAAAAATGATTTAAAAAATATGTTTAAGTGATAATTATAAAATATTTTTCGGGAAAATTATTACAAAAAATAATTTTTTTGAAAGTGTTTAATTGTTTTTTGAAATCCAACTTTTTATATTTTCATGGTAATTTATAAATAAAATGGTTTTCAAAAAAATTATTTAAAAGGAGTTTTCTAAATCAAAAATTATATTTTCCACAATAAAATAATTAATTTTTTTATATCGTAATTTATATTTTTTTCACTATGGTATTCATTGAAAAGGACATTTAAAATGTTTTATGTCTTAAAATTTATTTTTAATGATAGGTTATTTTCTGAATAAATACTCCAAGTTATTTTTTAAAATCATTCTCCCTATAGAATGATACCCTTTTCTATAGTTTAATATTTACTACGTATATGATCCATGTAAGCCATTATTTTTCATTAATTTAATGTATTATTTTTAAGATAACATGTTTTTTATGAAACTGGTTTTTCTTCCACAGGTTATACCATGATAAAATGCTTATGAAATGAACTTCTATTAATGGGACGTGTTTTGATGGAAAAATTATAAAAAACTCTCTTTTCCATAGGTTATGATATAATTACATTTTTATAATACCAATTTAATTTCATGGGTTATGAAATGGTGATAATTTTTATCTTATGGCACACATGTGTATAAATTCATTATGAAATTGGTGGGACCTTTATATCCATATAATGAAATGGGTAAAGAATTATATCTCATGAGATAATGATTGGAAAAATTCAAAGGACTTAACATACTATTGGAATATGGTGTAAATTTATCCAATATGAGTAATTGGTTGTCACTATCGATAGTGGAGCGTCATGCCCAAGGGTTGTATCCTCCTATGTGTGAACCCGATTACATGTTCAAAATGTTATGCATGAACCTGATTAAATGTTTATAATGTTATGAATGAACATGATAACGTTTCAATAATGTTATTCTTGAACCTAATTTCATTTTCAAAATGTTATATTTGGACTTGGATTCATGTCCATATGTTTATGTGAGGGTCTGGTTTCAAGTCTGTAACTTAATAAGTGAGCCTGTTTCAATTTACACATGTTTGCAATGATATAAATGGATGAGTATGCCCTGTGTTTTTATCTTATTCAAATTATATTCTCTCATCACTAATTTTATTTGATTCCCTTTTGATTCATGCCTTTTTAATTTGTAATCTTTATTCCATAAAAAAAGAATATGATCTTCGATATGAAGGGTATGATCATAAAATGTTATGCTCATTTCTCATACCATTTTTCCTTGTTTTTATTATGTATATCAATTATATTAACCCTTAATAAGCTTCTAATCTTAACCATTATTATGTTTTTATTTCAATGATTTTAATGAAGGGTTTTATATATGACACCTAATGTGTACGATCTTAATGGTAGATATTTAGGATCTTTCACTATGTTATGAAATTTTGTTTCTATGTTATCAAAGGAAATAAAATATTATGATCCACCAGTATGTATATGTTTAAAATTATGATTATTCATAAAAAATGATGTAATATCAATGGATGTTAATCCTTTTTCACTTCAGTTGGTATCAACAAAATGTTTTATTTATCCATTAGAAACAAGGATGAGAAAACATTATTTAGATCCCAGGTGATATTTCTAAGGATAATTATAGGGTTGTATCTAAGGATAATTCTAAGGATGAGTCAATGTTTATATAAATGTCTAAGAGTTTTGGTAAAGGATTGAGAGAGTTGTTTTTATGAAATTAAATCCTATTATTGATACTAAAAGATGATATCTTAGAGGAACATGAAGATAATTTTACTATGTAAAAGAACGACACAAATAAATTAACTAGAAAATGGAAAAATTAAATTTTAATTAAACTTAATGGGTGAGAATAATAGCCTCCCTAAGGTATCATAGACTATTTAATTCATTAAATTGGTATTTTATGGTCTTTAAGAAAATTTATTATCTAGGGGAAAATATAATGAATGATATTAGAAAGATTTTATGAATAATGGTATTTCTATTGATGATGAAGAGACTATGATAAACATGTGTTAGGTTTGTTGTGTTCAAATAATATTTTCTATAACCATGATTAAATTGTGTTTGATGAATGTTAAGGCACGAATTTTATTTCATATTTTATTAATGAGGTATTAATAAATAATATGATGAATCCTATTAATGGTTTGAGAAACATGTAAAGACCTGGAAATTTCATGGAAATTTTTTTATTAATTTAATTGGAATTTTAATATTCCGCAGTTTCTGACGGCGCCTGATTCCGATGCCCAATGTTCCCTGAATCAATTTACAAAGTTTAGCTCAGGTATGATCACGGAACAATCGATTAGGGTTTTCTATCTTTTGAACCGATGCTCGGGATTGAAATCTAAGGGTAGCGATGAACTCACAATGCCCGTTTTTGCTTAAGGGTGCCTTTAATGCAATTGCATTTTATGCGAGTTGTAGGATAAAAATTGGGGTTTAGTTAAGGAGTTAAATAATATTGCTTGAAAAGTTTTATATTTTTGGATGTTAATCCCTCCCATGGGATGTTGATGGCGGGACCCTTACCCACCCAAATTCTCATGTGTAGATATTAGAAAGGTGGGGGCTGAACGAGCCCCCACCTTTCACCACCCCCAAAACTCCCTTAAACTCCCCTTAATAAATTGGAACCCCCCCTAATTAAGATCCCTTATCACCTCTCTCTCTCTTCCTCTTTAATGTTTCCAACACATGTTATTCAATGACGGTTTTGAATTTTAAATCTTTTTATGGGTGAATAAAAATAATATCAAGAGCTATTATTTTATTTTGGGGAGATTTTGTTCTGTTGAGAAAGGTATTCCTCTCCTCAACGAAGAACGATGTTCTTCTCCGACGAAGATCACTCACCTTCAATGGAGAACGACTCGATGAAGAACACTCCACATTTCTTCAATCCATTTTCTTCCTCTGTATCAAGGGAGGAGACAGCAATGCAGAGAAATTTCTAATGATGACGTTTCGTTCTTCGACGAAGATGGAATCGACATCGTCATCCATGATGCTCGACTACCGCGAATCTTTTCCAAGGTAAGGTTTTAATTTTAGTCTGTTTATATTCCCATGGTGTTCTCTTCTAAAAAAAATAATACAAATCAACTCATTATCATGTTAATTCGTGGATATTTTTCTTTTGCGGGATGGGAATAGTTATTTGCGGGGGAATTATAGGATGGATTGTTTCTATTTTGTTTGAATAAAATTGTTATTTATTCTACGTGAAACCATGTTTATCTTTGACCATTTGAAAACTCCTAATGCGGAGGGTGCGAGACGAAAAAATATGTCCTGACGACCCTATGATAGTTGTTTCTTTGTGAGCAGATTGGTGGGAGATGACAAAATAGGGCCACATCGGCGATTCAAAGCCGTCATAGTGAAGAATGGGTCTCGAGAGAGCCGCTGGCGCAGAAGGTAGGCAAAACGGACCAACAAATCACTTCTGGTGGTCCGCAGAAGGCGGCGGTCGCCGGCGCTGTCGCGCCGTCGGAACAGACTGCCACGACAGCATACAAAACCGGAATGACTCAGTCGTCCCAGATTGGGGGGGGGGGCATTAAGCCGCGCCAGCTGGACGAAGCTAGCGCCCCCCTCCCCAGCCGGGTCGGGGAAGGCCACGCGGGTCGGGCCACACCGGCTGGGCTCGACCACACCGGTGGGGCCGGACCACACCCTACCGGGCCGGACCCGGACCAAGAACAGGTCGACCTGGTTCAGGCCGACCCCTGGTGGGTTAGGCCGGGTCAGACCGGGCCCAGACCCCCCCTTTTTCAGACCATTTTTTGTTAAGAGGCCATAACTTGAGTTGCATACCTCTGATCGATGAACTGTCTATTGCATAGGATTCCTTTGATCGAGACGGTCATTTCAGTATATTATACTCAAGGGTTCGGCGAAGTTTTCATAGGTATGGGTTGGTTCAAACCCGAAACCTACCAGTCCCACGGAGCGGAAACTCTTATAACATAAGAACCGGACATCCGATTGTCGTGCCATTGACTATGTTGGATTACCTTGATGAGACAAATATTTAGTCATACATTAATTAGGA
Organism: Viscum album; assembly: GCA_963277665.1. Lineage (NCBI taxonomy): Eukaryota > Viridiplantae > Streptophyta > Magnoliopsida > Santalales > Viscaceae > Viscum > Viscum album. The sequence goes on from OY728164.1 coordinate 1,271,113,271, forward strand.
TTCAGATGTGGTTTGAGCAGGACCGGGTTGGATTGTACCCGAAATCCAACAGGGCCCATGGAACAAAAATACTAATAACTCACAGACCGGGCGTCCGATTGACGCGCAGTCTGTTGCGTTCAGACCCCTATGATGAGGCGGTCCCTTGAGATACTTCTACATGATCTAACAAAACACTTTGAAGTATTGGCCAGTAGCTTGTGGAGCAGACCCTCCTGGAGACAAGCGTACGGAGTGTAGAGACCTAGTAGAAGGCTGAGACTTGACGACTGTTGATCGATCGACTCATAGTGATTCGTATGGCCCAGTGGGGTGTGCTTGGTTGTAGTAGCAGACCCACAGTGGATAAGAGCTTGGTTGTAGCGGAAGACCCGCGGTACTTATATAAAGAGAACCTATGTAGGCTGTGAGGGGGTGCGCTTGGTTGTAGCGGCAGACCCATGGGGTAAGCGCTTGGTTATAGCAGCATGCCCACAGTACTTGACAGGTGGATTATTTCAGTAGTCCATGCTTAGTGGGAAGCGCTTGGTTGTAATAGCAGACCCATTGTACTCTACAGAGGAGGAGTTCACTAGCAGCCATGGTTTCGATATCATGAATAAAATCCCGGTTTGAGCTGAATCAATGACCTTTGTGTTTTACTCATGATTGAGATGCGTTACTTGATAACATAGGTATATGTATAGGCATATAACTAAGTAAAGGTTATCTGTTGAGATGTTTTTTTTGTGTTTTATCAAGAAGTCCTCGAGGAACCATGCCCATCTAAGTTGGAAGGTTCCACTTGAGAGTTTACCTTTTGCGATCATGCCTAACCTATGTCATTATCAATCATCTCCTCGATAGATATCATCCCTGGAACATTCCTCATCATATCATAAAATACACAACTAAAGTCACAATCATGTTCTACATGGAAAAACACTAAGGATTGGATACCCATAGAAGAAATGGGAGTTCGAACCTATGATATATGAATGATCAATGTTTTCTCAGAATAGAAGAAGGGGTAAATGAAATGTGAAGGGATGAAAATGGAGTGTGGTCCCACTCCAAAACCTGGTCGTGTCCCTAAATAATACCTAGATTCATCCCATGTAGTTGTGCATGCCATGTAATTAGACAACATGACATATCCTGGCTATCTGGGACTAGGTCTGTGTGTGGCATGATGTGTCCAAGTACTAGAGTACACGGTCGGGTATCAAAACCAATGCACATACACACATGTTCTTGTCCATGTGACCAATCACATGGGTTGTCTAACTGGGAAATGGTACATGATGTGTAAGGGAGGGTTACACAAAAAAACAAGGTCTCTAAGGTGAAAAATTATATAAAAAATTATAATTATATAAAAAATTATATCATAAATATCATATATAAACAATAAATCTGTAATAATAACCATTTATGGAAGGTGGTGATGGAAAACGAAATAAATCACTTCGTGTGGTGGTAGTCTGGACATACGCCTGAAATATTATTTTGTTTCCCATTGAATGGAGATGGATATGAATAATGGTGTATACATTAACATAATAACTATTTAATATATGGGATATATTGATGTTATTATACGATTATATATATAATTAAACTATAGGAGTAATAAGAATAAATTAAAAATAAAACAATCGGTGATAATTTATACCTATTCTTTGGACAACCTCCCATATCCTACAACTTATTCATTATAAGGATTGTATATTCATCAAACCATATCATATAGATAATGGGGAGGGATGTAATATTGTTATTTAATAAGGTTTAGTCATTCTATAAGGCTTCTTAAGTATGGGGAGGATATGATAGGTGGCATCCTTTTATAGGGAATGGAGAGGAAACACATTGATTTTCCAAAATATTAAAATTTATTAATATATTTATCATGACATATGGATTTAAAATTGAATATTTTTTAAGCTACAAATGGTTCATATCAATATATAGAAGTAAAATAGTTTTTTACAAGTTTTTATATAATTTTTACCCTTATATATATATTTTATCCCCCACCCATTATTTCATTTTAACATTTACTATAGTATTTAATTTTTACCTTGGTTACTTTTAATAATTATCAAAAACAAAAGTGGAAACATTAGTAAATTTGGACATGATAATTTTATTTATGGAATCAATTTTATCAAATTTAATTTCTATAAGAGTTATATTTATATTTAAAAAACCCATAAAATGCAATTTGTTTTTATAAAAATTCCAACTTAAACACAAAATTGAACTTGTATGAAAACCACAAATAATATTGATTACTATGTACTTAAATAGATTAATTATAATTAAGTGGTAATTTTTTTACATTATAATTTTATAAAAAACATAATGAAACAATTAAATTTCTCTTTTAGTGAAAATAAATGATATTTTTACAAAAATTAGTTTTTATTACTATGAACATAAAAATAAATCATTTTAAAAAAACCAATAATTCACCCTAACTTTATATCGGTAGGATGATTTGAAAAAAGATATTAATTTTCACTATAATAATAATATAATGGTATAGATATAATATATTTTCATACATAAGATATAATGGAACCATTTTTTAAGAAAACCAATTTTTGAAGCATTAAATGAATTTATTAATGACTGAATACTTATTTATTATGCATTAAACTTTTTACATATTTTTTATAATGTGATTAATAAAATTGATACCCATAACTCAAACAAGTAGTCTTTAATATTTTATTATATAATTATTCATTTAGACATAGGTTTGTGTCTAAATCCAATTCTTGAATAATTTGAGTTTATTTTAATAGAAAAATATATAAATAAAAGATAAAGGTGTTAAATTTTCATATGAATTTTCATGCATAGTGGGTCTGGATTATTTATAAAGTTATAGAGTATACTCCTGGTTGTTATTTACTATTAAGTCTCATGAAGGAAATACCTCCCATATGTGTACCTTTTGTTGAGTCAATGAGGTTTCCTTATGAATTTCCCACTCCTCTATGTTTTGAAAATCCGAAAAACTCTATCTTAAGGAAAATTATATTTTATCATAATATGGAAAATTTTCCTTCTCTAAAGAAATTTTATCTTGACCTATGTTTTCAATGTTTTTTTATAATCTCTATAATTCTAACTAATTTTATACTTATGTCTAGAAATTTGGTTTCACATTTAAAACATGAAATTATAAAAATACATAGATATAGAGTATTCTATTTTTAGGTTCTGAATTCAGGTTCTAAATTCATTGTTATTCAGACTATGAATTCTATGAAATTTGGATTCCGAATTCTCTGAAATTCAAACTCTGAATTCTTTGGAATTCACACTCCAAATTCTCTTAAATTTGGACTCTGAATTTCATAGAATTCAGATTCCAAATTTATCAAAATTCCAACTCTAAATTCATCACAATATAGATTCTAAATTCATTGTAATTCATACTCTAAAATCTATAGTATTTAGATTCCAAATTCCTTATAAAAGAAAATCTTAATATCCATGATCTATAGTCTCTGAATGTTTATTTGGATAGAATCTGAACATTATATTTATCTAGACTACAAAAATTTTTTTGTTTAAGTAACATTATTTTTCTTAAACTAATTATAGTCATGAAACGATGTCAAACAATATATTTATAACAATCCATTGTTTGAGTGACATGTTTACAAATCCATCCAAGATTCAAGGAAAAATATGGCTATTGGAGGAGGGAGTTAACCGTTAAAGAAGTTACTCTAAATTAGAGCTCATTTAAATGAGCTCAATACTGATAATTACATATTGATCACTCTAGAGAATGAATTCTACTAAATTTATTTCTAGAGAGAGATACTCTCATGCCTTGTGTGTACTGAACATCTTATTTGTATTTCTTCGTGCGACTCTGATATTTGTTGTTTATAATCAAGGAAATATAGAGATAATAAGATTGAGGTACCAAATACCTTAATGATTGAGGTCTTCCATGGATATGAAGACAATGGTCCCAACCACCTTAATGTTTGAGGGCTTGTGGGGATAGCAAGCCATATTTTAATATTTCTCTCTAGGGCTTACCTAGGTGGGGGTAAGATATACTTTTTTGAAAGTATAAATCAAGGGTCCCTTATCTAAGGTTGTTAGATATCCTTCAATTTGTGTTAAAAGATTTCATACTTATTAATTTTTTTGAAGAATATTCCCACTATTTTTTTTAAAAACATGAAGAAAGTATAATATTCTTATACTTTCTTGTACTTTTGTATACTCTAATAAGTGAGATTCTATTTTTTTAAGGTAGAATATTTTCCTCGTAATATTGTATTAAGTTTCATTTCTAGAACCATATTTTTGGAACCTTTAACGATTGTAGAATGAAAAGAGGTCTTGTGAATTTACCTTGTTTAACTTTGTTAAACATAGTTTTCCTTAATGTTAAAAATGAATGTTTTTAAACATACAATTCACACCCCCCTCTTGTAATTGAGAATATACATTCATATTTTGATCCTAGAATTGGTATCATAAGAGGTTATTGAAATACATATATTCACATATACGTTTTCTTGCTAAATTTTTCATTATTCTTAATATTTTCCTTTCTTAGGGATTTTTATCCTTGTTTACATACTTTTACTATTGAAGAGTTTCTATAGAAAGATATTTTCTTAGAATGGAACGAATGAATGTTGGTTCGATAGACAATCTAAATCCAATAAAACACCTATATTTGATGGAAATTATTATAAAAATTGGAGATATCATATGAATACTTTCGTTATTAATATTGTACTATATGATCTTGTTATGCTTATTGTAGATTACATGATTCCAGATAAGGATGTCAAACATTTTACTAATCAAGAAAATATATAATATCAACTAAAACCCAAGGTACGTAACACATTGTTGTGTTCCATGACCAAGAATATATCTAGTAAGATTTATTCTTGTGAAGATGATAAATGTATCTGGAATAAATTTGAGGTTACTCATTTTGGTACATCCAAAGTTATAGAAACTATAAGAGCTATGCTTAGAGTAGAATATCATGGATTTCTATTTCCTTATGGAGAACCTCTAATCAAAGTGCAATAAAGGTTTATAAAAATTGTTAATAATTTATAATATATGGGTGAAAAAGTTCTTAATGATGAATCTGTTTTGGAAAATATTATAGATATCATGCCTATTGAGTGGGAATCTAAGAGAACATTTATTGATAAGAATAAGAAAGTATCTCAAATTACTCTTGATGAAATTTTTTGAACTCTTCTTCAACATGAGACAATAATGAAAAGAGATGTTGATATGAATAAGAAGAAGAATTTTAATGGAGGTGTATCCTTTACTACTACTAAATCCAAGACTCTTGAAAGGTTAAGAGATCTAAGTCAAAGAAAGTCACTATTTTATCTTAATCTAGTGAAAGTACACAATATGGAAATGGGATATATTGTCATGCTCAAAGGATGAATAAGATAATTGGAAAGAAGGAATTTCAGTATAGATATAAGAAGAAAGAAAGACAAGATAAGAAAGACTCAGAAGTCACTTGTTATGAATGCAAAAGAGTAGGTTATATCAGGATGGATTGTCCTATGCTTAAAAAAATTTTAAAAAGGAAAAGCATTCTGAGAGGAGTAGAAATGAGTATTACAATACTAAAGCTATGAATTTTTTGAAATCCAATTATACATGGAGTGCCAGTGGTGGTGACTCTTCTAATGAATCCTCATACTATTAATCTTTTGGTCAGAAGAATCTTGGTCTACTAACCAAACTACCCATTGAAAATCATTATCTAATGGCCAAGGTACAAAATGAAAAATCTATTACTAATGTATCCTTGAATAAAATTAATACCGATGATAAATAATATAAGTCTTCAAATGAAGAATCTTCTTCTGATGAAGATAATATATTACCAACATAGGAAGAAATGTTAATGATTGCTAAAAATTTTTAAAATGAAAATTCGAAACTCAAGAAAAAGATTGATAAGGAAAATAATAGAATTTTTATTTTAACTAAAGAAGATTCATATCTTTCTAAAGATCATGATAAGAAAATTTATGATTTGGAATGTATTTCCAAAAACCATGAGAAAGTTAATTATGAGAAGGATAAACTTTCTAAGATCTTAAAAATGTAATTTCTATGAAAAATATTTTACATACTAACTCTAGTTCTAAAACTAATGTTTTTATGGATAAAAACATGGTTATTAAACTAAATTCAGAAATATTTTCCTTGAGGAAGAGTTTTTCAAACATTAACTCTGGTAAGGAAAAGTTTGACAAATTCAACCTCTAAGAAATAGTTAAGTATTTGGTTATTCTTATTCTAAGACAGTTTTTAGTAATAACTATTTTGTTCCTCAAAGTGCGGCATTCTGCACTAAATGTCAGTGTGGTGGAAATTGTGAAAAAAAATTGTTCTTTAAATAAAACTTTGTATTTAGCTTTTCATAAGGCTTATTTTTCTATGAAAATTTGGATACCTAAAATATTTCTTTCTGAAGTTTCTGGATCCAATAAAGTTTGGATTTTGAAAGTGTAACACTCTTATTTCCAGGAAAATAACGATAGTACCAATAGCAATACATGGTACATGGATAGTGGATGTTCCCAACATATGTCTGGTAACAAAAACATCTTTTAAAATATTTTAATGATGAAATGAGGAAAAGTAAATTCTAGAGAAGATGCTTAGGGAGAAATTATTGGTATAGGTAACATTTTTCTTCCTAGAAAAACATTTATTTCAAATGTTTTATTTGTTAAGGGTCTTAAGCATAAACTCATTACCATAGGTCCATTATGTGATGAAGGTTACCCTGTGAATTTTATGAATGATAAGTGCTTAGTACACAATTCCAAGGAAATGTTTTTTATTTCTTACAACATGTAAGAGAATGTATACACACTAAACAAAGAAGACCATAAAAGACATGATCTACCTTGTCCTAGTGCAATAAAAGATCAATCGAGGTTATGATATAGAACTTTAGGACACTTTGACCTTATAAACCTATGTAAAATCTCTAAGAAAAGAATTTTTAAGGATCTACCAAACCATAGGTTTTATTCATCAAAAGATCATGATCCTTGACAATATGGCAGGACACATAAATCATGTTTTAAGTCAGTAGGTGAAGTCTCCACTACTAATGCATTATAGTTACTGAATATGGATCGTTTTGGTCCAATACAGACTGGAATGATTTGAGGAAAATATTATGTATTTGTCTTATTTGATGATTACACTAGATTTACATGGGTCTATTTTCTAGTAATAAAATCTGAATCTTTTTCATTTTTCAAAAAATTTGGAGCCTAGGATAAAAATGAGAAAAACCTGTCATTGATAACTATTTATAGTAATCATGAAGGAGAATTTCAAAATTCATATTTTGAATATTTTTCTCGTATAAAAGGTTTTACTAATAACTTCTAATCTCTAAGAACATATCAACAGAATGATGTTTTTTAAAGAAGAAATAAATTTTTTCAAGAGATAAGAAGAACCATGTTGAGTGAATATTCTATAGTTAAACACTTTTGGGTTGATATTGTATGTACTTATTGGTATACTATAAATAATTTCTTGATTATACCTTTTGCTAATAAAACCCTCAATGAGTTATAGAATGGTAGTAAAACTAGACTTTCTTACTTCAATGTTTTTGGATTCAAATTATCCCTTCTGAATACTAAATATAATTTACATAAATTTTCACCCAAATCTGATGATGTAATTTTCTGAGGTTACCCTACATTTTTTAAGGCTTATAGAGTTTTTAATAAAAATAATTGTACTATTGAAGAAACAATGCATGTCAAATTTGAAGAAAATGATCATTTTTTAAAATAACCACAACCTATATCATAGGATGTGTTTTCAAAAATGGATTATCAACCCTTGATAAAAGATTCTTCTGATAAGGAAAATGTTAAAGAAAATAATTCTGAAGCATTTACCCTAGAATATTTCCTACCATATATTGATAAAAAGTTTTTACAAAATCCAAATCAATTGTTTCTTATGAATCATCATAGTGATAGAATCATTGGTGATGAAAATCAACCTAAAATGACTAGATGTTTCCTTGAGAAATGATATAGAACATCTAGCATTCCTTACCCAATTCGAACAAAAAAATCTCTGATGAAGATTTAGGTTATGATGATTAGATTAAATCCATGCAAGATAAACTAAATTAATTTGAAATGAATAGAGTCTGAACCTTGGTTGAAAGAGCTAAGGAAACTTCCATTATTAAAGTAAAATGGGTATTTTTAAATAAGTGTGATGAAAATGGAATCATTTTAATAAATAAAGCTAGATTAATTTCTAAATTCTGTAAACCACAAGAAAGAATAGACTTGGAAGAAACCTATTCTATAGTATCTATACTTGAATCTATCCATATTTTACATGCCTTTGCAACATTCAGAAACTTTAATCTTTTTCAAATGAATATTAAATGTTCTTTCCTTAATGGATATGTTCAAGATGAATTTTTTGTTTAACAACCTCTCTTTTTTTAAGACACAAAACATCCTAAACATGTATTTAACCTTACCAAATCTTTATATGCATGTAATCAATCCCTTAAAGCCTGGTTTGATAGACTTACAAGATTTTTATTACAAACAATACTATGTTAAGGGAAATTATGATCCAACACTATTTATAATGAAATATGAGAAAAATGTTTTAATTATTCCAATTTATGTTGATGACATTATATTTGGTTTAACTCACCAATCTATAACTGATTAGTTTGTGAATATAATGAAATATGAGTTCGAAATGAGAATTATGGGTGAGTTAACATTTTTCCAAGGATTTAAAATTTCTCAAAAACCAGAAGGAAGTTATACATCCCAACATAATAATAATAATTATCTTATTAAAATCTATGGATATGAAAACACTAAGAGTAAATGTACTTCTATTGGTACCTCCAATTCACTTGATCTTGATGAAGCTGGAATACCAGTAGATCAAACATAATTTAGAGTTATGATAAGATGTTTACTATACTTGACATCTAGTCATCCACACTTAATGTTTTCAGTATGATTATATACAATATATCAATATAATGTATAACAATCTCATTTAAAAGGAGTGAAAATAATTTTTTCTATTTAAAGAGAACCATGGATTTAGGACTCTTTTATACTTCTAGAAATGATATTTTTTTAAAAAAAATCAGCTATTAATTTTGGTGGATGTAGAATGGATAAGAAAAGTACATCTAGAATATTTCATTTCTTAGGATATTCATTAGTTTCTTGGTGATGAAAAAAGCAATACTCAGAAGCACTTTCCACTACTGAAACTGAATATGTATCACCTAAAAGTTGTTGTGCCCAAGTGTTGTTGATGCAACACACACTCACAGACTATGGTTTTAGATTTACCAAAACACATATATTATGTAATAACATTAGTTCTATTTCCCTTTGATAAAACCCTTCACATTACTCTCATGGAAAACACATAGATATTTGGCATCACATTCTTAGGGATCACACACTAAAAGGAGATATTATTATTCAATTCACCAGAATACATAATCAATTTGCGGATATTTTCACAAAATAATTACCCTCCAATATATTGGAATACATTAGACAAAAGATAGGAATGATAACTACAAGGTAATCTCTAATATTAAGTATTTTTTTGACTTATCTCCTTACAGTATGAAACTCTTTTTCATAGGGGGATTCATTTTCTTTTTAATCAAATTGATTTTTTAATCAATTTCTTTTGAAATAAAAATTTTCAATAATAAAATTTTCCCGTAGTTAAAATTTTTTTCCAGTTAAAAACCCATCATTTTTAAAAAAACATTCCTTACTTAAATTTTTTTTCTAGAATATAAATTTCTTCAAGAATAATTTTTCTTATTACTTTTTTTTCTAGAATTTCGGAAGGAATGTTTCTGTTATTAAATTTTTGTAATAATTGTTTTACATGTTGGAATTTTTATCTTGTTTAATAATTTTTTTTCAGGTCCACTTTTCCTTAAATTTAAATTTTTTACTTCAAAAACTCAATGGATCAAATCCTGCAAAATTCCTTCTTCAATTTTTATCTCAATTATCGGATCTGGTCAAAAGTATTTCCACTGTTGGATTTCACTGGGAAGAAGAATTGTCACATAAAATGCCTATATAAAGCCACCTCATGGTTGTCCCACATTGATTTTCAAATCCTTGGTGTGCTGATGCTCTACTCCTCTTCTTAAGGATCGTTCTTAATTTCCTTATTTTCCTCAATTCTGAATGTCTTTGGAAGATTCTCCTCAGAATAAAATGTCATAAGTAAAGGAAATATTTGAATGGAAGATACATAGAGAATGTTTATTAGATTTTAAATCAGTTGATAATTATGACACAATAATTTCAAAAATATCAAGTTTAATGGTTGGGAGATCTTATGTGTATCCAAACCGAAGGAATAAGATTTGGTTTTTCTGGATTTTTGGTAGAATTCTATGAATCCATAATTTCTTCAATTAATGAGGGAGAGACATGTTTTCATTTAACTTATTTGGTAATACGTATTCTCTTTCCTATAGTAAGGTTTCCAATCTAATTGGAATTTCGTTTGAAGGTGAAGATAATTTATGTACCCATAAGTTACCAGATCTATCAGGGTTGTTCGATAAGGAGATGGGTATGAATTATATAGGTTTGAAAAAAGTTAATACTATAAAGATTATCCATCTCTCTATAAATCTCTGGATTCTGGAATTATGGGTTCAGGGATTTCTCATTCTGAGAATAGGTGACAAGGATACCCTAAATAAAAGTGATATTTATGCTTTTTTCTTTCAGGTTAATAGCAGAAAGATTAATTTGATGAATTATGTTTTACATACAATCATGAATATCAAGAATGGGACTCTAAGATCTCAAATCATACTGTATATGGTTATTCTCTCCATGATTCTAGTCCTTTTTCAAGAATCATTTAAAATTCATTGTAGTTATAATCCATGGAATTTCAAGGTCATGTTGCTTAGTGATGACACCCTTAGAAGGATGAAGGTTGGATTAAATAGTGAATCCAAAGATTAGTATGATCTATATGAAGCTGAAATAGACACCATATGGAAGAAACATTCAGTGGGTATGACTTCTAAGAAGGGTGGTAAGAAGAATATGGTGAAGGAACTGGAAAAAATATAAAAATCTCCTACTATTAAAGAAACTCAATCAGAACCACCTAAGTCAAAGAAGAAAAAGATGTATTCAGATTAAGTGGTTTCCAAGTGGAGAGAAGACAAGAAGAATAAGAAATAATGGGAGACTAGTTTTTTTTTGGACCCAACTGAGGAAAATTCATTAAAGTTGAACGCTAATGAGGATCTTGAGAAGCAAGAAAAATAAGTGAAGAAGAGGAAGAAGATGTCGGAGGCTGAGATTGTTCAATCCCTTCTCAAGGCTACTGAGAAAGTCTCTGAACAAATTCATGTTCTAGAATCATTTTTTAAATAATCACTTCTAGTAACTCTAGGAAAAAATATGGGTATTCAAGAACCATAAGAAGAAGAATAAATAGTTCTTAAAGTATATGTCGACGAATAATAATAAGGAAGTGATGATACTGATGACATGATAAAACAAGTATAAGAATATCATGATAATGGGAGTCTCTTTGAAAAGTTTTCAATCTAAACTACTAAAAAAAAATCCCCAAAACATGCTACCCCAGGAAAATAAGAAAATGTTCATGATGAAATGAATAAACCATATGAAGAAGAGAGTAGTAGTTATTCTTTTGTTCAACCCGAGGATATTGTGGCAGGTTCCGAGAAAGAAAATCTTGAGAAAGATAAAATAGGTAAACTATCTGATAGTGATAATGAATCACCAAAATTTGAAGAGAGAATTCCAAAAGATAATAAGGGAAAATAGGTGTTGGTTGATACACCAAGGAAATCCACAGGGAAAAATAAATATATTGGTGTTTTGTCGAAGAGAAACATTGAAGAGATAGAAAAAGAATCCTCACCAACCAAACAATATGTTTTGGAATCATCCTCTCCTGGACAAGACATTGTACTCCAATATTTGAAGAAGTTGTTTGATACCATTCCCTTATTTCAATGTATTGAATCAAGGTGCCAGTTTCTTCAGAACTCATTTAATCAGAATGTAGATTCAATTACCATGCTTATGGATAAGTTTTTTGGGCATGAGGCCGATTTCAAATCCTTATTCATTGGCTATGAAGCTCACAAAAGATCATGGAATGAAATAAAAAATTGTTCATGATAACAATCAAAGATATGGGAATCCTTCATGATTTCCTATAAAGTGTGAAGGTTTCTTTTGAAACCAAAGGATGGAAATTGCAAAGATATTACTAAAAGTTTTGAGGAAAATCTGAGTCTCAATCAAACAACTTAAAAGTAGGAAGTCAAATATCTAAATGGGAAGATTAATTTAGTTGCATTAAATTGTAAAAAGGAAAGAGATCTTATAATTGTGTTTGAAAAAAACACAATAATCAAGAAGATGTTTTGAGAGCCCAATAATAAATTCTTATGGCTCGGGAAGAAAAGATCAAACCCTTATAGAAGAAAAATAATGATCAAGATCAGTTGTTCTAGCATGTAAATGAAGATCACAAGGATCTTAAGAAGTTGAAAAACAATGTGAATAAGATTATTCTAAAGGAAATAGAAGGATAATGTTTTTCCCAATCTGATATTTTGTAGTATTTTTCTTCATTGTACAAATTATTTCAATTTTAATGAAATTCTCATTGTCCCTCAAAATTTTATTCATTGAATAGAACTAATATTTTAGGTACCATATTTCTTATCAATACTCTTTATTCCTTTTTAAAAATCACAAAGGGGGATAAAGAAATGGCAAAAATAATACTATGTAAAGAAGATATTTCCCTATGTAAGGTGGAGTACATCTAAGGGGAAGTTCTTATGAAATAATATTTCTGTTTTCAAGAAAATGTAAAATATCATTAAAGAAATAATGAATAATATTTTTATCGATTTCAAAATCTATGATGGAGTTAGTCATATTAACCAAGATTCATATTTAAAGCGAGATAAGTTTTTATTTTCAATAACATATACAATTCTATGTCCTTCTATTATTTTTCTTAAGGATATTAGTGCTTTCCAAAAGGGTGGAGATTTTTGTGTCAATGATGTTTTCTTATGAATTTACCATTATTCTATGTTTTGAAAATCCCAAAAACTCTATCTTAAAGAAAATTATATTTTTTCTTAATAAGGGAAATTTTCCTTCTCTAGAGAAATTTTATCCTTACCTATGTTTTCATTATAAATTTTATAGTCTCTCTAATTATAAATCATTTTATTCCTAAGTGTAAAAATTCAGTTTCACATTTAAAACCGTGGAATTATATAAATACATAGATATAGAGTATTTTGTTTTTAGGATCAAAATTTAGTATCTGAATTATTTGAAATCCAGACCCCGAATTCTCTGAAATTCATATTCTAAATTCTCTAAAATTATCACTCTCGATTCTCTGAAATTCAAACTCTGAATTCATCAAAATTATGACTCCAAATTCCTCTGAATTTAGACTCAGAATTCCTCATAATCCAGACATTGAATTCCTTAGAATTCAGACTAATAATTCTTGAAAATTTGGAATCTGAAATCCTTAGAACTCAAACTCACAATTATTTATAATTTAAACTATGAATTCCTCATAATTCAGACTCTGAATTCCTCAGAATTTAGATTCTAAATTCATTAGAATTTAGATTCCAAAATATATTGAATTTAGATTCTGAATTCTTTAGAAAACAAAATATGAATATCCATGATTTATAGTCTCTAAATGTTTATTTCGTTAGACTCTGAACATTATTATTTCCTAGAATCTGAAAAATAGGTTTTTGTTATGTAACCTTATTTTTCATACACTTATTATAGTCATGAAATGATATCGTAAAATCTATTTCCAATAAACCATTGTTTAAGTGACACATGTACAGATCCCTTCGATATTTAAGGAAAAATATGACCATTGGAGGAGGGAGCCGACCGTTAAAGAAGGGACTATAAATAAGAGTTCATTTGAATGAGTTCAATATTTAGAATTACCTACTGATCACTCTAGATATTTCATGTTACTAAAGTGATTTCTAGATAGAGAAAATATCATGCCATGTGCATACTGAATATCTTGTTCAGATTGCATTGTGTTACTCTGATTGTTGCTGTGTAGACTCGAGGACTTACGGGGATAGGAAGACAGAGGTACCGAATACCTTAAAGTTCTAGGACTTCCACGGATAGGAATAAAGAGGTTCCAACTACCTTAAAGATTGAGGGATTGTGGGTATAACATGATAGATTCTGATATTCCTATTGAGGGATTACCCACATGTGGGTAAGATAGACTTTCTTGAAAGTATAAATCAAGGGACCATTATCCAAGGTCGTTGGATACCCTTTTTGGGTTAAAAGATTTCATATTTGTTACTTATTTTTTTTCACGTTTATTTCCTCTGTTTTTTTGATAAAGGAAGAAATTATAATCTTCTTATACTTTATTGTACTTTTTTATACTCTGATAAGTGAGATTTTATATGCTTTAATGTCGATTATTTTCCTTGTAAACTTTTCTTAAGTTTCATATTTGGAACCATATTTCCAGAACATAGCATGTTTTTAGAACTGAAAGAGGTCTTGTGAATTTACATTGTTTAACCTTGTTAAGCATGGTTTTTCTTAAAGTTAAAAATGAAAGTTTTCAAACATACAAACCACCCCCCCTTTTGTAATTGAGCATCTACATTCATATTTTGATCATAAACTTTCATACACTAAGTTCTAGTCAACTACCATGGCCTATTAGTGGTGGGATTCATATTTCATACTCATTTTCACCATTCACCTAGAATGGGTTATAAAGGTTGAAATTTATAACAATATCAATTCACATTAATAAAAAAACAAAAATCTCTTTATGTGTTTCCTTCCATTTTTTTATTGAATTCCATTACACAAGAATTAATATTTTAGAGACAAAAATGTATTTAATAATAGAATAAAAAAGGGTTAAACAGTTTTTTATTTTATGTTAATATAATTACAAATAAGACAAAATAAAATAAATAATATATATATATATAATTTAAGGAAAACTATTCTGTTAAATTCTAAGAAGACACATTGTCCACCTATTATTTAAATTCCATCCTTTCAACTTTAATTATTATCATAAATGAAAAATAGGTGATTGTATCCTTAAAATATTAAAGAATCCATATATGAGTTCTATTTAGGTAATATCCTTTCCTTATAATGTTAGATTATAGAACTCATCATTTCACTTAAAATATAAAAATGTTGTGTTTCTTATTACTATACATTATTTATTATGTGTTCTGCATTAGTAAGATCCATGAGATTCAATATATTACACTTTAATCCTTCATTTTGATGTTCCTAGATTTATTAATTTACTAAATGTAACATGTTTATTGTCAATAATAATAATATTTTATATAATTATATTTTCCAAATTTATGAATATTAAAAAAATTTCCAAATATGTTGTAAACTATGACACCATGTATTTTTGTAATGATTTTTTTGATAATCCAATGATTTATTATTAATACCTATAGAATCAAGAGATATTATGGCTAACACATAAACAATAATATATTTTATTTGAATAAAATTCTATTGTTATACATAGAAGGAAAATTCAATAGGTTTAACCATTAGTATAAAAAGTATGTTTTCAAATAGATAAATTCAATGTTTTTAAAAAGAAATAACCTAATATTTTAATTTTGAAATATGATTTTGACTCAATATTTTATCGGAAAAATTATTATATAATTCATAAAGTGATAATTCAATATTCTTCAAAAAATTAAATTTTATAAAACTATGCATATATGTTAAATCAAATATTGTCTTTTATAACATTCAGTTTGTTTTAAATTTATGTGTTCTAAAATCATATGATACTTCAACATCATCTATATTAATTTCTTAATCTAGACTATTCTCCCAAGTCCTCTTCTGAGGTATATTACACGAAAATATGATGAATTTATTGGGACAATGTGTCTTATCTTAAAAAAATTAATTTTTTGATATTGGTATCATTTTTCTTTCCTTAACCCTCATGTTCATGATAGAGTTTATCTTTAAACCTAATAAAAATTTTAATCCCATAAATTAATCCTCAATGTGTTTAATTCAAAAATTATAAAACATTGGAAATTATAACCTTATTTTTTTCTTATTAACATTATTTTTTCAATATTATGAGTAGTCATCATATCTTTATCATTCCTTAATTTTAAAATAAATTACTTATATAAATACTTCATAGTAGTGATTTCATTTATCACTATATCCCCATATGAGAAAAATGTTATAAATAATAATACCCTTTCAGTACATGGAATAAATCCAACAAATAAGTGATTGAACATATTTTTTTTGAATTTGTACATAACTAACATAGTATATATCTATACACAAAATGTTACACTCTTACTCACCAGTAGTCTCCTATTCATTTGATTATATATTTATTAATTATCTTTACATATCCACTAATTTATATTGAGAAAAATATTCTTCAAGAAATAATCCTTTATAATATGTCCATTCCATGATTTCTATCTCTTCTACAATCATATAATTATGAATAAATGATCACCATTGATCCATATGTACTTTTATATAGAATACAGTCATAAAATAATTATCATTTGATTATATCCCAATGTGATAAATATCTTGTATAAGGCCATAATACATTATTTTACCATAAGTGGAATAGAGATTCTATTGAATAATAGAGTTTTATGCCTCATGATATGATATAATAGAATAATACGCTATTAAAGGGGAATATGTCATGACATAAATGCTATTTTTTATAACCTAAGACAACTATAATAATATAGTGAAAATTTTAAATGCTTTAACATTATGTTTATTTGTTTTCTTAATAGGGAAATCCATACATCAATTGTGTATATTGATACCATTTTGGAATATCACATTAGGATCCAATTCTAACTTTATACCAATTTTTTATTGAAATGAAAAATATTTATAATGGTAGGGGTGAAAATTTACAAAAACTAAAATCATTATAATTTCGTTTGACAGATAATTGTTAATAATAATTTCATGGGAACCATTTCCATATATAAATCAAGTTCCACCTTCAATTTTAGGTTAATAGACCATGTATGAACACAATCAAGCATTGTTTGGAAGTAAATGTTTTCCATAATTTTTATTTGTCATGCCAATAATTTTTTCTCTTCAATAATAAATTACACAATTCTGAATCCCTATCCTATTATATATCATCAAAATAATTATTGGAACCACTATTTGAATCAATATTATCTTATACTTGTTAAGAATCATGAGCCTGTTTAAATAATCCATGAGTAATTTCATTTTTATAGGAATAAAAAACATTATTTTATTCCATCAAAAGATGATCCCCAGTAATTCAATCACTAAGATATCCCACTGCTTAGTAATTACTAAAATATTTACCTATATATGATGCAATATCAACCAAATTGACTAGTCTTAGTCACAAATCTTTCAACTAAATGATCAAAAATCCATATTTAATATGGATTGTTGGTCTACCAGACTATCCATAACCTCACTTTAGTTCAATTCTACATTTGGTTTATGGTTTTATATACTCATATAATTTTTTATATTCTTTGGATATAAGTCCCTTTTTGGATTAAAGGCCTCCCATTGATCCTCATCCTCTCATTAATTATTATTCGATCATAATAATATGGAAAAAAATCCAAAAATATAAATGACCTAGATTCTCCCCTAGGTGTGGACTCCCTCAACCTAGTATCATATATACCTTTAAAACATGATCTTAATCTTACAAAAATGTAATCAAACAATGGACTAGGTGTATAAATATAGTAAATTTCTCTCATATATGCCATTATGTATTGTTGATCATCCTCATTTTTAATGAGTCTAGTGTATATTGTATTGGTACCAACCTCTAGTAATGGTTGAAAACCAGAATCAAGATACCCCATAAAATTCCCCTCAGTGACAACCACTACCTTATTTCTCTATATGTTAACTTACTAAATAATTAGACTAATCAAAAATATATTATTTTCTACAACCTTTATTTCAAGGAAAAAATATTTGGTTTGCACATAACAATATTCTATTTTTCAAAGTTATAAGTCTTTTAAACAAACTCATAAAAAATTAGACTAGTATACAACAAAAATAAAACAATTTTTAAAATTATATATTTCAACCACCTTTAGTAGGCTTGAAAAATTATTTATATTCTCATAAATATCCCATTAAAGTAGTGCAACTTACAAAATAGTGTTAATTGTAGATCATTATCTACATATTTTATAAATATATCCCTACATATTATAAAAAAGACAAGATTCAGGAATTATTAATTTTTTATAACATTACTCCCCTTCAATTTATACTATAAGAAATTAGGAGGATTGTTTAAAAGATAAATATCAATAAAAATCGAGTTCCACCTGATGTTTCAATCTGATTGACCTACAATGAAAATAAAAAAACCTCCTTATAATGTTTTAAAATTCATTTAAAATTACTATGTTGGAAAAATGTTGTGAAAGATCAAGGAGACACATTGACTTTACCAATGTCAAAGGATCTATACCATAGTGGAATTCAATTTTTTAGTTCATTAATAAAAAATGAAAAAATTAAACAAACACATTAACGATGAATAATTTTCAATAGCTGTATTATATGGGATGAACTATATAAATATTTAAAAACAGTCTAACAAACTAACCCAGAAATGTTTTAACAAACCCCAAATTTCATTCATATGTTTATCAAAATATTTTATCAATGGGATGTGATTATAAAAACAATATAACATTGATGAATCAAGGAGTGATTATTTTTTTAATAAATTCCTTATTATAAATATGAAATATAATATAACTATCTTTCAACAATGATAATTATATAAAAAAATAAATTAAGAGGAATACCTTAAGATTGTCGAGATTTGTGAAAGGATTGAACAAATACATATATAATGAAGGGATATTCTCCCCTCTATTAAAGTTGGATTAGGGGCCTTGGATTCCCACATGGGTATGGGTATATTAATTTTATAAAAAAATAAAATATAATAATTACTTCATGGATAACAATATGAATTAAGATTTATAGTACATAAAATATATGGATTTATTATAAATGAATTATTGATACTCTATCCATTCTGAATTTTTTTTAGAATATCTTATAGATTATTCATATTTATTTTATAACTATGTTCTTATGAGTCTACATTCTAAGGTTTTTACATAACTTTTTTGAATACCGACTATGAAAATTATATGTCATGTACCGAAAGCTAGTTATTATTTATTACATTGTTCACATAATACTTTGATGAAAACATAATGGATCTGAAAGTTTAGTAGATTCATTTGACGAGATGCATACAAGATTATTACATTACATTAGAACATAGATTTTATCATAATAACATAAATAATTATTATCATTTAATTTCTTATTCATATATCACATATAGAACATTATGAGGTTTTATGGGGTAATGAGAAAATAATATATAGGGGTAAGATCTGATGCAATATTGGGTAGCAAAAGTTGGATGATAATATGTAATAATCATAAAATACATAATATGGTATCAATAAAAAATATATTATCAATATAAAACTAAATTAAAAAATTACCACCTCTATAATATTAGAAATAGATAATCACATGGACAATTATAATAGATCTCATTTTTATAGAAGGCATAATATTAGAAAACATAGTAATACTATAAAGAATTTATGTCGATAAATCATCTATAAAAGGGTACTCAAAAACCAAACATCGTAATATTTTTCTTCATGATACCTACCAATAATTGAAAGGGATATATAATTTTAGGACACACTCGCCACTTAATTATTCCAATGCATTGATCATATAAAATGAGTGAATGAAAACACAATATATAATGTTTCTTAAAAACCTATTACATCAATATTGTTATGTATTAATTTATTTTTCATATTGAAATAAAATATATATGGATTGTAAATTTTTACCTAGTCAAATAAATGGAATGACATTCTTAGTAAAAACTCATCAATACAGAATATGAAATATATAACGTTTACACTATATATAGTAAAGGGTATATGGTCATCTAAATATTAGAAAAATACAAGAAATAATTTATAAGTTATAGAATATAACAATGGTATAAATAAAATATGCATAGAATAAGAAGTTAATAACATGAGGGTGAGAGAGAGAGAGAGATGTAGAGAGAGTGTGTGTTTGTGTGATTTAGGTAATAATCATATGAAGGAAGAAAAAGAGTGTTAGATACCCCTTATGAACAATTTAAGGTATAATTCATAAATCAATAAGAGACGTAAGAATTTATGCAACAATTAAAAATAGAAAATATTATCGAATTATATTAATAATAATTAGTTCAATCTTATAAAATAATATTGTAAGGAAATAAACATTTTCATATATTAATGAAAACACATAAGATAACCCCTACCTTGAGTCTTGTATAATTTCATCAATCCTCTTATTAACTGAGTAATAAATTTATATATATTATTTTCAATATTTAGAACATTTTTCATGTTTATTAAATTTTTATTATTCCTTTTATTTATCTATTGTTTTCTTCTTAGTTTCATGTTTTTTTGTCAATGGTTTTTTGTTGTTTAATCCATAGTTCCACAATAATATATATATAATGCAAACGATCAAAGGTCCTCATAAAATAATTATATAAGATCTATATAATTCATGGTGTAGTATTAATTTCAACATATATGTAAATAATTTCAATAGTTATATATATTTTAAGAAATAATTCCAAATCAACTAGTGTTTCATTATAGTCATGTTTTATATAGTTAAAAAGGAATACAATTGTATACCTCTAATATCATTGTTATCATGCTTATTTTATCATTCCATAATAATAAAATTGAAATTGTTTTATTACTATTATTTAATTAAATATTGAAATAATTTAATATTAATATCATTGAAAATCATAAGTGAAAAATAAAACATCGTTAATCACTTAGGTAACTTATTACTAACATGGGTGAATGAGGGGTTTTAAAAGAGTATAAAATAATCATATAATGATATGTATTTTATTTTATTTTTTCAATAAATTTTCCAGTAAAATTTATTCTTAATTAACTTTTAATAATTTATTATTTTATATAAGTTAAAATACAATAATGGAAATGATAAAAAAAGCTTTTGAAACAATTACATTGATATAGTAACTACTTTTGAAAAGAGTTTAATGAGATGGAATGCATAGTATCTAACAAATTATAAATCAAAGTGGTGTCAATGAAAAGATTATAAAATAATTAAAAAAATAATTGAAGATATTAAAAGGGATTTTGATAGAAGGATTTAAACTAATTGATATAAAAAAGACTTGGGAACCCTTACTTTTCTATTTGGGTCACCTATAATGGTTTGAATCTAATTTATCAAATGGATGGAATTTTGGTTAAAATAGGAATGAACAACACAAATATGAAATTTTAGTGTTTGATAAGGGAAAAAATTGAAATGAATGACATTTGGGGTGAGGTGGAAAAGGTGAACAGTAGGTATTTATATAAATAAGGTAAATTGGTTTATTCAAACAAAATATTTCATATTTTATTATTTATTGTCAAGAATATGGATAAATGATATTTAAGTTACATTTTATTAATTTTTGAACATAAAATATAAAATTATTTTACTTTTGAACACACCCAAAATAGAATGACGTCATACAAATATTTTATTCCATGTAAAGAATCAAAAATAAATCTTTTTAATTAAAATATAGCCATGGTTTCAAAAATTAATTTATATGTTTAAAAGTAATGTTTATTTTTTCATGAATGGATTATTTTAATTATGTAATACATTTTAATTCGTAAATAATATTTTTATTATGTTTAAATTCCTTTTTTAATCATAGAGATCTCATAAATCATACGCTATATGCAAAAACATTATTTTTCACTATTTACGTAAATACCAACCTATTCATTAAAATATCAAGACATACCCCTAAGATTACTTGCACATTACTATTAAAAAAACTAATTTCATTTTATAAATAAATATGATAATTTTTTAAATAAAATCAAATAATCAAAAGAAAGAAAAAATTACCTTGAATAAGTACTATTACTTTATCTCTAAGTGGTTACATTTATTTTAATTATTAATACATATTTATTATTTAATTGATAATTAATCGTTTTTAAAATAATTATATATTATTTCTAATATATAATCTATATTTTTATGAAATAAACTTTAAAATATGGTATTTTTTAAAAAATTGTTATGAAAATTAATATTAAACAAAACAAGGTATAACATACCTTATTATAAAATTAATATTATACATACATTAAGTTAGATGATTTAAGGAATCATTTTATCATATTATAAAATTTATAGTTATTTACTTATTCAATGTAAATATTAATAATTATGTCTACTACTCACAATGGTTAGGTTCTTATTTCCTTAGCTTATTAATATTACAATTGTTATATGATCATATATCCTCCTGTAAATACATCATATTTTCATTGTAAATCATTAGAAAAATTTTACCCAAATTAATCTATTATTTATAAAATTTTATTCAAATTTATAATGTTATTTTTTCTTTTTATAGTTTTTTTCATGGATTTGGTATTTCTAGACGACCTTGGGCCTATAAGTTTTCAATTAATATTATAAAATTTATTTACTATTATTATCTAATTGTAGGATTTTAATTTTATTGAATATATTTATCCGAAATATATAATTATTATGAATAAATAAATATTTATTTTCTCATTATGTATTGTATTCCATATACTAATCATATTTAATTATATGTGGATTAATATTTTGTAGACATGAAAGTATTTAATAATACATACATACCCTATACGCAAAAATATTATTTTTCACTATTCATTTAAATACCAACATTTTCATAAAAATATCAATACATACCCCTAAGATTAGTTGCACTTTATGATTAAAAAACTAATTTTGATTTATAAAACTAAATTTAAAAATATGATAATTTTTTAAATAAAATCAAATAATAAATAGAAAGAAAACATTACCTTGAATAAATACTATTAGTTTTTCTCTAAGTGGTTACTTTTTGTAATTATTAATACCTATTTATTATTTAATTGATAATTGATTGTTTTTAAAATAATTATATATTATTTCTAATATATAATATTTATTTTTATAAAATAAACATTGAAATTTTGTATTTTTTTAATATTATTATGAAAATTAATGTTAAACTAAAAAAATGTATAATATACCTTAGTATAAATTTAATATTATACATATAATAAGTTGGATGATTTAAGGAATAATTTTGTCATTTTATAAAATTTATAGTTATTTACTTATTCAATGTAAATATTAATAATTATGTCTGCTACTCACAATGGTTAGGTTATTATTTCCATAGCTTATTACTATTACAATTGTTATATGATCATATATCCTCCTATAAATACCTCATATTTTCATTGTAAATCATTAGATAAATTTTACCCAAATCAATCTATTATTTTTAAAATTTTATTCAAATTTATAATGTTATATTATCTTTTTATAGTTTTTTTCATGGATTTGGTATTTCTATATGACCCTGGGCCTATATGCTTTCAATTAATATTATAAAATTTATTTATTATTATTATATAATTGTAATATTTTAATTATATTGACTATATTTATCCTAAATATATATTTTTTATTAATAAATAAATATTTATTTTCTCATTATGTATTGTATTCCATATTCTAATGGTATTTAATTATAGGTGGATTGATATTTTGTAGAC
This sequence comes from Viscum album, assembly GCA_963277665.1. NCBI lineage: Eukaryota > Viridiplantae > Streptophyta > Magnoliopsida > Santalales > Viscaceae > Viscum > Viscum album. Next base: position 1,271,137,233 of record OY728164.1, read on the forward strand.
ATGTAAGTATTTAATAATAAAAACTAATTCAGTGATAAATATTTATAGATTTTAGGATAGTATTGTTTATAATAATAATAAATTCATTTGAAATTCACATATAAAATAAAATTTAAAAATATTCATAGAAATTATAGGATGTTAAATTAACCTCCACTTTTACATCATAAAATTTCATTATCATTGGTCACACCATACAAAAGGATTACCCTTTCAAAGAAAGAAACCCCATGAGAGCTTCAATCCTAGATAAGTATTCCAAAAACATCTAGTAATATTCTATATACCTAATAATGCAACACATAAAGAATGAATTATTGGGAGGCTCCTAGGAAGAGACACAGATCATGCCTCAAAACTATTTTTTTGTGCTTTTTAATTGAAAATATATATAATGAAAATATATTTATGTACTTGGATAAAATATCATTGATTCTATGAAGGAGTACATAGAGGCGATGGTGGTTAAAAAAGATGAAATCATGAACTACCTCTTGCTATACCTACTACGTTGTCAACACATCTACTAAAACAATCTCATTATGAACTGTTCTGGCCACCACATGGTGGCCCCTCATCTCGTTGTTCCCTCTAATTTTTTGGATTATCCAAAATTTCGTCGATCCTGCTATAAAATTCACATATAGCCAAATGGTATTAAAATATTAAGGCTTGACCACCATATTCCAAGAAAAGATTTCTTTCCCTTTGGTTCTTCCCATTACATTAATCTCCATTCACTGGTCCCTAAGTCTAGAATTTCCTATGTGTATACCGCTATATAAAAGTTCCTAAAACTTACCACTATTAGGCTTCCACTAAAATATAATCCCAATGGTACCAGAACATTCTTTGGTCCTTGGGTTCTTCTCTAACCAAAACCTCTTGATCATAATGGCTCTACCCATGAATCTTCCATAGTTGAAGATGCATAGAAAACAACCCCACAATGAATCTATTTTTTGAGACATCTCTCAATATTTTGATCACAAAATCAATCATCATGATCCATATCAAATTTGAAATTTATGAAGTTGGTGGGCCTTTATGTTTAATCAAACAAAACTCACACTACCTTTTGGATGGTCAAATAACTCTTTCACTCGAAAAATATTCATAATCACTGTGAAATACTCTTCTAGGTAGAAGAACTCAAACTATAACCACAGTATAGTTTCATTATCATTCATCTTCAATGTAAAATACCGCAAATGACCAACTTTACAAAAAATATTGTTGAACACCATCACTCTAATATAGTATATGGGAATAAATACAATGAAAACAACCTGATTCACCGTATTAATCTACACTCTATTGGCATTTGTATTTGGATCACATTATTAATTGGATGTTCTATAATATAGAAACTCATACGGTGTTCTCAACTAATGATTCATCTCATCATACTCAACTATAATTATCTAATACTTGACATGTGAAAAAATTCACCCTCCGTAAAAATTAAAGGAATCAGCCAGCAATCAACAGAGGATTCTATCTACTTTCTTGGTAAAGGTATCTTTTGATTGGTTCACTGAATTAATGACTAGTCACTCAATTGATAAGTGATAGGATCCTCATGTATTTGAACGATCATATCTCAATCTCTCCATGTAACACTATATGGATGCTCATGAGTTTATATCCCATATTAATTAGGATGAACATGTATAATTAAAGTATATGTGGGTGATTTGACTCATGAGGGACATAAAGTATTCACAATCGATATACTACATAATGTATGTATCATACCATTTATACCCTATGCATAATTACTTAGTTTTTATGTCTATATAGATGTTATTATAGTGTTGAAGAAATGATTTTCAACCTCTGATTATTATGTTTGGTTCACTAGTCTGAAAACCAAAATCAAGACCCATTGACACCTTTTACCAAAATTTTCAAAAAAACCTCCCAATAGAGTAAAATTTGAAAAAAATGTCTGTTAAAAATACCCCTCTGATAGAACTCAGGAACCAACCCCTAAATTCACTAACTATGAAAACAAATGTGTTGAGTGTTCCCTCTGAAGCCTACCTCAAATTACTAAATGGTTAGAGATTTACAACAGGAATGTACACTGTAAATATGGTTGTAATTACACTAATAAAACAACACATAGTCACATTTTAAAAATATAAAACATAAAAAATGAAAAAATAGATATAATAATATATTATAGAAAAATATTTCTGAGAAAAACACTAATATAAAATATAGTAAAATAAATGAAAATTCAAAAAGTAATGTCAAAAATATTAATATAATATCCTAAAGTAAATAAATACATAGAACAACTAAAAATATACACTCTTCATTGCATAATTTTTAAACTCAATCATTAAATATAAACAACGTTTTTGGTCACCATTGAGTAACAAATTCACCAATATTGTGACTTTTATGATCACCTTAAAACTATCCACCATTTTTATAAAAAATAGTGCATGTGAAGAAATAATTATTGAAGGGGTTATCATATGAGAACCCAGTAGGATTCCCCAAAATCAAATAGATAGGACTTCATTCTAAGTCTACATAAACAAAGGTAAATATACGAAGGAATCCAAGATAAACATATAAATCAATAAATGAGAGGATGACAAGGGTAATGGAATGTTTAAAACTCTATAACTTAGCTTCATAATTGTAATGTGTTTTAGGTAACCCATGGTATTAGATAAGATTCTATATCCAAAAAACAAATCTTCTCAAAACCAAACTTTCTCTAAAAATTCATTGTGGTGGACCCACATCTCACAATGTTATGTCATCAAATATGTTGGAATTTCATATAACCCGACACCAGTCCCAGACCATGACAAGGATTGATAGCAATTATCAATACTCATAGGATATATACTAAAAATGGAATTAAATGATAAACTATGTTGAAATAATTTATCCCCATATGAACTGGGATCAAATAATGTAAACAGAGCATGTAGAAAGGAACCAAAAATAACCAAGCATCAAATAATTTAAGTAGTCCAAAAAAAATTTAAAAATAGAAACTAAAACCAAAATAAGAAATGGCATGATATCCTCATGAACTCTTGATCCCCCAACAACAATACCATCCTTCTCCAAAAGGAAAGCCGATCCAAAAACTAAAACCTTCAAAACAACTTGGGTATACCGATGCTAAGTGGAACAAGTAGGGTGTGAGACAAAATTGCTCAGTAGGTAAACACCAATGATTTCATAATGTTCAATTACCAAATTAGTCTATAAAAACTAGTTTGAAATACATTTATATTAGAGTTTTATATCATTTTAAAGAACAAAACACAACATTCCATAAATTCTTTTTTTAAATAGATTTATAGTTTGAAAACAGAATTACAATTAAGTATACAATCAAGGTGAACAAAGGGTGATGTGATGGAAATAAATAAAATTGAAATTAAGCATAAACATGTAGGAATAATATCTAATGTGAAACAAAAACAAACTAAATATACAGATAGATAATCATTGAAATTTTGTAAACATCTCTAGATGAAATCCATAGACATACTCATTTTAGAATCAATTGTCAGTGTATGGGGAATCTCCAAAATCAATAACCATTGGATGCTCAAAGCTAGCCTCACCAGTGGAACATCCCACCTAGCCTCTCATAAAATCCAAGGGTACCAACCCACCTAATAAGGGATGATAAGAAACTGTCACACAACCCCATTGATGATGCCCATCAATCTTAGGATAATAGTATATAGAGAATGTAGAGATCATAACCCTCATTATATAAACCAATAACCCACATAACACCATTCTTTATTATCCCAAACACTAAAAACCCATATCTGTTGAACCTCTCTTTAGAGGGCCTATAATAGAGGTTCCCATCATAGATCAAGACATACATATGTGGTAATCAATCCTTCATAACAGATGATCATTCAAACCATTTTCCGAAAACATTATAAGATTATAATTGGGAATTAAATTTAAAAATCCATATCCAATTCATATATCATTTCCAAAATTGAAAATAAAACCTAAAATAAGTTACAAATGTGACAAATTGGTTTTAATGTCACATAGAACCCAAACCACATGTCAATATTCAAAACAAGAAAATAATTAAGAATAAAATTCGAAACCACACATGAGTTAATTTTGAATCCATTAATGAACCTAATAGGTTTCTAAATAAATATTTCCAAATAAGATTGATAAGGAAGCGAAGAAGAAATAGGCGAAGAATGTTTGGAAAATCCAGGTTCATGTTTGGCATTATTACTATTGAATCCAACATCATTTGTGTACCTACCAATTTTTTCACCCTATGAGCACATGGATATGACCACATCTATTTGAATATCCATGGGAAACGATTAAAATAATAAATAAATTTAATAAATAATCAAAATAATCCAAACATAAGAACCAATCCATTAAAAGAAACCACAATCTATTCACAAGCCCAATTTTACTTTCAAAACAAAACAATATAACCGAACAAAGGGAAAACACACTATAAACACTGAGTATCTTTTCAAAATAAAAAATATCTATTTTATAAAAAAATTTAATACATATACATATAGGCTTAATTTAGAAAAACCAAATTTGGAAACTAATTTCTATAATTATTCCAACATTAAAACATCACAACAATTCCAAAAAAACACCACAAGACTGTGAATCACTTTTATAAAAAAAATTTAACAAAATAATCAAATGGAATGTTTTAGAAATAAAATTGATGGAGTCACCTACCTAAACAATGTGCATATGAAATAAAACACCATTGGAAGAATGAATGAAGCCCTACAGAACACCTTCACACCCTTAAAATCATAAAGAGGCATCTATGTAGGGAGGATAAACAAATGGGGAATGGTTTAGGATCCCTCCTATGAACCAAAAATGATAAAATTAGAAGAGGTTTCAAATGTTGTTAATTTAGGGGAAGAGTATAATAGGAGTTTAAGTATTTTAAAATATCTGGGCAAGTCATATAGTTTCCCCACATGGTTTTCCAAACAATGTGACAACCATGCACACCCTCCAAGGAGGAATAGGACACTTCTATGGGTTGTATGAATGGTTTGGGAAACATTGTAACATGCTTAAATTATGGATCTGTCAAATCACATACCCTTATCCACTCCTTCCATATGATTTCCTCTAACTATGTGGAAGCCGTGAGCCTTATTCCATGTCACCAAAAAATGAGTCAAATGGTTTATCCTTGGTCTCACATAGTTTGGCCTAGACCATGCTCAAAGTAGTCCATGTAAATCATGAAAGAATAAAAACAATTGGAAATTACATCATCCTTCACGGGCCACATGGTTAAACCTATAACCATTCACAAAACCTATTTACATGGCCAATAGTCACCTGAAACCATTAAAACCCAATGATTATCATTCGATTCTCAACCCAACATGCAACCAAATGGTCAAACATCTTGAAAATAATAAAATAATATATAGTATGTTGTCAGGGTGTGACAATTATCCCGAAAAAAACACATTCAACCCCTAGAAAGTCAACCATGCAAATGAAAAAACAATACTCAAACCCAAAACAAAGTAATACCAAATGGGACGATAGACCTCAAGATGACATTTCCAAACTATAAGCACACGAATGACTGGTACAAAAAGTGTTAATAAAAGACCAACTAATGAGAAGCATCATATATAAGTTCTTATAGAACAAACCACCCCCTGATGGGGATCCTTTTCAATGGTCGAGTAACACTACTTCATAAAACGCAACTAAAAGAATTCCCAGAACAAACTCAGAGAAAAATGCCTCATCCACTATCTATTTAAACTGAAATTAACCAGATGAAATTAATCACCAATTCATCTCTAGATGAATACCCAAAACTAATATTTGAGATTTCTAATGTTCCTTGGATTCCATATTGAGAAAAAAATAAACCAGCTTCATTTAATGGTCAACATAGGCATACACCATCCACTGAACTTACAAGTTCCCAACAACTATTATACTATCATTGACTTAACCTCCTTAGGTACAAACCATCAGATAAAATTTTTCTTAAAAATATCCTATGAAATCCTATCAAGAAATGATTATAGAGAAATTACCATCCACCGATCCAAACTCATTCCTTCAAAAAATCCCAAAATGGAACACACTCTCTCATCTTCGGGAGTTCCCAAAGTCTTGAAGACATTTTCAATCTCCTCAATCCACTTCAAAACCTCTAATATATCTCAATAACCCTGAAAAAATAGAAAAAAAATGAAAAACCCCAACTCCTCAACCCAAATGGGACACTTAACAGGGCTACAAACTGTAAAAGACCCACTAGAATCTTTTGGGTCCTTTATAGATGGAATAATATATAAAATAATAGAACAAAAAATAGAAAATCAACATCAAACAAAACTCAACTAAAATGAACTTATCAACCCAAAACAATTTTCTCAACATCTAAAGGAAAAAAAATAAGTCTAAATTTCTCTATCACAACCCACATTTCTACTTCAAATTCAAGAACCATTTTGCACAAAGGTCAATTTTCAAAACACTACCCCAATTTCAAATTAAATTTATACACCAAATAAAATTTAAAAAATATATGTTTCCTAAAACCATTTTTCCATTTCAAAACTGTCACACACTATCCAAAATAATGCTAAAACAAAACTCAGACCAAACTCATATAATGGGAAACTAGTTTCCTTGGAAAACCAAGACACATGGTTACTAGGTAATGAACCAAAAAAACAAAAACAAAATGTAAAATCCTATTTCATGTCTTAGCTACACATGTGTAACTAAACCATGTATTTACATCATACAATATTGTCTCAAGTCTATTTTCATTCCTTTTCCACTCAAAAAAAATATGGCTCAAATCCCATACTACCCTAGTAACTCGAAGATTGGAACAAGAAATTATTTGTGGATATCTTCCTACATATACCATTTGAGTTCTGATAGTCCATTATCCAATATACATGAAACCCAAATTATAAAAGGGCTCTGATAAAAATATTTTCCAATATACTAGGATTGGATTCCATCCCACCCAACTCTTGAGTCAACCCATGACAAATCCAGAGGGGTGTTCTCAATTATTTAGGGATAGATACTAGCACCTGAAATCAAAGATAAACCACATGGGAATGATTTATTCATATAAAAACCATGGTCAAATAAATAATAAACCATGAAACAATAAACAAAAAATAACTGAGCATCAATAAATACAAACACATCCAAAATAAAAATACAACTAAATAAAATAGAAATTAAAACCAAATCAGAATGACACAATCTCCATGTGACCTCTTGTTCACCACCAACCATAAGACTAGCCTACTCTAAAAGAAAAACGGAACCAGAAACCTGAATCTCCAAAGCATATTGGGTCTATCGATGTTGAGTCACTACTAAAAAAAACAACCTATAAAAGTGCTAAAATTTATTAGTTCTCAAAAAATTCTCTAATAAATTCCATCTTTATTAGTGCTAAAATAAGAACTGATAAAGGAATCCCTCCATAAGCTCTAAAATAAGCACTGATAAAATGCATCCTTTATCATCACATCTTTTTTAGTATTGATAAAAGCTAACCTTTATTAAGGGTTTGTTTTAGCACTGATAAAGGAAACATGTATCAAAACTTCATTTATAGTGCTGATAAAAGGAGTCATTGATCAGAAATTTTTAGCACTGATAAAAATTTCCGTTCACTAACTTTTTTTATGGAAAATAAAGGTCAATATTAAATGAAAAATTAATCAAATAAAAATAAAATGAGTCAATTAATAAAAATGTCAAAAAATTTATTAATTAAATAATTATCAATAAAAATGAATTAATTTAATATAAATATATTTAGATTATAAATATTAGTAAATATTATGTATTAAATATAGATATATAAAAAAAATACGTGTAGTATAAATAGAATTTAAATTAAAAAATATTAATGTATTATTTATTTTTAATGATGTTTGATTTTATAGTTTATCCTATATTAAACATGGTGGGTATTATTTATTTTACATACATATATATATATATATGTAAACATATATATATATTTATGTGTCTGTGTGTTTTAATGCATTTGAATAAATACACAGACACATACAAATATATCTACGCAATATATAAAAACACATACACATAATATTTATGAAATTAATTCAAATTTTTGTATATTTTATAATTTCATTAAAACATGATATATTTAAAATATATTATGTTTTTAATCAGTCAATTTTATTTATTTGTTTTTAATACCACAGTTAGGGTAATCATTTTTTTAATTTTTATTTGATAATTTTTTTACTTATTTATATTTCTGAATTTATTATATTTTCGTATTTTCAATATGTATTCATTCACTTAAATATATATATATATATCCATATTTTTAAATAACATATATTTAATGAATAAAACATCTCTATTTCTTCAAATAATTTAAAGTGTACTCATTTTGAATTAATCAATTTTACTCATTTTTAAAATGAATGTATTTAAGATTATATCTCCATTAATAACGTTAAAAATATAATTTTAATTAAATATTTAGAAATAAAAAATAAATTTATATTTTTTATATTAACATTTACTATAAATAAATAATTATTATTTTCAAAAAAAAGTTTTTATGTAATTAAAAATTAATAATTTTATTTATTTAAGTAAGTATACAATGATAATAAAGTTATTTAAATAATTATAATTACCAAAAATATAATTTTTCATTTGTAGAACTCATCATGATCAATCTTTATCGGTCCTAATAAAGAAATGTTAAAAGATATATTTATCAGCGCTAAAATTTTAACGCTGAAAAATATGCCTTTTATCAACACATATAAAGATTGAGATCTATCAATACTAAAAAAGAAGTTATAGAAGACATATTTATTAGAACATATAAATTTAGTGATGATTAAATGGATCTTTGTCAGTGTTTTTTTTTGAAATCTCTATTTAATGTTTCCACGATCTATTTCAAAAAATTATAACCATGACTCAATCACTCACGATTCTCATGTTATCTTGGAACTCCTCAGATACCAAGGAAAATCCTCTACATTCCCTCAGATTAATCAATACTAGAATCCAATGTATGTTATTTTCTGCTCTTCCTCTATAATTTTTTGATGTTTTGGGTTTTGAATTTATCATTTTTTAACTGTTCTTAAACATGATGAACACTATATCTCTTCTCATCACTGTAGAAATACAGTGAGTTTGGTTCTATTTTTTTATACATTCATATATATTTTATTGTCTATCCCATTTTCCCTATATACACAGATAGATGGTTTACTCTCTTCTCAACATTGACTAGAATACCCCTCACCCCCTTAGTTTTCTCTTAATTTGAATAATATTTGGTTAAAAAATCTAGGTAGTTTCTCAAATTTAATTCATATTATATAGTAGATTATATATTATAATGGATTAATTAGGGGTTTTTTAAGGATTAGGTAATACCAAGTTGTGGCCTTGATTTATGGTTGATGATCATATAGGGACTACGGAAAGTGTAAAATTAATTTACACAAGTTTTGTGGATTGTGTTAATTCTTGTAAATTATTAAACCATGAAATGGGTTATTTAGATTTATAATTTTGATGAATAGTTTTTTATTGAAATAAAAATAATATTTAATTAATTATTCACATTAAAAAATTATTTTAGTGATTCATGTTGTGAGAGTTTTGTTTTTTCATTAATTCAATATTTCTATTAAACATTAACCATGGGTTACAAAGAGTGATTGAGAATTTATTTAGAGAGAAAAGTATGCTCAATAATTTTTTTAAATTTTCATAGATTAGATATAGCTGATAAATCATTAGGTAAATGGACATATAAATACACAACAACATATAAAGAGTGTATTTCCTAAAAGTAAGTGAGTTATCCATGGTTGGATAGTTCATTGAGATGACTATGAGATGTGATTTATTAATTGATATGCTAATAAAAATAGAGATATAAAATTTATAGGATAAAAAATTAATTTGAAAATCCATCTAACATGGTGAATAACTATAGAGAAAACATAAATTGTTTAAAATATACTTTTTATGGTTTGGATATTTTTGTATTATAAGTCATCATAATTTCTTATCCATGTCCAAAATGAACAAAATAGCGATATGATCCCCCTATTGTAATTAAACGATAGTTGCATTCCACATCCAAGACTCTCTTCTTCTTTTATCACTATTTATCACTAGGTTAAGGTGTTGGGAATCCTTTGTTGATCAGAGGTCCTCAAGAATTTTTTTTGATTGAAGGGTATTGTAACATACTCAAAGTTTAGAATAATTTGTTTTCTTCTTCAGTTTTATAAATCTAACAAATTCCATTGAAGCATAAAGATATATTACACAGATACTATATTACAAGTATACGATATGTGTTTTTTCTTTGTTTCCATTCACATTTATCATTGAGATAAATTAGCCCTCTTTAATGTTTTTATCTCTTTAATGATCATTGGATGATACCCTAAAACTCATAAGTGATATAAAAGACATATTACCAAATGACATGATGTATTAATCTATTAGTTTTTTGAATAAAAAATGCCATATTGTATTATTTAAATATCATATATAATGATATGAGGTATTTTTTTGTTTAGTCATTGCATATAGCTATTATATATCAATTGAAGAGATTTGTTGACTAATTCCATTAGTGTAGGTTCCTATGACACATTAATCCTAGATGCTTGATTTTCTTCTATCTCTTGATGATGAATTAGACTCCCTCTTTCAAACTAGCCTTCCTCTCACCATTAAGATATAAGTTTCAATCAAGCATCTTAGTACATATTAATAATTGTAGTAATGGTTAGTTTTACTGTAGTATTAAATTATTATATCAATGTTCTATATTTCATGAATGATGCATGAAATTGTGTAATTTTACTCATGGAGTGCATTTATTTTTTATATTTCAAGATAAATTAGATGATTTACTACTCATGAAGACAACAGATTCAGAACATGATGATGTTTCCAATCTCAAGTAAGGACAGAATGTTGATGATGTGATTGTGGAATTATTAGGGGATCAAAAACATGTTGATGAAAAAAATGGAAAAAAACAAGAATGACATAGAATCTAGTTTTGAACAAAATTATCAAGGTAAGATGTTTGGGTAAAAATTTTTAGGTTGGTTGGAATCAACACAGCTAATCTATTGACCCCAAAACGTAAATTTTCATTAGTTATATTAGGGTCACAAAAAGGATGAATGTGATAATTGATATTGAATCATGGAGCCACATACAACCTATAATGAAGGAAATCCTTTAGAAAGATATAACTATAATTATAAAATATACATTATCTATTTTACTGAAAATTATATAATGAAATGTTGATTTATATTTTATTATTACTTGTATTCTTAATTTAATTTCGATGATTTACGTAGGAAATTTTTCCTAATGGATGTTGGAAATTCTCTTACAGGATTCTAGAATCTTCTGACGATGTTACATCCTAGGGATGGTGATGGGAAAATATAGCCCCACCCACCACTATGTTATTCACATATTATAAAGTAGGAAACATAGAATGATTTCAGAAATTTTCACAAAGGGAAATCATTTCAAGTTCACTATGGCTAGAAATATATTATTTTATATTATTAATTTAATCCAACATGATTAAAAAAATTTAATTTATGAAACAGTAAAATGGTGATGAAAATAAATAATGTGAAAAAAACCAACATACCCCTATCACAAAAGTAGAATGGGTTGTTATTCATTATATAAGAAATCTGTATGTATTTTAAATAAACAATAAAAGTTTAATTATGTGACAGGAAACAACATATGTTCCTTTATTTATATTCATATTTATGAATAAAAATTTGAATCCACTTCCATCTCACATCATGTGATATGGAAGGAGGATCATGTAATGAAGAATGGTATATTAGTTGATGAAAACACAAACACCATATGGGAAGAATGTATAAGTATGAAATAATTTTAATTCATTAGGATTTATAAAAATATTATATAAAATAAAAATGTTCATATTTTCTAAATGGTTTAGGCACAAGAATTGAATATGGTCAGACCAAAAGAAAAGTTACTTTTTGTAGCTTTGATAAAGCCTGAACAATATGGTCATGTTAGAGGACTATGTTTTGGAGTCTCTCATAGAACATATTACGAGAAGCTAAAACCCCAAGAAGATAAATATAATATTATGAGACAAATGAAGTCACAAATAAAATAATTTCAAGATATTATTTTGTGGTCTGGTTTGGTAGACCACTTTATAAGAAAATATCCAAGAAAACCAATAGTGGAGAAAAGATATGCACATGATCTAAATGATCCCACTAGTATTGAGGCTAGTCATTCCCCCAAAAAATGTCCCGAGGTGATCAATTTTTTTATTTCTCTTTCTCATAAATGAGAATTAACCATATTCTGATAACTTTATATTACTAAAATTATGCAGGGTGTTCTTGTATTTGATTTTTTTTTCTGCCAACACCCACGTACTACCATATTGCGAGGGGTGGATTTTTATAATATACTATGAGACCGACTACATAATAAACCCCTCCCAAAAAATCACATGAAAGTGGTGATTGAGTTATCTTATGATCCGAATACTGATTTTTCAATTCCACTTGATGATCCAGGTATCACAATGGTTGAAGATACTATTGGACATTCCATAGCATGTCCATATAATATTATAAAGATACATGGGGTATGTATTAAACAAATATTTTCATATAAAAAACATGTAACAGTTGATGATAAAAGTTCTAAAGTGAGGTATGTTGTTACAGATGGATAAAGATATGGAGAAATGAAAGATCGATTCAAGAAAATATAGTGAATTAACAAAGAATACCAAATGAACTTCTAAGAGTACCTACTCTCTTCTTGTTCCAGAGAAAAATTTATTAACATTAATACTTCATGAAGTGACAACATTTAATGAAAAATATTGGTTTTATATTCACTATGAAGAAGAAATATTGGGTTATTCTATTATAGACAGAATTGGTCTCCAGTCCCTAAATGAGATTCTCAAGCACGAATAGTTGGGCATCTCAATTGTGAATACATACATATGGTACATTGTCATAATATGTATGTCCAAATATTGAGATAAATATGTTTATTAAAGTTAATGACTATTCATATTTTTTACAAGAGTTTTTATTACAACTATATAAAAGGAATATTATATGAAGCACAATTTGGATTCATTAATCCATGTATCTTTTCTATAATAGAATTTACTTTGAAAAACAAAGAAATAGAGAATAGAAAAAAAGTTTTACTAAAAACATTTAATAAAATAACATCAAATGAAAAGATCTTTTGTATTCTTAAAATGCATGGGTACGACTATATGATCTAATCACATAAAATATTTTTTTATTTTTTGAATTTCTTAATTTTTTACGATGCACAGGATGCTGATAACTGTCAACATAGACACCCTAAATATTTAATTTTTAGATTTAATGTATGGATTTACAACCAACTAACCACAAATTATGTGTATTGTGAATATGTAATACACCATAATCAATGTTTTATAGATAATCATCAAATTATATTCTTAGTATATGTTTTAAAGAAACTGTTTTTATGATATGGATGTCTCTAAATATAGGATAAATCATGGAATTAGGTTAGTGCCTGATAATCTAAAGCCAATAGATTACTAAAAATGTAAAGAAAGTAAGTTATAAATATAATTATTTAACTATCAAAACATTTCAAAATAATTTAATTATTTTAGCCAATGTATATATATTGTTCAAAACAAGATAATTCAATCAATTATGGATATAATGTTTGAAATTTTATGTTAAAAATCATACAACATGAACATACCAGCATACCCAAATAGGTAATTTCTGAATGTAAATAAAATTTCATTAAATATATTTCATAATTATTTGTTTTTTTATATTTTCTCAGAACTATCATGATTGCTGACAAAACAGTTACTCAAAAGAAAAAATAAATTTTTATAGAGATGAGTATGAAGCATACTTTTTTTTCAGAATGTATGCCAACAACAAATTTAGGTGATTATATTCTATATTTTTGTTCTTGTATGAGTTATGATCTTAAAAATATTTTTGGGGTGTTAAACATTTGTATCAGAATGCTTATATATTAATTTTTATCTATTTCTCAATGAGAATATTAATGGAGGAAATCAATTTGTTTAGAATCATTAACCTAATAATAATAAAATTACATGGAAAACACAAAGGCCGAGGTGGAGGAATAGGTGAAGGAAAGGGTGGAGGTAGAGGTGAAGGTGGAGGAAGAGTCGGGGTTAGTGACCGACATGGAAGAGAAGGTAAAAGTGAAGGTCAAGGTGGACATCAAGGTATTGGAGGATAAAAAGTTTTGACTTTTAAAAAATAAAATTATTGGTAAATGAAGTAAAATAAATACCATATATTGATTTTATTTGAGAAAAATTGTTTAAATGTTCACACAACACTTATCACTTACGAAAAAAGCCATTGTGTGCCTTAATAGTTTAAAATTACACTTTAGTTAGAAAATACGTGGCATTATCCAAAACCAAAAAAATTAATTCAGATAGCTTTTTTACTTTATTAAAATGATACATACATCATTTTTATGTGTATGGATTAGTTGAACCTCAAACAAATGGACAATTTGACAGGAATCACCCATGGTGCGTGTTTTATTAAAAAGTGACATTAATTATATTAAACAAAACAGCTTCCATACTCAAAATAGGGAAAACACATTCACATTGTTTTGTTACATTAGGAAGAAAATCATACATAATTTTTAATGTGAAGGGATTATTTTTACCTTAATCTGACGAACGGTGTCACCGGTATGACTCCAAGTGCATTGTTTTATTCAAAATTGGCATTAATTTTAATCAAAAAAACAATAGATATACTCCAAAATAAGAAAAAACATTCCAATTATTTTTATACTTTACTAAAATGATTCATGAGTCATTTGGGACATGTATAATTCAGTGAAGACTCAATATAATGCACAATGTGACTCCAAGACAGTATTTTTATCCAAAATTGACATTAAATTTAGTTAAAAAACTAATATACTCAAAATCATGAAAAAAATAGAGATTATTTTTTTAATTTATAAAAATTATCCATATATCATTTGTGATGTGTATGGATTATCCACCCCTCTATCTGATGCATGGTGTGACCAGTATGACTCTATGTGCATCTTTATGATTCATATGTGATATTAATGTTAATCAAAAATACAAATGATATACTCAAAACAGAGAAAACACATTCTGATTATTTTGATACTATATTAAAATGATACATGATTCATCTGGGATGTGTATCATACATTGTTTCCACAATAGAATGCACAATGTGATTGCTATGGCTCTAAATGCGTCTTTTTTATTCAAAATTGACATTAATTTTAGTAAAAAAACAAATAACATGCTCAAAACCAGGAAAACACATTCTAATTGTTTTGGTACTTTAGGAAAATGATCTGTACGTCATTTTTTACATGTCAGGATCGTCCCCACTTCAATAAAATTAATGGTGTGACTGGTATGACTCAAGATGCTTCATTTTATTCAAAACTGACAATAATTCTAATAAAAAAATGGACATAGTTTTAACTAAGAAAAAACATTTAGATTGATTTGATACATTAAGAGAACTTCCAATAAATCATTTGAGATTTTTAGCATTCATACTCTCCTCATTCTGATACAAGGTTTCACCGGTATGTCTCCAAATGTATCTTTTTACTCAAAACATACATATAAAACAACAGACTTTCTCAAAACTAAGAAAACACCTTACATTTATTTTTATAGTTTAGTAAAAAGATCCATGAGTCATTTGGGATGTGTATAATTCATCCATTCTTTAATATGATTCTCGGTGTGACTGGTATGTCTCCAACTATGTCTTTTTTATTCAAAATTGACATTATTTTTAGTAAAAAAACAACTTTCACACTCAAAACTGATAAAAAACATTTGCATTGTTTTGGTACTTTAGGACCATGATCTATATTCCATTTGTAATGTTTAGGGATCAACCTCATCTCTATTTGACACATGGTGTAACTGATATGAGTCCAAGTATGTCTTTTTTTTCAAAGAGACAATAATGTTAATGAAAAACAACTAACATATCAAGACTGTGAAAAAACATATTGATTGTTTTGATACATTAAGACAATGATCCATGAATCATTTGGTATTTTTATATTTTAGATGCACCTCAATCTAACACATGTTTTTAATGGTATGACTCCATTTGTGTCATTTTTTTCCAAAGTAACCATAATTTTAATAAAAAATACAACTAAATGACTCTATAATAGTGTTTGGTTTTTCTTGTATTTCGACTGGAAATTTTATTTCATTTAAATTCAATATTTGTATCTTATTTTGGTAATTTTTGTGTCATTTATACTGATGTAGTGTTTTTTTGTATCATACTACACCTATTTATAGTGATGTAGTATCTCACATCATCACACTGTAGTTTTCAACATTATCAGTGCTTCTAAATGTGCTGATAAATCTTTCCTTTATCAGTTCTTATACTAATTATTATAAATTATATCTATATTAGTGCATTAAAAAAATCATTGATAAATCATTCCTTTATTAATGAAAAATCAAATAGTTGATAATTTTTAATTTTATCAATGCAAATAAAAGACGCCATTTATCAGCTATTTTAAAAGCGATGATAAAGATACTATTTATCAGTTGTAAATGAATGCATTGATAAAAGGGTTCTTTTATCATCAATTTTATTTGAGATAATAAATATATCCTTTATTTGTTTTTTTAGCACTAATAAAATCTATGTACTTTTAGCCACTCTAAAATTATTAGTGATTCTCCAGTGCTCATAAAGGCTAATTATAGCACTATTTAAAACATGATTTGTAATAGTGAGTGAAACAAGTATGGTGTGAGAATAAATAACTCTGTATTTAATCACCATAGATTCTATATATTTACTTTCAAAAATATTATATAAAGACATGTTTTAAGTACATTTAGAAATATGGTTTTATCATTTTAGTGAACAAAACAAAGTTGTCCAGAAATTTCATGTTTAGAACAGATTTCCATTTTGGAAACAAAATTTCAATAAAGATTCCAAATAAGGTGACTAAATAAGGCTATTCTGAACATAATTAAATATAAAAATCAATAATATAATTATTGGGTTAATAACCAAAGTGAAATAGATACAAACATAAAATATAGATAGATAATCATGGTAACATCCTAAAAATATCTAGAATAAATCCCTTAACATACTCATTTTGGACTCAACTATCAACATATGGTGCATCTCTATAGTCAATAACCAACTGGAAACTCTAAAATAGCCTCACAAGTGGCCCATCCCACCCAATCTATAAGAAAATATAGGGGGTACCAACCTGTTTAATCCAGGTTAATAAGAAACTATCACCACACCCTCTAGATAACAACCATGAATCCCATGATAATATTACATTGAGAATGAAGTGGTCCTCAATTGCATTGAATATACCAATAAACCACATTACACCATGCTTTCCTATCCCAAACTCATACATCACCTATGTCTTGACACTCTGATTAAAGTGTCTAAAATAGAGGTACCCATCACATATCAGGCCATAGACAAGGGCCAACCAGGACTTCATAACATAATATATTTCAATAATTTTTTCAAATAATTATAAGATATCAACTGAGCCTTATATTTCTAATTATAAATTAAATTCCAATATAAATTCCATAATAGATATGAAATCATAGAACATTCTTGATGGGTTCCAAAGGTTCCTTTATGTCACTAAGAAACCTAACCACATACCAAGAAGCCAAATATGCCGATCATTAAGAAGAGCATTTGAAAACTCAATTATGTTCTTTTGGAATACATTTATGAACCAAGTATTTTTTTTGAACCATTTGGAATGAAGGGGGTTGAAAAAGGGACAACGAAATGGGGGAATCATGTTTTCCAAATTTGGGTTCAAGGTGACCATTATTACTATTGAAGCCATTATCATTGTCTGCCTATGAATTTATAAACATCTTGCACACATTGATATGACCATATCCAATGTAATATCCATGGTAAATAATAAAATTTTCAAATAAATTAATTAAATAACCACAAAAATCCACAATTAATCACCAAAGCATAAAAAGTCCAAATAATTTACTCACATGCCATATTCCAAATGAAAAACAAAACATTAATACCTTAAAAAGTCCAAAACACCCTAAACACCTAATTTTGTATAAAATTGACAATTTTAATTTCTTCAAACAATCTATATACATATAAATATAGGTATAATTTGAACCACCCTATAAAAGCATTGTCTATAAATTTTTTAGCAAGAAAACATCACAAAAATTCCCAAAAACACACCACAATCACAATAATAAATTTTATAAATAATTTAAAAACACCCATGAATAAAATGGAATATTTCGGATAGGATATGGATGGAAAAACTACCTCAAAAATGTGTAGAGGCATCCCAACTCCAATGAAATAAGGAACCAGGCCCCAAACACCATCCACACACACTTGGAATCATGGAGAAGAACCCATAGAGGGTGAATAACCAAAGTGATAGGGTTTTGGGATCCATCCATTGTTCCAAAAATGATCCAAGGGGATGAGGGTAAGAATCAAAGTAAAATCGGGGATGGGTAGAATAGGAATTTCATGATTTTAAAACACATACGCAAGTCAAATAGTTTTGTTGCATGGTTTTTCAAACTGTGTGCTAGCTATGTGCACCCACACTGAATGAAGTGGAAAACTACATGGTATGGAAACATAGTTTTAAAAACCAAGGGATATCAATGAATAATATCTATTTTAAATTTTATATCCTCTTTGCACACTTATCGCTTGGTTTCCTCTAACAGTTTAAAAGATGTGTTCCCTAGTCCTTGATACTAAAATGTAGTTTTAGGGTTTCTACTTAGCATCACATGGTTTGGCATTAAAAATTCTCCAATTATTCAGGTAAAAAGAGATAGAATAAAAACAACTAAAAATTCCCCATCCATTATATTCATCATAGTTAACCCACAATCCATTTACGAAAATCGTGCATGGGGCCCAAAGTCACCAACAACCAATAAAACTAAAAATTTAGCATTAGAAACTCAAATAAAATCACGAAAAAAGATCCAACATCTTGGAAAATAGTAATACAAAATAAAATACTTGGATTAGGGTGTTAAATTTTATGTGTACCATTCATGGTAGTACTAACCTGGTGTGAAGGAATAATGAATCATTAATGAAATTACATTGATTTAGGGAGAGAAAACTCCATAAATGGAGGAACCATGAATGCTCTTTTGGGAAATTTATTCACTCTATTGGTGGTATATGTGGCCTAGAAATTTTCATTTATATAATGAGAAAAGAGTACTCAAACATAAGATTGTAATAGAGGACCAATGACAAAGATCTATGAAGGAAACTAACCCATATAAAGTTTGTGGGTGTCCAATTCCATTACATCATCTTATTTCTAATATAGTGTCAAACCTTGTATATTCTCATATTCTCTAACCAAAACATAATTATAAACCATATGTAACTAAATAATTCACTTCTAAAAACATCATTAAAATGATATATAATCAAGATGAAGATTATACCATCACCTTATATTTGTAAAAATACTAAAAATGGAAAACACTAATTCCACGTTTCAATATCCTAGTGTAAAAGAATAAAAGCAATTAAAAATTCATGTGAGGATAGACATCATCCCATAGGGAATACCACATGGTGTGGTAATGTAGGTGAAATTAATCAAATAGTTTTTGTTTCAACACTAAAAAGGGTAGGTGAAGTGGGAATATGGAACCACTATCTCCCAACCAAGGGTATTGGGTTCAGTCAGTGATGACTCGACTCAAGGCCCTGAAACCCCACCAAGTAGAATGTGTTGTCATTTTCATGGAGGTATACCCATGGTTTAATGTAAATGCACACCTTAGTCTATGTGGGGTAGAAAATTGTCCATCTCATGAACCCCCAGGTAGGTTAAAATCAGCACTCTCAACTGGATTAGGCCACATGGCTTAATATCCTTATTGGGCAATTGTACAATGCTTTATTACCCCACTCATTACTAATCTGGTCCAGTTTGCAAGGTACCATTGAGTGGTAATCCCTCCGACCACCAAGTGGTGAACAAACACTCATTCAATCCAATTTTATCCAACAATCCTGATGAATTACATAATGTCCCCAGACAAATAGTTAAATGATTGTTATAGGTAACTATTTACCTAACTAAATAATTGATTAAAATCTGATATATTAATATTAAAATACCATAATATATTATTTAATCTATGAAAATTTATTTACTTAATTTAGGGAAAATTATTTTTTAATAAGTTTATAGTTATATATTTGACATTGGTATTATATACTAAACATAAATATTGAATAATATTTATTTCGTCATTCATAATGATAAATTAAACTGAAAATTTAGAATGAACATTTAAAAAATAAAAAGTTTTTATTTATTATTATTTTTTAAAAAACTATAATTTTGATGTAATAACCTAATATTTTAAATTGAAAAAATATGTTCGCTAATATATCAGATATGGAACACTAAGTATAAACAGATAATGAAATATTATTATTTAAATATGATCACTATACCCGAATCATTATTTTGGAATGTATGAATATGATTAAATAATTTATGAAATAAATTTTAATTTTATTATTCAAGAATAATATATTGATTAATTCTTAGGAAATTAGCACTCATTTTTTAGTAAAACCAATTTATTCTTCAAAATAATTTTTACATCCAGAATGGGTTTTGAAATCCTCTTGTGGGTGAATAAAAAAATTAATTTCCTTGAAAATAATATATTTTATTAGAAAAAATAAATTTTATTTTTTAAAATATAAAATATAAATTAACTTATATTTATTTTTTTGATATTTTTTGGAGATTTTGACTTTTAATTATTAGTGAAAAATACTAATTTTTATTGAATAGTGTGTTCCTTTAAATTATTTATAAATAAAATATTAATTTTG
Organism: Viscum album; assembly: GCA_963277665.1. NCBI lineage: Eukaryota > Viridiplantae > Streptophyta > Magnoliopsida > Santalales > Viscaceae > Viscum > Viscum album. Next base: position 1,271,158,358 of record OY728164.1, read on the forward strand.
AATATGTTTTAAATTTGAATTATTTTATATTTATTTAAGATAATTTATTTATATTTCCTTAAAATATTTTTATATTTTAACATAGTATAAAAACAATTCTAAATTTAAAAAAATTTCTCAAAAAAAAAATATTTTTCACCCGCTTTCCCAGTGTAATTTTAAATTAAAATTTGTCACTTGTGTATTTTGAATTTTGAAAACCGAATTTCATATTTTTAATTTTTTGTTTCAAAATTTAGTAAATGTTTCCCTTTTATTTTTTTCCAATATCAATAGAAACCATTAATTTATTATTACCACTTTAAGAGTAAATCGAGTAATTAATGTTCAAAGGGAAATGATAAGGACTATGAAATGATAATTAAAATTAACAATATTTTACTAGATGAGTATATATGATCCATAATGATACAAGATTCTATGATATGACCTTTATTTACCTTTTAGATGAGATTATAACGTTTAAAAAAATTTATTTATGGAAAAGTACAAAAATTTTCACACTTGTTGTTAATAAATAAAATATTTTTAACAAAAGGTTAACCTAAGGACTTGTACAGTTATAAATATTTTTTTAAAATATAAATGATATTTATTCACAACTTAATTTTTTTAAAATTTCAATAATTAAATAATTACATTAATAATCTACACAATGCTAACTCAATTATTATTTAATTTAGGAAAAATAATATAAATGATATTAAAAATATTAAAATAAATGAAATTTAAAAAAAATAATATGATCCAAGAATATTAAAGATTAAAATGAAAATATATTTATATCATAAATTATATGGATCTAAATTTACTATCTTTTTTAATTTTGTTAACATCAATTTAGTAAATAGTTCTAAAAATTGACATTAATGATATATTATAAAAATATATATTTTATTAAATAATATAAAATTCATAAAATTCATAGATTCATCCAAGTGATTAGGAAATTTTTTTAATATTAAAAAAAGTCAATTTGTGGGAATTTTTTCAATATAGTTACCATATTTTCCCTTAAAGGTAAAAAATCTTTTTTCTCATGGTAAGTGCGAAAGGGTTTCACGATGGGTTAAAACCAGATAATAAGGGTAAAATGTGACCTAAATATGTCCAAAAAATATTTTATGAGATAATTTTTATCCATAATCATAATATATTCTAAATAAATTAATTTTTACTAATTTTGAATTTATAATTAATTGAAAATAATTTAATATTTTTACATAATTCTAGGAGAGCCCCTTCCCTCTCTTAAAAGTGAATCAGTTTTTCAATTTACATCACACATGAAAACCCATTTGTTCAATTAAAAACAAAAATAAATTCCTAAAATACCTAGTCACATTATAGAGGTCTTAGTTTTTGAATAATACCAATCATGGTGGTCTTAAGGTGTTAATCAAAGAATTCTCACCGAAGAAGATTTTCAATTTTTAATTGAAGATTTTTATTTTTTTCTCATACCTCAAAATAATAATTAACCATTATAATATAATAAGAACTCTATATTAAGTATAATAATGTGTGTTATGTTAATTTTAAAACATATATCCATATTATCTTCAACCAAATGGGAAACTAAACTATCGTTCATGTGTACGAAAAATTATGGGCTCAGGAATAGATATAATTTTTTTCCCATCAGTATCTCCCATGTATATATTATAATGATTTAATTAATCTTTATATATGATATTCATATAATTTTTATCATTATTAATATATATTATATATTTTACCTTCTTACCAATCAAATCAATATAAAATGACAATATTGTTCTTGCATAGGTGTGTACTATGACCTCCCCGAAGAGATAAGATTCGTTTATCATCACTAAATCATAAAGATTAAATATATTTAATTATATATTAATAATTAATTATATAATAATGATATTATGATCATTTTATAAATATAATATAATATTTAACTTCATTATATAATGAAAATTGAAAAATGGAAACAATACTTATGCATACATGCAACATATCGTGTTTGTGATTGTAAGATAGTTCATTTTTCATTCCATATTTCATGGTTGGATTTAAAAGTAAAATTTATCTATAAAAAATATAATTATTTCATGATTTATATTTCGGATAAGATGGAATAATATCATCTTTTACTTTAGTCAACCTATATAATCCATTTTAAACTTTTGAACCCATAGTCCTAAAAATATCTAACATGGACATAACAAATTATATAATTAAAAACTATATTAAGATAAATCAAATAAAAGACTTAATAATAAAAATATATTTATTTTATAAAATTCCATTAATAAATAAAATAATTTATATGAGTTTATTATAAATGAGTTAATGCATTTACATGGAAACTATGGGATTCATGTAAGGGATTTCAACATAATTTACTTTTATTGAGCCATGTTTTTTTGTTATGAACCTTATTTCTTTAATATTTTGTATATAATACCCATTATAAATGATATATAATTAATAAAACATATATAATAATATTTTTGGTTATAGTTTTAATTATTTTATTCAGGTGGATTTGAGTTGAAAGTTATCAAGTTGTTAAAGGATTCTTAACCTAATTTCCTTTGGTTGGGTTATAACTCTTCAGAATTGACTATTTTGTTCCATGATTATGTGAGAATTGATCTATAGTTTTTTTATGTACATACAATTATATATTTTGACTTTAATTTTTTAAACATAAACTCATCAATGATTAATTTTAATTTCCTTGATATGATATTTATAAGGTATATTCACCCCAAATTCCCTATCTATGGAATTTATAATTATTATATGAAACTATATTATTTTATGAATTATATATAATGACCATGTGAAATTTTATATCATGTATACCCATATTTTTATGATATTTGATGTTAACTTTGAGTTTTTTATTTTATTGGTATTACTATAGATATTTTTATGAAGTGGAGATGGAATTATTTTATAATCTCTTGCTCTTTTGGATTGCATATATATAAGATTAATTGAACAAAAATGATATGATCTTATTTTATTGAAACATATATTTGCTATTAAATTCCTTATTTGAGTTTCATGAACATTATTAATTTCTATTTCCTACCCCATTGATAAATAATCATATTAAATGTTTGTTATAAGTAATATTGATCTTATTTAAAATTTTAAATCACAAAACATTCACTTGCATATTCATGTTTTCTAAAATTTTATAAAAAATGTGATTGGAAAAAAATATTTTATTTACTAAACATATTTTCAATAAAATTTAATCAACTTTTAAAATAGTTTAAAATTTAAGTTTTTTAGTGTATTTTACATGTGTCTTTTTTGGCATTAATTTCAAAATGTCCTTAAAGAATATAGATTTTTTACATTTATAAGATGAGAAAATTTTCCAACCTTCATTATGCCTTAATGATTTAATGGTAACTATACATGTTTACATGGTTTATTTCAAATAAAATGATTTCTTTAATATGTGTGTAGTATTTAGATTTTAAATGTGACTTTTAAAAAGAAAATTTTATTTTACCTGAAATATATTGATAATATTTTTATAATATTGTAATTCATTGTTGTCTAAAACCATGATTCTTCTTACAATCCATATGGGTAATTTTTTATTGATACAATCCTCACTCTTTCAAGGATATATTCTTTTTTTTTTATAAATGATTTTATTGGAACCCAATTATTTTAAATATGTAATTAATGTTATGAAAGGAATATAATTTTTTTGTAATATTATTATGATAAAAATATACTCTATATAATTTATTTGGGATCAAGAGATTTATTAGTATCTTATTCTAGTACTAAATAATGGAAAATTCATCTTGAATACCCATTGTTTGGAGAAAAAGATGTTATTGTGGTGGAAATTGATTTAAGTGTGAAATTTAAAATCTATTGTAAGTATATTTCCTTCATTTATTAGTCAATATTGAAATGGAATTTATAAACAATTCAAAAATATTTCGAAAAAAAATCATTATCATTTTACTATTCAAATTGAGAAATCAATTCCCTTTTAACCCATCAAAGATTTTCGATTTTTTGATGGTTAACTTTCACATCACCTTATACAAAACATATCTATATTAGAACATGGAAGTTATGTTTTTCTTATATATCCACGTTTTTATATCCAATTTATTTTCTCCTAGTTATATATATAATACATGTTCTTCTATATGACCTTCATACTTACCTTTCACTCTTTTTAAGAGGATATTATGTTGACCCTTTTTTAATATGTGATTTCAACAAATGAATTTTAAAATTTCAGACTTTGATTATAGGTTTAAATTAAATAATTATAGTATTAACTTAATTTTTAGGGGAAGAATATAATATCAATATATTTTAGAATAAAATTTGGTGTTTGATAGCATAAAGATACGCAACACCACGATTAAATGAACAACAAGATATTAATATTTAAATATATCTTCCATAACCTAGAATACAATTTGAAAGTATAGGACCAAGATTAATTATTAATTAAAATAAAAATAATTTTTTTAATCAATAAATAATTATAATTATTATTTATTAGGAAATAAGCACCCAAATTTTAATAAAATATTCGTATTCTTTAATGTTAGATTTTCATGAAAAATTATTTTGATTGATTTTTTTAAGTGAATTGTATAATTAATTTTGGTAACATATAAAAAAATTATTTTATAAAATTATTTTTTTAAAATCATCACATAATAATTAACCTAATGTGAAATTTTGGGATTACATTAATTTTCTTATTTTTAATGAATAATGAAAAATAATAAATTTTATTGAAAACATTATTTGTTTTCAAGTAACTGTATTGTAAAATTATATTTTGGATTAGTTTTTATATTTAATTATTTTATTATTCAAAATATAAGAAATGAATTTTTTTAAAAAAAAATTATATTCGAATTTAGTCCATAATCATTTATACATTAAAATGATATTTTTTATGAAAAACTATTATTCAAAGAGTTTTTTCAAATGACTTTTATATTAAATTCAAACACTTTTGTGATTTAAATTTTTAAAATTGGATTCTATATTTAGAATTTGTCGGTCCATGTTTATTAAATAGGTTCTTTTTATTTTTTGTTAATTTGAAGAGTAAATATAGTAATTTTTGTTTCCACGGTAAAGAGTACATCATGTAAATATATTTAAAAGTAAAATTATAATGACTATAAAATAAACCCAAAACATTGCTTAATTTTATTTTATTAGTTTATTTCTTCTGTACTAATTTAATATTCATTGATATGATGTTTTTTTATTTGGATTTTATTATAATATTTATAATATTTTATTTAATTAAATGTCCAAAATGACAAACTCTAGTTTTTAATAGATATAATATTTTTTTACATAGGGTTAGATAGAGAAATTTTTTAGTTATAAATATTATATTGTAATATAAATGACTTATATTCATCATGTAATTTATTATTTATTTTTAATGATGAAATAATTACATGAAAATGTTTCGAAATAGTGACATAAATTTTTTTCAATTAATGAAAAGATCAAAATGATATTAACAATATTAAAAGAAAAATTAATTTGAGATAATTAATATGATAAAATATTTTTATTGGTTAAAATTAATTTTGGGGGATATAATAATTTTTTTATATTTCACATGTTACCTTGAAGATATTAAAATCAAAGTACTGAATAGTTCTAAAAATTGACATGAATGATATATTATATTAAATATTTTTTTATTAAATAATATAAAATTAGAAAAACATATTATATTTAGTCATTTTATTATTATATATTAAATAATATCAACTATTTATTATTTATTCACTTTTTATTCATTTATAGTAACTACCATCCCCTCTAATAGTAAAAATTATTATCATCATGATAAGTGTGAAGGGGTTTAATGAGGGGTTTAAACAAAATTATATGGATACTAATGTGGCCTAAAATTGTCAAAAAAATATTATATGAAGGTGAATAGACCCATACTGATACTATATTTTAATTTAGTTAGTTTAAATTTATTTTTAATTGAAAAATAATTTAATATTATTTACGATTTTGAGAAATTACATGAGTTCCGCTCTCATCTATCATATAAGGGAATCGTTTATTATCATTAATTCGGAATTATAAACCAATTTTTCCCATATAATAAATTCCCAAATACCTTCCAAAAATTACTCCATATATTCTATTTCCCTTTTCTGGTAGAATACCAATGATGGGGGTTTTATGGTTTTATGAAAAGGATATTTTACGAAGATGATGAATCATTCATTTATATTTTATTTATTCTTTCATTTACTTAAAATAATTATTTAGAATGATTATATAATTAATAAATTATATTAAATATACTGATGTGTTTTAATGTTATTTAGACAACCTATATTCTTCTCTACTTCTATGAAATAAGAAACAAATCAAATGTTCATGTTTAAAAAAGACTACCATTTTGTGAACTAATGAACTAAATTTTCCATCACCATCTACAATGTTTGGATTATAATTATGGAATTAATTATTATATATGATATTAATGAAATATTTTTCATTTTTAAAATATAGTATATAATTTAAATTCTTACCTTTCATTCCATAGAAAAATTATAATGTCGTTCGTGCGTTTGTGTGGACTACCACCTCTATGAAGTGATGCGATTAGTTTTTAATCAAAACATCATATGGATGATATATATATTTATATTTAAAGATTTAATATGACATTTATGATATTATTGTAATTTTTTAATGATAAAAAAATACATACCACTCTTTCATAATGATTATTGAAAAATGGAAATGTTACTCATGCATACATATAACAATTCTTCTCCATGATTGTAACATGGTTTTTTTAATTACCATATTTAATGGTAGGATTTAAAATTATATTAAATGTATAAAAATTATAATAATATCATATAAATTATTATTAAAATAATTTAATAAATAACTCTTAGACCTAAGTCAATCTATAGAAGTAATTTTGAATTTATGAACCTAACTTCCTCAAAACACCTGACATGGACATAAGAGATTAAGTAATTAAAATTATTATTAAGATAAATAAAATAAATGGTTTAATGATAAATTATTAAACTTGGTGATTTTTTAATAAATAACTTAATTTATCTAAGTTTCTTATATTGTATTTAAAGTATATACATGGACTGTTTTCACACGAGGTAAGGTATTGCATCTCAATTTACATTCATTGAGGCATATTATGTTTTTTTCAAATAATTTCATTTATATGGTCTATATATTTCTTAATTTACATGTTATATCTTTAATCATACATAAATAATAATATTTTATGCTTAATTTTGATTTATTTTATCTAAGGGTATTTAACTTGAAAGCTACTAAATGTTTAAAGGAATTGTACCTCAATTTCCATTCTTTAGGTTATAACTCTTCTTAATAGAAATTTCTTGGACATGGTTATGTGATACTGGACATCTAATTATTTTTGTTCTTTATTTATACTTTAATTATTTATAATTTCATTTTTTACAAATAAAATATTTATTCTTTAATTTTCAATACATTAATATGATCATTGTAAAGTACATTCATCTCAAATTACATTTCCATGAAAAATAATCTTATGATAGAACCTATCCTATTTTATTAGGGGTATATACTAACCATTTAACATGTTATATCTTTAATCTTATTACTATAATGATATATAAATTTTCATTTCCATTTATTCTTTTATGGGGCTTTTGATTGAAAATATTCCCTGCTAGAAAATGTTTTGTGTTCAAATCTCTAGTCATTTTTGGATTGTTTATATTAACGATTCCTTAAAGGGAAATAATTTTATCTTATTTTATTGAACTACATATATTCTCATCACTTTTTTTATGAGTGTACTTTACATGTTTAATTTCTATTTCCTCTTTTGTTGATAAATAAACATCACAAATGTTTTCTTCATGTGATATTAATCATCTATTTCATTTAAATATTTTATCTTTCACTTTCTTATTCATGTTTTCTAAAATTAATTCAAAAATTTTCACTTATAAGCATAAGTAATTTCGTAAATATCTTTTCTATGATATTGTATATTATTTTAATTAGTTTTAAAAAGTAAACTTCTTAATGCTTTCATCATTGGTCTCTTTTGAGTTTAATTTCAAAATTATTGAAAATATTGTTTATTTTTTAACATTTATGACATGAAAGGATTTTACCACCATCATAACACCTCATTGATTTGATAATAAATATAAAAGGTTATAATTTTTATATCAATGAGCCTTGTTTCCTTAATATTTCAGTGGTTTTACGATTTTAAATGTGACTTCTGAAATAAATAGTTTATTTTACCCAAACATTTTTTAATAATATAATAATGGTATTTTCATTAAACAATGTCCACCACACTTGATTTTACCTATACTCCATTCATGTTATTTTATATTGACACAATCCTCATTATATCCCTGGATGGATTATGAATTTTTCAAATAGATTATCATGGAACCCATTTCTTTTTCGTGGGTTAATGGTTTTATATAAGGAATACCGATTTTTTCTAGGAGTTTTATCATAAAAATGAATCTATATATACTCTATTCATGTTACAGTTGTTGGAAATTGTTTTTTTATGATGGGTGGATCAATTATTGACTGTGAATGGGTGGTTTCAATATAAATAAAATATTGGTTGGTCTGTGATACCACTTTATTAAATATTGTATGGTAGCTAGATAGATCGTTATTAAAAATATGAGGCATAATTAATGAATTCTGTTTCCCCAAATATATTATGGAAAAATACTAAGATTGTTTTTTCTAGTGTAAATTTTATGTTTAATTCATGTTTATCCATTGAGGTTTTCAATACCTACCTATATCCCTCTTAATAATCCTATGATACTTAGTTAGTTTATTGTCTCAATCCACATTAATCTATTTAGATATTAGGCCCATACCAACTGATATATCTTTAATGAATATATAATAATAAATTCAATTAATTCAATATTTATTTTTCAACTATTATATACTTATTTAAATTCTATAATTCATTCGTCCATAATATAATCAATCAATATATAAACATTATATTAATTTTTCCAAACAACTATTCTTTTATAAAATAATTATAATATATATAAATATATCATATCCTCCCCCACTTCGATAAACCCTTACATGGTATGAATTACCACTTAAAAGGAAGTTATATTTCATTACATTACACAAAATTTGTGGATATTTAGTGTATCTTTTATAACACATACAAAGATATATAATTTTATTTATGTTTAGTATTATTTTGATAATAGAGTACAATAAAAAATAACAAATAATAAAAAATATTAAAGTAAAAGTGGAATAATTTAAACAAAATTATCCTCGCACTTTTAATATATTATAAAATGTAAATAAACAACATAAAATGGTAATAAATTATAAAATATAAAATTAATCAATAGATAAATTATGTAATAATTGTTTTATAAATTTTTTACATGGTATTTTTATGTATGAAAAAGAAAAACATTGACTGAGGTAAAATGATTATAATCTCATTCTCAAATCCTGAAAATATAATCCCTCTTCACTATGAATAATATATATGTTTATACCATTGAAACTATAATATTTAATTTTCTTTTTAATTCGATGAATTTAAATTTTCATTTCATATTATAGTTTCATATTTTTATACATCATTGGATATCAAATTTCTAATGGACTCTATCTCAATCCTTCTATTTGCAATTTTATCTTGTTTTCCAATCCTCTTTCAATGTAAATATATTTATTTTTTACTCCATTACCATATTTATTTTATTATTAAAATTTTTTATGGATTGAAATACATATTAATTATAATGCCAATAAAAAATGTTTAAGTCATTTCCGATAAGGTTTATAAGGATATTTCACACTAGTTTTCTCTCAATTGTGATTGAATTCTTTGTTCATGAAATTTATTCATTATTGATTTATGTTATTCCATATTTATGTATATTTCTATTTTTTATCTCTTATGGGATGTAATTTATTATAAATGGTAAATTTAGGTTCATTATAATATTATATGGAACATCTATCTTATCTCTTTTAAAACATTACTTTTCCTCAACCTTCTTATAAAATCATTGAAAGTAATATCTATTACATGTAAACTTTTATTTATCATTATTCATTTATGGGGACTTATATGTCATTTTATAAATTTTAACTTGATTACCATAGATATAATATTATAATAATTTTTAATGGATCTCTAACATATATCTTTTTAATTTTCTATTACATTAACATTTGAATCATCGTCTTTTATTTATAATAAAATTATGTTTTTTTAAATGTAATACCATTATGGAAAAATCAATCATTACATGGGTATTTAATTATATGTTTTTTTATTTTTTGTTGATTATGGTATATAATATATATAATATATTGAGATCTCTTTATTTTTAACATAGGTCACCAATTTTATGTTTATGGATCGATGCATGAAAATTATAATATTTTTATTCTATATAGAACACATGATTTTGTACATAATATTATGTGATGGTCAAGACCATGATTATATATCCATTCTATTCATTGTGTAAATCTTATATATAATGATATTATATGTATGTTTCATGGGAAGAGATATTAGAAAATTTTATTATGGTGCATGTGTAGAAAACCTACTAAATTATGTTATTTTGAATTGCTAGAGGGTAAAACACTATTTTTTTACCATCCAACCCAAATAACACATCAATATAAGTTCTAACCTTTTGTGAAACAAGACAAAAATGGAATTATCAATCCCTACGAGATGCAGATGAGAACATGGGAAACAATAATAATGTAGAGAAATAATTTTCCGAAACCAAATAAAATAACCAGTACAACATTTATTATAAGGATAGATTAAAAAATTCATTACATAGTCAAATATCAGAAAACTGATACATAATTGGAAAAAAATTGTAATTGTGTTCATGAAATGATATTAACCAAATTACAATAAATTATGACAACTATATCCATATTCAAAGTGGGAAATAACCCACAGTCTCACTACTCGAGTACCAAACCCCACTAACTCAATTATTATTGACCTCAATATTGTGCATCACCCTTTTCTATATTAGAAAAAAAAATGTCTACAAATATGAAAGGGTGTGTGTAGGGTTTGATAAAAATAATTCTCAAGGGAAACCTCCAAGTGTTCCATAAGTAGTCTTTTAAAAAAAATACATATTCTGAATTTAAAAAGAAAACAATTCATGATATAAAACATTCAAAAATTAACCAAAAAAGTCATAATTCAAGATTTTTAATAGTTTATAAACAATTTTATATAATACAGTATCCAATTCACTATAAAATAATATAATTATCATTTTAGAATAATTTATTGTAAATCCACATCAAATCAATGAACAATGGAATATACCCTAATGAAAATAGAGGAATGATATACTTTAGTTCTCACCCTATATTACTATTATTGACTAGTGTTAATCAAAAAAATCCATGATATGATGATATAAGGTGAAGATGAATAACACCATGTGTGGACACCATAGTGATGTCTTATACACTGGTCCCCAATATGAAGACCTATGATATATGTATGACCCCCCACCCACACACACACACTATGAGTCATGGAGACAAGTCACTATACATGCCCCATCATATCTACCCCGGGATCCCTTATACTAAACCATTAAAATAATTTCCAATGTGAATATAAAATTTCAAGAATAAAAAATCATTTTCAAACTAAAACCATCCTTTAAAATGCAATTTTCAAAAATAAGGCAATTATGCTTTAAAATAAACACTTAATTATCAAATAAAAATGGTGAAACCATTTTTAAAAGAAAATCTACAATATAAAAGTATCAATGAACCAGAGATGAAGCCATTAATATTATAGAAGTCAATTATAAAACTTATAAATAATGTGTCATTTATATGGTAAAGACAATACCTGGAATAACCCACCACAAACAAATTATTCCAAACATTCCATGGGTTTGACACACCAATAAAAAAAGGGGTATATGAATAATTAGAAGATCCTAAAACATTAATTTTATACCATATATTTCAAATAAAATGATCCCAATGTCGATGGAGGGGAGAGACAGAGACCACATACCATGATGATTTCAAAGATTCACACAATGATCTACATAGATCTTATGAATTTTACCACATGAAATTCAAATTCAATTTAAAACAACATTATATCATAAAGTTAATTTTATATCTGGTCAATAATCCTCCTCTATAAGATATCTTTCAAGAAAACTGGGATATATCTAGAAGAGAGGATAAAAATGACAAAGAATGGGGACATTAATTTCAAAATAATAAACAACACAATAAGATCTATCCAAATCAATAAATGGGGGGAAAAATCTCACAATTATCTAAGAGAAGTCTGCAGGGTCTATATTCTAATCCATTGGAAGAATAACGAATCTAAAAGGTGTTGTTTTAGGTATTAAGAGTAAAACTATAATTAACTAATTAACATCACATAGTTTGGTTAAACAGTTTTTAAACCTAAGATAGAACCATGAAGCCCATTTTGGGAGACTAGAGGATATTAATAGTTTGGTCACATAGTATGAAAAATCATTCTTTAAACATGTACCTTCCTCTCATAATCTAAAATAAGCAATACAGTTTCCTAGGATGACCCTCACAGTTTTCCTTAATTATGTTCCAACCATGCATATACCTGAAAAACACTAAAAAATCCAAAATATTAAATAAAACAACCTAATAAAGGATCAAATGAAGATATGGTAAAAATGATATCAATGTCATAAATTTATTTTGATATGTTGTAATTCTTTTCATTATATCACTTTTGGCCCCTAGAATGTCTTATCACAGAATGTTGATCCAAAAATGATGAGGCCTTTGCTCCCTCATAATTTATTCATTCTCTGATGTCTCATGAGAATAAATGTATTTTGAAAATTAAACATAGAAACATGGAATAAAATTTAAAGGTAGGAAATTATCCTGAAAATCAATAATTTTCACTAGTCTCTCAATGATAAATGCATTTGGTTCTAGTGAAATATCATACCAATTCAAGAAATATGAAGAACTCTGATGACATTTCTTGAACTAATATTTTTGAAATACATAATTAATTATACCCAACTAGGATGGTAATGAAAACTATTATTCCACCTTCCCAATTCACTCAATGATTGTAAATGTACCAATATATGTAAGATCCAATAGATTTTTCTCCCCAATCCAACTCGGATCCAACTGAGATGATACATTCAAGAATACATGGTCACCTACTAAAAATTACAAATGATGCCACTGATTGTCCACATAATGCATATGTCAAATCTAGTACACCTATAATCATTAACATATAACATGAATCTTTTTTATTTTTATTTTACAGTTATAAGTCCCAAAATTGAATCCATAAAATCCTTTAACTAATTAAGAAGATATTTACTGGGTGTACATACATAACTTTGAAAGGGTCAATTCTAAAGGATGATTATTAACCATTTTTAATTGAATCATTACCAATCCTATTTAGTTATCCCGAGATAATATGAAATCAAAAATAAATGAACAAGGAACATCCAACATGATCCAGCTTTCACATTCTATATGTCCATATCTCTGAGGATGGAAATTAATATTGAATCTGACTTGAGTCTCCAACACCTCCTTGATATCCTTCCATAATTGGGATCTTATCCTAAGATTCCAATCTTGTTAAATAGATTATGGCACACCACAGAAACTCAAAATATTCTACAAATATTTTTTTAAATAATCAACAATAATATAATATTGAACCAGAAAAATGTGCACTACCTTAGTCAATTGATCAACCACCACCTTGATAGGGTAATTACCTCACAGATTCTATGGTAATATAATGATATAATCCATGGATTCATCATCCCATATCCATATTGGAAAAGAAGACCCGATATAATTCAAGAAGTATTTTGGGACTTCACCTAAATTTTCAATATGTTTTTACAATGGGATAATATTTTATCTACGTAATGGTTCATTCTCATCCTAGTGATGGATTATTAATTTCCTAATACATAATAATAATTCCATATTGAACATTCAAAAATGAACTATGAAAATCTAGAATAACACCCTTATTAACTGATAGTGGTATTAATTTTTTTTGTTGAAAATAAATCATTTTGAAGAGATGGATTAGTTAGAAATGTTCTCCCTAACATATAGTATTCCAATGATTTCCCTCAACTCATCATATTAATAATTTTTATAAAAAAACAAAATCAATGAGATATTACATCAACTAAGTACAAACATAAATTAGACATGTATCGACCTCCCTCATGTATTGTTTCATCTGATTATAGTGTCCCATTAGATCCCATTCTTGCTTATATTCCAAGATGACTTGAGAGGGAAATTACCTACCAAGGGAATCAGTAACAAAATTTCCCTTTCTACGGGTGTTGGGGATGTGAAATTTAAACATTTGAAATTTCACCACCAATTTCCTCTATCTAAGGTTAATTTTTTTCTATGAGAATATGTATCTTAAACACTTATATATATATATAATGAATTAAACCTCTCCAAAAAATGTTGTATCACCAACACATGAGGGAATTCAAACTAGTGATAAGTTAAAGATCCTTATTGGGATATTTCCATTTATGTGGTCGATGATGATGAGAGTTATACACCACTACATTACCTCCTTGAAAAAGAAATCAACCATGGCCTGAACCTGGAGCATCATAATACACCACATGTCTCATACCAACATTATGTAAAATCAAGATAAGATATATCTTCAAACTTCTTTCCATTTTGTAAAGGATGTGTTACATTTTGTGTCCCATAGGAATTTAACCCCTTACATAGTAAGTGGTACCAATTATGATGCGTGTTTTAGGAATTCATTCATAAACTATTGATAATAAGAAGATAAACTGAAGGAAGATTCATATATCTAAGACATTATGTGGTTCCTCCAATGAAAATATAACCTTATCTTTCTCGGTATCAACTATGATTCCATGTTCCAAAAAGAAATTACATTCAAATTCACTTCCTAAATAAAAAAGTAACATTTAGATAACTTATCACAAATATTGGTGTTTCTAATGACCCAAAAAACCAATTTCAAATGTTGCTCAAGATCCTCCTCTGATATTTAATAAATAAGACTATTATCTACAAAATCAAAAAATTGAGTCAAGATACTAGTGGAATATCTATTTCATCATTAACAAAAAATCATTAGGAGTCATAGATAGGACAAATAGTGTCACAAGATATTCAAGTTTGTCATACTTAATCATGAAAGAGGTACCCAAGATATACAAATCTTAACACAATGATGATGATAACTATACTAAGTCATAATCTTCGAGAACCACATTACACCCTATAACTGACAAAATAGATAAACAAACATGGGGAAATTAAATTCTTTCATAATAATTATCTAATAAAACATTAAATAATCAATAAAAAGATTAATATTTCATTTAAATTTCGAGGAAAAAATAAAAGTATCTACTAAAGGTTATACACTAGGATGAATGATACCCATTACCATTAAATAAAAAAAATTAATAATAAACTCGTTTAGGTCTATCAATTCCATATGATATGAAGAAAAAGAGATCAGATATGTTCTAGAAACTAGATCTATAGAAAACACCACCTCTATTTCTAGTGGAAGACCAAAGGAATTGGATTGTAATAATTCTATAAAAATCCATACAACCAAAGGAAGATCACAAATAGAGGACTAATTTACCAAATCATCTGTAAAAAAATATAAAAATACGCAATTCCAAATTAGGAGGACCTTCTTGGGTAGACCTTGGATCCCGTTCAACTTAAAACAACCGGGATCACCCATTAGGTTCAATAAAGTATATCCTTAAATTATTGAAATAAACCATTGCTCAAAGTGAAACCAACCAATCCTTCTCAATGATTATATCAATGATATCCATATTCTAAAAAAAAAATAACAAAGTAACTCAACATTAGGGATCGATAATGAACATTTAGTGAAAAAAAGACCCTAATACTTAGTTTTCTCAATAGGAAATTATACCTCCATAATTAAATACAAGAGTTTGACTATATTTTTATAAAGATCCATAAAATAGCAAGATATGAATGTGTGGGAGTTTCTTACATCCAATGGATTATCTTCTACATATGATTTAATAAAAATCATACCACTCACTATTGTTCGGTTTATGTAAACATCCACTAGAATCTTCTCTACTATGAGAATCTCACACTCTGGAGGCTAAAGGATAGATTCTTATAAACATAGAATATTTTAACTAGTTAATAGTTCATTTTGAAGGTTATGAACAAGAGATATAACAAGGTGAATAAATAGCTTGAAAGATCCTCTAAAAATAAACTAAGTTACCACAAGAACTGAATATATTTAATGTTGTGTTCAAATTATTCTTAGTTAATACTATTTTTTCACACTAGATTCAATTCAGCAGAACACTGCTAATTGATATTGATTTTCTGGAGGTTGACAACTACTGATAGCTACTACCCCCACCTATATGAGTCCTTTTCCATGTACACTTCTTTGAATTTTAACCACTTAATTTTTAACTATGTATCAGAGGAATTACAACCAAAATTAAATTAATGTTACATCCACTTCTTTATTCAGTTATATACAACCTACCATTTTATAAATAAAAATATTATTCACGAAGATCAGATAATGAATGTATAGTAATAAACCAATCCTAGTTCTATGTTCCCATGTCATTTCATTTTGAAATACCTCATGATACAAATGATGAAATTCATAAAAAATATTAACATATTCTAACAATAAGAGATCACCTATATGGATAAAGAGAATATTCATATACATTTCCATATTCATGGTATCTAGGAATAAATATAGAAATAATTTAGCCTTGATGTCTTTACACTCTAATTTATATTGTGAGTTTATGGTTTTTTGGATACGTATACAGGTTTGAAAAAATGATAGAGTTGTTTCGAAAAAATTTAGAGATATTTGGTTTTTAAGAATATTGGATTAAAATTTTAAAATGTCTCCTCATATATAATGGTAAATTTTCCCAATATGTAAGGTTTAATTTAATATTTAGAAGATTGTATAAAAATGGTAATTTCCTTAGTTTTTAGAATTCAATAGTTTGATACATAATGTTCTATATAGTTCTATGTAGAATAACCAAGATAAATTTTTCAAATCCTTTACTAATACTTGTAATGTTTTTGATTAGTAATAGTTACTTTTTCCAAGTGATATTTACATGTAATTTTACTCTTTAGGTAAATATCACTCTAGATGATGTCTAAACAATTGGATAAGCACCTAAATGAGAAAGTAAACCTTCTAATACACAAAGCTTGATCTGGGAAAAAATATGTAAAGGTAAAATTTTAAATTCATAACAATTTATTCATGAAAATGGATATATATAAAGGTTGATATATAAATCTATTGGTTTAAATGAAGCCATAACAAATTATTTTTTTTTTATTTAAATGATTTTCCATATTAAGGAAATCATATAAGGGTAATTTATATGATTAATGGGTGTCATCTAATGTGTTCCTAGAATATATAATGTCTAATATTTAATATATAGTGATATGTAAGGGTTCAAGACATTGCTAAAATTTGTGTCTGAAAAACATGATATGTATTTTAAATCAAACTAAATTTCAATTATTTAATTTATATATGTATGACTCAAAATAGATTAATGATCTAATAAAAAGTTTATTAAATAAATAAAATGTGATTAAACATATTGGAATGATCTATGGAATTTGATTCAAATAAAAAGATGTTAGGAAACAGGTGAAGGCAATTTCTTGTCTAAATTTCGAATTTGAAATTTGAATTTAAAGAGATAAAATCATTACTATATTTGGGGAAATTTTTTTAGAAAATATTTAGAAGTGTGAAATAATGAAGTAAGACTATGTATAATAATAAGAGAAAACATAAAAAATTTAAAAATTTAACTTAGTTGAAGTATCTCTTGTTATTGAAAAAACTGTTCCTATAACTTTTATTTTGAAAGATAACTTTCCAAGAGTAAAACAACATTTTCTTATCATTGGTTAAAGTATATAACAAGCTCTATAAACCCAAAATTGTGATTCTATTGTATTTTATGCCCTCTATTGAATCCAGATCAAGCTAAGGACAAATTTCTCATTTTGGGTGTTTATCATTAAAAGAAATCTATTATTTTTGTAGTACTTTTTATTTGGATTGTGTGATAGTGATCCAATAATTATTATTAATGGTTTTCAAAGGATGTTTAATAATAATCTTAAAAAATAAATTAATTTTTTGATCCCCCAACCCAAATCTTGTTAAATTCTAAGTTATCTTTTGGGTCATTTTCTTTCTCTTAATAAGAGAGATCATATAGTTCTTATAACACTTAAAAATTCTATACATGTATATAATAACTCAAAAATTGCACATAGAGCACATTATAATCTTTATCTAAATTTGTAAGATGTTTTAGTCAATAAAAAATAACATCTACATAATCAAGAATTTCATAAGGAAAAGTTTACCTAGGGTTGAATTTTTTTCATTCTTGTTAAAACTAAAAAATATATTCTAATGATACATACGATGAAATAATTTATCTTTAACATAAAAATAATGGTCTCTTTAGTGATAATATAACTTATCTATCATATCTTCACAACATGAATATATTTTTTAATGACTTGATCCTTATATGTCATTTAATTCACAATTTTGGGCCCCAATATATTTTATTCATTATCTTAATCAACATCATATCATTTTATATCTTCTTGTATAGAGATTCATAGGGGGGAATAAAAATATTTTGATGGAAAATATTATTTTTTGAGAACTCAATAATTTGAATATTTTTATCTAATTCACTTCATAAATCCCTTAAGTAAGAACTAATAAATCATCCAATTGTAATAATGGGTCTATCATATTTATCATTGATTAAAATATTACAAACCATATTATAGTATAGCTATTTCTTCAAAAAACATTGAATACTCTTTTAGAACCTCAAGGTGACCCTTGAATATTAATTATATATGATGAAAAGTGGCACCACATGTAGTATAACTAATTACTATACATATATAATAGAAATAGGATCATGTATGATATCTTCATGAATAAAATTGAACTTAGAAATCTTGCTAATGTGATCTGATACATCCAATATGGTTTTATTTCCTTTTTATTTATTTAAAATACAAAATAGAAACATTTTAGTGATGTTATTCCATTTTAATGAGGATATTACTAATAGTTAAATAATATCACTTTATTTATAATACTCAATATTAAATTTCTACTATTTCAAGAACTTTTATGTGTACTATGTAATTTTATTATTTTTGTTATCTATTGAGAAGTGATCAGAAATGTCACAATACATCTCGGTACTTATTACATGGATCAAGGAAGATAATTTATGTGAATCACCTAAAATATTATTTTTTATATATAGTATTGAGGTCACACATAGTATAGTTCCAAACTAAATGACTCCATCTTTTTCAATGCTAGATTTAGAAATCATACCTTTATTTTTTTAACTTTTGTATATCTTCACATCATTATTTATAACACCCATTATCTTCATTGGTACATGTTTTACTCATTATATGTGAATATATTATTTAGAATATGATAATAAGAAGATATATTACACTTATTCTTGTATAAGTAATGAATCCAAATATTCAATATTAATTTCATATATGATAAATATAGACCATACTTCATGTAATTTTTCAAAATGATCATCAATTTTTATATGGAATTGGGTTTCCCTTTATCTTTTTCTAATAGTATGCATCCCAATCACTTATTTAATATCTTTTTATATCACAAAGCTTATCAATGTGATTATATTATGTGTATAGGTGGGGTGACTAGTCTATTAATGTTCACTTTGAGGTACTTTTTAAATTTATTAATTTATAAATATATTATTCACATTTATGTTAATTAATATTTTCAAAAAAAATCTTCATATATTCCAAAAAAAGTTCATTTATTAATAATATAGTCATATAAAACAATGTATTGGTATGAATCATTTATATCATGGTCATTCATGAATTTTATTTTTTAAGGATAACTATAAATTCATTTTATTATGAAAAACACCATATAATCTGAATTTCACTACCCAAAAGTCACACATTGATTTTTTAATGAATCTTCCATTCTCAAAGACTCAAGGAAAATCACTATAAGTCACTCATGTTATTTATTTAACAAGGAGTGTGTGATATATCTTTAATAAGTACCACCACAATTTTATTAAGGAATTCACCAAATAATATTTTCATCCACTATATGTATATTAGTAAAACAAATTGTGTCCAAATGGTATCTCCAAAAACACATAGATTATATATCTTAAACATAAGTACTTATTTAAAATATTTTATATATTTACTTTTTTATTGATGAATGTAGAATGAAGATTTAGTTTTGAAAAGAATTGAGCTTCATGATGTTGACTAAATAGGAAATCAATCATGATAAGCGGATGATTTATATTTATCATTTTCTTATTTATATCATGGTAGTAGATAAAAATATACATTGATATTTCTATCTTCTTGGTAAAAATCATTGGTGTATTATAAGGTGATGCACTAGGGCCTATAAATCATTTTCCTAGATATTCTTAAAGATAATTAATAAAATCTTAATATTCTATTTCAAACATTTTATATGTAAAATATAATATTAGTGTTTCACAATATAAAAATTTTAATATGAACTCTACCATGTAATATATGAGAGTACTATAAAACTATTTAGAAAATGAATCAGTATATTATTTAAAAATAGGCTTTCCTTCATTGTCAATTTTTTTGCTTAATAATTTATTCAAAATATAATTATTTATTTAGAATCAATACATAAATTTTTAAATTAATCTCTAATGGATATTTGTAATCATCATTCCATGTATACAGATGTATGGGATGGTTTGGTTAATTTAAATTGATTTTATTTTAACAATTGCAAAGATAAGCTCAATATAATTATAATTAATTCATTCCCAATATAGAATAAAATTCCATAAATTAAATAATTATAATATTTTATGGAAGAATATTTCTAAACATGTTAGTTGGATAAGAGTAAAACACTTGGTTTTAAAAAATTACAAATAGGTGTTTTCAAAAGTAGTTCAACCTTAATGAATTAAGAAGGTGACTAAATATTTAAATCAAAATAAAAATATATATAAATCAAAAAATAATAATAATAATTTACCATTCTTGAGTTAATAAATTATGTTCTAGTACCGTATTAGTTTTTGAACATGTCAATAGTAGTGATAAAATAAAATTTCCAATGTCACCATGAATTTAGTGTTTATTGGGCTTGATTTTCCTCAAATATCATTGGTTTTCTTCAATATATTGTATAATTTTATGTCAATTATAGTTTATGAATTAGATCACAAGAATTTTATTTAAAGGATTCATTCAAACCACTAGGATATCGAGTTTTCATTTTTTATTTCCCTTTTACTATATTCTTATTTATACCTAGATTTTAAATACATGATGTTTTTCCAAATTAACTAAATTTATTTTCAAAGGTTCTTCCGTCCTCATTTTCGACTTGTGGGGTGATAGATATTTTTCCACTATATACTTTGTAATTTTATCCCATAGTATGAAAATTTATCATTTATTCTTGACTTCTCTTCCATGGGACCATTCTAAAAACACTATCTTTCCATTAAGATCACACAAAAATAATTCTTTATGATACTAATGTTAATGAATATTTATTTATTTTGGGAGATTTTTAGTTAAAAAATAAAAGATTTAATCAATTTTAAAATCAAGGTTGATAAAAAAGCATCAGTTAATGAAACAGTACTTATGAAATTACCTTCATATATATTATGATATTCATTCCCCTTTTTCGTAATATCTACAAAAGATATTTTTTTTATATAAATAGTTTTATGAATGTTATTATTAAGAATCATTTTCTTGATTTTTTCCATATTGATTCATCCAACATCATCATTAAATGTTTTATTCTTGGCCAATTCCTAAAATTAATCACCTTCTCCCACTGAATGATAAAAACTAGAGATTAATTCACTTTATTTAAAAAACTAATCAGAAAAAAATAATTCAGGATGTATTTGACACATTATTACACAATAATTCTTTCATAAGAACTATAAAATAAAAATTTTCAATGTTTCGTGAAGGATTCAAGGAAATATTTTTTCTTTTTTTGGAGAATTTTATAATTCTATAGGGTTTATTTCTTCATTTATAAATGGTTGAAAGTAATTAATTACTACCATGAGGTTTCAAACACTATCTCTCATTAAATTAGGAATGTTTTCCAAGTAATTGTTGCATTTTCCATCACACTTTTCATTAGATAATTCTATCCTTATTCTGAAAATTTTATAAAATATAAAAGGATAAAACAAACCATATTAAAAAAAATAATGGACAATTTACATATTAATTAATGTTAAATAATTCATAAGTAATATAATTATTACATAATATCTAATACAAACATAAACAATTTCATACAATCTAAAATATATATCCTTAATGTCTTAAAAAATTATGTTCATACACCTTCAATAGAAGTAAAATTTTAAACATCATTTAATTAAATTATCATAGTGATCATATATAAGTTCATAATTTTGTGAAAACATAGGATCACACTGTTATTTACATCAAATAAATGATTACTCAAAATCCCAGAAGTGGAGTATAATATTTAATATAAGGATAAATAAATCAATATTAGTTTATTGTGAGTATGATAGTTCATATAAAATTATATGAATTGGATCATAATAATACGATTAAAGGAAACATATAAATGATATATAAATATCCATAATAATAAAAAAAAATCATGAGAATAATTTATGGTTTATTCCCTAGACAATGTAGTATAGGTGGGATATACTCTCTTCCCAAACCCCATGCATAGTATCAAAAATAATAAAATCATCACCCAATGCATTAGGGGGAGGTATAATTATGATCCCGGCCCTAAAATTAAAATATTTATTAAATAATATAGGCAAAATATAAAATAAAAGATACAATATTCATTAATAAATCTATAATAATAATAAAGGCAACCAGTGATGAAAGTTGAATGACTTTCATAGAAAAATATTTAATCCTAACATATAATCAAATTTATAATAATAAATAGAATTAAATATAGTTAATTATGAGGGTAAACATAGTTTTCTGAAGATATATTCAAAATATAAAGAATTTAATTTATCATCATGTAGAGTATTGTTATATTCAATGAAGCAAGGGGACACAAAATTAGAAATAAGAAATGGTCAATTGCATAATTTAAAATAGTTACTTCCATAAATTTCTTCACATAAAAAATAAGTATAAATTAGAGAATAAAATATAAATCCAATAAAATAATTATTAGAATAAATATAATAAGTTGAATACATATGATATTGAAATTTTTTAAATAGGATAAAGAAAACAAAATTTCATCAAGGAAAAGAGAGAGAGGTTTCATACAATGTTTTATTAAAAATGAGATATTGAGAGGAAACAATATCTCAAAAGATTATAAAAATATATTAATAGACATAAATCTAGTATTAAAATGAATTAATGGTGAAGGTATAATAATGAATTATACCCAAGTGAGAGCTAATTAGTATGGAATATTGTTACCTCTGTTTGTTTTTTCCATTGTACTTACAACTACTTTATAAAATTATATTTATTTAATATATATATATATATCACATTAAATTAAAATATTTTTTATCATTTATTTCTATTTTAAATTATTTATGAACTTTCTATTAAAGTTAAAATGGCACAGTGACATGTTTTTTAATTATTCATTTTTTCATTAATATGGTATTTATCTATATTATATATTAATTACTTCAATTTCATATAGAGGATAAATAATATTCAAAAAATTATAATATATATTTATATATATTATATGTTATAGTAACCAATGCTAATGGATGTAATAAATAACTAAAGACAACATCATTTTAGGTAATAGAAATAATCTTGTATGTATGTGTAAAGGGTTAGAGAGATAATGTATAATTATATCATTGTTAGATTGTATAATGAATTAATTTGTATAATAACCTTAATATATATATATATTTATAATTCTATAACAAAATATAAAATTTAATTGATGAATATAAGACAAAAATAAAATTAAAGGGAAGGACTGTTACACCATCCATGAAGATCAATCATGTCTGGTGGAAAAAATACCTTTATGGATAAGAGTTTAGTCAGAATATAAAATCTCCATGAAGTATTATGTGAATGTATATATAAAGATATTAGGTGAGTGGATGAATTTGGAAAGTTATTATTCAATGTGAGTATGAGGGGGTATTTATATAAGCAGGTGTAGGGTATTTTGTGTAGAAGAATGAATATAAACTCATTTATAAAAAAATAATTAAAATATATTCATACATCATGAAACTGAATAGTGTTTATTGATAAATTTATATTTTCCTAACATTTAAATCCATCTATCACCAAATTTAAATATTTTAATAAACTATAAAAAATAGCCAAAAAATAATCAAAAAGTTTTTTTTGTAATTAATTATATATTCATTATTTGGAAATTAAATACATTATTTTTAAATTGATTAAATTTCATATAAAACATAGTTTTTGGCATAAAAATATTCAATAATTATTTATGTCATTATTAATTCAATATTTTTCATTTTTTACATCAATAATACACATTGTTTCCTTCATCTCCATTATGGAATTTCCTTCTTTTTCTCTTAATTGTCTCTCATGAAATTAATCGCAATGGTTTATTCCAACAAAAACCAATTTTTTTGAACATTTCCTTTTGTTTCATTCCCCCATATCCTATGAAAAGTTATCTTGTCACTCGAAAAATTGTAATAAACCCCATCTTGGTTTTCCACAAAGGAGCTCTGGTTTTTTGGGATTTTGTTCATATCTTTTCCCAAAAGAACTCCGCCACAATACCATTTTCTCTCCCCTACTCTATCAACAAATTTAATTGTGTTGTAACAATTCTTATGTTAGTATGAATATTTTTTTGTCTCTTGGGATGGTGTTAGGGGATATGTTCAGTGTCAATAGTTGTTTCAAATGGGGTCATCCATCTGTTTGGTTTCTGGTTAAATGGGTTTGCCTGGTAGTGGTTTGCGGTTCCTTCGTCATCAATAAAATTTGTTTTTGTTTCATTTTAATTCTTTTTGTTTCTTAAAATTGGAAAAAATTTCAATGGATTTTGAATATGGCGATGTAGTTCATTCTTTCTTTCCAGTTTTTGTTGTAATTTTGGATCGATGGTTTCTATCATTATGTTGGTGGTACTGAAGAAATTTTTTAGACATCTAATATAAAGGATAAACCCCCCTATTAAGGCATTCCTTCTTCATACTATGATCCAACCTCTTTTTATTTCACCTAAACCATGGTAGTTCTGGTGTGATTGTTCATTTTTAGTTTTTTGGATTTTGTTGGTTGAGCAGTATTCGACATTCTAGGAGGTGTGACATTGATGATTGGGTTCATGTTGGTCCTAGAGTTGAGGTTCTATTGTTTCTCCCAGGAAATTGTATTCATTTCATTTTTTTAGTTCCAATTCCATAATGACGGTGTTACTTGATGTATGGAAATATATGATGTCCATATGTTAGTATATAATGTTGATGGGGGTATTATGTGTATGTGTTACAATGTGGATATTGTGTTTTTTTGTTTTTATGGTCATGTACAACAATGTTGATGAGATTTATTCAAGTCTTTATTTGTGTTGTGGTGTGGAAGAAGATGATATTTACCGGTGCATCTTGAAGTGTATCTCATTTCAAGTTTCATTCTGTGGGGATAACATGAGTTTTTAATAATTTGATTTTGATAGAATATGGGTAGTTTACCTATGATATTTATATTTTTTAAAAATTTGAAACTGTTGATGTTTTCTATTTTTTGATTTTGGTTTCCTATGATATTAATCCATCATAGTAGTTTATTAAGAGAATAAAAAAATAATATTTGGTAATTAAAATATGAAAATATTAATAAAAAATGGGATTTTATCAAATTAAGATAAGAATACCGTATTAAAATATATTATTATACATTCATTGTTTTTACAAATTTGAATATTTAATTTATTTCAATAATATACTCATATTTAAAATTTATATCATGATAATTATACTTACTAGTTATTTTAAAATTAAAAAAGTGATATTATTATTATAATGGTAATGAGGAAATTTGAATGATCGAGTTAGAATCCAATGTACATGTTTCTATTACAATGAACATAAGTAAATTATAATTCCTATAAATACCACTTATTTTAATCATTCATCGTTCACTTAGTTTTCCCTCTTGTTTCTCTATACATCAATTATAAACGTACGTTCTTAATTATAATGTATTATTTACTTTTTATAATATTTTCCATGAAAATTAAATTTCATGGAGGCTATAATCCATAAGATTTAAAAAAACTAGTTTTATTACTATTTTTTATTAACCCATTGTACATTGTTTATTTTTATGTAATATGTTTACCACTCATATTTTTTTATATTAATGAAATAAAATAGTGTTTATTTTTTTATATGTTGTATGTTATTTATATATACTACAAATTATAAGTTTATTTTTAGTAGAACTATATTAAATTATGATGCATGAAAATTTTAATAAAGAAAATTTTAAAAATAAAACCGGAGGTTTATAGTGATCCATGTGCCACATACAAAATTGTTACATCATTTTAATGATAAATATATATAATTTTACACATCCCAAAATTGATTGATTTAGTTTCATAGAAAAATAGGTGTATAAAACATTAAAATATGGAAATTATTATATATTAATTAAGGAATAGTCCATATATTGGTATTTTATAATTTTTAATACATGTTATCACTTTGGAACATACATAAATGAAATTTAAAGAAAAAAACTAGTGGGGAGAAATAAAATGAAAGAAGAGGAGACATGAATAAACATGATTGTATGATTGAACATGAAATTTATTATCACATCATAATCATAGGATCATAATCATTGGAATATTGAAATCATATAAAAGGTAAATTGAATGTGTCGCGTGTTTAATAATAAAATAACATTATCTTATATTAAAGGATCCTTCCTAAATTAAATAACTTAGTTGGGTAAGGATCTCCGGTAATTAAAAAAATATAGTATTACATGAGATAAATGATTTACCAAATGCATTGGAGTTTTGTATAATTCAAGCCCCACTAATCACCTCAATATATATTCTAAATCATGATATCCAAAAATAAATAAATGATGAAAAATTCATAGATATATGTATATAATCACACTATATTAAATTTGTGATAAAAATGGAATTTGTTTTATTATAAACCCACAAATCACATCATATCAAAAAATCTAGTGTTCACTAGAAATAGAAATAAGTAATTTTAATATTTGTTATTTTGAACTAGTTGATAATTTCAATTTGATTTTGATCTCTTTAAATGGTTCATGGGCCAAATATTATATTGAGCCTTAGAATGTAATTATATGAGTGGGAACACATGAAAGTGTTGTTTAATGATAATTTATAAGTCCCTAGTGGTGTCTTATATGTTTTTACATTTTTTGGGATCGTCGAGCTCCAAAAACTATCTATCTTGGAAAAATAAATAGGGAACACAGTTTTTTTATATTGTGTGGTCACACATGAGATACCATGAAGCCATGTAAGTTCTATCACATGGTTTGTTAAACAATGAAAGGTAGAGTACAAGTCCACACATACTTTCATCATAAAATTTCATATTTACTTGAAAAGTTGGGGGGCAGGCCCCTTTATTAAAAAAGAAAAAGCACACAGAACCCTTTTGTGGGAAAAGGGTGAACCCATCACTAATTTGATATCCCAAAGGCATATATGCCTTAGAATGTAGTGGCCTGAAAGTCCAATGAAATATAACCATTAAAAATCAGATGTCTCAATGTCCCAAAACCCATATAGAAAGCTAATGTGAGGCATAGGATTGAATGATAACCCAACATCCCCTCTACCTACAACCGCACACCACAGTACTCACAAACCAGCTACCCGGGTATAGAGGTCCATGTAGACTGAAATAGTCACTAGAATCCCATGTGAGCACTGCCGAAGAATCCATCACTGTGCCCTACAAATCGAGCCCACCACCGAGATGTTGTCGATACTCATTAACACCTGATGACAAAGCCCGACCACAGACCTCGCAAGAAGCCTCACTTCATCGTCACATATCCGAGAAGCATATAACCAAGCTTCCAAGACAAAGAGATGTGCCACAAGATCCGGTGCAAGCCTGTCATCGCATCATGGAATCCCACTGCAGACCTCCAATCCCATCGGCCACTACAGCCAGCAAGACCAATCGATGTAAGGAGATCCATCCATCCACCAACGAGATGTCACACAGATCTGAGAACATATCTACAGATTCTCACCCGATTAAGACCCTGAGGCCCTGTATGAAGCTGTCTCACCGACACCTTTCTATGAGGACTGACACAAATCCACCAAGACCCACTCTGATTATGAGTCAGAAGATCCAGGATCGAAAACCTAGAGAAAATGAGTGCCCTACTCCAAACAATGTGGGGTATTTATTTTTTATTTTATGTTCCACACAGTGTTCACATGGTTATCTAAACCATATAGACTACTTGTGCACCTCATTTAAGAGTGATAAATGGCCATTTTTTACTTCCACCCTTATTTCATTTATTCTTATCCGTTCTCCTTTATTTTTCACATGCCCTAGCCTCTCAATATACCCTTTTATCCTACACTGGGATTAATTTTATCTCCCTATATAAACTCAAAATATATATATTTTTTATCTGTATTTGTAATACCTTGAATCATCTTCCTTTCCTTAAATAAATTACCATTATTGGACAAGTATATTTTATTATGCATGATTTGGGTGGCCTATAAATTTTTCTAATAATGTCCCATTGTTTATAAATTAAAAAATTGAGCCACAAGTCGGATTATTTTTTATGTTTCTCCGAAAATGTGAGATAAACTAAATTTATTTTAAAAATAGTGAACTAGAACGTTATTTAGATACATTTTCATAATTTGATGTTGGTGAATTCAACATGGTCCACCCTTGGTGTAACACCCCAAACTTCTATGGTACGTTTCCCTTCGAATAATGCGATAGCGTGTGTTGTACGCAACCTCGAGTTCTAACACACACCACAACTAATTAAACTAGCCGTTGTGAATAGTAATACCTACTTTTTGAAATCATATATATTCAATATTTAAAAATGGACTTCATTTTTAGATTCGGAATATCAAAATTAGCCTAGGGTGAAATTTTGGTACATTTCGGATAACTTTCATATTTTGATGAATAGTGAAAATTTCTAAATTTTAATTAAAAACAACTTTTTTAATCAAAATAATTAATAGTGATAAATTGTGATTTTGAGTGGTTTTAAAGTATATTTAGAATATATTTTTACCATTTAATATAATGTTGGTCATTGGACATAATCTTACAATTAAACCGAACATAAACAAGTGTCAATCTTTTGATAGTTATTACCTCTTAAAAACACGCTTTTTGTTTTGACAGCGGGAATTAATTTTAAATTAATTTCTGCCACTTCTGTGTTTTGAATTTAGGAAAATGGATTCCGTATTTGGAATCAGGATGTCCAAATTATGTAAATAGGTAACTTTTATTTTTACACATTTTGAATAATTACTGCGGTAAATATTTTATTTACCATGGTTAAGGGTAAATCCGGTAAATAAGGGTTAAAAAATAATATTATAATAATACTAAATTAGCCTAAAACGTGTCTTAACCCTATTGTTTGATACATGGTCGACCATGGGCATCTTTGGGTTAATTTTGGGACCCCATTTATCCACTTGAAAGTGATAATGACACTTTATTTTAATTAAGTTAAAATGAATACAAAAATGGCATAAGCTTACATCTTTTAAAAGAACAATTTTTACATAGGGTTATACATGTTGGATTTTCGATTATAAATATTCATTAGAAAGATAAAAGGATTTCCTACATAATGATATTTTATTTATAATTTTTAGACATCAAATAATTTAAATTATTAATGACACAATAATGATGCAATGTTTACCTCATTAATAAATCATTTAAATAAATAAGATTATAATGATTAAAATATTATCTAAAACCTGTCCAATTCTTATTGGTTGATGTTATTTAGAATATGATTCATCTTATCTTAGACCTCAATGATTTTTGGACCATTATAAACCGAATATAATTATATTATAAAGTAATACTTTCACTCTTTCCTAAAGAGCCCCTCCTCTCCCTTATAAAAATAGACCACTTCTACTCATTCCTCACACCTCTCAAGCCACTTGGCTCGTCCAAACTCTGCCCAAATAATCTCCCAACATCCCTATCCTCCTCCTTGAAGCTTCCCCTTAGGCAGAAAGCATTTCAAGAAGTCCTTTGGTTCCAACCAAAGTGAGTTACCTAAATTAAAGGTAACATTTTCTCTTAAATTATTTTCAATTATTTTGCTTCTCCAACCCCCAAAATCTTTTTATTTCCTTTCTTTTGTAACAACACCAGTATCCACAATATACTAGGATGTTGTTATAAGAAGGATTCAAACTACACATTCACACAACTCCATCTAATGGATGATGAACATAATGTTTCTGTGGATGGCAAACTAACGCCTCACGAAACGATGATTGTTCAAATACATCTTACCGCCTCTCATGGTGGCCATTAGGATGGCAGTGTAATTAAATATGATATTAATGATATATATTTTATATATAAGCTTCTGTAATTCCATTTTATTTCATACAATTATTCGTTTCATGTTGTATATACATACGATAATTTCATTTGAGGAAGTGCGGACTACCGCCCCCTTAAAATGATATGACTCGTTCATACCACACATGGAACGTATAAAGGATGGTGTTAATGAACTTAAGTAACATATATAAAATATTATATTTTACTGGAATAGTAATATACCTATGTATCATTTGGATTCTATTCTTTTAAAATAAAAATTAAATGGAAGTAGTATTCGTGCGTACGTACGGACTACCGTCTCCACGAACGCGATGAGATTCATTCTCCATCGTATCCATTCAACTATAATTATCATTTGATGATTTAAAAATTATGTTTAAGGACTTGATACCATTCTGGATATGAATAATACACATCCCATTAATAACGAATATGGCTCACATAACAAAGAATATAAAGTAAAATGAACCCGTTAACACCTGAAATGACGATAATTCTAAGATATTATTAACAAATCAATGTTAAAAGATCATATATGATATCATATTAAAGTAACTGATTCTTGTATTATTCAATAACAATTATTTCACCATTATACAGGAGGTAAACCTACCATCGACCAAGGAAAAAGTACAAAGTAAGGGATTCTCTTATCTCACTTTCAATTCCGTGAGATTTCCATTGTTCGCTACTAAATTATTGAAAGTGGTGTATTGTGTACTTCCATTTGATATATATTATCATGATTCAATTTATATTCATGTTATTCTGTAAATCATTTGGTGGTTATTAACTTTTGGCCATGCGACTCAGTTGATTAACGTGGTAAGGGGTTTCTTGTCTCACTTTTAATTCCATGAGAATTCCATTGATCACCACTTAATTATTGCATGTGGTGTATGTGTACTACCCATGATTGTATTCATTGTGTAATATACTTTATTTTATGGGTATTTACATCATCATGGTATGATCTTTCTTTCATGGGTGTTTGTTTCTTAAGTTACCTAATCAATAAGGGAATTTGAGATTTCAATTTCCACTCATTTGGCTTTACGCATATTTCATTGATTATATTACCCCAAGATTATGTGTGGAATCACTATTCATTTGATTATGTCATAATTTCCACTCCCCTTCCTGTGGATATACTTTTGATACACATAATCACTCCATTGAAAATTCTCAAGTCATTGGTATGAATTTGATAAGAGTAATTTTAACTCTTTCACCATTTGTTGAGTTAAACATCCAATTCGTTGGTGTTGTTTTTTTCAGGAATATATGTGAATATACTTTGATTGTTTTACACTGAATATCCAATCATATTTAGTGTATTTATATTTTTCACACATAATTATGTTGTTGATTTATCCTTAACCTAAGGATATGGCCTTTATGAGAGATTTCATCTCAACTTACATTCCATTGAGACTTCTTTGTTGATATACACCAAATCACTTTATGTGGTGTATATAATGTACTTTGACATAGTATATCATGAATTCCCTTTATTCTCATGATATTACAAAGTTTTTATTACCTCAATTATTTTCATTCAAGTGTTTTTCTTTTGGTTAGAATCTCTAACTAAAATACCATTTTTAAATGTTTTAAAGACTTATTCATCTAAATCTTTCTCATTAATGTCCATGTTTTAAAAATGGTTTTAAGGATTTATTTATATGGACTTTAAAGTTTAGAAATTAAAAATCATTTTAAAAGGTTTCAAAGTGGTATGGGACACTTTGATTCAAAAATCTATTTTTAAATGGCTTCTTGACAAATAGTGTGACTTTTAAATGTTTTCAAGAAAAGGGGGATATTTCTCTCAAATAGTTTTGATGATTATTTTCATCTATGTCAACATCCTTCATTATTCATGATTGAGGTTAATGTGATACAATACAATCTTCCATATTGTATCAAATGAGTTATATTTGACTGTGGATGTTCTATTATTATACCATTCATGGTTTGTGGTTAAAGTATTGACATTTCGTATGCTAGTTTTAATACGAATGTTTATTTTATGCTTAAACCTATTCATATGAGGAATGCATTGGACTTAATAAGTGACGGGTGGAGCCCGCTATAGCTCCTCGATGCATCGGTAGGTCTCATGAGACAAACTAGTGTCTTGGCACAAGGCCTTGGAAAAATCTTATTTGTAGTCTTGGAACGAGGCCTTGGATATGTGGTTATGATAGTCTGGAATTATGCATTCCATCATTATGAAAGTGGTTATTGATATTGCATGTGATCATTCGACTAGTAGAATATCCATGTGATTAAGTAAATGGCATTATTTAATTTTATTTATGCCATACCATGTTGAAAGTTCAAGTTTTAAAGGCTTTTGTTTTAGTTATAAATTGCCTTAAGTGTTTATGCTTATTTATGAAAGCTTCTGCTATAATGTTATCCTTACTGAGCATCCGAGCTCACCCCTTTCAATGTTTTATTTTTTTTCCAGGATTATGAAGAAGTAATTTATGAATGACCTGCAGGGATAGTATGAGGGGATATGAAGACAAGATGTTTTTTTTTATGATGTAATGTAAAAATTTATGGATGTATCTAGTGTTTCCAAGGCTACTAAACCAATCGGTCTTTCGAGACTTGATCTTTCTCACGATCATGCCAATGTTATGTAATAATGAACCGACTCTGGGCAACTGGGGTCGGGGCGTTACCGTTGGTATCAGAGGAAGTTTAGTACAAACCTTGGTAGCTAGATTTAGATAAACTCTGATTAGAGCACGTAGACCTAAGATGAACTTTGAGGATTAGTATAAAAGAACTTCCTAGAATTTTGGTATTGTAGAGATTTTGTGAGTTTTCCGAGCAATACATCCCTGTCTGGATACGAGCAGGTAGAGGCGGCTCTGGCACAGATGTACCTAGGGGTAAAACCCGAAAACACCGCTTTGAGCTAGACTCGAACGGGAACTGGTGCACGACAACGGGCCTTGCTGCACTCTTGGTTACGACACTCCCGGGGGATATGCTTAGGATAACTCTCATTTTCTTTACGAATCATTATGAAGGGTTTATGAGTATATACTTCCTCAAAGAAAACATTTTTATGATTATGGATTATATCCATAAATAGTTCAATTTATGTTAAGTGTTTTATAAGTATGGGATTATGTATTTTGATTCATAAACTGATCTAGTTTATGCCATTCTTTAGAAATGGCACCTAGTGGAAGAAATGGAAACCGTATCAATGCACGCACTCCATGTAGGGATTGCCCTCCTGCTCAAGATAATTATAGTGGGGCTGGTGATGCAACTGGTGCTGATCAGCTAATCACCATACTGGGACAACTTACTCAGGTTATGAATAATAACCTTACCCGTATGGAACACCCTGATCCGCAGCGTGGAGGATCAATGTTAGATCGATTAATGAGACAGCAACCACCAACGTTCAATGGGAATACAAATCCCTTAGTAGCTGAGCAATGGATATTTTCCCTAGAGAAAATATTTCAGGCTTTGGGGAGCAGTGAAAGGGAAAAAGTTATCATGGCAGTTTACCGCCTCACTGGAGATGCTGATCAATGGTGGTCATTGATTCAAAATACGAAGGAAGATGATGAAGTATCAAATATGGAATGGAGGGAGTTCAAAGATCTGTTTTTAGAAAAATACTTTCCTCACGACCATCGAGCAGATATGGAAAGACAATTTCTGAGTCTGAGACAAAAGGAGGATGAGAATGTCACAAAGTATGAGGCTAAATTTACAAGGTTAGCGAGGTACGCTGGTGATTATATTCGCAACCCAAGAAGTAAGATTGATCGTTTCTTTGATGGGTTAAAACCATTTCTCCGTCGAGCATTAGTCTCACAATCCTTTTCATCGTACGAAGACATTGTCTCATGTGCTATCAAGACCGAAAAGGAATTCTCTAAGTCTTATGACTTTAAAGCAAAGCAAGAGAAGAAGAGACCTGCTGATCAATCTGGGAATGGAAATAAGGGGAAGAAGGGAAAGGTTGAATATCCATCTTGTGGTAAATGCGGGAAGAAACATCCTGGTACTTGCATGAAGGGAATGGGAGTCTGTTACAAGTGTGGTGAAAAATGCCACCAAACTCATGATTGCAAGGGGAAGAAGGAAGCTACCAACGTTCAGTGCTATAATTGCAGGGAGATGGGGCATTATGCAAATGCATGTCCTAAGCGTCAGGAGAACTTACCTCAGAAAAGGCCAAGGGATCAAGGCCAGGCTTATGCTATCACTACTGCTGAGGTAGAAGCTCCGAAAGACGTGGTGGCAGGTAATTTAATGGTTTCCTCAAGTTTAGCAAATGCATTATTTGATTCTGGATCATCGCATTGTTTCATATCTTCCCAGTTTGCTAAGAAAATTAGATATTTCCAATTTGATTTAATAAGGGAGTTGTCAGTTAAAACTCCTAAGGGAAGTATCGTTGCAACAAAGTTTTGTGAATCAGTCCCCATTAGAGCACATAAATTTTCTTTATCTGCTCATCTCATCGTCATACCTATGATTGAGTTTGATATAATCCTCGGTATGGACTGGCTTTCGGACTATGATGCGAAGATTTATTGTAAGAAGAAAGAGGTTACGATTCTTGATGATAATGATAAGGAACACCTTATTTTTAGAGCAGAATCGTCACCACCTAATTCTTATTTAGATCCACCCTCAATAGCTCAACTAAATTCAATTATTGGGGAGGAAGAGAATGAAATAACTGCGGGTGAGGAAAGGAATGTTCAAATAGAGGATGTACCTATTGTGAAAGAATTTGTAGATGTATTTCCAGAAGATTTACCTGGACATCCTCCAGAACGAGAAGTTGAGTTTTCCATTGATTTGATTCCTGGATCAAGGCCTATATCGAAGACCCCTTATAGAATGGCCACTGTAGAGTTAGTCGAACTAAAGAAACAACTAGAGGAATTGAGTAATAAGGGATTTATTCGCCCTAGTGTTTCTCCATGGGGAGCCCCTGTTCTTTTTGTTAAAAAGAAAGATGGATCTATGAGGTTATGTATCGACTACAGGGAGATCAATGCTATAACGATAAAGAACAAGTATCCCCTACCTCGTATTGATGACTTATTTGACCAACTGCATGGAGCTCAATACTTTTCAAAGATTGACCTTCGATCTGGATACCATCAGTTGTGTGTGAAGAAGGAAGACATTCCAAAAACAGCATTTCGAACCAGGTACGGGCATTATGAGTTTACTGTAATGCCGTTTGGATTGACTAATGCACCCTCTGTATTCATGGATCTGATGAATAGAGTTTTCAAGGAGTATCTCGATGAATTTGTGGTGGTATTTATTGATGATATCTTGGTATACTCCAAAACCTACGAAGATCAGGAAAATCACTTGCGCATTATCTTGAAGACTCTGAGGAGGCATGAATTATATGGGAAGTTTAGCAAGTGTGAATTCTGGCTTCAGGAGATTTCTTTTCTTGGCCATATTGTCTCTAAATATGGAATCTCTGTTGATCCTTCTAAGACCAAGGCAATCCAAGAATGGCCAGCACCTATGAGTATAACTGAGGTACGTAGTTTTATTGGCTTGGCAGGTTATTATCGACGTTTCATCCAGAATTTTTCCCGATTGGCTAACCCATTAACGAAGCTCACACGTAAAGGGGTTAAATTTGTTTGGACAAAAGAGTGTGAAGAATGTTTCGAAGAATTGAAGAAAAGATTAGTCAATGCTCCTATATTGACTCTACCATCGGGGAATGATGGGTTCGTTATTTATAGTGATGCATCAAAGAAAGGACTTGGTTGTGTCCTTATGCAGAATGATAGAGTTATTGCCTATGCATCACGACAGTTGAAAATTCATGAAAAAAACTATCCTACTCATGATCTTGAGTTAGCAGCTGTGATCTTTGCTTTGAAGATATGGAGGCACTACCTCTATGGTGAAAAATGTGAGATTTATACTGATCACAAGAGTTTGAAGTATATTTTCTCACAAAAAGAACTCAACATGAGGCAAAGGAGATGGCTTGAATTACTCAAGGATTATGATTGCACGATACACTACCACCCGGGGAAAGCAAACAAAGTAGCAGATGCTTTGAGCAGAAAAGACCATGGAGTTCTGAACATGATGAGAATTGAAAGGGATCCAATTTTCATGGATCTAGAGAAGATGGACATGGGAATAACCAGGGAAGGTGAAACATCAATTCTTTTTCAAATGGTTGCCAAACCATCTTTACTAGAAAGGATTAAGAGTTCCCAGACCAATGATGAAGAATTTCAGAAGAAGATTAAAGCTTTGAATGATGGGATATTGAGAGACTTTGTGTATGAAGATGGAATTTTGAAATTCGGGAAGAGACTTTGTGTTCCCAATATACCTGATCTAAAAAGGGAATTGCTGGATGATGCTCATAGTTCCAATTTCTCTATACACCCTGGGAGCACCAAAATGTATAGAGATTTGAAGGAACATTTTTGGTGGGACAACATGAAGAGGGAGATTGCTGATTTTGTGTCAAGATGTATGGTTTGTCAACAAGTGAAAGCTGGAAAGCAACAGCCTGGAGGAGTCATGCAACCTCTTCCCATACCGGAGTGGAAATGGGACAATATTATGATGGACTTTGTCATGGGGCTACCAAAGACTCCTAGAAGGAACGATGCAATATGGGTTATTGTTGATCGTCTTACCAAGTCAGCACATTTTCTTGCTATAAGAGAAGATCTACCCCTGGAACGTCTAGCAAGACTATACATTAATGAAGTTGTGAGACTTCATGGAGTACCCCTATCGATTGTTTCTGATCGTGATCCCCGTTTTACTTCAAGATTCTGGAAAAGTCTTCAGAAATCCCTGGATACTGAACTTCATTTGAGCACTGCTTACCACCCTCAGACAGACGGACAATCAGAACGGACTATTCAAACCTTAGAAGACATGTTGAGATCTTGCTCACTTGATTTTCAGGGTATGTGGGATCAATATTTACCACTGGTAGAATTTTCCTATAACAATAGCTTCCATTCAAGTATTCAGATGGCACCATATGAAGCGTTATATGGAAAGAGATTTCGTACACCAACCTGTTGGGATGACGTTGGTGAAAGAAAACTTGTAGGCCCAGAACTGGTGGAGGAAACGGTGGAAAAGGTGAAAGTAATCCAAAATCACATCAAAGCAGCTCAAAGTAGGCAGAAGAGCTATGCCGATAATCGAAGGAAGGATTTGGAATTTCAAGTCGGTGATCATGTTTTCCTAAAGGTATCTCCGTGGAAGGGAGTCATACGTTTTGGTAAGAAAGGTAAATTGAGTCCCAGGTACATCGGACCTTTCGAAATTCTAGAACGAATTGGGGCTGTAGCTTACCAATTGGCAATGCCGCCAAGTCTCTCCAAAGTTCACGATGTGTTCCACGTATCTCTGTTGAGAAAATACATGCCTGACCCAACGCATGTACTCACCTATGAGGAATTAGAACTGGAACCTGATCTGTCTTATTGCGAAGAGCCCATCAGGATTCTTGATACAAGAGAACAAAAGTACTGAGAAACCGGACGACGCGTCTGGTAAAAGTTTTGTGGAGAAACCATAAGATGGAAGAGGCAATGTGGGAACCCGAGGAACTTATGATGAAGAACCACCCGAGTCTTTTTATGCAGTAATACCCTAGAAATTGCGAGGATGCAATTATTTGAAGGAGGGGAGAATGTAACACCCCAAGCTTCTATGGTACGTTTCCCTTCGAATAATGCGATAGCGTGTGTTGTACGCAACCTCGAGTTCTAACACACACCACAACTAATTAAACTAGCCGTTGTGAATAGTAATACCTACTTTTTGAAATAATATATATTCAATATTTCAAAATGGACTTCATTTTTAGATTCGGAATATCAAAATTAGCCTAGGGTGAAATTTTGGTACATTTCGGATAACTTTCATATTTTGATGAATAGTGAAAATTTCTAAATTTTAATTAAAAACAACTTTTCTAATCAAAATAATTAATAGTGATAAATTGTGATTTTGAGTGGTTTTAAAGTATATTTAGAATACATTTTTACCATTTAATATAATGTTGGTCATTGGACATAATCTTACAATTAAACCGAACATAAACAAGTGTCAATCTTTTGATAGTTATTACCTCTTAAAAACACGCTTTTTATTTTGACAGCGGGAATTAATTTTAAATTAATTTCTGCCACTTCTGTGTTTTGAATTTA
Source organism: Viscum album (assembly GCA_963277665.1). NCBI lineage: Eukaryota > Viridiplantae > Streptophyta > Magnoliopsida > Santalales > Viscaceae > Viscum > Viscum album. Next base: position 1,271,197,527 of record OY728164.1, read on the forward strand.
GGAAAATGGATTCCGTATTTGGAATCAGGATGTCCAAATTATGTAAATAGGTAACTTTTATTTTTACACATTTTGAATAATTACTGCGGTAAATATTTTATTTACCATGGTTAAGGGTAAATCCGGTAAATAAGGGTTAAAAAATAATATTATAATAATACTAAATTACCCTAAAACGTATCTTAACCCTATTGTTTGATACATGGTCGACCATGGGCATCTTTGGGTCAATTTTGGGACCCCATTTATCCACTTGAAAGTGATAATGACACTTTATTTTAATTAAGTTAAAATGAATACAAAAATGGCATAAGCTTACATCTTTTAAAAGAACAATTTTTACATAGGGTTATACATGTTGGATTTTCAATTATAAATATTCATTATAAAGATAAAAGGATTTCCTACATAATGATATTTTATTTATAATTTTTAGACATCAAATAATTTAAATTATTAATGACACAATAATGATGCAATGTTTACCTCATTAATAAATCATTTAAATAAATAAGATTATAATGATTAAAATATTATCTAAAACCTGTCCAATTCTTATTGGTTGATGTTATTTAGAATATTATTCATCTTATCTTCGACCTCAATGATTTTTGGACCATTATAAACCGAATATAATTATATTATAAAGTAATACTTTCACTCTTTCCTAAAGAGACCCTCCTCTCCCTTATAAAAATAGACCACTTCTACTCATTCCTCACACCTCTCAAGCCACTTGGCTCGTCCAAACTCTGCCCAACTAAGCTCCCACATCCCTCTCCTCCTCCTTGAAGCTTCCCCTTAGGCAGAAAGCATTTCAAGAAGTCCTTTGGTTCCAACCAAAGTGAGTTACCTAAATTAAAGGTAACATTTTCTCTTAAATTATTTTCAATTATTTTGCTTCTCCAACCCCCAAACTCTTTTTATTTCCTTTCTTTTGTAACAACACCAGTATCCACAATATACTAGGATGTTTTTATAAGAAGGATTCAAACTACACATTCACACAACTCCATCTAATGGATGATGAACATAATGTTTCTGTGGATGGCAAACTAACGCCTCACGAAACGATGATTGTTCAAATACATCTTACCGCCTCTCATGGTGGCCATTAGGATGGCAGTGTAATTAAATATGATATTAATGATATATATTTTATATATAAGCTTCTGTAATTCCATTTTATTTCATACAATTATTCGTTTCATGTTGTATATACATACGATAATTTCATTTGAGGAAGTGCGGACTACCGCCCCCTTAAAATGATATGACTCGTTCATACCACACATGGAACGTATAAAGGATGGTGTTAATGAACTTAAGTAACATATATAAAATATTATATTTTACTGGAATAGTAATATACCTATGTATCATTTGGATTCGATTCTTTTAAAATAAAAATTAAATGGAAGTAGTATTCGTGCGTACGTACGGACTACCGTCTCCACGAACGCGATGAGATTCATTCTCCATCGTATCCATTCAAGTATAATTATCATTTGATGATTTAAAAATTATGTTTAAGGACATGATACCATTCTGGATATGAATAATATACATCCCATTAATAGCGAATATGGCTCACATAACAAAGAATATAAAGTAAAATGAACCCGTTAACACCTGAAATGACGATAATTCTAAGATATTATTAACAAATCAATGTTAAAAGATCATATATGATATCATATTAAAGTAACTGATTCTTGTATTATTCAATAACAATTATTTCACCATTATACAGGAGGTAAAACTACCATCGACCAAGGAAAAAGTACAAAGTAAGGGATTCTCTTATCTCACTTTCAATTCCGTGAGATTTCCATTGTTCGCTACTAAATTATTGAAAGTGGTGTATTGTGTACTTCCATTTGATATATATTATCATGATTCAATTTATATTCATGTTATTCTGTAAATCATTTGGTGGTTATTAACTTTTGGCCATGCGACTCAGTTTATTAACGTGGTAAGGGGTTTCTTGTCTCACTTTTAATTCCATGATAATTCCATTGATCACCACTTAATTATTGCATGTGGTGTATGTGTACTACCCATGATTGTATTCATTGTGTAATATACTTTATTTTATGGGTATTTACATCATCATGGTATGATCTTTCTTTCATGGGTGTTTGTTTCTTAAGTTACCTAATCAATAAGGGAATTTGAGATTTCAATTTCCACTCATTTGGCTTTACGCATATTTCATTGATTATATTACCCCAAGATTATGTGTGGAATCACTATTCATTTGATTATGTCATAATTTCCACTCCCCTTCCTGTGGATATACTTTTGATACACATAATCACTCCATTGAAAATTCTCAAGTCATTGATATGAATTTGATAAGAGTAATTTTAACTCTTTCACCATTTGTTGAGTTAAACATCCAATTCGTTGGTGTTGTTTTTTTCAGGAATATGTGTGAATATACTTTGATTGTTTTACACTGAATATCCAATCATATTTAGTGTATTTATATTTTTCACACATAATTATGTTGTTGATTTATCCTTAACCTAAGGATATGGACTTTATGAGAGATTTCATCTCAACTTACATTCCATTGAGACTTCTTTGTTGATATACACCAAATCACTTTATGTGGTGTATATAATGTACTTTGACATAGTATATCATGAATTCCCTTTATTCTCATGATATTACAAAGTTTTTATTACCTCAATTATTTTCATTCAAGTGTTTTTCTTTTGGTTAGAATCTCTAACTAAAATACCATTTTTAAATGTTTTAAAGACTTATTCATCTAAATCTTTCTCATTAATGTCCATGTTTTAAAAATGGTTTTAAGGATTTATTTATATGGACTTTAAAGTTTAGAAATTAAAAATCATTTTAAAAGGTTTCAAAGTGGTATGGGACACTTTGATTCAAAAATCTATTTTTAAATGGCTTCTTGACAAATAGTGTGACTTTTAAATGTTTTCAAGAAAAGGGGGATATTTCTCTCAAATAGTTTTGATGATTATTTTCATCTATGTCAACATCCTTCATTATTCATGATTGAGGTTAATGTGATACAATACAATCTTCCATATTGTATCAAATGAGTTATATTTGACTGTGGATGTTCTATTTTTATACCATTCATGGTTTGTGGTTAAAGTATTGACATTTCGTATGCTAGTTTTAATACGAATGTTTATTTTATGCTTAAACCTATTCATATGAGGAATGCATTGGACTTAATAAGTGACGGGTGGAGCCCGCTATAGCTCCTCGATGCATCGGTAGGTCTCATGAGACAAACTAGTGTCTTGGCACAAGGCCTTGGCAAAATCTTATTTGTAGTCTTGGCACGAGGCCTTGGCTATGTGGTTATGATAGTCTGGAATTATGCATTCCATCATTATGAAAGTGGTTATTGATATTGCATGTGATCATTCGACTAGTAGAATATCCATGTGAGTAAGTAAATGGCATTATTTCATTTTATTTATGCCATACCATGTTGAAAGTTCAAGTTTCAAAGGCTTTTGTTTTAGTTATAAATTGCCTTAAGTGTTTATGCTTATTTATGAAAGCTTCTGCTATAATGTTATCCTTACTGAGCATCCGAGCTCACCCCTTTCAATGTTTTATTTTTTTTTCCAGGATTATGAAGAAGTAATTTATGAATGACCTGCAGGGATAGTATGAGGGGATATGAAGACAAGATGTTTTTTTTATGATATAATGTAAAAATTTATGGATGTATCTAGTTATTCCAAGGCTACTAAACTAATCGGTCTTTCGAGACTTGATCTTTCTCACGATCATGCCAATGTTATGTAATAATGCACCGACTCTGGGTAACTAGGGTCGGGGCGTTACACTTGGGAATGTCTTATTAGTTCCCCTTACTTGTCATTATTTTTTATTTTCCTTATTATGAGAATTGTCTAATTATTGATAAATGAATCACTTATGATTATAAATGGGAATGAGTAATTTCTTGTCCATCCTAATTACCATTTAATTAAAATAAAAAATATCATGGATAATCTCATGGCCTATGAAGTGAATAATTTAAAGTAAACAGAATAGTAATGGTTAAGACATACACTTGGCCCATATCAATAAATGAATGATATACATGAACCAGATTACAAGATGAATTGGTATTGGAACAGACCATTCCATGGACTTATTAATTTATTATAAATGTAATGAACCAATTTTTGTACTTGACTTATGTTATGGAATTTTAATAGGCCTGAACACTTTACTATTTTATTTTTTATAGATAATGATTCCTTGGAATGTCGTCCCTTATATTGTGATTACAATTTTGGAACCCTAGGCATGGAATCACATATATTTTAATTACAGGTATGTCAGCAGGGTCATGGAATACCTTATATTGTCATTAGGGTACGTAGCCCTTGGAATTCTATCCCTTATATGTGATCATTGGAATGTAACCATTGTCATTATGTCCCTTATCAATTAGGGGATCATCTCATGTGGATATCTTGGTACAAAACTTTGAGTCCACACTGATACATGTATATATTTTAGTATCAATGTCTTCCATATGAAAATATATACATGATGGAAGGTTTTTAATGATATTCCATCTTAGGTAGAGGCAGGTATGGTTGGCTATGTGTGTTTAAGGAACCTAATCCCAACATGTTTTTATTTATTATTTACTGATTAATTTTGATACACCTATACACTACCAATTTTATATTCATGGACTGGATTGGGGTTTTTTGGGAAAAAAACCCTTGATGTGTCCTATTAGTGTGTTTTGGGTGTGATGTTGTTTTTTGACAATTAAAAATGACCGAAAATGAGTATGGATGGTGTTTTACAAAGATAGTTTTGTAAGGTGGCGTAGTTTCGCAGTGTTTGCCAAATTTTTGGTCCTCAAAATTGGGAATTTGTGTTTTCCAATGTAATGATTTAATTATAGGATTGGACAGTGTGAAGAATAGTGAATGAAATCATCAAAGGAAGAGAAACATGGAGCTCGAGACATAGACTGCATACCATGTCTGGGAATGGTACATGGTCGCATACCATGCAATGAGAGCGGTACGCGAGAAAGGTTCGTGAAACCAAAAATGGTTCACGGAAAATAGAAGTTTGGTATGTTTATGGCATGTCATTGGTGGACGAGATCGACTGCATATGAGAAAAGGAAGTATGTAGAATGCATATGAAAAATGGTTCACATTAAGGCTTGTGGTTCACAGTGGTAAGAGGATTGGTATACAGTGGAGGCTGTACTGAATCAAAGATTTGGTAAATGATGGATTAACAGATATTGCAGATATTGTTTCCTATATAAGAATTACTAATTCCATCAATTAAAATAGAGACCAAATATTATTTGAGAATATATTTTTTCTCTGAAAATTTGGAAAAGTCTGAAGTAAGTTCGTGAGGGATAATTCAGAGATATTTGAAGTGGTTCGTGTGGAATAAATTTTACTGATGTTTTTTGTAGATAAATATAACCTAAAAAAGAATGCAGTACATGGATAAATAATGAATGGTATGTAGAAGGTTTGCAAAGGCCGTTTGTGAACAGAGAATAGTTTGCAGACAAAGGGTGATTCACAGAAGAGCTTCATAGAGTCTGTAGGCAGAGGAGGTATGCTATAGTGATGGCAGAGGTAGTCAGTGGACAAAGAGAGGTTCTCAGAAGTTGATGTGGTACGCGGTGGAGGTGAGATGTGTACCAAATCTAGTATGTAGTTGTAGAGGCCCGAAGCTTTGCGTACATGGAAATTACATTACTTTTGTAGAATAATTAATAAATGATAGAAACAGACGCCCAAAGACCGTAATAGTTTAGTGTCTTTGGAAACTTAGAACATAATCTTCTAATCATGGTGAAAGATCATCAAAATCTACCACAAAGATCTTCCCCTTCGGTTTTCTTACCTAAAACATTTCTTTATATCCTAGGGAAAATAAATCATAAAAAGGGTGAGCTCAAATTCTTAGTAAGGGTAAACATGGAAAACTTAAAAACAATCCATAAACATTTGAACGTAAAAACATGAACATAAAACATCAAAATCTTGAGCAATAATATAAATCATTGTAGTACGCAAGTCATAGATCATAAAGGAAAATTAATCGTGATAAAATAAAACATATAACTATGGAAAACCATTAAGCATATGATATGATTTCCACAGTATCCAAGGCATTGCTGCCAAGACCATCATAGTGGACAGAGTCAATTACTTAACCGGGTTAACTTAACGTTCCAACCGTGTATTACTGAACCAGATTTTACTTTCCCTTCTAGCCATATCTATATCATGAGATATAATTCTTTACCCACTGCATTGGAGAGAGATATAGGTCCCACCCATCTCACAATGAAACCATACTTTCATGTTCCACAAAATAAACATAAATCATTCATCATAACCCAAAGAATAATATGGGTTTCATAAACATCATCCCATCATAACATAATCCATATAAAATAAATGGATATCATTTCATCATAAGATAAATGAATATATTTAAATAATATAGTCATTATACATTAAATATAAACATATTAAATAATTCCGTCTTACATGGAAAATGGTTTTGATAAAACACTTGAAATGAATTCTTGAGGAAAAATATCCTTTCTTCTTCAGAATAATTTTATTTTATCATAATGAAATGAAATTTAAAATAAAATAATTTTCTTGAAAATACTCATGAAATATTGTAGTGTGGGATTTATTTAAAAAAGGCATTATGAAATCATAAAAATCCATTCATTCCTTATAAGTTAAAAAAACATTCTCGTTGTACTTTTAACAGAATAGTCAAAAAAGTACCATGTATGGTTAACAAAAGAAAGATTCTTTCCATTACAAAAAGTAAAAGTAAAAAATGATTAAACATGACTTTTAACATACATGGAATAATATTAAAGACTTTATGAAAAACATTTTATGGACATGGATGGAAAATATAACCATAGTAAATACTTATGAATAAACAATCTGAGAAAAGAACTGGATTGGAATAATTATCCCTTACCTTATGTCCAATTTCTTCTATATGTGTCTGGGAATCCAATATAGTGGCATTAAACATATTATTAACTTTTAATATAACCATAATAATATTTATGTTTTAATATATGATTCATTTATGACTTTATATTACCCATTCATTTGTCAATTCGATGTTAATGCAGCGTTTTGAGTAAAATCGTTTCATTTATCGTCCATGATTTGACTTGTAATTATTCATATGATTACTTAGGGAATTATTACATACTTCCAGAATGTAAAACATAATTTATATATAATATATATTCAAAATATACATTTATATAATTGATCGATTAATGGAAAGAAATACATCATTCATAGAGACGGTAGGTCGTACATACGCATGAACGCTGTTTTCGTTTCCTTATTAAATTGAATAGAAGTAAGTAAATAACATATAAATAAATATAGTATAATTCATATTTCATATATTTCATTATTATTTATTATACATACTTTATAATTATTCTTTAATGTTTAACTTTGAGAATGAATCTCATCGAGTCGTGGAGAAGGTAATTCGTACGTACGCACGAGCGATGATATCGTTCCCATAATTGTTGAATTGAATTAGAGTGGATGATAAAATATCTCAGAATTAGTATCATGAAATAATAACCATATATAGTTATTCATTACACCATTATACCCATCCATGTATGGTGGTGGTGGAAAAATAGTTACACCACGGTGTGGAGACGGTATTCCGTACGTACACACGCCCGATGATTTCATTTGTCATAGGATGGATAGAATGCGAAATAGGGTTGGTTCGTATTTATAATAACATATCAGTATATGACTAATACTTATTTTATTACTTTATTATGAAACAAAAAAAGAAGATGAAAAAGAAGAAGAAATTAATTTGAAAGAATCAGTAAAGGATATTACATCTCCTTTGACGCGCCTCTTCGAAACCTCCTCTTAGGTCACTAAAGTTGGTCTTTGAAGAAGAGAAAGACCTCTAGTATGCCTCTAGGGAAGTTTAGAAGATAAAAGGGAATGGGTTGGCTAATATTGAAGGCTCAAATAGTGAGAAAAGGACATGGATGAGGTGCCCCTTTTATAAGAGAAGAGAGAGACACTTTTGGAAACCTCAAATATATTAATAATAAAATAAAACCCCACCAAAAAACTTTCAAAGTGACTCAATTTCGGATATGTGGTATGATAGGGTTTTAAATACATCATCCAATCCAATTTAGAGATGTTGGGAAATTATTTTAAACGTTATCAACTTGATTTATCCTTATTTAGTTTATTTATTCTAATTTGTGGAAATAATATTCTAAATTTTAAATTGTTATAAATAATTACATTTGTATTGTTAATTTTCTATAATTTGATAATTTATGACATTTTAGATCATATAATATTCAATTAATAATTTTTAAATGTTTTTGTTATTTTCAAACAATTTAATAATATGTTATATTTATAAAATAACAATAGTGTCAATTTTGACACTATTCATTTATCTAAATTTAAATGAAATACACACAAAGAATATTTTTGAGCCAAAATATTTAATGGATTAATAATTAGTCATATTAATCTATAAAATTAATGGAGAACATTAATCTGTTCATATAACATTTATTTTAATATTTGTAAAACAATTTATTTGATATTTCCCTTAATAAAATAATTACTACAATATTTTTGTATTATTATTTAATATATTTATTTTTTGAATAAAAAGAAAAAATAAAATATTTTGATTCAGATAAATCTAATATATTTCATAATAATACTTTTACATGAATTTATCATCTTAAAATCACAACATTAAAATTGTTATATTTATTAAATCATGATGGTGACAACTTTAACATCATGTAAAATAAAATAATATAGGTGTCATAATCACATTTATAAGGCTCCAAATGGTCAAATATTAGACCATTGGATGCTTATGGTTTACATGTACATGACCAATAAGTGTTTCTCAGGTTTTTGTGCCTTTTATGTTCACTATTAGTTTAATAAAAACTATATTATTGATTTTTCACTAAATAAACAATTTCTGCATCACTATTGTGTCACCATTAATAATAATTATTTAATCCTTAAAAATTTTAAATAAATTCTCACGATGTAGATAATTTTCTTACCTTTTTGGAGACTACTTATATTCTATGTTTTTATAAATTTTATCACTAAATTAAAATTATTACACTTATAAGACATAAGAGAGTGACATGTTGTCACTTTCGTTGGTTTTAATAACAATTTCATAATTTTTGTGGTCAAAAGTCCGTGAAATGAATCTATTTCGACCCATATGTGATATGGGTCAAATTTTATTCAAACAATAATTTTTTTTTTCAGGTTTTTGGGTAATTTAATAATCTTATTTTTACCCTTAATTACATGTTTTACCTTTAATTGTAGTAAATAAAATTTATCGTAGTTACTATTCATATTGTCTAAAAATAAAAAATTACCCTATTAACATAATTTAGACCTATTGATTCAAAATATGGAATCCATTTTTCAAAATTCAAAACACATAAGTTGGATTAATTAATTTAAAATTAATCATGTTGTTATGAAAATGGGTTTTAAAAGTTAAAACATTGCAAAAGATTGAAATGTTTTTACCTATGAATTCTGTATAAAATTAATTCTAATGACTTAAATTATTTTAAATGGTAAAAATATTTTCTATTAATACTTTAAAACCATTCAATATTATAATTTAACTTTATAAATTATCTCGATGTAAAAATTTGTTTTTAATTAAAATTTACCGTATTTTTACTATTCATCAAAATATGAAGGTTATCAGAAAAGTATCATAAATTTATCCAATATAAATTTTTATAACCTAATTCAAAAAAATAGTTAATTTTGTAAAATTTAACTTATTAACTTGTCAAAAATAATATTTCAAATTTTTGATCCATCAAAAGGCGATAAAACTCCTTTTTTAAAGTACTTCTTTTATCGAAAAATTGATTTTGTTTTCATTTATCATTCTAGAAAATGTGTAAGATGAATTATAATGTTATAAAATTAAAAATTCAATTAATACTATTCATAACGGGTAGTTAATAATAATATAATAAAATACCATTATTTAGTGAAACACAGTATTGCGTACAACACACGCTATCGAGGAAGGTCATTCTTGCGTGCAACACATGCCAAGAATAGTGTTTGCATATACTACAAGCTAATAAAGTTTTGCGTATAGAGGATGTTAATCTTTGTGTAGAAAAAAACACAAGACATCCATGAAATTAAAAAAACAATATCTCTCCTAAAATCTCAGGGTGTTACATTTTACCACCATTAAATTTAATTTCACCCTCGAAATTCATTGGGGTAATAAATGGGTTTCTAATTGAAAGATTATTTCATAGAAACCCACATCGTAAAAAGGAATACTAAAACATCATTTTAAAAAGGAACGTTAGAAACATGACAGATACCCAAATTAACTCATCAATGGGTTTCTTCATAGTATAATATAGGTGAAAATATGGATATGGAAGAGAAATCTAACCATCAACTTCTGATGAAGTGCGGTAGAGGAAATGGCTATGATAATTCCACAATCACAAAACCATAAATTTTTTATGATCTAAGGTACCATATTATTCATCAGATATGAGGGCACTAAGACATTATTTTTGGTTTTCAAGATAATTTCCCTAATGTTGAATAATTTTTGAATTAAAATAAATACTTACAAGATTTTGGAATAATCTCACTGTTGTTTGTGCCTTTAATAATTTCCAATTCATCTCTTAATGAAATGAAGTGGAATTTTTCTTCTATGAGGTGTTAGCAGATCATGCGATAGAATGATAGGTCATTCCATTTGTCTCAAACATAAGGTTAGAAAAATTTATATACAAAAGTCCATCTTATGGTGTGATTAATCGTATATGGTTCCAAAAATGGACTTATACTTCATCTATCATACTGTTTAATAAAATAAAACTACTTTCTACTAACCAGTGACTTACTATAGGCCAGTGGTAGGTGATAAAGGCATTTTGCACTTCGGTTGTGGGTTCGATTCCCACAACCCTGTCTGACACGACGGGTTTTTGCCCGTCCTGCAGGTTTTCATTATTCCAAAAATACACTATAGTAACATTCCTGAAATAATATTGAAAAAGGGTTTTATCCTTAAACAATATTATCTTATGTCCAACATAATCCATTTTAAATATTTAGACTTATCCAAAATACTACAGTCCATGCTCATAGTATAAAGAAAACGATTACTAGAAATGTCATCCACCAAGTATGTGAAACCATCATTTATCCCCCATATATCATAAAATATATCTTGTTGGTCACATTCAAAAAATGTTAATACCTTAATCATGTAATCTCTTGAAACATGAATTACCGTAGAATCATTGGGGGAACATGAATGCTATCAAAATCCAACTCTTTCCACATACCAAAAAACCAAAATTTATATATACTCAAACCATGATATCACTTTGTCCATATATGAGCTCATTAATACTATCAAACATTTCATTATCTCTGCATCCCTTCATTATGTGCATATCAGTTGCTTTCCAAAAATATCTGAATAACCTTTCAGGGTTACCATTACGATTCAACATATAATTTCAAAAAAAACATAAGTAAAAACAATGGTGTAACAATCCTTAGATGTGTCTTTTTTCCATAGTACCATTAAATTACTTATATAACATTGCCCATGATAAACATGTAATCATGACACTACCTTTTAAAACCATTGACCGAGATTCATCATTTTATTTCTCAACACTTCTTTCATATCATATATCATTTGTAGTCTCTTTATCATAAAAAACATAAGTACTACCCATATGACCATGCTGATTCTCTTCATGAGATTTTACCTTAGGGCTCTGGTTTTCATAATTCTTGTATGATCCACATTTAAAACATTTAACCGCTGTTGATGACTAATAAATACCATTATCCTTGTACAATGTGTTATCATATCATTTTCCTTTGCATTTACTGGCTCTGTGTCCTTCTTTTACACACCCAAAGAATCTTCCAGTTCCTTTGAAAAATTTTCATTGATGCCTTTTCCCACATGATTTACATGAGGGAAATTGAACTTTATTTCCTCTATGATCATCATGAAACTACATCTTTATCTTATTAGTAGAGTCATGAAACTTACCAAAGTTGAGATTATTGATCATATTATGAGATTGCTGATTAGGCATGATAACGATATGTGGACTTATAGATCCAATTTCATTTGGTTTCTCACAAAAAATATCATTCCACATTCTATAATATTCTCCATTATGATGAATCTTCATGTTTCTAGCCATTTTTCCAAAACCTAAAAAAATAGTGTGGGAGGAAAAAAAATCATGCTAAGAAAACAACATAATAATGTTGGATTACCTTCAATATATAACATCTAATGTTTAATTAAAATATCATTACATTGTTCTGGGACTATAACCTATACTTATACATAACCATAGAGACATCCCTAGACATACCTTAGAAATATCCCTATGGATTTCACTAATGATTTCGCATCCTAGTTTCCAAAGGTTAATTAAACTTATCTTATTCATAAATATTAATATAAATGAAAAAGTTTTATTCTATAAATACCTGGGATCCTACACCATTCCTCCTTTTTGGAAATTGTGTCCCCACGATTTTATTTGCTTATCAAATAAGTGGGGGTATTTATCCCTAATAGAACTTTCAAATTATCATGTTTCCTCTTCAACCATATGTTTTTTCCCACAACCATTTCCTAATTTATTAACTTATTCCAAAACACATTCTCTCTATGGTCAAGAATTAATATTTGTTGTTCCTCAAAATAAATATTCTCTTCTAACTGACTACCTCTAGACTCAAGACATGAGATGGCTCGGGAATATAGTTTCTCAACATTGAAACATGAAAAAAAAAATTGTGTACCTAAGATAAGGATGGAGGTAAATCCACCCTATAGGCAACTGATCCATAATTATCTGGATTTCATATGGTCTAATAAACCATAGACTCATATTTCCCTTTTTACCAAAACACATAAGAATTTTTCATATAGAATCTTTGAGAAAGACTTGATCACCTACCTTGAAAGAAAGATCATTCCTTTGGTTATCTGCAAAACTTTTTCCCCGCTCTGTGTTTTACTCATGTAATTCTGAATCAACTGATATTTTTCATCTATATCATCTACCGATTATGGTCCCATCATCTTATTTTCACTTAATTCATCCCAAAAAAGTGGTAGTTTGACACTACTTTCCATGTAATGCCTCAAATGGTGTCATCTGTATACTAGAATGCAACCCGTTATTCTATGAAAACAAAACCAAAGATATATATTGATACCAACTTCCCTAGTAATCTATTGAAAGAGAACATATCATATCACCCAAGGTCTGAATTATCCATTCTAATTTCCCGTATTATTATGGATGAATAGTTGTACTGAAATTTAGTTCAGTTCCCAATGACATTTGAAGGTCTTTAAAAAAGTTATAAGTGATCCTGGGATCATGATAAGATACAAAGGAGAGGGGAACTACATGTAACCTAGCTATATCATTAATATACAATCGATAAATTTGATGTAGATATGTTGTATCTCCAATAGGAAGAAAATGAGTACATTTAGTCAATCGGCCTACAATAACCTTGATTGCATTTTTACCTCAATAAGTCTTTAGTAATCCCACTATAAAATCCATAGTCACATTTTCCCATTTCCACTATGGAACTAGAAAAGGATGAATCATCCCTTTTGGTAACTGTCACTCTTCATTAACCTATTGAAAAATTAAACATCTTAGGGTAAATTCAACAATACCTCTTTTCATTCCATCCCACCAGTAATACTTTCAAGATCTTTGTACATCTTAGTACTATGAGGATGAATTGAAAAAAAAGAACTATGATCTTTAAATAATAACTCTTTCTTAAAATTTGAATCACAAAGAACACATAATCTCTTTCAAAACCTCATAAAAAATTCTTTATCAATGTTAAAGATAGGTAACTTACCCTTCTGAACCAATTCTACCATTTTCTCCAACTAGCTATCCCCTTTCTGTGCTTGATTAATTTAATCTGATAGAGATAATTTAACTTCCATATGAAACAAAATTGAATAATTCCCAACATCAATAACTTCTAATCCAATATTTATCAAATAAAAACCCAAAGGATCTCATTTCAAACAAATCATGGTTATTATAGCATTACTCTTTTGAGTCAAAACAACAACCACTTTATTTTCTTTTCTTGGATGTTAATGAATCCTACAATTATAATCCATTATTAATTATACCAACCTCATATTTTTCAAGTTTATTTATGTATCAGTAAATATATACTTCAAACTTTTGTGATTAGTATATATTTCACACTTCATGCAATATAGATGATGCCTCTAATTTTTTAAAGAAAATACAACAACAACTAATTCTAAATAATGTGTAGGGTAATTAAACTCATTATTTTTAAAATTATATGAGGAATTTGAAATTACATGGTCATTCTTCATTAGGACACATTGAATTCCTTTCAATGAAGAATCACTATAGATAAAAGATTCACCATTTCTGGAAGGCAGGGCAAAAATTTGAGCATTCACCAATATTCTTTTCAATTCCTGAAAAAATTCATCACAGTCTATTATCTAGATGAACATACCATGTTTTGAGTTAACTTATTCAATGATCTAGATAACGATGAGAAATTATCCAAAAAACCATTAGTAAAAACCTGGTAAACAAATAAAACTGTGAATAATTGTTATATTTTTGGTTCTTGACCATTCTTCAACAAATGTTTTATAATGATTAACAATTATTCCGTTTTTAAAAATAATGTGACCAAGGAATGAAATTTTTTGTAACCAAAATTCACACTTTTTTAATTTCTCATACAGTTTATTTTCTTTTATGGTTTTCATGAAAACCCTTAAACGAATTTCATGCTTCTATTTACTATTAGAATATACCAAAAT
This sequence comes from Viscum album, assembly GCA_963277665.1. Taxonomy (NCBI): domain Eukaryota; kingdom Viridiplantae; phylum Streptophyta; class Magnoliopsida; order Santalales; family Viscaceae; genus Viscum; species Viscum album. Next base: position 1,271,212,551 of record OY728164.1, read on the forward strand.
ATCATCAATAAACATGACCGTAATCTTATCCATTAACTCATAGAAAATTCCATTCATAAGATCCATGAATACAACAGGTGAATTATTTAACCAAAAAGTCATAAATAAAAAATTAATAATCTATATATCTAGTATAATATGTGTTCTTCAGAATGTCTTCTTCCTTTACATTCAATAGATGGTACCCCAAACTCATGTTAATCTTCCAAAAAATAATAATCTCTCTAAATATGATCCAACAAATCATCAATATGTGGAAAAGAATACTTTTTCTTAATAGTGATGTTATTTAAGTATATATAATCAAGATAAAGCCTCCTTAAACTATCTTTATTTTTAACAAATATGATTGGATAACCCCATGGTGATGAGCTAGGTCAAATGAAATATTTATCTAATAACTCTGACAATTTATTATTTATCTCTAAAAGATGAATTTGATCCATTTGATAAGGGGGTTTTAAAATTAGATTAGCATCAGGAACCAAGTCAATAGTAAATTCAACTTCCCGATCAGGTATTATAGCAAGAAACTCTTCAGGAAAAACATTAAGATACTCATTGAACACTGTAACACCAATAATATGAACAGTTCCATTTTTTTAAAAAATATGTGTAAGGTAAAATTCATTTCCATATTTTACTTGTTTCTCATCTTCCTGATATGTTATCAAAATTAATGGTTCATTATTGTATACAAACTAAAATTCTTTTTTAAAAGAAATCAGTTTATCTCTATAGTCAATCTTAGCATGATAAAAGGAAATGCAATCCATACCCAAAATAATATCAAACTCTACTAGAGGAAAAACAATAAGGTTTTCAGGTAGATTGTTTCTGCACACAAGGATAAAAAATTTCTTATAACTTATTTTTTTCTCAAAAATTACCCCAATTGATTTTACCACAAGTTTAAGATTTTTACCTTGAGATGAAATTCCCAATTTAATAGAAAATTTCATGGAAATAAAATAATGTGTTGTCCCAAAATCAAACAACACATTGGTATAATATGAATAAACAATCAATGTACTTGGTACTACTTCATTTGATGGCCCAATATCTACTAAAATAGTTTCAAATGATTTCCCCACCCCTTTATACTTGTAGTTAGACTAATTTCTATCACTTGAGTTCTTAATTGGACACTCATTTGCATAATGACTCATTTCATTACACTTAAAACAATAACTATAAATTAGATTTTATTTTACCACTACCCTAATCATTTTCAGCGCAATTGCGAGCCATATGTCCCATTTTACCACATCAGAAGAACTTTCTGGAATTCAAAAGGCAATCCCTATATTCCTTTTTACCAAAATTTTCACAAACATTTAAATTAATTTTCTTACCATCATAATTTTTTGAAGTGTTCTTCTATTCTATTTTCCACCTTGACCTTATTGTGTTCTTTTTCAAAGAACACCTAATAATCATCAAACTAAATTTCTACCTTCTCCGCCCAAAAAAAATATTTTAATATCTTTTTAACTCAAAAAAATCTAATTCTTTTTGATACATTGGATTTAATGTTGAGTAAAAATGATTGAATTTTTTATTAAGATCCCATATGAAATTTGGAGCATACATTTCCAGTTGAGTGAATTTGGCATCATAAGCAGCCACTGAGTCATCCTATTACCACAATTTCAAGAATTTTTTTTCCATCCTAAGTCAAACCTCCTTAGGATAATAATTTTCAAGGAACATACCTTTGAATGAAATCCAACAAACAAAATCAATATCCTTACTATCCTTGATATTTTTAACCGTTAGCCACTGTCGATCGGCTTCACCTATAAAACAATTAATAGAAAGACTATCCTTTTGATGTTCGGAACACCCCATGACATCAAAAATCATTTCAAGTTCATTAATTTACCATTTAGAAAGCACATGGTTAGATGATCCTATGAATGTTTGGGGGTGTTGCCTAATGAAATGATCTACTATAGAATATTTCCTTTTTTGTTGATCTGGATGATCTTGTGCATGGATACAACCATTATTTATATCCTGAGTCAATTCTTCCATCACTACAAAAAAAACTATTCAATTCCGATTCTGACCATTTCTATTTTTTGATTTTGTAGGTTTTTTTCCTCTTGATGTCGTCCCATCAAAGCTTCCCTACTTCATCTATGGAAAAACGTTCTGAACATGGACATATCTTAGATGAATCAACATGGTAATCTTTAAATTAAGTATCATTTCAATCTTACCATAAAGTAAAAAAGATTTATGTATATTCATTTAACAATATCCTAACTCATAGTGTTATCTAAACCTACATATAATACCAACTATAAGGCCCCATAAATATTACAAAATCTTGAGTTATGTCAATAATTCGACATTGAGGATCTTTTTAGCTTTAGAGTTTTAGAGAATTATGCCATAATTATTATATTACATCACAAAAATTACAAGGTAGACACTTCTACTCTATTCATTTTTTCACAATAATAAAAATACGTAATTAAAATAAGAATTATTTTCTTGATAAAAATCATCTTCAATTCTTCCTTCATCTTACCCTTCCTTATACCCTATGAAAAACATTTCAAAATCATAGTATGAGCATAAAAATTCCCATAATAGATATAAAATAAGTAAATAAAAAATTAGTCCATGAATACATACAAATCAATGAAATCATACTTTTCACTCATAAAACATAAGATATTTAATATACCTCATAAAATAATAAGATTTATGAATAAATCATATAAATCATAAATCATTAAGGAAACTTGAGGAATCCATAACATACCTATATTGTAGCTTTTAATTCTATATGAGGATTAACCTTCATTGTTATGTTTATAATACAAATCACATTTTATTTCCTAAATATCTTAAGAGAAACTTTTATATTTACCTTCGTCATGTCACCCAATGCATTTAAGAGCTATCATGGGCTCAACCACCCCCGGTTTATCAATGAACCACCCGTATACATAAGAAATGTAGAAAAACCATAACATAATAATAACACATGATCAAGGATAAAGGAAAAATAATATTACCACATTGTAATCATAAGATATCATTTTCTGATATTTATATAATATTTCCATTCCCAAAACCATTTTAAATAAAAAAATACCTAAAACGAAATATGGAATTTTATTTTCTTTTTAAAAGCATTACGACTTGTAGATGAATCCAAATATAAAATAATGATTACAGTGGTAGAAAGGTCGTTGTCACCGTGAACTTTAAAGAACATTCCTTATTTCGTTTAGTAAAAAGTATCATAGAAAAATATTCCTTTTAAAATCCATTTAATGAAATTAAAATTCAAAGGGGTTGATTATACATCGTATAAAATATGGTCATATATATACCAAAATATGCCTCAATTAAAGTATATTGAGAGGAAGTCCCTTACATTGAGTCTAGCTTGTCTCGTTGAAGCACGCCTATCGTAGGGTGTGGAAAAATCAATTTAATTTTCCTAGTGCAGCATAGTGGCTGACCAGGGTCGTCTGTCTTGAAAATCCCTTTCAGTCGTTCACTCGCTTTATCTAATTTAACTGAACTACTTATTGTGGTTGTTTTTATATTATCTATTAATGGAATAAAATATAATTAAAATAAAATATAAAACTAACATGCAATGACAAAATGCTATTAATTGATAAATAACTTGGCCTTTATGGGTTGGTTTGTGGGTTTCATCATTCTCATGGTTGGTATTTAAATTATAATTGATAATTAAATTATTTGATCTCATTCATGAATTACCATTATTTTATTTGTTGGTGTGAAATATTTAATGCATTTAGCAATCTTAACATCACCTCCTCCTTTAATCAGGGTTCATGGCACACCTCAATCAAGAGTGTGACGTCTTCCAATACCTGGATCCATCGTATGCCATTTCAACCATTTAATGTCTCAACTACATCGTATTAAGATATTGTATCAAGTATAAGGGAGGGAAAAGACTTAATAAAATAACAGAAATAAGTTTGAGATCAGTGTCATGGTGGAGGATCGCCACACCCGTGCACATCACGCTTACTCATCACAAACATAATAAAACATAGGAATTTAACCACATAATAATTAAAATTTCCACATACCTCCCCTAGGACAAGTCTCAATTTATCCCCTCATATTTTAGGGTAAGAGGTCAACGTGGATAATATGAGAAGAATAAAATAAGAAATTAAGGAGAAAATATGATGAAGAAAATAGGGTGGATGGGTGGACATAGAAATAAAAATAATGCATGAATTTACTAGGAAACTAAATTACAATTGAAAACTAAAAATAAAGAAAATAAATCAATTAAAAATAAAATGGGGAAGATTTTTTTCCGGCCTCCTTAAGTGGAGATCTTCTCCTTGGAGCTTTGATGGAATGGATGGAGAATGAGATGATTTTGGAAGGAGGTGAGGGCCTCCTTTTATAAGCAGAATTCTGGACCCCCAACTATTTCACATTCTAGACCCATTAAATGGAAGATTCACGTGTAGATCCCTTCTTGAACGTTGTTCATAAATATGTTTTCCTTTCATCCTCCAAATTTTATCTCTTTTGGACACTCGATGAAGGATTTATGAATTTGTCTTTTGTGGTTTATGACTCTAGATGAAGCTTCCAGGAAGGCTCCTCCAAAGGTATGTCATTCAATGGCCGCCTTAATGACATAAAAACCCGAAAAGATTTATTTTAGAATCGGACATATCTATCATTGTGATATCCCAGGTGGAAACAAATCATTTTGATATGTGTAGGCCGAGTTTGGGTTACATTACAGTAGTGGGGTCTGTGCTGTCTGCCTTGAAAAAAGTCCAAATTCAATGAATTTTTAATCCCTTTAAATGGCCAAATCAGCTCTTGGTTCAGAAGACGAAGTTGAATTAAATAAAATCAGGAATAAAAAATTTATATTCACAAAACTCCGATTTATATGTTTCATTAAATAACTAAAATACTCGTGATGTAAAAATCTATCTTAAATCCAGAATTATGCTTTTTTCACCATTTTCCTCAAAACACATCATAAATCCAAAATTGATTCATATAAGATCAAATTTTTTATTTGAGATTCTTAACAAAATTCAAATACATACAAGAAAAGTTGAAAATATTTGATTAATCAATTCCCCCACACTTATAAAATGCTTGTTGTAAAGACCCGTAAATTTCAAGGAAATTGTTTTCTTAATTTTATTTTGAATTTTACAAGAGCGCAGTCTCTGACGGCACCTGATTCCGAGTCCCGGTGTGCCCGGAATCATTTTTCGAAGTTTGGCTCGGGTACGTTCAGTGAACGGACGAGCAGGTTTTTCTAACTTTTGAACCGGTGCCCGGAATCGAATTCTGATGGCTCCGATGAAATCACAGCGCCGGGATTCTCTTAGAAATGCCTCTTCCGGAGTTGCGTTTTCTCGGGTGTGGTTTTTAATTTTTGGGCTTAAAGTTAAGAAACAAAATAATTTTGCGACAACTTTATTTTATTTCACTTAAGCCACTTGGAAGCCACTTGAAGCCACTTGTTGACGGCTTGAACTGAGTTAAACTGGATAGGATGCTATCCAGAAATATTCTACCCCCTTGGTAGGATATTTCTGAGGTGGGGCCCGCACTAGCCCCGCCGTTTCTTTCCGCTAAGAAACGCACCCGCGAAAACCTGTCTTAATGAGAGTCAACTGACGCGTTTCTTAAAATCTTAACAGACCATTTAATTGGGAGGTTTATTTCATGAATTGAATGGGCTGTTTCTTTCGTTGAATTAATTCAACGAATTAATTCAATCGTTTCTTAACCTGTTTTCGTGTGTTGCATATTAATAAATTAAGACCAACCAAAATCTTTTGGGGGATTACTCGTTGAGACAGAATCCTTGTTTCTTCTTCCTTCTTCACGAAGAACGTGAAGAACGCGAAAAATGCAAAGAACACGAAGAACGCCGAACCTGGAAATCGATGACGCAACGCCGTGATCCGCAACGCCGACAACGTTCTTCTGTGACCACTCTTCCTCCGCGACGGATCTTCGATCGGCTTCTTGAGGTAAGAGTCTCAGACCTTCCTTTTTATCTCCTTCGTGGTTCTTAACCAAAAACACGGATTTAATTAATTAAATTAAATCTGCTGTTTCATGGTGCGTTGAGTTCGCCGACTCAACCCCGGATTCCGCGACGACGCGACGCCTCCCCGCGACGACGCGACGAGCTTTTCCGTGAAGAACGCCCGCGCGCGACGATCAACGAGGTAGGGATTTATTATGGGAATTACCCTTTTTTTATTCCCGTTTATGAAACAATTTTATTTCCTTAAGAATTCTTTCGGATATGCGTTCATGTGTTGAACTTATTTTTCCTCCTGTTGTTTATATCTAACGCGGAGGGCGCGGGCCAAACGAACACGGCCCGACAACCCTCCGTCGTTCTTCGTTTTGTGCGGATTTGACGGGAGACGACGGAACGTGCTGCAACAGATGTTTGACGATCCCACAGTGAAGAACGAGTCCCGGGAGGAGCAATGGCGCAGACGGGAAGAGAATCGGACCACCGGAACGATCCCGGTGGCCCGCGGAACTCGCCGACGGTGCGGGTCGCTAGCGCTGCGGCGCCGGCATCCGGGAGCGGCGGCGCGCCGCCGAACAGGCCGCCGCGACTCAGCGCGGCGGCGACGGCACCCGCGGACCCGCGGCCACGCGGGTCTAGTGCCCTCGGACGCGGCTGAAGCTGCGTCCCGACTCAGCGTGGCCCCACGCGGGGGACCACGGTACCACCAGGCCGCGGGGGCAGCGCCCCGCGCGCCTCGGCCGTTCGGCCGCTCATCCGAACCGGGCCAGGCCGGTTCGGCCGACTCCCGGGGGGGGGGGGGGGGTCGGGCCGGGTCGGTCCGGGCCCATACCCCCCTTCGGACGATCTTCGTTCAAACACCCGTAACTTGAGTTACGGGCCTTCAAACGACTCTCCGTCAGCGGCGACACGATCCTTGGATTGAGATGGTCATTTCAGTATATCACACTCAAGGTTTCGGAATACTTTGAGTTTGGCCGGGTTGGTTCGTACACGAAACCAACCGGGCCCTCGGAGCGGAAACGCTGATTACTTGAGCTACGAGCGTCCGATTGACGTGCCGTCAGCTTTGTTGTTTTCCTCTAAGTGAGACGGATCTTTTGGCATACTAAGCCCGAGGTTTGGACGCAGGTGGAGTGCGGTCGGGTTGGTTTTGGCTTAAAAACCAACTGGGCCCCTGGGACGAAAATGCCAATAACTCTCAGACCGGGCGTCCGATTGATGCGCCATCTGCGACGTTGAGTTCCTGTTGACGATACGGAATTTTTGGATACATCAAATTCGGACTTTGTGTCAGTTGATGTATCAGCCTCTCGGCTCGTGGAGCGGACCCTCCCGAACGAGCTTGCTGTGTGCGGGAACCCTAGGCTGGCTGCGACTGCTACTTCGACAGCGACGACTGTGCAGAGATCCTCTGTGGACTCCGATGATGATCGTGCAGAGATCCTCAGTGGACTGCGGCGACGACTGTGCAGAGATCCTCAGTGGACTGTGATAACTACTGCACTCATCGATCCTCCGTGGATCAGTGCTACGGGTCCTGTGTGGGCCCGATCCTGTGTGGGTCCGATCCTGTGTGGGTCCGCGCTCAGCAGTTCTGTGTGAGCCAGTGCCTACAGGTCCTGTGTGGGCCCGATCCTGTGTGGGTCATTGCGGGGGTTAGTTACCTATCGATCCTTTGTGAGTCCGACGACTTAGATGGATCAGTGATCATCTTTATCGTCATCCGAAGAAGTATACTTGTGTGAGCTGAATCTTGTGTTACTCTCCTTTGTGGATTGTGTTGAGCTATCCTGTGTGGATTTACTGTTTACTCTCCTTTGTGGATTTTGTTGAGCTATCCTGTGTAGATTTACTGTTTACTCTCCTTTGTGGATTGTGTTGAGCTATCATGTGTGGGTATACGTTTGCTTTCCTGTGTGGACTGGGTTGTGCTTGGGATCGGATGTTGGAGCCAAACGGGAATTGATGACTTAGGTATATATATGGGCATATACCTAAGTCGTGTCAGATGTTACTTCGTGATCGTATCTTTCCTTTGTGGATTATCTTTTGTGGATTTCGGGAGACCTTCGGGGGTCTCGGGGTCCCTACTGAGTATCTTATACTCACCCCTGCATGGGCTTTGCCCGCACTACGTTGTGTTGGTTGCAGACGACGGCCATCGCTGATCGTGGTGGAGGCGTGCGGAGCAGGACGGTACCTGGAGGTGGACCACTGGGCGGGACATACTCGGAGCGGTCAGGTGGACCCGAGGAGCAGTGGAGGCTATATGTACCCACCCTTCAGGAGGGATTTCCAGAGGACGGCTCGACGCTACAGTTTTCCCATTCAGTTGCTGTTTTTCCTTTCAGTTGTACTTTACTGTTGGGCTTGTATTTCCGGCCCCTTTTACTTTCAGCACAGCTTGTACAGTTTTTACTTAGTGTTTACTTTTCCGCTTGCTTACTCTGTGATGCTTGTTTACTTTTCGAAGGCAATTTCTTCCCTTTTTGTTGGGATTTACGCCTTGGTGCTAGTCGCCAGCCCCTGGCTTATGGATGGTGGGCTTGGGGTAGTCACGGCACGGGCCCCGAGGGCGGGTCGTGACAATTGGTATCAGAGGTGGCCGGTTCTACCGCAAACTCTGATCTTTCTTCTATGTGAAGCAATAGTGTTTAGCGTATTGAGTGTGGTTATCAGTCTAGGGAGTCCAGTGTTGGTGCGGCGGTCGACGTATCCATACACCAGGACCCTGACTTCTGATATCCGACTTAATGAACGAAAACATTGATTACATGTGTGTTTCAAGTTTTCTTCGTGATTACTTGTGTCAGCTCACCAGGTATACTGTTCTGAACGTGGCGCACTTGTTTCCTTTTCAGGATGGAACGACGACAGCAGCCAGCTAGGGTTCCTAGAGTAGAGCGCGACGACAGCCCGCCGAGCAATGAGGCCTCGGTACAGGGCCCATTGACAGCAGAGGCACCGGCGGTACCTTTACCCACCGAGCCCCCGATGCTTCCAGCACTGGCAACTGATGACGCACGACGCCTCAGAGCTCTGCACGAGTTCCAGCGCCAGCGACCACCCAGGATCCGTGGGGAGTCGGACCACCAGGCAGCCGAGGACTGGCTGGAGACGGTCGTCTGAGTTTTCAGGCTAGTAAGGACACCAGCAGACCTCATGGTGATCCTCGCGGCGAGCCTACTGCACGCAGCAGCAGGGCGATGGTGGATCTTGATGCTCCAAGTACACGATGAGGCCTCCCTCATCTGGACGGACTTCGAGAGCCTCTTCCGCTCAGAGTTCGTCCCAGCCACCCTCCATGCGGTGCGCATCCAGGAGCTTTTTCAGCTGCGGCAGGGCAGATTGACGGTCGCCCAGTACGCGGCGAGGTTCACCGACCTTCCTCGCTACTCGACAGACATAGTACGGGACCCCTTCTTCCGGGGCCGGACCTTCGAGCAGGGATTGAGACACGAGATCTGGGCATCACTGATCTCCCTCAGAATCCCGACCCAGGAAGGAGTACTGGACCGAGCCCTCCTGATCAAGAGCTTCCTGGATGAGTCCACAGCGAGACCTACCGCAGGGCGGCAGATAGCAAAGTCTTTGGTAGCAGGTAGCTGACGGATGACTCAGGGTTCCAGGCGGACCAGACCTTCCGGCAGACGACCTCAGGACACTGGCTCAGCAGTGCAGGGCACTCAGCGTGGAGCCGGTCTTCTGAGAGGCAGGCAGTGCTACGAGTGCGGCGGGCAGGGCCACATGGCTTGTGACTGCCCGACCCGCCGTACCGAGGGGCAGAAGACGGTGGAGGGGCCACCCAGACAGAGGCAGAGGGTTGACTGTGGCGGTCCGCAGGGAGGAGGCAGACGAGGTAGAGGAGCTGGCCGAGCAGCAGGTGGTGGGCGACGCTTTGAGGCTCTGCCACCACCACCACCAGGAGGCTCGCCCCGACCATAGGGAGCTGGCGGGCAGAGACATGCGCAACTCCAGGAAGCAGAGGCCTACGACCATGGCGCGCCAGAGATGATTCGAGGTACGATCTGTGTCTATTCCACCCTTGATGCAGTTTTTATAGACACAGGAGCGAGTCACTCTTTCATAGCCACTACCCTTGTTCGGAGCTCGGAGATTCTGACAGAGCCGTTGGCTCGATCCTTACGGCTAGAGACTCCTACGGGAGCAGACTCGACGATTACGTACTGGTGCCAGCAGTGTGAGATTACTCTAGGAGGCGAGAGCTTCGGCTTGGATCTTCTTGTAGCGGCGTCGAGGCCTTACGACGTCATCTTGGGCATGGATTGGTTATCTACGGTCCATGCTCAGATTGACTGCATTAGGCGCACGGTGCGATGTGTGCGCACCGACGGGACCAGGTTCACCTTCACCGGCGAGAAGGGACCCTTAGCAGCACATGATGGACTCACGCAGAGGAGAGGTCAGCCCATCACTCATTAGTTGGCTAGCCTCATCCTGGGAGTAGTTGACGTGCAGAGTCCCAGTTTTCCTGCAGTGGTGGATCAGTACGCGGACGTCTTTCCCAACGACGTTCCAGGACTATCTCCTCGCAGAAAGGTAGACTTGTATATTGACCTGTACCCCAGGACAGCCTCGATATCTACTCCAGTATATCGGATGGCCCCCGCTGAGCTTCGAGAGCTGTGGGTACAATTGGAGGACTTGCAGGGCAAGGGGTTCATCTGACCCAGTGTTTCGCCCTAGGCTTCCCCGATATTGTTCGCCAAGAGGGCGGACGGGAGATTGTGACTGTGTGTCAATTATCGTCACCTGAACCAGGTGACAATGTGGAACAAGTATCCGCTACCTAGTATTGATGACCTCTTCGATCATCTCAAGGGAGCACGGTGGTTCTTGAAGATAGACCTCAGGTCAAGATATCATTAGCTCAGAGTTCGAGACGAGGATGTGCAGAAGACGGCCTTCAGGTGTCGGTATGGCCACTACGAGTTCTTGGTTATGCCTTTCGGCGTGACCAACGCTCCAGCAGTGTTCATGAGCCTCATGAACAGGATCTTCCAGCCATACCTCGATCGTTTTGTCGTAGTATTCATCGATGACATCTTGGTGTACTCGACCACGGAGGAGGAGCACGCCTACCACTTGCGTGTTGTACTAGACACACTACGAGAGCACCAGCTTTATGGAAAGTTCTCGAAGTTCCAGTTCTGGTTACGTAAGGTCCACTTCATGGGGCACGTCATTTTTGAGGCGGGAGTTGCAGTGGATCCCTCGAAGATCGAGGCAGTGATAGCTTGGGAGCCACCCAAGAGCATGACAGAGGTGCGGAGTTTCTTGGGCCTAGCCGGATACTATCGAAGATTTGTGCCAGACTTCTCCAGAGTTGCGACCCCACTCTCAGCGTTGACAAAGAAGGGGAAAACCTCGGTGTGGTCAGACAGATGTCAGCAGAGCTTCCAGGAGCCGAGGAAGAGGTTGACCAGCGCACCTATCTTGAGGTTTCCTGAGGAGGGATTTGGATACGTAGTCTACTGCGATGCATCAGGGACCGGACTCAGGTGTGTCCTAATGCAGGAGCAGGTCGTGATTGCCTATGGATCATGTCAGTTGAGGCCGCATGAGCAGAACTACGCTACCCATGACTTGGAGTTGGCAGCAGTGGTCTTCGCCCTGAAGACATGGCGGCACTATCTGATGGGCGAGCGCTTTGTAGTCTTTTCTGACCACCAGAGTCTCAAATACATCTTCTCTCAGAAGGACCTGATCCTGAGACAGCGGCGATGGCTCGAGTTCCTCCAGGACTATGACATTGATATAGTCTATACTCCTGGGAAGGGGAATGTGGAAGCTGATGCCCTCAGCAGGAGGTCGGGCATCCAACTACTTGAGGAGGTGACAGAGCAGCTAGCCGCTTTGCAGATATCCTTTGTGGATAGAGACAGAGCATCCTTCCTTCAGTCTCTCACAGTCTCTCCTCCACTTCTACAGCGGGTCAGAGAGGCACAGCGTGGGGACACTGACTGTGAGACACGGCTTGCACATATATCCTAGGGATATGCACCAGATGGTTTCTCCCTTGGAGAAGAGCACGATGTCCTTTTCAGAGGACGTACCTTGGTACCAGTCGCTTTACGAGAGGAGGTGCTGAGATAGTTCCACACTTCTCCTTTGGCGGTAAATCCTGGAGTGGCGAAGATGTACCAGGATCTCAGACGACAGCACTGGTGGTCGGGCATGAAGAAGGCTGTGACAGAGTTCGTTTCACGGTGCCTCACCTGCCAGCAGGTGAAGGCAGATCACCAGGTACCAGCAGGCTTGGTACATCCCTTGGAGGTCCCGGAGTGGAAGTGGGACGGGTTATCTATGGACTTCGTGACTGGACTTCCACGCACTTCCAAAGGTCACGACTCCATTTGGGTGATTGTTGACCAACTCACCAAGTCGGCACACTTCTTACCCATTCGAGAGCAAGGCTCAGTGGAGATCTTGGGGCGTCTCTACGTTCAGGAGGTTGTACGGCTTCACAGTGTGCCATCGACTATCGTCTCCGATCGGGACGCTCTCTTTACTTCCCGGCTTTGGAAGGGGTTGGAGGAGGCGTTCGGGACGCGACTACGTATGAGCACCACCTTTCACCCTCATATGGATGGTCACACAGAGAGGACCATTCAGACTCTCGAGGAAATGCTCCGTGCATGTGTCCTTGACTTTGGTCGCAGCTGGGAGGACCACCCACCCTTGGTGGAGTTCACGTAAAACAATAGCTACCACTCCACCATTGGGATGGCACCCTACGAGGCATTGTACGGCAGGCCTTGCAGATCTCCTTTGTGCTGGACAGACCCTGGGGAGTCAGAACTTGTGGGACCAGAGATGGTCCGGGCCACGATAGAGAAGGTCCAGGTCATCCAGGAGCGGATGAGGATAGCACAGAGCCGGCAGAAGTCATATGCTGACAGGAGGCAGATCCCACTAGAGTTCGAGGATGGCGACAACGTCTTCTTGTGTGTCTCACCTCGACGTGGTTTGCAGAGATTTGGCCGAGGTGGCAAGTTGTCTCCACGCTTCATCGGGCCTTTCCAGGTCCTCAGCAGGATTGGCGAGGTGGCTTATCGCCTGGCTCTACCACCTCAGTTGCACCGGGTGCAAGACGTCTTCCACGTATCCCAACTGAGGAGATACGTGCACGACCCGACGCACATCATTGACTATGGGGAGCTAGACGTGGATGATGGGGTGACTTTTGCGGAGGTCCCAGTGGAGATAGAGAATCGACAGGAGCGGGTCCTACGTGTGCGATCGATTCCTCTTGTGCGCATCAGATGGCAGCACGAGAACCTCCAGGAGAGCACTTGGTAGCGGGAGGCTCAGATACGTGCTCAGTACCCACATTTGTTTCCCAAGTTTTTGATGTATCTTTACGGGGACGTAAAGCCATGAGGTGGGAGTAATGTAAAGACCCGTAAATTTCAAGTAAATTTTTTTCTTAATTTTCTTTGGAATTTTACAAGAGCGCAGTCTCTGACGGCACCTGATTCCGAGGCCCGGTGTGTCCGGAATCATTTTTCGAAGTTTGGCTCGGGTACGTTCAGTGAACGGACGAGTGGGTTTTTCTAACTTTTGAACCGGTGCCCGGAATCGAATTCTGAGGGCTCCGATGAAATCGCAGCACCGGGATTCTCTTAGAAATTTCTCTTTCGGAGTTGTGTTTGCTCGGGTGTGGTTTTTAATTTTCGGGCATAAAGTTAAGAAATAAAATAATTTTGCGACAACTTTATTTTATTTCACTTAAGCCACTTGGAAGCCACATGAAGCCACTTGTTGACGGCTTGAACTGAGTTAAACCGGATAGGATGCTATCCAGAAATATCCTACCCCCTTGGTAGGATATTTGTGAGTTGGGGCCCGCACGAGCCCCGCCGTTTCTTTCCGCTAAGAAACGCACCCGCGAAAACCCGTCTTAATGAGAGTCAACTGACGCGTTTCTTAAAATCCTAACAGACCATTTAATTGGGCGGTTTATTTCATGAATTAAATGGGCTGTTTCTTTTGTTGAATTAATTCAATGAATTAATTCAATCGTTTCTTAACCTTTTTTTGTGTGTTGGCATATTAATAAAATAAGGCCAACCAAAATCTTTTGGGGGATTACTCGTTGAGATAGAATCCTTGTTTCTTCTTCCTTCTTCGCGAAGAACGCGAAGAACATGAAGAACGCAAATAACACCGAACCCGGAAATCGACAACGCGATGCCGTGATCCGCAACGCTGACAACGTTCTTCTGCGACGTCTCTTCCTCCGCGACGGATCTTTGATCGGCTGCTTGAGGTAAGAGTCTCGGACCTTCCTTTTTATCTCCTTCGTGGTTCTTAACCAAAAACATGGATTTAATTAATTAAATTAAATCTGATATTTCATGGTGCGTTGAGTTCGCCGACTCAACGCCGGATTCCGCAACGACGCGACGCCTCCCCGCGACGACGCGACGATCCCTCTCTTCCGCGACGAGCTTTTCCGCGAAGAACGCCTGCGCGCGACGATCAACGAGGTAGGGATTTATTATGGGAATTACCCTTTTTTTTATTATTCTCGTTTATGAAACAATTTTATTTCATTAAGAATTGTTTCGGATATGCGTTCATGTGTTGAACTTATTTTTCCCCCCGTTGTTTATATCTAACGCGGAGGGTGCGGGCCAAACGAACACGGTCCGACAACCCTCCGTCGTTCTTCGTTTTGTGCGGATTTGACGGGCGATGACGGAACGTGCCGCAACGGGTGTTCGACCATCCCTCAGTGAAGAACGTGTCCCAGGAGGAGCAATGGCACAAACAGGAAGAGAATCGGACCACCGGAATGATCCCGGTGGCCCGCGGAACTCGCCGACGGTGCGGGTCGCCGGCGCGGCGGCGCCGGCAGCCGGGAGCGGCGGCGCCCCGGCGCGCCGCCGGACAGGCCGCCGTGACTCAGAGCGGCGGCGGCGGCACCCATGGACCCGCGGCCGCATGGGTCTGGTGCCCTCGGACGCGGCTGAAGCTGCGTCCCGACTCAGCGCAGCCCCACGCGGGGGGCCGCGGCACCACCAGGCCACGGGGGCGGCGCGCCGCGCGCCTCGGCCGTTCGGCCGCTCGGCCGAACTGGGCTTGGCCGGTCCGACCGGCCAGGCCGTGCCCTGGCCGGACCGGACCGTGTCGGGTCGACCCAGTTCGGGTCGACTCGGTTCGGCCGACTCCCGGGGGGGGGGGGGGGGGTCGGGCCGGGTCGGCCCGGGCCCGTAGCCCCCGTCTTCGGACGATCTTCGTTCAAACACCGGTAACTTGAGCTACGAGCCTCCAAATGACTCTCCGTCATCGGCGACGCGATCCTTGGATCGAGATGGTCGTTTCGGTATATCGCACTCAAGGTTTCGGAATACTTTGTGTTCGGCCGGGTTGGTTCGTACACGAAACCAACCGGGACCTCGTAGCGGAAATGCTCATATCTTGAGCTACGGACGTCCGATTGACGTGTCGTCAGCTTTGTTGTTTTCCTCTAAGTGAGACAGATCTTTTGGCATACTCCGCCCGAGGTTTGGACGCAGGTGGAGTGCGGTTGGGTTGGTTTTGCCTTAAAAACCAACCGGGCCCCTGGGATGAAAATGCCAATAACTCTCAGACCGGGCGTCCGATTGACGCGCCATCTGCGACGTTGAGTTCCTGTTGACGATACAGAACTTTTGGATACATCAACATCGGACTTTGTTTCAGTTGATGTATCAGCCTCTCGGCTCGTGGAGCGGACCCTCCCGAACGAGCTTGCTGTGTGCGGGAACCCTAGGCTGGCTGCGACTGCTACTTCGACAGCGACGACTATGCATAGATCCTCCGTGGACTCCGACGACGACCGTGCATAGATCCTCAGTGGACTGCGGCGACGACTGTGCAGAGATCCTTAGTGGACTGCGACGACTACTGCACTCAGCGATCCTCCATGGATCAGTGCTACCGGTCCTGTGTGGGCCCGATCCTGTGTGGGTCCGATCCTGTGTGGGTCCGCGCTCAGCGGTTCTGTGTGAGCCATCGCCTACAGGTACTGTGTGGGCCCGATCCTATGTGGGTCATTGCGGGGGTTAGTTACCTATCGATCCTTCATGGGTATGACGACTTAGATGGATCAGTGATCATCTTTATCATCATCTGAAGAAGTATACCTGTGTGAGCTGAATCTTGTGTTACTCTCCTTTGTGGATTGTGTTGAGCTATCCTGTGTGGATTTACTGTTTACTCTCCATTGTGGATTGTGTTGAGCTATCCTGTGTGGGTATACGTTTGCTTTCCTGTGTGGACTGGGTTGTGCTTGGGCTCAGATGTTGGAGCCGAACGGGAATTGATGACTTAGGTATATGTATGGGAATATACCTAAGCTGTGTCATATGTTACTTCGTGATCGTATCTTTCCTTTGTGGATTATACTTGGTGGATTTTGGGAGACCTTCGGGGGTCTCGGGGTCCCTACTGAGTAGCTTATACTCACCCCTGCACGGGCTTTGCCCGCACTACGTTTTGTTGGTTGCAGACGACGGACAGCGCTGATCGTGGTGGAGGCGTGCGGAGCAGGACGGTACCTGGAGGTGGACCACTGGGCGGGACGTAATCGGAGCGGTCTGGTGGACCTGAGGAGCAGTGGAGGCTATCTATACCCACCCTTCAGGTGGGATTTCTAGAGTACGGCTCGACGCTACAGTTTTCCCTTTCAGTTGCTGTTTTTCCTTTCAGTTGTACTTTACTGTTGGGCTTGTATTTCCGGCCCCTTTTACATTCAGCACAGCTTGTATAGTTTTTACTTAGTGTTTACTTTTTTGCTTGCTTACTCTGTGGTGCTTGTTTACTTTTCAAAGGCAATGCCTTCCCTTTTTGTTGGGATTTACGCCTTGGTGCTAGTCGCCAGCCCCTGGCCTATGGAAGGTGGGCTTGGGGTAGTCACGACACGGGCCCCGAGGGCGGGTCGTGACACTTGTCCTCAAGCATAAAATCTCAACATGGAATTGAGAGGACACCATTGTAACCAATATTCAAATTCCAAAGTAATAAAATTTAATAATTTTCAATGAAAAATAAAACATTCAAAAAACAAAATAAAATATCAACTTAATTTCCCATTTTTCAACGGAACAATTAAATCATGTATTTTACATTTCCCCTTTGAAAAAATTGAATTTCTTCTCTCTTTCATTCATGCTTATCAATTCATTCTTTTTAAGCATGCCACATAATGATTTACATCACCTATGAATTTTTCCACTCATGTCTCATTATAAAATTCAAGTAGAGTTATTCTCATATCATGAGAACATGAAACTTATCCATAAGCATGTAAATGAACTACATTCTCCACTTTGTAAAGAGAAAAGGCACATAAAATCATGAGGACTTTTCAATAAAGCTTCAAATGACTCTGCGGCTTAAGGTTTGTATGATCTGATGTTTAAAAAAATTTAATGCTCAAGGAAGAGGTTTATATTTAAAGTAAAATTAATAATATTAAAAGTAAAAGTGTAATGAAATTATCCTCTTTAATGTACTAACAACCACATCCCCCAATACTCAAAGCAAGGTCGTACTCAAAGTAAATCATAATGACTGATTAATACACCCTCATGATTGTTTTTAATTTTGTGTTTTTTTATAAAATTTATGATTAGATCAAGCCTCACATTCGTCACCTAAACACATACAAATATAAGATCATCAGTCTGGAAAATGGTGATTTTTGTTTCTCCCAAATCACAACCCTTTTTTTTCTTTTCTCCCTTTATTTGTTTTTCTCATTTTCATTTTTTTCAAGTGGGGAAAACAATAGAGTAGAACGAATGATTAAAAATTCTTTTACAATTCCCTCAATATCACCCCCACACTTTTTCCTTACAATGTAAATCATCCCTTCCACCATGAATCCCTTCACCCCACACTTTATCTTTAAAGTATTATGCAAATACCAAGAGTAGGGTAGGAATGGAGAAAAATGGCTTGAAACATGGATTATACCTATAAAGGTCATTCATGGAATATATGGGCTAAAATAAGAAATAATGTAAAAGTTTTATTTAAGGATAATCGCTTTTCAAAAGTTTCCTTAATCATTTTAAATATGTTTTTGCATAGTCATAGCTTCGACAAGTTCAAATGAAAGTTCTGGTCAGTGACATGTCCCCAGATCACCCAAGAAATATACACAAGAATAAATAGGAAGTACTTGGTCTAGAAATCCCCTTGGGAATTAGACATATGGTATTGGACAATCACTCAAAGAATGATCAATATTAACAAATAAATTCACATTAATTTTAGAAATTCAAAAGTATGAAAAATGGTAGGGAAATATCATTTACATAAATTAACTAAATCCCTTTAAATTATGAGTTATCTTTTTAAATATCCATGCTTCAATTTAAACAATCAATCTTCCATTTTATTTATTAAATCTCCTTAACATTGAAATCTAAAACATGGAAGCACTGGATTTATAAGAAACACATGTCTCCTAGATAATTCATGTTAAGAATTACTTTGAGTGTAGGTATGAAATTCTTATCTTTAAATTTCCAATCATGTTTTGGAAGAAAAAATTTAAGGAGTTTAAGAGATAATCATAAAATGTGAACGCCCTTTTGAAATAATGCTTTGGTCCTTTTCGTCCAATGCTATGGGTTTCCTTCTACCATCATGAACCTATAAAAGAAAACAACTCAATTAAGAACAAATATAATGTCATTAAAGCTCAAAAAATAGGGATGGGAGACATGCTAAACTATTTTCTAATAAACTAGATTCAAATCTAAATTACTAGAAATAATGTAAAGATAATTCTTGGAATGATCCTCCATGTGGGCCCTGGAATCTTTTACTGCCTCCAGAGGGCAGTACCAGCTTTTATTCATAATCTATCGGTGGATGAAGATTCTTTGATTTGAACCACCACATATGGATCTTCCAAGAATTAAGTTCTTTTTTCTTGTTGAGGACGAATCCATAGACAGAGTATACCAGATTCACCACCTTCACAATTTGGTACAACTTTCATGGTGGGGTAGGATGAAGTATAGTGCCTCCTCCTCATTTGTTACATCTTGTGCAATATTCCCTTTCACTTCTTGTGATACCCTTAGTAAATATTCAATGTGTTCAGGGAGCTTTAAATGTTCAACAACAAGTGAAATTTCTTTTCCCTCGTCATCCTCCAAGGCATAATATGAGATGGCTGAATCTAAAAATTCAAAACTATTAGGGGTGACACTCAAATTAGTTTCAATAAAATTAAGAGTTTTAGTTTAAGATTGTATCATCTCCCTTATTCGGTTTGAATTTAATCTTATCTTCAATTGAATGTGCCACTTGGAGTTGATCTTCAATGGATGGAGGTATGTAGTCGGGCTCCTCTACCACATGTTTTGATTCTACTTCAAGGATGTCTTCAGTAAAATCAGGAAAGTCTAGTGGTACTTTCTTCTTGGCCTTGAATTTTTTTAGGTCATCTTGGAGTTCATCGACCATGTCCATAAAATATTCTAGTGAGATACATGTTTCAATGCCTTTTTCCAATTGATTGATCGTTATCATCAGCGCATCAACTCTTCGTTAGAGGGCCTCCTCAGTGTAGTCTGTTTCTTCCTCCTGCACCTGTGAGTAATTGTTCAATGCCGAATAATTTGACTTTTAATAGATCATGGAAAAAAATTCATTTTTTAAAAAAAATAATTAAAGCTATCATAAGTTTAAAATATAAAATTTAAAGTAAACAACCGATTTTCTCCCCGGAAATGGTTCCAGTTTTGATGCATGCCTATTGTTGGGCGTGGAAAAAGAAATTTAATTTTCTTAGTGCAACATAGAGGCTGACCGGGGTCGTCTCTCTTGAGAAGCCTTTTCAGTCATTCACTCACATACTCTAATTTAACTAAACTACTTATTTTGGTTGTTTTTATAATATCTAGGAATGTAATACAATTTAATAAAATTAAAATATAAAATGATCAAGCAATGACGAAATGCAATTAATTGAGAAAGAACATGGCCTTTATGGGTTGGTCTGTGGGTTTCAACAATCTCCTTGTTGGTATTTAAATTAAATTTGATGATTCAATTATGAAATCTCATTCATGAATTACTATTCTTAAATTTATTGGTGTGAAATCTTGAATGAATTTATAAATCATAACTTCACCTCCTCATATAATCAAGGTTGATGGAACACCTCAATCAAGAGTGTGAAGTCTTCCATGACTTGACTCCATCGTATTCCATTTCAACCACTGAATGGCTCAACTCCATCGTATGAAGAGCTTGTATCCATTATAAGGGAGGAAAAATACTTAATAAATGAACAAGAATGATTTTGAGATCAGTGTCATGGTGGATGATCGCCACACCCATGCACATAACTCTTGCCCATCACAAACATAATAAAACATAGGGATTTAAGCACAGAATAATTGAAATTGCCACATAACACCCTCGGGAAAGTCTCGGGTTAACCAATAATATTGTAGGGTAAGAGTTCATGGTGAATAATATTTGAAGAATTAAAGAAGAAAAAAATGTGAAAAGATGAAGAAGAATACATGGTGGCTGGGTGGACACAAAAATAAAAATAATGCACGAATTTATTAGAAATTTAAATTACAATTGAAAACTAAAAATAAAGAAAAGAAATAAATAAATAAAAATTGGTGAAGATTTGTGGCTGGCCTCCCTCGGTGGAGATCTTATTCATGGATCCTTGAAGGAATGGATAGAGAATGGGATGATTTTGGAAGGAGGTGAAGTCCTCCTTTTATAGGCATAATTCTGGACCCCAATGATTGCATGTTCTTGGCCCATTAAATGGTAGTTTGACGCATGGACCACTTCTTCAAAGATGTTCATAATTATGTTTTCCACTCTCCCTCCAAATTTCATCTCTTTTGGACACTGGATTAAGTTGTTTTTAATTTTTCATTGGTGGTTTCTAATTTTGGACAAATCTTCCTGGAAGGTTCCTCCAAAAGTATGTCATTCAATGCCCACATTAATGACTTCAAAACTCCCACATATTTTTTGAATAGCCAGACATATTTGTCCTCGTGCTATACCATGTATAATCACATCATTTTGATATGTGTTGTTCGAGTTTGGGTTTTATTACAGTGGTGGGGTCCACATTGTCCGCTTGGAAAATTTTCCAACTTCAATGAATGTTTAGGCCCTTTAGATGCATGAATCAGCTCTTGGTCCGGAAAACAAAATTGAAGGAAATAGAATCAAGAATCTAAAAATAATTTAATAACAAAATTTGGATTTATATGTTTCATTAAATGACTAAAATACCTGTGATGTAAAAATATTTCTAAAATCCAGAATTATGCATTTTTCACCATTTTGCTTAAAACACATCATAAATACAAAATTTATTTATATAAGCTCAAATTGATTATTTGGGATGCTTAAGAAAACTTAAATACATAAAGAAAATGTTCAATATTTTAGATCTATCACTCGTTCATTATTTATATCATGAATAATAAATATAAGTTAACTTATACTTGCTTCAGAATATTTTTAATGTTTTTTATTTATTTTATATTACTTATCATCATGTTATAAAAATCACATAATTATTTAAGTTCATATTGTTCATTTTGTTGATATTTGGTACTTGAGTCAAAAATGAACTTTTTTATGTAAATTTCTCATGTGGTCAAAATTCCATCATCCCCAAAATGTTAGTCATTATTTAAATATAAAATATATCCATTATATATGTATTTATTATTTCCAAAATATTTGGAGATAAGAAATGAAATTTACCATTCATGGAGATGGTAGGTCATATGTATGCATGGACACTACTTTCTTTTCCTTATTATATTTAAAGCATAATAATAAAATGATATAAATGTATATTATAAAACCAATATTATATTTATGTATGTATCATAGGTTTAATAAAACCATCATTTATATGCTCCATGTATAGCGTGAATGAGCCATATCACTTTGAAGGGACAGTCGTCCACACTTCCTCATATTAAAATATCGTATTTTCACATAATGGAAAGCAAAAAGGTATGTTTTAAAAAAAATACAGAAGGATAGAGAAAATATAAATAAAATATATATTATATATAACTACAATTACATAATAATGGCCATCATGAGAGGTGGTAGGGGAAAATTGAACAATCGTCATATCGTGAGGCAATAGTTCACTGTACATAGAAACCATATATTTTTATCCATTAGATGGAGTTTTATGTATGTGTAGATCAAATAATTATCATATAAAAATTCTAGTATATTGAGGATACTGGTGTTGTTAGATAATAAAAGAATAAGTAGATCATCGGGAGTGGTGAAGGAAAATAAATGAATGGAATAGGAGAGAAGACATTACATATAAATCTGGTAACCTCTTTTGATTTGAACCAAAAGGATTTGTTGAATTTCCTTATTCCCAAGGTAAGGACTCTATGATGAAGGGAAGCATGTTTGGAGAATATTTTAGAAAAATTTCGATGAGCCAACGGTCTTGAGATGTGTGAGTAATTGGGTAGAGTTGGTGGCCTTTTATAAGAGGGAGGATGGGCACTTTTGGAATGTATTGAAATATTATTTTATTATAAATACAATTTTTATTAAAAAAAATGTCAAAAACTCATTTAATTCGATTATAAGATGATTTTGGTACAGATACCCATCAAAAAAATTATTTTTGGACACGTTATGAATATTTTGCATCATTATCTTTTTGGTTTAAACCTTATTTTACTCTTTTTATTATTACATTAATATCATGTTATTTACATATTGTGGGTTAATTTAATTATCATATCATTTAAAAAACCACACAAAAAATTCATTTATGACATATTTGGACTAATCTTAACCATTTAACAGAATTTTATTTTTTTAGAAATTTAATATCATTATATAAACTATTTGATATTTTAAGTTATGAATTATGACAATTTTAGACATTATTCATACTTGACTTTTATAAAAATTCATACAACTTGATTCCTTAAAAAAAATTAGATCAATCCTATCATGTCATATTCACCAAGAGAATTATTCTATGACATTAATTATATAAAATAATATTTATTTTAATATTTATAATATAATTTATTGGAATCTTTTATTAATGAAACAATCATTTCATCATCATTGGGTCATAAATAAAAATATTTATTTAATTTATGAAAATTAAAAATAAAATAAAATGATGTAGGAAATCATTATATATTTCTAATGAATATTTTTACTCAAATATATCAGTTATATAACCCAATATTAATTTTTTTTTGTAAAAAATAAATGTTTATGTTATATTTATCATTACTTTAAATTAATTTTTTTAAAGAGGAATGGGGTGGTACCCTTACCTCACTAATTTTATTAAAATGAAATCAGAAGTATCCAAAAAGAGTACGGGAAACATGGCAGAGCTCAAAGTAGAAAACTATCTACATATCTTTTTCATCAATCTGGCAGTTAGCTTTCTCTCTTCTTCTTGAATTGCATGCCATTCAGCCCTTCAACAACCACAACCCCAACCCCTTGATCTTCCTCAATTTAAAGTAAGAGCTTGAATCCTTTATAAAAGGGTCTCAAAATTGGTTCTGTCATTAAATTAGTTCTTATAACATGTCATTATCACACCCAAGTGGCTCCATGGGGTCCCAAAATTGACCCTAGGATTCCCATGAATGGAAATATATTATCCAATAATATAAGTACACGTGTTAGGGTACTTTTATATTATTATAAAAATTTTATAATATTATTTCTTACCCATATTAATCCTATTTACATTTTAACAGTCGTAAATTAAATTAAACACCGAAGTTACTATTCATAATGTCCAAAAATAAAAAAACCTATTTACAATATTTTAACCATATGATTCCAAATATGGAATCCATTTTTCCAAAATCAAAACATAAAATTGGTAGAAATTAATTTAAAATTAATTCTCATTATCATTACCAAAAAGTAGGTTTTTAAGAAGTAATAACAATCTAAAGATTGAAATGTATTTTTTTCCAATTTAATTGGATAATTAATTACAATGACCAAAATTGGAGTAAATGATAAAAATTAATCCAATTACACTTTAAAAATATTTAAATACCAATCTATCTATATAAAGTAATTTGAAGAAAAGATAGTTTTGAATAAAAATGAATTATTTTTCAGTATTCATTAAAATATGAATTTCATCAGAAAAATTCCAAAATTTCAACCAATGTAAATTTTGATGTACCTATTCTAAATAAGCAGTATAGTTTTTATAATATAACATATAAAATTCTCAAAATCTATATTTAAAAATGGTTCTCTATCGAAAGGCGGTAAACCGACCTTTAAACAATATTAGAGTATTTTATGCTTAAAATTGGATTTATTCTCATTTTAAGCCTCTAAAATTTGTTGGATAAATGTATAAACAATTAATAAACATGTACAATCATATTTTAGTTAGTTTTGTTCATTCATACCAATAAACCCTCATGGTTTTAACTACCATTTAAAATAATAATATTATTATATTATTTTTCGGTATTACTCAAATTTGAGTGCAAATTATGATTTCAAATAAACCCATTATTGTGTGTTGAGTACGCTATCAGAAAAAGATACCCATTTAATGTTAAAATAATATCTTATTCATAGATATTAAAAAAACATAAATGGTATTATTCTAAAAATACCTAGGATCCTACACTTGAAATCTGTGAATTAGATCTCACGATGTAGAATGGGTAGAGGTAGAAGAATTGGTTTGAGAAATAATTCCTTTAGTGTATTCAAATTGGCTTCCTGAATACCTCTTTATCTAGCCAAAATCTATTTGGAAATATATTTAGATAAATTTATTTCATATTCATCTTGCGTTTCTCTCTTGAAATCATCAAAAGCATTCTATAACACAAAATTGTTCTTTAATTCTTTAAGATGAGTCTAAAGAGACTGAAACTCCAGCCTTGGCATTGATGAATTCTGAAAATCATCAAAATATTTATTTGAGTCCTCAAAACCCTACTTGTGAACATAATTTTCTTCTTGAACTTTATTAAACTTCATCATCAGATCCTCAACCTAATTAGTTAAGGAACCTAATATCCCTTCTTTTGGATGTTGTAACTGATCAACAACATCAATTTATAAAGGATTTGAAGTATAATTTTTCAAAGACTTCTCTAGTAGTTTATAAATTGATTTTTCACTTAAACTTGATACATTATCAAGAACATCTGTATTGTCTTTTGAAATAGATTCTAGTCGTTCAATCAAATGATCAAAAACAGATCAATCAAAATTCTCAACAACTTCTGTAGCCACTATTTCTGATTTGAGAATCTATTACTCTTCCTAAATTGTTTTTCTTGGATAGTTGGCTCTTTATCCAGAACAAATGGAATAGAAACACCCTAAAAATCTTGTAAGTTACATTCAACCTATTTGTTTTCCTCATGAGTAGGTTCTTCCAGAATAACTAATCTAGAAGCTTCACATGAATCCAACACTAGATCTTTAGTGGTTAGATCTAACCTTTTCCTTGGTTTCATAACCAATTCCTCTATCATATCTTATTCTTCCTCTTCTTCTTCATTAAATCACAATTTTCTCTAATAATATTTAGAAACTCCATCATCTCTAGATTCCCCAATCCCTTCATTTCCAAGTGAATTTTTCTCCCTATGAGAAAATGATTCTAATTTGTGTTATTCATCTACAAAAACTAGCATAAGATTTCCTTTCACTCTATTCCATTAAAACCCAATTTTTTAAGAGTACCAACATTAAAAACATTACTATGATGACATTTAATTCATGATCTGAACACAAGAACAATATTCCTTCTGAACTAAATCCAAGACAATATCCTTCCATAAGGATAAAAAGACATATGAGCCTCTATTTGACAATAATAGCTCAAATAGCTCATCATATACCTTGGAATATTCAATTTTATATCACATATGAACAAAAACAAAATGTACATTTCTGGATATAAAATTTTCCCCATCTCAGTTACTCTTGGAGAAATTTCCTTATGAATAAATTTTATTAGGACCTTTTGATCATCCACAATATCCTAAACATACATTTACTTGATATAAGTTGTTTCAAACAGAAATGACATAATATCCAGAGACTTGTGATCTTGATTACCTATAGAACACAATTCTAAATGAAAACTCTTTTATGGAAAAATTGAAAAATTTCTTCTCTTTATACAGAGGAAATAAAAAAACATTTTCCTTAATTTTTGTAGAAATAGTGTCTTTAGTCTCACCAAAACTGAACTGGACACTATTAAAAAAATGATTCATTTCTATCTCATATATAAATTTTGTATTTACCTCATTAAATAGAAATCCCAGACCTTGAAATGTGAGATCATTATTAAGTGATAAATCTATCTCATACAGCCACTCAAAATCGACAGTATTTCATTGTAAAATATTTCTTGAAGAAACCCATTGAAGCTTCAAGTCACTAGATTCACCCTCATTAGTTCTCTTGATTTTTCCCATTTTGGAAAATCAAAAGCTCTATGGTTCTCGGGTTCTAGGGTTTCGAAGTTAGATGATGGTGTTGGTATACAAAATAGTTTGAGAAACCAAAATGTAAGGGAATATAAAAGGTATTGATAGGGAAAATGTATCTGATATTAAATTGTTTCACATTCCATTACGTGATATAATTATGAAATATTCTTAAAATAGGTGACTTAAAAAAATTTATTTACACAAATAAATAGTATAAATAAAAATTATTAAAGAGGAAATTAATTTAATAGAGATAAGTAATCATAAAATTAGATAAAATTTATTTAAAATTAAATAAAAATAACTCCCCCTTATTAAAATACAAACATGTAGTGGGAAGTGGTTTTGTAAAAATATCATCTAATTTATATTCATAATTAACAAATTCTAAAGATATATCCTTTTTGAGAACATAATATCTGGAAAAATGATGTAATGTATCAATGTGCTTAGTCATAGACTGACATATATGATTCTTTTAAATATTAATAGTACTAATATTATCACATAAAATAGTAATAATATTAAAACTTAATACAAATTCCAATAGATTATTTTTTATCGACAATGCTTGAGCACAACAACTACCAACACACATATTCTGCCATAGCAGTTGAAAGAGAAACTGAGTGTTTCTTATTACTCAACCAAGAAACTAATAATTTTCTAAAAAAGTGATAGGTCCCTAAGGTACTTTTTATATCAAATATAAAACCTCTAAAGTCATCATCTGAATGTAAAATAAAATTAAGATCATAATTTCAGTGGTAAATAAAATATTTAAAACAATTACTTTTAAATATCTAAAAATTATTTAAACAGATGTTAGATGAGATTCTGTTGGATTTGAATGAAATATATAATAGATACATACTGAATACATAATATCTGGTCTACTAGAAGAAAGATATAACAAAATACCAATCAAACCTCTATATAACTTGTTTTTAATAGGTTTTCCAGCTTCATCCAAATCATGTTTTACATTAGTGCTGATGGGAGTTGTAAATATATTTCTGCTTTCGGGCCCAAACATTTTCAATAAATTTATAATTTACGTACATATATTTAAAACATTTCCATAATCATTTTGGTAAATTTTAAATCCTAAAAATAAATTGAGTTCTACCATCGTACTTATTTCAAATTATTTTTGCATTATATTTGAAAAATCATGACCAATCTTTCAATTAGTTGAATAAAAATATAACATCATCAACATAAATTTGAACTAATAAAGTATTAGAACTAATTATTTTATTAAAATGTTTTGGATATTCCATATCAGTGGTAAAATAATTTTTTAATGTAAAATAACTTAATATGTCGTACCAAGCCCTAGGTGTGTGTTTAATGATATAGAGAGTTGTACTATGTTTTAAAAGAAAATTGGATTCTTGGGAATTTTCAAAACTACGAGGCTCTTTAATATAAAAATCCTCCATTAAATGAACATTTAAAAAGGTAGAATTAACATCCATCTGATATAAGTTAAAATAAATATGAGATGCATAATCTAGAATAATTCTAATTTCTTATAATATAACTACTAGGGAAAATGTCTCATCATAATCTATACCATATTCTTGATTATAACCATTAGGTACAAATATATATTTATTCCTATAGAAGATACCTATATCACCCTATTTTCTTCTAAAAATCCACTTGGTTCTTATGACTGGATAGTTGGTTGGTCTTCCTTCAAGTTCCCAAACATTATTTCTCTTAAACTAGTTTAACTCTTCATGCATATCTATCATCAAAATTTCATCTTCTAAGGTTTCTTCAATAGTCTTAGTTCTAGCTGGGATAGAAAGGTATATTACTCAACTAGATTTCCTATACTTCTCCTAGTTTATATTCCTATGTCTAATTCTCCAATAAGAGTTTCAAAATGGTGGTTCTTCAAGATTCTAGACTGTTTAAACATAACACTTTCAAGCTCTTCATTTACAAGTTCTTCTGGATTGGACTAAATTTTTTTAAAATCACAATCAAAATCATTTTTAAGGGTTTCCAGTCTCATGTTATCAAAAGACTCATACACTTCATCTATTTTATCAATCAATTTAATAAAAGGGTCAGTTTCATCGAACTTCATATGAACTAATTCTTCAACAATACTTGAATTTTTATTAAATTATCTATAAGCTTTATATGTAGTAAAACATACTAAAAATATCCCTTCGTCAGATTTTGGATCAAAATTAACAAGATTATCCTTGGTGTTTAGGATATACACCTTGCATCCAAAAACTTTAAAGTACCTTACTTTTGGATTTCTATTATTCAAAAGTTCATAAGGTGTATTTTGGAAAATAGGCCGAATTAAAACTCTATTCATGATATAGTATGTTTTTCTTATAGATTCTACCCAAAAATAGGTAGGTAGAATGTATTCGTTCAGTGTAGTCCTAGCCATTTCTATAATATTTTGATTTATTCTTTCAACAATTCCTTTTTGTTGAGGTGTTCTTGGTACATAAAAGGTATGTTAAATACCCAGATTTGAGAAAAATAGAATTAAATTATTGATTCTCAAATTCCCTGCCCTGATCACTTCCTAATGAAATTATTTTTAAACATTTTTCATTCTTTAAAATTCTATAGAAATTTTCAAAAATAGAGAAAACATCACTCTTATGCTTTAGAAAATAAAACCAAGGTAATCCAGAATAATCATCAAATAAACCATAAACAAATAATTTAACATCCAAAATTTCCTCTCATAATGGTACAAAAAAATCCATATGGCTAAGTTCTAAAGGTTTAGAAGTAGAAATTTTGTTAATCGGTTTGAAATAAGATTTTTGTTTCTTGTCAATTTGGCATGCATCCAAAAATATATCATCATGAAATTTAGGATTGGGTAAACTAGAAACAAGTTGTTTATTAGATAATCTATGTACAACATAAATATTACAATGACCACGTCTTCTATGCCAGATCCATGAATTAATTTTTTTATCATATAACTAGTTCAATTTTAGTGTACACAAGGAATGTAAGTCCATAGTAGAAACATTATTAGTTCTAGGTTCTCCAAACGTAAGAAATTCAATTTTTAAAACTAAATTAGAATTGTGAGAGATATCGACATAAAATAATCATCAGAAAGCTAAGAAATACTTATCAGGTTGTGCTTCAATCCTTGAACATAATGTTATTTGATGATATAAATTGTAACAACCCAAAATTTTGATTAAATATTGTTTCCTAATTTTGTGTGTTATTTTATTTTTTTTATACTCAACAAAAATGTTTTATTTGATAACATGAGCATAATTAAAATGAGATCGTTGGGTTTTTTACTGTTATATGACCATTGGTCAATATGACCACTGGAAACTAAATGTTTTTATTATTGTCTCTAAATACAAGTAGTCTTGGTTTATTAATATAGAAAGAAGATTAGATGGCCTCACCCAGTAGTCTTGGACCAATCAAAGCCCATCTAACAGAACTTGGGAAGGAGGTAGCACCAATAGGCTTTCCTCTGGACCAAACCCAAGCCAAACATCATCGTTTGAAGCTAGAACGGAATCACCTTTGCGAGAAGTTCAAACTGATAGAAATTACTACTCGTGCAATGTTAGCTGAGCCTCCCTCAGATTCTCTCACCTTAGCACCCCTTACACTTAGGTCCTATGCTGGTGTGATAAGGGGCTATGTAAGGAGACCATAACTGCCTTGTGTAATCCTTTGTTTTAAATAAAAATTGGGGTTTCTTCCTATGATGAAGTTTATGAATTTTTAAATGACCGGATAAATATAGTATGCATATTTTTGATGAATTTTAGAAAAAGGATATTTTAAAAATGTTTATGTAAACCTTAAATAATTAAAAATGTGTAATGATTTTCAAAAAATGGTCTTCTACAATTACGTTTAGTACGAAATTTAGAGTCTAATAAGGTCAAATTAATTTTTGATGAATAGTGATTTTATGCTTAGGATTAGTAATGTGACCAAATGGATTAGTATTCTCACTTAAAGAAATTATTAATATAATCTAGGCACCCTTATTAAGTAATGTGATTCAATAAAATGGTTAAATAACGGTTTCATAAATTATTATCCAAGTATTAGTTTTTTCGAGTGAATAATGTTTTTTAATTACAAATTAAATTAAAAATATTCAGAAAATTATTTTTAAAAAATTGATTTCATTTTTGAACTCAGAGAACCGATATTATGTTATGGTAATTTTTGGGGGTTTTTCTGAAAAAATCAATTTTCGGTGAATAGTGTTTTTATTTAAAAATTAAATTAAAAATATTTAGAAAAATATTTTTATAAAATGGAGTTCATATTTTTAATTAGAGCATCGATATTTGGTTAAGGTGAAATTTTGGGATTTTTCTGAGAAAGTTGAATTTTCAGTGAATAATAAAAATACAGTTTTAGGGTTTCAGTATGTTTAATGACATCATAGCTGTGTCATGATGATTTCATGAGATATTTTAAGGGATGGTCGACCAAAGGTGATGAATTATTCTATGTGGGGCCCCATGTGGCCGAAATCCATGGGAAATACCATGGTAGAGCACATGGTTTTGAGAAAACCACTTTTGAGGTGTCCCTTGGCCATTAATGCCTTGTCCCCTCACTTTCCCTATAAATACCAAGCCATCCTCTCATCCATTTGGACTCCCCACTCTCCCCCAACGAATTTCTGGTCTCATTACCTCCCAAGGAGTCCTCCCAAGGTTTCCCAATCCCGCAAGGTCCCAACCTTTGAGTTTTAAGAGTTATGCTTTAAGGTAAGGGATCTGGCCCCTCTCTTTCTTTTCAAGTGATCTCTTTTATGTCAATTCTTTTATGATCCATGTTCTTATGTTTGAGGATGTTATTTGATATTCATTATACTGTCATTTTTATGTTCATATGATGAGATTCCCCCTCTTACTCTCATCGTTTCATTTTATGAATGTTTAAGTGGCGTCGTTAGGCTGCCGAAATTTTCGTAACGGGTTCTTTCACCCTTCTCATTTACAAGTTCTATTTTCTTGTCAAGTCTTTCAAGTTCCTTTTTATTATGTTGGGGTATTATCTCTATATCTATCATACTGATCTTTTATGATAATATGATGAGAGGCCCAATTTTATCTCTTCAATTCAGTATTTTAAAGTTTTAAGTTGCATCGTTAGGCTGCCGAATTTTAAGTGGTTCTTTCCCCTTTCTCCTTTTTCAAAGTTCTAATTCCATGTCAAGTCTTTCAAGTTCCTTTTTATTATGTTGGGGTATGATCTCTATATCTATAATACTGATCTTTTATGATCATATGATGTCAGACCCCATTTGATCTATTCAATTCAGTATTTTGAAGTTTTAAGTTGCACCGTTAGGCTGCCGAATTTTTAAGTGGTTCTTTCACCTTTCTCCTCTTTCAAAGTTCTAATTCCATGTCAAGTCATGAAAGTCCCTTTTTATTATGTTGGGGTATGATCTCTATATCTATCATACTGATATCTTATGTTCATATGATGAGAGACCCTATTTTATCTCATCAATTCATTTTTGGTTGAAGTTTATGTGACGTCATTAGGCTGCCGAGTTTTCATAAGAGAAATATTATTTTTGTTTTCCTTTCATGTTCTTAATTTCATATGGTATATTTTCAAATTTCATTACCATGTTATTGAATCCCTTATATTCTGTCCCTATACTGTTTTATGGGTCATTTATGAATGTTTGACCCATGTCCCCTCTCTTTTCAATGTTTTCTAAAACCTCGTAACATAGCCGTTATACTGCATAATTTTCATCTCAAAATGCCTCTCTTTTCTAAAAATTATTTTATGTTATAAAGTGAATACTCAAAGCTCTTATTTCTATAGGGGTATTCAAATATATAACAAAATGTTCTATTTTAAATTCTGGGATTTACATACATGAAACCCGCTTTCCCTTTCCGTGGGTTTAAAGTGACATAAAGATCATGTCTTTAAAGTAGTTTTTAAAATGTTATGATTATGAAATGAAACCCATATCTTTTATGCTGTGTGGGTTGTTTATGAAATGATTTATGATGATATATGTGGTTCACATGATGATAAATACAAATTTAATGGTGTGACCTGATAGCGCTCCAATGCATTGGGTAATGATGTAACCACTAGAGATTACAATTTTCACGATATCTTGGTGAATAACCTTGTTAATTTTCAAAGGACACCTTGGGGATGGACCTTGGTGATATGTTTATGATTGTCTATGTTAAATGATGTAGCCACATATTAAAGTTATGAAAAATGTTATTTTTATTATGATATGCCACATAATTTCTTTCTCATGCCTTAAATTTCTTTTTCATGACATAGTTGATGTATCTCAAGTTCACATGTTAAATGTTTCTCTTCTTCCCTTACTGGGCCTTCTGCTCAAACTTTCATTTGATGTATGTCCCCATGTTATGAGATGCAGTAATGAACCTAGGATGAACATGAGGAGAAGCCTTTCATGTGTTTAGGAAGAATGTTTTATGTTTTAATGTTTTAAGTTCCTTGTTTCCAAGACACTAAACCTTAAAGATCCTCGGTTTTGTAAAATGTAATGAAAGATTATGTGATAAAAAGGCGGGATGCTATAGTTAGTATCAAAGGATGGTTTAGTTATTTGTTGAAATTAGGATATGGAAACACTAGGATGAAGCCTATAGAAAAGTTTATATATAGGAAATATTCCTGGTATTTTAGAGAGTATTCAGTAATGGGTTGCCAAGCAAATATATCACTGTCTGGATATGAGCAGGTAGAGGTGGCTCTAGCACAGATGTACATAGCGGTAAAACTCGAAAACACCGCTTTGAGCTAGAATCAAACGGGAACTGGTACACGAAAACGGGCCTTTCTACACTCTTGGTTATGACACTCCCGGGGGATATGCTTTGGTAAATTCACAAGCTTAGTATGAACCATTGTTAAAGGAACAAAGATAAAATAAAATAAAGATTCTCATAAGAATATATGATCATGGATAACCTACATGGGAACCTAGGGGATCACAAGTTAGGGTATACTATTCTTCTACAAGTTATCCTTATATGCTTTAAGTTCCTTTTCATGATTATTGGCTAAGTATTTAAGCCCCTAATTATAGTTTCTCTTCATAGTTAATGGCGGGAAATGGAAGAACATGTCTCCACAACCAAAGTGATAGGAAATGCGATGATTGTTGTATTAATATGACAGAGATGATTAGGGGATTAAAAGATGAGTATTATTTTGGATGACGTTCACTATTTTGGGGAACCTATATGATCGAGGTAAATAGATTACTACGGTATTTTCATTGAGGAGTAAGGTTGACTTATATTGTGAAGAATCGATGAATTTAAGGTGGACTTATAGTAATTTAGGTTACTTATGGGAATGATTAACCTATCTTGGGTAAAATATGTTTAGGTTAGCTACTTTTGTTATAAGATGTTAGGAGTGGTTGATGTTGTTTGGAGATGAACAATGAAGTTTATTTTGGAAGACTATGTTATCAAATCCTTCTTGTATTTGGGTTTCAATCTTAGTTTGGTTTATTTTGAGAAATTTTAAGGACCGTTATCTATAGAATGGTCTATGATGATCTTTGAGTAGTACCATGGAACTTTGAATATTTAAAATTAGTTTCCATTCCTATGGGATTCTTTCTTTTTGAAGAGTTTTTTTATCTTACCCTTTATGTTTTTGGGATAATGTTTAAAGATAGAAGAAATAGATAGTTAATCTTTTGCGGATTACGTGATTCTCTAGAAGATGATTCTTGTATTTTGATGAGACCAAGTAGTTTTGAATCCTCATCGTTTAGAGAAAATATTTGTTTTGGTAGAAACTTATTAAAGGATGAAACTCTACATGAAGGTATGTATATTTCCTTATATTTTTGTTCTATGTAGTAAATGAATTCCTCAAAATTATGAAAAGAAACGTAAAACAAAAACGTTGTTGGTTTAAGTTTCCTACTAGGTAATCAAAGACCGTTTACACACATCATAAGTTTGGGATTTTATTATGGTTAACTTTCTCCTAATCATGTTCTCTATCACTCTCCCTCAGAACATGACCCTTTGTTTTCTCCTCCATGTCCATGTTTTCCTACATGGAATCCTAGTGTGGGTTAACTCGGGTGACCTTTGTACTTCCCTTTCTTTATTTTAAAGTAATAGTTTAGTGACTCCTTTTCCGAAGTGGGACTTTCAAGGAAATTTCAAAAACAAATTTTAAAAATTGTGAGGATGTAATTTCTTAAGGGGGGAAGATTGTAACGACCCAAAATTTTGATTAAATCTTGTTTCCTAATTTTGTGTGTTATTTTATTTTTTTTATACTCAACAAAAATGTTTCATTTAATAACATGAGCATAATAAAAATGAGACCGTTGGGTTTTTACTGTTATATGACCATTGGTCAATATGACCACTAGAAACTAAACATTTTGATTATTGTCTCTAAATACAAGTAATCATGGTTTATTAATATAGAAAAAAGATTAGATGGCCTCACCCAGTAGTCTTGGACCAATCGAAGCCCATCTAACAGAATTTGGGAAGGAGGTAGCACCACCAGGCTTTGCTCTGGACCAAACTTAGGCTGAACTTCATCGTTTGAAGCTAGAACGGAATCGCCTTTGCGAGAAGTTCAAACTGATAGAAATTACTACTCGTGCAATGTTAGTAGAGCCTCCCTCATATTCTCTCACCTTAGCACACCTTACACTTAGTTCCTATGCTGGTGTGATAAGGGTCTATGTAAGGAGACCGTAACTTCCTTGTGTAATCATTTGTTTTAAATAAAAATTTGGGTTTCTTCTTATGATGAAGTTTATGAATTTTCAAATGACCGGATAAATATAGTATGCATATTTTTGATTAATTTTAGAAAAATGATATTTTCAAAATGTTTATGTAAACCTTAAATAATTAAAAATGTGTAATTATTTTCAAAAAATGGTCTTCTATAATTATGTTCAGTACGAAATTTAGAGTATAATAAGATCAACTTAATTTTTGATGAATAGTAAATTATGAATAGTGATTTTATGCTTAGGATTAGTAATGTGACCAAATGGATTAGTAATCTCACTTAAAGAATGTATTAATATAATCTAGGCACCTTGATTATGTAATTTGATTCAATAAAATGGTTAAATAACGGTTTCATAAATTATTATTCAAGTATTAGTTTTTTCGAGTGAATGGTGTTTTTTAATTTAAAATTAAATTAAAAATATTCAGAAAATTATTTTTATAAAATTGATTTTATTTTTGAACTCAAAGCACCGATATTATGTTATGGTAATTTTTGGGGTTTTTTCTGAAAAAATCAATTTTTGATGAATAGTGTTTTTATTTAAAAATTAAATTAAAAATATTTAGAAAATTATTTTTATAAAATGGAGTTCAAATTTGTAATTAGAGCATCAATATTTGGTTAAGGTGAAATTTTGGGATTTTTCTGAGAAAGTTGAATTTTCAGTGAATAATAAAAATACAGTTTTAGGGTTTCGGTATGTTTAATGACATCATAGCTGTGTCATGATGATGTCATGAGATATTTTAAGGGATGGTCGACCAAAGGTGACGAATTATTATATGTGGGGCCCCATGTGACCGAACTCCATGGGAAATATTATGGGAGAGCACATGGTTTTGAGAAAACCACTTTTGAGGTGTCCCTTGGCCATTAATGCCTTGTCCCCTCACTTTCCCTATAAATACCAAGCCATGCTCTAATCCATTTCGACTCCCCAATCTACCCCAACTAATTTCTGGTCTCATTACCTCCCAAGGAGTCCTCCCATGGTTCCCCAAGCCCGCAAGGTCCCAACATTTGAGTTTTAAGAGTTACGTTTTAAGTTAAGGGATCTGACCCCTCTATTTCTTTTCAAGTGATCTCTTTTATGTCAATTATTTTATGCTCCATGTTCGTATGTTGGAGTATGTTCTTTTATATTCATTATACTGTACATTTTATTTTCATTTGATTAGAGACCCCCTCTTACAGTCATCTTTTCATTTTATGTATGTTTAAGTGGCGTCGTTAGGCTGCCGAAAGTTTTGTAACGGGTTCTTTCACCCTTCTCATTTTCAAGTTCTATTTTCTTGTCAAGTCTTTCAAGTTTCTTTTAATTATGTTGGGGTATGATTTCTATATCTATCATACTGATCTTTTATGATCATATGATTAGAGACCCCATTTGATCTCTTCAATTCAGTATTTTGATGTTTTAAGTGGCGCTGTTAGGCTGCCGAATTTTAAGTGGTTCTTTCCCCTATCTCCTTTTTCAAAGTTCTAATTCCATGTCAAGTCTTTCATGTTCCTTTTTATTATGTTGGGGTAGGATCTATATATCTATCATACTGATATTTTATGATCATATGATGAGAGGCCCCATTTTATCTCTTCAATTCTGTATTTTGATGTTTTAAGTGGCGCCGTTAGGCTGCCGAATTTTTAAGTTGTTCTTTCACCTTTCTCCTCTTTCAAAGTTCTAATTCCATGTCAAGTCTTGAAAGTAACTTTTTATTATGTTGGGGTATGATCTCTCTATATATAATACTAATCTCTTATGTTCATATGATGAGAGACCCTATTTGATCTCATCAATTCATTTTTTGGTTAATGTTTATGTGACGTCGTTAGGCTGCCGAGTTTTCATAAGAGAAATCTTATTTTTGTTTTCCTTTCATGTTCTTCATTTCATATGGTATAT
The DNA here is from genome assembly GCA_963277665.1 of Viscum album. Taxonomy (NCBI): domain Eukaryota; kingdom Viridiplantae; phylum Streptophyta; class Magnoliopsida; order Santalales; family Viscaceae; genus Viscum; species Viscum album. Next base: position 1,271,249,851 of record OY728164.1, read on the forward strand.
TTTCAAATTTCATTACCATGTTATTTAATCCCTTATATTCTTTCCCACTACTGTTTTATGGGTCATTTATGAATGTTTTCCCCATGTACCCTCCTTTTTCAATGTTTTCTAAAACCTCATAACATAGCGGTTATGCTGCCGAATTTTTGTCTCAAAATGCCTCTCTTTTCTCAAAATTATTTTATGTTATAAAGTGAATACTCAAAGCTCTTATTTCTATAGGGGTATTCACATATATACTAAAATGTTATATTTTAAACTCTGGTATTTAAATACATGAAACCCGCTTTCCCTTTCTGTGGGTTTAAAGTGACATAAAGATCATGTCTTTAAAGAAGTTTTTAAAACTTTATGATTATGAAATGAAAACCATTTCTTTTATGCAATGTGGGTTGTTTATGAAATTATTTATGATGATATATGTGGCTCACATGATGATAAAGGAAAGTTTAAGGATTTGCCCTGATAGCGCTCCAATGCATTGGGTAATGATGTAACCACTAGAGATTACAATTTTCACGATATCTTGGTGAATAACCTTGGTAATTTTCAAATGACATCTTGGGGATGAACCTTGGTGATATGTTCATGATTGTCTATGTTAAATGATGTAGCCACATATTAATGTTATGAAAAATGTTATTTTTATTATGATATGCCACATAATTTCTTTCTCATGCCTTAATGTTTTTTTCATGACATAGTTGATATATCTCAAGTTCACATGTTAAATGTTTCTATTGTTCCCTTACTGGGCCATCTTCTCAACCAATCTTTTGATGTATGTTCCCAGGTTATGAGATGCCATAATTAACCTAGGATGAACATGAGTAGAATCCTTTAAAGTGTTTAAGAAGAATGTTTTATGTTTTCATATTTTAAGTTCCTGGTTTCCAAGACACTAAACCTTAAAGATCCTCGGTTTTGTAAAATGTAATGAAAGATTATGTGATAAAAAGGCGAGATGCTATAGATATGATCTTTGGATCTCTAATAGTTACAATTCCAATTATTTTCCAATTTTAATTACCACTAAAAGTTATATGACCTACATCCATTTGAGTCAATGTATAAAAACTGGATGGATCTTCACTCATATTCTATGAGCATCCACTATCCATATACCAAATGGTGTTTACTTTCTTGTGATATTTTTTCCTGCAATAGCATTTAAATAGATGTTTGTTTTAGTACGCATATTTTTTTGGGTCTATTAGTGTTAGCTAGTCAAGATTTAGGAATCCAGATCTACTTGATTTTTCCATAACTCATATCATTTTCTTTAGAAAAACTTTTTGAGATAAAATACATTTTAATTACACTTATTTGAGAATTTTTTAAATTATAATTACTATTTATATGTCCTTTTGTTTTACAAAAATGACAAGTTACACTTGTTGATTTAAGAACAAATAATTCTTATATAGTTTAGATTTTTCACCCTTACTTCATATAACAAATTTTTTCTTTTTAATTACATTCTTACCAAGAATATCATTCAGATTATTTTAACTTTTTTTAAAGAAAATAGAATTTCTTTTATTATTTTTTATTTGATCTCGTAATTCTTTAATCATTTTTTCATGATCCGCACAGTTTTTTGTAGATGAATTAAAATTTTCAATTTACTCTTGGTGTTGTTTAAGTAAGGTATCTCGTTCTCTTTAAAAAAATTATGAATATTCATTAAAGATTTATTTTTTAATAAGTAGTCATATATTCTTCTATAATTATCCAAAAGGAAGTCAATTTATCATTTGAACAACAAGAATCAGAAAAAGAATTAGCATAATAATAGTTTTATACATTATCTTCTTTCATATATGAAGCACATATTTGCTTTCAGACTTGATTATTCTTTTTCTGAATTATACTTTGATGAGATGATTGAATCTTAATAAACACACCATGTTTCTTTCATGGATATTACTTATTTATGTTAATAATCATCATTTTTTTATATTTTTTTCATTCACTTTTGACCTTTTAGATGAGGGAAATCAGGTCTTATATAAACCAATTTTTTGCATTCATAGCATCTTACTTCTCTTTAGTCTTTCTCAACCTTTTTAAAGGGATTTTTGAAACCTCGCTTTTTCTTATTAAATTCTCTATGCTTTCTAACTAACTATGGCAGTTCCATTTCAGATTTTGATGAATAGAAATTATTTTTTATTCCAACTTCTTAATTTATTTTTCTTCTTTACTTTTGAGATGTCACTTTTAATGGTGTATCATCATTTTTCATAATAATTTTATGATCTTCAACATCATCTTTCATTTTAACTTCATACCTCATTAAAGTCCCAATTAGTTCTTTCAGGATAAGATCTTTGATAGGTGATGATTTTTGAATAGTTGCAGAAATCCCATTACATTTAAATGGTATTAATCTTAGTAATTTCAATGCTTGATCATATTTATTGATATGTTAAACTAAGGATATCATATTATTGATAATTTCTTTGATTATTCAATTCATCTTTGTAATAATTTCTACATCAAACATCTCACATGTGTCATATATTATTTTTTCTATTACATACATCATTTGACATACATTATCTATTCTTTCATAGGAAATTTCAATGGGTTTCCACATCTCATATGTAGTAGGACATTGGGAGAAATGATTGAATTCATATGTTATAAGACCACATATAATTTCATTCATAGATTTGGAGTTCATATCATATTTAGCTTCAGTTATAACATCCAGTGTTTTTGGATTCTCAGTAATTTTATTGGGATTAGTAATCATCAAATAAACTCTAAATTCATTATTTTTAAATAAATGATCATCTTTGATTTCCATCACCCATAAGTTTCACCATTGAAATATGGAGCATGAACCATGGACATCAGTTCCATGGGATCATCCATTTCCATATTTTTATAGACATTTAAACATTCATCTTCTTATAGCTTTATCTAGAATATCTCCTATAATACTAATTGTTAGGTTGGAATATACAAAACACACAAGAGGGGGTGAATTGTTTCTATTAAAAAACTCTTCCACAATTCTGAATTTAAACACCCTCTTCAAATTAACACGAATAATCAGTGTTTTACTTCTTATCAAAGAATAATAAGTGGATAAAAATAAATGAATGAAATGGATTTTTACAGTGGTTTCAGGCATTAATATTCCCTAGTCCACTCAACAATATACTCTCTCTACAAGCTTGGTGAATTTAACTAGTATGTTACTCTTATCATAAGACCGAAAATACAACAACTGAGTGAAGACAGGTGATACCTCTACAATTAAGATTTGAAAACAATGTCATTTAGTTCTAAGCAGGGAACCAATTATCAACAACTTAGATCGAGAAGCTGACACTTCACTTCAACTGAGTCTAAGTGGTTAAAAATAAAATAAATCAAATGAGATTTTATTTGTTGAAAAAAATTGATCTTCACAGTTGCACTGTTACAAAAAAAACATTATATGGACCATCTTCTATAGAAAGACAATCATCAAGATGAAATAAGTTAGATGAGATCTAGTTTCATAAGAGATCTTTGATTTTAAAAATAGAAACAAAAACATTGAAGATGCAAACGTACAGGATTGAACATATATATCTCCAAATTGTAGTCTTATTCATCAGTTGTTAGTTCGATGTAGCACTATATATATGATCAAACGAAAGATTGAATAATAATCAAAATATTCATCTCCTTTTATTATATTTGAAAAATAATACTCGAATAATTATATAAAGAGCATTATACTTTTAAAAATTCCAAATCTTCATAAGATGCTTCATGAACCATATGAATTCAAAATTAAATTTACTAGGGGTGTTATAACATCTCATAAGAACTAGAGTTAATTTCTCCATTAAATATGGTTTTTTGAATCAAATAAAATGATCTTCAAAATAGTTGAAAACAACATTTAAAACATCCTATAACTCAGCCATGTCCATTATAGAAATTATGAAAAATATAAAAAATAATTAAATCTTTTATGTTGAGAAGTCAACATAGATTTATTTCACAAAGAGACAAAATACTGAATGTAGGGTTCATCTACACAACGTTCGTCTTTTGGTCATAAGGTTGAAAACGTAGTGTTTCTCCTAAAATTAATGTTTATGATCCACACCTTTATCTCTGGAATATAAGGTTCATTACATACGTAGGGTTCTTTAACCATACTTTCTTCTCTTTAAAAACATAAAGTTCCTTTCAAATGTGAGGTTATTTTTCCATACTTTTCTGAAAAATGTATGGTTTATTAACTATACATACTGATATGAACAAAGGCTTTCTTTCTTCTTCTGGCATATGGTTGAAGACTAACGTATAGATCATGATCCATATGCATTGTACATAGTATAGGGTTATTTCCATACATTATGCTAAACCGGAAGCACGTACCGAACACATAGAAAAATATTCCCTGCAAACAAGAAACATGAAAGTAATTTCCAAATAAATAAGAAGAATACTAAACCACTGAAATACACTTAAATAAAAAATATTAGTTAAACAAAAAAGAGTATTTGTGGGCATAAAAATCACCATAATATAGATATTATTTTTTATACAATACATGCCAAATTTTTTTGACTAGTGGGGAGTCATCCTCAATAGTTTCTCTTCCATCCTTCTAGGGCCAATAATTTACATAATTTTATTTGAGATATTATTCCATTATATTTTTATAGATGGGTTTATAGCCATCAATATAATTAGTAATCAGTTTTTCTTTAATCCTAGTTTTTTGTAGAGAACATTTTTTGTTCCAGCTTAGTAGTGGTCCCTAGGGAGACTATTTTAGTAGCATGGTATTCTATTTTATGCTCTTCCATGGGGATATAGGGAAGATAGAGGAAAACATCAGTATGTTCAGTTTTTTTAGGGACCTTGACCTGATCATGTTCATGGAGGTGGTCACTAGCATAGAGGATCATTATATGGGTGTGGTTAGTTCCATACAGGATATGTAGATGTAATAGAGGGGATATATATCATTATATGTACACTCAGTTTTTTTCTACCCTTGTTTGTTCCTTTTTTTTATTTAGGATCTTTACACTCATTTTCTTACCCTCTCTATTCATGCTTTAGTAATCTATTTAGGGAATATTATCATGCCACTTGTGTTGAAAATACTAGTCAGAGGCCAAACCATCTTGTTTAATGTGTCCCAAGGGTATGCACTGATGATGGGGACACATCAGTGTTATGGAGATATTTTCTGACTATAAAAACAACCATACCATTTCGTCCTAGGAATACATTTTTCGTATTCAATACATTATATTATCAAATACTTCAATTTGAGAGTCGTGTTCTTGGATGAGGATGAAAAATGTGTTGTTTTCATTTGAGATTGGGATTGTTAGGTGGGTAGTTTTTGTGTGGAGGAACTTCCTTCATTTATGGATTAGTATTCAGTGTAATCAATGTAAATTGGGAATGTGGGGATCCCTATGGTCATTGGGGAGTTTCTAGATTTTTTTTCTTAATGAGGATGTGAGTCTACCCCCATTACAAGATGTTTGATGTGTTTTATGATGCTTATCTACAAGTATTGGGATGTATTTTGATGCATCATGGGGAAGTGATCTCTTAATGGTCTAGTAATTTATGTTTCCATATGTGTAACTATACCACCCATGATCTAGAGTAATCATCGACTGTATATTCATAAATTTTCGGCATCAATACATCATTGGGTTTTACATTGTGGTCTTCATGGATCATAAGAGTTTTAGGTACATCATTTCTCATTGTAATTTGAATTTATGGTATCATAAGTGGATGTATTTTTTTCAAGATTATGAATTTTATATATCATGTAACATGGAGATGTAAAATGTTTTGGATGATGCTTTGATCGAAAATTTATTAAAGGGTGTGGTTTTGGAGTCCTAGAATGTTTATATGGAGATTTAGGGGTTGGAATCCATTCCCTTATATGAATTTTTTTTGAATATGGTGAATTATTCTCTGATGAAGAAGGGGGAGGAGTCTAAGTGGGTTGACTTAGAGATAGAGGTGATGTATGATCATGTTTTTCATAGTGATTCTTTAACAGGATAGTCAAAATTGGATGGTGTTTCATTTGAGTTTGGTTCTTACAGTAGTGATACATAATGGATTCAATTGTGAGTTTCAAATAACTCATTTATTGGTTCACCATAAACGATCTAATATGTACCATGGATAGATAATTTAGTTTTAGTTTCCTTGAATGAAATAGGTGGTGGAAGAACTCATGTCGAGGTGTTTGGTTTTCTAGATTGTAAAGGCGAAACATCATGCCCATAGAGGTTTTTTTGTATCCATTGGATGTTCGTAAGTGGAAGTGGGTTGAAATATCGATGGATTTATTCATATGGTTAACCTAAAATTATTGATTTCTTGATGTGGTTGTGGTGATGGTGGAATGACTATGGAAATAAGTTTACTTCATAGTGATCAAGGAATTTAGTGTAGTGGATGAGTTTGTTGAGTGGTATGTGGAGAATATTTTTTTGGTTCATGGATTTATTATTTCAATTGTCTATGATAATTATTTTTATTTTACCTTGTAATTATGGAGGGGAATCAAATATTCTTTTAGAATTTAGTTATAGCTCCTCGCTACTTTCCTACTACAGGAAGATGGGAAAGTGGAGCTGACCATCCTGACATTGGAAAACTTGTTCTGGGTTTCTGTATTTTACAATTGTGGATCATGGGAATGAAAACTAACTTGGGTATTTTTTCTTATAATAACACCTATCATTAATATATTTGACGGGCCTCATTTGAGTATTTTTATGGGAGACCGTAGAATTTTCAATTATACTTGATGGAGGTTGGGGATGTAGCAGTTCTTGGTTTTGATTTTTGGAGGATCATTACATAAAGTGTTCATCTGGATTTACAGGAGAAAAAAACCCATACACGACAGGAATAAATTTTATTTTGATCTTAGGATAAGGCCTTAAGATTTTGAGATAGGACACCACATGTTCTTGAAATTTCTCCTTTACTTATGAAATGGAATTTTGGTTAGGGGAGTAAGTTTTCTCCCTAGTTTGTTGGGACCTTTGTGTGATGGGATGAGTTGGTGAGGTGTCATATCAGATATAATTACCACTGTGGATGGATAGGAACAATAATATCATCCATGTATCCTATATTTATTTATATCTTCACAATGACTCCTATATTATTGACTAGGGAGTGTTGGATATCAATGATGACTAGATATTTGTGGAGAAGCCAATAGAGACACAAGTTCATCATGTGCAATTTATATAAGGGTGAACCATCCCTTTGGATCATGTGTTTTAAAGGAATGGTTTCATAGAGGACAATTCATAATAATGTGAGGTGTAGATTCTTGATCAACACCAAAATCTATTTTTATTTTTCCTTGCATTATTTTTCTTATGATGTGATGTTACAATCTTTTTGTGTTATGAGATGTGTTATTTCCCATGATGCGTGGTGTGTAATGAAAACCCTGACATATGAAAAGGGGAGGACCTCAATCATAATTAAGAAATATTATATTATGATGTCACTGAACATGTGTGGTAAAGTTAGTGTCACCAATAGAATATGACATCTTGACATGGATGATTGAATTCCCTGATATGTGTCTTCACAGAGGTGTAGTTTGTGAGTTTTTGTGTTTTTTGGTTTGAACATTGTGGAGGTTGAGATTTTTTTGAAGTGTTTGTGTGGCAGTACTGATGGGGGTTGGGTAGTTATGCGTTGTTTATTTATTAATTATTTCATTTACGTGGACTAGCTAGTTGTAGATTGAGGAGTAATGAGATCTTTGAGAGGTATCTTGTTGGGTATTTGGTCAGACCCCTTTTTTTGGCCTACTTATTGTTCTTGTGGGATATAATCATTTAAGATGAATCTTATTTAATTTATCATGCCTTCATAGTCAATTAAATTTGTATTTTGGTTATTATAGGTGTTTCAGAGTAGGATTTTAGAGGTTTCATTTTGGTTCAGTGTGTAGTATAGCTGCTTCAGGATATTCACGTCATGGAAATATTATACCATATAAATTGATGTCCCACATATTTTGTTTCCAAATAGAATTATGGATTACATAATACAAAAGGTGAACCCATGAAATAAATTCATGATGCAAAATCTGAATTCATGATGTAAAATTAAATCATGTTGAGGAGACATGATTTTTAGCAGAAGTCATAATTTTTGGAAAACATGAGGAATTCACATTATAAATGGGTTATATGATGTGAAAATTATAGGGTTGTTGGTTTAAAATTATTATTTTTGGATAATTTTATTCCTTCATGTTTGGATTCAATCTCTCATTTTTTAAGGATCCCAAGGAACTTTCATAGGATCGTCTATCATTATTCCTTCAGCTTCAATGTATTGGTTCTAGTGGATGTTTGTGGGTAATCTGTGGTGAGTTATTCTATCTTTCTTCATGGTTTTACTTCATTATTCACTTGGTGATTCCCTATGTAAATGTTATTTTATTTTTAGTTGTGATTTGAGATTTTCCTTGTTAATACATTGATGCGGTGTAGGTTTTTCTATGATCTCATGGTAAATTTGTGGTTTCTAGACAGATCTTCTTCTCCCTACAGTGTATTGTGAGTAGGAAAGGCTTATTTGTGGTAGGGAATCCACCATTTATAACTTTTATTATATCATGATGGATGAGTTTAATAGTTTTTAGCTATGGGTTATCATTTTTTATGGCATAATCAAGATATATTGAATAGTTAATTAATGTTGAATCTGAACGCACAATGATTCACATGATTCTACATCATTGATATTATTATGAGATTTATATTGATTATATGCATGCCCCACTGAAAATTGTTGTTTTGGGGGGATTTTTTTATACTGGTATGATTGTATTATGGATCCCATGTTGTACAGTTACTATGATATCACCAAAAAAAATAGAAATTGGCTAAGACCATATACATTCTTAATAAAAAAAATTCTCCTGGATTTAGGTATTTCGATATAATAACCCTAAAACAAAGTGAAATGTGATAAAATACCATTTGATAATACTATAAAATGTCCTTCCATGTTTTGTGATGTGTGGTCGTTGTTGTGGGGTGGTGATGTCTGGTAGAACTATGGTTTGACGTGTTGGGTTTTTTCCTTTATTTTGGGGTGGAAGGGAGATGATTAGACCAGTCATGATTTTGGGGGGGGGGGGGGCGAGGAGATGGTTTGTTTTGTAATACTTTTGGTTTAGTGACGAGATCATTTTTCTAGCCTTGATTTTGGGGTGATGAGGTGGTGGTTTGTTTAGATATTCTTTTGGGATAGAGATGTGATATTTTTTTATTTACTTTTTGGATGAATAGGTTATTTTATGTTTGGTCATACATTTGTGGTGGCGAGGTAATGAAATGATTGATATGATGAGATGCTTGTATGTTGTGGTTGTGTTTTATTACAAGTTTTGGTATAAAGGGATTAAATATTTAATAATGTATGAAATGGATAGTTTTTTTGATAATTGGATATAAATGACTAATGAAAAAATTAATTATAGGATGTGTAGAAAAATGTTTTGGTTGGTAAATAATGAAATAAATGGTATTGATAATTGAATTAGTTGGTGGTGAGAGATGTGGTTTGTGGTTTTTGTGGTTTAATGAATTTTTAAATGGTACATAAATAGATATTTTTTTGAGTTGGTTAATGTTTTATTGATCCCATAGGATTTTATTCTGTGTGAATTTATTTATACACTTGTATATTCTGGGTTATTTCTCTATACACCCCACCCATGTCAAGCTCTTTGTGCCGACACCCATATATTCACATGAGGGTGGGTTTTTCCAAAATATTGGTGTTGATGATGGATGGATGGCTACCAAATATTTCCCACTGTCTCTTATAGGAGAGTAGATATTCAGAGGCTATGATTGAAATATGCCTATTAGTTCTCTAGGTGATGGATCAGATGTTTGTAGGGATAATGTGATCGGGTTGTGAGGTAATAGCCTTGGTCTTTTCTAGTGAGATGTGATATGTTTGTACTATAGGGTTTGTTGTGGTTTGGGTATTTCAAGGAAGTGGTAAGGAAAAATATGGATTTCTTTCATTTTTAGGGTACCCTACTACTCTGGTTTTGGTTGTGAAGTGATGGCCCATGTTTCTTCAGGTGAGATGAGATGTGACTGTGTTCTGGGGCAGCGGCCCAGGTGTCTGTGGGCATGATGTGATTTGACTATGTTGTGGGGTGATGGTATTTACTATTCAAAAGAAAAGGTAGAATGTAGTTGTATGATCTTAGGTGGTGATGTCAGAAAACAAGTGGGAAGTTGGTGCGGGGTTGTAACATGCTGATATTTTTTTTGAATAGTTTTTTGAATTAATTTAATCTATTTTTGAAATTTTTCATTTTGCATAAAAACTAATATATATTTTATGTGAAAATATATATTTTTGATTGATTTGTATGCAACACCATGTTAATATTTTTCTACACACAATAGTTAGATTATCTTGTGGTACACGTAACACTATGTTTTTTATGTCTTTTATAGAATTTGTGCCCCTTTGACAACATTCATTACAAACAAGACCTGGTTATACAAAACTACAATATACTGTTATTATGAAATATTTAAACTTTCCAAAAAAATATAGTGTATTAATATCAAAAACTATGTGATGAAAATATGTTTGAAAAAATTAATTCTTTTATTTAAAATTAATTAGACATGAGAGTATAAACTATATGAAAATTAAGATATGCCTTTTATAAAAAAAAGTTTTTCTTTGTAAAAAAATATTAATATCAATATATCAATAAAAAAACTTTTGATAAATTATTTTAATTATATATATGTATTATATATTCAATCAATATTTTTACACTTATATTATGTGTTTCTATACAAGAAATAAGACTAAATCCCCTTTTATGTATAAAAAGATTTATTTTGTCAAAATATTAGTATCACCACCTTCTAGTGGTATACCTAAATTGAATTTAATTTTTGAAAATTTTATAAATTATATTAGAGAAAATAATTTTTTTCCTGAATGTTTAATATCATAATTTTCCTTGTGTTATTTTTTTTGTATTTTCCAGAGAAGCTTCCTTTGTTGATTAATAGTGAAAAAATATAATTTCAATTGAAAACTTAATTTTCATATAACTTATATATATAGTTATATTATATTTTAATTTGGTTTAAAAGTATATTTAGATTAATAATAAATATATTAATAAAATTTAGTTAATTGGAATCAATTTTACATTGAAATTGGATGCAAAACAAATTAAAACATTTTTAGAATTTTCACTTTAAAATACTGTTGTTTCGTCCCTTCTCTGGGATTATTTTAAATTAATTTCTTCCACTAATGATATTAGAATTTGGAAATTTTGATTCTATATTTGAAATTAAATTAATAAATAATTTATAATGTGTTAAACTTATTTTTTATGAAAAAATTAGTGAAAATAGTTCAAAAATAATTAAAGGGATTATGAGAAAAATTAGTTTAGCAATGGACTAAAAATTATCTTACGTGGACAAAATTAACTAAAAACATATCCAAAATCCATTTTATTTTAATATTTTAATCATTTACTTTGTATTATAGAAAATGGGATATTATTGGAGGCACGTGATTTAAGGGAGACATTTCAATAGTGTATATGTTTTTAATTTACAAAAATGACACTCCTCCTCCACTATATATGGGAACTCACCCCCTCCCCTTCTTCCCTCACTTATCTACACCGCTAAAGACCTATTTATCATCCATAATCATATCAAATATGATACCAAATTACTTAATCGCATTATATAAGACACAATTTTGGTAGAAATCTTAATAATAATCTCCATTGGTGCAAACCCAAAGGAGTTTCCTGAAGAATGGGTATCAACCTTCAACAAGCTCAATTGTTTTACTTTTTTATCCACAAATTAAAATATTTTTCTTCTAAAATAAAATAATAAATTTAATATCCAAAATATTATTCTATTTTTATATTATTGTTTTACCCCCACCTTCACACACTTCTATAAAATGAGATATGAAATCATCGTTCATGTGTACGATAAACTACCTTTTAGCGAACTGATGTTGTTTTTCCTCCCATACTACCTCTCAAGGTTGGGAATATATATGGAATAACTATTTTTATGATATAAATTATACATATGATTTATTTTTCATTATATAATTTTTATATAACACGTACCATCATGATTTCCATTTTGTGAGTATATAATAATTTTTTTTGTGGACATGTGGAATACTGCCTCCTCAAATCGATGTGATTCATTCACACGTTACTAGGAATGAATTAATGATGGGTTTATTAAATATATTAAATATTCATGAAAAAATAATTCTATTATATTTACAATATATATATATTCATATATTTCATTTACTTTCTTTCTTTCATTATGACAAGAAAAGGGAAACAATGTTCATGCGTACATACAAACTACCGTCTCCATGAACAGTGTATCTTATTTTCAATTTATATATTTCATAGATTATTATAAATACATATAAATGAATATATATATTATTTATATAATGTTTTACATTCTTCATATAATTAAATCATGATCAAATAAAAAGGAAAAAATAACAAGTCAAAAAATATACGAAAAGGGGATATTACCTCAAATGTAACATTAATAAAGAATTATTAATAACTTGGTAAAATAAAGTAATAATAAAATAATATATTGTTTTATGTATAATAATATGGTTAAATGTTAGAAATATAACAAAATTTAATTTATTATAAAGGATTCTTGAATGTGCGTGAAGAAATTCAAGACTTAAACTTTTCTTTCTGTGAGATATATACTATATTCACCACTTAATCTTATTTTGTGGTGAATATACTTCCATGTGAAATTTTATATCATTATGTACATTTATATAATGTTACTAAAATATTCAATTTATGTAATTTTTTAACTTTCCTCTTGATTCAATGGAAAACAATGTATTAATGGGATTTTTAGTCTGACTTTTATTTCTATGAGACTTATGCCACAATCACCACTTGTTTTTTTGTATGGTGTATATAATGAACGTGGATGTATTCATAAATTTTCTAAAAGTAGATTTATCCATCAAGACTCTTTGTGGTATTTTCCAAGCATTGTCGGTGTTTAGAAACTCTAGTACTTAATTTAGATAGCACAATATTATCTCAAATATAGTAGTCATTCCCATGCTAGAATTTGACATTATACTAGGGATGAACTATATCTCAATGTATAATTCTAAGATCAAATGAATAAGGAGTTAAATATTAGTAGTCTAGAATGGAAAACCTATAGTTATCTTCTAAGGAGAGATATCTCAACATTATATATGTCTAGAAGAACCTCCTATATCCTTCCATTATGGAGTGATCGGTGGAGAAGAAAAAGGAAATGGTAGTTTGAGGATAAAAAATATCCCCATCGTCCCGGAAAGCGTTGACATATTTCCTATGGAGTTACCTAGACCTCCCCCGGAAAGATAGGTTGAGTTATACACTGAACTCATACCTGGATCCCATCTGATATCAAAGACCCCATATATAATGGAAAATGTGGAGCTGGAGTAGTTAAAAAACAACTCAAAAATCGTTTGGAGAAGGGTTTTATCTAACTTTGTGTGCCTCCTTAGGGAGAACCAGTTCACTTTGTGAAGAAGAAGGATGGATCGATGTGGCTATGCCTTGATTATAGAGAATGAAATGGCATAACAGTGACTAAAAAATACCCTCTTCCACGAATTGATGACTTATTTGACCATCATCATGGGGCTAAATTATTGTATTTGATTGATCTTTGTTCTAGTTATCATCAATTGAGGGTGAAAAAATATTATATGTCAAAAAACTTCCTTCTAATAAAGATATTGGCATTATGAGTTTGTTGTTATGTTCTTAGGACTGACTAATGCACCTGCTATTTTTATGGATCTGATGAATAGAGTCTTTATGGAATTCCTTGATAACAATGCGGTAGTTTTTATTGATGATATTATGATATATTCCAAAAAGATTTTAGGAGCAAGAGGATCATCTAAGAGGTATTTTGAAAACTCTATGGAATGAAAATGTTTTTGGAAAGATCAGAAAATGTGAATTCTGGTTGCAATAAGTTGCTTTCCTGGGGAACATTTTTACCAATGAAGAAATCAAAGTTGACCCTACAAAGACAAAATTTGTAGAGGAGTGGCCTCAGCCTATAATTTTAACTAATATTTGATGTTTCCTTGGATTAGAAGGATTTTATAGGAGGTTTGTGAAAAAAAAATTCTTAACATTATAATCCATTAAACAAGTTAACTTGAAAGGCGGTCCAGTTAATCTGTACAAATAAGTGTGAGGAATGTTTCCAAGAGCTGAAAAAGAGATTAGTTATTGCCCTAGTGTTAAATCTTCTCTCATGTGTATAAGTATTAGTTATTTTTAGTGATGAATCTCTGAAAGGTATTGGGTGTGTCCTCATGAAAAATGACAAATTCATTGCTTATGCATCTCGACAGTTGAAGACTCAAGAGAATAACTATCATACACATGATTTGGAGCTGTCTATGGTCATTTTTTATCTAGAGATATTGAGGCACTATCTTTATGGGTATAAATGTGATATATACAAAGTCCATAAAATTTTGAAGTATATTTTCACACAAAACTAATTGAACATGATATAGAAGAAATGGTTGGAACTTATCAGAGACTATGATTGGTTAACTCGTTATCATCTCAGAAGAGAAAACATAGTAGCTGATGCATTAAGTTGGAATGAGATAGTTGTTCTTTCCATGATGAGGATTCAAAGATATCCTTTTATCATTGACCTAGTAAATATGGACATGGGAATTACACGGGAAGGGACATCATCAACCCTAACCCAAATGATTTATCAACCATCATTTCTTGATAATATCATGAAATATCATAAAAAATAACCATTATTACAGAAGAAGTTTGAGGATGTGAAGGATGTGAAGTTTTTTTATTTCATTATTGATCAAGAAGGTGCACTGAATTTTTTTAAAAGACTATGTGTTTCATCTATTCTGGAAATAAAGGAGTTGATGTATGAAGCTCATATCTCTACTTTCTCTATACATCCTAGAATCAGAAAAAATGAATAAGGACCTTCGTTATAATTATTTGTGGGATAATATGATAAGGGAGATTGCTAACTACACTTCAAGGTGCCTGGTATGTCAGATAGTGAAGGTAGAGAGACAACTTCCTAAACAGGTATTGCAACCACTACCCATACCAGCATAGAAGTGGGACAATATCACTATGGACTGCGTCATTGGTCTCCAAAGAACTTCCAAGGGAAACAATTTGATATGGGTTATTGTGGACCATCTCACCAAGACTGCTCATTTTATCTCCATTTAGGAATATTTCTATCTTGATCAAATTTCCAGGATTTACGTGAAGGAATTTGTAAGAATTCATGGAGTTTCACTTTTTATCATATCTGATTGTGATCCAAGGTTCACATCAAAATTATGGAGATGCCTTCAACATGATATGAGCACTGAATTGAATTTTAGTATGGCGTAACACCCCCTAACTGATTTCCAATCTAAAATTACTATTCAAACACTCAAGGATATTATGAGAACAAGTTATATGGAATTTAAAGGTGGATGGGATCAACATTTCCCTTTAGTTGAGTTCTCTTACAACAACAACTTCCACTCTGGCATTCAAATGTAACCCTATAAACCTCTATATGGTTATTGGTGTTGAACCCATACTTTTTGGCATGAAGTTGGAGAGATAATGCTTATTGGGCTTGATCTTGTGCATGATATGACAAAAAAAGTCCATGCCATCCAACAACACATTAAGGCTGCTCAGTGTCGGCAAAAGAGCTATACTGACAACCATTTAAGGGACATGGATTTTGATGTTTGTGAAAATTTCTTTCTTCAAATTTCACTTTGGAAGAGAGTCATGAGGTTTGGGACAAAAAGGGAAACTCATCCCTAGGTACATTATCCCCTATGAAATCCTTGATTGCATTGGAGCAATGGCCTATTGTATTAAACTTCCTCCAAAACTAGCACAAGTTCATGATGTCTTCTACGTATCCCTCTTGAGGAAGTACATAACTGACACTTCACATGTAATAAATTCAGAGGTGGTACAAATTGAACATGACATCTCATGTGAGGATCTGCCAGTGGATATCTTGGATCGTAGAGACAAGGTTCTACACAACAAGACTACCCACCTTGTTAAGGTGTTATGGAGGAACCATAAATGCGAAGAAGCCACAAGGGAACCAGTGGAGTCTATGATGTAGAAGTACCAACACCTTTTCTTTTCTGAGGGTATGATTTAAAATTTCTGGGATGAAATTTCATAAGGGGGGGGGGAACGTAACGAATTGAACTTTTTGATGATATTTGTTTCCTAAATTTGTGTGTTATTTTGTTTTAAACTCAACAATAAAATATCCTTTAATTAATGAAGTGAGTATAATTAAATTAGAATATTGGTCTTTAACTATTATATGACTGCTAGTCAATGTGACCGTTGTAAAATAAACACTTAACATTATAATTATTGTTTATAAATACAAGTGATCTAGTCTAATTTATACATAAAGAAGAGTCGATGGCCTCATCCAGTAGACTCGGGTCGTACGAAGCCCATCTATCAGAGCTTGGGAAGGAGGTAGAATCTCTAGAATTTTCTCTAGACCAAGCCCAAGTTAAGCTTCATCATCTAAAGCTGGAACAGAATCGCATAAGAAAGAAGTTCAAGATGATAGAAATCACCACTCAGGAAATGTTGTCTGATCCACCCCAAGATTTTATCACCATAGCACACCTTACACTTAGTTCCTATGCAGGTGTTATAAGAGGCTATTTAACAAGAATATAGTTATGTTGTGTAATCCTTTTGTATTAATAAAAATTGTTATTTCTTATTATATTAAAATTGAGAATTTCAAATGCCCAGATAAATATAGGATGAAGTTCCATATTATTGATGAATTATGGAAAAAAGTATTAGAAAATATTTATGTAAACATTAAATAATTAATAATGTGAAATGATTTTAAAAAACTGTATTGTACAGTTGTGATCAGTAAGAAATTTACAGCCTAATAAGATCAACTTCAAATTTGTGAATATTAAATTATGAATAGTAATATACCGTGAATAGTAATGAACAGTAAATCAGACAAAAAAATAGAACCTTTACCAATGAATGTATAAATATAATTTAGACATCTTAAAAGTGAAAATTGTCATAATATAAGTATTGGTATTTATAGTATGTCAAAAATATTTTAATTATAGTTTTATAATTAATTTTATAATTTAAAATAAAAATTTATTTTCAAAAAATGTAATCATAAATTTTTACTTTATTATCTTATGGTTATACGATAATTTTAAGGGACCTTGATTACTTTTTCAAGGTGTTACCAAATATTTAATAGTTTTGGGGTTTTTTTGAATAAATAATGATTTTATTTAGAAATTAAATTAAAAATATATAGAAAATTATTTTTATAAAATGGAGTCCATTTTTTAATTCATCGCATCGATATTAGGTTATGGTAAAGTGTTGGGATTTTTCTGAAACATTTGAATTTTCGGTGAATAGTAAAAATACAGTTTTGAGTTTCCTGTGTTTAATGACATCATCTATGATGAAATAATGATGTAATAAATATGGTCTACTTTTTAATAGTAATTTATTCTATGAGGTGTCCCTACTGTCCAATATCAAGGGAAAATACCATGGTCAAGCCCATGGTTTTGTAAATACCACCGATGAGGTGTCCCTTGGAAATTAATTAAATATTCCTTCACATTTCCTATTAATACCAAGTCATTCCCTCGTTATTTCATTCCAAAACCCACCAAAACGAAGTTATAGTATTTTTACCTTCCAAAGAGTCCTCCCAAGGTACCCTAAATCTACCCAACGTCCCATCCTTCAAGCTTTCAATGTTACTCTTCATGGCAAGGGAATCGTTCACCATCCTCTTTTAAGTCATGAATTCCTTTATGTTATATCTTCTAGTTTCCATATTATAATGTTGGGGTATGTTAATATATATCCTTATCATGGTCTATTTCATGTTCAATTGATCAGAGACCCTTTCTACTCTCATCAACTGATTTTCTGAATTTTTATTTGATGTTGTTAGGCTGCCGAATTTCGGTAAAAGAAATCAAATATTTTCTTTTCATTCAAGTGTCATTTTTAAATGGTATTTACTTAAAAAATATTTACCATGATATTATTTATTTTTATTCAGTACCCATACTATATTATTAGTTTTTTATGAGTGGTTGACTTTTGTCCCCTCTCTTTTCAACGTTTTCTAAAACCATGTTATATAGCTGTTATGCTGCAGAATTTTTGTCGCAAAACCTCTCTCTCTTTTTCTCAAGAATAATCATATTTTATTTTTTTTGAATAACCAATACTATTTAATTTCTAGGGGTATTCATCAAGACATAATATTTACCTATTTTGTTTTTAAATTTACATACATATAATTACTACTCCCTCTCCATGGGTTATAAATGACATAATGATCTTATTTTTATACACTATTAAAACATCACGATTTTGATGTGAAACCCATTAATTTTACTCTCTATGGGTTATTTATGAAATGTATGATTATGATCTATGTGGTTCACATATAAATAAATACATATTAAGGGTTTTCCCTAATATAACTCCAATTCATTGGGTAAATAATTTAATCTCTAGAGATGACAAGTATCACGATACCTTGGTGAATAACCATGGTAATTTTTATGACACATTGGGGATGAACCTTGGTGATATGTTAATTGATGTATAAATTAAATGATATAGCTACATATTCATGACATGGTTAATGTTATTTCTATTATTAAATTCCACTACTTCCATTTGTCATGTGTTTATGTGTATTATAATGTTCTTTTTCATATCACATGTCAATTGATTCGCTTATTTACCCTAACTAGGCCTTCTGCTCACCATTTCCTTTAATATTTGTCTCCAGGTTTTGAGACATGGTAATTGTACATAGGATGATATTTTAATGATGCTTTACAAGTTTATTAGAAGAGTCTTTTATGTTGTTTTCATGTATATTGATCCTGATTTCCAAGACACTATACATTAAAGATCCTATGTTTGTAAAATGTAATGAAAAGTTAAGTAATAAAAATCCGGGATTCCATATCGACACTTTATATCATTCATAAAACAATCAAAATCCCTAACACTCAGTGATAAAAATAAACTACAACTAACTAGTAATTTATAATAAATTATTATAAATTATGAGTATATATAGTATAATATGTAAATATGATTATGAAATTTGTTAGTTATATGGTTATATTTATTATGTTTGACGTTAAAGAGAATTCATGAATGTAATTAGACAAAGTTAAGGGTGTTTTATCTCAATTTCCATTCATTGAGACAAGTTTTACACTCTACCATTTTCATTTAAATGGAGTGAATATTACTTATTAGATATAAAATATCATGAATTATCTTATATTCAGGGTATTTTATGTTCAATTTTATAATATATCTTTCTAGGTTTTCCTATAAAAACATTTATTATGTTGTAAGGGGTTTTCTAGACTCAAATTTGTTTCTTGACTCATAATTATTCCTCTTTGAATAAGGTTTTAAAATATAATAATATTCTATTCAATGATGATATTATTATCCCTTTCTTATTATCAAGAAAATTAAATTAATATATATCATTCTTCGTAAAATTATATCACGTTATAATAATTCTTATTTTCAAAAAATGAGATCTTTTTCTTCCATATCCATGTTAACATATCAAAAAAATATTTTCATTTCTTATTTTGAAATCCTACTTTGTTTTATTTCTGGTGATCTTAAAATTTATCTTTAACACTTTTAAAATTATTAATTTATCCTTATATTTGTGATGTAGATTTCAAAAAATATATTTTGAAAATATTGAGATTTAATTTCCTTTTAAGATAATGTTTTATTCTTCCATGCCACATAACCTCTAGAAAAAAATTATGTATTTTACAATGATCGATTACTGAATATTATTTTTTAAAGTAAATTTTTTTCTAAAAAATTAACTTCAACTTTTTTAAATTGAATTTTGAATGTGACCTATAACTTTTTTTACAATTTTAAAAAAATATTATGAAATTAATTTTCTATGTTTTCATCCACCAGTATGATCCTTTTTTTACAAATTAGCCTTTATTATATCAAAATTCATTCCATTTTTTTTATTTGTATTGATTTGGAAAAAATAGAAAGTATTTTAATTTCTTCCAATTCAATGGTTGGATTTTAAAAACTAATCCAAAATTTTCAAAATAGTATTAACAGATTGTGTTTTTAATAAATAAGTATTCCATGTTTTATGAATTATCAAAGAATTGTTTTTAGAGGATCATTCTCATAAAACATCTTTTATGAATACCTTTTTTTAAAAGATAATCATTCTCATTTTTTATCAATTTTGATGTATTTGATTTTAAATATATTTTTTAAAAAAATTATTCCTTTCCAAAAAGTTTTTTTAAAATTAATGTATTCAATAATCTTAATAAAGGTTTTTTCATCTATTCCAACATTATTTAACATTTATGATACACTAGGGATATGATTTAATAATACAATCTATCATGTTTCATTGGATTGCTTAAGAAATATTATAAGAAAGTTGTTAATGAAACCCATATCTTTTGTATGGGTCAATTAATTGATGTTTAGAGTAATAATTGGTTCTCTTCACATATATGTATAGATTATTATTATGTTATAGGTGGTTCATATATAACCGTATAATGAAATGGGAACTATTTTATATCTCATTGGAAAATTAAGGTACTCAAGTATGAATACGAACTCCACTATGGGAATTAGGAAGTGATTCTTACTCCACTATGTTATGGTAATTTGGTAGTGATGTTAGATCTAGTTTTTTTTATAAGAATTAGGTAGTTATTACTCTTGTACTATATTTAACGGAATCATTTAGTGATTCCTACTAAAAATGGGAATTAGGCAGTGATTCATACTACACCATGGGAATTAGGTAGTGATTCCTACTCGACAATCATATGGGAAATAGAGAGATATTGTTTCTCAACTATTTGATTATTTCAATTCCTATGTTAGTTTCATAGTCTATTAAAATCTTTCATTTCCATGAAAATATATATCCTTATTCGTATTATTGTGGCCAATGGGTCGTGGTTATAGTATCTTGTATAGGAATTCCTATGTCGTGGTATGTCATTTATTTTTTGATATTACATTTATTATTATTATGTATTAGAGGATAATATTATTATTATCAATTAATTTAAATAATATATTTCCCATGTGATCCTATTTTCTCAAATATTTATGATCTAACCCTTGATGAAATTCTAATATGTTTTTTATTACTTATTATTTTAGATCACCACTTTCTTATGATTTCATTCCCTCTGTTATAAGATCTATTTAACCTATGAGGAGTCCAAAAAGTGGTATAGTAAACCTTTGTTATTGATAAATGTTCAAAAGTATCATAAAATAAGACTCTTATGAAGTTGAACCTCATATACACTTCACCTTCATTTATTAGTATTGTGTGTTCAGTTGTGAGATGTAATGTTTAACTTATGAAATAAAATAAAATAAAGATATGTTTATCTAGGGTCATCTCACATAGTATCAAAACATATATGGAATTTATGTTTATTCAAAACTAGACCTAGAAGTGTGGGTTTAGAGAACCATAGGAAGAGGAGATAAGGGATATGAAGAATATAAGGGTTGAAATTACGAATAAAAGAGAATATAACATTAAAAAACATCTGAAATCAAACTACAAAATAACAAGAGAATTTGGAGGGAGGATTTATATAAATGGTTTAAGGATATAGTGTTTTATATTTTAGAGTGAATATTAAAATGAGGGATAAAACGTGATGGGGGAAAATTCAAAAAAATTCATTTTTATTTTTCAATGAATGAAGTTTGGTTTGACTATACGGTTTGGGAAATAATGTACCGTCCATGAGAAGACCACTGAATTTGTGTTTTGAACCCTCAGTTTATATAATGAATGGTCACACATAACCATGTACAAACGTTTTGGTTTCTACTAGTGATAATTTAGAATATATACGATTAGACCTCATGATGAATTCTAACAATAAGATAACTATACAATAACAACGTGGAATTAGATTAAATAGAATGATTGGTTGTATAGTTTGGATACCCATTCTCTAGTCATTCATATTCCACAAGAAACATACCCCCATATCAAATGGAATGGGTTCATGGTTATCACAAATCATGTCTGTAACTATTCACCTAGGTCTACTTCCCCGTATTTAATAATTTCTATCCTCCATTTCCCACAAATATGAAGAATAAGATAACGAAATTAAATAGTTATAGGAAAATATATTACAATGATCTGGATGTGTTACAATTATCCCCATAAATACCAATTTTTTGTCCCATATTTTTCTTATGGATCAATGACTACGAAAATTAATCTACGAATTCATCTTAACCTTTTTATAATAATATACTCAAACTGTTCATGAACATCTAACCAATAAACATTATATGTATGACTCTATCAATGATATAATATCTTCTTTGCCCATTGAGTTTTATGGTTCATGAACGAATTTCTCTGAATCACTCTCTTTGTGGATTTGGGTAGAGAAAAATTAATTCCAATTATCTTACTGTTTAATAAATTACTAATGAAAAATCAGACAGTGGATGTTTTATAAAGGAAAGATATACTACCAAGAGAAGAGACCCTTCATGAAGAGTCTCCTTGTGATTTGTAATTCCCATTAAAATTTACTATGTTAATAAAACCAAAACCAATGATAATAGGAATTCATGAGGAATACATCACCATCCGTTACAAATTCCACATTAATACAAATGTAACACTTACAAAAAAACATCCAACATGTACACCATTCACTAAGAGAAACTTTTTAACTATAAGGTGATCGAATATATTTTTAATTTATGAACATAATTACCCAAAATCTCCTATCACTACTAAAAAATGATTCATAAATAAAGAAACCAATATACATAAATTTCAGGAAAATGAGGTCACTTTTTACATAAATAACTGAGTATAAATAAAAATTAATAAAAATTCCATCACATAATCACATCCGTATAGTTTTATAAAAAATAATAGTGAATTATTGTAGATGATCATGAAATATAAAACAATGTTCATGTTCTTTTGAATCTTTGAAATATTGCTTATTTTGACATTACATTCCACACTAATCAAATTTAGTGGGTTAAATCCGGAGGTTATTGATAATGAAATGAAAGAAGGTTTTTTATACCCTATCCACTTATTCGAATGAGTCTTACCAACTTCCTATTTTCACTACTAGACTCTTTTTAACCACTCCATGAGATTGAGGAGAAAAAATTTATCCTAGAGAGGCAAGACAATATGGAAACTACCATCAATTATTGATACACCATTTATACATAAGTTGTTTGATCATACAAGGGGATTTGTTTATAATACTCAAATAAAGGCCATTTCTAAAACATTAATACATTAAAATATAACATGAGACTATTTTAGGTAGATAAGAACTAATTATAAAAAATTTAAATGTACTCTAACACCATCTAATCACCCTAGGAACATTAATATAACTACTAACCCTTCACAAAGTTTTTGGTTTTATGATGAAACTATTAAATGAATTGTGATTTTAAACATCCCCATGGACAATCCTTTAGTAAATTTTCCTAAATTATAGACTTACACTATTTCCAAATTAGACCATGATGTAGAAAAGAGGTAAATATGGTCTTTATGTTCTCTAGTATCTCAATAATATTGAATACTTATACATTTTATTTAGAACACTCCCCACTTAAAAGGAAAGATGTTCCCTTTCTAATATAGGTGATCTACAACCAATAATTTTTGGAGTTTAATCTCTAACATGTGGAGACTAAAACCAATATGAACATAATTAACATGAAAATAATTTGAAATTAATGTTTTTATTCTTATATAAACTAGTGGATCAACTCATGAAAATTCATTAATTGTTATCTCTAAAGAGTTCACTAGGTCTTGCTTCGCTGGACTATTTCTATTGTATAAAAATGTTTAAAAATAAATACAAAACATGATACTAAAACTAGTTAAATCAATATCTACTCAAAAAGACAATTATATCATTATGAAAAATCCTTTGAAAATTATTGAACACAGCAATAAATGATACCCAAATTAATAATCCATTAAACCACATTATCACACTTTATTTAAAACTGTTTCAAAATCCATTCAAATGTTTTACTTGTCAAATCATCCATTCAAACACAATTTATTTATAAAATTTAATAATTTTTTTAAAAAATATATGATTCTTACATTGAAATTACCATGATGATACCATATATTCATTTAGAAAATACTTTTATTCAATCATTTATAATAAAACCAAACTCAAAACCCTTTAAAAAACTTCTGTATTACATGAAAAATTTTACAAATAATAATTGAATTGAATCCATCCTCTCATGATTATATATCAAGGAAATAAAAAAATATTAATGTAAACATTAATTTATCATGTATCAATATATTCCAAAATTCATCCAAATTTTTTCTAAACAAGTCATATTGATATAGAGACAATTTAAGACATATGAGAGCTAAAAAACCCTAAAACAAGTTAACAATATAAAATAGGGGATATTTTTAGGTGTCAAAGGAAGAGATGTGTGATTCAAGAAACCATTTTCCATCCCTAAAAATGTTATAGGTATTTTTTATATACAGGGGTATTGTCACTATATTATATACCACACTATACGTTGAATCTATATAGACCTAGAAGTCTCGCCATTTTCACCAAAAACTGAATGTTTCTCAAAATATCACAAAACAATACTAATTTAGATCAATATAAGACAAAAATAATATAAATAAAAATCACATAGTGAAATTACATTTCATGATTTCCCTTGGTAGATCAATGATCAATATGAGACAGAGTTTTCTTAGAACTCTCTCACACAAACCTCTGGAATTCTAATGACCTTATATCTTATATAAATATAATTTAAAAATAAAATAAATAGTATTGGGATCGAATACCATTTTCTAGTGAACTAGATCAGGGGAATTTGAAACAACACCTGGTTCCATCCTCTCCAAAGAATGAGGTATGTTCTTGATTACCATGCATTTGAATGTAGTTCCAGGATATAAACATTTCACAACATGAGAATGATATTTCTCTATAAAACATAAAATAAATAAAACATCCACTTAAAATATTTTAATTTCTATTCATGAGTTTAAAACAACATACAAAGTAAATATAATGTTACAAAATGATAAATAAACCTAAATAAATATAATAACATGAGATAAAATTTTTCAATCGATATAAAACATAAAGAAAACTAACATACCAAATTCTTAAAATAATCAAACATTACAAAAATGATGACATGAAAGGGAATAGGTGGAAGCATCCCTATAAATATTATAACAATATCCACAACCGAAATATAAATAAAAAAATACAAACTATCATTCACTATGTACCAATAAAACGGACTTCACTTTTCACATCCACCATACCAAGACCAATATTCTGGCCATTTTATAAATTCGTAGAACCTACCAATATCTATATAATATGAATAAATGAAATCATATATACATATATGGTATATATATAAGGGCGATATACACAAACCTTGAGGGACACCACTAATTACACTTTATATTTCTTTTTGACAATAAATAAATATACAGTAGTTTGAAAAAAATATACCTTGGTATCCTTTTAGTTTAATAAAAATAACAATTGACATTCTAATTCACATTCACATTATAAAACTAAGTTGTTTCAAAACACAGGATTAGTAAATCATCAGTTCATGTAAGTAAATCATTGTATCTAAATGTGATATATGACTTTTGATTAAAAATTCCCACCTATATGTTGAAACAATACATTAAATTTAGAGTAAGAAGTCAATTTTATAAGACAACCATTGTTATAAAACATTTTAAAACAATTAATTTTGATTTTCCAAAATCTTTATCCAAAAAAGTAACATTTTAGAATAGAAGGATGATTTAAGAACCATAAGATTCAAATTAACACAATTAAGAAACAAATATTAATAAACATGATAATGTAATAAATGAAACATATGGAATATAAAGGAAGCATCATAAATTAATGTGTTGAATATAATTTAAATAACATTAACTAATCCAAATGAGATCAACTATAATGGTAACATTAAAGTATCAAATAGAAATCGTTAGGGTAAAACACTAAAGGAACTATGGAAAAGTTCATTAACATGAATAAAATGGTAAATCATTATATGGATAGGTTAGGACCCCGACTGTGATTACACTTCCTTTTTCCTCCCATACCCTACCTCTATAAAAATTATTCCATATCGATAAAAAATAGAATACACTGAGTGAGAACACTGTCCAATGCATAATCTAATCTAGTTTGGTAAAATTCACTTGAAATTACACTTATATATCAAAGTTTTTTTATTATATTTTAGATGGATGTGATCCTTAAAATCATAATAACAATGTAAATTAATAATAATAAAACCATAACTCAGACCTCAATTCCAATCAACCTTCAAAGAAATATCTATATTATAACAATAAAATAAATTGTGTAATGGTTCATTCCAAATGTAAAACTATATAACGTCCGTACATAACAATAACCAAGGGGCACACTTTTTAGGGTGAAAATATATAATGAAAACCATTCTTTCATTTTACAAATAGAACATTCGACATAAGAAACTTATTTGAAAAAAAATTGAATTTGATATAAACCAACTTCAATCATTTTCAACTCAAACAAATACTCTATATAACCATGAAATAATCTAAATTCCATTTCCTTAAAAAAATAAACAAATTTTTTAAAATCATTAAAAGTATGTAAATAAACCCTTTTCTATTGATGATGATAAAAATTATGGTCATGGATACCTTATAATTTCTAAATGAGTCTTCCATGAATGATAATATAATATTTATTTGGAAATAAATGTTATTCATTTCATCAAACATCGTGAGTGATAAAAAAAATTCTATAGCCGAATTCCACATTTTTAATATAGATTAAAACCATGATGTCCTATGAGTTTTTATAAAAATGATGATAAATTAACACCTGATAGTTATATTTACTGAACATAAGATTTAAATTTGAGAATAATATATTCAAAATAGTCATGAATCTATTTTTTCATAAATAAATGTAAATAACCATTTATCGACAATCAATGATTTTCTAAAAAATTGAGTTATACCACTGATGGTTGTGAGTATGGAACCCAAAAAGATAATAAAAATAAAAAAATTTGATATATCCATTTTAAGAATTATAGAACATGAAAAAATAGGTTTTCATTCTCATCGTACGTTAATAATAAAAGTCAAGAAAGATGAAAAATAAGATATGAGGAAGAAATTATTAAAAAAAGATGATTTTCCATGATTAAAATTTCTCAAATCAATAGAGGAACCTCATAACATTTTAGAGAGAGGTTATACATGGTTTGGGAAAGGAATTAGAGGTTTTGAATAAACATAGGAGAAATAAGTGAGTGATAAAAATAAATAAGGTAAAATTAAAAGTTCACCTTTTAGTATTTGAGGAATGTTTCTTGTCTTGGCACCATTATTTGGGAGGCCATGAACTAACCATGTTATTACCAGTAAATTTGAGGTGAAACCCCTTCATCGATTTGTTTATCAGTTACTCCAGACAATTTAGAAACCATAAGTATATAATAGATAGAAATTTTTATACATAAGCGTAAACTACATGGTTACTCTAATCCATGAAGTAACCATGTGGCTTTACCATAGGTAGATAGTCAAGTTGTACATTTGGAATACCCATGATCTAACCATACATATACCCATGTAATGTTCCCTCCTCTAACAAGACACACACACAGACTGGGTTCCTTATTTTCGCTAACCATGCACTAACTATGCACCCACGTCTAAATCTCTATTTTTCATACTTTTCAAGATTTTATCTCTCAACACCCCTATGGGTAAGATAAATAAATAAAATAATAATAAATAGATATATAATAATGACCCAAAAAATCATAACCCTCTCCACCATTTCACTTTTCTAATAAAAATTACTTACACATCAATGATTTAAGACAATAATATAGTAATTCAATTTATCCACATGATATCAATTTCTTCAAGATCGTCAAGAAAAAATAACCAATGAACATTATATGAATTAAGTAATTAAAATATTCAATCTACTTTTAGTCATTAAAATTTAGATTGAACATGAAAAAATAAACTAAATCACTCTCCTGCAGGTGGTTGGGTAAGGAAATTGCATTTATAGTAAATTCATTCTCAATAACGACCTCCAAGATCATTGAACAGATGAGGGTCCATAATAGATGGATCCACTACTAGGAAAAAAGACCCTTAATTATGGTCCACCCCAATTTTATAAATTTTGTATTATGTTTTATGATTCATAATATTAAAATAAATAAAATATGGAGGCATTGATAAGAAACCATTTTCCATTTCAAATTTAATATTAAAATAAAAGATATGCTCAAAAATCCCATCCACCACTAAAATCGTTCACTAAGAGAAAATTTCAAACCACAATGAATTCCATGATATTTTTAATTTACAAACCCTAGTACCTAAAATAGCAATTGATTACTATAATTTACCAATAGATAAAGGAACTACTACTCCACACATTCTAAAAAATATATTCACTTCTAAAAATAATATAACAGTATAAATGAAAAATTATATAGAATAAATAAAACAAAAAAATCATATTTCCATCAAAAATCATTTCATAATCATTAAATATGACTCATATGTCCACAACTAATAAAATTTATTGAAATTTTTTTGCCTTAATTCTTATTATGGCCTTGATTTCCACACATATAGAACACCATCAGCTGACTATGGGTGGTGTCCAAAGAATAAATTTGGGTTGGTCATTTTATATCATCTCTACCTATTAAATCCGATCTATCCTTATTTTTATTTTCACCACTAGACACTTCCAATTAACTCTAAGGGCTGTAGGAGGAAAAATAAATCTCTAAGAGAAAATGTATCAGGGAATCTAGCATCAATTGTTAAGATATAATATTTATATTACAATTTTTATCATGAAAGGGAAAATTAAATTTTATACTCACATAGGAAGCCTTTATTAAATTTTTATCCTTTATGATATCATCTAAAACTCATATAGTTAGATAGGATAATAACTCTGAAAAGTACACAATATATAGTTAAAATTTTTTATCACCCTATTGACTATAATATAACTCAATTTATTTCTTAAATTTTATTATTGTTTATGGGTAAAACTACTACATGAATGATTCTATGAAACCATCCCTTGACTATTTAATGAAGCGATGTCATACATGATCTCAAAAAAAATTATATGTGTAGCATAGTTGCATACCTAGTTCATTCTTTTGAAGAGATATTGTGTTCAAGCACTCACTACTTATATTCAGTTTTTTTATATTTTTTATATATGAAATAAAATAAACAAAAATGGATATTTGAGAAATGATAATTCAAAAAAAAAAAATAAACAGGAAAATACAATACAAACAGAATTAATGTAGACCGAATGTTGTTAGAAGAAAAGAAATATTGCAGAGAGAATCACCCCAAGTGATCCTTCATCATCTCTTAATTAATTTAGAACATAATTAACACACTCTATCATATGTGTAAATATCTACATATTCATATGGTTCTAAATATATAGATCCCTCAATGATGATTTATAGAATGCACAAAACCCTCCTCGATCATGGAAAAATATAGCAGATGTGAATGCTAAAACTCAGGTGGAAAGTGGAGACACAAAGGTGGATTTGCCCTTAAGATCACCCATGGAATAATTCTAATAAAATAAGAAAAATTAAAAAATATATATCAAATAATTTTTTTCATCACTAGATTACTCCCCCAAGAATTTCCTTGGGTTAGCTACTCATGATCATGTTCATAAAAGTTCACATTAGGGAAGATCATAGTGAAAACACAAAAGAAAGAAAATATGAGGGAATGAGATGAATAATAAGACTAAAATACACTAAAATTGTAAAATAATATTAAAAAATAAATTAAACTACAAAACTATATAAAATGGCCAAAAAAGGATACCCCTAGGCTTCCAACCACATGAAATAAAGAAGAAAGGCTCTTTTATAGGAAAAAGAGGTAAAAATTTTGGCTCAAAAAACATCTTCTGAAAATTTGTGTGTTATATGCATAATAAATTGAAGAATTGATAGATGTTGTATTATTTAAATATGTTCCTATAATTTATTAGAATCTAACCTCAATAGTTCGATTTTAATTTCCACTGTATGTATGAGTTATGTCTGTTTCACTTCGGGTATTTAATTCTGGAAAGTTGACTCTTTATATTCCAATTCTCCACATTCCCATGCATTAATGAATATGAGGAAGACATAATACAGAGGGTACATAGTTAAATAAATTTCTCCTAAGGATGCACAATTTATTAATGTTAAATTTCAGCTTATCTGGTTTGTATAATTAGTATATATGGTCCCAACAATAAAATTCTCCAGATTTGTACAAAATTTTTGAGGTCGGGCTTGTGAGCTGGATTTGGAACTTCAAATGATGGATTGATATTTTGGTGCAGAATAATAAAATAAAACTCATCAAATAAAAAAACCTATAAAATAAGATATTTTCATTTTGTATTATCTTAGGAATCATTATGTCCAAATCATTATAACAAAAAAACTTTTAAAATTAAAAAATATGATTTTTTTAATTAAGCTAAAAATGATTCAAAATCATAAAATGAGACAATTTCCCTAGAAATAACACTTTTGTAGGATTAAAAATAGTGAATTTCAGAATACAATAAGGGAAAATATTTTCTCTATCAACTCCCCCACACTAAAACATTGCACTCTAGGGAAATCATCTTATACCAAGGTCAAAACAAACTTCTCAAAGCATAAATGGAAACATGACCTAATTATCATATCAAGGTAAATATCATGCCTCATATATGGAAAAAAATATCCTAAATCTTTAAGAATCATTTGAATCTATTAAATATCTTGTTAATCCTCACATGAATGTCATACCTACCTCCCCATAAAAATATTTCTCTCTTCACTCAAGGATTTTTATTGTCAATTTTTTCTCAATCTCAAGAACATGTGTGATCTCAATAGGCTTGCTATAATCCTAGTAGCTCCACTTCATACAGTAAAAAATGTGTCAATAATGGGGTCTTTTTGATGGATTTTTTTAAGTCTTAGTTCTGGTATGTTTTAAATATAAAAACATATGAGGTATAAGGAGGAGGTTTAAGCTCTAAAGTGAAGTAAATGCATGAAAATTGTTTTTCTGAAGAATGGTGTGCTCCTCAATCAGATCCAAAACAAATATAATCTAAAAACCTCTTCATTTGGGAATTTAACACTTGTAATTCAATAATCAATGATTTTATTCCCTCTTTTACCCAACTGTAGAAATTTTTTATCTTTAATTCTGATATTTATATCTTTTTTGAATCATATTTTTGAGGAAAGGACAGGAAAATTTTGATATTAAAAAATTTGTGAACACCTAGAACAAATGTGTAATGAAATTTGAGATACCCATGCATCATTCAATCATGATATTTATTCCACCAAAGTAGCATTAAATATGGTAAAACTTTTAATTTAGCTCAAAAATATTCTTCAAGAAAGAAAAATATAGCCCATATTCTCCCTCCCCCACACTTGAGTTCAATAATAATCATGTATTTATCATCTAGACTAGGTTCTATTTTCTAATAAGATAATTCATGGCTAATAGGGGATTAATAAAGGTTATATGAAAAGGTGGGTCAAAATTAAAGTTGAATGAAAAAGGGAATTTCAAAGTGATGCCTCAGTCATACTTGACACATTTCATAAACTCGAACATCTTTGAAAAAGAGAAAAAAACAAATTTTGGATCACATAACCTGTATCAAAAATCTCAAGAAAAATAGAAATGTAATAATTCATCAAAAAGGTTTAGAAACCTCCTGGGTTGGGAATGATTTTCAATTTGGACAGTACTTATGCACATGAGTTTCACAATCAATCAAACTTTATCAAATGAAAAGATTTTAAATTAGAAAACAATATCTATTCATGAATCATTTAAATCATCTAAAATTAAAATTAATAAATGTTCCAAAAATATAAAAATGTTTTTAACTTTACAAAGTATTTGATCCAGCTGAAGAATCCTAAAAAATAGACAAAAATGAAAAAAAATAATTTTTTTGGGAAAAATGAAAGAAAAATAGTATCACATGAAAAATTAATAATAATATATTGACATAACTCTTCACACTTATTCCCTTTACTATCCTTTTTTTATCTCAACCTAGATCAAGAAACATTTTCATATAGATTTTAAATTGGGTAGAAAATATAATAAAGAAAAGGAAAGACACAACTAGCTTTATTTTTCAATTTAATCCTTGAGTTGAGCTCCTAGATACTACTAATTTAATACTAAAATAATGAAATTACAAGACATAAGGAAAATAAATGAAAATAAATATAAAGGAGATATAAAAGTGATAATGCTTGGTTTGACCCCTAAAGTGGGTTCTAGGTTTTTACTATCCGTAGTCAGGCAATTATAGTGGATTATCCCCAATCAGATGGTGGATGAGGTTTTTTGAGATAAACCACCTTGTGTGAATTTTCCTAGTGTCCATGAGTAAAAATGAAATTAGAGGACCCAAAATAATATAAGAAAATTCTCAACCCTTGAGAAAGAAGAAAGATATAATTTGATTTCAAGAGTGGAGGGAGTAATAAAATAGGGGTTCTCCTGGTTAACTTCTTTGGTGTCCTCCTATTTATGATATGAAATATTTTGTAGAGGGGGAATTCTCACCAAATGATTCTATAGCTCTTCTAATTTTATCACCACCAATTGTGTGATATATTTATTATCATCCGAGGCCTTATACATTTATTATGAATCATAAATATCATAAAATTGGAAGTTATAAAACAATTCCTCTTTAATTTGATTAAAACATAAATAATTAATAAAGAAATATTCTCTTTCAAGTATGTCAACGTAAAAATTATTCTCTTTAGGTAGGACCATTAGAAACTCAATATTAGTAGGTGATTATTATTTATCATCTTACATAGTAAGAGAGAGGTATAAAGGTGTTGATTTTTAATTATCATGGATTGGAAGATCATGTTTTAAGTTATCTTTGGCAAAGTGATTCCAGGATTCTTCTAAAAATTATTGATCTCCAATAAGTTCATCAGCTGGAATGTGTACATCGGGGAACTCATAATGTAATGCATTGGTGAGGGATAATTTAATTAACTCGTCTAGTAAACCCTTCTCATCCTACTAAGGTTATATAACAAAAAATGATTGGTGAGATATCTTACACCACTTATTCATCTTCATGTTCTCACTCAGGTTTCTATTGATAAACATGCGCATATTCAACTATCAAATTTATTTGGATTTCCAAATTATTCACTGAATCACTAATCCATTGATGATATGTATCAAAATTAAACATGATAATACAATGCAAATAGAATGAATGCAGACTTAATGATGTTAAAAGAAAGGAAATACTTCTGAGTGAATCTCCCTGAGTGAATCTTCATTGTCTCCTAATTAATTTAGAATTTACAAAATGAACACACTCCATTGTATGTGTGAAAATACCCCTCTGTATATGGTTGATAATATATTGTTCTCTCAATGATCATTGAGATACCACACATCTTCTTCCTCGATCGAGGGAAAATATTGTAAAAGTGAAAGTTAAACTTTATATAACAATTGGAGACACAAAGGTGCCTTTCCAACTAATATCTCCAATGGTATAACTCTAAGAAAATAAGAAACATTAAAAATGTTATCTTAAAGACTTCGGTGCATCACTGGATTACTCCCCCAAGAATTTACTTTGGTTAGGTACTCATGATCATCAGCATAAGAGTTCACACTGGGGAAGATAATAGTTAAAATACAAAGGATAAAAATATGATAGAATAAGATGAAGAATAATAATAATATATACTAAAAATGTATAACAATATTAAAAAAAATGTTGGACTCACCTGTTTTTATAATCCCAAATCATGTTTCTTTTAAGTTATAATCATGTTTCATTAATATTTATAGTTTCTATCAAGTAATAACTATTTATTTTTAATCTCACTGATCTCTCAATTAAGTTTATAGTGAAAAATTTCGCTAAGTAATAGGTTACCAATAGAAGTTACCTCTAGAGGTTACTGATTGAAGATACCACTAGATGGATACTAATAAAGGTTACTGATAGAGATTACTGATAGAGGTTATCGACAGAGGTTACCGATAGAGGTCACCGATAGAGGTTACAGATAGAGTATACCGATAGAGGATATATATAGAGGGTACCACTAAGGGACCTTACGGCTGAGTTATCAATATGAGCTCACCTCTACGAGTCTCCTGCTCAAAGGATACTATTGAAAAGTTACCTCTCATGGTTACTGATGAAGCCTACTGATGAATCCTACAGATGGAGCCTACCAATGAAGCTTACAGATGAAGTCTACCGATGAAGCCTACCGATGAAGCCAACTAATGAAGATTACTGTTGAAAAGATACCACTACTAGTCTATCGATACTCACTCTTCTACTCCATAATTTTTCAATTTTATATGATTATTCTAATATTCATATTTGGTAATTTTAATGCTTCTGACATTAATAAATGCTGATTCAAAACATATCAAGAGACCATATATGAAGACTGTATGAGGTACGAGGAAGACAAGATGTGGTTTTCTTATTCCAATTGTTGGACATCAAATATAAAAATAAAATACCGAGGAAGAGAAGATACAGGATGCATAAGAGAGAGACATTATACGACTGGCCAGAAGAACAAAGAGAACACATCAGCTTTTACACTGTGAAACCAAGACCTTCACGAAGATAATTTGGGAGAACAAACTCAAGAATGTCTTCAATGCTTCATCAAATCACTTTTAAACCAAGAAGAATAACACCATATTACATGGAAGCTAGAACCTGTAGTTACAACACTTTGTTTTGGAGACAACATCAAGAGAAATACTTGAACTGCAATTTCCACACTCTGAGGAGTCAAGAGCTGAAATGTAAACACATAGAGGCTTATAAACTCAATATTTATAAAATTAGCTCTAATGTGTTTCTTATTTTACATTCTGAGAAGTGTGTGTTAGTTTTTTACACACTATATTTATTTTTCATGAATTATAGGAAATTGAAAATCCCCACACCAAACATTACATACAGTTTTTTTCCCAGGTGTAACCGTGGAAGATGTTATGTGTGGCTTGGTTGTGTGTTTTTTCCATTAAGAACTGTGGTAGAGGGTGTGAGTCCTGGACAGTTTGTAAAAACTATTGTAAAGATGGATACAGACCATGTGTCTTGTTTATTGTTAATATTAACTAATTGGTGCTAGGTGATCACCAAGTGGAGACGATTATGTCTCAGCTTGAGGCTGAACCTCTTGTTTAACTCTGTTATGTACAATATTTTTAAATACCATGTTTTTCTATTTTTCATATGCCTATAACTTCAAAATAGAAATCAATTTTACATTCATAATAATATTTTGTTTTTTTGTGTGTATATGTGTTTAATTCAGTAAACATATTTAAAAATTGGGATATGTTTTTTACATTGGTTCAACTAAATACTAATCAACCTTTAAGAAACTTATTAAAAAATATAACATTTATTTCTCTACAGCCTTAATTAACTGGTCTATTTCAAATTTAGGGATTTTTACCACAACGTTTTTGACAGAAATTTTATGTATGAACTCAATTCACCCCCCTCTTGAGTTTCCACAACGACCAACATTTGGTATCCGAGGTGGTTTTTATTTCTAACATCATAATTATTTTTCAAGATTTTTCTATTCTTTTCAAATGCTATTTTAGTTGTATCCTAATGATATTAAATTTTTTATCATATCTATGTTTTTTGTTCATTAAATCCTAATTAACTATTGATAACTGAGTTGAGTGTTTGGCTACAAACAGAAAACCTTTCTCTAATGGTAGTATGTTTGATCAGTGGATATTGAAATGAAAATGTATCTAGAGATCATGGGTCCTGAAATCTAGGATAGAATTGAAGAAAAACAGGCATTACCTACTATTGTTAGGGACACATGGTCTTGGTTGAATAAAGCTACCTATAATAATAACTGTAATGAAATGATAGAATTGTATTGTGCTCTAGGTGAGGAATAATTCAATAGAATATCTGACTGTAAAACTACATATAACATTTGCGATACTTTGGTTGATTCACATGAGGGAACAACCAATGTTAAAGAACTGAGATTAAATACTTATACTATAAAATATGATAATTTTATCAAGAATCATGATGAACCTATCTCTGAAATGTATCACAGGTTCAATGAAGTAGTAAATACCATGAGTTTGGTTGGGAAACCAGTAGAAAATATGGATCGGATCATGAGACTACTTTGATTCCTACCTAATAGATGGAGAGGAAGTTCTGTTTCCATCTGAGAATCCTATGATATAATAAAACTACCAATGAAAGAACTAATTGGAAAACTCATGATGTATGAGGAAGATCATAAGGTGAATGATGATGTAGATGATGAACCAAGAAAGAAATATGTAGCATTCCATAGTGCTACCTCAAAGAGAAAAGACAAAGAAAACATTCATGTTTATGTAGATAGTTCCACTAGTGAAGATTCATAATCTGATAGTGATGATGAGATGTCTCATATTTCTAGAATAATCAAAAATTTCTTTCGAAAGAATAAGTTATTTAGAATGTCAAATTTTAAAGGAAGGTATGATAGTAAAGGACATTGTAAAAAAGGATATAAAATTGAATAACAACACAAATTAGATAATCTGTTATGAGTGTAAATGAAAAGGTCATATGGTGGATGATTTCCCCAAGCAGAAGTTTGATAAGAAATATGAAGATATGGT